>CP106727.1:69075205-71475205 GCA_025506655.1 Gossypium rotundifolium | reverse complement strand
CCTCAGTTCAACAAAAATAAGCGGAGAAGGAGGAGTGGAGCAAACTAGTCAAGCCTCAGAGAAACACCGGATTTGATTCTTGTTCCTTATCCTTCTAATTTTATTGTTGTTTGTATGAACATGTCTATGAATATTTGTGATGTTGATATGTTTAATTTAATTAATATGGCTTAAATTTAATTTGTATTCTATTGATTGCATTTCTTCTACTTGAGTTATTAAAATTGTGTTTGTGTTGTTACAGGCCTCGGTAAGATGTTTAATTAAGTAAAATCATGACTAAGTTATCCTTGCATTACAATTGTAAGGTGACTAATGAATTAATTATTTAGACGGATTAAAATTGCAATTAATTGACACGATATTTAATCGGTGCATGTTTAATCATTTAAGGTAGCTGAGGGTTAAATTAGCAATGGTATCTAACGATACATTAGCCTTGCATAACTTGCAAGATTATTGTGATTAAATTATTTCAAGGTAGAAATACATTGTTACCTCACATAATCTTTTATGTGCTTATGAGATTGAATTAATTGTTTGAATTAGCATAGAGATATGTACAAGAGATTATTTTTATTTCATAGGTATGTTGTGCATTAACACATTTGCTTATTAAAATTTGTTTAATCAACTGAATTGAAATAGAGATAAATGGGTTTTGTAGGTAAGTATGTTCATAAGTTAGAAAATTACTGAGTTGTCGTGAATTTATTCATAACAACATAAACATGAATTTAATAATTCTAAGTTAAGAAATGTAATTAATCTAGCACAATTATGTCATCTTGATTAAAATCTTCTTTTGAAATAGTGGATTAGAACTTCTATTTTATTTTTATTTATTTTACTTATTTAAAATCCTAGTTTTAATCACCTCCTCAAATAAAATGTTTTTCTTCACTAAAGTGTTTCTAAAATTGCTTTAATAAATAACTTTTTTCACAACCCCTGTGGGTACGATAACTTGACATTTACTTGTTGCGATTGTGTACACCTACACATTTCTATCGTTCTAATGGAGAATACTATTCCTAGGCTACTCGATTGGATCTCTCCATTTCCCCTTGTTTTGCACTTAGATCTCCTCGTCAGGAGTGGATCTGCATCAATCTTCACATTGGCTCACCCATAGGAGGCTCAAGCTGGCATGGCCGTAACCTTCAAAATAGGGTAAGAGAATGGTGTTCTAGCCAAAAAAATTCCTCTCTTAATTATTCTCACGTTAATCTTTTATGTTTTCCTCAATAGTATAGGTGTCCTTTGTAACAGTCCGATTTATACCTAGTCAGAAAAAGTGGTTTCGGGATCACAAATCTGAGTCTTGAATAATATTATAATATTATTTTCTGTGCCTCTGATAAGTGATTATGCATGTTCTAAAGTCTCGTAAGTTAATTTGTCCGTATGTGTGCTAAATTTGATGAAAAGGATTGAATTGCATTGAAATGAAAAATTTGCATGTTTTATGAAAAGATGCCTATTTGTTATGTCTTTATAAGTGTGAGGGCTTATGTGGCAATTAAGCCACTACCATGGTTAGTGGACGGCTAAGGTCATAAATGACCTTGTAATTATATGTTATATATATATTTATGAAGGTTATTTTGGTAAATGAGTTAATATCATAATATTGATAAAACAAAAGATTAAAGGATGGTGGAAATTCATATGTTCTTCCACCGAAAACTCAAACAAAAAAAAAAAAAAAAAAAAGGAACTAGGGCATTCGGCCATTTCAAGCTCAAATTTAGGTATGTTTTGGCTTTAGATTTTGATAATTTTTATGTTTTTGAGATTGTTGCTTAGTCTACTATCAAGCCCATGTTGTAATTTGAAGAATTGATAATGTTTTTGAGATAAGCTTTTGATGAACTCATGTGATTTTTGATAACTTTAGTTGTTAAATGAAAGATATATGTTTAATGAACATGCTTTGTTATTGAAATTTTGATGAATTTAGCTAATTAGGGCTAAATTGAATTAATAGTAATTTGAGGGACTAAATTACAAATTTGATGGAAATTATGGGCTTGTATGATGTTCATAAGCAATCGGCTAAGCATGGGTATGTGATGAATTTGTGTATTTGATGTTTTGAGAAAAATAGACTAAATTGATAAATTATGCAAATGTGAGGTTAAGTTGCAAATAACCCTAAATGTGTGTCCTTGGATTGAATTGAATGAGTTAGTGAATGAAGGGTTAAATTTGAATATGTTTAGATCAAGAATAGAAGAAATCAGACTTAGATCGCGGGAAAGCTAAAGTAACAGAGTAGCCGATTTCATTTCAGTTAAATCGAATCCGAGGTAAGTCATTTTGCAAATAAACGTTTTTGTATTGAATTGTGTATGTTTATATGACTATTTATAAAGATGTATGTTTATGAGATGATGTGTACATGAATTCTGAGTTAAGAATGACAAAGTCGCAATGTCCAAGAAGTCCCGCACGAACCTAGGAATAGATAGGATTAGCTATGTCATGACACAGGTGTTAGTTCTGAGATATCATGTAAGAGCACGTCTGGGACGTCGGTGTTGATTGGAGATTCGTATAAGACCACGTCTAAGACGTTGGCATCGATACGAGATTTACGTGTAAGACCAAGTTTGGGACATTGGCATCGTGTTGATTCGTGTAAGACCCTACCTGGGATAGTGGCATCGATATCTGAGTGCATGTAAGACCTCGTCTAGGACGTTGGCATTGTATGACTATTCCTAGTTCTCTAAGTATCCTATTAGGTTCCTAACGGTTCAACGAGCAAGTCTGTGATATGAATGGCTATGTGAATTGTAAATCCATTTCAAGTACGTTGATTTATACACTAAGTGTGTATACAAGGTAAGTATCTATATGATCTTACTATGATGATTATGTATATTGGAATATAATATAATTTGTGAAAGTATGCATGAAAGAACTATGTATATATAAGATTTTTGAATTAATGCTTGTGGCAAAAATATGGTTAAGTACGTGAAACAAAGCATGCATGTGAGAAATTTGCTATAAAGATTAATTATGCCAATGTTCCTATATGTCTATATACTTTTCATGTTAAGTTTATTTGTATATGACTTACTAAGCTTTTGGAAAGCTTACTCTATGTGTGTGTTTTCTCTGATTTATAGATCGTCAAAGCTACTGTAGGCTCGGGGACCGTCGAGAATCATCATCACACAACTCAGCTTGTTTTGGTACATTTTAGAATTGTGTATAACTAAGTATGGAATGTGTAGGCTAGTTATTTGTATGGAAATGAGATATGAACTTAGCCACGTGATTTGGCTAGTTATGTATTGGCTATAAGCTTTAATGAATATGATATGTGATGTATGTTTTAGTATAGTTTGATAGTGTTTGAAGTGGTTAAGTTTAAGGTAAGTATTTGGATGAATTATGCTTATGTTTGCATGAGTTTTAGTCTTGTAAGTTGGCATGGTTGAAATTGGTTTTGAATGTAGATTGGATGGTTATTTTGATATGTTCTTGGATGCTGTTTGTGCATAAGTTGAATTGATAATTGGTTTGTAGTTATGACCCTAGGTGGGTGGCAATTTGGCCTTGCAAATGGCATATTTTGTCACACGATTATGGCACACAGGCGTGCCTAGTAACCGTAGGGCTAAGTTAGTAGCTAGCTAAGAGTACACGACATTGGCACACAGACGTGCCTAGTAGCCGTGTGGTTACAATAGGATCGACCATGGCCAAAGTACAAGGGCATGCTTGGTGGCCGTGGAGCTAAGTCAAAATTGACCACGACCAAGGTACATAGGCGTGCTTGGTGGCCATGGTGTAAAGTCAGGTTCGACCACGGAAAGACATACGAGGGTGTCTATCAGCCGTGGGAGGCATACGGCCTGCCCATGCAGGCATGTAACCCCTGAAACTTAGAAAAGTTTTAAATTTTGAGAATTTCTGTATGTGTTCCGGTTTAGTCCCAACCCTATTTCTAAGTATGTTTTAGGTCTCGATGACCTACAGAGGGGAGACTATGGATGTAAATGATAATTTACTTTATGAATTGTTTAATAAAGTTTCTGATTTATCGGGTAATACCCTTAACCCTAATTCGACGACGGACACGGGATAAGGGTGTTACATTTTGTTGGTATCAGAGCTATGGTTTAGTCGATTATTGGACTAACGTAGCGTGCCAGAGTCTAGCCATACATGCCATATATCTGAATTGTGATAGTGTGATGAATCCTGACGTATAAAATGTGATTCTTGTATAGCAACGAATCTCGAAAGAGCCATAGATGATGACGTAGAATGTAATGCATCTACTCCCGTGCAAGGGATAGTGCCTTCTGATCGGAGATCAGCTACTAGCGGTCAAGAGGGAGAAGCTAAACAAGATTTCTTCCAAATGATGAGTGAATGGTTCACTCAATTCGTAAGAAATAACTCGACTATTTTGCAACTCTTGCCCCTGGTTATTCCCCCTTAGACTACAGTTGTACAACTGGTTATGTATCCAAATCTTGTTGAATAAGCCTCTAGTTGACAAGATCCGTAAATATGGGGCCAAAAGTTTTGGGCTACTAGTGATGATGATGCTAAAAAGCTAAGTTCTGGTTAGAAAATACTATCCGGGTATTCGACGAAATGTCTCTGACTCCGAAAGAAAGCATAAAATGTGTTGTATCTTTGCTCCGTGATGCAGCCTATCAATGGTGGAAAACTCTAATTTCTATTGTTTCGAAAGAGCGAGTTATGTGGGACTTCTTCCAGATCGAGTTCGGAAGAAATATATTAGTGAGAGATTCATCGATCAGAGACGAAAAGAATTTTTGAAACTAAAATAGGGCCGAATGACTGTTATAGAGTATAAACGAGAATTTGTAAGATTGAGTCAGTATGCTCAGGAATGCGTATCTACCGAAGCAATAATGTGTAAAAGATTCGAAGATGGTCTTAATGAAGATATTCGCTTGTTAGTCGGGATCTTAAAAATAAAAGAGTTCGTTGTACTCGTTGATCAAACGTGCAAAGCTGACACTCGGGAAAGATAAAAGAAAAGCTGACTCTAAAGCTAGAGATGTGAGAATTAGATTTCAGAGTAGATCATTTCAGTCTTCTTTGAAGAAGTTCAAAGATGATCAAATTCGTTCAAGAGATAATATGGGACATTCGAATAGAAATCGAGCTAGAACGCAAATGAGTTCCAAAACTCTAGCAACTTTAGTGGCCAGTGTTGGAAATGTCTGGATTGAGAGACATGAATGTAAACATTGTGGAAAAAGGCATTTAGGAAGTTGTAGATTAAATGATAGAGCTTGTTTCATATATGGATCACTTGATCATTTTATCAGTGATTGCCCTGAGTCTGTTGAGCCAGAAACTGTTCAGAATTCGAGATCTGATAATGCACTTGTGAGAGGAAGACCTTTCAAGAATGTAAGAAATGTTAGTGGTAGTTAGAGAACTACGAGAGATACTGTTGCGAGATCTAAAGCTAGAGCGCCTTCCAGAGCATATGCTATTTGAGTTCGTGAGGAAGCTTCATCTCCAGCTGTTATAACGGGTATTTTTACAGCTTATGATACTTATGTGATTGTATTGATAGACCATGGTTCAACGCATTCATATATATGCATGAATTTAGTATTTAGTAAGACTTTGCCTATAGAGTCTACTGAGTTTATTATAAAAGTTTCGAACCCCTTAGGTAAAAGTGTCCTGGTTGACAAAGTATGCAAGAACTGTCCGTTAATGTTTCGAGATATCTGTTTCTCTATTGATCTGATGCTTTTGCCATTTGATGAATTCAATATCATTCTGGGTATGGACTAGTTGACATTGCATGATGCTATTGTAAACTATAAAAGAAAGATTATTGATTTGAGATGTTCAAATAATGAAATTGTATGGGTTGAGTCTAATGATTTAAATGGATTGTCAACCGTGATATCTATATTGAATGCTCAAAGATATGTGAAAAAGGGATATGAGGCATATTTTGCATATGTGATTGATTCGAAAGTGTCTGAAAAGAAAGTTGAATCACTGCCTATTGTCTGAGAGTTTTCTGATGTATTCCCTGAAGAATTGCGGGTTTGCCTCCGATACGTGAAGTTGTATTTGGTGTTGAGTTATTGCCTGGTACTACACCTATTTCGATAGCTCTATATAGGATGGCACCAACAGAGTTGAAAGAGTTAAAGTCACAGTTGCAAGAATTGACTGATAAAGGGTTTGCTAGACCGAGTTTTTTACCTTAGGGTGCTCCTGTCCTGTTTGTGAAAAAGAAAGATGGCACGATGAGAATGTGCATTAATTATCGTCAGTTAAATAAGGTGACAATAAAGAATAAATATCTGTTTCAGAATTGATACCTTATTTGATCAGTTAAAAGGGGCTACTGTATTTTCCAAGATTGATTTGAGATCGGGATACTACCAGTTGAGAGTGAAAGATTCAGATATACCGAAAATTACTTTCAGAATGAGGTACGGGCATTATGAGTTTTTAGTTATGCCATTTGGACTAACCAATGATCCTACTATTTTTATGGATCTGATGAACAGAATTTTCAAATCGTACCTAGATTGATTTGTTGTGGTATTCATAGATAACATTTTTATTTATTCACGTGATGAACATGAGCATGCTAAACATCTAAAAATTATGTTGCAAACCTTGAGAGAAAAGCAATTGTATGCAAAATTTAGCAAATGTGAATTCTAGTTGCATGAGGTTAGTTTTCTGGGACATATTGTGTCAGCTTCTGGAATTAGAGTTGATCCAAGCAAGATTTCTGCTATTCTGGATTAGAAACCTCTGAGGAACATGTCTGAAGTCCGTAGCTTTCTAGGTTTAGCTGGTTATTATCGTCAATTTGTAAAAGGATTTTTAGTGATAGCTACTCCGTTGACTAGACTACTTCAGAAAGATGTTAGATTTGAATGGTCTGATAAATGTTAGAAAAGTTTTGATCAGTTGAAAACTTTGTTAACAAAAGCTCCAGTGTTAGTATAGCCAAAATCAAGTAAAGAATTTGTTATATACAGTGATGCTTCGTTAAACGGCTTGGGATGTGTTTTGATGCAGGAAGGCAAAGTTGTAGCTTATGCCTCGAGACAATTGAAGCCTCATGAAAAGAACTATCCGACGTATGACCTTGAGCTAGCTGCATTTGTGTTTGCACTAAAGATTTGGCGCCATTATTTGTATGGTGAGAAATGTCACGTGTTTTCAGATCATAAAAGTCTGAAATAATTGATGACCCAGAATATTTGAACCTGCATCAAAGAAGATGGTTAGAGTTGTTAAAAGATTATGAGCTTGTGATAGATTATCATCCGGGTAAAGAAAACGTTGCTACTAATGCATTGAGTAGAAAATCACTGTTTGCACTACGTGCTTTGAATACTGAGTTAGATTTTTCTAATGATAGTTCTGTGATAGATGAATTAAAAGTGAAACCGTTGTTTATACATTAGTTATGTATGCTCAAAAATATGATAATGAATTGTTATCGAAACGAACTAAATGTGATTTGAATTCTAAATTTGAAATTTGAGTTGATGATGATTGCTTGAGATTTTGAGGTCGTATCTGTGTTTCGAGAAATTCAGAGTTAATTCAGCTAATTTTGAGTGAAGCACATAACAGTCGTCTATCTATTCATCCGGAAGTACAAAAATGTACCATGATTTGAAGCAACACTATTGGTGGTCTGGTATGAAGAGAGATATTTCTGATTTTGTATCAAAATGTTTAGTCTGTCAGCAAGTCAAAGCTGAACATCAAGTTCTGTCTGGGTTGTTACAACCGATTCTGGTTCTTGAATGGAAATGGGATAGAGTAACAATGGACTTTGTTTCTGGATTACCTTTGACTCCGAGAAAGAAATATGTGATTTGGGTCGTAGTTGACCAATTAACGAAGTTTGCCCAATTTATTCCTGTAAGATCGAATATTCACTTGATAGATTAGCCAATCTTTATATTTATGAGATTGTGAGATTGCACGGGGTGCCATTATCCATTGTGTCTAATAGGATCCGTGGTTTACACCAAGAATATGGAAGAAATTACAAGAAGCATTAGGCACAAAATTATATTTCAATACAGCTTTTCATCCACAAATAGATGGTCAGTCCTAATGAATTATTCAGATTCTTGAAGATATGTTAAGATGCTATATACTTGAGTTTAACGGTACGTGGGAACAGTACCTGCCATTAATTGAATTTGCATACAATAATAGTTTTTAGTCGAGCATCAAAATGGAACCTTATGAAGCCTTCTACGGACGTAAATGTCGTACACCTTTGTATTGGACTGAGCTCAGTGAAAATAAGCTACACGGGTTCGATTTGATAAAAGATTCAGAACAAAAGTGAAACTAATTCGAGATTGTTTGAAAGCAGCATCTGATTGTCAGAAGTCTTATGCGATTTGAAACAAAAAGATTTAGAATTTGAGATTGGTGACAAAGTATTTCTGAAAGTGTCTCCATGGAAGAAAGTGCTTCGATTCAGACACAAATGCAAGTTAAGTCCAAGGTTCATCGGCCGTATGAAATTATTGAACGTGTTGGGCCTGTTGCATATAATTTAAGGTTGCCCTTGAGCTAGAAAAGATCCATAATGTATTTCATGTCTTGATGCTTCGTAGATATCCATCCGATCCGTCACATGTGATTTCCCTATCTAAAATTGAAAGAGTTGAAATTATTGAAGAGGAACCGATTCGTATCCTAGCTCGTGAAATGAAAGAGTTGAGAAACAAGAAAATACCGTTACTGAAAGTATTTTGGAATCGACAAGGAATTGAGGAGGCAACGTGGGAGCCAAAAGATTCAATCAGATTGCAATATCCGACTCTGTTTAACGGTAAGATTTTCGGGGACGAAAATCCCTAAGGGGAGAATTGTAACAGTCCGGTTTATACCCTAGTCAGAATAGTGGTTTTGGGATCACAAATCCGAGTTTGAATATTATTTTAATATTATTTTTTGTGCCTCTGATAAGAGATTATGCATGTGCTAAAGTCTCGTAAATTAATTTGTTCGTCTATGTGCTAAATTTGATGAAAAGGATTGAATTGCATTAAAATGAAAAATTTGCATGTTTTATGAAAAGATACCTATTTGTTATGTCTTTATAAGTGTGAGGACTTATGTGGCAAGCCACTACCATGGTTAGTGGACGACTAAGGTCATAAATGACATTGTAATTATATGTTATATATACATTTATGAAGGTTATTTTGGTAAATGAGTTAATATCATAATATTAATAAAAAAAAGTTTAAAGGATGGTGGAAATTCATATGTTCTTCCATCGAAAACTCAAACAAAATAAAAAGAAAGAATGAGCTAGGGCATTCGGCCATTTCAAGCTAAAATTTAGGTATGTTTTGGCTTTAGATTTTGATGCTTTTTATGTTTTTGAGATTATTGCTTAGTCTACTATCAAGCCCATGTTGTAATTTGAAGAATTGATGATGTTTTTTAGATGAGCTTTTGATGAACTCATGTGATTTTTGATGAGTTTAGTTGTTAAATGAAAGATATGTGTTTAATGCACATGCTTTGTTCTTGAAATTTTGATGAATTTAGCTAATTTGGGCTAAATTGAGATAATAGTAATTTGAGGGACTAAATTACAAATTTGATGGAAATTATGGGCTTGTATGATGTTCATAAGAAATCGGCTAAACATGGGTATGTGATGAATTTGTGTATTTGATGTTTTGAGAAAAATGGACTAAATTGATAAATTGTGCAAATGTGAGGGTTAAGTTGCAAATAACCCTAAATGTGTGTCCTTGGATTGAATTGAATGAGTTAGTGAATAAAAGGTTAAATTTGAATATGTTTAGATCAAGAACTGATGAAATCGGACTTAGATCGCGGGAAAGCTAAAGTAACATAGTAGCCGTTTCCGTTTTAGTTAAATCAAACCGAGGTAAGTCATTATGCAAATAAACGTTTTTGTATTGAATTATGTATGTTTATATGACTATTGATAAAGATGTATGTTTATGAGAAGATGTGTACATGAATTTCGAGATAAGAACGACATAGTAGCAATGTCCGAGAAATCCCGTATGAACCTAGGAATAGATAGGATTAGCTATGTCGTGACATAGGTGTCAATTCTGAGATATCATGTAAGACCATGTCTAGGACGTCGGAGTTGATTGGAGATTCATGTAAGACCACATCTGGGACGTTGGCATCGATACGAGTTTACGTGTAAGACCAAGTCTGGGATATTGGCATCGTATTAATTCTTGCAAGACCCTATCTGGGACAGTGGCATCGATATCTGAGTGCATGTAAGACCTCGTCTGGGACGTTGGCATTGTACGACTATTACGAGTTCTCTAAGTATCCTATTAGGTTCCTAACGGTTCAACGGGCAAGTCTGTGATACGAATGGCTATGTGAATTGTAAATCCGTTTCAGGTATGTTGATTTATATGCTAAGTGTGTATACAAGGTAAGTATCTATATGATCTTACTATGATGATTATGTATATTGGAATAATAATATGATTTGTGAAAGTATGCATGAAAGAACTATGTATATATAAGATTTTTGAATTAATGCTTGTGGCAAAATATGGCCAAGTACGTTAACCAAAGCATACATGTGAGAAATTTGCTATGAAGATTAATTGTGCCAATGTTCCTATATGTCTATATACTTTTCATGTTAAGTTTATTTGTATATGACTTAGTAAGCTTTTGGAAAGTTTACTCTGTGTGTGTGTTTTCTCTAATTTATAGATCATCAAAGCTACTATAGGCCCGGGGCCCGTCGAGGATCGTCATCACATTACTCAGCTTGTTTTGGTACATTTTGGAAATGTGTATAACTAAGTATGGCATGTATAGGCTAGTTATTTATATGGAAATTAGATGTGAACTTAGCCATGTGATTTGGCTAGTTATGTATTGGCTATATGCTTTAATGAATATGATATGTGATGTATGTTTTGGTATAGTTTGATAGTGTTTGAAGTGGTTAAGTTTAAGGTAAGTATTTGGATGAATTATGCTTATCTTTTCATGAGTTTTAGTCTTGTAAGTTGGCATTGTTGAAATTGGTTTTGAATGTAGAGATTGGATGGTTATTTTGATATGTTCTTGGATGCTGTTTGTGCATAAGTTGAATTGATAATTGGTTTGTAGTTATGACCCTAGGTGGGTGGCAATTTGGCCTTGCAAATGGCCTATTTTGTCACACGATTATGGCACACAGGCGTGCCTAGTAACCGTAGGGCTAAGTTAGTAGCTAGCTAAGAGTACACGACATTGGCACATGGACGTGCCTAGTAGCCGTGTGGTTACAACAGGATCGACCATGGCCAAAGTACAATGGCGTGCTTGGTGGTCGTAGAGCCAAGTCAGAATTGACCATGGCCAAGGTACACGGGCGTGCTTGGTGGCCGTGGAGTAAAGTCATGTTCGACCATGGGGAAGACACACGGGTGTCTATTAGCTATGGGAGGCACACGGCCTACCCATACGGGAGTGTAACCCCTGAAACTTAGAAAAGTTTTAAATTTTTGAGAATTTCTGTATGTGTTCCGGTTTAGTCCGACCTTGTTTCTAAGTATATTTTAGGTCTCAATGACCTACAGAGAGGACACTATGGTTGTAAATGATAATTCACTTTATGAATTGTTTAATAAAGTTTTTGATCTATCAGGTAACGCCCTTAACCCTAATCCTGCAACTGGCACGGGATAGGGGTGCTACATTCCATCAGGATTCTTTTGTCCTTATTCGTGCAGGGTAGTTATACTGGATTGGACAGATCACGCATGGTTGGCTCTTATCAGACAACTATCAACTGCGGTGAGAATTCTGGATGCAATCTGGAATTAACTCATGCAGTGACATTAATGACTAAAGATAGCAAAATTAAAGATAAAATATGCTAGGATTCACTGAGTTATAAAATTCAATTTACTAAACTAAACATGCTAAAATGTATGCTAATGGTAACTCAATGGGAACAAACTAATCAAAAAGTAGGGAGAAAACATATGTTCATTCTAGTACAATCACCCTCCTTAGTTCCTTCTTTATCTTCGCTCTCCTGCTTCTCTTCCTCCTAATCTAGATGTGTTGGCCCAAACATATCTAATGTATAATTAGATACCCTAATGTTGTTTTGTCATGCCAATTCTTGAAAAATCAGGCTTGATTTCTGCATCAAGTGTATCATCCAATCTAGATTGGGATGACTACTATCGCCAATTTCTTATTGAGTGGTCAATTCTGCCTTCCTTTGAAGCAAAGCTGGAGAGGTCATCATCTCTTGCTGGTGTTTATTCCACTCAATCTAAGCCCGAAGCTCAATTTATTGCTTTCCTTTGAAGCAAAGCTAGAGAGGTCATCATCTCTGCTGGTGTTTATTCTACTCAATCTAAGCCCGAAGCTCAATTACTATGTATACAAAGTGTCGCCAATTATTGTAACACCCCAAACCTGGCCTTGAAGTTAGGCCCGAATCTGGCGTGTCACACTAAAGAGTTTTTCGAAAACCATGCTTCCATTAGAAACCCTTCTTAAAGAATTTAAAACTTTCTGCCATGTAAAACCTCAAATTTTGTTTGCTTATCTTCAAAACGTAGATATTAAAAGTCATTCTCTTACAAAAACATTATTACTTTAAAAACCTTATTTGTTGCGGAAGTTTGATTCAAACATTTACGAATACGTGATATTTTGAAAACAGTGGTTATAGTTTTAAAAACCCGTGTTTAACAGACCAGCAGTTTGTAATTAAAAGAAATACCAAATAAAAGTTAAAAAGAAAAACCCAATGGCCTTATCACAAAAATTATTAACCAATAATTTAAAATAAGTTAAATCCAAATTTACTAAGTATCGCTAAGAAGAAAATCCGATGTATGGGCACCAACGGGTCCTCCATAGCTCTAAATCCTCTAACGTTGGGGATTACCTGAATGGTTAAAAGAAAGGGGTAAGTTACAAGAACTCAGTGTGTAATCCCCTATAACGTCACTATCTGGGCATGAGCCCTTGCGGTTTCGGTCGGGGCTTAAGCCCAAAAATCATGATAATGCAAACAAAAATGCAGCCCAACCCAATCCAACCATTACACCACCCGTACCAATCAATCGCACCATGTGGGGATCAAGTCAACCCATCCGCCAAACGCACCAATATTGCAGTCAAGCTACTAATCACGATATATGTGGCTAAGCCACTAAAACAGTATGTGGCAGAGCTACTGGAATAGCACTTCCTCCTGTCATCAAAACCCAACCCATGCAACATAATATGAATGCAATGTATCACAAGTGTAATCAGTATAAATAAAATCACATATACGATATTTAACCACAATCGAGGGTGTAACGGACATTTTCACCCCTTTGGGTATTTCGATAATTTGTCCACCAAGGGTATTTCAGTAATTTACCCACCAAGGGTATTTCGATAATTTACCCACCAAGGGTATTTCGGTAATTTACCCACCAAGTGTATTTCGATAATTTACCCAACAATGGTATTTCGGTAATTTTAGTCATCCAACAGCCTTCCCGGAGGCCTACTATCGCCTCGAGCGACTCGAGACCCCTTTCGGGTCTCTACTGTGTAATTGGGCCTAAAATCCATTTTCGGCCCAAATGGGCCCACATGCTCGTGTGACCCATTTGGTACATTTTTTGTCTCAATTTTGCAGACTTCGCAGTCATATCAATCATCCGAGCAATTTTCCATCGATTTTGTTCATGTGGGCGCATTAGCCCATTAGGCCCACTTAGCCTGTTTCAGTCAATAAGGCCCATTACAGCCTCATGTTCACGAGAGTGTTCATGACACTCCCAATGATCTACCGCCATCCCTAGTGGCTTGGTTTATCGCTATGAACACTCACACGGTCGAGTGATCACGATTGCCGATTTTCTAGCTTTTTGGCACTTCAGCTTATGGGTCGATTCACAGAACAACATTCATAGCATAAGCGGTAATGTGAGATTACACACCTAATCACGTAGAGCACTATACAATCACGAACATCGTCACCTATACCAAACATAAGGCACAGTTAACTCTATTAACAAAAGAGTAGGGAGATCTTTAATCTAAACACCTAACTATGAGATTACTAACACTTGCCTTCACTAGATCGAGAAACTGCGATTTGCCCAGTTGAACCAGATGCCGACGCCCGTCCACATCCAGTGGAAAGTCCCGAACCGCTAACACCCTACGCCGCTTAAACTTGGGAGTTGATGCTACGAGTCCATTTCCATTAGGCACTCTTCTTGATCCCCCCCTCAGACTGGCTATTACTTGCCTCCATGAAGAACTCTCGATTAGCAAAGTACCACAAAACCGGCAGTTGGCTAACAAGGGATTTTGGCTATCACAAAAGAGAACAAACGTGATTCGAGATGGAGAAAAGTAAATGATTCGGCCTAGACAATAAAAAGTTAAGGCTGAGTGTTTCGGCTTTAGTAGAGAAAAGAGAGAAATGCAAAGAAAATAAAGGGAAAAAAAACTTTACCTTCAACTAGAAAAGAACCAGTAGGAGAAAAGTGAATAGATTCAGCCTTTGATCAGGGATGAGCAGAATGTGGAATATGGTTTCGGCTACGGAAAAAGAACAAGAGAAAGAGATGAGAGGAAAGTAGAGAAGAACGGATGTAGAGAGATGAAAGAAGAGTTTTGGCCAACTGATGTTTAGGTAACAAGCAAAGAAAACAATGTATGAAAAACAATGCGCAAAAGAGGAAGAGAGAAGCTGAGAATTTAGCAAAGAAGATTGAGGAGAAAAGGACCTGAAATGCTAAAGTCAAAAGAAAACCAAAATGCAAAACTTCTACCAGAAGAACACTAGAGAACATTTGGCTCCCTCTCCCTTTTCCTACCGAAAATGCTACCCAAAACACTCCCACTCAGCCGAAATTCCCTTTTGCTAGACCCCCATATTCGGCCACCTCTTCCCACACTTGAATCCCATGATTTCCTCCACAAATCCTTCCTTAATTCACTCTCTATCTCTCATTCAAATTCACCCAACAACCTTGACAAATTAACATGCTTCTCCACCAGTATTTGATTCCAACACAACCTCTTGTCTTCTCCTGAGTAAAATAAAAGCTTCCAACTTGCCATCTATGGGATTCGAACTCTTTCCCTCCTTGCTCTACCATTGACGCCACAGTCACCTTGCCACATGCCCAACTTGTGTCTTTTAAATGCACCTAGTTATTCTTAAGCCCTACTGCCAACAACCCTATCCACTACAGGGCCAAAAATTAAAATTTTTCCTCTAGCCTAACTTGAACCCGGGACTTCATAGTACCTTCTAGACACTCTAAAATCACATACCTAATAGGCCCAACTTGTATTAGTGTCATTCTCTTGTTCTCAAGAATTTTAAAGGCTCCTATGCCTAAGGCCCAATGGGCCCAATTCTACTAGGCCCAAATTCGGGGCGTTACAATTATACTTTGGGATGGCCTCATCGATTGTTTTGTGGGTGCCATCAGCACACCTGTTCTTTTGCATAATGTCATCACTAAGTGAGGAAAGAAGACTTCCACTCTTTAGCCACTAACACATCGCTTCATATTCTGGTATATCCACGTTCTGATACATACCTTCTTTTTTTTTTTTTTTTTTTTTTGCAAAATAACATAAAGAAAAACCGCTCGAAAAATTTTGACATTAGAAACATTCAAAACAAGAGCTATTCTAGTGCACAAAAATTAAATCCATATTTTTTACTTCAGAAACATTATTGATTGATTAAAGGAGGTTGGAATATCAGATTACCTTATAAGTCTAAATAATATAGACTTATGTCGATCTTTTACATAAAATTTGAGCAAATTTTGAGTATATTGTTAGCAAATTATATGAATTTAATTCATATTAAGACATTGAGCATGCTTTTAGCAAGTTTGTAATTTTATTAATTTTTAGAGTTAATTTTGCATAAAATTAAGTTATATTCTTACATGTTTAATAAAGTGCTTAATATATTGCAGTGGGACCATGTAATTTTCCAACATGGGAGCAAATTAAATGTCACACATGAACAAGTCATAGGGACGACTAGAGCATGATTGGGTTCAGAAATGTTACCTTGACCCAGTTGAGTTGCTTGCTGAAAAGAAATCTAATTGTATCTCAAATTGGGTCACAAAACCATCCATCAAGGGGAAGAGAAGCCTAGATTTGGCAAAGTCATATGAGCAACCCAAAATCAGCTTTTGGAATATTTATTTCGTGGTCTTTTCACTTGGGAAAAATTAGAAATCAACTCCCAAATATTGCCCAAGAAACCATCCAACCATTAGCACAAATCAAGATAGAATCAAGCAAAAAAAATCAAGAAAAAATTAGCCACTTCCCACATTTCATGGCCGACCAAGAAAGGGAGCATTTCAAGGGATCCCTCAAGCTATGTTTAGAAAACTTTCATGTCACCCTTCTACTATAAATACCACTTCTTGTTCCCATATCACTCACTCACTCATCCATCATTCATTCATTCATTCTTCATTCTTTACTTGTTCATTTCCTCACTTTTTCACGCATAAAGCCATTCATTCTCCCCATTCCCCTTAGCTAGCAATTCCTTGCAAAATTTCTCTCTTGGCCAACCACTTTGATGAGCATTTTCCTAAGGATCAGAGGAAGCCACTACGATCGTGTAACACCCCTAACTCGTATCCGTCACTAGAATAAGGTTACATAGTGTTACCAAAATTTTTTGGAGCATTTACAGACATTTCATGTTAATCACTCTTCATTCACCGAGATTGTTTAAAACGTACCTTGATTGGACCCTCGAGGCCCAATACGAGCATTAGAATTGAGTCGGGACTTAATTGGGAACTCTAAGAATTTTTCACGAATTTTTAAAAAAATTTCCAAGGTGCAGGGCTAACACGCCCGTGCGGTCCAAGGGACACGCCCGTGTGACCCTTAGACATGCCCGTGCTTCAGGCTGTGTCTTGCATTGTGTAACTCTCTAACTTGTGAACACGGCCATGCCACACTCCCGTGTGGTAGGCCATGTGGTCATATAATTCATTTTGAAATTAGGTGCAGGTTTCACACGGCCAAGATGCACGCCCATGATCTAGGCCGTGTAGCAGGCATGGCTGAGACACACACCCGTTTCTCTACCCGTATGCTCAATTGAGAGAATTATGTTTCTCAAAATTAAGGTGCAAGGGACACACGGCCTAACCACACGCCGTGTACCAGGCCGTGTGTCACGCATAGTCCAAACACACGCCCGTGTGTCTACCCGTGTGGACAAAATAAAGCCATTTCCTAGTCTCATTTGTCACCCAAATTTACCATTTACCTGCACTAAAACATACTAAGTACAATCCAACAATAACACCCCAATCCCGGCTAGACGTTTCAACCGAATCTGACGTGTCACATCAAAGTCTTTCAAAATCAAGGCTTGTTGATAGAAAATCATTTTAAGTAAAAACCCATTTAGTTTTTATTGCTTGAGAAAAATTTTGGCAAATTAAGTTATTAAGTTTGAAAAATCGCTTATTAAAATAATTGCCATGTTTGTTACAGTTTGTCTCTTAATTAATTAAAATTCGCGGAAGCTACTCTAATTAAATTCATCTTGCAGTTTGAAAATGCATGTTTGTCTTCAAAATAGTTATTATTATTTTTAAGACTTGTTTGTAACAGGTTGGCAGTTCAAAATAAGAAATTTAAAACCAAATCAAAAAGAAAATTAAATCCACCAAAGGCCTTATTACCAAAATCAATAGCCCAATATAAAAGAAATATATAAGTCTAAAACAACCATCAGCGAACATGTGGCCACCTCCGAGTCCCTCGCGGCTCCAAATCGTCTAAGGTTGGGGATTACCTGTATAGTTAAAAGAAAGGGTGAGTATATGAAAACTCAGTGTGTAATCCCCTATCACTCAATCAGTAATATATGCAGTAACAGTCTGGGCCTGAGCCTGTTTCAGAAATAGAACATTGTAGGCTATAACTCACAACAGTAACAATGTAGTGTGGGCCTTAGCCCATTATAGTATCAGAATCAGAAATAGAATACATGTATCCTAATCCCAATGCAGTGACAGTATCAGTAACAGAAATGCACCAATGCAATCATGCAACCCATCCCAATCTAGCCAACACACCGCCCGTACCAACCAACATACTATGTGGGGATATAACCAACCACCCAGCCAACACACCAATATTAGCACTGGTTGCAGCACTAATCAGTATCGCAGCAAAGCTTCCAGTAATCAGAATGGTGAGAGCCATAAATAGGATAGCTATAATGCCATGAGTACAGTAACATGATTGGCACAAAGCCATCGGTAGTAGTAATATGATCGACACGTAGCCATCAGTAACAATAATATGATCGACACAAAGCCATCAGTAGCAGTGATATGATCGACACACAACCATCAATAACAGTAATATGATCAGCACAAAGCCATCAGTAGCACCACAACAAAGCTGCCAGCAATAGTTTCGCAGCAAAGTTTCCAGTAGCAGTATTTGTGGCAAAGCCACCAGTAACAGTGATTGTGGCAGAGCCACCAGTATAGTACTTCCTCCATAATAGTATCCCAACCCCATGCATTATGTCATGTATGTAGAATGCCATGCTCGAATCAGTCATACAAATTACAAACAAATCAGTCATCTACATCACAAACAAATCAATCATTCTCTAGGGGCAAAATAGTCATTTTACCCTTTGAGGGTATATCAGTCAATTACCTAACCGATGTATTACAGTCATTTTACTTATAGGGGCATAACGATCATTTTACCCTATAGGGGTATTACGATCATTTTACCCCATAGGGGTATTACGATCATTTTACCCTATAAGGTTATTACGGTCATTTTACCCTATGAGGGTATTTTGGTCATTTTACCTTATGGGGTATTACGGTCATTTTACCTTATAGGGGCATTACGGTCATTTTACCCTAAAAGGGTATTACGGTCATTTTACCCTATTGGGGTATTTTGGTTATTTTACCCTATGAGGGTATTTTGGTCATTTTACTCCTTAGGGCATTTCAGTCATTTTATCCCTTCCTAAAGGTCTACAATTGCCTCGAGCGATACAGGTAAATATATGGTTGAAACGGTGTAAATAGGCCCAAAGCCCAATATTTGGCCCAAGTGGGCTCACGCGCTCATGTGGCCCATTCAGCCCAATTTTAGTCACGGCTATTCAAATGATATAACCCAGTCCAGTATTTTTCACTTATCGTGGATTTATTTCGTGTGGGGCCCATGAGCCCATTGAGCCCACACAGCATATTTCAACTGGACGAGGCCCATAACGGCCAAGAGCACGAGGTCGCTCGTGGTGGCCTCTATAGTCTATCGCCCATAATAGTGGGCTCGATTTACCACACGAGCGCCCGTACACTCATTAGGCCTCAAATGCCAAAGTTTTGGCTTTTCGGGTTTTCAAGTTTTGCTGACTCACAGTAACGATAGTATGATTACACACCTATTTACAAAGTCGATCCAAGATCTACATGCACCCAACCTAGATTCATCGAGATCCAATGTTATTCCATAATTGTTAGGGTAACACCCTCTTAACAACACTTAATCTGAAATACCCTTCTTACCTTGTTTGAATGAGGGTGACCTTAATCCCTTAACGATCCCTGTTCAAAACGATTACACGCATTCGCTGCTTTCTTAAAGTACAATCAACAGCCGATTAGTAAGTGATAGGGCATATTCGGCCAACCCAAAAAACATGAGGTAACATATACCTTGATTGGATACTTGAGGAAAAAGGCTGTGGTTGCGTCAAAACCACTTGTACACCACCACTCCTTGAGGAAGCCCGTTTGTCAGGAAATCTTATGAATATCAGAATAGGAAAGCAATAGTAGAATAGAAGAGTACTTGGCCAATCCCCTAATAGTAGAGTAACCAAAAATGTCTAGCCAAAAAGGTGAAGGGTATTCGGCCTACACAATATGAGTATATCTGAAGAAAACATAAAAAGGGAATGAAGCTAAAAGATGAAGAGAGTATTCAGTTAGAAAAGAAACCAAGCGAAAATCAAATAGAGAAGGAGAGATGAAGCTATATTCGGTCAAAGAAGAGGGTGAAAGAAACAAGCAATTCGACAAAGGCTTAATTGAATAGTAAGAGGAAAGAAAAGGTGAGAAAGAGAACAACTCAACTAAGTTGTGAAGAGGAGGAGTAGGCACTAGAATGGACAGAACAAAACTCGAAAGGAAAAATGCTCGAAATGCAATATTTGGCTACTTGAAAAAGAAAAAGAAAGAAAACGTGTTAAAGGTTGCCAAAAGACACAATTCGGCACACCCAAAAACAACACAAAAATGCCTAAAACCAACAAAGAGCAGAGAAAAGCACTTAGAAACCCCTTAGTTGAATTTGCATGCCTAAGACTCATTGTTCGGCTATACCACACCAACTTTTGAATTTCCTTGATTTTCTCCTCCTAAATCTCCTCCATAACCTTACCAACATTATCATATCCCTTAATCTCTTCCCTTGACCAATTCCACAACCACCTCAACAGAGTTTCAGTCAAACTCTACCTCTCACACCCCAAAGATATAAAATAAATACTCCTTTGTATGCCAATGGATTCAAACCCAATCTCTCACATCAGTCATTTCACGCCACTTGCCACCAAGCTACAAGCTCCTCTTGTGCCATAACACAAGCATTGTTACTAATAAGGCCTATGTTCTAGTGTCCAGGATCATTTAAGAGAGTCTAAAAATTTTTCACATGCTTAGGCTTGAACCCCTAGATTTCTCCAACACTTCTTCGGACACTCAACCACTGAAGCAGTCATTTATTTGTGTCACTTTCTTGCATAACTAACAATTTATGTTCAGTCTCCTAGCTAATCCAACACTCAAGGCCCATTCCTTCTAGGCCCAAATTAGGGGCATTACACCAACTATTCCAAGCATTCAATTTAAGCAAATTCCATCATTCATCATGGCATACCATTACATGCATATGTGTTTATAAACTTACCTTGGATTAACTTAGGCTTTAACATCATTTGATCACATGTGCTTAACATAACACATATGAATATATCATAATAGCCTACTTAATCATACCAAAATAAGCCATCACTAGCCATTCCAATGGCTAGATTACAAAACATCATTTTTCTAGCCACTATTGGCCAAGTTGTCCTATACATGCCATTATACCAAAATGATTTTACTAAGTATTCCCAAAATAACGAGTTGATAGTGTGACAATGCTCCAATGATCTCCAACCTTTGCGAGCTTCCAAGCATTATAAAATAGGGGAAAATAAAATGGAGTAAGCATTATATGCTTAGTAAGTTTGTATAATGGAAACTAAACTTACCAATACCATTTCTTAAATCTAAGTATGCAATATCATGTTTTCCATCCATTAGCAAAATTGCCTAAACACATGCATTCAATCAAACATGTTAGTCACCAAAATCTTCATATCAATCAAGTAAACATGGATGAGCTCATCAAGCAATATTCTTTCAAGTCATTATCAATTTCATCTCAAAATTCTCATGCCAGGTCAAGAGTTGTGTCCGTTGAATCATTTGAAGTTTCGATGGATGCTTAACTAGTACACTCGAGGTGTATGATTCAATAATCCATCAATTCTTATTCAAGGGTACCCATTAGGGCACTTAACCAAGGAGCACACTCTCGAGCCATATATCCTATAACGGGATTACTAGTCCAGGCTAAATCCTTTATATAACGTATGCTCAGAGGAGCTCGATTAGGATTACCAATCTAGGCTAAAACCTAATCATAATGTATACTCGAGAGGAATTATATCAGGATTACCCGTCCGGGCTAAATCCTTTCTATAATGAGGGACCTTATCCATTTCGGGAAAGCAGATATGTTCATTGAATTTAATATTCAATTAGGTCATAACCCTTTTTTAACCATTTTCAAGCATGTATTAAACTTTCCATTATAGCATTCAAGTAATGTATATCAATATAAGTCACATTACATACATACACAACATTCAATTAATATAATTACATGCTCGATTTAAGTTACATGAACTTACCTTAACACTTGTTATGTATATAATCTACTAATCCTAAACCTATTTCTTTCCTCAGTCTAATGTCGAATTTGTTTTGTCTGGATCTATATAAATAGCTTAAATCATCAATTTCTCATATTTCATATTCATTCGGACTTAATTTACATTCTAAGCAATATTACCATTTTGCCCCTAAATTTTCCATAAATTCTAATCCTGCCTTAGGCTCAGAAAATGAAACTTGTGAAATTTACTCCCTATTCCAAGCCTAACAAAAATCCCATTACAAAATTTACAGCATATACATTCATAAAAATTTAAAATTTTTCATCAAATTTTACAACTTTGCATTTTAGTCCCTAAATCATGTTTCCATCAAAAATCACTTTGTAAAAGTTGTTTATCTATCTACAACCTTTCATTTTCTACCACAAATTTCTAATTTTATTTGTATTCATCCATGACCCAAATTTCATACCTTGCTAACTTTTCAAATTAATCCCCCAAATAGATAGATTAGACTATCTCGGTTTCAAAAATATCAAAATTACTAAAAATGGGACAAGGAAACTTACCCAATTAAGCCTTGAAAGTTCCTTCTCTCTCTCCTAGGGTTTCCATATAATTTTGGGGTTGAAGATGAAAAAATAATAAGATGATATATTTTATCATCATTTTAATTAATTAATTATTTCCATTTCAAATTTAGTCCTTGCCCTTTTCTAATTTTTCCATGGATGAGTCACCAAAAATCTACATACTTTTCTTTAATGATCCAATTACCATATAAGGACCTCTAGTTTTGAATTCCATAGCTATTTAATCCCTCTAGCTACTAGAATTCAACTTTTGCATTTTATGCGATTTGGTCCTTCTCGTAATTAAGCACATAGTCGATAAAATTTTCGTATCAAAATTTTCACATGACACGTCTATCATAATACGGACCATATAATAAAATAAAAATATACTTTATTTTCGGATCAAATTTGTGGTCTCGAAACCATTATTCAGATTTCACTAAAAAATAGACTGTTACAGACCGAATTCTAGAGGACTGTCAAAGTCATTAAGAGTTTCTTCTTCCTTATCTTTATTTTGTTCTTAGTTATTCAACATCACAAATTATTTTAATGATTTTTCATTAACAATGATACCTTAATTTTGTTTCAGCTAGAATGATTACATTAAATTGGAAAAGTTCATTTGATTCATGTTTATGATATATGTGCCTTAATCGTTCATGCTTTCAATTAAACTCATGCAAGTATTTCATTCATTAAAATGTTATTGGATGCATTAGAATTAGTTGATAACTTTTATATTTGAATGGTTAAATTGTTTCAAACCTAATCTGTCCCTATTACTTCACATAAACTCTAAGAATCCCATAGTTAAATATGATCATGGTAGTATGCATGTTTTTCTAAGCATAAGATTCCAAAAGGACTTATAACTAGTTTCAAGTTAATGAAAGATCGAGTTTCCATGGAGTACTTTTTGAACATTTTTAAGCATAATGAAAAATGAATTAAGTTGAATATTGTAATTGTTCTATCTCATTGATGTTATTATTGTTGAAGCTCATGAATTTGCTACTAAACCATCTTATCTCATTCATTGCATTTAGATTAATTCATTTGCATTTAGTTAATATTAATTTTATCCATCTCACTAAAATTATTATGTTTTCTTTCCAACTTGTAATCTTTAATTTTGTAATTATTCGATTAGCATATACAATCCCTATGGAGACGATAACTCTTATACTTACTTATTACTCGATAACGACTGTGTATACTTGCACAAACCTGCACGTTATAGTACCTAGGCGACATTTCCATTCACCCCTCCCTTCTGTTAGGAAGTTTATAATGTTGTTCATATTTATATCTCAAAAATATTCCAAATCAATTTTTCTATAAAATCTTTTTCATAAAATGGAGCATTACAAAATTCACAAATAACCCGAAGGGTAATTCGTACTTTTTTCCCTCGCACAGATATTGTTTCCCATGTACGACCTTTGACTTTACTAGGCTCTTTGTCCCATAAAGTTGCATAAAAATCCTAAACTATAGGGATTATGATAGAGTCTTTTGGGATCATACAAAAATATTCCCATCTATGATATCTAGCCAAAGGTCATATCTATTGACAAAGAACCATCTATGGTTCAAATCCTCTCTCATGAATAAATATTTTCCCTGAAGTTCTAGAAAATATTTCTCATTTTTGGCTTTGGGAAATTAGAGGGATTTGAAACTGTCGAAAGTTTAGGTTCATTAGTTCTCCTTACCTTTCTTGGAGGCATTGTGAATATTGTTCAAGTTCAATAACTAACGAAGTACCAAGCAAAGTTTCCAATGAAACAGTAAAAATAAGAGTTTAGGAACCCTTAACCTCGAAAGAAGATGCATTAGATTCCTTGTAATATTCGTTTATGGTCACTTATTTTAGTGCTTCATTTTCCCACCGGTTGTAGCAATCCTACATTTAACTAATAGAAAAGAAGGTTTGTAGATTTAGGGTTCTAATGAAAAGAGGTTTGGGGTTTAAAAGAGTCTTGAAGGGTTTGGGATGTTAAGAAACGTTTAACATGTGATATAGGGTGTTTTTAAGTTTTAAAATAATAATTTTAGGGTTAAAAGCTAAATATAATAGAGGCTAATCTGTCGGGTTGTGCAAATGGGTTGAGTCAACCCTGCAGAAAATTGTAGCGACGTCGTGACACAAGGGTTTCGTCTCGCGACACCCTTATCAATTTTTCATTATCATGACATTGGCATTCAATTTCATGATACACTATAAAATTTTGGATTTTTGGGTATACTGACTTTGGTTTCATGACACATGGAGTCTATGTCGCAACATCGACTTGATTTCATCACTTCTAGCCTCAGTGTTGTGACACGAGGTTGTCGTGTTGTGACACTAGCTCTATTTTTACCCAAAGTTTCGATTTCTAGAGTGTCACGATTTCTGTAGAACATAAATTTGATAAAAATTAAAATATAAAATAAATAGTTATCTTAATTTACAAAGAGTTAAATATCAATTTAAATTATCAAGTTTTACTGTCGGATTCATCCGAGAGCACCACTAATTCATATAAAGAAGATTGTCTAGTTCTTTCAATATTAGTCCATCGCCCATCATGCCACTCCACCTTCTTCCATTTATCTCTTTCTTTGAACCGATTCTTTTGTCCTGCATTGACTATAGGAAGTACGTTCCTTGATTCAAGATTATTAGGGTTAAAGAGAGATAATTCATTGCAATGCTCCCCTAAGTCTTTTTTGCTTTTCCCACTCTATTGGTGACCACATTTAAAAATTTTTGTTTCACCATTGATATTTATTATTAGTTCATTTTTTCCAGATCAATGGTGGACCTTGAAGTAGCTAGAAAAGGTCTTCCCAACAAAATCGATATCCTTCGATCTTCTTCAAAGTCTAAAACTACAAAGTCTACCGAGATGATAAAGTTGCACACTTTGACTAACACATCTCCGATACTCTTTTGGGATGCGCTGAAGATAAGTCAGCCAACTGTAGTGGTATCTGGGTGTTTTTTTAGGTCCCTTAACCTGAGTTTTTCATAAATAGATAAAAGAATTAAATTAATGTTAGCTCCTAGGTCACATAGAGCTCTGTTAAAATGAATGCTCCCTATATCTATGAGAATTGTAAAACTTCTCGGGTCTTTCAGATTTTGTAGAATATGTTTAGAAATAATAGCATTATAGGAAATACTTATATTAACTTGTTCACCTACCTTATTTTTCCTAAGCCTAGATATAATTTCTTTTAAAAATTTGGTGTATTTAGGGACTTTTTTCATTTAGTTCAATTAAGGGCAAGTTGACATTTAATGTTTTGAAAAATTTTAGAAAGCTTACAAACTCATCTTCATCTTGTTTCTTTCTTTCTTCCAACCTTGAAAGGAATGGTATCGATGTTGTAGCAAGTTCTTTAGCCACCTCTTTCTCTGGCTCAGTTGCCGATGTAGTTACCTCCTCTGGTCTGGATTCTTCGTCAGCTTCTCAGAGGTCTTCTTGAAGATCTTTTGTATTCTCTCTTGGTTCCTCTTGTGTCAGATTTTCTAGGCTACTCAAAATTTTCCCAAGTAGAGTGCAATAGCTTCCACATGCTCCTTTCCTTCCTTTCGAGGATTATTCTCAGTATTTCTTGGAATACCAGTGCCAATATTTCTTGGAATACCAGTGTCAATTTGCCTTTCAATATCTCCCATCATACTCATCAATTGGCTTATCTAATCTTTCAATTTAGTCAACGTCTTTTTAGATTTACTACACTCAGACTGCACTTGTTTCACATCCATTCTCATTGACTGCATTTCCCCTTTGATTCAATCTAAATGTTGACCATATACAGTATGGTCATTTGGGTTGGCCCTTTCCTGAGGTTTTTGTAAATAATAAGGTTGATAGTTAGTATCAAACTAATTAGAAGTATTACTTCCCCTTGATTTCCTCCTCATCTCAGATTCGAATGATCTCTTCATCCGGGATTATAAGTATTTGAATAAGGGTTTCCACCCCTATTCCCTACATAATTCACATCTTTGGTGGTATTGTTACTATGGTGGAAGGGCAATTTGTTTCCTACATATATAGTCAGTGCATTCTTCTCAGACTCTATTTGGTTAATTCTATTACTAACTGTTGATATCTATCATCCTCTTAGACAACCTTTACCGTGGATAGTCTTTGGCCATATATGTGTCATTCGTTGGCCACTAGCAGGAGTTCATCGTTATATTTTTATTAATTTGTATGCTTCTTCGTACGTTCTGTTCATCAAGGCACCTTCTACTGCTCGATCTAATCCTAACCTTGAATACACATCCAACCCATTGTAAAAGATTTGCAGTTATAACCACTTAGGTAATCCGTGGTGTGGACATTTTGAATCACTGTCTTAAAACTCTCCCATGCTTCATGAAAACTTTTCACTCTAGTTGTTTGAACATAGTAACTTTCCTTCTTAGTTGGTCTATCTTGCTATTGGGGAGAACTTTTGTAGGAATTTCCCTGCGAGTTCATCCCATGTCGTGATAGACCCTGGTGCCTATGAGTTTAACAAAGAAAAGGTGTTATCAATTAATGAAAAGGGGAATAATCGAATATGAACAATGTCATTGGTGACCCCATTGTATTTGAAGGTATCACAAAATTAGAGGTATCATTTTAAATGTTGACTCGAATCTTATGTCAACATTCCTCGAAACAGCAAATTATTCTGGATCATATGGGTCATAACTAGTTTGATCTCCAAGTTATTGGCTATGATGGTTGGCCTCATTATACTCCCTTGAACCATATCTAAATTCGGTAGCATATTCCCTTAGAGTTATTTCATTACGTGTCACGAGATTGTTTACGGGTAATTATGGTGGCAGTGGTGGGTCTTCTAAATTGTTATTGTTAGCTTCGTCGAACAGTGGATTCTCGTGAGGTATGTTGCCCACAGTAGATGGCGGATTCTGCACCTAGTATTTCTATAATTATTGTTGTTGATGATTTCTGCGTATTATTTGTAACACCCCAAACTCGGCCAACACACCACGACCGAATTTGGTTTGTTACGGGGAATTTAGAATTTGAGAGGTTAGGTTTCTAGTTAAAATGTTGATGAAATCTCTTAATGAGTTTCTAAAAAAATCTAGGTATGATTGTTTAAACTGATAGTGAACTTTGATAACCCTAAGTTTTGAAAACTTAGTTGAATCTAATAATAAAACCAATTTATATCATTTGGAAATTCGAGTTATTCCTTTGTAGTTGCTTAAAACATTTGAACTTAGTTTAAGTTTGGAAAACATTTGAGTTGCATTCATTTTAAATTACAAAGTGATACTCGATGGTAAAGTTTAAAACATATCGCTTTGTAGTTTTGAAAACCTTGTCTTTCCAAGTTTTATCGATTATTACCCAATATTCATCATAGGCATATTTGAAATTAAATTTAAGCATAAAATAACCAAAGTATAAATTTAAAAAGGCCTTTTACAAACCCAACAAAACCAAATGGAAATAAATAGAGTAAAGTACCAAGTTTTTTTTTAAACAGTGCAACTCCCAATTTATTCATGGCATGGTCATCTCGAGTCCACCCGGCTCGTGTCCGCGATCTAAGTGTCACCAAATGATAAGGGAGAAGGTGAGTCGCAAGACTCAAAGGCATAAATCCTCTCCGATGAATGCAACATACTAACACACAACATAACAAAGCAATACAATTAATGCACCCGATCCTAACCATCCATAACACCTTTTCTACCCCGTGGTACTAAACCACTAGTGGTGCTAAACCACCGTGACCCAAAGTCACGATATCCATCAATGTGGTGCTAAACCACCGTGACCCAAAGTCACAATAATCCATATGTGGGGCCAACCCACGGTGATACCAAATCACCGCAACGATCCCAGATCTCAATAGTGGGGCCAACCCACGGTGGTACTAAGCCACGTGGACGAGTCGCTATGAGGTGCCAAACCTCCGTGTCCCAAAGACACAAATATGATACTAAATCACTGTGACCAAGTCACGAATAGTCAAATTGTGGGGCCAACCCACGTGTGATACCAAATCACTAGCGACGATCCCGTAATATCAACTGTGGGGCCAACCCATCGTGGTACTAAGCCACCGACAAGTCGCTATGAGGTGCCAAACCTCCGTGACCCAAAGTCACAATAAATCGATCCGTGGTACCAAACCACTAGAGTTGCTAAACCTCCGTGTCCCAAAGACACGGATATCATATTCCCTCCTCTCATATCACCCATAAACATACCATATCGATGCAAATCGTGCAATCATGCAAATCATGCTAATATGTTTAGGTAGCATCTCATAACACATACATCATAGATCATGCTATCATATCAATAACAAAGCTCGAATGAAACGGACTTACCCAAATCCGCACATACCCCATAAGGTATCATATCAACCCTACTGTCTCGCTTTATTAAGCAATCAAAGTTATTAAGCATATTACTAAGTAAAGAGTGTGTTAGTTTACATACCATTAATACGCAAGCCTTAATCCAAAAGAACCGATCTAAGACCCTCGATTAGCTTGCTCCTATAATCGGCCAAATAAGAACATTAGGACCAAGGCCATTCGCCAACCCAAACAAACTAAAGGGTTAACACTCAAACCTTATTTTATGACCGATTTGGTTTCCTACCAAATCCCAACCAACAAATGGTTCCTCTGACAATCGGCCACACCCTGTTAAGAAGAATAATTAATCCTTGAAGACTTTGGCTTAACGAGACTAAGAGAATAAACCAATGAAACCAACCCTTACCACCACTTACCAACCGATCACTCTCAAGCGGAGGCTTCGCTTGGCTCCTAAATCTCGAGATCCTATAACAAAATGATTCCAAAACAATCGATTAACACATTTCCAAACAAATGCCGAATCAACCCTTACCTTGCAAAAATCGACAGAGAACAGGGAGGGAAAGAAATAGGCATTCAGCCTAGCACTAACCTTCCTCTAAAACCCATTGGAGAGAAAAGAGAAGAGACCACCCCTTGCTTGTGATTCACCAAAACAAAAAGAGAAGGAGATTCGGTGAGTTTGCTTAAGACTATCAAACAAGGTTCAGCTATAGGTGTTTAACACCACCTATGGTACAGCGTGGATGGTAAGAGAGAAAGAGAAGGAGGGAAATGGTGATGAGGTTTCGACAAGAAGAGTTTCAAGGAGAACCGAGAAAATGGAAGTAGAAGAGGAAGAAAAAGTACTTTCGGTTTTAAGCAAAGACAAAATGTGAGAGGAAGAAGATGGCTATTTCGGCTTAACACAAATGAAAAAGAACAAGGAGAGGTAGGGGTATATGGTTCGGCCAAAGATAAAAAGAAGAGAAGGACGCAAAAAGAACTAAAAGCTTGAGAACTCCAAAAGCATTCGGCTGACAAAGAAACTGATGGAAGAAACAAGGCAAATTTCGGCAAGGTATAGATGTTGCTTAGGGATTTTCGGTTTCAAAAAGGAACAAATAAGAAACTCCTTTGAAAATTCAACTAGGCACTTAGACTAAGGCTGGCCGAAAGTCACTAAAATTGCCAAAAGAATTTCGGCACTCCCACTTACACACCTACCAAACCGGCCACTCACCCCATGAAGACTCCAACATTCGGCCACCTCCTAAGCTCACTCATGGCCACTAATTCAAACCGATTTGAATTAGTCAAATCCTTAACTCACTCCTTAATTCACTCCTTGCCCACCATTTGAATTATTTGACTTGGTCTATGGCAGAGTTTGAACTGCACACAACTTCTCCCCTCCATGCATGTCAAAATGGAAGAAAATGTGTGGCTTCGCAAATCGAACTCATGACCTCCTCCCCTTGCAAGGCGTCACACACACAAGCTCTAAGTGGCGCCTCTAGCCACTCCACCAAGGCTCCTCTTGTGCTAAAATCCACCGAAAAATACCTATAACCCCTAGCTCCTTCAGCTCCATTCACTTAAAGCTTAAAAACTAAAATTTTCTCTACCACTCGAGCTTACACTAGGCTTACAACTAAGCCCCAAAACATCAAAACAACCACACCGCAGATCAAACACATGCAACAATGCAATAACAAAAATAGCCCCTATTCCGTGATATTACGCTTCTACCTCCTTAAAAATAATTTCAACCTCGAAATTACTCGATCAAAAGAGGTGAGGGTATTGTCTGTCTCATCATATCCTCTCGTTCCCACGTAGCTTCCTCCACGCCATGATTCCGCCATAGCACTTTTACCAAAGGAATCGACTTTTTATGCGTAATCTTCACATCCCGATCTAGAATCAGACCGTTCTTCCTCCATGGTCAAATCTGATTCACCTCGATATCTTCCACTGCTACGACATGCGATGGATCTGAACGATATTGCCTAAGCATCGAAATGTGGAATACGTCGTGAATCTGACTTAGCTCTGCTGGCAACTCAAGCTGATACGTTACCGATCCCACACGTCTCAGTACCTTATACGGCCCAATAAACCTCGGACTTAACTTGCCTTTCCTCCCAAACCTTAACACTTTCTTCCAAGGTGAAACCTTCCGGAAGACCTTATCACCTACGACAAACTCTATATCTCTACGTTTGAGATCGCCAGAAGACTTCGCTCTATCCGAAGCTTCCTTCAATCGAGCTCGAATCAACTTAACCTTGTCTTCGCTCTCATGACCAACTCGTCCCAATATCGGACGCTCACCCAACTCCGCCCAACATGTAGGTGAGTGACGCTTCCTACCATACAATGCCTCATATGGTGCCATCTTGATGCTAGTTTGGTAACTATTGTTGTAGGCGAACTCAGCTAATGGTAGAAACTCTTCCCAACTACTCAAGTCCGTGACACAACCTCAAGCATATCCTCTAAGATCTCAGATAACCTTTTCCAATCGCCTCGACGATCATGGGTGAAATGCCGTCTTGAAATTCAACCATGTACCCGAGCCTCGATGTAACGCTTTCCGAACCTTGACGAATTTGGGATCCCTATCCGAGATGATCGACATCGCACACCGTCCACCTCACTATCTCGACACATACAACTTTCGCTAACCTCTCAAGTGAGTAATCCACCTCATCGAATGAAGTGAGTGATTTAGTCGAAGATCCACAATTACCCAAATCGAGTCCTTCTGCTAGGCGTAAGAGGTAATCCACCGACGAAATCCATAGTTATCCTTTCCCACTTCCATCTGGAATCTTTATCGGTCAAGCAACCTCGACGACAATCGATGTTCAGCCTTGACTCACCGACATGTCGACACTTCCCTACAAACTTTGTCACTTCCTCTTCGCATCTTACCACCAAAATCGCTCTTTTAGATCCCGATACATCTTATCGCTTAGGATGCATAGCGTAGGGTCGCTATGTGCGCCCCGAAAGAATCTTCGCTTTAACTCGATATCCTTGGCATACAAGCTCTCCCTTGAAACACAAAGACTCCATCACTAGACAAATCAGAACCTCCAAACTACCATTCGCACTTGCAACCTCTCGCTTTCAAAACCTCATCCTCTAACTGCTTTTTCCTTAATCTGCTCAACCCACGAGGCTTAACTCGCACTCGCTGAATACTTTCGTCATCATACAAACTCAAATGGGCAAACATCGCCTTAAGTCCGCTACAACCTTACGGCTCAACGCGCCGCCACCACGTCGCTTTGCCCGGATGGTACTCAATCGAATAGTCGTAATCCTTTAGCAACTCAATCCATCTCACGCTTCAAATTCAAATCTTTCCGAGTCAAAAGATACTTCGACTCTTATGATCCGTGTAGACTATCGATCTCTCTCCGCACAAGTAGTGCCTCCAAATTTTCAAGGCGAAGACTATCGCCGCTAACTCTGTGTCATGCGTCGATAATTGACTTCATGTGGCCTCACCGCCGAGATGCATAAGCCACAACCTTCCTTCTCGCATCAAGACACAACCCAAACTCAGATGTGATGCATCGCAATATACTATGAATTCCTTTCCGCCTCAGTGAATTAGAACCGAGCTTCACCAAAATCTTCTTTAACTTGTCGAAACTCTCCTGCCGCTTCTCGGTCAAATGAACGTAACCCTTTTCTTAACAATTTGGTCATCGGTCTCATGATCAACGAAAATCCTTCTACAAATCTTTGGTAGTACCGCCAAGCCCGTAAAACTCAATCTCAACATCGACTTAGGCGGCTTCCAACCCAAAACTACCTCAATCTTTCGAGGATCCACTCTAATCCCTCACCGACACCACATGACCCAAGAAGATTACCTCCTCAACCGTAACTCACACTTACTAAACTTATCATAAAGTCGCTTTCTCCTTAGAATCTACAACATAACTCAGAATATCGCATCATGCTCCTCCTCACCATTGAATACACCAAGATGTCGCCAATAAAAACCACGACGAACCGATCCAAATATCTGAACACCATATTCATCATATCCATGAATGCCGCCGGTCGTTAGTCAACCCAAACGGCATTACCGTAAATTCATAGTACCCATACCGAGTACGTAAACACCGCCTTGCAGATATCCACCTCCTTCACCTTTAATCGGTGATACCTGCATCTTAAATCGATCTTCGAGAATACCGATGCACCTTCACCGATCAAACAAGTCATCTATCCGTGGCAACGGATACTTGTTTTTGATCGTCACTTATTCAATTGGCGTAGTCTATACACATCCGCATAGTTCGCTTTTCTTCTTAACAAAGAGTACCGGCTCCTCAAGGTGAAACACTTGGCTTCGATAAAGCCTCGATCCAATAACTCCGGATCTCGAGCCTTAAGCTCTACTAACTCTTTTGGCGCCATCCTATACGGAGCAATAGACACCGGCGCAGCTTTGGTAATGATCTATCCCGAACTCCACCTCTCGATCCGGTGGCAAACCCAGAAGCTCCTCTGGAAACACATCAGCAAATTCTTTAACTATTCGGACCTCTCCTACGGCAGACTCCTCAGCGTCCAAGGCATACACATGAACCACATATGCTTTACAACCCTTCCTAACCATCTTCTCAGCTTTCAAAGCAGACACCACGTTGGACAAGTAATCCCTTCTATTACCGATCAGGACCACCTCATCACCCTTAGCCGTCCTTAGAACCATGCACTTAGCCGCGCAATCCAACCTCGCCTGGTACTTAACCAACCAGTCCATCCCAAGAATCAGATCAAACTCTCCAAATGGCAGTTCCATCAGATCATCCTCAAACACTACCCCTTGGAGTTCTAGAGGTACATCTCTATACAGCTTATCTATAATTATAGAGTGACCTAGAGGGCTAATTACGGTCATCTGCCTAGAAGATATCTCAGAGTCTAAATCCATGGTCTTCACTATGCTACTTGTAACGTATGAATGCGTTGAACCCACATCAATCAAAGTAGTAAATGGAGAACCAAAGATCAAGAACGTACCGGTTATGACGTTCGGTGCGTCGCCCTCCTCTCGGTGCCTCGCTGCATATACTAACCTTGGCTGTCTTGCCTCAAAAATACCCGCACCTCTGCCCGATGCTCTGCGGCCCCGACCAAAACCATTACCTCCTCTGCCATTTCCACGACCCCTCTACGGTGGCGGTCCATTATTTCAAATCGAGCACGACCTTACCTCGATCAATCCTAGCCAACTTACGCGACAAATTCCTCACACGATGGTCCAGCGAACCACACTCAAAACATCCTCTTCCACCACTCCAACATCCTTCCCAATGAGCTTTCCCACAACGGTTACACTGTGGCGGTCCCTGATTAGCAGCAATGGACCTACCAGACTGATTCGGCCCACTCGGTCTAGCCCTTTTCTGAGGATTACCTGACGACCCAGAAGATCCAAAACTCCGCTTATGCTCGTTTTATCCAAGTTTTGCTTCACGACTCTTTAACCCTTTGGCTACCTTAGCCTTTTCTACCAGACAAGAACTCACGCCTCCTGTCAGGAGCATTCAAGAACCTTAATTCACCTCTCGACCATCCTCGAAATGAACACACCTCTCGTGTTCAGTAGCCACCATGCCCCTAGCATACCGACTCAGCCTCAAGAACTTTGCCTCGTACTCCAACACAGACTTACTCCCTGCACCAAATTTCGTAAATGCCTTCCATTGATCATTAATGTAGGTAGCTCCAATGTACTTTTTCCGATATGCACTTAAAATAATCCCAAGTAAGATCTTCCACTACAAAGATCGTTCCGAATCGTGAGCCACCACTTGGTATGACTCATCTCAAGAAGCGATACTATCCCTTTAACTTCTCTTCAAAGAAGAAGGTCTAGATCGTCCATGATCCGCCCGTCGCCTCCAACCAATACTCAAACCGTCTTTGAGCCACACACTGCACACACCTCGAATACCTCACCCGCTTGCTCGAGTCATTTAGGCACGATTTTCGAGCTCCTGCGCCCACCTACTCCAACTACCCTTTCTAGAACTCGCAAAGATCGCTCGTGACACCTGCGTCGTCCCCAGCCTGTTCTCAAACTCACCACCTCCAACTGGTGGCGATGCAGATCTCATTCTCGACTTCTGACCAGATCCTATGGGTTCAAAAACTCTCATCCTACCCGACCCACGACCACAACCACGCACACCTCCTCAAGCGCCATGACTAAAATCTCATCTTGTCTCGATTAAAAGTTTATGCATTAGTAAATATTCCACCGTCTTTAAAGGCAAGAGTCTTATGAATATCTCTTATTAAAGAAGTTTTATTTTCGCGAAGTCCACAGAGTCCTATTGATTTCAGATTCTAAAGTAATTTACTACCGCTAGTCATTCAGTCACATCACATCAAAAATCTCAAACAATAGTAAGGGGTACTTACCTGGGCGGATTGGTGCCGAAGTCTCGGTGCCATGCCTTTCAAACCATATACTTTAAAAACAACATCACTTAAACTAGTATTTAAAACATTTTGGGCCTCAGGCCCATAGCCGAGCCCTTGAACTTGACTCTGATACCACAATTGTAACACCCCAAACTCGGCCAACACACCACGAGTGAATCTGGTTTGTTACGGGGAATTTAGAATTTGAGAGGTTAGGTTTCCGGTTAAAATCTTGATGAAATCTCTTAGCTGAGTTTGTAAAAAAATCTAGGTATGATTGTTTAAACTGATAGTGAACTTTGATAACCCTAAGTTTTGAAAACTTAGTTGAATCTAATAATAAAACCAATTTATATCATTTGGAAATTTGAGTTATTCCTTTGTAGTTGCTTAAAAACATTTGAACTTAGTTTAAGTTTGGAAAACATTTGAGTTGCATTCATTTTAAATTACAAAGATGATACCCGATGGTAAAGTTTAAAACATATCGCTTTGTAGTTTTGAAAACCTTGTCTTTCCAAGTTTTACCGATTATTACCCAATATTCATTAAGGAATATTTGAAATTAAATTTAAGCATAAAATAACCAAAGTATAAATTTAAAAAGGCAACAAAAAACCAAATGGAAATAAATAGAGTAAAGTACCAAGTTTTTTTTAAACAAAGGTAAGTCCCAATTTATTCATGGCATGGTCACCTCGAGTCCACCCTATTCGTGTCCGCGATCTAAGTGTCACCGAAATGATAAGGGAGAAGGTGAGTCGCAAGACTCAAAGGCATAAATCCCCTCCCGATGAATGCAACATACTAACACACAACATAACAAAGCAATACAATTAATGCACCCAATCCCAACCATCCATAACACCTTTTCTACCCTGTGGTACCAAACCACCGGTGGTGCTAAACCACCGTGACCCAAAGTCACTATATCCATCAATGTGGTGCTAAACCACCGTGACCCAAAGTCACAATAATCCATATGTGGGCTAACCCACGTGTGATACCAAATCACTAGTGACGATCCCAGTATCTCAATAGTGGGGCCAACCCACTGTGGTACTAAGCCATAGGGATGAGTCGCTATGAGGTGCCAAACCTCCGTGTCCCAAAGACACAAATGTGATACCAAATCACCGTGACCAAGTCACGAATAGTCAAATTGTGGGGCCAACCCACGTGATACCAAATCACCGGCGACGATCTCGTAATATCAACTGTGGGCCAACCCATCGTGGTACTAAGCCATCGACAAGTCACTATGAGGTGCCAAACCTCCGTGACCCAAAGTCACAATATATCGATCCGTGGTACCAAACCACCGGAGGTGCTAAACCTCCGTGTCCCAAAGACACGGATATCATATTCCTCCTCCTCTCATATCACCCATAAACATACCATACTGATGCAAATCGTGCAATCATGCAAATCATGCTAATATGTTTAGGGTAGCATCTCATAACACATACATCATAGATCATGCTATCATATCAATAACAAAGCTCGTAATGAAACGGACTTACCCAAATTCGTGCACATACCCCATAAGGTATCATATCAACCCTACTGTCTCGGCTTTATTAAGCAATCAGGTTTTTAAGCATATTACTAAGTAAAGAATGTGTTAGTTTACACACCTGTTAATACGCAAGCCTTAATCCAAAAGAACCGATCTAAGACCCTCGATTAGCTTGCTCCTATAATAGGCCAAATAAGAACATTAGGACCAAGGCCATTCGGCCAACCCAAACAAACTAAAGGGTTAACACTCAAACCCTTACCTTATGACTGATTTGGTTTCCTACCAAATCCCGAACCAATAGATGGTTCCTCTGACAATCGACCACACCCTGTTAAGAAGAATAATTAATCCTTGAAGACTTTGTCTTAACGAGACTAAGAGAATAAACCAATGAAACCAACCCTTACCACCACTTACCAACCGATCACTCTCAAGCGGAGGCTTCTCTTGGCTGCTCCGAAATCCCGGAGATCCTATAACAAAATGATTCCAAAATAATCGATTAACACATTTCCAAACAAATGCCGAATCAACCCTTACCTTGCAAAAATCGACAGAGAACAGGGAGGGAAAGAAATAGGCATTTGGCCTAGCACTAACCTTCCTCTAAAACCCGATTGGAGAGAAAAGAGAAGAGACCACCCCCTTACTTGTGATTCACCAAAACAAAAGAGAAGGAGATTCAAATGAGTTTGCTTAAGACTATCAAACAAGGTTCATTATAGGTGTTTAACACCACCTATGGTACTGCGTGGGTGGTAAGAGAGAAAGAGAAGGAGGAAATGGAGATGAGGTTTCGCAAGAAGAGTTTCAAGGAGAACCGAGAAAATGGAAGTAGAAGAGGAAGAAAATGTACTTTCGATTTTAAGCAAAGAAAAATGTGAGAGGAAGAAGATGGCTATTTCGGCTTAACACAAATGAAAAAGAACAAGGAGAGGTAGGGGGTATATGGTTTGGCCAAAGATAAAAAGAAGAGAAGGACGCAAAAAGAACTAAAAGCTTGAGAACTCCAAAAGCATTCGGCTGACAAAGAAACTGATGGAAGAAAACAAGGCAAATTTCGGCAAGGTATAGATGTTGCTTAGGGATTTTCGGTTTTCAAAAAGGAACAAATAAGAAACTCCTTTGAAAATTCAGCTAGGCACTTAGACTAAGGCTGGCCGAAAGTCACTAAAAATTGCCAAAAGAATTTCGGCACTCCCACTTACACACCTACCAAACCGGCCACTCACCCCCCATGAAGACTCCAACATTCGGCCACCTCCTAAGCTCACTCATGGCCACTAATTCAAACCGATTTGAATTAGTCAAATCCTTAACTCACTCCTTAATTCACTCCTTGCCCACCATTTGAATTATTTGACTTGGTCTATGGCAGAGTTTGAACTGCACACAACTTCTCCCCCTCCATGCCGTCAAAATGGAAGCAAAATGTGTGGCTTCTGCAATCGAACTCATGACCTCCTCCCTTGCAAGGCCACACACACAAGCTCTAAGTGGCGCCTCTAGCCACTCCACCAAGGCTCCTCTTGTGCTAAAATCCACCGGAAAAATACCTATAACCCCTAGCTCCTTCAGCTCCATTCACTTAAAGCTTAAAAACTAAAATTTTCTCTACCACTCGAGCTTACACTAGGCTTACAACTAAGCCCCAAAACATCAAAACAACCACACTGCAGATCAAACACATGCAACAATGCAATAACAAAAATAGCCCCTATTCCAGGATATTACATTATTCTTTCTGGATCTATGGCTGGTTCTATAGGTGTTCCCTTACAACGAGTCATACATTAAACCCAAAGAAAAAGGATTAGTAAGAATAAGAAAAATAAAATTGTAATTATAATCTAAAAATTTCCTAATTATCCTACTAATATGTAAAAATTAAAATTAATATAGTGATGTTGCCTCCCCGCCTTCGGGCGTACCGGATGTCCAGAGTAGAAATTTTGAACAAAATATATAAAAGGCAGTATCCGCAAGTATTTTGGTCAGATTGTAATATAGTTACAACAGAGTAGATGAGTACTTCGAGGATCGTACCCAAGGAAGGTGTAACAGCCCATTTTTAGTCAAATCAAAATAGTGGTTTTGAGACCACAATCTGAAGTCAAAATATTTATTTTATTATTACTTTAATGTCTATAGCATGATTAAATAATTGTGTGAAAATTTCATTAAGAAATTTTATCATTTGAATGCTTAATTTGATAAAATTGACTAAATCGCTTAAAGAGTAAAATGCATGTTTTAATAGTTAAAAGTACTAAACGACTATGGAATTATGTAGTTGAGGGATTTATATGGTTATTATACCCTTTTTTAATTAAATGGACAAAGATGGACATGAGATTAAGTGTTTTTAATATAAATAGATAAGGTTAAATAAGTAAATTAGTAATAAAATTAAAATTTAGTAAAACAAAAGGTGGCATTTGGTATCATCTTCTTCCACAGAAATAAGCTAAAGAAAAACTCCATTTTTGGGTGCTTTAAACTTTCGACACTTGAAGTCCATGCATGTAATTCAATTTGAGGTTAGTTTTAATAATTTCTATGTTTTTGAGATCGTTGCAATTAGGTTTAGCCAGCCCAGGGACTAATTTGCAAAATTGTTAAAGATTAAAAAGTTTCCATTGATGAATAAGCATGTATTTTGATTGTTGATGATAGATTTTGAATGTTTGAAGATAGTTATACAAGTTTTGTTAAGTAATTTTTGGTGAAAATGCAAATTAGGGATTAAATAGTGAAATGTGGAAGCTTTATGGTTAAAATATGAAATAAATGAAAAATATGGGCTGCTAGGGGCATAATAGTAATTCGGCTAGCATGGGTTAGTCTTAAATTGTATAAATTTGTGATTTTATAAAATAATGACTAAAGTGGAAAATTGTAAAACATTAGGGGCAAAGTGTAAATATGTCTAAATGTGTATTTTGGACTTAATTGAATAAAGTTGAAACACCCCCAAACCCGGCCCACGAGCCTTGACCAGATCTGGTATGTTCCCCGGTGTAAACCGTTTCAAATTCTTTTGTTACTTAGGAAAAACTTGTGTGTTTTTAAAGAAAGATTGTTTTGGGTTGGGCTTGAGTTGAAAACAAGTTTATTTCTTTTTTAAAATCCTTTACTTTAGGTGTCAAAACGTTTGGGCTTCGTTTTTTTTTTAAAATAATTACTTAATCTTTTGATAAATAAAGGTTTGTAAGCTTAACAAATAAAAATAGAATAAAATAATTCTACTAAGGCCTTATTACATCAAATAATTCCTACATTTAAATTTAAAATACTTAAAATAAAATAGTCCAAATAAAAGAAATCAACTTCACATGGCCTCCACTAATCATCTCGCTTACCTACCATCACTGGTCGTCACCAAAATTAATCCCACAACGGGTGAGTCAATAGACTCAATGTGTAACCAACACTAAAATTTAATAGTTCGTGCATACAATATCATTCATGTTCATAAAGCATTTAAAAAATATGATGCAACCCAACCCAAACCTATATGCCATCCGCTACACACCACCCGTATTCATCCTCGCACACCGTGGGGACTACTAAGTCAACCCTCCATCCGCTACACACCATCGGCGTCATTGCAAATGACGTGCTCATCGCCTCTTATAAAAATTCGTGGTCTTAGGTCACCACATTTAGAATTCGTGGTCTTAGGTCACCACATTCGGTTTTACGTGGTCTTAGGTCACCACATTCAGCTTTACGTGGTCTTAGGCCACCACATTCGATTTTCGTGGTCTTAGGTCACCACATTAACTTCCCTTTTCATATAACCCATATGCCCCATATTTCATACACAATATGCAAAATCATGCCTTAATTCACATTCTTATTACTTTTCACATGTTAAAAATAACATATATTCATATTCCTAGTAGGAGTGGAACGCTTAGTACTTTGTACCATAGTATGGTACCTTAGCCATATTCACATTCTTATAAACATGCACATTTAATTTAAAACATAGCCATGAACATATTAAAACTTAGAGTAGGGTACACACCTAATTCTCTTAACGATTTCACTTGAAATCCCAAATTCTGATCTTAGATCTTTAACTCCCTACATTCGGCCCATATCAAATATTTAATGAAAAACTCATTCTACCATAAAACCAAATCCTAGTAGGATTTGTGTACTAAAACTTACCTTAATATCGATTTGCTTATTACTCAAATCCCGAAAACTTTGTTATTCTTCTCCTTGTATATGGCCAAACACTAGATCTTTGCATAGGTTAGTTTTGGCTTTTTAACAATTATGAAATAGATCTAGGTATCCAAAATAGGCCTTGGCCGAACATACCTATGTGCTTACCTTCCAAATCTTAAATCCCAAATTGGATCCTTGCTTCCTTAATGCTGTTGAAATTCCTATAACCATATGTTAGATTTAATCTAACATTAAAACATAAAACATGGCATTTGGCCGAATGTACATTTGTCTTACCTTAGATCCTTGAAATCCCAAAAGATACCTTCTTGTAGTTGACAATTCTTAAATCCCGAATACACCCTTCCATAATTCGGCCAAAATCAATAATAGAGATTAGTCCCTAAATTTTCGATAGGTCTAAAATATAAAAGAATTGAAACCAATTTTGGATCTTACCCTTTTAAGAAATCGGTAGCACTCTTGTTAAAAGCCCCTTAAAGAATCGGCCTTGATGACTAGATGATAAGGTTTTGGCTTTTGGGATTTAATGGAGAAGTTGGCTAGGGGTTCTCTTGGGGTATTCAGTTTCCACAAAAATAAAGAAAAGAAAACTTGAGAATTTTGGCAATGGTGGACTATAGATTCGGCTTAACAAATGAAAGAGAAGAGAAGAGAGGAGAGCACTAAGAAATTTGGCTAGGGAGAAGATGAGAGACTAAATGAAAAACAAAAAGAATAAAAAGATGGATACTTCAACTAAGAATTTCGGATAGCACTCAAACACTAGCCCTTCCTCACTTTTCTCCTCTTATCACCTCATCTAGAAATAAAAGAAATAATCTATCATTTATCCATCTTATTTTCCGAATTTTAACAAAATAAAACACCCCCTTTAGAGCCTTATTGTCATTCCACTTCTCTTGCTTCTTGTAGCAAAACAAAATTCCTTTATTTGCTCCCCAAGTGACTCGAACCTAGGCCCAATACCCTTGTATGTGGCATCACCTACCTAAGCCTCAAGTGATATCTTCAGGCCATTTTTCCAAGCCTATTTGTGTGTCAAATTCCTCCTATTAATTTTCCTAAGGCCACCTTGTTTCACTTTCCTCTTTTAATTTAGGTTTCCAAAATGTTCACTTTCCTCTTTTAACTTCGGTTTCCAAAATGTTCACTTTCCTCTTTTAACTTAGGTTTCCAAAATGTTCACTTTCCTCTTTTAATGTAACATTTCCATACATTCCCAGGTTTCCAAAAATATTCAAAATACATTCATAACACATAAGACATGTCATTTCATACAATTAAACCGAAAATACATAGGCCCTTTTCAGGATGTTACAAAAGTGGTGATTGAATAGCCGAATTTGATATTATATAGATCAAGAAAAGCAGAATACAGACTTAGATTGAGGAAAGAATGAGATCTCAGATTAGTTGACTCATGTCGTGGTTTTTACGTTTGAGGTAAGTTCGTATGTAATAAGCATTGTTATAATTTTGCTTTAAATGCTTTAATATTGTATAAATTGTGTATATGAGACTACAATGTTTGACGATGATTCGACTACTTGTGGGCACTTAGTGTGTGAGATTGAGATAGCTTCAACTATGTATGGCACTTAGTGTGCGAGATCGAGATAGCTTCGGCTATGTATGGCACTTAGTGTGCGAGATTAAAATAGCTTCAGCTACGTATTGACACTTAGTGTGTAAGATTTTGAGTATTCGACATTATTCTGAATAGGTATGATTTCGTTATGGATTGGTACATGTATGTACATGTATCGTATGAGCTTTCAATCGAAGAAGTTTTGAAGTTTGCATATAAGCATATGATTAAGCATGTGAAAGGTTTGTTAGTTATCATGAATTACATGTTAATATGTTCAAATTGATGATTTGTGTATTTATGATTACTTGAGTTTATTTCATATGAGCTTACTAATCTATAAAGCTTACTTTATTTATTTTTCCATGTTTTATAGTGATTTCAAAGCTAGCTCGGATTCAGGGATCATCAGAGACTACGTCACACTATCCAACCATCACTTTGGTTCTTTTTAGCTTATGGTTTGGCCATACAGCATGTATAGGATTATGATCATTTTGATATGTATTTTGGTAGTGAGTTTTTCCATTTGATATGGCTTGTGAATGGTTATGTTTTGGTTTGTATATATAGCCATGAGACTTGGCTTAACTTGGTTAGTTTGGTTATGTATATATATATAAGTGTGCATATGGCTTATGTTATGTGATTGAGGTTGGTTTTGCAATGTTATTGATAGTTGATATTATAGATACCAAATGGTTGATAATTGAAAAGCTATGTGCTTGTGGATTGGTGCATGATGATGCATGTTTGGAAAAAATATATTTGGTATGAATTGAATGAGGAAAACATGAAATTATAAGCATGTTAATTGTTGAAATTGAGATGGTATGAATGATGTTTGGTTGAGTTTGTTTAAATTATTTTAAGTGTTATGTTTTGGTGCCAGGGAATTTGGTATAGGTATGCATAAGATAGGGTGGCAAAATGGCTTGGTTAATAGCTTATTTTTTGTCCACACGGGTGTGTCTCAGCCATGTGTGACACACGGCCATGTGTCCCCTGGTGTTGAAATTAAAATCAAGTCAGTATGCTCCCTACCGCCTCACACACGAGCGTTTGACCTGGCTGTGTGGCATAAGTTAGTATACCCTATAGGTTTGGCATGGCCTAGCACACGGCCTAGCACACGGGCGTGTATGGCCATTTGTAGGGCACATGGGCGTGTGTGTTTGCTCTGTGACTCAAGTCATAGAGTTACACGGGGTCGGACACAGGCTGGAACACGGTCCTGTGTTCCTATTTCGAATTCTACATGGCCTATAACACGGGCATGTCTGTTGGCCGTGTGAGACACACGGCCCAGCCATACGGACGTGTGTCCCCTATTTTTGAGAAAATTTTATAAGTGTTTGAAAAGTTTTCAAAGTTATCGGTCTAGTCCCAAACCACTCCTAATGCATGTTTAAGGCCTCGTAGGCTCGTATTAGGGACGATATGAATGTGTTATTGATATTTGAATGAAATTTGGAAATGTATGAGAAAATGTATGTGTAATTGTGTTATAAGCCAGGTAATGCTCTGAAAACCTATTCCAGTGTTAAATAAGGATGAGGGGTGTTACAGGAGGCAAACACTAAATTAATTCTAACCTAAGCATAAATAAATCTAATTAGTAGTTTAATTGAATTATATTACGATGGATAAAAGAAAAAGGTTTTGACGATCTATACTAACAACAATAATAAAAGAATGAAAAGAAATAAGTAAATCACGAGAAATCAAATAATAAAATATATCAAATTTGAATATGAGTGATTAGCTCGCTTCAATAATCATAACCAAATGTTGTTTCTGGTTTTCTTGTTCAATCAACTAGTCCATACCCTAGTAGGATCTTTTGATCTTCTACTAGAATAATGATTCTGCAAGAACTTATCTCTCAACCTCATAGTCCATATTGGTTCAAGGTCAAGGTGTTCACGGATAGGTCATATCAAATTTGGGTTAATTCTCAACTTAATGACATCTTAGGGTTGCCAGACCTAGGGTTTTAGGATCTTCCTTTCTTGAACAGCTGTTAAGAAAACCCTACAAAATAGTTAATTAATCATATATCTACTAGCTAATTCCCCTACAGGAGGATTAGTTCCACATGGATCTAATAAACAATATAAACTTGATAGAAAGAGTAATCATGAATAATAATTCAAGAGTATAAAGTTGAGAAGAAGTCTGATCTATATTAGAATTGAGCGCAAAATTCTTATAGAGTTTGATTGTGTTTTAAAATATGATTTCTCCCCACAAAATTAAATAACAAGAACAGAAATAAACCTAAAGCCTAAGAAAAGAGAAATACTAAATACTAAATCTAAGAAAAAAATTATACAATATGAAATTTGTCCTAACATGTGCTAAATGAGCCTATTTATAGATTTTATAGTGGCCTTTGTCCTTAACCTTAGGTCAGTTGTCGTCCTCACGCTTAACATTTGATTGTGCAGACTAAAACATCCTTGGCTCATAATTATTTCCCATACAGAGGTGATGTCACGACACACCAGGTCCTGTGTTGTAACACCCTTTACCCGTACCCATCGCAGGATTGGGGTTGTAAGCTGTAATATCCCGGATTAGGGCTTATGCACTATGGCTAAAATTTTATGAAAAAGTATGCCTTATGTGTTGTGAATGTGTTGTGTGCATTTTAGAACCTTGGAAATGTAAGGAAATGATTTAGAAAATATTAAGTCTTAAGAGGAAGCTTGGAAATGTAAGGAAATGTTTAGGAAATATTAAGTCTTAAGTAAAGCTTGGAAATGTAAGGAAATGTAAGGAAATGCTTTAGAAAATATTAAGTCTTAAGAGGAAGCTTGGAAATGTAAGGAAATGTAAGGAAATGTAAGGAAATGCTTTAGAAAATATTAAGTCTTAAGAGGAAGCTTGAAATGTAAGGAAAAGGAAATGTAAGGAAATGTAAGGAAATGCTTTAGAAAATATTAAGTCTTAAGAGGAAGCTTGGAAATGTAAGGAAATGTAAGGAAATGTAAGGAACCTTGAAATGTGACAAAATTGGGCTTGGAAAATGGTCTGAGACGCCACTTGTGGCTCGAAATGACGCCATATGCTAAGATAACTTGGGCCTAGTATGGCCACATGAAGCCCAAAATAATGGGTTAAAATTTGGCACTCCTAAGGTAAGGAGATGGACAGATAGGGAGACTAAGGTAGGAGTTTGTTGAAGTCAAATTCTTTTAGAATTTCTACTAAGCTAGGAAAATAAAGATATGAGAGTGATGGCCAAGAAAGGGACTCTCTAGGCTTAGTAATTTTGGCAAAAGGAGGAAAAATAAGGCCATTCAACATTCTTTCTTCTCTTTTTAAATCTCTACCGAATTCTCTTCCCATTATTCTTCTTTTTCTTTTCAATTCTCCACAAAGTCGAAAACAAAATCCCTAGTCTTGCCAAATTTCTAAGTTCTATATCTTCCTTTTCTTTCCTTGTAAACCGAAATACCTTGTGCTTCCCATCATCAATTCATTTTCCTTTGCAAAACCAATCAAAAGTCAAGATAAGTTTCAAGCCTATAGTCAATCTCTAAGCCTCAAAGCCGAATCTACAAAGGTGTTTTAGTTTCCAAGGTGCACCATAGGTGCATATTCTTTAGTGATTCTAAGTTTCAGATTTCTTTTCCTCACGATTTCTTCCTCTCTTCTCATCAAGATCTAACCCAAATCAATTGTCTATGCCTATCAATTTCTCTTCTTTAGCCCTAGAATTTAATCCTCGCTTTATAATAAGCCGTATGTGTCGATTTTGGAAAAGCCAAGGTGAGTAATTAATGGTAGGTGGCGAATGGCCCTTTTCTATTCTTTTTTTTTTTGGCCAATACCATATGGGCTAAGATAATTGAGAATTTCGATTTGTTGAATAAGTGGAGGATTGTTTGAATATAGGTAAAAATTAGGTGACTTCGCTTTTTAAGAGGAAGGCTGTAAGTAAGTCGAGGTTTCCTGAATTTAGATTCATAAAGGTAAGTGAATCGACATTCGCCAAGGCCCTATTATGGTATTTAGATCTAATTATTATTTGTTTAAAAAGTCAAAACTAACTAGTTCAATGATTAAGGGTATAGCCGATTGCAATAAAGAAGCATCACAAAGTTTTGGGATTTAATTTTTAATCCAATCGCACCAAGGTAAGAATTTGATTACAACAATCCTACTAGGATTGGGATTTATAATGAATGGCTTTTTACTAACATGTTAGGGTTGGTAATATAGGAATTAAAGATCTAAAGTGATAGAACAAGTTTTGGGATTTCAAGAATTTGATAAGTATATCAGGTGTGTACCCTACACTATTTCTTAATAAGTTTTATGGCAATGTTTAATGTAAGTATGTGTATAAGAATGTGAATATGGCTAAGGTACCATGTTATGGTACAGAGTACCCGGGTACGTTTCCTACTCCTACTAGGATTATGTTAAATATATGTTACGACACATATATGACATTATAAGAATGTGAAATAAGAATTTGGCATGTTAATGCATGATATGTATGATATGGGGCATACGGGTTATATGAAAAGGGGAAGTGAATGTGGTGACCTAAGACCACGATATCTAAATGTGGTGACCTAAGACCACGATAACTGAATGTGGTGACCTAAGACCACGATATCTGAATGTGGTGACCTAAGACCACGATATCTGAATGTGGTGACCTAAGACCACGAATTTTATAAGGGCGATGAGCACGCCGACCGCAAATGATTGCCTTCGATGGTGTGTAGCGGATGGAGGGTTGACTTAGTAGTCCCCACGGTGTGATGGTTGGTACGGTGACGGTAGCGATGGATAACTAGGCTTGGGTCCGGATTGCATCATTTTATTTAAATGCTATATGATTATGTATGATTTGATATGCCTGAATTTATTTGAGTTTGGTGTTGGTTGTACACATTGAGTCTGCTTGACTCACCCTTGTGGGACTATTTTTCAAGTGATGATCAAGATGGACCGGCCGGCAGGAGCTCAAGGGTGGCCATGCAAACCTCAAGGATTAATTTATTTTTTATTTATGTTTAAGTTTTGAATCATTCGGGTTTTTTTTTTTTTTGATGTAATAAGGCCAAAGTATTGAATCGTTTATGCATGCTTTTAAATTACTTAGTATGATACGATTATCATCAAATTTAAAGTTTAAAAGTTAAATTTTTCTTAAGTATAAATATCAATTTGTTTTTAACACCTTATCGACACGGGTTCTTAATTCGAGCCCAACCCAAATCAAGTGTTTTCAAAAATACACATGTTTTTAGCAAAGTTTCAAACAAGATTTGAATGGATTTTCTTTAGAAGCATGCCAGATCCGGTCAGGGCTTGTGGGTCGGGTTTGGGGTGTTTCATAAGGCATTATTGAACATAGCATAAATCACCACAAACTTTTACTGCTTATAAAGTCAAAACCGAATGCATTATGAACAATTTCATTTTTATAGTTTGCTTAAACAACATCATACATATCTTAAAACACTTAGCCAAATACACATACAAGCAAATTACAACATATAACAAAGGTATTATTCAATTGGTCATTTAAGCCACACTAACCGAATATGCACATGTTCATAATTACTACCTAAAACTAGATAGCAATTACCAAACCTAAATATATATATGAGGTTGCATGATACCTTGTTCAACTGAATTCAAATAGACCAAATAAATTTCATTCAAACAAAGTATACATCAAATCATTTGCAAGAACATAACCAAACCAAAATATCAAATATTCCTCTCATAGTCCGAAACACATAAATTGAACTTAATACACATGCACATATATAAATCATAACCCAATACGCCATTCCTAATTACCTAACCTACGATTTCATCTTTTGACCAAATATGAAATTTAGAATATAAATGATCTCCAATTTATTCATGTTTCAATTAATCACTTCAATAGCAAGACTTCATCAATCCATAACCCATACATATTCAAATACACATATGTCAACTTCCCAAAAGCATTAATTATGAGACATAAACAAAGACTTCATTGCCAAACCATATTTATATGTATATATGCTTACATATAAACACTTAACATGGAATCATAACACCACCGAAAACATGGAATAATAACACCATTGAATTCAAAATTCAAGTAGGACATACACATACTACAAATAGAATTATTTAAACATTAGGTCATTAGCATTTAAAACAAGCCATTTTCGCATGGCTTATATTTACATCATCAAAACATTTTCCAAGTAATTAACTATCCTATACATGCCTTAAGTTCAAACCCAAGCTTTAAAAGTACCAAAATAAGTCGATAGTGTGGATGACTTCATTGACGATCCCCCGAGCTCGTAGCTTGATCAAAATCTATAAAACAGAATAACATCAACACAGAGTAAGCTAACTTAGCTTAGTAAGTCTTAAGCAAATATAATCACTCAGTCGAATATTCAACCATTTTTAAACCAACTATTTTATGACATTAATATTTACATAACTGAATTATCGTAGCCGAATACTATCATCTTTATATAGCATTATATTTATCATTTCTCAATCCGAAATAGTTCTATCTAGCATTAAAAATACAACTTACTAATTGCATATAATTTGATATAAATATCCAAATGCAACCGATTAAGTATATACAAAGTACATAGCAACACTTATAACCGAGTATACCATTATATTAACACCCATTAAACCACACATGTAAACGATTGTATAATCTCTATATAATATCATTTTATGCACATCTATAAGGCCGATTATACAAAAGCACCTTGTTAGCTTACTAGTTCAATAGCCATCACATAAGTATTTACCCATTTGGATGAATATAAATAACACATCCTTACTCACATCTAAAATTAAAATTTCAATATATAACATATTCTTCATTTATAGGGCCGAATACCTTTATTAAAATTTTACCAATATACCTCAAATGTATCACATACTAGTAATGTCAAGTAGTATAATACTAACTTACCTTATTTTATACAACCAATAGACAGTTATGTACCTAACCAAATATCTCATTTACAGTATTAAAAATTCCACATCGTTAAGAATCATTGAAACATATACCTATAAATAATCACCGGCATAAAGCCTGCTAGGCATAAAGCCTGAAACACACACACCGGCACTAAGCCTGCTAGACCCGAGGTCTGATATTCAATCACCAGCATTAAGCCTGCTAGGCATAAAGCCCGATATAATTCACCAGCACAATGCTTGCTAGGCTCAAAGCCCGAATATCATATTATAGAGCTGTCTCATTCACATTTCATATATTGAATATTACGGATATTCCACATAATTCATACGGACTTTCAAATGTTATATCTCAATTAAGTTAAGCTCAAATACATTATTACACTACTCATTCACATTTGGCTTTCTCTATCATAAGTCCAAGAATTCTAAATCAGCATATTAAATTGAGTTACATTCAATATTAACAATGTTCAATTGCTTCAAGACTTACCTCGGATATCGATGGACGACGAAAACCTACTATTCGACTATTTTTGCTTTTTCACGATCCAAATTTGTTTTCTTGGGCTCTTGATTCTAAACATGTTCAAATTAAATTCATTCAAATATATTTTTATTCAATTTAGCCCAAAAACATAAATGGGCAAATTACAATTTTACCCCTCATATTTCACACTTTTTACAATTTACTCCTAATTGTACAAAACACAAAATACACAAAATTTGGCTACACACCTTAAGGGCCGAATTTTTGTAGTCTTCATACAAGCCCATACATTCCATTTATTTCACATTTTAGTCCTCAAAAATTTATTTTCACAATTTAGCCCTAATTAGTTAAATTCATCAAAAATTCAAGAACAAAATATGTTTATCTATCTCATATCTTTCATTTAACACCAAAAATCATCAAAAGCTTGACATATCATCAATGGCATATCACACAAACATCAACAATTCACAAAATCAAAATGTGGGTTTTGTAGCTCTCGAAACAATGATTGCAAAAACGTAGAAATTATCAAAAATCAACCGAAAACATACCTTGAATTTTGGCTTGAAAATTAACCGAAAATATAAAGCTTCAAGCTTTTCTTTTTCTTTTGGTGTTTTTCGATGACGAAATGGATGAATGAAATCCACTAACACTTTTGTGTCTTTTGATTATAACATATTATTATAATATAAATATAAAATGCATGTATATTAACATAACATATAAATAAACACATGTAAACATAATATGTTTACACATTGCCGTCCACTATCTATAATTTGGGCCAAATTGCCACATAAGGCCCTCACTTTTACAAAGCCACAACACTTTGATACCTTAATAAATAGCATACAACTTTCACATTTAACACAATTTCATCCTTGTGTCAAATTAAACACACAAACATACAAATTAGCTCACAGAAAATTACCACATGCTTAATTATGTATCTACAGCATAGAAAATAATACTAAAATAATATTCAAACTCGAATTCATGGTTTTGAAACCACTATTCCGACTAGGGTATAAATCGACCGTTACATGTGTCGCGACGTTAAGGGTATTATGCTCATCTTCAGGGCATCTTCAAGGTGTCTTTAGGGGTGTGTCACAACATCCTTGATAACTCTTGAAAAGAGTTATATTGTATGCCTCTAAACTTGTTTAACTATCTATATTTAAGCGGATATATTTGCATTTTTAGGATTTTTTTTTAACATTGCATCCTGAAGCTTGGATTGTGCTTTCAATGTTACTATATGTTACTTTTTTTGGTGGAAGGAAAGGAATTGTTTATGTTTGTATCAGGTGTAGCAAGGAAGAAGAGAAATGAAGAAGTGAAGTATTGTCATGAAAAAGGTTGGGCAGACTGCTAGCATAAATGCCATGGAAATTTAGGAACATGCTGGTGCAACACTCAGTCCTCGTCACTCTCAGCCAGCTGGATGTGTACCAGATAAATCCACCTAAAAAAGAGGGAAAAAGGGTGTGTACTGAGAGAGGGGACCTACCCTATAAAAGAGAAAAGAGGTGAATTCAGAGGAGAGGATTTTACATGAAAATTGAGGAGCAGTTCTTCTTCTTCAACAAACTCTCGTGAAAAATTTGGAGAAAAGAAGATAGGGTAGTAGCTAAAGTATACAATAGAGACGTAAGGAAGGGGACGAAGCATTCAACCCTAGGTCTTGCACAATGTTGCAGCATTGGAGTTGGGAGCTAATTTGGTGAAAGCTTTCTGAATTATTCCTTCATTATCTCAATTAATTTCCATCAATTTTTAATTGTTGAATGGTGTTGTTGAATGATACATTTATTTTGGATGTTAATTTCCAACCTATGAGCTAATCTCATCAGGTTGGAACTACTTGATGATTATTTATTTCCATTAATGACCAAGCATTATCTTGATTAGATCTACTATTGTATTCAATATGTGTTATTTTGAATGCATGCATGCAATCTATAGACATGGATACATGTATGTTATGTTCACAAACTTATTTAATTTTGAAAAGGTTAGATGAGTTATGGATGTATGGTATGTTCACAAACTTGTTTAATTCTAAAAAGGTTAGATGAGTTGGATTGTGATTGAATGATACAAGTGAGTACTTGAAAGAATATTCATAGCACTCTAGACATAGAGATACGTTCTGTATAGAGTAAAAAAAATATTGGGTATCATCCTTCAAGCTTGTAGACATAAAAAGCCTTAGGAATGGTAACTTGAAGTCTAACTCTTGAATGAAGCAGATTACTGTAGCTAGAATCTGAACAGTAGACTGGTTAAAAATTTTCCATGCCATTATTGTCTTTTAAATATGTAATCTGAGTAATTCCAACATTCCCACTCAACAATGTTTTTCCTCTCAACTTTGTCTCATTACATTACCATATCATTTTAAGTTAGTTATCTGATTTTAATATTGCATATGTGATTATCCTTTACAAATTTGTTATTTTGTTTTTGCCATAGCCTGATTCATATAGTTCATAGTGATAACTTAACTAAATCAATCCTAACTGGTCCATGTAGAGATGATTTTACTTACTAATTTATTACTTGATTTGGCGTGTACACTTACACATTTGCATAGCATTTCACATGCAACATGTTTTTGGCGTCGTTGTCTGGAATCGACAAATTAGTGAACTTTTGTTTGTTATTACCGATGTAATTTTGTTAGTTTTAGCTTCTTGATTTGTTTTTTATTTTTTTTAGGTCTGTTGCTAGTTTATAAGTAGAGGTATTCCTGAAAATGAAGAGTATTATTTTGATCTTGAAATTGAGTGAACCTTGATGAGAAGGAGAAAAGAATTGTGAGAGATGGCAAGGATTGGAAATTATCCAGACAGAGAAGATCTATTATGTCCGAATGGTAGGGACGCTGATATTCCTCATGTGATAGATGATAGAGACAGACCCATTAGAGAACCTATAGTGCCTATCTTGGATGATTTGAATCCAGGGATTATCAGGCCATAGATTCAAGGTTAGCATTTCGAGTTGAAACCAGTGATGTTTCAAATGCTACAAATAGTGGGATAGTTCAGTGGATTACCTACTGATGATCCACGGCTGCATTTAAGACTCTTTTAGGAGGTCTATGATTCATTCAAGCAATTGGGTGTTCCTGAAGGTGCCATGAGACTCAAGTTATTTCCTTATTCATTACAATATCGTGTCAAAGCATGGTTAAATGTGTTTCCATCAGGAACGGTAGCATCTTGGAATGAACTTTGTCAATAGTTTTTCCTGCAATGCAACCCTCCAAACATGAATGCCACATTAAGGAACAATATTATATCCTTTCGATAATCCAAGAATGAGACGTTGTATAAAGCATGGGAGAGATTAAAAGAATTACTTAAAAAATGCTTGATGCATGGTTCCCAACATTGGACAAATATGGAAATGTTTTACAATGGATTAAATGCACATACAAGGATGGTAGTTAATGCATCTTCCAGTAGCACTTTGCTAGATAAATCATACAATAACACATGAAATTCTAGAAAGGATAACTTACAATGATTATCAATATTCGACTACAAGAGTAGGTACAGGCAGAAGAGCTGCTGAAGAAATGAAGCTTGATGATATCATTGCATTAATAGCTCAAGTATCATCCCTAGCTAACTGATTTAAAAAATGAAGAAACCAACTACAGTGCAAGAAATGAAAGCAACCGAGCTAACATGTGTTTATTGTAGGGAATATAATGTTTTTGATGAATGCCCATTGAACCCAACCTTAGTATATTACATGGGAAATTTCAATCAGAACAATAACCCATATTCCAATATGTATAATCTAAGGTGGAAACAACATCCCAACTTAAGTTGGAGTAATCAAGATTGGGAAATTCCAGTAATGTTGATTGATAGAATGTCACAAGTGCACCATATAGATATAATCAACCCATGCGATAGTAAAATGTCCAACAAGGTTCAGCATTATCTTCTTCATCGATGGAATCTTTTTTGAAGGAATACAAGGCCAAGAATGATGTTGTAATATAGAGTCAAGTTGCATCCTTAAAAGCCTTGGAAAATTAAGTAGAACAAATTGCCAATGCATTAAATTCAAGACCGTAAGGAGCATTTCCAAGTTCATGATCTCAAGGGAAGGAGCATTGCAAGGCCACTACACTCAAAAGTGGAACTCAGCTACCTGGAGTTGTTAATGATGCCACTGTTGAAAGGGACAGCTCAGATTTCATACATGGAATGAATTTGGAACCATTCATGGAGTAGTCTATAACTGAAAAAGTCAAACAAAAACATGTTGAAGCAGAGTCAGCTCAGGTTGCCAATAACAATGTCACAGTAAAGCAACCGTAACAAGTTGAAGGAAAGCCACCGCCACCTTTTCCTCAGTGATTCCAGAAGTCTAAGAAAGATTTTCAATTCAAAAAATTCTTGGATTTTCTGAAGCAACTTCATATCAACATACTGTTGGTGGAAGCATTGGAACAAGTGATGAATTATGCTACATTCATGAAGGATATATTGTCAAAGAAGCGATGATTAGGGGAATTTGAAATTATTGCTCTCACTAAAGGGTGCACAGAAATTTTGATGAACAAATTGCCTCCAAAGTTGAAGAACCCAGGGAGTTTTACTATTCCTTGTTCAATTGGAAATCATTATCTTGGAAAGGCATTATGTGACTTAGGTGCAAGTATAAATTTAATGCTTATGTATATTTTCAAGATGCTAGGAATTGGGAAGGCACGACCCACCATAATCACGCTGCAACTAGCAAATTGCTCCTATGCACATCCGGAAGGTAAGATTGAAGATGTGTTGGTAAGAGTTGATAACTTTATTTTTCCAATAGATTTTATTATTCTGGAGTGTGAAGCTGATAAAGAGGTACCAATTATTCTTGGTAGACCTTTTCTAGCAACAAGTAGAACGCTAATTAATATGTAGAAAGGTGAGTTCAAAATAAGAGTCAATGACCAGTAAATAACCTTTAATTTTTTTGATGCCATGAAGTGTGCAAATGAAAATGAATAATGTCACGACATTGGATTTCTCAACTCAGCAGTAGAGAAAGAGTTTGCAAAGTTTTTTCACCGCAACTTTGATGATGATGGAGATCCATTTGAGCTGACTGAAGAAGAAATGATTGGTGAACTTGGTGAACTTATGAAGACCAAGCAATTTAAGTATCAAAAGGGTGGAGTTTTGAATCTTTATATTTGTCAAATTGTTCCTTCAAGCCTCCTATACCTTTCATAGAGGACCCTCCTATTTTGGAGTTAAAGCCTTTGCCATTACACTTAAAGTATGCCTACTTGGAAGATAACAACACTTTGCTAGTAGTCATATTTACAAAATTGACACCTGATCAGGAAAAGTTATTAGAAGTCTTGAAAAAATCTAAGAAGACACTGGGGTGGACATTTGTTGATATAAAGGGAATTAGTCCTGCTATTTGCATGCATAAGATTTTACTGAAGATTGTTGTAACAGCCCATTTTTAGTGAAATTGGAACAGTGGTATCAGGACCACAAATTTGATGAGTAAATTATTATTTTATTATTTTAATGTTTATGTAATGTTAGTAAGGTAGTATAAAAATTTCGTTAAGAAATTTTGACTTTTTATGTTTAATTACGTGAAAAGGACTAAATTGTAAAAAGTAAAAAAGTAGAGTTCTATTAGTTAAAGGGGTCTATTAGCTATGGAATTTTAAAGTGATTTTGGATGAAATTGTCATTTAAGGAATTATTTGTAAAAATGATGAAAGTTCATAGTAAATTTGTGAAATGATGATTTGCATAGATTGATATAAGTCCCTAGAAAAATTTGGTAGCTTGAGAAAATGATGAAAATGTTTAGATTTCAATTTATGAGCTTAAAGACTAAATTGTAAAAAAGTTAAAATGTTAGGAGCAAAATAGTAATTTTACAAAAATATGAAAAATGGACTGAATTGAATAATAGAATTATTAAATGGATTGAATTTTTCTATTTAGATCAAGATAGACCACGTACGGATCTAGATCGAGGAAATGCTAAAGCCTCGAGTTAGTCGATCTCGTTTCTATGCCCCTGTCGTTGAGGTAAGTTCGTATGAATAAGTATTGTTTTTAATGTTAATTTCAATTATATGTCAATATGTTAGTTGTTATGTAATTGAATGATAAATATCCAATGATGTCATGACAATTATCGAGTCCCGATCGAACCTTAGGAATTCGTAGAATACAAATCACATGTCATTAGGGATTTCATGTTTCGGGTGTTGGTCTTGAATTTTCCACCGATGGCTAAGGTCCTGCATTTGTTACGGATACTCCACAACTCGTGTAAGCAGCATCATGTAGCTTACATTTCGACCCACAGCTCGTGTGAGCAAGCCCATTTCATAGCTTATGTGAGCAACAATGTAAAGGAAAGTTTACGATTATCTGTTAAGCACATTTCATGTGAGCTTCCCATGTATCCAATGATATTCTAAATGGTTCAACGGGCATGAAAAGGAAATGAACGATAAGTGTTCAAATGAACTATATCATGTAATTATGAAAAGGGTTGAAATGGTAAGCTTCAATGAAAGTATGCTTAAGTTAATGAAAATGATGAATTCAAATGAAGTATGCTCATTTATAATGGCTTACCTTATGTTAAATTCATGTGAATTATGTTCGAATGCACTAACATGTGTTGTTGATGGTGCTTAGGCTTATGTCAAGCTTGTGGTTGGATTATATTATGCTTAATCTTAATGTTATGTATATAAATGGTAAGTTATGTTCATGTTTTGCGAACTTACTAAGCATTATGTGCTTACATAGTTTTCTTTTCTATGCTTTATATATAATCGGAAGCTCAATTGGTTTGGAATCTCGTTGGAGATCCATCACACTATCTAGCATAAATTTTGATAATTTTTGGTATTTTAGCCAAGGTTATAATGGCATATAGGTGAACTTGTTTTGGTATCTAGTTGATGATTTTTGTAACGTCCTAAAATGAGGGCTATTGTGTTTAAATTGTTTTTGCATAGGTATGGCTTATGGTGGTAGTAATTAAGGTGTTTTAAGATCTAGGTATAAGCCAAGGGTAGGCTCGAGCTGTAGGAAAATTCTTTTTTTTAAGTTTTAGTAAAAGGGAGCCGAAGGAGCTAGGGGTTAAGTGTAATTTGTGGTGGAGTTAAGCATAAGAATGGGCTTGGTAAAGTCGCAAGGAGGCGCCACTTAGAGCCTTGAGGGTGACGCCACATGCAGAGAAGGGAGAGCTCAGGTTCGAGCAGCAGAAATCCCATTTTTTGCCTTGCATTTTGACGCCAAGGGGGAGGAGTTGTGCTCAGCACAAACTTTGTTAGATAAGATTTAAATGAGTGGAGAAGAGGGGATTTAGGAGTTTGATCAATTCAAACTCATTTGAATGGTTGGCTAGGAGTGATTCAGGGAGTTTGCCGAAATCTGAACTCTAGTGTGAGAGGAGTAATCGGTTGGGAGACTTAAGAGAAGTGTCGTTTCTCCATAGTTAGGCTAGGTGACATTTTTGCTAGCTTAGATGGTTTCCCCTTCTTGCGTTTTGTGCTAAAACCCGAACCTTAGGTGCTTTTCTCTATTTTCTCTCTTTTGACAATTTGGGCACTTGGTCGATTCATTTTTAGCAACCCCATTGAAGAGCCAGAAACTCCCTCTTTGCCGAATCCACCCTTGTTCACTTCTTCTTCTTCTTTTTTCTCATAGCCGAAACCAACAACCTCACCCCCCATTTGGCACCTTTCTTTTCATTCTCTTAAAACCTCTTGCCTTGTGCTAAAATCTCTTTTATTCTCTTTTGCTGAATCTTCCCTCTCCCATTCCATATTTTCTTTTCCATTCTCTTCTTTTCACTTTAGCTGAACCCCATTTGTTTCTCTTCTATCAACCATAGCCGAATCTCCCTTCATCACTCAACTCTTTGTCGAGTTTCCCTTCTTTCTTCTAGTGTCATTTTGGCCAAATATCAACTAATAGTAGATCTTTTTCGGGTTCTTCTCTAATTGGATTTGCAGAGAGTAAGTGTTCTTGGCAGAATCTCTGTTATTCCCTTTCTCTTTTCTCTATCGACTCACATGGGGACAAAAGCCAAATTTCAGCATTTGTGGACATGATTCCTAATCATCTATGAAAACTAATTTCTCCTAGGTTCTTCGGGATTTGAAGCAGTAGATCGGGGTTGTTTATTCTCTGCCAACCGATTTCTTCCAGTCTGTGGTAAGGGTTCATGTCAATCTATTTTGTCAATCATTCTTTTGAAAAGCCGAAGGCTATTGAGATTTAGTGTTGATGTTGGCCGATAGTAGGGGGAGATCAGTTTCGCATACCTTGAGTTGTGGCTAGTATCCGAGGAGCGTTAAGGTAAGGATTGGGGTTCCATGCGTTAACCCTTCGGGTTTTGTTAGTTTGGCCGAATGGCCTTATTACTGATTTTGGTTTGGCCGAATATAGGGACAAAAGGGATCTAGTGTAGTAGATCGGGTCTTCGGGATTTAGTGATTGCGTTAGTAACAGGTGTGTAACACTTACACAGTTCTATTAGTATAATATGCTTTTTGTGTTACCGTTATAACTGTTGAATCAGTGATTATGCCTTGTGGGTATGAGCTTGGATTTCGGGTAAGTCCCCTGTTATGTGATTTTTGATATACATCATCGTGTTATTGTTATATGTTATGCTATGTGTTATTGCATGATACATGATGTTATGACATGTATGATACGGACATGATGGGGGGATTGATGAGAGGAGGGGGAAGGAATGTTTGGACTGTCACCAGTGGTTTTGATCACACGGGGTAGTTAAAGGAGATTGGATGGTTAGGTCAAGGGTTGCATGATTCACATGTTTTTACTGATAATTTGTGTAAGTGTTTGCACTATTGGGTTGGGGATTTATACACTGAGTCTTGGTGACTCACCCCTTCCCTTATATTTTGCAGATGAGGCGTAGATTGCGAATGTGGAGCCGGAAGGACTCGAGGCGGCCATGCATGCTTGATTCGACTTTTGACTTTAAAGTACTATTTCGGTTTTATTAATTTTCTTTAAATTTGGTTTTGGGTTTTGTAATAAGGCCGCTAGGTTTTATTTAGGGTTTTTATTACTTGCATTTATTTTGATTATGTTTTAATTATGATGGATATATGGTCTTGTTAAATTAACGGGTAAAAAGCGATGTATTCAAAACTATAACTCCTTCGGGTTTTAAAACATTGCCATCGGGTAACATCACGTAAAAGATGATAACGAAGATAACTTGTGTGTTTTCTAAAACTTGCAACAATAAGTAGATTTTCAAACAAGGATTTCTAAACTTTTCGTACTACAAAAGGGTTTTCTAAGAAAATTATCCGACAAACTCTCGGTTTTAAAAGGTTATCATTCCGTGGCATGCTAGATCCAGTTGTGGTGTGTTAACCAAGTTTGGGGTGTTACAATTTTGGTATCAGAGCCAAGTTCAAAAGCTAAGCTATGGGCCCGAGGCCTAAAATGTTTTAAATTGGTACATTGAAAAGTTTTGTGGAAAAGGTACATGGGTTGAACAGCATGGCACCGAGTCTCCGGCACCAATCCACCATGGTAAGTGCCCCTAACCGCTGTGTGAATTATATGTGGGGGAAATGGGTATTTTGGGATCATAGAATAGTAGAATAGAGTTATAGAACCCTAGGAATAGCTTACTCCAACACAATTACATAAGACTTAATGATCCACTAAACAAACCCGTGAGTACGCCATCGAAGTTAAGGGTGTGGCAACCTACAGCGATGTCTAGGAATGGATTCTGGGAGCTTGGTATTTAAGCCCCTAGTGACTCACCTCCTCTCACTGAATCCTACCTCAAAAGCGTGTGACGCTCACCCTAGCTAAGACGACTTATTCACAGCCGAATTTAACAATTAAAACACGAAAGGGACCAACCATCCTGTTTTGTAACACTCTAAAAATTAAACCTTGATTTCGAAACTGCCACAATAACCTTGATTTAAGAAATGACCAAAATACCCCTGATTTGAAAAATGACCAAATTACCCTTGACTAGTAAATAATTACCAAAATGCCCTCAGTATGGAAAATTGCCGAAGTACCCCCAAATTGAAAATTTCCAAAATACCTTTATTATGTAAAATCACCTGGAACAATATTTTGAAAAAAAATTACGAAAATACCCTTGGTTTATGAAATTACGAAGATACCCCTAATTTATGAAATTACCAAAATACCCCCGATTTCTAGAATTTTTGAAATACCTATGATTTGTAAAGGTTTCCAAATTAACCCTGATTTATTACTAAAAATACCCCGATAGGTTAAATTACGAAAATACCATCGGGTAGTGAAATGACGAGAATACCCCTACACGTGGAATGAGGGTAGAGGACTGGAAAATGAAAACATTGTGATGATCGAAAGAACCACTACCAAATTCCTTTACATAAAACTTATTCGTGGGTAATAAGTGGAACAAAAGATAATTCATAAAATTTTTTAAGAAGATAAATCGCGATTTAAATAAGAGTATTAGGGGACATGGTCGTAATGTGCGATGGCACGGTAGAGGCAGAATGACCGTATCGAAACCCGTTAGGTCTGGTCAAGGGTCTAAGAATGAGATACCACCACCACCACCGCCGCGAGAGTATCGTGATCAAGAGGGGAAGATGCAGGTCGAGGCGATGCCGCGAAAAGCTAAAAAGAGTGGCTGGAGCAGGTGAAGGTACGGGAGCTCAAAAATCTGTATCTGAGTGACTCCGAACCAATAGAGATGAGGTATTCCGAGGAGTATCCGTGTGGCACCCAATACGACCGAGTATTGGTTGGAGGCGCATGTAATCTAATCATGGACGATTTGGATCCGACGACCGAGGAGAAACTAAAGGGAGTAGTGTCGCTTCCGTGATGAGCCATATCGCTGGTGCTCACGGTTCGGATGGTGCCGCAATGATGATCTCACTTGGGATTACTTTAAGGCAAAGATATCGTAAGAAGTATGTTGGGACCAAGCACATTGATGAGCAGAGGAAGGCGCTTAAGACTAGTTCAGGGAAGTAAGTCCGTATCGGAGTACGAGTCGAAATTCTTAAGATTGAGCCGATATGCTCGGGGCATCATAGCTACGGAGCATGAGCGATGCGTCAAATTCGAGGGAGGATTAAGGGATTATCTAAGGTTGCTGATTGCTCCACAGTAGGAGAGAGAATTTATGGTCTTAGTGGAAAAGGCCAAAGTTACTAAGAAGTGAAGCACGGTTAGACTAATCAAGACAAGGGTTGGAATAAGAGGAATTTTGGATCATCCGGTCTCACCGAGAATCAAGAAAATGAGGTAGATATAGTGGGTCAATCAAGTCGCTAGGCTCATCATCGCCGATACTCAAGGCCACCACGATGTGCTTGATATGGAAAGTCTCACACGGGAGAATGTTGGACCGGAAATAGGGATGCTTGAGTGTGGATCGATGGGGTACCGAGTGAGGATTGTCCACAGAGGTCACTAGGTTGCGCCTAGGGATCGTAATCGCACTGTATGTGAGGGATGGTCAGCAGCCACGAGGGGCCGTGGTGCTGCTAGGGGAGGTAATGGCTCTGGTAGAGGCTGTGGAATCAGGCATAGGTGCAGGTGGTATAGAGGCGAGACAGCCTGGACTAGTCTACGCAGCGAGGCGTCGAGAGGAGGGTGATGCACCGGACGTCATAACTGGTACGTTCCTAATCTTTGGATTACCATATACTGCTTTGATAGATGTGGGTTCGACGCATTCGTATGTAGCCAGTAGTATAGTAGAGATTATGAACCTAGACTTCGAGACTACTTCTAGGGAGATGATCGTAAGTAGCCCTCTAGGTCACTCAGAAAAGAATAAACTATATAGGGATGTACCCCTAGAACTTCAAGGGTCGTGTTCTTGGCTAATTTGATGGAACTACCGCTTGGGGAGTTCGATCCGATTCTCTGGATGGATTGGTCAGTAAAGTACTGTGCCGCTTTGATTGTACGTGAAACACCCCAAACTCGCCCACAAGCCCCGACCGGATCTCGCATGCCCTTGAGTAAAACGAGTTAAGTCTCAGATGACATTTTGAAAATCTTGATGATTTTGAAGAAAATGGATTTGGGTTGTTCTCGAGTTAAAATTGAGTTGCAACTTAAACCGTTAATTTCTTACTTCAAAAGTTACAAGTTAAAGAAATACCAATTTTAGGGTTTAATATTATTGCTAACTTGAAAAAAAACTATAGGTGTTTGAGTTTCAAAATGATTGATGTTATTCGTAATATAATAGAAATTTAAAATGCAAAGAAAATAAAATGCTAAGTAACAATGGCCTTATTACATCAAACATAACCCAAAATAATTCAAAATAGACTTAAATAGAAAAAAACCCAAAACCGAAATGCAGCATGGCCACCACTAAGTTCCTCACCGACCGGTCCATCTACTAAGTGCCATCTGCAAAAAGTTAGCTCACGAAGGGTAAGTCACAGAACTCAAGGTGTAACTACCATCACAGATTCCCAAATCATACAAGGAATAATAAATCACATAAAATAATTGTAAACCATGATGCAACCCAAACCACCTAGATCCAACCTCTACACATCACCCGCACCTACCGATCACACGCGGGGATTACTAAATCGACCTCCATCCGCTACACACCATCGAAGGCGTCATCAGAGTCAACTACACATCGCCCTTATAATCATGGCATAGCCACTAGATAATGTGACAGAGTCACCAGATTCATATTATGTGACATAGTCACCAGATAATGTGACAGAGTCACCAGATATTGTGGTATGAACCACCAGATCACTTCCCTTTCAGATTGGTGTCCGATCGCAGATGGAATGCCGATCGAATCCAACCTGGTGCCCAAAGCTTGATGTAGAGCCTTCCAAAATTGAGACGTAAACATCGATCCCCGTCGAGATAATCGACACCGCAGACTCGTAGCCTCACAATTTCGCTACATACAACTTTGCCAATTTCTAGAGAATAGTCAACCCAAGACCGGTATAAAATATGCAGATTTCACAACCGATCTACTATCACCCATACCGAGTCCTTCTTAGTAGGCATAAGGGAAGTCCACTAACGAAGTCCATGGTAATTCTCTCCCACTTCCATTGCGGTATCTTTATCCATCAAGCAATCACGATGGTATTTGGTGTTCAAATTTTGACTTGTCGAATATCGCTAAGCACTTCCCTACAAACTCAGAATTTCCCTCTTCGCATCAAGTGCCACCAAAACTATTCCCAGAATCCTTGTACAACTTACTTCCTCCAGATGCATAACATAAGGGCTACTATGCGATTCTCAAGAATTTTTGCCTTAACTCCTCATCCTTTGGCATATAGACCTTGCCCCAAAAACACAGCACTCCGTCGCTATTTACACCAAAATTTTCCAATTCCCCACTTTGTACTTGTAGTAGCTTAGCACTTAGTTCACCATATAACAATTGTTTCTCCTTAACCTGACCTAGCCACGTCGGCTTCACTTGCAATTCCGCTAACAAGCTTCCATCATCATAGAGGCTCAAATGTACTAACATCGCCCTTAACTCCGACACTACTTTTCGACTTAGGGCATCCGCCACAACATTCGCCGTGCCCAGGTGATACTCTATTGAGCAATCGTAATCTTTCAATAACTCTACCCACCTATGTTGTCTCAAATTCAGCTCCTTCTAAGTCAGCAAATACTTCAGGCTCTTGTGGTCCGTCCAGATCACCGACCTTTTCTCCATACAAGTAGTGCCTCCACACTTTTAGAGCGAAAACAACCGCCGCCAATTCCGTATCATGCGCTTGATAGTTAACCTTATGTGGCCTCACCATCGAAATGCATAAGTGACCACCTTCCGCCTTGAATAAGGACACATCCCAACTCGTATGGGAAGCATCACAATATACCACATGGTCCTTCTCTACTTCAAGTGAATCAAAATCGAGCCTCACAATACCTTCTTAAGCTTCTCAAACTCTCCTATCGCTTATCCGCCACACGAAAGGTACCTCCTTCCTTAATAACTTCGCCAAAGGTGCTGCTATTGACGAGAACCCTTCGACAAATCTCTTATAGTAGCCTGCTAACCCCAAGAAACTATGAACCTCAACCACAGACTTGGGTGGTTTCCAATCCAATACTGCCTCAATCTTCTAAGGATCCACCCTTATTCCTTCGGTAGACACTACATGCCCTAAGAACGTAACTTCCTTCAGCCAAAATTTGCACTTGCTGAACTTGGCATACATCTTCTTTTCCCTTAACACTTGTAGCACAACTCGGAGGTGCTCGTCATGTTCTTTCTTAGACTTGGAATACACTAGGATATCGCCTATGAACACAATGACAAACCGATCCAGGTAGGGTTGGAAAACCCGATTCATCATGTCCATGAACGCAATTGGGCGCTTTGTCAATCCGAACGGCATTACTAAGAATTCATAATTCCCGTACCTTGTCCGGAAGTCGCTTATGGATATCACCTCCTTCACCTTAAGTCGATGATATCCCGACCTTAGATCTATCTTTGAAAATATCATGCCCCTTTGTCGATCAACAAGTCATCTATCCTTGGCAATGGATACTTGTTCTTGATGGTCACTTTATTCAATCGCTGTAATCTATGCACATGCGCATAGTCCCGCCCTTTTCCTCACAAATAGGACCCTGGCTCTATAGAGACACACTAAGTCTAATAAACCCACGATCGAGTAACTCTTGGATCTGGGCCTTGAGCTCTACTAGCTCCTTTGGTGCCATTCGACACGGACCAATTGACACAGTGAGTCGCACCTGCAATAAGTCAATTTCGAACTCCACCTCCCTATCTGGGGGTAACCCAAGTAGCCCTCCAGAAAGACATCCACAAATTCCTTTACTATTCTAACTCCTCCTTCAGTTGCTTCATTAGCCTCTATGGCACTGATCAACATCAAAAAAGCTACATACCCTTTTCTCACCATCTTCTCTCGCCTTAAGGGTAGATACCACATTTGATAAGCAATCTGCTTCTCGCCCATCACCACAACTTCTTTGTCATCAGAAGTTCTTAACGACATGTGCTTAGCAGTACAATCCACATTTGCATGATACTTCACCAACCAATCCATGCCAAGATTAGGTCAAACTCCTCAAACGGTAACTCCATTAAGTCTGCTAGAAATTGCGCCCCTTGAACTTCCAATGGTACTGCCCTAAAGAGTTTGTCTAACACTACCGATTGCCCTAAAGGACTAAGTATACCATCTTCCTAGGTACAGCCTCGAGTTCACACGCAGAGTTCCGCACACCTTACTAGCAATGTATGAATGAGTTGACCCAATATCTATCAACGCAATAAAGGGTAATCCGTAGATAAGGAACATACCGTTATGACATCAAAAAGCGCCACCATCCTCCTCCGACGAATCGCATACACTAAACCCAAATTGTCTCGGCCTCTCGTGTTACCAACACCTCCGCCTGTTCCTCGACCTCTTTCAAAACCATTACTCGCCACCGGACCACGACCCCGCGGTGGTTGTCATTGCCCACCTCTTCCAAATTGATTAGACCCCTCGACTTCGGCCTGGCCTCCGTCTGCTTTCATGGATAGCCCCTAATCATGTGATCCTTGGACCCACACTTGAAACATCCTCCCGCCTTCTTCTAACACTCTCCTAATTGCATCTTTCCATATCGGGCACAAGCACGGATCGGCCCTCCCGTAGTAGCCTTATCGACCTCGCGACCCATCCGTTTCTAGGTCTCTTTTGGATATTCCTGATGACCTCGATGATCCAAAACCTCTTTTGCTTATTCCCGTCCGTGTTTTGTCTCACGCACTCTTTAACTCCTTTAGCAACCTTTTGCCTTTTCTATCAACACAAGAACTCCCGCCCATCGTGCGAAAATCAACAATCCTGTGTCATCCCTTAGTCCGTCCTCAAACTCGACACATCGCTCATGTCGTAGCCACTATACCTCGAGTGTATCGGCTTAACCTTAGGAATTCTACTATTCATGCATAGCCTTATTAACATATACGAATCAATATTATTGTTAGTTGGGAATTTAGGGTGGGTTACACACGATTCTTGTAGATCTAATTGAAATCCCAAAATCCGAAAATCTCGATCTAATGCACTAGATCTCTTCTCCTACATTCAGCCAACACTAAGCACATTAGTCAATAGGCCATTCGGCTAAACACAAATCCTGAAGGTTCAACGAGACCAAAACCCTTACCTTGCTGCCGATTTGGTTACCAAACAAATCTCGAAACTTCGTGATGATCCTCCCTTACAATCGGCTAGGCACTAGTACACTCAACGGTTAGTTTTTCAGCTTTTGAACGAATAAGGAACAGATCTAAAATACTAGAACACTTACCTAGATTCTTTAGCCAAATCCCGAAGATTTGTCGAAGACTTCCTAAAACACCATAGTTAGAATCGGCATAGCCTTTGAACAAGTAAAAGTGGCCCTTGGCCGAATGGTAAGCCTTTCTTGCCTTGGATCTTAAATTCTGAAAAGATCACCTTAAACCGTCGGCTACTAGAGGATCCCAAAATCACCTTCATCATTTCGGCCAAAGAAACATAGAGGATTAGAGTCCTTTATTTCGGCTAACCAAAAGAAAAAGGAAAAGAAAATGAATAACCGTTGATCCTTACCCCTAATGTTGAAATCGATTGCACTCTTGCTTAGAACCATAGAGGAATTCAGCTACTATAGAAAAGTGATTGACTTTGAAGGAGAAATAGATGAAGAAATCGGCTGGATGGTGTATGTTTCGGCTTTAAGGATTTGCGAAAAAAATGAAAAGAGAATAGGGGACACAAGATTCGGCTAATACTCCCAAATAGAGATGGGATATTCGGCCACCAAAATAGTAGGTATAAACTTGCGGTTGAGAGAAAGAAAAGAAGTATAGAAGAAGGTTAAGAGAATTCGACAATGGTGAGATTGAGAAAGGAATGCACAAATGGTTTCGGCTTTTGGTCAAGGGGGAAAAAAGTGCCTAAACTTTACTATGCATATTCGGCTTTCTCCCCCCTTCAATATGACCGAAATTGACACCAAAGAAATCCCTTGGCCGGCCAACTCTCCCTCTTTCCACTCAATCCCCCTTTTCACTCTTACTTAGTCGAATCCTTAAGCTTTTAACTCAATCTACACTTCATCTGTGAAGTGTCCTTGTGCCATCCAACACTGCCTCTCCTTGCTGCAAAATAAGACTCCAAAATGTTTCCTTTGCTACTCGAACCTAGGCCCCCTCTACACTCCCTGTGGCGTCACCTTACAAGGCCCTAAGTGGTGCCTCCTTGCCACCTTACCAGGATAATTCTTAGGTCCTAAGTCACACAATAAACTCTTTAAGACCTAGCTCCCTTAGTTCCCCCTTTTTAGGCTTAAAAATTCGATAACTTCCAAGACTCCTACCTACATCTCGAGGTTCCTGAAGCCCCCAAATCACATTCAAATCATACTCAGGCATGCAATCACATATATTCAAGTAAAATGCATAACCCTAAATCCCAGATATTACGCTTCTACCCCTTAAAATAATTTCGACCTCGAAATTACAGCTAAAATAAGTGAAGGTATTCTTTGTCGATTGTTTCCTCCGCTCCCACGAAGCTTCCTCCGATCCATGGTTACGCCCATAACACTTTTACTAGAGGGACCGATTTCCTCTGAAGCACCTTCACATCCCGTTTCAGAATCTGAATCGGCTCTTTCTCATAGGACAGATCTGGTCTCAACTCCACCTCCTCATTCGGTATTATATGAGATGGATCCGATCGGTAATGATGTAACATCGAAACGTGGAACACATCATGCATCTGCTTCAATTCCGTAGGCAATTCTAACTAATATGCTACTGGACCAACTCGTTTCAGAATCCGATAAGGTCCTATAAACTAGGACTTAACTTTCCCTTGCGACCAAATCTCATTACCTTCTTCCACAGCAAAACTCTTAGAAACACATAATCTCCCACAGCAAACTCAATCTCCTTCCGCTTGAGATCTGCGTATGACTTTTGCCGATCAGACGCCTCCTTCAACCGTGTCCGAATTACCTTAACCTTTTCCTCCGATTCTGCCACAATTTTTGGACCCAAAATCTGACGTTCTCCCAATTCCATCCAACATGTAGGAGTGCGACACTTCCATCCATACAGCACTTCGTACAGTGCCATCCGAATACTTGCTTGATAGCTATTATTGTGCACAAATTCCACTAAAGGCAAGAACTCCTCCGAACTCCCTCTAAAGTCTATCACGCAACCTCTCAACATATCCTCCAGCACTTGAATTACCCGCTCAGATTGGCCGTCCGACTGCAGATGGAATGCCGTACTGAAATCCAACCTGGTGCTCAAAGCTTGATGTAGTGCCTTCCAAAATTGAGACATAAACCTCAGATCCCTGTTTGAGATAATCGACACTGGCACTCCGTGTAGCCTCACGATTTCTGCTACATACAACTTTGCCAATTTCAGAGAATAGTCAACCCTTGCCCAGATAAAATATGCAGACTTCACAACCGATCTACTATCACCCATACCGAGTCCTTCTTAGTAGGCATAAGGGAAGCCCACTAACGAAGTCCATGGTAATTCTCTCCACTTCCATTCTTGGTATCTTTATCTAACAAGCAATCCCGACAGATTTGGTGTTCACCTTGACTTGGCGACACGTTAAGCACTTCCTACAAACTCAGAATCTTCCCGCCTGCACTGTGCCACCAAAACTATTCCGTAAATCCTTGTACAACTTACTTCCTCCGGGATGCATAGCATAAGGGCTACTATGCGATTCTGAAGAATTTTTGCCTTAACTCCTCATCCTTGACATACGGACCTTGCCCCAAAAACACAAAGACTACATTGTTTACACCAAAATTTTCCAATTCCTACTTTGTACTTGTAGCGACTTAGCACTTAGTTCACCATCTAACAATTGTTTCTCCTTAACTCGACCTAGCCACGTCGGCTTCACTTGCAATTCCGCTAACAAGCTTCCATCATCATAGAGGCTCAAATGTACGAACATCGCCCTTAACTCCGACACTACTTTTTGACTTAGGGCATCCGCCACAACATTCGCCTTGCCCAGGTGATACTCTATTGAGCAATCGTAATCTTTCAATAACTCCACCCACCTATGTTGTCTCAAATTCAGATCCTTCTAAGTCAGCAAATACTTCAGGCTCTTGTGGTCCGTGCAGATCACCGACCTTTCTCCATACAAGTAGTACCTCCACACTTTTAGAGCGAAAACAACCGCCGCCAATTCCAGATCATGCGTCGGATAGTTAACCTCATGTGGCCTCAATTACTGAGATGCATAAGCGACCACCTTCCCGTCTTGCATAAGGACACATCCCAATCCTGTATGGGAAGCATTACAATATACCACATAGTCCTTCTCTGCTTCAGGCTGGATCAAAACCGGAGCCTCTGTCAATACCTTCTTAAGCTTCTCAAAACTCTCCTACTGCTTATCCGCCCATACGAAAGGTACCTCCTTCCTTAACAACTTCGTCAAAGGTGCTGCTATTGACGAGAACCCTTCGACAAATCTCTTATAGTAGCCTGTTAACCCCAAGAAACTATGAACCTCAACCACAGACTTGGGTGGTTTCCAATCCAATACTGCCTCAATCTTCTAAGGATCCACCCTTATTCCTTCGGTAGACACCACATGCTCTAAGAACGTAACTTCCTTCAGGCAAAATTTGCACTTGCTGAACTTGGCATACAGCTTCTTTTCCCTTAACACTTGTAGCACAACTCGGAGGTGCTCGTCATGTTCTTCCTTAGACTTGGAATACACTAGGATATCGTCTATGAACACAATGACAAACTGATCTAGGTAGGGTTGGAAAACCCGATTCATCATGTCCATGAACGCAGCTGGGGCGTTTGTCAATCCGAACGGCATTACCAAGAATTCATAATGCCCGTACCTTGTCCGGAAGTCATCTTATGGATATCGACCTCCTTCACCTTAAGTCGATGATATTCGACCTTAGATCTATCTTTGAAAATATCATGCCCCTTAAGCTGATCGAACAAGTCATCTATCCTTGGCAATGGATACTTGTTCTTGATGGTCAGCTTATTCAACTGCTGGTAATCTATGCACATGCGCATAGTCCCGTCCTTCTTCCTCACAAATAGGATCGGTGCTCCCCATGGAGACACACTATGTCGAATAAACCCACGATCGAGTAACTCTTGGATCTGGGCCTTGAGCTCTACTAGCTCCTTTGGTGCCATTCAGTCTGCACCAATTGACATGAGAGTGCATCTAATAAGTCAATTTCGAACTCCACCTCCCTATCTGGGGGTAACCCAAGTAGCCCTCCGGAAAGACATCCACAAATTCCTTTACTATTCTAACTCCTCCTTCAGCTGCTTCATTAGCCTCTAAGGCACTGATCAACATCAGAAAAGCTACACACCCTTTTCTCACCATCTTCTCTGCCTTAAGGGCAGATACCACATTTGATAAGCAATTCCGTCTCTCGCCCATCACCACAACTTCTTTGTCGTCAGAAGTTCTTAACGACATGTGCTTAGCAGTACAATCCACATTTGCATGATACTTCACCAACCAATCCATGCCAAGATTAGGTCAAACTCCTCAAACGGTAACTCCATTAAGTCTGCTGGAAATTGCGTAAACTTCCAATGGTACTACCCTAAAGAGTTTGTCTAACACTCACCGATTGCCCTAAAGGACTAAGTATGGGTCATCTTCCTAGGTACGCCTCGAGTTCACATGTAGAGTTTGAGACACCTTACTAGCAATGTATGAATGAGTTGACCCAATATCTATCAACGTAATAAAGGGTAATCCAGAGATAAGGAACATACCCGTTATAACATCAGGTGCGTCACCATCCTCCCTCCGACGAACTGCATACATTAGACCCAGCTGTCTCGCCTCCGGGTTACCAACACCTCTACCCGGTGTTCCTTGACCTCTTTCAAAACCATTACCTTGTTGGAACGCCGGCACCCCATGGCGCAGCGAAATAAAATTAATCCCGGCGATCCAAACCATGAATCCATGTGTGAGGAACGAATCGGGGGTGAAATAAAGGTTTCAAATTACCAAAGTTTCAATCGAGTAGATAGCGACGCCTCGGCGACAAGATATCCGATCTCTTGTCGAACCAAGCCACAACCTTTACGATGTCGGCCTCTACGTAATCCACCGGTTTGACTATGAACTAAAATCTCCAAAACTATTTTTCGAGGTATTTTGCTTGACGGTACCGCTAGACCTTTTTAAGCAAAATTCTTAGGGTTTTCTTCACTTATTACCCTTTTTATAATCGATATCATTTATGAATAATAAAATTAAATAAATATAATAATGTTTTAACCAAAATTATAATTACATTAATTATACCCAAAAATTATAATTACATTAATTATAACATGGATTTCTAGAAACTATATTTATTTAAATTTATATCTGAACCAAATTCATATATTAATTCTCATTATGTGTACAACATCCTTGTACATATAATATATTCAATATTTGATTGCCCAATTAAATTAATTCTTTAATTAATTTAATTCATGTGACAATCAAACACAATACCAACTATGTTTCATTCCGTTCATTTCAACCATGTGGTGTGACCTCAGAGGTTCTTGTGACGTTAGTAGTAATACTAGAACGATTCTAATGTCACAAACAATGAGTGGCATCTAGCAATGCATCATTGCTACCTAAGATACAAGAAGTCATGATTCGACATAACTTTTGTGATTAACTTTTCATGCATTAATCCTTAAGTCCTTTATCTCTCGAATAGATACAAGTCATGGAATAGTCACACTTGTATAGTCCATCCCATGTTTCTTGATATCTTGAGTAGACTATGATATACAAATTAGTATGACATCTCATGTCAACTTATTTGAGCATGGCCATGCATTTCTAGTCTCACTCAATCAAGTGGCCTAAGATATTACTCCCATTATGTGGAGGGACTTATCTATATTGATCAACAATATCCCTCTACATTGATTGTGATATATCCAACATTAGCCTTTATAGAACAACTAGTTACTTGCACGCTTGATCGTATCAAAATATCGACTCACGGTGTTGGGATAATGATTATTTCAAGTCTAAGGATCATATATATTAATCACTATGAGTAATGTTGTGACAATTACATAATAATCCAAGAAACATACTCATAGCGGTCACCCAATATGTTGTTCTCTAACACACATATTCATGCATTGATTTTGACACTCCATATCAATGACAACTCTTTATCATCATCAACTACATGTTAGTCTTAATGCATTATTGTTGTCCTAGTCAACAATAATACTTGACTAAGGATATTTTAAGAATAATCATATTATTCTCGGGACATTATTATAAAACAGTTTATTTGTACACGGTATGAAAAACTCGAAATAATAATGACAACGCTTTATATTAATAAACATGGTAAATCAAGTATGTTATTACAACCATCTCATGATTGATCTTTGGGCATACTCTTACATACCTCCGCCAACCGGACCACGACCCCGCGGTGGTTGCTGTCCACCTCTTCCAGCCAGATTAGGACCTGACTTACGGGTAGGCTCTCGTCTGTTTTCATGGGATAGCCCCTAATCATGTGATCCTTGGACCCACACTTGAAACATCCTCCCGTCTTCTTCTAACACTCTCCCAAGTGCATCTTTCCACATCTGGGCACAAGTACAGATCTTGTCCTCCGTGTGACTTGTCGACCTCGCGACCCATCCGTTCTAGGTCTCTTTTGGATATTCCCAGATGACCCTGATGATCCAAAACCTCTCTTTTGCTTATTCCTGTCCGTGTTTTGTCTCACAGACTCCTTAACTCCTTCAACAACCTTTGCCTTTTCTATCAACACAGCAAACTCCCGCTCCTGCTGTGCAAAAATCAACAATCCCAGGTCATCCCTTAGTCCGTCCTCAAACCGACACATCGTTCATGCTCCGTAGCCACTATACCTTGAGTGTATCGGCTTAACCTTAGGAATTCTTCCTCGTACTCCGCTACGGACTTATTTCCTTGAACCAGCCTTAGAAACGCCTTCCTCTGCGCATCAACATAACTAGTCCCAATATACTTCTTCTGATACGCTACCTTAAAATACTCCCAAGTAAGATCATCTGCGGTAGCACCATCCCGAACCGTGAGCCACCATTGGTATGACTCATCACGGAGTAGCGATACTACCCCTTTCAGTTTCTCCTCGGCAGTCAGGTCCAAATCATCCATAATTCGCTCCATCACCTCTAACCAATACTCGGTCGTATTGGGTGCCACACCAGATATACCACGGAAAAACTCAGCTCTATTAGCTTGGAGTCGCTCAGGTACAGACTTCTGAGCTCTCATGCCTCCACCTACTCCAGCCACCCTTTCTAAAACTCGTAGCATCACCTGTGATACTGCATCATCCCCCGTCTGATCCTAATATTCCACACCAGCAGCTGGTGATGGTGGCATTTCATTCTCGGACCCTTGACCAAACCTAACGGGTTTCGACACGATCATCCAGCCTCTACCACGCCTACGCATATTACAACTACGTCCTCTAGAACTCATCCTTCTGAGTTGTGTTTAACTGATTAAGAATTTTACGAATTAGTTTTTGTTCCACTAATTATCCACGAACAATTTTATGTAAAGAAATTTAGGGGCAGTTCTTTCGATCATTTCAAGGTTTTCATTCCAAGTTTTCTGCCCTAATTCAGAGACAACACACATTCAATAGTATTTACTACACACATTCATCTCTCGAACATTTTCGTTCGTTCCAACCTAGGGGTATTTTCGTAATTTATCCTATAGGGGTATTTTGGTAATTTTCCAAATTAGGGTATTTTGAAATTTTGCAAAATAGGGATTTTTGGTATTTTTGGAAAATAGGAATATTTTGATAAAAGGAATCGAGGGTAGTATGGTGATTTTGTAAACTGAGGGTATTTTTGTAATTTTACAAACCAGGGGCATTTTGGGAATTTTGTAAAATATGGTTCCAAGTGATTTTACAAAATGAGGGTGTTTTGGAAATTTTCAATTCGGGGTACTTCGACGACCTTCCATACTGTGGGTAGCTTGATAATTTTACTAGTTAGGGGTAATTTGGTCAATTTGCAAATCAGGTGTATTTTGGTCATTTTTGAATCAAAGGTACTTTGGAATTTTATAACCAAGGTTTGACTTTAGGATTATACAAAACAAGGTGACTGGTCCCTTTCGGGTTTTAATTATTGAATTTAGCCTGTGATTGAGTCCTCTTGGTCAGGGTGAACCGTCACTACGCACCAGGTAGGATTCGAGTGAAGAGGAGGTGAGTCACTAGGACTGCTTAAATACCAAGCTCTCCCCTAAATCCAATCCTAGACATGCGCACAACGGTTGCCACACCCTTAACTCGGTGACTCACTCACCGGTTTATTTGGTTAGACATTAAGTTTTATGTAATTCGGTGTTGGAGTAAGCTAATCCTAGGGTTCAATAGTTCCTAATCTACTAATCTACGTCCCCATAATTCCCACATACAAACCACACAATGGTTAGGGGTACTTACCTGGTGGACTTCGGGCCGGAGACTCAGGTGCCATGCCAGAAAACCTGCTCATTCTCTAGTAAAACTCAATTTCAAAATAAAGAAAACATTTTGGGCCCAGAAAGCCCTCAAGGTTGAGTTTTGAACCGGGCTCTGATACCAAATTGAATCACCCCAAACCCGGCCCACAAGCCCTGACCGGATCTGGTATGCTCCTTGAATAAAACGTAGTTAAGTCTCGTATGACATTTTGAAAATCTTGATGATTTTGAAGAAAATGGATTTGGGTTGTTCTCGAGTTAAAAATTGAGTTGCAACTTAAACCATTAATTTCTTACTTCAAAAGTTACAAGTTAAAGAAATACCAAATTTTAGGGTTTAATATTATTGTTAACTTGAAAAAAAAACTATAAGTGTTTGAGTTTCAAAACGATTGATGTTATTCGTAACATAATAGAAATTTAAAACGCAAAGAAAATAAAACAGTTAAGTAACAATGGCCTTATTACATCAAACATAACCCAAAATAATTCAAAATAGACTTAAATAGAAAAACCCAAAAGCGAGTTTTGCACTACCACCACTAAGTTCCCGCCGACCGGTCCATCTCTCGAAAGTGCCATCTCGCAAAAGTTAGCCCATGAAGGGTGAGTCGAGAGACTCGATGTGTAACTACCATCATAGATTCCCAAATCATACAAGGCATAATAAATCACATAAAATAATTGTAAACCATGATGCAACCCAAACCACCTAGATCCAACCTCTACACATCACCCGTATCTCACCGATCACACCGTGGGATTACAAATCGACCCTCCATCCGCTACACACCATTGAAGGCGCCACTGCGATCAACCGCACATCGCCCTTATAATCGTGGCATAGCCACGAGATAATGTGATGAGTCACCAGATTCATATTATGTGACATAGTCACGATAATGTGACAAAGTCACCAGATATTGTGGCATGAACCACCAGATCACTTCCCTTTTCATATAATCACCCATATGCCCATGCAACATTCATAACATACGAATAACATTCATTATACCTTACCCCATAGCCATAATAATATTTCTCATATATCCATATTCATGTTTTATAAACTTTACTTAACGAGAGTTAGGGTAACGTACACAATGCACTTGTACCATGGGATGGTACTTTTAGCCATATTCATGCATAGCCTTATTAACATATACAAATCAATATTATTGTTAGTTGGGAATTTAGGGTGGGTTACACACCTGATTACTATAGATCTAATTTAATCCCGAAAATCTTGAAAATCCCTATCTAAAGCACTAGATCTCTTCTCCTACATTCAGCCAACACTAAGCACATTAGTCAATAGGCCATTCGCTAAACACAAATCTCAAGGTTCAACGAGACCAAAACCCTTACCTTCTTTGATTTGGTTACCAACCAAATCCCGAAACTTCGTGATAATCTTCCCTTGCAATCGGCTAGGCACTAGTACACACAACGGTTAGTTTTTCGGCTTTTGAACGAATAAGGAACAGATCTAAAATACTAGAACACTTACCTAGATTCTTTAGCCAAATCTCGAAGATCTATCAAAGACTTCATAAAACACCATAGTTAGAATCGACATAGCCTTTGAACAAGTAAAAGTGGCCCTTGGCCGAATGGTAAGCCTTGCTTGCCTTGGATCTTAAATCCCAAAAAGATCACCTTAAACCGTTGGCTACTAGAGGATCCTAAAATCACCTTCATGGTTTCGACCAAAGAAACATAGAGGATTAGAGTCCTTTATTTCGGCTAACCAAAAGAAAAACGAAAAGAAAAATGAATAACTGTTGATCCTTACCCCTAATGTTAAAATCGATTACACTCTTGCTTAGAACCACAGAGGAATTCAGCTACTATAGAAAAGTGATTGACTTTGAAGGAGAAATAGATAAAGAAATTGGCTAGATGGTGTATGTTTCAGCTTTAAGGATTTGCAAAAAAAAAAAGAAAAGAGAATAAGGGACACAAGATTCGGCTAATACTCCCAAATAGAGATGGGATATTCGGCCACCAAAATAGTAGGTATAAACTTACGGTTGAGAGAAAGAAAAGAAGTATAGAAGAAGGTTAAGAGAATTCAAAATGGTGAGATTGAGAAGGGAATACACAAATGGTTTCGGCTTTTGTTCAAAGGGGAAAAAAAGTACCTAAACTTCACTATGCATATTTGGCTTCCTCCCCCTTCAATATGACTAAAATTGACACCAAAGAAATCCCTTGGCCGGCCAACTCTCCCTCTCTCCACTCAATCCCCCTTTTCACTCTTACTTAGCCGAATCCTTAAGCTTTTAACTCAATCTACACTTCATCTATTAAGTGTCCTTGTGTTGTCCAACACTGCCTCTCATTGCTACAAAATAAGCTCCAAAATGTTTCCTTTACTACTCGAACCTAGGCCCCCTCTACACTCCTTGTGGCGTCACCTTGCAAGGCCCTAAGTGGCACCTCCTTGCCACCTTACTAGGATAATTCTTAGGTCCTAAGTCACACAATAAACTTTTTAAGGCCTAGCTCCCTTAGTTCTCCCTTTTTAGGCTTAAAAATTCGACAACTTCCAAGACTCCTACCTACATCCCGAGGTTCTTGAAGCCCCAGATCACATTCAAATCATACTCAGGCATGCAATCACATATATTCAAGTAAAAATGCATAACCCCTAAATCTCGGATATTACAGCACAGCTAAGCGCATGGTGTTGAGGAAAATGGAAGGTGAGGAGGTGGTGATGATAGGTAATAGGAGAGATTACTTATCCAATGTGGTCTCTGCACTAAAGGCGGAGAAAATGGTCAGGAAGGGTTCTGAGGCATTTCTGGTTCGGGTGTGTGCCTTGGAGGCCAAGGAGTCAGCAGTGGAGAATGTCCGAACAGTGAAGGAATTTGCTGACGTATTCCCTGAAGAACTTTCGGGTCTGCCTCCGGATCGGGAAGTAGAATTTGGTATAGATTTGTTACCTGGAACTGCGCTAGTGTCTATTACCCCGTATAGAATGGCGCCAAAGGAATTGGTAGAGCTGAAGGCCCAAATCCAGGAGTTGTTGGACCGAGGTTTCATTCAACCAAGTATATCTCCTTGGGGAGCACCTGTGCTCTTTGTGAAGAAAAAAGACGGACAATGCGGATGTGTATAGATTACCACCATTGAACAAGTTGACGATAAAAAACAAGTATCCGTTGTCCAGGATTGACAACTTGTTTGATCAACTTAAGGGTGCATCGGTTTTCTCAAAGATAGATCTCAGGTTGGGTACCATCAACTCAAATTGAAGGAGGCTAATGTTCATAAGATGGCATTCCGTACTCGATATGGGCATTACGAGTTTTTGGTGATACCGTTCGGGTTAACCAATGCACCGGCAACATTCATGGACTTGATGAATTGGGTGTTCCAGCAGTACTTGGACCATTTTATCGTAGTATTCATAGACAACATATTGGTGTACTCAAGGACTGAGGAGGATCATGATACGCACTTGTGAGTGGTTTTGTAAATTCTGAGGGAGAAGCAGCTATTTGCCAAGTTCAGTAAGTGTGAGTTCTGGCTTAGGGAAGTGACTTTCTTAGCTCACGTAGTGTCCACTGAAGGGATTAGAGTGGACCCTCACAAGATTAAAGCGGTGTTGGATTGGAAACCGCCTAGGTTGGTTGCAGAAATTCAGAGTTTTCTAGGTCTGATGGGGTATTACCGGAGATTTGTGGAAGGATTTTCTCTAATCGCGGTGCCGTTGACCAAATTATTAAGGAAAGGAGTTTCATTGTATGGTCAAAAAAACAATAGGAAAGTTTTGACAAGTTGAGAAAGGTTTTGACGGAAGCTCCGGTTCTGGTATAGCCTGAGGCAGGAAAGGTGTTCACGGTTTACTGTGATGCATCACATAATGGCTTGGGATGTGTGCTGATGCAGGAAGTGAAAGTAGTGGCATATACGTCTCGACAGCTCAGACCACATGAGGTTAACTATCCGACACACGATCTAGAGTTGGTTGCAGTGGTTTTCGCCATGAAAATATAGAGACACTATTTATACGGAGAGAAGTCGATAGTCTACACGGATCACAAGAGTCTGAAGTAATGCAGAAGGATTTAAATTTGAGACAGCGAAGGTGGATTGAGTTGTTGAAGGACTACGACTGCTCGATTGAATACCATCTGGGTAAGGCTAACGTAGTAGCTGATGCGTTGAGCCGTAAGGTGGTCAAAGACCTATGAGCGATGTTTGCTCATCTTAGTTTGTATGACGATGGGAGTTTGTTGGTGGAAATGCAAGTAAAGCCGACTTGGGTGGATCAGATTAAAGAGAAACAGTTAGTGGATGAGGGTTTGAATGCTTAGAGGTTGTAAGTACAGAGTAATGGTTTGGAAGGTTACAGCTTGACTCACGATGGAGTGTTGTGTTTTCAAGGGAGGGCTTGTATGCCAAAATACGTTGAGTTGAGGCAAAAGATTCTTCAGGATGCACATAGCCGCCCATACGCTATGCATCCTAGAGTAGCAAGATGTACCGAGATTTGCAAAAGCAGTTCTGGTGGCCAAGGCTGAAGCGAGAAGTGACTGACTTTGTGGGTAAGTGTTTGACGTGTCAGCAGGTCAAAGCTAAACATCAGCTACCGTCAGGTTTACTTTAGCTGGTGAAGATTCCTCAATGGAAGTGGGAAAGGATTACCATGGACTTTGTTAGTAGGCTACCCCTTACGCCTACTAAGAAAGACTCAGTCTGGTAATTGTGGATCGTTTGACCAAGTCAGCTCATTTCATACTAGTAAGGGTTGATTATTCGCTTTAGAAGTTAGCTAAGTTGATGTGGCCAAGATAGTAAGGTTGCATGGTGTGCCAGTGTCAATTATCTCGGATAGGGATCCGAGGTTCACGTCGAGGTTCTGAAAAGCTTTGCATCAAGCTTTAGGAACGAGGTTGGATTTTAGCATAGCTTTTCACCCGTAATCTGATGGACAGTCTGAAAGAGTAATTCAGATTTTAGAGGATATGCTAAGGGGCTGTGTTCTGGATTTCAGCGGTAGTTGGGAGGAGTATCTACCATTGGCGAAATTTGCTTATAACAATAGTTATCAAGTGAGTATCCAGATGGCACCATACGAGGCACTATATGGACGGAAGTGTCGTACTCCTACCTATTGGACAGAATTGGGTGAACGGTAGATTTTGAGTCCAGAGTTGGTGGCGAAAACTGAGGATAAGGTTAAGGTGATTCGGGCTCGTCTCAAGGAAGCGTCGATAGGCAGAAGTCTTACGCCGATCTTAAACGCAGAGATATAGAGTATGCAGTAGGTGATAAGGTTTTTCTAAAGGTATCTCCATGGAAGAAAGTGCTGAGATTTGGGCGGAAAGGGAAGCTAAGCCCTAGGTTTATCGGGCCGTACATGGTATTGAAGCGAGTAGGGCCGATAGCTTATCAGCTCGAGCTGCCGGCAGAGTTAAGTCAAATTCACGACGTCTTTCATGTTTCAATGCTTAGGCGCTATCGGTCAGATCTGTCACACGTTGTGCCAGTTGCAGAGATTGAGGTGAGCTCGAACTTGTCTTTCGAGGAGGAACCGATACAGATTTTGGATCGGGATGTCAAGGTCTTGCGTAGGAAGTCATTTCCCTTGGTGAAAGATTTATGGCGAAACCATGGTACGGAGGAGGCCACATGGGAACCAGAGGATGTAATTTGGTAGTAATACCCTCAACTCTTCTGATCAGGTAATTTCGAGGCAGAAATTATTTTTAAGGGGTAAACTGTAACATCCTGAAATGGGGGCTGTTGTGTTTAAATTTTTTTGGCATGGTATAGCTTGATGGTGGTAGTAATTAAGGTGTTTTAAGATCTAGGTATGAGCCAAGGGTAGGCCCGAGCTGTATGAAAATTCTTGTTTTTAAGTTTTAGTAAAAGGGAGCTGAAGGAGCTAGGGGTTAAGTGTAATTCATGGGGGAGTTAAGCATAAGAATGGGCTTGGTAAAGTGGCAAAGAGGCACCACTTAGAGCCTTAAGGGTGATGCCACATGCAGAGAAGGGAGAGCTCAAGTTCGAGCAGTAGAAATCCCATTTTCTGCCTTGCATTTTGACGCCAAGGGGGAGGAGTTGTGCCCAGCACAAACTCTATCAGATAAGATTTAAATGGGTGGAGAAGAGGGGATTTAGGAGTTTGATCAATTCAAACTCATTTGAATGGTTGGCCAGGAGTGATTCAGGGAGTTTGTCGAAATCTGAACTCTAGTGTGAGAGGAGTAATCGGTTGGGAGACTTAGGAGAAGTGTCGTTTCTTCATAGTTAGGCTAGGTGACATTTTCGGCTAGCTTAGATGGTTTTCCCCTTCTTGCGTTCTGTACTAAAACCCGAACCTTAGGTACTTTTCTCTCTTTTTCTCTTTTGACAATTTGGGCACTTGGCCGATTCATTTTTAGCAACCCCATTGAAGAGCCGAAAACTCCCTCTTTGTCGAATCCACCGTTGTTCACTTATTCTTCTTCTTTTTGCTCATAGCCGAAACCAACAACCTCACCCCCCATTCGGCACCTTTCTTTTCATTCTCTTAAAACCTCTTACCTTGTGCCGAAATCTCTTTTATTCTCTTTTACCGAATCTTCCCTCTCCCATTCCATATTTTCTTTTCCATTCTCTTCTTTTCACTTTAGCCGAACCCCATTTGTTTCTCTTCTATAAACCATAGTCGAATCTCCCTTCATCACTCAACTCTTTGTCGAGTTTCCCTTCTTCTTCTAGTGTCATTTTGGTCGAATATCAACCAAGAGTAGATCTTTTTCGGGTTCTTCTCTATCAGATTTGTAGAGGGCAAGTGTTTTTGGCCAAATCTCTGTTATTCCCTTTCTCTTTTCTCTGTCGACTCATATGGGGACAAAAACTGAATTTCGGCATTTGTGGACATGATTCCTAATCATCTATGAAAACTAATTTCTATTAGGTTTTTCGGGATTTGAAGCAGTAGATTGGGGTTGTTTATTCTCTGTCAACCGATTTCTTCCAGTCTGTGGTAAGGGTTTATGTCAATCTATTCTGGCAATCATTCTTTTGAAAAGCCAAAGGCTATTGAGATTTAGTGTTGATGTTGGCCGATTGTAGGGGGAGATCAGTTTCGCATACCTTGAGTTGTGGCTAGTATCCGAGGAGCGTTAAGGTAAGGATTGGGGTTCCATGCGTTAACCCTTCGGGTTTTGTTAGTTTGGCCGAATGGCCTTATTACTGATTTTAGTTTGGCCGAATGTAGGGACAAAAGGGATCTAGTGTAGTAGATTGGGTCTTTGGGATTTAGTGATTGCGTTACTAACAGGTGTGTAACGCTTACACACTTCTATTAGTATAATATGCTTATTGTGTTACCGTTATAACTGTTGAATCAGTGATTATGCTTTGTGGGTATGAGCTTGGATTTCGGGTAAGTCCCCTGTTATGTGATTTTTGATATACATCATCGTGTTATTGTTATATGCTATGCTATGCGTTATTGTATGATACATGATGTTATGACATGTATGATATGGACATGATGGGGGGATTGATGAGAGGAGGGGGAAGGAATGTTTGGACTGTCACCAGTGGTTTTGACCACACGACGGGTTGGCCCCGTCTTGATTTATATTTTGTGACTAAGTCTCGATGGTTTTGACCACCTGTGGTTTTGACCACATATGAATATTGTGACTCGTCCTGGTGGTTTGGTACCACGATGGGTTGGCCCCATATGTTGATTACTGATTGTCATCGGTGGTTTTGACCACACGATGGGTTGGCCCCATCACTTGATTTGTGACTTCGATCATCGATGGTTTTGACCACACCGATATATTTGTGACTACGGTCACGGTGGTTTTGACCACCAAAGGTTTTGACCACACGGGTAGTGAAAGGAGATTGGATGGTTAGGTTAAGGGTTGCATGATTCGCATGTTTTTACTAATAATTTGTGTAAGTGTTTGCACTATCGGGTTGGGATTTATACATCGAGTCTCGGTGACTCACCCTTCTCTTATATTTTGCGATGAGGCGTAGAGTGCGGATGTGGAGCCGGGAGGACTCGAGGAGGCCATGCATGCTTGATTTGACTTTTGACTTTAAAGTACTATTTCAGTTTTATTAATTTTCTTTAAATTTGGTCTTGGGTTTTGTAATAAGGCCGCTAGGTTTTATTTAGGGCTTTTATTACTTGTTTTTATTTTGATTATGTTTTACTTATGATGGATATATGGTCTTGTTAAATTAATGGGTAAAAAGTGATGTATTCAAAACTATAACTCCTTCGGGTTTTAAAACGTTGCCATCGGGTAACATCACGTAAAAGATGATAACAAAGATAACTTGTGTGTTTTCTAAAACTTGCAACAATAAGTAGATTTTCAAGCAAGGATTTCTAAACTTTTCGTACTACAAAAGGGTTTATTAAGAAAATTATCCGACAAACTCTCGGTTTTAAAAGGTTATCACTCTGTGGCATGCCAGATCCAGTTGTGGTGTGTTGACCGGGTTTGGGGTGTTATAATTTTGGCATGTATAAGTTGTTTGATTAAGGGACGTTATGTATGTGATTGAATGTATTTAGATTATGTTTGCAATGAAGTATGAAATGTATGTTTTAATGTTCTATTTGTACAGTAATGCTTCGTACCCTATTTCGATGATGGATACGAGTTAGGGGTGTTACAATTGCCATGGCAAGTCTATTGAACAGCAGAGAAGACTGAACCCTATTATGAATGAAGGAAGTTAAAAAGGAGATTATTAAATGGCTTGATGCTGGAATAATATACCCTATTTCTGATAGTTCATGGGTAAGCCCTGTTCAATGTGTACCAAAGAAAGGAGCTTTCACCGTAGTTAGTAATGACACCATGAACTCATCCCAACTCATACTATCACGGTATAGAGAGTATGCATGGACTATCGTAAGCTTAACAAAGCAACTCGGAAGGACCATTTCCCTTTGCCGTTCATGAATCAAATGTTAGATAGACTAGCGAGGAAAGCCTTCTACTGTTTCTTGGATGGTTATTCAGGGTAGAACCAAATTTTCATAGCCTTCTATTGAACCTAATCCCTAGGCCTGACAACCATAGGAAGTCATTAAGGTGGGACTTAACCCAAATTTGGTATGGCCTATCCATGAAGACTTTAACTCTGAACCAGTCTGGACTATGAGGTCGAGAGATAAGTAGTTCTTACTAACTTGTTATTTTAGTGGAAGATCAAAAGATCCTACTGAGGTATCGACTAGTTGATTGAATAAGAAAACCCAAAATAAAAGTTGGTTATGATTATCGAAGCGAGTTAATTTCCCACACTCATATTTGATATATTTTATTATTTTATTTCTCATGGTTTATTTATTTCTTTTCTTTCTTTTATTATTATTAGTATAGATCACGAAAACCTTTCTTTTTATTTCATCATAATATAATTTATTTAAAGTAATAATTAAATCTATTTATGCTTAGGTTAGAGTTAATTTAGTGCTCGCCTTTCTTGGGTACGATCCTCGGAATACTCATCTACTCCATTGTAACTATATTACAACCTGACCCATATACTTGTGGATACCGTCTCTTTATATATTTTGTGCAGGATTTCTACTCTGGACATTGGTACATCCGAAGGCGGCCACTAAATCGGACTAGTCGACCTGTTACTTGCCCAGACTGAACCGATAATAACCAACCGACTCGAGGTACAGTGAGCGTGTCGCAGTGCCCCAATTGTGAAATTACCCCAATTGTAATTTTATGAAAAAATTTTGATTAAAAATGAGCCCACACTCGATAGACGTGAGCTTAAGGATAACAGAGAAGACTATTCGGATGAAGCTTTCATCCTAGAAGAATCAAAAAGGTCAAATTTTAATTAAATGTTTATTAATTTAGATAACACAATCAAGTTCTAGTTTTGGAAAAAAATTTAAAACTCTATTTTTTTTTCTCAAACTTATTTTTCACTGTGCTTTCCAAACCCATTTTTTTCCAACAACTATTACATGCAAAGTTGCAACCTCTTATCACCCTTAGACAAATGGACAGGTAGTACATGCAAATAGGAAGATTAAGAACATTTTGGAAAAAAAAACAGTTAATCCAAATCGCAAAGATTAGTCCTTAAGACTAAATGATGCATTATGGGCTTATCGAACTGCTTTCAAAACATCATAGTTATGTTGCAACACGGAGCTTCAATGTCGCAACACAGTGAACAAAGTACTCAAAAAGAGCAAACTGCCTTCAGTGTCGTAACACAGCCCTAAAGACACGCCCAAAACTAGTAGACTGCCATCAATGTCATGACACCGACGTTACAAGGGCAATTAATGAGCCAAGGGTGTTTTCGTCCACACAACCATTTTTAATAGGAATAGCCAGCCAAATTGGGTCAAGGACCGAAGACCAACCCTAGACCTATAAAAAGGATTTCAATGCTTAGTTATGGACAATTTTTACCTAAGTTTTATTTTTCATTTCCTACTTAGTTCTATTTTCTATTTTTAGTTTAGGTTTCCTTTCAATTGTAAGTCTAGTTAGTTTATTTTGTTTTTTGTGGAATTCAGACTGTGGATTCACCAAACTATTCGGAAAATTACCTTTCATACTGCTATTAATATATCATGATTTTTCTAAACTCTCTTATTTATTTATTTCTAATGTTTATATTTTTAATCAAGTTTACGATGTTTGTTAAATCCATGAGGAACAAATTTGTTAACAAGAGATTAAAGAGTTGATGTGGGATTAATTAATTTCTATGTAGAGTTTATTAGCGGATCAACTAGTTGGGATAGGAAGAACTTAAAACCTTAAGCTTGACGACCCTAGAAAGTCATATAGGTGGGAATAAACCCAAAATTGGAATTGCCTATGCGTGAAAACCTTACCCCAATCCAATCTGGATTGTGAGGTCGAGAGATAAGTAGTTCTTGTCGACTTATTAGGTTAGTGGAAGGCCGAGAGGCCTTGCTAGGTTAATGACTAGATAATTGGATAGAACCAGAAATAGGAGTTAGTTATGAATACCGAAGCGAGTTAGTCTTCTATTGATTACATCTGATAAAATTTGCAAATTGTTTTCTTATTTATTTTATGTTCTTTTGAGTATTCTTTAAATTATTATTTTTAACCACCTTAGAATTAATCGTAATATAGTTTAATTAAATTACTAATTAGACCTATTAGCGTAGAAGTTAGAATTAGTTTACTTTCGTCTCCCTTGGGTACAATCTTCGGAGTACTTCCATACTTCGTTGCAAAACTATATTACAACCTAACCCGTATACTTGTAGAAACTACCTAATAGTTATATTTTTTTTTTACAAGATTCACACTCTAAACATTAGTATGTCTAGAGGCGGTCAAGTTGTTGGCAACGTTGCTGGGAAGGCAACGCCACTGAATTAGTTTTAATTTTTGCGTTTAATAGGATAATTAGAAAATTTTTAATTTATAGATACAATTTTACTTTTAATGTACTTTTATTTTTATTTACTAACGTTTCTACTTTTCTTTATGGTTTCAATGTATGACTCGAAGTAGGCGTACACCTATATAGCCAACTACTAATCCAGAAAGAATTATCCGTAGAAATCATCAACAACAACAACAGTAGATGCAAATTAATCCACCTACTATGGTTAATCCACCATGCAATAATTTGATCTTCGACGAACCTAACTTATAAGATCTACCACCACCACAATTATCAATAAAGCCACAAATGGCTCGAGAGGTATGCACGCTGAGAGACTATGCATTACCAAACCTTGACGCAGTACAAGGCATCATCACAAGACTAGATATAACAACAAATTTTTTTTAGATGAAGCTGACAATGACCTAGATGATACAAAACAACCTACAGTTAAAGGGACTATGACGAAGGACCTAGACCAACACCTAAAATAGTTTCTCCAACTTTATGATACATTCAAATTCATCGGGGTCACCAATGACACTATTTGTCTTCTGCTATTCCCCATCTCCTTAATAGATGATACTTTCTCTTAGTTAAATTCGCAAGCACCACATCTATAACGACATGGGATGAACTTGCAGAAAAATACTATACAAGTTTTTTCCTATCAGCAAGACGGTCCAACTAAAGAAAGAGATTGCAACATTTAAACAACTAGAAGGAGAAAGTTTTCATGAAGCTTGAGAGTGTTTTAAGTCGCTCATACGAAGATGCCCTCACCATGGTCTACCTGAATGGTTGTGGTCATAAAAGTTCTAGAGTAGGCTGGATGCATAGTTTAGATCAAGACTAGATGGATCTAGAGGAGGAGCCTTGATGAACTAAACGTACGAAGATGCATATGAATAATAGAAAACATGGTGATGAATTCTTGTCAATGGCCAAATGAGAGATTCACTTACGGCCAAGGCTATCTATGGTTAAAGCTGCCCACAAAGAGGAAAAATACCAACAAATATTGGACAGACTTAACAGGATCGCGTCAACATCTAATAGGCCCATAATACATGATGCAAATAGACTAATCGACCAGTACCTTGAGATTCTAGTCGAGAATGTAAATTACATCAAGAATAAGGGTGGAAACCCTTATTCAAACACTTATAATCTTGGCTGGAGAGGCCACCCAAATTTGAGATGGGGCGATAATCAAGAAGAAAGCACATCTCAAGCAATCATCAAGAGTACAAGCCATTTCTTCGAGGACTCTCTATGTTCACTAGCCAGTATTCAGCCCTAGTTGGATCATCTTCTATTTTTCCATGAAATTCTTTAGCTCCACACTTTCCAATCTTATATATCAGAGACCATCGTACATTTTTGTATTCTAAGGATAAGGGGGTGTCATAAGAGGCACAATAGGGGGTGGAGGTTGCGGAGTCATAGGATTAGTTCTCATAAATTCAGTAAACAACTGATTCATCATCCAAAAGAAAACATTTCTTACCTCATTTTTGGGCATTGGAGAACTGTGACTTTCTCCCTGATAGAAATCTAGAACATTACTATTTACTTCATTAGGGATGACACAATTTGATTCGATTGATATCTTTATATCTATAAGAAAATAGACTCAAATCGGATTAAAATGCATCACACTATCACAGGTTATCGGGTCATGTATTATCTAGACTCAATACATGCTATATTTAGTCCTAGAATAAATTAAATCATAGCTATGATACCACTAAATATAATATCTCCCACTCGACCAAGTCGTCAAACCCGAGTTAAAGGATTCTACTTCTGTTACTGCAACAAATGACATTTAAAACTCAACATAAATCCATCCAATCATCAATACTTAATATAAATACAAGCATTATACATTAATTAAGTAAAATCAAAACTCAATCAAGCTTGTGAAATAACTTTAACCCAAGCATGAATAAAGATTAATTTGTAAGTTTTTCAAACTTTGAACATAGGTACCGATACCTAGATCAGGTACCGATATCGTCTTTAATTTTGATTTTTTAAAAATTATGCCAAAATACCTAAGTATCAATATCAAAATTAAGTATCGATACCATTTTAGCATTCTGCCACTTAAAAAATTTTGGACATAAGTCAATTCATATTGATACCTTTATAAAGTATCGATCTTTGATGATAATTATCGATATTGTATACTAGTATCGATACCAAATTGACATTCTATTGATAAACCGTAAAAGTAACATATTTTAATCCCACATTTAGCATACTTTTGGATGATTTATCCCTTGATTTATGTAAAAAGGTGCTCCTAATCCTTTCTTTTCATGTTTTATACTCAGGAAACCACCTAGGGACATAAAGAACGAGAAACAAGCCTAAAACGGACCAAATTGGGCCAAAGAAGAAATTGACATGATCTGGGCCCAAGACCACACGGCCGTGCCTCATTAAATTACTAGAACACGGCCTGGACACCGAAACACATGGGCGTGTCTCTTCAGTAGACTCGATCACGGCCTGAAATCAATTCACACGGACGTGTGCCATGGCCGTGTCCCTGTCACGGCCAAGAGGAATTTCACTCAGATTTGGATACTTAAAGGCAAAGAAACACATTCCAAAGCCTATTAAAACACCCAAGTAGGAATTATACTTGAATTAGGATACTTAGAGGCTAAGTAAGGCATCTCAAAGCCTATATAAAGACCCTAGAGTCCAACCTGAAAGGGACATTAGGGAGTTCAGCAGAAGCCTTCTGCCAGGGCTTTTGGCGATCAGTTAGGCAGTCAGCTAGGCTAATGAGCCGAGCCGTAAGGCCAGATTCATGGGAATCACTCGAAGATAGCCAGTTGATCCATCTCAATAAGCTGGAATTCTACTCAAGACGACAGATCTTTCCTTCACTTCCTTTAGGGGGTTTTAGGGATTTCTTATGTTTTGTTTTATCTTTTCTCTTGAGATGTTTTCTTTTATCATTATGAACTAAACCCTTCAGATACCTGAAGGGGATGAAACCTAGATGAATCTTGTTATTGTCTTCTAAATTATATGATAAATACTTGATTAACTATATGTGCTTAATTCTTGTGTTAATGTTTCCGAGATATTAATTCAAGTAAGATGTTCTTAGGTGGAGGATGAATATACCCTGCTTGGAATAGATCTAACATAATTAAGCAGAGTCATTCACTCGCCTCGAGATAGGGTGATGAGATTTTGCCGGATTAGGGTGAAACCTAATATGGGAGTCCATAGTTTGATTTACTGCTATTCTAGGGGGTTATTAAGTGAGAAAGAGATTTCCATTAATTAACCTAGGGTTAAGTGTTATTCCCCTTGAGAGAGGGTTTAATATACGTTAGGGAGTCTTACGGATCAAGTTAAGTGAATAAATTGTATGGTTCAGTGTTAGATAATAAGTAAAGTCTAGTTGGATTCTTCCTGATGGTATCATCGTGATCAACTGAGTTTCTCTTCAAGTTATTTCCCAATTCATTCTTTTTGTCTTTGCATCTTAGATTAGTAATTAATTAGTTAATCAATCAAATCATTTAATATTTAGGCTAAATAATAGAAAGAAAGTGAGTATTAGTACTTTTTGTTCCTTTGGGTTCGATAATCCGGTCTTGCCTAAGCTATACTACTGTTCGATAGGTACACTTGCTTTAACTCATTGTCAAAGTTAGTTTCCAGGTTCGATCATTCTCTTTATAAATTTTAAAACTCAACAATTTTAGACCGATCAAGTTTTTGGCGCCGTTGCCGGGGAACTAAAATATTAAGAAAGCTCTATTTTTTTTTACTTTAGCCATTTTTTTATTTCTATTTATTTTTTATTTTTTGCAACTTTTTTTTTGAGTTTGCTAATTTTTCTTTTATTCGGTTTTGGCAGATAATTTTAGTCTATAGAAAAGATGGCACTAAATAATTATCAGTGGCAAGTAATAAGGACAATTCCTACTAAAGCAGCCAGTGTCTTCAACCTCAACGTGGTCACCAAGTTATCTAATCAGTTAGAGATGATGAATAAAAAGATTGATGGTTTGTATAGTCTCTCGCAAGTACACCCAGAAATAAAATATGATTTGAATTTAGGAGGCGTGGTGTAACAGACCGAATTTGACCCTAATCGGAATGGTGGTTTCGGGACCACGAATCTGAGTCTGAGAAATATTTTAATATTTTTTTTGTGCTTATTATGTGTGAATTAAAATGTGTGAAAGTTTCGTAGAAAAATTTTATCGTTTGGGTGTTTAATTTGACAAAAAGGACTTAATCGCGTAAATTTTAAAAGTCTCAAACTATAGTGTAAAGTGCCTATTTGATGATGGCTTTTAAAGTGGAGCATTAAAAGGGTAAATAACCCATTTTTGAGTTAGTGGGTGGCTTATGTCAAAAATAACCTTAGTATATATGTTAGTTTTATTTTATATTAAAGGTTATATTAGTAATTTAATAATTACTTTATTATATGTTAAAATAACCAAGAAAAGAAAGCCATCATCTTTTGACTCATCCATGGCCGAATGTGGAGGAAGAAAATAAGCTTTAGATTCTTTGAAATTTCGGCACTTTGAAGCCAAAATTCAAGGTGAGTTTTAGTTAGTTTTCGATAAATTTTACGTTTTTGAGATCGTTGCTTCGAACCGTAGCTGACCCATGTTAAAATTTTTGAATTTAAGCATGCTTGATGTTCGGCTATTGATAGGTTTATATAGTTTTTGATGTTTGATGATGTTAGATAAAAGATAAGTTAAAAATTAGTATATTATGTATTGGAAGTTTTGAAGAATTTTTGTTTTTAGGGCCAAATTGTAAAAATGAAATTTTAGGGGGGTTTATTTGCAAAATAAGTGAAATGTGAGGGCTTGTAAAGTCCCTAGGAATATTCGGCCCTTGTATAGTCTTAGCTAATTTGGTGTATTTTGTGTGTTATGCAAATAGGACTAAATTACAAAGTTGTGAAATATTGGGGGTAAAATAGTAATTTGCCCATTTATGTGCTTAGGGACTAAATTGAGATGAAATGTACTTGAATGAGCTAAATTTTAATGTGTTTTAGATCAAGAGCAAAGAAAAAGCAGTTTAGATCGGGGAAAGACGAAGGTTCTCGAATAGCCGATTTGCACGGTCTATCGACAACCGAGGTAAGTCCTTAAGCAAGTATTGATTACAGAATTATTTATGAACGTATTAAATGATAATTTTCGATAAATTTGAGTATAGAATCTTGTGTTAGCTGAATGTAAAAGTATTAGAATGGATTGGTTGAAATTTTATTCAATGTGATGTGAATAAGTGTTTTTGGTTTGCTATATGATAAAATATGTGAATTAATAGTGGTGGTGAATTTAGCACAATGAAATGTGAAATGAAAGATTAACTATATTTATTTCGGGCTTTAAATGCCTAGCAGGCTTCGTGCCGGTGATTTATTTCGGGCTTTAAATGCCTAGCAGGCTTTGTGCCGGTGATTTATTTCGGGCTTTAAATGCCTAGCAGGCTTCGTGCCGGTGATTTATTTCGGGCTTTAAATGCCTAGCAAGCTTCATGCCGATGATTTATTTTGGGCTTAAATGCCTAGCAGGCTTCCTTTCGGTGATTTATTAAGGCTTTAATGCCTAGCAGGCTTATTGCCGGTGATGTGTTTTATAAAGGAGAAACCGAATTACGTTCAAGGTAAACCGTAGCTAATATATCTAGTTAAAGGCTCAGGTAAGCAAGCAAGGTATGTTATGTTTAATGTTACTCGAGTCGAGTTAATATTATGAGAACAGTGTTATGTACATTTGAGATTACGATTGATGTGCATGAGTATTATATGATTGAATTAGAGCTTGAATGTACTATTATGGAGATTCGGTTTTCAAATAGAAATGCTAAGAGTGAAAGAAATTTTAGTATGATAACATGGTTGATATGAATGCTGTACTTATACGATTTGGAGCATGAAATTCTTGTAATATACTTATTTTGTGCTTCGAAGAGATACAGGTTTATGGAAATGAAGTACAATTACTTAAGTTAATGAACTATTAGTATTCGGCCCTGTAGAAACCAATATATTTAAATGTATATGTGCAATGTCATAAGTTGAATGATTTAAATGTTTAAGTGTTTGAACGTTATATTATCATGAGCTTGGGACTTACTAAGTTAGTAAACTTATATGTGTGAAATGTTCTCCTCTGTTTTATAGATTAGGTCCAGGCTACAAGCTCAACGGGATCGTCAAGAAAGTCGACCACACTATCAATCTAATTTGGTACTCTTTCATTTTGGTTTTCGGATAGAGGCATGTATAGGAAAGACTTTGACTTTGTTTTGTTGAAAACTTTTTGTTCATGTATATAATAGCCATGCGAATATGGCTAAATTTTCGGTTAAGTATGTTTATCATGCTTTTGATATAATAGTCAGTTTATATCGTTAATGTTTGTGCAAATTCAATCAAGGTTTAATTCGAATATGGTAAGGAAATATGTGTTTGTGAAGTGAACATTTGAGTTGGGTAATGTGGTATGAATAATCAATTGTATACTTGATTATATTGAACCATAGTTGTGTTTTGTACATAGGTTAATAATGTTAGGATTTCATGTGAGTGTTCGAAGTATAAGTTAAATTTATATAAATTATTATGATGCATGGATATTATGAACTGTATGTGGGTATATTCAGTTATAATCTAGGTACATGTCGTATACACATATATGGATAGATATATATGTATATAGGTTAGTCATGACATATAGGCGTGATGTGTTTAGTTGTGTTATACCCATTATTAAATGTGCATGTTTTGCTTAAATGTGAAAGGTAAAATAAATCTCATAAGTTATGTGTTCGACAATACATGGTATTGAGTAGAAAATATATATGGTTTTGGATTTCATTTGTACATGGCTAATAAACATTATATGCTCGGTTTGAATGTGTCATTATAATGATAAGCTCATGATTAAAGTATGTATTTTAAGGCAAATTGTGTGACTTTAAGATATGTATAATATAATGGTCGGAATAAATGATATATATATATAATTGAAAAGAATTCAATTGAACTGTGAGACATGATTTGTATATTAGGTATGACTAAACATTTAAGACTAATATTTAATTAGTAAAATGTTATATACATATATATATGCATTAATGGATAAGTTCTATGTGATTATGTGAATGTATGAAAGCTGTATTTTCTTTGAAAATGCCTCGTAACCCTAATTCGGCGACGGATTTGGGTTAGGGGTGTTACATTTTATTGGTATCAGAGCTACGATTTAGTCGATTCTAGGACTACCGTAGTATGTAAGAGTCTAGCTATACATGCTTTTAAATTTTCATATGTGATAGAGTGGTGACTTCTGACAATTTCAATTGTATTTTATATAGTAAATGGATTCGGATCCCAATAGAGCCGTAGCTGATGATGTGGAGAGTGTTGCGCCTAGTCTCGCACATGGATCGGTGCCATTAGTCTCTCAACCGATTCACGGTAACCACGAGGAGAGGCTAAACAAGCCTTCTACCAAATGATGAATGAATGGTTTACCCGTTTGTTCGAGAATAATCGGGCTGTACAACAACCTCCACCCCGAATAATCCAACTCCGGTACCTTCAAAGACTTCGATGATAGATCCAATGAGATCTAGTAGGCCCCTATTGATAAAATCGGAAATTTGAGGCCGAGGAATTCAAGGCTAATGATGATGATGATGCGAGCAAGCTGAAATGTGGCTTGATAACACTATTCGGTACTTGATGAGCTATCCTCGCACTCCGCATTTAATGTTTGAAATATGCTATATCTTTACTTCGACACCTTGCTTATCACCGGTGGAATACACTAGTATCGGTGGTTCCAAAAGAAAAAGTGACATGGGATTTCTTCCGAATGAATTCGCAATAAATATATCGATCGAGAGGTTCATCGACCGAAACGAAAAGAATTTCTTGAATCAAACAGGGGAAAATGACCGTGGATCAATATGAGCGAAAATTTGTCGATTGAGCCGATATGCTCGGGAGTGTGTATCAACTGAAGCCATTATGTGCAAAAGGTTTGAAGACGGTTTGAATGAACATTTAAAGTTGCTAGTTGGCATTCTTGAGATCAAATAGTTTGTGACACTAGTCGAGCAAGCTTGCAAAGCTGAAGAGCTTGGGAAAGAGAAAAGAAAGGCGGAGACAGAAGCTAGAGGCACTCGTAAAAGATCGTCGAGTAAGAATTTCCATTCCACATCTAAGAAGTTTAGAGATGACTTCAGCCGACACAAAGTTACTTCAGATTCGTTTAGACGTGATCGACCTCTAGTGGGCTCCCGAGCTACCTCGATGGCCAGTGTTGATAACGTTCCATAGAATCGAGTTGAATGCAAACATTGTGGAAAATGGCATTCTGGGAGTTGTAGAGTTCGTGATCGGTCACCTTTAAATGTGGATCCTCGGACCATTTTATTCGAGAGTGCCCGATGTTAGGTGAAAGCGAGAATACGTATGAGAACTCTAGACCGAGCGATGGCATCAAGACGGGGCGGACCACCCAAGCATTACGCAATGTAGGTGGTAGTCGAGAGGGACAAAAAACACACAGCGATTCGATCGAGGCTAGAGCTCCAGCTAGAGCTTATGTTACTCGAGCTAGGGAGGATCTTGCTTCTCGGATGTCATTACCGGTACTTTCACCCTTTATGATACTACTGTGATTGCATTGATTGATCCTGGTTCGACCCATTCATATGTATGTGAAACTCTGGTATTTAGTAAGACTCTGCCAGTTGAGTCTACTGAGTTTGTGATTCGCGTATCCAACCCTTTGGGTAGATGTGTGTTTGTTAATAAAGTGTGTAAAAGTTGCCCATTGATGATTCGAGATTTTTGCTTCCCATCGATTTAATCTGTTGCCTTCGATGAGTTTGATATAATTTTGGGAATGGATGGTTAACCGCGCATGATGCGGTGGTGAATTGCAAAAGAAAGCTTATTGATTTGAGACACGAGCGGTGAGATCATTAGAATTGAATCCGATGATTTAGGTGGGTTTCTCTGATTATATCCTCGATGTTAGCCCTAAGTATGTGAGAAAAGGTGCGAAGCTTATTTGGCTTATGTACTAGATAATAAATTGTCTAAGAAACAGATTGAATCTGTACCGATTGTATGTGAATACTCAGATGTGTTTCCTAAAGAAATACCGGGTTTTCCCCCAGTACGAGAGATTGAGTTTGGCATTGAATTAGCACTGGGAACGACTCTGATCTCAATAGCTCTATATCGGATGGCACCTACTGAGCTAAAAGAGTTGAAAGCACAGTTGCAAGAGTTAATAGATAGGGGCTTTGCATGACCAAGTTTCTCTCCTTGGGGTGCACCAGTTCTTTTTGTGAGAAAGAAAGATGGAATGATGCGAATGTGTATTGATTATCGGCAACTGAATAAGGTAACTATAAAGAATAAGTACCGTTACCTTGGATTGATGATTTGTTTGATCGGTTGAAAGGGCTTGAGATTTTCGAAGATAGATTTGAGATCGGGTTATTATCGATTCTGAATCGAGATACGAGATGTGCCAAAGACCGTATTAGGACGAGGTACGGACATTTTGAGTTTTTGGTTATGCCTTTTGGGCTTACTAATGCACTGCTATTTTTATGGATTTGATGAATCGGTTTTAGATAGTTTTGGATCGATCGTGGTAGTGTTTATTGATGATATATTGATTTACTCCAAAGATGAAATCGAGCATCTTGAGCATTTGAGATTAGTGCTACAAACTTTACGAAATCAGCGGTTGTATGCAAAGTTTAGTAAGTGTGAGTTCGGATGAAAGAGGTCACTTTTTGGGACATGTTGTTTGAAAGATCGGGCATTCGAGTTGATCCGAACAAAATCTCATATATACTTGATTGGAAGCCATCGAAAAATGTTTCGAGATTGAAGTTTTCTAGGACTTGTGGGTTACTATCGATGATTTGTGAAAGATTTTTCTATGATAGCTACCCTTTGACAAAGTTATTGCGAAAAGATGTCGGTTCGAGTGGTCGAAAAGTGTCGAAAAAGTTTTGATCGGTGAAAGCCCTTTTGACAAAAGCTCCAAGAGTAGTTCAAATTGAATCGGGTAAAGAATTTGTTGTTTATTTTGATGCTTCTTTGAATGGTTTGGGCTACGTTTTGATGCGGGAAGGCAAAGTCATAGCCTACGCTTCAAGACAATGAAGTCGCATGAAAGAAATTACCCGACGATGACTTAGAACTTGCGACTATTGTGTTCGCCCCGAAAATTTGGCGTCATTATTTATTTGGCAAGAAATGTCATGTTTACTCGGATCACAAAAGTCTTAAGTATTTGATGACTCAAAAAGAGTTGAACTTGAGACAACGTAGATGGTTAAAACTGTTGAAAGACTATGAGTTAGTGATTGACTACCATCCGGAAAGCTAACGTTGTTGCGGATGCATTAAGTCGAAAATCATTGCTTGCTCTTCATGCATTGAACACACAAATGGTTATATCGGTGATAGTTCAATCATAGCGAGTTAAAAGCAAGACCGACGTTTATTCAACAAATTTGTGATGCACAAAAAGTCGAGAGATATGATCATCAAATGAGCTCGATGTGGAAATAATGCAGAGTCAGAATTTCGAATTGATGATAATGACTGCTTGAAATACAAAAGCCGAATGTGTGTATCGAGGGACGTGGATTTGATTCAGATGTTATTGAAAGAAGCTCATAATAGTCAGATGTCGATACATCCAGGTAGCACAAAAATGTATAATGAATTGAAACAGTTCTACTAGTAGCCTGGTATGAAATGAGATATATCTGAATTTGTTTCAAAGTGCTTAATTTATCAGCAAGTAAAAGCTGAGCATCAAATGCCTTCTGGGTTGCTTCAGCCGATCATGATACCTGAATGGAAATGGGATAGAATTACAATGGATTTTGTATCCGGTCTTCCTATGACACCGAGTAAGAAAGATGCCGTCTGGGTTATAGTTGATAGACTGACTAAATCAGCTCATTTTGTGCTAGTTCGTACAGACTTTTCACTCGATAAACTTGCTAAATTGTATGTATCGAGATTGTGAGATTGCATGGTGTACCGAAGTTCTATTGTTTCGAATGAGACCGAGATTTACATTGCGGTTTTGGAAGAAGTTGCAAGATGCCTTAGGTACTAAAGCGCATTTTAGTCTGACCTTTCATCCGCAGACAGACGGTCAGTCTGAGTGAACTATTCAAATACTTGAGGACATGTTGAGATGTTGCGTTCTCGAGTTTGAAGGTGCGTGGGAAAGATATTTACCTCGATTGAATTTGCCTATAACAACAATTTTCAATCTAGTATCAAAATGGCGCCTATGAAGCCTTATGCAGGCGAAAGTGTCGAACACCATTATCTTTGGATGAGCTCAAGAAGAATAAGATACACGGGTTGATTTGATTAAAGAAACTAAGCAGTAGCTATTATTAGAGACAATTTGAAAGTCGCCGGATCGTCAAAAGTCTTATGCTGATTTGAAACATAAAGACATTGAATTTCAGGTCGGAGATCAAGTATTTTTAAAGGTTTCTCCGTGGAAGAAAGTACTCCGTTTTGGCCGGAAAGGCAAGTTGAGCCCGAGGTTCATCGGACCGTATGAAATCATTGAACGTGTTGGGCCTGTTGCTTATAGGTTGAAGCTACCCTCTGAGTTAGAAAAGATACATGACGTATTTCATGTTTCGATGCTTTGTAAGTATAGATCAGATCCGTCTCATGTGATCACACCATCTGAGATTGAAATCTGCCCCGATATGGCGTATGAGGAAGAACCGATCCGTATTTTAGCTCGGGAAGAGAAAAAGTTAAGAAACAAGAAAATTCCATCAGTGAAAGTACTATGGAAAAGACACGGAGTTGAAGAGGCTACGTGGGAGCCTGAAGATTCAATGAGGCAACAATATCTGACGTTGTTTAAAGGTAAGTTTTTCGGGGACGAAAATCCTTAAGGGAGGAGAGTTGTAACAGACCGAATTTGACCCTAATCGAAACGGTGGTTTCGGGACCATGAATCCGAGTCTGAGAAATATTTTAATATTTTATTTTGTGCTTATTATGTGTGAATTAAAATGTGCGAAAGTTTCGTAGAAAAATTTTATCGTTTGGATGTTTAATTTGACAAAAGGACTTAATCGCGTAAATTTTAAAAGTCTCAAACTATAGTGTAAAGTGCCTATTGGATGATGGCTTTTAAAGTGGAGCATTAAAAGGTAAATAACCCATTTTTGAGTTAGTGGGTGGCTTATGTCAAAAATAACCTTAGTATATATGTTAGTTTTATTTTATATTAAAGGTTATATTAGTAATTTAATAATTACTTTATTATATGTTAAAATAACCAAGAAAAGAAAGCCATCATCTTTTGACTCATCCATGGCGAATGTGGAGGAAGAAAATAAGCTTTAGATTCTTTGAAATTTCGGCACTTTGAAGCCAAAATTCAAGGTGAGTTTTAGTTAGTTTTGATAAATTTTACGTTTTGAGATCGTTACTTGAACCGTAGTGACCCATGTTAAAATTTTTGAATTTAAGCATGCTTGATGTTCTGACTATTGATAGGTTTATATAGTTTTGATGTTTGATGATGTTAGATAAAAGATAAGTTAAAAATTAGTATATTATGTATTGGAAGTTTTGAAGAATTTTTGTTTTTAGGGCCAAATTGTAAAAATGAAATTTTAGGGGGGTTTATTTGCAAAATAAGTGAAATGTGAGGGCTTGTAAAGTCCCTAGGAATATTCAGCCCTTGTATAGTCTTAGCTAATTTGGTGTATTTTGTGTGTTATGCAAATAGGACTAAATTACAAAGTTGTGAAATATTAGGGATAAAATAGTAATTTGCCCATTTATGTGCTTAGGGACTAAATTGAGATGAAATGTACTTGAATGAGCTAAATTTTAATGTGTTTTAGATCAAGAGCAAAGAAAAACGGATTTAGATCGGGGAAAGACGAAGGTTCTCGAATAGCCGATTTGCACGGTCTATCGAAAACCGAGGTAAGTCCTTAAGCAAGTATTGGTTATAGAATTATTTATGAACGTATTAAATGATAATTTTTGATAAATTTGAGTATAGAATCTTGTGTTAGCTGAATGTAAAAGTATTAGAATGGACTGGTTGAAATTTTATTCAATGTGATGTGAATAAGTGTTTTTGGTTTGCTATATGATAAAATATGTGAATTAATAGTGGTGGTGAATTTAGCACAATGAAATGTGAAATGAAAGATTAACTATATTTATTTCGGGCTTTAAATGCCTAGCAGGCTTCGTGCCGGTGATTTATTTTGGGTTTTAAATGCCTAGCAGGCTTTGTGTCGGTGATTTATTTTGGGCTTTAAATGCCTAGCGTGCTTCATGCTTGATTTATTTCGCTTTAAATGCCTAGCGTGCTTCGTCTTGGTGATTTATTTCGCTTAAATGCCTAGCGTGCTTCGTGCGATGATTTATTTCGGCTTTAATGCCTAGCGTGCTTATTGCCGGTGATGTGTTTTACAAAGGAGAAACCGAATTACGTTCAAGGTAAACCGTAGCTAATATATCTAGTTAAAGGCTCAGGTAAGCAAGTAAGGTATGTTATGTTTAATGTTACTCGAGTCGAGTTAATATTATGAGAATAGTGTTATGTACATTTGAGATTACGATTGATGTGCATGAGTATTATATGATTGAATTAGAGCTTGAATGTACTATTATGGAGATTCGGTTTTCAAATAGAAATGCTAAGAGTGAAAGAAATTTTAGTACGATAACATGGTTGATATGAATCTTTGTACTTATACGATTTGGAGCATGAAATTCTTGTATATACTTATTTTGTGCTTCGAAGAGATACAGGTTTATGGAAATGAAGTACAATTACTTAAGTTAATGAACTATTAGTATTCGGCCCTGTAGAAATCAATATATTTAAATGTATATGTGCAATGTCATAAGTTGAATGATTTAAATGTTTAAGTGTTTGAACGTTATATTATCATGAGCTTGGGACTTACTAAGTTAGTAAACTTATATGTGTGAAATGTTCTCCTCTGTGTTATAGATTAGGTCCAGGCTACAAGCTCAACGGGATCGTCAAAAAAGTCGACCACACTATCAATCTAATTTGGTACTCTTTCATTTTGGTTTTGGATAGAGGCATGTATAGGAAAGACTTTGACTTTGTTTTGTTGAAAACTTTTTGTTCATGTATATAATAGCCATGCGAATATGTCTAAATTTTGGTTAAGTATGTTTATCATGCTTTTGATATAATAGTCGGTTTATATCATTAATGTTTGTGCAAATTCAATCAAGGTTTAATTCAATATGGTAAGGAAATATGTGTTTGTGAAGTGAACATTTGAGTTGGGTAATGTGGTATGAATAATCAATTGTATACTCGATTATATTGAACAATAGTTGTGTTTTGTACATAGGTTAATAATGTTAGGATTTCATGTGAGTGTTCAAGTATAAGTTAAATTTATATAAATTATTATGATGCATGGATATTATGAATTGTATGTGGGTATATTCAGTTATAATCTAGGTACATGTCGTATACACATATATGGATAGATATATATGTATATAGGTTAGTCATGACATATAGGTGTGATGTGTTTAGTTGTGTTATACCCATTATTAAATGTGCATGTTTTGCTTAAATGTGAAAGGTAAAATAAATCTCATAAGTTATGTATTCGCAATACATGGTATTGAGTAGAAAATATATATGGTTTTGGATTTCATTTGTACATGGCTAATAAACATTATATGCTCGGTTTGAATGTGTCATTATAATGATAAGCTCATGATTAAAGTATGTATTTTAAGGCAAATTGTGTGACTTTAAGATATGTATAATGGTCGAATAAATGATATATATAATTGAAAAGAATTCAATTGAACTGTGAGACATGATTTGTATATTAGGTATGACTAAACATTTAAGACTAATATTTAATTAGTAAAATGTTATATACATATATATATATATGCATTAATGGATAAGTTCTATGTGATTATGTGAATGTATGAAAGCTGTATTTTCTTTGAAAATGCCTCGTAACCCTAATTCGGCGACGGATTTGGGTTAGGGGTGTTACACGTGGCGAATCTTGAGTACCCACCCTACGGATTTGGCATGGAAAACGAGCAAGCTCACTATACGGGTAACTATTCTAGACCACAAAATAATTTTTATAATGACACTTATAATGCAGGTTGGAGGTACCATCCCAATTTCTCGTGGGATGATCAAAATAGCCAAAGACCGAAACTCCCTCCAGATTTTCAACAACCACCTCACCAACATTGAAGAGATGTTGACAAAATTCATGGTAGCCACAGATACCCGTCTCCAAGACACCGAGACCACCCTTAAGAATCGACAAACATTGATTGAAGGGATCAAGAACCGAGTTGGTGAACTTACTAATTCAGTTGGGGAAATTACTAAGTCAGTTGGACAACTTGCTAAGCTAATCTTAGAACTACCACAGGGAAGCTTGCCAAGCAATACTGAAACTAACCCGAGAGAGCAAAATCAAGCCATTAACGATAGTGAAGGGTTAGACATACCAAACCCAAGGGAAGAACCTATGGTAAGTGAAGGTAAGGTTGAGGTGTGCCATGATATACCAAAATCAGCAACTACAGAGTACCAACTTCATATACTATATTCTGAAGCAATGAAGAAGGACAACACAGAGGAACAGTTTGGTAAGTTTCTTAAACTTTTAAAGAAATTACATATTAACTTACCGTTTCTCGAAGCTCTTTCACGGATACCCGATTATAGCAAATTTTTAAAAGAGCTGTTGACAAACAAACGGAAGCTAGATGAAGCATCGCATGTGGAGCTAAACGCAATGTGCTCAGCAATTCTACAAAATAAACTCCACGAAAATTGAAAGATCTAGGGAGTTTTACAATTCCATGTTTAATTGGTAGTTTATCTATTGATAATGCTTTAGCTGATTTAGGGGCAAGCAGTAATGTTATACCTTATAAAATGTTTAAACAACTAGGTCTAAGGAAACCCAGACAAACTAGGATGAGTATTCAATTAACTGATAAAACTATCAGAATTCCTAGGGGTATAATAGAAAATGTTCTAATTAAAATTGATAAATTCGTATATCCAGTAGACTTTGTCGTTTTAGACATGGATGAGGACAATTCGATTCCTTTAATTTTAGGAAGATCCTTTCTAGCAACTGCCAGGACTAAAATTGATGTTGGTACAGGAGAACTCATTCTTCGTATAGGTGACGAATCAATCAATCTACAAGCTCTTGACTCACCCAGAACATCGACTGATGAAGGTGAGAAAGTAAATTCAGTTGATAACAAATTTGTTCAACCTTCACCAGAGGAAACACCACGAAGACACAAACCTGAGCTGAATCATAGACCTCATGCCAATAAAGAAGAATTACATGAGGAACGAAGCCTTAAGGTCAACAAACTAGAAGAGTGGAAGACACACTTTAAAGAGAAACTACGAATACACGAAGTGAAATCGAAGGAACCCCCAGACGAGCTGATAGGAACAGCAAATCACTTCAAAATAAAGGATCAAGTATTGTTGAATAAGGAAGACCCTCGAATCACCAATTCAGACCTCAAGACAAATGAAGAAATCACTTTTGAGGTACTTAATGTCTTCCTATACGGCACAGTCGAGGTAAGCAATCCTAAATTCAACACCTTTAAGGTAAACACTACTCAACTTAAACTATATATCCATAATCGAGTTGATTGAATGAGAAAGGATTTTCACCTCCTCAAACCACCATGACCATACAAATAATAGGTAAGTCTAGCTCAAGACTTTAAACGAGCGCTTTTCGGGATGCAATCCGAGCACTAACCCTATTTTTATTTTATATTTTTATTATTTTATTTTTATTTTTTTCCCTTTTTAGCATTCAAATAAACCAAAAGTGTAATTTCAGACCACACGGCCTTGTGCACGATCGTGCGCCGTGGCCGTGTGGGCATCAAAAGTAGGTAAAAGTGCGTGGCCGTAGACGTGTGGCAATAGGACAAAATTTTCCCCAAAACATGGGCCACATCTCTATTTAAACCTCCTTCTTACTTTTTCTTTTCCAATTATCTTTCTTCTTTCATTTTCCATTATTTACTTTTACTTTTATTTTTATTTTTATTTTTATCTTTATTTTTATTTTCTTTATTATTTTCTTCTTATTCTTCATGCCATTTAGATTTAGCTTAGGATACAATAAAACTAGACCGGCTACTTCAAGGATTCAATCTCAAATGGTCTGAGGCGCTTCCCCACATTCACCTCTAACCCTATTCGAATTCTTTTCATTAACTTCATCCAAAATTCAGGAAGTTTCACTTCTCCCTATCTTTTTATTTTCTACTATGTTGATATTTATCTATCTTTGTACATTGAGGGCAATGTACATCTTAAGTGTGGGGGGTAAAAGTGCCTAACTTTTTGCATTATTCTCAAATCCCTAAATTATATCTAGCTCTTAAGTAATTTCCTTATATTACTAATTAGGATGAAATTTCGATGATTTATTATTTTTATTGATATGTCTTAGATTAAGTTATAGATAATTGTGCATTGATGATTTAAACTTTAAAATACTAGAGAATCAAGCATGATAAGTCTATTTTTTAGAATTAAAAATTTTCTAGGTTGTTGAACTGAATTTGAATATTACTTTGAAGTTTTAAATTTACAGGGATTGATGTCAAGAACACCCATAATTTTTGTGAGATTTTAAGCCTTATAGAGCATATATTCTTTTTCGTGATCACTTTGTTAATTATGAGTGTGTCAACATTGAATTGTTATTCTAGAACTTGCCTCGATTATACATGTCAATACCACATTTTTTATTTGATATACTGAGATGATAAAGGCACCTAGGTTTTTACCCATTCCTCCACTAAAAGGCCTACCTTCACAATTAACCCCTAGTGAACCTCTTTGATCCTAACAACCATTTTTATTGATTCACCCATTAATATTAACCCAAAACCCAGCTCGTATTTGTTATCATCATTCCTTTGACTACCCTTCTATCGAGAATTGATTTGATCAGTTGCCTAATACTTTATTTCAGTTGATAAAGTTCTTTCTTATATTATGTATTGATTGATTTGTTCTTAAATAAAAAAAAAACAAAGTATATTCATTATTAGCTCTATGTTCTAAGAGCTTACATATTAAATTCAACATCTTGAAGAAGAAGCTCATATTATTAGTATTTTAAATTTTCTTGTGATATAATTATACAGGTTATTAGTCCATTTTTTTTCCTAAAGTTAGGTAACTTGCCAATTCAATCTCGATTTTAACTTTCTAATTCAACCTTTATCCACACCTTTAACCCAAGCCCCGTTACAACCCTGTTAAAGACCTTTTGATTTGTGTATCATCTCATATTACAGTGGTGGAGATTTGATTTTCAGGCAAGCCTATGGGATTAACTTTTCAGGTTCGACTTATGAGTGCTTATTATTGAACCTTAAACACTTTGAGTGCTTTGAGTGAATCTTTAGTGAGGATGTCAATCCTTATCGATTTTAAATTAAAGGTAATCATTTAGATAATGGGAAACACCTATGTTTTCGTGCTACAAACGTATGACTTAGAATTGTTTGAATCTTTAGGAGTCTTTGAATTAAATTATCCATGTATGAATTATCTATGAATTATAATGAGGCATTCTTGATAGGAGTTATGAATTATGGAAAGTTTGTTTTAATTGTAAGTTGAGAATTTTGCTTGAGGACAAGCAAAAGCTTAAGTGTGGGTGTTTGATAAACCATAAAAGTAACATATTTTAACCCCACATTTAGCATAATTTTGGATGATTTATCCCTTGATTTATGTAAAAAGGTGTTCTTAATCCTTTATTTTCATGTTTTATACTCAGGAAAGCACTTAGGGACGAAAAGAATGAGAAACGGGCCTAAAACGGACCAAATTGGGCCAAAGAAGAAATCGACACAGCCTGGGCCCTAGACCAACGGATGTGCCTCATTAAATTACTAGAACACAGCCTGGACCCCGAAACACACGGGCTTGTCTCTCCAGCAGACTTGACCATAGCCTTAAATCGATTCACACGGGCATGTGCCATGGCCGTGTCCCTGCCGCGGCCAAGAGGAATTTCATTCGGATTTGGATACTTGAAGGTAAAAAAACACATCCCAAAGCCTATTCAAACACCCGAGTAGGAATTATACTTGAAGTAGGATACTTAGAGGCCAAGTAAGGCATCTCAAAGCCTATATAAAGACGCTAGAGGCCAACCTAAAGGAGACGTTAGGGAGTTTAGCAAAAATTTCTGCCAGGGCTTTTGACGGTCAATTAGACAGTCAACTAGGCCAAGGAGTCGAGCCAGAAGGCCAGATTCGTGGGAATCACTCGAAGATAGCCAGTTGATCCATCTTAAGAAGCCGAAATTCTACTCAAGACAACGGATCTCTCCTTCACTTCCTTCAGGGGGTTTTAGGGATTTCTTATGTTTTGTTTTATCTTTTCTATTGAGATGTTTTCTTTTATCATTATGAACTAAACCCTTCAGATACTTGAAGAGGATGAAACCTAGATGAATCTTATTATTGTCTTCTGAATTATATGATAAATACTTGATTTGTTCTTAATTATGTGTGCTCAATTCTTGTGCTAATGTTTCCGGGATATTAATTCAAGTCAGATGTTCTTAGGTGGAGGAGGAATATACCCTGCCTAGGAATAGATCTATCATAATTAAGCAGAGTCATTCGCGCGCCTAGAGATAGGATGACGAGATTTTGCTAGATTAGGGTGAAACCTAATATAAGAGTCCATAGTCCGATTTATTGCTTTCTAGGGGGTTATTAAGTGAGAAAGAGATTTTCATTAATTAACCTAGGGTTAGACGTTATTTGCCTCAAGAGAGGGTTTAATATACATTAGGGAGTCTTACAGATCAAGTCAAGTGAATAAATTATATGGTTCAGTGTTAGATAATAAGTGAAGTCTAGCTGGATTCTTCCAATGGTATCATCGTGATCAACTAAGTTTCTTTTCAGGTTATTTCCCAATTCATTCTTTTTGTCTTTGCATCTTGGATTAGTAATTAATTAGTTAATCAACCAAATCATTTAATATTTAGGCTAAATAATAGAAAGAAAGTGAGTATTAGTACTTTTAGTTCTTTTAAGTTCGATAATCTAGTCTTGCCTAAGCTATACTACTGTTCGATAAGTACACTTGCCTTAACTCGTTGTCAGAGTTAGCTTTCAGGTTCGATCATTCTCTTTATAAATTTTAAAACTCGATAATTTTAGACCAATCATCTATCCATTTAAAATATTATTCAATTGGTAAAGTATCAATACTTTTTGATAAAAAAGCCAAATAAATCATATTTTGGTACCATTCCATAACATAACAAAAAATTATATGGTACTTTTGAACACAATACTACCTGTACAAAATTAACTTAAACGATACCAATGTAGCACCCATTGCCCGTGTTCGAGTTGAAACAGGGTTTGAGGCACTACACAGCTAATCTTGCTTAAACAACTAGAATAGGGTTATAAAATTTTGTTTAATCCCATCGCTCATACATAGTCGGCCTAAGAGGCCCTAAACATACTTCCGAGAAGTATCAAAATCTTTCCAGGAACTTTCACGAGTTTAAGAAACTTTTTAATTAAAATAGGGGCCACACGCCCGTGTAGGCCTAGGGACATGCCCGTGTGCCCCTAAGGCATGCCCGTGTCTTCCACCCGAGGTTAACACTGACTAATTCACACCGCCATGGCACGCCCACGGCTCTGCCCGTGTATAAAACCTTAGCATTCTAACTTACCCATACGGCCTACACACACGCCCGTGCACCCCAACTCTGTGGTGATTTAAATCCTAAGTGCGAGGTGCAGACTTCACACATCTTGGGCATACGCCCATGTGCTAGCCGTGCCTCTCACATGGTCTAGACCCACGCCCGTGTGTCTACCAAGGTGGATAATTAGAAGGCTATATACCAAGCCCTTTCCACCCTACAATGCACAAATACATGCTTCCACTTACAACAATACAACTCCTATCACATAAGCAAGTCTACGAACTCATTCCAACATACAAGATAATAAAAGGAACATATATTTCATGAATTTCATCTTCATTAAGCAAAAGAGTTTGCTAAGTATTTGCCTAACTCAAAAGGCCATTTACAAAATGACTTTTACAAACTTACATAGCCAACACTTTGTGTAACAGCCCGATCTAAGACCTAGTCGGAATAGTGGTGCGAGGCCATGAATCCAAGGTGAATTTATGAGTTTTTAAGGTTTATGTCATGTTTGCATGCTAATGTGAAAGTTTCATGAAGTAATTTTGTTAAATTGAGGTTAAATGGTCCAAAAAGACTAAATTGCAAAAGTTGCAAAATATGAATTTCTAGAAGCTTTTTGTATGAAATAGCTTTAGAATATCAATTAGAAGTCCTAAAGTAGAAATTTTCCCAAATTATAATTTTTGAACAAAATTGAACATGAGATATTAAATTGTAAAAATTTAGAGAGAAGGGTATTTTGGTCATTTATCAATTTAAATGATTAAAATGGGAAAAAGATGATAAAAATCTATTCATCTTCTCCCCCTTATTGCCAAAAATTTGAAGGAAGCCATAGCTAGGTTTCTTCAATTTTTCAAGTTTGCTAGTAAGTTCATCTTAGTCCCATTTTTAATATTTTTCGTATTTTTGGAGTTCTCGTATTATGAATTAGCTATTTTTAGCTATAAGTTGAGTTAAGATGCATGTTCAAAAATATACCCATGAATGAAATGCGTGTTAAATGATGTATTATGGAAGATTATGAGAGTTTGATGTTAGATAAACATCTTTTTCTATGTGAAATTCATGAAAAATGCATGTAGGGACTAGTTTGTTAATTTACGAGATTTGGTCATACATGGTAGAAATAGTGAGAATTTGCTATTGCTATAGTTTAGATAATGAGTCATCTAAGCATGAAGTTTATGAAAGTTGAATGAGAATCATTTTACGAGCCTTGGGGCAAAAGTGCAAATATGAGAAAGTTTAGGGGCAAAATAATAATTTTGCCAAAGTATGTGTTAAGGGCCAATTTAGTCAATGTGATTATTAAATGAGTTGAATTATTATTATAGATCAAGAAAAATAAAGGTCGGATCGAAACCGAGGCAAGAATAAAGTCGAGGACTAAATTACATATCTACATACATTTTGTATATTGAGGTAAGTTTGTATGATTTCTAAGCTTTATGATTTATATCATTGAACTGCTTAGTGCAATGTACAATATTATCATGAAAATTTTTAATGTTTTGTTAAACAAAGAAATTAATGAGATTAAGTATGAAAAAGTCCCGATTGAAGATGAATTACCTAGGATACTCGATCTACCACATGAAAAGAGAAAGTCCATATAAGACCAAGCCAAAGCATGGCATCGGCAATCAAGTGAGTTATCATGTAAGACCAAGACAAGTCTTGGCTTTGAAAAAGTTATTATGAGATGAAGACCCATATAAGCCCAAGCCAAGGTATGGCATTGGTGAGTCTCCAAGCAAAGATGTCATGTAAGTCCAAGATAAGTTTTGGCATTGAAAAGTTATCATGTAAGTCCAAGGCAAGTCTTGGCATTGAAAAGCTATCAAGAGATAGAGATCCCATGTAAGTCCAAGCCAAGGCATGGCATTGGTGAGAACAAGAAATATTTCATGTAAGTCTAAGCCAAGGCTCGGCATTGACCAATTCATGAGTAAAGATACCAAGTAAGACCATGTAGAGACATGGCAATGGTAAGTTCCCAAGGGAACACATGAGAAAGACTTCGTATAAGTCCATGTCAAGACATGGCCTCGAAACCAAGATAAAAAATTCCATGTAAGACCGTATCTAGGATATGGCTTTGGCATCAAGTTATGTGTAGGTCGAGATCTAGTATCCTTGATTATTCACAGAAAATCATCAGGCAAAAGTGTTAAGCTCAAATGAGATAATATGAAAACTAAGTAAGCAAAACTACTATTAAGTTGTAAATGAGCATTGCCATGTTATGAATGATGAATGAAAGATTTACGAATATCATGTTAAAGTATAATGATCAATGTGATCAAGTGATACAAGTACCTTATTTATCTCACGATAATGAGATTAGTAAATATCATGAGATATGCAAGATTCAGTATGAGTAAGTAAGTTTTATAGCTGAAATCTATGATACCATAGTTTATGTCAAAAGGTTTATATGAATCAAGTATGTTGCTATGTGCATTTTATGCAAACTTACTAAGCTAAATGCTTATGTCTTTTATTCTTTCTTTCTATGTAGTTCCACCAAGTCAATCTCGTGGATCATTGTCATCGGAGCTCGGAGCACACTATCAATCACTATTTTGGTATAGCCAAGTTATTTTACTAAGTATGGCATGTATAGGAAGCATTTCATTTTGAGAATATGTTCTAAGAAGAGCCAAAGTGTTGGCTATTAAGTTTATTATTCTTTTGTGTATGGCTAAGTAATTGGCCAAAATTGACTAAGTATGTATGTTTATTGAGATCAATGAAGCATGTAGTAATGTTTATGAAAAATGTATTGAATTGAGAATGAGTTTGGTCTAGGCCATGCGTACCCTACACCTTAGTGTTTTAAGTCAGAATAGGTCACGGGTAAATCCCACGGTCGTTTGTTTAGGCCGTGTGTGATACACGATCAGAACATAGGCGTATGCCCTAGATAGTGTGAATAAGTCAGTATATCAAGGTATAGCATACGGTTTACATCCACGAGCGTGTCAAGGCCGTGTGCAATTAGTCAGTGTCGACCACGGGTAGAAGACACAGGCATGTGTTAGGGGTACACGGGCGTGTCCCAAGTCACAAGGGCGTTGACCCCTATTTTAAGGAAAAGTTTTCATTTGATTTCAAAATTTTCTAGATACGTGTTTAAGGCCTCGTAGGCCCATGAAATGTATGATTACACTAAGAAAGAGAAGTTTTTAATTCGAAACAAAATTTTATAGCCCGTAAGTACATGTTTTAAGTGAGTTCAAGCATGATAATGTCTTGTATCTAGTCTTAGCATCAGACTCGAGTATAGGGTGTTACATTTAGTGGTATCAGAGCTAAGGTTTAGTTGGTTCTAGAACTAACGTAGAACAAGCACGAGTCTAGCTATACATGCCATATGTAAGAATGTTTTTATAATGATAGTGTGACGACTCCTGACGACTTAAATTATGTTTATACATAGAGTAAATGGATCCTAAAAGAGATGAGGTAGATGATGTAGAAAGTAATGTGTGGCTCCTACTGAAAGGATGGTACCTAATGAGAATAAGAATAGACCCACTACAGTGAGTCAAGGAGGAAAAGAAGAGGCTAGAGAAGCCTTCTTCCATATGATGAATATGTGGTATACAAAATTCGTTCGTACCAACCCGAATGTACAACCCCCTCCACCCCCACCTGTTTCACAACCTATCCCCGCAGTCCCTCAAGTAGTAGAGGTGGTAAGAGGAGACAAACCTCCAATTGACAGGATCAGGAAACATGGGGAAGAAGAATTCTGGGCTAGAAAAGATGATGATCCAGAAAAGGCTGAGTTCTGGATACAAAATACTATCAAGGTATTTAATGAGTTGTCATGCACACCTAAAGAATGTATAAAGTGTGTAGTTTCTCTTTTAAGAGATGCTGCCTATCAATGGTGGAACACCCTTGTGTCAGTAGTATAAAGGGAAAAGGTCACATGGGAATTTTTCCAAGAAGAGTTCAAGAAAAAGTATATCAGTTAAAGATTTGTGGACTAGAAAAGGAAGGAATTCCTAGAACTGAAACAATGCAAGATGTCAGTGACTGATTATGAACGAGAGTTTGTACGACTCAGCAAATATGCTCAGGAATGCGTGTCCACTGAAGCCATCATGAGTAAGATATTTGAAGATGGACTAAATGATGATATCAAGTTATTTATTACTGTCCTCGAATTAAAAGAATTTGTGGTGTTAGTGGAGAGGGCTTGTAAGGCCGAAGAGTTAGTAAAAGAGAAGAGAAAATCAGAAATGGAGTCTCATGACTCTAGAAAGAGACAGCGGAATAAGTCATTCCAATATTCATCCAAGAAGTCAAGAGATTTCCCTACCCGATCGGTTACTTCCACTGGGTTTTCAAAGAAGGATAAGAGTAAGCAGAATTCGGGGAATAAATCACAGGCTACTTCAGTTGCTAGTGTGGGAAACGTTCGATCTGATAGACCTGAATGCCCATATAGATGCCATCTCGATGAATGTCGAGCGCATGAAAATGCTTATTTCAGATGTGGTTCCCATGATCACTTTATAAAAGATTGTCCTGATATGACGAAAGAAGAGAGAACTCAAACCCGAGATTTGGGGGTATGGTCAGAGGCAGACTGCAGAGAAACCCGGGGAGTGGGGCAAGTGGAAGAGGTAACCCTAGAGAGTAGGTTGCGAGACCCGAGTGTAGGGAACCTACAAGGACTTATTCCATTCGCGCTCACGAAGAGGCATCTTCTCCTGATGTTATTACGGGTACCTTTTCTCTTTATAATATCAAAGTTATTGCTTTAATAGATCCTGAATCCACACACTCTTATATTTATATGAAACTAGTATCCAGTATGAATATGCCTATAGATTCTATAGAATTTACGGTTAAGGTGTCTAATCCTTTAGGCCAGAGAGTGTTAGTTAATAAAGTATGTAAAGATTGTCCATTAATGATTAGAGGTCATTATTTTAAAGAAAATCCTATGTTGCTACCATTTGATGAGTTTGACATCATTCTTGGTATAGATTGGTTGACCACCCATGATGTAATAGTTAATTATGGGAAGAAATACATTGAGATGAGATGTGAGAATGGAGACACTCTTCATATAGAATCTGATGAACAGAGTAGGTCACCGGTAGTGATTTCTCATATAATGGCACAAAGATACTTAGGAAAAAGGTATGAAGCATATCTGGCCTTTGTGATGAATGATAAAGAAACAGAGCTAAAGATTGAGTCAGTACCAATAGTATGTGAGTACGTGGATGTTTTTCCCAAGCAATTACAAGGACTACCACCAGTTAGGGAGGTTGAGTTCAATATTGAGCTAGCTCCCGGTACTGTACCGATATCTATTACTCCTTATAGAATGGCTCCAACAGAGTTGAAAGATCTGAAGATACAGTTTCAAGAGTTGACAGATAAAGGCTTTACTAGGTCGAGTTGTTCTCCCTGGGGTGCTCCAGTTTTATTTGTGAAAAAGAAAGATGGCACCATGAGATTGTGCATAGATTACCGTCAACTTAATAAAGTGACAGTGAAGAAAAAGTACCCATTACCTAGGATCGATGATTTGTTCGATCAATTGAAAGAAGCTAATGTGTTCTCCAAAATAGACTTGAGATCAGGGTATTATCAGTTAAGAGTAAAGGATTCAGATGTGTCCAAGATAGCTTTTCAAACAAGATATGGGCATTATGAATTCTTAGTCATGCCCTTTGGTTTGACCAATGCTCTGCGGTATTCATAGACTTAATGAACCGCATCTTTAGACCCTACCTCGACAAGTTTGTGGTGTTTTCATTAACGACATATTGATTTATTCTCAGGATGAGAATGATCATGTTGAGCACCTACGGACAGTTTTACAGATTCTACGAGAAAATCAGTTGTATGCCAAGTTCAGTAAAAGTGAATTTTGGCTCAAGGAAGTAGGATTTTTGGGACATATTGTCTCGGGAGATGGAGTCAGAGTGGATCCAAGCAAGATTTCGGCTATAATGGACTGGAAACCACCGTAATATCTCTAAGATTAGAAGTTTCTTAGGCCTAGCCGACTATTACCGACGATTTGTTAAGGGGTTTTCTATGATTGCAACCCCGATGACTAATTTATTATAGAAAAATGTAAAGTTTGAGTGGACAGAAAGATGCCAACAAAGTTTCGAGAAATTGAAAGCAATGTTGAAAGAAGCTCCAGTTTTAGTACAACCCGAGATAGGGAAAGACTTTATGATTTATAGTGATGTATCCTTAAATTGATTAGGTTGTGTACTCATGCAAGAAGGCAAGGTGATTGCTTATGCCTCAAGACAATTGAAGCCTCATGAGAAGAATATCCGGTGCATGATTTAGAGTTGGCTGCCATAGTCTTCGTTTTGAAGATTTGGAGACACCATTTATATGGTGAAAGATGTCAGATTTTTACTGATCATAAAAGTCTGAAGTACTTGATGACGCAGAAAAAGTTGAACTTAAGGCAATGAAGATGGTTAGAGTTGATAAAGGACAATGAGTTGGTCATTGACTACCATCCAGGAAAGGTGAATGTGGTCACCGATGCGTTGAGCATGAAGTTCCTTTTTGCATTAAGGGCAATGAATTCACGGATGACCTTATCTGACGATGGTTCAATTCTAGCTAAGTTAAAAGCTAGACCAATGTGCCTTCAAGAGATCACTGAAGCTCAAAAAGAAGACAAAGAGTTAAAGCCAAGAGAACTCAATGCGAGTCAGATGTTGATTCCAATTTTCAGATTAATTCTGATGGATATTTGATGTTTAAAGATAGAGTTTGTGTACCGAGAAAAGAGGAGCTTATTCAGAGAATTTTGTATGAGGCACATAATGGATGTCTATCTGTACATCCGGGTAGTACCAAGATGTATAATGACTTGAAGCAATTGTATTGGTGGCCGAGAATGAAGAAAGATATTTCAGAGTTCGTTTCAAGATGTTTGATTTGTCAGCAAGTAAAGGCTGAACACCAAGTACCTTCGGGTTTGCTTCAACCAATTATGATACTCGAGTGGAAATGGGACTGTATCACTATGGATTTTGTAATGGGATTACCATTATCATCAAGCAAGAAAGATGCCATATGGGTTCTAGTTGATAGAATCACGAAGTTAGCTTATTTCTTACCTGTACGAGTTGACTACTCACTCGACAAGCTGGCAAACTTGTATGTTTCTGAAATAGTAAGACTTCATGGAGTTCCTTTGTCAATCATATCGGATAGAGATCCGAGATTCATCTCCAAATTTTGGAAGAAGTTGCAAGAAGCCTTGGGTACAAAATTGAGTTTTAGCACAGCTTTTCATTCTCAAACTGACGGTCAGTCAGAGAGATTAATTCAAGTACTCGAGGATATGCTTAGATGTTGTATTCTATAATTCCAAAGTAGTTGGGAAAAGTTTCTCCCATTGGTAGAATTTGCCTACAATAATAGCTTTTAGTCGAGCTTAAAGATGGCGCCTTATGAGGCTCTATATGGGCGTAAGTGGAGCGCCTTTATTTTGGACTGAACTCAAAGAAAACCAAATTTACGGGGTTGATTTGGTTAGAGAACCTAAAGAGAAAGTGAAAGTGATACGAGAATGTTCAAAAGATGCACCAGACAGACAGAAATCTTATTCAGACTTAAAGAGAAGAGAGATAGAGTATCAAGTCAGGGATAAAGTTTTCTTGAAAGTGTCACCTTGGAGAAAAGTTCTCAGATTTGGCCGGAAAGGTAAGTTAAGTCCACGTTTTATTGGACCGTTTGAGATTACCGAGAAAGTTGGGCCGGTAGCTTACAGATTGGCTTTACCATCAGAGTTAGAAAAGATACATGATATCTTTCACTTGTCAATGTTGAGACACTACCGATTAGATCCTTCACATGTAATTATCCCTTCAGAGATAGAGATTCATCCCGACATGAGTTATAATGAAGAACCAATCAAGAATTTAGCTCGGGAAGTCAAGCAGCTAAGAAATAAAAGTATTGCTCTAGTGAAAGTATTGTGGCAAAGGCATGGGATAGAGGAAGCTACATGGGAACCAGAAAAGAGCATGAGAAACCAGTACCCAAACTTATTTGTCGGTAAGATTTTCGAGGACGAAAATCCCTAAGGGGGGAGAAGTGTAACAGCCTGATCTAGGGCGTGCGAGGCCACGAATCCGAGGTGAATTTATGAGTTTTTAAGGTTTATGTCATGTTTGCAAGCTAGTGTGAAAGTTTCATGAAGCAATTCTGTTAAATTAAGGTTGAATGGTCCAAAAGGACTAAATTGCAAAAGATGAGTTTCTAGAAGTTTTTTGTATGAAATAGCTTTAGAATATCAATTAGAAGTCCTTAAGTAGCAATTTGTCCAAATTATAATTTTTGGAAAAAATTGGACATGAGATAGTAAATTGTAAAATTTAAAGAGAAGGGCATTTTGGTCATTTAATCAATTTAAATGATTAAAATGGGAGAAAGATGATAAAAATCTATTCATGTTCTCCCCCTTATTGCCAAAAATTTTAAGGAAGCCATAGCTTGGGTTCTTCAATTTTTCAAGCTTGCTAGTAAGTTCATCTTAGTCCCGTTTTTAATATTTTTCGTATTTTTGGAGTTCTCGTATTATGAATTAGCTATTTTTAGCTATAAGTTGAGCTAAGATGTATGTTCAAAAATATACCCATGAATGACATGCATGTTAAATGATGTATTATGGAATATTATGAGAGTTTGATGTTAGATAAACACCTTTTTCTATGTGAAATTCATGAAAAATGCATTTATGGACTAGTTTGTTAATTTATGAGATTTGGTCATACATGGTAGAAATAGTGAGAATTTGCTATTGCTATAGTTGAGATAATGAGTCAGCTAAGCATGAAGTTTATGAAAGTTGAATAAGAATCATTTTACGAGCCTTTGGGCAAAAGTGCAAGTATGAGAAAGTTTAGGGGCAAAATAGTAATTTTACCAAAGTATGTGTTAACGGCCAATTTAGTCAATGTGATTATTAAATGAGTTGAATTATTATTATAGATCAAGAAAAATAAAGCCAGGATCAAAACCGAGGCAAGAACAAAATCGAGGACTAAATTGCAAATCTATATACATTTTGTATATTGAGGTAAGTTTGTATGATTTCTAAGCTTTATAATTTATATCATTGAACTGCTTAGTGCAATGTACAATATTATTATGAAAATGTTTAATGTTATGTTAAATAAAAAAATAAATGAGATTAAGTATGAGAAAGTCCGTATAAGACCAAGCAAGGCTCAAGCGAGTTATCATGTAAGACCAAGACAAGTCTTGGCTTTGAAGAGTTATTATGACATGAAGACCCATATAAGCCCAAGCCAAGGCATGGCATTGGTGAGTCTCGAAGCAAAGATGTCATGTAAGTCCAAGACAAGTTTTGGCATTGAAAAGTTATCATGTAAGTCCAAGACAAGTCTTGGCATTGAAAAGCTATCAAGAGATAGAGATCCCATGTAAGTCCAAGCCAAAGCATGGCATTGGTGAGAACAAGGAAGATTTCATGTAAGTCCAATCCAAGGCTCGACATTGACCAGTTCATGAGTAAAGATACCAAGTAAGACCATGTCGAGACATGGCAATGGTAAGTTCCCAAGGGAACACATGAGAAAGACTTCATATAAGTGCATGTCAAGACATGGCCTTGAAACCAAGATGAGAAATTCTATGTAAGACTGTATCTAGGATATGGCTTTGGCATCAAGTTATGTGTGGGTCGTGATCTAGTATCCTCGGTTATTCACAGAAATTCATCGGGCAAAAGAGTTAAGCTCAAATGAGATAATAAGAAAACTAAGTAAGCAAAACTACTATTAAGTTGTAAATGAGCATTGTCATGTTATGAATGATGAATGAAAGATTTATGAATATCATGTTAAAGTATACTGATCAATGTGATCAAGTGATACAGGTACCTTATTTATCTCGCGAGGATGAGATTAATAAGTATCATGAGATATGTAAGATTCAGTATGAGTAAGTAAGCTTTATAGCTGAAATCTATGATATCATAGTTTATGTCAAAAGGTTTATATAAATCAAGTATGTTGCTATGTGCATTTTATGCAAACTTACTAAGCTAAATGCTTATTTCTTTTATTCTTTCTTTTTATGTAGTTTCGCCAAGTCAATTTCGTGGATCATCGTCATCGAGCTCGGAGCACACTATCAATCGCTATTTTGGTATAGCCAAGTTATTTTACTAAGTATGGCATGTATAGGAAGCATTTCATTTTGAGAATATGTTCTAAGAAAAGCCAAAGTGTTGGCTATTAAATTTATTATTCTTTTGTATATGGCTAAGTAATTGGCCAAAATTGACTAAGTATGTATGTTTATTGAGATCAATGAAGCATGTAGTAATGTTTATGAAAAAAGTATTGAATTGAGCATGTGTTTGGTCTTGATTTTAGGGTGGCGATTGGCTTTGTAAATAGCCTCTAAGTGCCCACACGGTTAGACACACAGGCTTGTGTCTAGGCCGTGCGTACCCTGCACCTTAGTGTTTTAAGTCAGAATAGGCCACGGGCAAATCCCATGGTCGTTTGTTTAGGCCGTATGTGATACACGGTCAGAACATGGGCGTGTGCCCCAGACCATGTGAATAAGTCAGTATATCAAGGTATAGCACACGGTTTACATCCACGGGCGTGTCAAGGCCGTGTGGAATTAGTCAGTGGGTGAAAGACACGGGCATGTGTTAGGGGTACACGGGCGTGTCCCAAGTTACATGGGCGTGTAACCCCTGTTTTAAGGAAAAGTTTTCATTTGAGTTTTGAAAGTTTCCAGATACGTGTTTAAGGCCTTGTAGGCCCATAAAATGTATGATTAGACTAAGAAAGAGAAGTTTTTAATTCGAAACAAAATTTTATAGCCCGTAAGTACATGTTTTAAGTGAGTTCAAGCATGATAATGTCTTGTATCCAGTCTTAGCATCGGACTCGAGTATGGGGTGTTACACTTTGACTAACAATTACAACTTAACAAAATACTCAAGTCCTATACATGACATACTCAAAATAAGTCTAAAATTGTTATACCAAAGTGTTGTCGATAGTGTGATTTTTGAACTCCTACATCCACGATCCTCGAGTTACCTTAATAATACTATAAGAAAGAAGGGTAATGAAAAAGGGGTAAGCATAAAGCTTAGTAAGTTTGTATGGAAATATATAGTAATAATAAGCTCATCAGATAATCCATCCATGGTATTAGCTAATCGTACACGGGTCAAGGCTTCTTGACATTACTTACATACAATTGCCCTTATCTAGCACATACCATGCCACATATCGAAACCGGTTATTCATGACTCATTCACGAGTACCTATATTCACTCATTCACATGACTTAAATATCATTCATATTTCTACTTCTAAATTCATCTACTTATCCCACTATTCACAAGGGATAGTCAAAGACGTGTGTTTATCGTCATTACTTTAAATCTAAAGCCAATGCCACGTCCTCGAGGTGGTCTTACATAGAATCACCTCTAGATGCCAATGCCATATCTCGGATATGGTCTTATATGGGATTACCTCTAGATGCCAATGCCATATCTTAGATATGGTCTTATATGGAATTTCCTATCATGCATCGATTCCATATCTTGAATATAGTCTTATACGATTTTCATATTCATTACCGAAGCCATATCCCGAATATGGTCTTATACGGAATTTTAACTCGGTACCGAGGCTATGTTCCAGACATAGTCTTATACGAGACCTTATCTATTTCATATCTCAATGATAGCATTTTTATAATCAATATGGCCCATTAGGACTTCACCATCTCATTCATATTAACTACTCAATTTAGTAGTCCATCATGCATTAATATAATGCCAAGCATTTCTCAACATGCTAATATAAAAGTTGCTTAAAATACATACAAACTTACCTCGATTTCAAAATGAGCTAACTTGTCGATCTAGTTCGAAACTTTGTTCTTTCCCCGATCGAGGCGGGTCTTCGGTTCTTCTTGCTCTATAATAGCAATTTAACTCATTTTAATTACTATATTAGTAAAAGCATTTCAAAAATCATGTTTAGGCAAAATTACTACTTTGCCCTTAAACTTTGGCAAAATGATAATATTACCCCTAGGCTTGGAAATAAATTCTAATCACATTTCTACTTTCAGCAAGCCTAGGTGAACATTTAATGCTCTTAAAGCTATCATCAAAAATCAATATCTCATATATTAATCACAAATTTTATAACCTTTTTATCGAGGTTCTATTTGGTGTTTTCACGCTAACACCTTTCACAAAAGTTGTTTATCAAACAACTAAGACTCATTTTCTTTTATAAAAATGCATAAATTGAAAATGAAATCTCTTATGGTAACTCTCTTAACATTTCATCATGTTGCACAATAGTCCCTTCATTTGAAAGCTTAAGCTTTAGGGGTCTCAAAAGTACAATTATTTTCAAAGAAAGATCACTATAACACTTATTAGGATGAAGGAGAGCTTGCTGAAAATTTTGAGCTTTCAAACCTCTATTTTGTTTGCCAATTTCGGTGGAGAAAGATGGTATCTTCTCTTTCTTTATTCTAATATTAAACTATCAAGTTAATCTACCTACTTACCAACTTTGACCAACTTGGTCAATCCTTGTCCCATATGGCCGGCCAAGCACTTACAAGAGGCTAAATTGCCTTTTAGAGACCTCAATTTTTCAATCTATGGCCATTTGGTAATTTTAACTTATAAAATGGAACTTTCGCACTTTATGCGATTTAGTCCTTTCTCGCGATTAAGCATGAAATCATTAAAATTAAAGTAGCAAAATTCTCATGCACACATTATATCATACTCTAACTCATAATATAACATGAAAATAAATTTCTCAAATCCCGAATTAGTGATCCGAGATCACTATTCTGACTAGCCCCTAAATCGGGTTGTTACAACCAAAATACCATAATTCAACATTTCCTCAATCTAGTATTCAAACATGTCTCATTTGGCCTTCAAGCATATCAACTATGCATATATAATTCATACCAATTCAATCCTATTACACCATCACACATTTAACATCCAAACCCATACATTAGCTCAAACATACCACAATCAAATTTAACCAGTCACCTACTTGGAAAGTAACTTATCACCATGCCATTATATACATGTATACATTTAGCTTATAACCATTCAAGCCACATAGCCTTTAAGGTTCAAAATCATGGATATTCAAGATAAGCACAATTTCATTATGACTCCTTATATACATGTCAAATAACTGAGTCTGAAAAAAATAAAAGACTACCGAAATGACGGCTTGATAGTGTGAGCTCCGGAGTAATTCGATCATATCGTTCTGCAAAAGACAACTACAAGAAAGAAACACAATAGAGTAAGCATTTCAATGCTTAGTAAATTCACATGTATTAAAATAGTAAACTCACCTCAATTCATAATAAAAATAATGAATCAGCTAATTATACGAATTTCTTGTCATCACATTTAACGTCAGTAAGGTGAGTTCATCAGTTACAATCTTTTAACATTTTAACATTTACAATACATTTCCATTTAATAAAGTCTATCAATATCATTGAACATATTCTTTATTTTCAACATTCCAATAACATATAACCATCTTCTAATGCAATACATACAATCAATTAGACACTTTCCTTTTTACACTAACCATTTATCTCGATAAACTATAATAAATAGATAAGGATACACAAGTAACCACCAAAGCACACCAGATTGTTCATCTGAGTGATAACTCCAAAATACACTTAAGCACCGAAGTGCTAAGCCTATAGGAATCGTCTATCATAAGACAATACATCCCTCTAGAACATACCAGGGTCTCCATAGAGACAATCAGTAATAGGGGTCTCCATAGAAATAAGACTTGGTAATTTGCAACAAATGTTGTATTCAAGATTAAACAGTGAATTCTCCATACATCAGTATCATCTCATATCATATCCCGTACAACACACAAATAACCTTATTGGCATGCCAATTGTATTCTATCCTATCTTAAGTTCATCTGAGCACATTAAACATATTACTTCATTTCTTTACAATTCAGACTTCTTACCTTTTTGTACCATTTTAAATACAATTCATAAATAATTTTAAAGTATATAAATTCACAATTCAAACACATAAATTACATTTAAATATACAACTATACGATATGAACTTACCTAGGAAAAATGATAGTAAGCAAGGTGTCGAGGACTAATTTGTAATTTCCCTTTTTCATCAATTATCTACCGGCTTGATTCAAATCTTGATCTATAAGATAATTCATTTCAATTTATCAGTTCACTTACTTTATAACATCTTATTCTATGCATATGACATTTTAATTTCACTTTTCACAATTTTCTTAAAGTTTCACATTTTATTCAATTTAGTTCCTAAAACCAAAACAAATGTATCTTTCATAATTAAGCCCCATTTTCAATTTGATTTCAATCACTTCATTCTATGGCCCTTTAATATATATTTACAAAATTTTATGCTAATTTTGAATTATTTTCATTTTAGTCCCTATGTTCAAAACAATAACTTTCACTTTACAAATTAGTCCTTTTTCATAACTAAGCTTAAAAGCTAACATTTAAACACCAAAATCTTAAAAATTTCATTAATGAAAACATTTTAAATGCTAACGATTTTGAAAATTAAGATACGATTTAGCTAAATCGGGTTATAACAATCTAAAAAATATAAAATTTACGAAAAATGGCTCAAAATTCACTCACCATGCAACGGAGAAAGCATGGTCGAAACTCCCTTAGCTAAAAAATGGAGAAAACTGTGATGGAAAATAAGAATGAAATTTCTCTTTCTTTTCACCTTGTTTATTTTCATTAATGTTTTAGATTTCATTATTTAACTTTAATTTTTTAATAAACAATGCTAAAAATTAAGCTTCAACCGTCCATGCTATTTTATTATGGCCTAATTGCCATTCAAAACCATGAACAATTTCTATTTAAGCCTTTTTACTAATAAAAATTAATAGTGATTAAATGTTACGCTTTTACAATTTAGTCATTGTACCTTAATTATTAACCATTCAATAAAATTATTTGACCTAAAATCAATATAACACTATAATAGACTCGTAAATATTAAGAAATAATATTTACAAACTCGGTCATAAAAAAGGGGTTTCGAAACCACCATTTCCAATATCACTAAAAAGAACTATTACACCCATAACCTCAAAAACATAAAAATTAAAAGAAAAGTACTTAACTAAACTCACCAAATTATAGCCAAAAGTTTGAACCCTAAGAAGCTTTTCTTATCTCCTTCAATGGTGGTCGGTTTGATGGTGGAAGAAGAAGAGAATTATCCTCTTTCATTCCACGAAACATGGTTTTTATACCATGATTAAATTTTGAATTAACTTTAATTAAACATACTAATTAGCTTAATTACCGAGTGTTTAATGTTTAACCCACCAACCTCCACTAACATATAATACAAAATGGTTTAATTTTCATTTTAGAACTTTTCTTAATTACAATTTAAATCTCTAAATCTTTGGCCAATTAAAATTTATAGCTATAAGAATTTTACAATTTAGTCATTGTACCTTAATTAAGCAATTAAAAACAAAATTGAAGGACTAAACTTTAATAAAATTTTATATCTATCCCGTAAATATTTATTTTTTAATATTTATGGACCCAACTTATGAAAATGAGGTTTCGAAACCGCTTTTTCCGACACCACTAAAAATCGAATTGTTACATGTTTATTTGTAAGGGAAATAAATCCAACAAGCTAACCCTTGGTTATTGAAACAGTAAGGAGAGATTAGTTTTTAGGAGCGATGTCAACAACTATAACTAGTTTATTAAAGAACACTGAAAATTATCTTCGTATCGATAATCAAACTCAAGAATCAAATGGAGATTTTACCTTTAGTTAGACTTTCATCACATTGATTTCCATATAGTTTATTTTACAATCCCTTTTTACATTATTTTAATTTTAGTTTTAATTTTTAATTTAAATCCTTTTTATTTTTATTTTACTTTTTATTAAAGAAATAGAATTATTGTTATCTCCGTGGATTTGACTCTACTTACTGCTATATACAAAGATAATTTTTAGTAAGAATTTATTTTTGACGGTCTTGACAACCGTATATATAAGTGCAAATTATATCTTTACTAGGCATGTCTAGGTGAATTAAAAGGTTTTTTCAACTAGATAATGTATCATATCATTATTCCTTTAAGAGTTTAACGACAATAAATGGATGAGTGATCAAAACATTACAAATCAATAATATTATTAACTATTTTATAATTTTTCATTGTTGAGTGACCAAAATTAAAACATACTAATAGTTGAGTGACTAGTGTTGAAGTTTATCCTTTAAAAAAACTTTTAATCAAAACAATATTATGTCTATGTTAATGTTGATGTGGAAAAAAATTGCAACGTGTTGCATCTTTATTTGTTGAAGGTGCCACAATTTTTTAATGTTCGTGTATGGAATAACAGTTTAGTTATCATTTTAGAAGAAAAAATTAAATATCAAAATGAGAAAAGATATAGATAAGGAGAAATATTTATATATAAACCTAATTAATAAATAAAATAATGATTGGAATTTCATGTATAGAATTTTTATGTCAAAGAAGTCAAATACCTTTCGTCTACATAATAATGTCTCCATTTCTAGTAACTTTTCCGATTTAGTTCATTAGAGGTACTACATAATTCATCACTGGACATTATAGTAGTTTTATATATTAAAAAGAAAATTATGAAGTGTTTTAGTTGCCAGGGACTAAGGGGACTAATGGTATGGTGGTTAAAGCAAAGTCAAGTCACATAATTTCATAGACCTTTTTGATCTTAAGAACCCCTCACTTCTTTAATTTGTTATTGTTGCTGCTCTCCAATTATAAGCTCAATTATAAAAAAAAAAATGAATTAAAATTGAAAACTATAGGACCTGCTTTGCACTTTTTTTTTTTTTAGTATATTGGGATTATGTTGCTTGATTTGAGTTTAAAAAGAATATGGTTGTTAGTAAAAAAAAAACTCTAAATGAAATTTAGAAAAGAAAATAAGCCTTCAATAAATTTTATTTTCTAATTATTAAAGAAGAAAAATTAATAAATCAAACTCATTCGTTAATGTTGATTAAGTTTATCCATTAAATTTTATTGGTGTGGTTGATGGATTAATTAAACAACAACATGTGGCATTCATGTGTTTATCATATTGACATCAAAAATATTTTAAAAATAAATAATCCTAATAAATAAAAAAATTTAAAACAATCATTTTACAAAATCTAGAATGATATTGGACAATTCATTTTAATTTGGATAGTCATTTATCTAGGTTTATCCTAAATGTGATTTTAAATAGTTTTAAACCTTTGTTAATATTTAATAATTTTAATTTTTTATAAATTATTATAATTATTAATATATTTTTTGTATTTTTAGTAATTATCTAAAGAACCACATCCGAGATGAACTTGGACAACCATTTCTCTAAATTTATCCTAGATGTGATTTTTTAATAATTATATTGAAAAATCGTTTAGTCTTGAAGGATTTTATTTTATTTTTTGAAATACTTTTTTATGTGACATTTTTCCATGCCAGCATAATGTACATGTGACCGTCACATATCACCGTTCGATTAGTCTATTAGCCGCATCAAGAAAATTTAAATGTCAAAATTTGATCAACATTAATGAAGGGACTTAATTGATTGATTTTTCATCTTTAAAAACTTAATTGAATGCCAAATTTTATTAAGGACTTAATTGACTTTTTAATTTTAATAATGCATCAAATAATAAATTTGATTCTTCAAAACACATTGATATCAATATAAAAAACGTTAGCCAATATGACTATATCTGTATATATGTTTTAAAAATCTAAATTTGTTCAAGCTAGGTTGAACTTTTCTTACATGACTTAAGTCACGGAACAATGACATTATAACACGAATAAAGGGGAAGAAATTGTCGAGATTTAGATTCATATGAATTTGCATTACTGGTAATCGAACAAACAACAGGCCCCAACGGCAGCTTCTTGTGGGTTACTTGCGAAACAACCATCATTATTAGAAGGGATTTCCAATAGCTAAGCTTCAAAACCAACATCATTGTTCTCTAGTCTTATCTACTTTGGCCTTTCTTGAGATTTTCATTAGTTTTTGCGTCTGCATTAAAAACATTTCCTTTTTCTGATGCTGCTCAAACTTGTAACATGGGACTTTGTTGTCGACCTATCGTTCCTTGTTATTAAATTTTACTTGATGATAGCTTTCTTTAAAAAGAATTTAGTTTGGCTTTGTTCCACTAGGGTTGCTTTGCTTGCTTATATATCTAGACTCTAAATGAATTGAGTTTGAACGAATCGATCTCTATTCATATTCGTTTATTTATTTTTAAATTTATTTATATTCGTTAAGAATTTTAATATTTTGTTGTTGTTTGTTTATTTAAAATTATTTGTGTTTATGTTTATTCGTTAAAGTTAAATAAAAATATTCGTGAACATTAAATGAATATGTTCGTAAACATTAAACAAATACTTTCAATAACATGTTCATAAACATATAATTGAATATGTTCAAAAAACAATGTTCATAAATAATAAACAAACAAATAATAAATAATTATATGTATTATTTTTATATAAAATAGTCAAATATAAATATTTATAATTATATTATAAATAAAAGGAGCATATAAACTATAATAATTTTATTAATATATACTAATAAAATAATACACGAGTTTTAAATGAACATAAATGAGTTTATTTATAACCATAAATGAATTAAATAAATTTTGTTTGTGTTCGATTTATTTAATGAAAAATTTTAAAATCTTGTTTATATTCATTCATTTAACTTAATAAACGAACAAAAATCGAATTGATGATTTCAAAGCCTCAAAATATGGGATTTTAAAATAATAAAAAAACTTCCATTTTTCCAAAGAGTGGAACCTTAACAGATGTGAAAATGGGTTTATCTTTCTTGACAGCACCTCTAAAAAGCAAAAGGGCATATGATGCAGGTGCAAGAGACCACTTAAAAGACAATTTCTATTATATCAAACATTCAACAGGTTTTTTGTGACGTAAAAGATCCGCACTTCTCCATTTTTAACATTGCGTAAGGCCATGTATATGTAGATCTTAATCTTATTCTTTTCCTTCACGAGTTTGACTCTGGGGAAGTTTGATCTGCCAATCACAGCTTCAATTTCTATTAATCTATTCAATTTTACACCTCGGCTGAAACTAGTTTCCATTAGGCGGTGTGCCGGTGGCTACAACATTTGTTAGATAACAGTCACAGTCTAACAGAGCAATGGATGATGGGACATGGACCAATGGAGGAGTTTTAACTGTTGTGATATAATTATTTCTTGTGATAATTATCTGTGACTTAAAAGCTTAGTGCATTTGTTTCAAAGAATTGTCCAATGGTGGGACAAGCCTCTAGGCCAAAATCAGATGTTGTATTGACTATTACACAAAGACTAACATTTTTTCCCTTTTAGATGTCATTGAAGATTACTACAGTTGATACTCCTGTATTATTATTATTATCTCCTTAAATAAAGTAAATAATAAAGAGCTATTACTAGGTCAAAAGCCTTAGTCAAAATTGGTGCACACTTGTTCAGTTGGGCATCATGCCATAGATTCACCAGCTCATTGAAGAGGATATGCATGCCACAGTTACTGCTTAAATTTAAGAGTATTAATTTAATGCTTTCTTTGATAAAATAGAAATAAAATTAGATAAATAAAAAATTAAGGGTAAAAAATGAAAAATATAAATTTTCTTTCAATCTCTTGTTTAGTAGAGTTAAAAAATAAAAGATTTTTTTTTTAAAAAAAATACATAATTTTGAACCAATATATACATCTCTCCCATTTTCTCCCCTCTTATCATCCTAATTTTGAAAGATTGATTTTTTATGCATTAAGATGAAAAATAATCATCTCTCATATTTTCTTTTCTCCTAATATTCTTCCCTACCTATGGCACTCAAATTTTATTTTCTTTCCACTTTTCCACTCCCTCATTTCCTCCTTTCACTTTTTCACTCAACCAAACACATCTTAAAAGGACATTCGATACAATGGAAAATGATAACTTTCATCGAAATTTAGTGGGATAGTGATTTCTGAGTTTGATATGCTAAAAACTATTAACTTTTCTGGAAATATAACTTTTCTTTGGTAGTTACTTTTCTTCAACCATGAGAATGTTATTTCTTTAAATATTGGTAAGAAAATAACTTTTGTATGTGTTGCTACCTTAAGTTGCTTGTTTGCTTAAAATGAGAATTGCAATGGAATTGCTAGATTGTAGTAGCCACTACAGTTTGACACTGCTAAAATTGTGCAGTTTGGTTTGTTTATGCAGCTCTGTTTCCTTACATCTGTGGAGTCTAGCTCAATGAGTAATTCCACTATTTTAATCTACAATACAATAAGTGATTCACACTCTATTACTCCTCAATTATAGAACTCTCACCTTTGTACCTAAAGACTAAAACACTCACCTCCAAATTCTCCATTGAGAACTTGGGTAGTTTACACTAAACAATGTTTATAGAATTAGCTCTCATAAGATAGTTCCACAACAAACATATTACAAGACACTCAATTAGCTCTCATTCAAATCCTATACAAGCCTCCAAACATATATCGATTTTGAATTGCTAACATAAAATCTAAGTGAATACAAAGCAACTCCTTAAAAATAGCTATTATATCAATGGCAATCAAATCAAAATCACTCAAAGATATGCTCTTCAAAATCAGTAGCACTATCTCGATCACATCTCCACAATCTAATAAGTTAATTGATTCACACACAAATCCAATCCAATCTATAGTTGACACTGCTAAGTGCCACTTTACTACTCTCAACTTATTTTACGTAATCGAAAAGTTAAATTTTATATTTGATACAAAATTATCCTTTTTCTTATTTATTTTCATAATGCAATACTTCATCACCAAAAATATAAAAATTATTTAATTTTAAATTTATTTTAAATACTATTGAATTACATTTTAATTTAATACATATGAAATGTTTAAATTTTATTTTCAATTTAATAATATATTAATGAGATAAATATATTTATTATTTTTATTAAAAATATATTAAATATATTAAAAATAAATAGATTAAATTGCTTTTTTATAGTAATTACTTATTTGTTAATAATAAACTAACTTTTGTAAATAATAAATATCATTTGGAAAAATGTTAAAATTAATCAAATTTATATTTTATTTAATGGAAACAATTTTGAAATTTACTATCACATTCATGGTAAAGTGTTTAGTTCATCAAATATATCAATCTAATCTACTTAGGATTTTAATTAATACTTTTCTAATATACCAAACGTTGTAATATTATATTTCTAATAATCACAATTTTAATAATCACATTCCTACAAATCACATTTCATTAGAATCTTATAAAGAGAAAATACCAAACGTCACGAATTCACCAAATTTAAATTCTTATATTTAAAAATAGAATAAATTTTATAACTTAAAAGGATGGTCAATTCTGATAGATTAAAAATATTAAAATTAAAATATTTAATTACCAAAGTGTTGTGAGTACAACTTTTGCAATCTGGCAAGAAAAATAAAATTATTTTAACTATTGTGAAATAAAAATAAACTAATAAAAAGACATAACCTGAGTAACAATAATTTAAAATATTTAAAAATAAATTGATGTGATGAAAATTTTGACCTCAGGTGCAAAGTTGATTTCAGGGTCAGAACTGATAATAAATTATAGTTGTTTTATTGCTCAATGATAAACCGGTTAAAACTGTGAAAGAATAACTTCAAAATCACCAATCGTTTTTTAATTTGTAAATTAATTGCGAGAATAACTTAACTATTAACCCTTACTAGTTGAAACATTAAGAGACTCTCCTACGATTTTAATTCGCTAATAGCCTATAGATTAAAAAGACCTAACTCTAATTATAATTAATAAAATCAACCATGCAATTCCTTTAAATTAAATCACTCATTTATCATAACATAATTCAAATGCTCTCTCAATCAAACTATGTTAACTTATTCTAATTATTAGAATAAAAGAATAATTATAGATATAAACACTTTAATTTGCTGTATATTATTCTAAATACTGACCAAAGGCCTTTTAGAATAACACAATGATAATAATTATATATTAGAAGAATACTAATAATAACAAGGGACAATCCTATTGTAAAGGTGAGTTTGGATAGATGGTGAGGTGCGCTGCGTTTAGCTTATTTTTTTGTATCACGCTACAACATCATTACAATATCTAGTCTCACTATTACCATTATTTTTACACTAGCTATAGGTAAACGTATTGTCCATCCAAATTCACTCTAAAAAATGAATTGAATAATACCTACAAATCTCACAATTCTATTAAAATCGAGCTTCTGTCTCTGCTCTCAATAAAATAGAATGCCGAAAATTATATAGAGAAATAAAGGGAAAAAAAATTCACATTTGCCTTTTTGTCAAGGTCGAAAATATTCTCTTATAGGAGAAGATTTATATTTCAAGTGACCCTCTATAAATATTATAATAACTCATTTTGCCCGGGCTGAAATAAACTAGAAACAAAATAAATATCCCAGTCCATTTTACAAACTATCTACCAGACTCGTGGCCCAATTACAATAGCCTAACAGCCCAACCTATAGCCCAAACCTAACGGCCCAAAATCTATTTGAGACTGGAAACCTTAAAACCCTAGGTTCCCAGTCACGCCGCAAGGGTTAGAAACCCAACAGTCACACTGCAAGGGTCGGAAACCCAATAGTCACGACTGGAGATGGATCGTTACACCTTCGTAGCCATCAAAATCCCCTCGATAGCACCGCCAGTCTCGTGCTTGATCCTCACCGCGGAATCAATCTACAAAGAAAGGAAAGAACATTGAAGAGGAAAAGGAAACAAAATCGCAGCGAAAAGGAAGGCACAAATATGAAAAGATACGAAAAAGATATGATTTCCTTTTTATTTTTTATTTTGGGGTTATAAAACCCCTTTGTAAAATCTGTACAAAAAAAAAAAGGAAGAAAGAAAAAAGATTACACACGGATACAAGTACAAACACTATACAAGTACAAACACTATCACAAATACAGAGAGAGAAAAAACGAATCACGAACTCAAAAGGCACAAAATCAGTAGGCACAATATACAATCAGTAGACTCCAAACATTGTCAAAACTCGGAGGAATAAGAATCGATTTGAAGAGGTGATTTTTTACTATTCATTTTTTTTTTTTTTTTTGCAAATATAACTATTTCCTGAAAAGAAAAGTACACAAGAGAAGAGATTACCTTACGAAGCGGACGGAATCAGAAACTTCAGGCCTCCGGCCACCGGTCACGGAGGCGCGTGTGGCGCGTGGGTCCAAACTAGGTGATTGGATCTCAATAAGGAGGCGAGGGTTTCAGAGGATATTTCGGAATTTTTTTTTTAACTCAGGCTTGAAATGATTTTTTTTTAAAACTCTGTCTTATATACAAAAAAGCCAACGACGCCGTTTCGGTTTACAAGGGTCCGTGTGCTGACCCGATTGCCCGACAAGGATCCGCGTGTTTATATACTCAGGGTCTAATTGCATCAATAGTCCTTCCGCATTTTTCCAAAAATTCGATTAAGTCTGAATAATTAAAGCCTTATTCTATTTTATTTAAATATTGTATTTAATTATTTTATTATATTAAAATTTTATATTATTACTTATATATTAATTTTATAAAACAGTATAAGATTTATGTATTTTTCATATATTATTCTTATATTTTATTTATTTGGTTAATATATTATATAATTCATGTATTATTTATTATGTATATATATTTATTTATATACTATATTTAATCATTTTATTAGATTAAATTTCGTGGTTTTAAACTCATATATTTATATTATATATATATTATTTTTCATATATTATTTACTATATATATTATATTTATTAAATATTATTTATATTATGCAATGTATTTCATCATATATTACATATATTTTCATAATTATTGCAATATATACTTTACATGTATTACTCATTTATAATTAGTTTCAATATTTTATATGTATGTACATTTATCTTATAATATTTTATCTTTAGTTATTTATTACACTATTCTTCATGTTTTCAAAATATGGTGATAAGTGATGTTTGGGGAATTTCGAAAAGAATCTTGCCCTAACTTATTGGGTTCGATTTTTCTCGTGAAACTTTAGATATTACGTATCTCCCTTTTCAAAATTTATTTCAAATGATTTTTAAAATATAATGATTTGTGATATTTGGGGAATTTCGAGAAGAACCTTGCCCTAACTTATTGGGTTTGATTTTTTTCTCGTGAGACTTTAGGTATTACGTATCTCCCTTTTTTAAGAAATTCGAGATTTATCAATTTCAAAATAAAAAAACCTATTATTGGGAGTTCAAAGTGTTTTGCCTTAACTTATTGGGTTCGACATTTTGCGTCTCGAGGTAGGAATTTTCTCAAAAAAGGACGAGCTTAATTTTAAAGTCATGAAGTGCTATACATTAACTTATTGGGTAAAGTACTTTATTTCTTTGGGATAGGCAAGTCTTTGTTTTCTTTCAAATAAAAGGATCATATTTTATAATTTTCTTATTTTCAACATTTGGACATGATTTTATTGATTTGGTACCAATTTTTGGGAGTTATGAGGGGCTAACCCTTCCTCATACATAACCGACTCTGAACTCGTTTTCTTGTTTTCGTAGACCAAAAATGTTTTTAAAATGAAATATTTTACAAGGTGATCCAATCACACCTAAGTAAAAAAAGATTGGTGGCAACTCCCGTTTTCATTTTTTAAATTCGATCCCCATTTTTAAAAAAAACTCGATTTTAAAATGGTTTCGATAGCTTGGCGACTCCGTGGGGACCTTGAGAGTCAAGTCATAAAATTGATAATTTCATGTCCTTTTGTTTGAATTTTAAATTTTGATTTTAAAAATTATGATCCTTTTTATTTTGCATGTGATATAAAATATCTTTGCATTGCATTTGCATGACCGTTGTGGTCACACCCTTAAGTGGGAGCGAGAAGCTACTCCTTCATGAGGTTTTCACCTCCGTGCAGGATAGTGAAATGCTTTCGGGATACATCCGTACCTATGTCTTCGTGAGATTTTCCTCTCCGTGTAGCCATAGGGAAATGTATTCCCCTGAACTGAACTCGGTCCATATGAGCTTATAATGGGTGAGGATCGAGGAATCTGCTATCGGGTACCTTAAACTTTAGAACTAAAACCACACATAGAAAACCTAAGTGCTTACCCTAGGTAGATCTATACCCAAACTTTAGCAATTACCCAGATAGGTGATGAATTATTGGTTTTATACTTTATTTCATGTTACTGATCAATTATGTTTTCTCTTGTTGCATGTCATTTCATATCTTAAAGAGGTATCAGTTCACAATCAGTTTCAAATTAGAAAGCTGGTTATGGAGAACGAATTCCTTGATAAAGTGGAGGACAATACAGCTATCCGTAGATGGTCAGAGCAGAACAGTTAGAAAAAGGAGATAGCCTAGCCGACGGGTACAAGTCTGAGTTATGGGATTACACTCGCATCAGTGTGATGCAGAATAGTCTTCAGGAATTAAAAGAAATATGGGATCAGTGGAATAGAGAGACTAAGCATTTGTTTTACAGCAACTATGGAGACTTGTCGTATTTGTTGGATATTAAGGTAGATCAACATCTATTTCGAGCCATCTCTCAATATTGGAATCCTGCATATAGTTGCTTTACTTTTGGGAGAGTTGATTTGGTTCCTACGATAGAGGAGTATACGGCTCTCTTGCAATGTCCTAAGATTCAAGTTGATAGATTTACTTGAGGGCCCCTAATGTTATAACCTTCGTGAGGAAACTAATAAGTATCACTGGGATGAGCGAGCAGTGGGTTATAGCCAGAATCAAGCAAAAAGGTGAGTATAACTGCATCTCGTGGAAAGCTTTGAATGACTTGATTTTAGAACATCCAGACATAAGAAAGAAAGTGGATACATTTGCTTTGAGTATATATGGATTAGTGATCTTTCGAGGGCATTGGGATACGTGGATGAAGCTGTTTCAGATCTCTTTTATCAACTTGACAAGTAAGTCACACCTGTTCCGACGATTTTGGTGAAAACATTTCGGTCTTTGAGTACATGTAGGAGAGCTAAGGAGGGTAGATTCATAGGATGTGCACAGTTATTGTTGGCTTGGTTTCATAGTCACTTTTGGAAAGTGGACAGGGTTCCTTGTCGGGTCTTCTCAAAAGATTATTCTCCATTAAAGGAGATAGTGGCCACTCTGAGGAAGGACAACATAACCGAGGAAAATTGGATAGCGCTTCTACAAAATCTCCGAGAAGAAGACGTGGAATGGAGAGCCCTGGATGATTCCTGATAAAGTTTTATATCGGTGTGGGAGTTTTGATTGGGTCCCTCTACTCAAAATTTGGGGAGCCATTGGATATGTGTCTTTGCTCGTATTAAGGCAATTCAGATCAAGGCAATTTGTATCGACTACTCACGGTTTAGCTCAAAGTGAATTTTCTTTTAAAGGAAATAGTTACAAGAAGATGGTTAAGGAGATTGCTAGTGATTGGAAACAGACCCGTCACATGAAGAGAGTAGATGTGGGCCCAATAACGACTCTAGAATATTACGGATGGTGGAGCAAGAGAGTCAACGACAATATTCCTGTGCCAAGTTCAAAAGATGCTCGACCGATTGAGGAATTTCTACAGGTGGTCCCGTCAAAATGGAGATAATGAAACAAGATTTCGAAAGAACAAATTCAGAGCTTGAAAAGAAAATAGAGAAGTTAGAAGAAGAGAAGACGTACTTGAAGATTGATGTCGATATTCAGAAATTCGAAGTTGAGAAAGAAAGAAAGGAGAAACGAAAGATTGAAGAAGATAGAGTATAAGAAGATGCGACTAACAATAAAAAATGCTGGATTGGGAAAGACTTCGCAATAGTGGCAACAAGAGGTTCAAGAGGAAAAGGCCAAAGCTGACTATTGGGGAGAAAGTTTCGAGAGATGCAAAAGAACTTAGCGAAAAGTTTAAATGAAAAGGGAGAATTGCAAGCTAGAGTGGCCGAACTTGGATGGTCCCTGCATCATTATCGGAGCCGTAATTTTGTGATCGAGTTAGAATCAAGCCTAAACAAGATTGAAGAAATGAAGGGTAGAATTGAAGAGTTAGAATTAGTATTGCATAGTTGTGAACTTCGGATCGGGTGTCTTGAAACAAGGGAAGAGCATTTGAAGGAAGAGCTCCATCATTCACATGGTCAAGTTAGAAATCGAGATTATCTCATGGGGAAAGCCATACTTCAGATTCGAGAAGTAGCTAATTACCTACAGACTTTGGCAGTACAGGCTGATGTATTAAGCATGAAGTACGAACTACAGTCAAATAATAATCAAGAGCTAGTTTCGTTATTAGGGAAAATTAAGACTTTAGGACTTAGGGCGAAAGCTTATTTGTAATCCATTTTATGTAAAAGAATTTGTTTTCTAATAAAGTTTTCTACAATGAAGTTGATCAGAATTGATGCCTCTTTGCATTCATGCATTTGCATTACATAACATCATATGCATTCAAATCTTTAGAGAGAGTCTAATTAGTTTAAATTATAGGAGAGAGAGAGAAAGTAAATCTAGAAGCTAAACACCCTTATGGTACACAAGCTAAGTAAAAAAAATGGACCAAATGATGGAACAATTCTAGAGAGATATTCAAGACCAGATGCAAGAGCAGATGGCAAAGCTCCAACAGGAGATGAGAGACTAAATGTTAGAGGCCCAAAAGAACATGATGGCCCAGATAGCCCAGATGATGAGTGGGATAGTAGAAAAAGCAAAAGGTCCTATAGTTAATACTGAGGACAATGAGGATTTCCCTAGAGGATTCACTCTAATATACATGCAAACGCAACATGAAGAATACCCCAAAAGGCCACCTGTCACAATAAGGCCTCAGCAAGGGCAAGCTGACACTAGAATGACTACGAATTTTCAAGTTTGTATGAGATCCAACCCAGGAGACAACCCAGCTAATCCTGTTGTCCCTAACTTAGACATGGCTGAAGGAGAAGGGATCAAAATTGAACTGCAAAATAGTTAGAGAATCGCTATAGGTGGTTAGAGGAAAAATTCAAAGCTTTGAAAAATGCTGACCATTATCACGGTATCGATCCAAGGATTTGAGTTTGGTCCCAAATTTGGTACTTCCTCACAAATTCAAGATGCCAAAATTTGAAAAGTACAATGGAATTACTTACCCTGGATCCCACATCACTATGTTTTTTAGACGTATGACAAGTTATGTGAACAATGATCAACTTCTGATTCATTGTTTCCAAGATAGTTTAACAGGAGCAGCGTCTAGATGGTACAACCAACTTAGCCGCACTAACATTTGCTCTTGGAGAGACTTGGCCCAAGCCTTCATGAGATAGTACAACCATGTCACAGATATGACACCTGACCGAATCATGTTGCAAAACATGGAAAAGAAGTCAAATGAGAGTTTCAGGAAATACCCGCAGAGATGGAGTGAAGTAGCCATGCAAGTTCAACCACCTCTCTTGGAAAAGGAGACCACGATACTGTTTATCAACACCCTAAAGGTGTCATTTATCACCCATATGATAGGAAGTACCACCAAGAGTTTCAAGATATAGTTCTGGCAGGAGAAATGATCAAAAATGCCATAAGGGGTGGCAAGATCGAAGCTGGAGAAGCCACTAGGAGACCTGCTCCTAGAAAAAAAGAGAGTGAGGTAAACAATGTGAGTACGTACAATAAAGGGTACTCAAAAGTAGTTACTATAAATCAGCCGAAAGTAATTGCTGCCGGACAACAAAGGTTGACAAGACAAGAATCAGGTCCCAAACAAAATGTTGACAAAAACCAATTTATGCTAATCCCTATGACGTATAAGGAGTTGTATGATACTTTACTAGAAGAACACATAGTGTCCCTATACTATTTACAGCCAATGCAACCCCCATATACTAAATGGTATGACTCAAACGCCCAGTGTGATTACCATGCAGGAGCAGTGGGGCATTCTATATAAAACTGTACTGCTTTCAAAAGGGTAGTTGAGAGGATTCTTAAATTGGGAGTTGTCAAGCTTGAGGACATGCCCGTGCGACGAACCCATTACCCAATCATGGAGACAAGGGGGTAAACGCGATTGGAGAAGATCGTATAAGAAAAACCAAGAGGGATATCTCGAAGGTGAAAACCTCATTGAGGATAATTTGGAAGGAGATGGCAAGAAGGGGCTAATAAAATCAAGTCTAGGAAAGAGAAGATGAAAACCAAGAAACTATTGTGAGTTCCACAAAGATGACAGACATGAGATCCAAGACTGTGTTGAGTTTAGAGCATTGGTACAGAGCCTTATGGACAATAAGGAACTAAAGTTTTATGAGGAAGGTTCAGAAGGGGGAAATATATATGCAACAGAAGGAGAATGGACTGGTCAAAAAGTCAATTATCCAAGGATTATTATTTCTCGATCAAAGAATACGGAAGGCGGAGCACAAATTACGCCTAGAGTAGTAATTCAGAGGCCTGTGTCCTTTCCTTACAAGGATAACAAGGCCGTACTATAGAATTACAATTGTAACGTGACGACACCGAAAGTAGTAATTACAGCTAGCACTTCTAAAGAGGTCCAAAGAGAGGGATTTTATACGCAAAATGGGAGGTGTTACGATTTAGTAAACGTTAGAACTAAACCAGCAAAGTCAAAGGATGTGCCCGTTGAGCTAGAGAAAGAACTTGATACCCTTACCAACGTACCTGTAAAGGAGGAAGAAGCTAAGGAATTTTTAAAATTCCTAAAGCATAGTGAATACAGTGTGGTAGAGCAGTTGCGTAAACAACCGGCTCGTATTTCAGTTCTAGCCCTACTATTAAGTTCAGATGTCCATCGTGAGGCTTTAATGAAGGTGCTAAATGAGACTTATGTTACTAAGGACATATCGGTCAATAAGCTTGACCGATTAGTTAGTAATATAAGTGTTGATAACTTTATTTCCTTCAGTGATGATGAAATTCCACCTAGAGGCATGTGATCAGCCAAAGCTTTGCACATCACCACTCGTTGTAAAGAATATACGCTGCCAAGTGTGCTAATTGATAATGGATCAACCTTGAACGTCTTACCATTATTGACATTAAAAAGGTTACCAATAGATAGTTCTCACATGAAGACATGTCAGAACATAGTGAGAGCGTTTGTTGGTACTGAGAGAAGGGTGATGGGGAGAATTGACATACCGTTATAGATTGGGCTAAGTACATATGAGGTAGACTTTCTAGTGATGGATATAAAACCCTCATACAACTATTTGCTGGGAAGGCCTTGGATTTATTTTACAAGGGCAGTGCCCTCATCCTTGCATCAAAAGCTGAAATTGGTGACAGATGGTCGGTTAGTCACTATAAATGCAGAGGAAGACATTATAGCGACTATCACCAATAACGCGCCATATGTAGAGACGAATGAGGAGGCCATTAAATGTTCTTTCCATTCTTTAAAATTTGTCAACGCAATATTTATCTTGGAAGGGAGTAAAGTCCTAGTGCCTACGATATCTAAGGCTACGAGAATGGGTTTACAAATGATGGTGGAGAAAGAGCCTTACCAAGAAAAGGATTGGGCAGATACCTCCAAGGGGAGATTCAAGTACCAATATTGAAGGAGAAGAGAGATTGTTTTGGCTTGGGTTTCAAGCCGGATGCTAGACAAAAAAGAAAGGACTTAGAAAAGAAGCAGGAGAGCAGAAGGGCACGCTTGAATGGAGAAGATGTCTAGTGTGAACCGATGACATTCCTACATATATCCTAGAACTTTGCATCAGGAGGGATAATTCACCCTAAGGGAGGGTTATTGGAAATTCCTCACATCAATGCCATACATGAGGAAGGAATGGAACAGAGAAACCAGATGGCCATTTGCCATTATGAACCTGGAAGCATTCTGGACAATTGGACTGCAGTGGAGCTCCCTGTAGTTTTTAGGAATTATACAGAGTAATATTCAGAACGCTTTGTTGTTTTTTAGCCTAGGAACGATAAATATCTCTTTGTGAAATAGGCTTATGTTCAAAATTTATTATTTCAATAAAATACATTTTGGATAATCAGCTTGAGTAAATATTCTTTCATTTCATTCTTTTAAATTTCTTCTCAAATTGTATATTCTTTCATTCATATCATGTGAATATTTGTCCCCAAATTCATTGTACATTTTTTCGCACCCATCACAGGTCCCTAGATATCAATGGCATGAGCAACGATATTATGGATCCAGAAGTCCATTTTGAGCAGGACATGTGTTTAGAGGAATCTCAGGATTTTAAAAGTGACCGAGACAGCAATTTATCTCCAGATTTATTGAGAATGGTAAAACAAGAGGAGGAACAGATCTTACCCCATGAAGAAGAAATAGAGAACATAACCTTGAAGAAGAAAAAGTTGTGAAAATTGGGACGCTCATAGCCAGAAAGACAAGACAAGATCTTATTGAGTTATTGCGAGAGTTCAAAGATGTCTTTGTGTGGACATACCAAGATATGCCTGGGTTAAGTATTGATATTATGGTACATCGCCTTCCCATCAGAGAAGAATGCAAGCCAGTTTAGCAAAAGCTACGAAGAATGAGGCCTGATATAGTATTGAAAATAAAAGAAGAAGTCCAGAAACAGTTTAATGCTGGTTTTCTACGAGAGGTCAAGTACTCAGAATGGGTTGCCAACATTGTACCAGTCCCTAAGAAAGATGGAAAGGTCTGAATGTGCGTAGATTACAAAGATCTAAACAAAACTAGCCCAAAGGATAATTTCCCTTTGCTGCATATTGATATGTTAGTGGATAATACGACAGGATTTTTATTGTTTTCCTTCATGAATGGCTTTTTAGGATACAATCAGATCAAAATGCACCATGAGGATATGGAGAAAACTACCTTCATAACACTGTGGGGTACCTTTTGCTATAAAGTAATGCCTTTCGGACTAAAAAATGCTGGGGCAACATATCAAAGAGCCATGCTAACATTATTCCATGACATGATGCACAAGGAAATTGAGGTATATGTTGATGATATGATTGCTAAATCTCGAACAAAAAAGAACACATTGAAGTCTTGAGGAAGTTATTTTTGAGATTGAGGAAATTTCAATTGAAACTCAATCCAGCAAAGTGTACTTTCAGAGCTCGATCAGGAAAGTTACTGGGATTTGTGGTTAGTGAGAAAGAAATAGAAGTTGAATCAAGCAAGGTCAAAGCGATACAAGAATTACCTCCACCGCGCACTCAGAAAGAAGTCCGAGGTTTTCTTGGAAGGCTGAATTACATTGCTCAGTTTATTTCACAATTAACTGAGAAATGTGATCCCATATTTCGTCTTCTCAAGAAACACAATCCAGGTGTATGGGATGATGAATGCCAGAAAGCTTTTGACAAAGTCAAAAAGTATTTGTCAAATGCACCAGTACTTTCTCCACCTAATCCAGATAAATCACTGATATTGTATTTGTCAGTATTTAAAAACTCCATGGGATGTGTGCTTGGACAACACGATGAGTTAGGAAGGAAAGAAAGGGCGATATATTATCTCAGTAAAAAGTTCACTGATTGTGAAATGAGGTATTCGCCGATCGAGAAATTGTGTTGCGCTTTGATTTGGACAACTAGGAGGTTGAGGCAGTATATGCTATATCACACAACATGGTTGATTTCCAAACTTGACCCGTTAAGGTACATGATGGAATCCACTGCCTTGAATGGAAGAATGGCTAGGTGGCAGATTCTGCTATCTGAATTTGATATAGTTTACATGAACCAAAAGGCTATAAAAGGAAGTGCAATAGCAGACTTTTTGGCTAGTAGAGCTTTGGATGATTATGAACCTTTGAGCTTTGATTTCCCAAATGAGGAATTGATGTATGTGGCAAATATTAAAGATTGTCGATGGAAATTGAATTTTGATGGAGCATCGAATGCTATGGGAAATGGAATTGGGGCAGCCTTGGTATCCCCTGGTGGTGATTATTATCCATTCACATGCAGATTGGATTTTGATTGCATAAATAACATGGCAGAATATGAAGCATGCATCATGGGACTTCGAGCAGCCTTGGAACGCAAGATCAGAGTGCTAGAAGTATATGGCGATTCTGCCTTGATAATTTGCCAGCTTAAAGGAGAGTGGGAGACAAGAGATCCTAAACTAGTTGATTACCGAAAAATAGTTCTGGGATTAATTGAGGAATTTGACTACATTACTTTCAATTACCTTCCACGTGATGAAAATTAGATGGCAGATACATTGGTAACCTTGGCTTCTATGATCAAAGTAAACAAACCAGAAGATATGAGGCCTATTCAGATGAGTATTGTAGAAGTCCCAGCCCATTGTTATGACATAGAGGAAGAGGAAAGAGATGACTATCCTTGGTATCAGAATGTATTACGATATGTGAAAAATCGTGAATATTCGGAGAACGCCACAGAGAATGAGAAAAGGACTCTAAGAAGAATGGCCTCTAATTATGTCTTGGATGGAGATATTTTATACAAAAAGAGAAAAGATCAAGTGCTATTGAAATGTGTTGATGCTGTTGAAGCTCAGCAAATCCTTGAATAAGTTCATGAGGGCATTTTTGGAACACACGCTAATGAATTCATGATGGCCAGGCAGATAATGAGATTTGAATATTATTGGCCTACCATAGAAGGAGATTATATCAACTATGCCAAGAGATGTCATAAATGCCAGATTTATGGAGACAAAATTTATGTGCCTCCATCGCCTTTGCATGTTATGACTTCCCGTGGCCTTTTTCCATTTGGGGCATGGATGTTATTAGGCCAATCTCACCAAAAGCTTCAAATGGACACCGATTCATCTTCGTGGTAATTGACTACTTCACGAAATGGGTAGAGGCTGCTTCATATGCTAATGTTACTAAACCAGCAGTTAGTAGATTCTTAAAGAATGAGATTATTTGTCGATACGGAATGCCTGAGAGGATTATATTGGACAATGCGCTGAACTTGAACAACAGCTCGATAGCAGAAATTTGTAACCAATTTGGAATCAAACATCATAACTCGTCTCCATATCATCTGAAAATGAATGGGGCAGTGGAAGCAGCTAATAAAAACATCAAGAAGATAGTGGGGAAAATGACTGAGACTTACAAGGATTGGCATGAGAAACTACCGTTTGCACTCTATGCTTATCGGATGTTTGTCAGAACCTCTACTAGGGCAACACCTTATTCATTGGTTTATGGGATGGAGGCCGTTCTGCCCATCGAAGTGGAAATTCCTTCTCTTCGTGTGCTGTTAGAAATAAAGTTGGATGAAGCTGAATGGATTCAGGCTCGGTATGATTAGTTGAACTTGATTGAAGAAAAGAGACTAAGGGCTATTCGTCATGGTCATATGTACCAGAAACGAATGGTGCGAGCCTATAACAAGAAAGTTCACCAAAGAGAGTTTTATGAGGGGGACCTCGTGTTGAAACAGATCCTTCCAATATAGAAGGATTTTAGAGGAAAATGGATGCCAAATTGGGAAGGACCATATGTGGTGAAGAAAGCTTTCTCTGGAGGAGCATTGATCTTGACCGAGATGGATGGAAAAACTTTACCCAATCCAGTGAACTCTGATTCAGTAAAGAAATACTTTGCTTGAAAAGAAGAAGAAGCCAAAGTGAAAACCCGCAAAGGGCGCTTTGAGTTCTCAAAAAAAAAAAAAAAAAGAAAGAAAAAATTAAAAATTAAAAAAAGAGAGGCCAATGTGAAAACCCGCAAAGGGCGCCTTGTGACCAAAGGGGTTTTGAGTTGAAAACCCGAAAAGGGTGACTCAAATTTTGCACGGACGATTAGTCATCTCGCTACACTTAAAACAACAATGAAAGGAAGAATGTCGCATAACAAGGCATCAACAAAATACTTTGGATCTTCTAAACGCATGTTGAACTTAAGACAGTCTTCATAAAGTTTTTATATGGAAGCTCAATCTGTGATATCTAGGGCATCTGATTTTTGTCTTATTCATTCTACTATCTTTGGATTCTTTTTCTTCTCAAAGATATGTTCCGGATAATTTTTCTTTGTATTCTTTTTATAAATTTATTCAAATTTTAATCCTTCTTTTGTGATTAATTTGTTACCCATTATTCATAACTGAGTTGCATTAAAATAATAATTAACGAACTAATAATTTCACAAAAGAGAAGTTTTACATATTACTTTGGAAATTTCTAGATAATCCAAGGAACCAAAACATGACAATTGTTTAGAATTTCCATGTAAATAAAAAAGATTTGAGAAAGAAGAGTCTAGATAGAGACTATTTCTCCGAATTCTTTGTGCAATTGATAAATGGACATGATGTCATCTGATCATGACACTTGGGGTGGTATGGTGAACTAAGAAACCCTGAATTGTGATGGAATGGGTTGACTTTGAGATAAACCCTATACCCTAAATTTGCAGAAGGATTAGATTGAAAGGGTTTTGACTCTCAATGTGGTGGATGAAACAAGCCTTGTGTTTTTAAGATCCAAGTGGAGTTGACTTTGAAATTGCATTGGGGCAAGCTAACAGAGCAAAACATGATTGATAAACACGAAAGACGAGTGATAACGCCTAAAAATAAGAATCATACTGATAAAATTCTTGCATCATAGCAAATTTCATTAGGAGAATTACAATCATTGCATCTTAATCCCTTAAAAGGAATTACTTTCATGACATTTTGTACATGTAGCTAGAAGCATTTGATTCATTTTGATCATAGCATCTTAGGAATCGAGGCTGTAGGATATGCCCTCAGTAGATGGTGCATCAATATCGGTAAATTTTTAGATTTGATCTTCCTGAGGCTGTAGGAAGCAGATCGAAGACATCAATCTGGTGATCTCTGAGTTTGCAGGGATTAGATTGAAGATAGCAGATCTTCCTGAAGTTGTAGGAAGCAGATCGAAGGCATCAATCTGGTGATCCCTGAGTTTGCAGGGATTAGATTGAAGATAGTAGATTTGATCTTCCTGAAGTTGCGAAGCAGATCGAAGACACCAATCTGGTCCTGAGTTTGTAAGGATCACATTTAAGATAGCAGATTTGATCTTCCTGAAGTTGGAGGAAGCAGATCGAAAACATCAATCTGGTGATCTCTGAGTTTGCAGGGATCAGATTAAAGATAGCAGATTTGATCTTCTTGAAGTTGCAGGAAGCAAATCGAAAATATCAATCTGGTGATAACTGAGTTTGCAGTGGAGCAGATCAAAAGATAGTGGATACTGTCTTAATGAAGTTGAAGCTATCAAATTTACTGAAATCAAGATAAAGTCCAATACCCCTGAAGATGCAGTTCGGATTGGAAGCCATTTGAAGAGGATGAGGATCAAGAGGTTGAAGTTCGGCTAAGACCGGGCAAAATTGGTCCTTCTATAGTCTTTGCTCTATTCTCGTTACACGACAATGAGCAAAGAGGGGCAGCTGTAATAACCCATGTTGCCCGGGCTGAAATAAACCAGAAACAAAATAAATATCCCAGTCCATTTTACAAACTATCTACCAGACTCGTGGCCCAATTACAATAGCCTAACAGACCCCATGCCATTACATTTTTAGCCCAACCTATAGCCCAAACCTAACGGCCCAAAATCTGTTTCAGAAATTGGAAACCTTAAAACCCTAGGTTCCCAGTCACGCCGCAAGGGTTAGAAACCCAACAGTCACACTGCAAGGGTTGGAAACCCAATAGTCACGGCAGGAGATGGTCGTCACACCTTCTCAGCCATCAGAATCCCCTCTATAGCGCCGCCAGTCTCGTGCTTGATCCTCACCGTAGAATCAATCTGCAAAGAAAGGAAAGAACATCGAAGCGAAAAGGAAACAAAATCGCAGTGAAAAAGAATGCACGGATATGAAAAGATACGAAAAAGATATGATTTCCTTTTTATTTTTTATTTTGGGGTTATAAAACCCCTTTGTAAAATCTGTACAAAAAAAGAGGAAGAAAGAAAAAAAGATTACACACGGATACAAGCACAAACACTATCACAAATACAGAGAGAAAAAAAAACGAATCACGAACTCAAAAGGCACGAAATCAGGAGGCACAATATACAATCAGTAGACTCCAAACATTGTCAAAAACTCAGAGGAATAAGAGATCGATTTCGAAGAGGTGATTTGTTTTACTATTCTGTTTATTTTTTTTTTTTGCAAATATAACTATTTCCTAAAAAGAAAAGTACACAAGAGAAGAGATTACCTTGCGAAGCGAACAAAATTAGAAACTTCAGGCCTCCGGCCACCAGCCACGGAGGCGCGTGTGGCGCGTGGGTGCAAACCAGGTGATCGGATCTCAATAAGGAGGCGAGGGTTTCAGAGGATATTTCGGAATATTTTTTTTTAACTCAGGCTTGAAATGATTTTTTTTTAAAAAACTCTGTCTTATATACAAAAAAGCCAACGGCATCGTTACGGTTTACAAGGGTCCGCATGCTGACCCGATTGCCCGACAAGGATCCGCGTGTTTATATGCTCAGGGTCTAATTGCATCAATAGTCCTTCCACATTTTTCCAAAAATTCGATTAAGTCTGAATAATTAATGCCTTATTTTATTTTATTTAAATATTGTATTTAATTATTTTATTATATTAAAATTTTATATTATTACTTATATATTAATTTTATAAAACAATTATAAGATTTATGTATTTTATATATATTATTCTTATATATTTAATTATTCTTATATTTTATTTATTTGGTTAATATATTATATAATTCATGTATTATTTATTATGTATATATATTTATTTATATATTATATTTAATCATTTTATTAGATTAAATTCCGTGGTTTTAAACTCGTATATTTATATTATTTATATTATTTTTCATATATTATTTACTATATATATTATTTTAATTAAATATTATTTATATTATGCAATGTATTTCATCATATATTACATATATTTTCATAATTATTGCAATTATATACTTTACATGTATTATTAATTTATAATTAGTTTCAATATTTTATATGTATGTACATTTATCTTATAATATTTTATCTTTAGTTATTTATTAGACTATTCTTCATGTTTTCAAAATATGGTGATAAGTGATGTTTGGGGAATTTTGAAAAGAATCTTGCCCTAACTTATTGGGTTCGATTTTTCTCGTGAAACTTTAGATATTACGTATCTCCCTTTTCAAAATTTATTTCAAATGATTTTTAAAATATAATGATATGTGATATTTGGGAAATTTTGAGAAGAACCTTGCCCTAATTTATTGGGTTTGATTTTTTTCTCGTGAGACTTTAGGTATTACGTATCTCTCTTTTTAAAGAAATTTGAGTTTTATCAATTTCAAAATAAAAAAACCTATTCTTTGGAGTTCAAAGTGCTTTGCCTTAACTTATTGGGTTCGACATTTTGCGTCTCGAGGTAGGAATTTTCTCAAAAAAGGACGAGCTTAATTTTAAAATCATGAAGTGCTATACCTTAACTTATTGGGTAAAATACTTTATTTCTTTGGGATAGGCAAGTCTTTGTTTTCTTTCAAATAAAAGGATCATATTTTATAATTTTCTTATTTTCAACATTTGAACATAATTTTATTGATTTGGTACCAATTTTTGGGCATTATGAGGGTGCTAACCTTCCTCATACGTAACCGACTCCCGAACTCGTTTTCTTGTTTTCGTAGACCAAAAATGTTTTTAAAATGAAACATTTTACAAGGTAATTTAATCACACCTAAGTAAAAAAAAAGATTGGTGGGTGGCAACTCCCATTTCGTTTTTTAAAGTCGATCCCCATTTTTTAAAAAAAACTCGATTTTAAAATAGTTTCGACAAAGATAATACAAAATAAAAATATTTAATACAATCAAAATCTTAAAAATAAATTAAAAGGTAAGATTTATCCTAAATAATTAATGATAATATTTGGTACACTTGATAATATAATTTTTTATTTTATAAGTAGTCATAAAAAATTTCAGATGTCTTTTTTTTTTTTAAATTTTCTATTTTTATATCTTTATATGACATTTGTTAATCTCTCAACCTCAATACTATTTATAAAGTTTAAAAATTTTACTAGTGTTACAGATATTATTCTAATAACTAAATCATATAATGATAATAAAATATATAGAAAAGTCTCAATTCAAAATAAATACAAATTTAGAAGTAATATTAACCTGAAAGTCTTTCTTTTTGCCGCTTTTTATCTTTCTTGCACTAACCACTTGCACTCTACCTTCTATAGAGTTTTTCCATGCAAATTCCACGAATTTAGCTCAATTTCTAATATCTTTTTGACATAATTTGTCCTTATTAAAAATTATCAAAATTAATAATAATCAAACTATTAGAATTAATAACCAAAATAATGTTGTATATTGGGGTAAAATCAGCAAATTTTTAGAAGGCACAATTAAATTATAATTTTGTGATACTTAAAATGTAAATTTATTATTTTAATAATTAATATTTTTTAATTTTTAAATGATTAAATTAAATTTTATTATTTTTAATGTATCAAAATATAATTTTATCTTTATTAATTTAAAATTTTAAATAAAAAATTTTTATTTTAAGAGGTCGGAGCTCCAACCAACCTCTCGCTACGCACTTAGGTTGTGTTTACACTCTATCGATCTCATAACATTTGCTCTTAGAATTTCCGAAACTAACACCTCGCATCCATTTAATCTTTACAATAATTCATGTTAAAAATGTAAAATTAATTGGTCAATTTGGTAAAAGAATTAAAAATTGACTTAATCGATCACCGAAACAAAGTCAAAAAAAATCAAACTTTAAATTCATAATCTAAAATAGTAAAACAAAGTATGTTTGGATTAATTGAATTGAGTAAATATAAATTTGTTATAGTCGGACTTTAACTCAAAGTCATGATATCGAAGTTTAAGAATATTATAACCACTTATTTCACTTTATTTTTGCTAACAAGTAATGATAAAAAATTCTATTTCTTTGAGATCCTTCTTCATCATATGAATGATAATGGTTTTTTTTAAAAAAAAAAAGAGAGGAATTTCAAAATTGAAGATTCAAGTCATGACATGTCAAAATCAAACACTTATAGTGCTGCACTAGTTTGATTGAGCTGCTTCCATGAAACCCAAAGCCTAACCTGAGTCAAAAAAATTTCAGATTTAGGTGATAACTTTAACTGTTTGAACCAAAAATTAAGAGTTGGCGGTGGTGCATGAAATTGCCCAAACAATTGCCCGGGGCTATTCTCACTCCCAGATGCCTAACTCTTTTTTTTTCCCTACACTTTCAAGTTTCAAGTTTCAATGTAGCTTCTTAAACACCCATTTTTAGTATCCAAATTCACTAGTAAACACTATTTAACATGCATATATACCTTAATGAAAATGACTGAAATTTTAACTTCAAATTTCCATATCTTGGGAGTTTGACTTGGCTTCTCCCTCGGCTCCCACCGTCTAACTTGTCTTCCACGCTCTCACTTTCTCTGCCTTGGCTTTTCTCTATATATTTGTATTCCAAGCACTTTGTTCAAGGCATCAAAAACATTACATTAAGATTTTTCTCTCGACCCTTTTTCTTTTCTTACCCAACTTTACCATCAAAATCCACATTTCATTTCCTTATCTGCAATTGTTTTACACATTCATGGCTCGTTTTAGTTCTTTGGTTCTTATTTTGTTGGTGGTCTTTGCAGCTTCATTCATGCCACAAATGGAAAGTAGGAAGCTACTGATGAACACTGCGGAAAGCAATGGGAATCTTCCTCCATTGTTTGCCAGCTTGGTGCTCAATGCCCTTCCCAAGGGTGCAGTGCCATCTGCTTCGGCTCCTAGCAAGAAGGACCACTCTACGACACTCGGTAACGAGAAGCTTTTTGCTCGTCACCTTGCCGGTGTTGATCGGATTCTTCAGTCAGTTCCAAGCCCTGGCGCTGGCCATTAGTCTCTCTCTCTCTCTCTCATATATATTTTTTTTTTTGTAATTAATTCCTTGTAATATTATTATTTTGACTACTTTTTCTTTTTATTCTTTCTGATAAGGTTTAGACTTTCATTGTTCACATATTTAGAAGTGTTTAGTCTCTCAATAAGGCTTTATATTGTTCTTTCTTTCAAATTATAACTATCCATTGGGATTGATTTTGTTATATTCCTTTGATTAATGCCATTGCCATTGATTTTGTAAATACGAGTGCCTCCATTCTTCTTATTAATTAGCTCTTACATTTTCCTGTCTCTGTTTTTTGTTTTATTATTTATTTCGATCAATCTCATTGAAATACAGTTCCATGAACAACAATGGAAAGGTCACCATACTTGTTAGCAAATAGTCGAATGTTTATAAACAAGTTTAAAAAATTAAAAAGAAGAAAAGTTACAACCTAACATCTGAATAATATGCTTTAGTATTATCTTTGTTAGTTTGCTTTTGAATCGTAAAGAAATGTTGGGCAAAAAGTATGGGATGAAATAAAATAAAGATACAAATACGATGTTAATGTTATGCAAATATGGTAAAAAGAGTAAATTATTGTACTAGAAAACCACGCTAAGTTTAATTTACAGGAAAGATTGAAAGGGTCACAAATGATCCTACTTAAAACCCAACATCCTAGATAAAATCTCCCTACAATATAATTTAACAGCATAATTTATAACTACAATTTTACCCTACAAAATATTAAAAGATAAATAAAAACAATAAAGAACACCAAAAATTTAATGACGATCAGCAAATTATGCCTATGACCTCGAACACTATCAAATATATTTCATTACAAAAGAATTAAGTAAAAAATTAAAAATAAGAAGATGGAAAATTGCCTTATAAAGAAAATGACAAATTTTGGGATGATTCAAACGTGGAGAAACAATCCCTATTTATAATAGTACAAACTCCCCACAACCTTGTAATTTTTAAATGTGAGATTGTGTTATTTCAATAAATTTCCACCTTAGCAAATTTCCACATCCTTAATCTCTTTGGAAAACAACATTTAATAGTGTCTTCAAATTTCAACTTTCAAATTTTCACATTGATCAAGTCCAAACATAGTTGAAACTTGACCGTAGTCATAACCTTAGTCATCATATCGGCAGGATTCTTAGTGGTTGAAATTTTCTATATCTTCACTCTACCTTCTTCCAAAATCTCTCGTACAAAATGATACTAGAAATCAATGTGTTTTGTCCTTGCATGATAAACTTGATTCTTTGCTAACTGAATAGCACTATGACTATAGCAATGTACTTTGACATACTTCTACTTAATTTTCAGTTCACCAAGTAACGATTGAATCCAAATAGCCTTTTTACAACCTCTGTGATTGCCATATTGACCTGATGTCAAATGCAATAGTTATTTTAGGTCATTTCTACACTTATTGAGCTTGTTTTCTTGGTATTCTATAATTAAATATTACGTTTTTAGTATTAGTAGGTTAGGAACGAAATGTCAATAAAATAAGCATTTTTATGCATTTTTTGATGTGTTGATGACCAGTTAGGCTAACTCAGGCCTCAAGAAGTTCTAATAGGTTAATTAAGTGTGAAATAAGTCATTTTAGGCCCAAGACTTCAAGGAATGAAGGTCGTGGTGTGACACAACATCGAGAAGCATCCTAGGCTAAAGTAATGCATGAATTCCCGACGTGAGGACTTTCCACATCCTAACAAGATCTTCCTTGGCGTGGTGACGTTGTAATGCCCTTAACCCGGCCCAATGAATTAGACCTGAATATTGGGTGCTATGCCCTATTACAGATGTAACACAATCCTTTAAGTTTTTGTCTATGTGAAAGTTCTATCTGTGACCATTGTAAAGTTTAGTTTTCTATTCAAAGTTCCTATGTATGTATTGCAAATGATTATCAATACAATTCAAGATACTTAAATTTTTTAGTGACATCTACATTTAACCTCCAACTTGACTAAGTACCTTAGAGTGATGATAAAAACATAAAGATGGGTTCAAGCTTGAATAAACCTCTTAACTCGTTCTGTATGCATAATAGCATTAGCCACCACTCATCGGCATAACCCTGACACCGTCCCTCGGTGCGTACTTCTTTGTAACCTAAAATAGGAAACAACTTTAGTAAGCTCATAAGAACTTAGTGAGAAAATCCTTAAATACCTATTTCGTTGCAACACAATGTGTTAGATTCTTTGCATATCCTTCATGTTTTCTTTAATCTTTCTTTCCCTCCGTGGGTACTTCACTAAAATTTTCCTCCTTCGAATTGTAATTATCCTTTCTTACCTAAAGCCACCACTTCTCTCTATTTGTTTTTAAGAACTTACCTTTCTTTTTCACTGTAACAGACCGAATTTGACCCTAATCGGAACGGTGGTTTTGGGACCACGGATCCGAGTCTGAGAAATTTTTAAATATTATATTTTGTGTTATTTATATGTGAATTAATGTGTGTGAAAGTTTCGTAGAAAAATTTAATCGTTTATGTGCTTAATTAAATAAAAAGACTTAATCGCGTAAAATGTAAAAGTTGCAAACTATAGTGAAATGTGCTAAATTGATTATGGCTTTTTAATATGGAGTATCAAAAGGGAAATTAATCCATTTTTATGTGTAGTGGGCGGCATAAACCAAGAATAACCTTAGTATTAATTGTTTATATATTAAAGTAATAAGGTTAATTTAGTAATCCAACAATTACATAATATATGTTAATTAAAACACAAAAAATAAACATGTTTACTCCATCTTTCTCTTGACCGAATATTGAAGAAAGAAAAGGGAGCTAAATTCTTTGATTTTCGATTACTTTCCAAGCCAAATTCAAGATCAAGAACAAAGAAAAACAAATTTGGATCGAGGAAAGGCAAAGGTTACCGAATAGCCGGTCTACATTGTCCGTCGATAGTCGAGGTAAGTCCTTAAGAAAATTTAAGTTAAAGAATTAATTATGAACATAGTAAATGATGATAATTGATAATTTTGAGTATAAATCTATGTGATGGCCGAATGTGGTGGTATATTATTGGATTGACTTTATTTTGTTTGATGTAATGTGAATAAGTAAGTTCGGTTTGATAAGTGAAAGAAATATGAAGTACACGAAATGTTTGTGAATTTAGCACTAAGTAATGTGAATTGAATGGTTAATAGTGTAGATATTCGGGCTTCGAGCCTAGCAGGCCTTGTGCCGGTGAGTTATTTCGGGCTTGTTGCCTAGCAGGCCTTGTGTCGGTGAATTATTTCGGGCTTATTGCCTAGCAGGCCTTGTGTCGGTGAATTATTTCGGGCTTATTGCCTAACAGGCTTAATGCCAATGTTTGAACTTCAGACCTCGGGTCTAGCAGGCTTAATGCCGGTGATATGCTATAAACGGAGAATCCGAGAATCAAACAAGGTGAGACATATATAGTGCTATGTGTTAAAAGCTCGGGTAAGAGTTAGGCTACTATATGAGTAAGGAATAAAGTAAGCTAATTTATTATCATTTTAGTTAAGTACGATGTGATGAAATGGTTGATTCAATAAGTATTTTATTTTATAAGGTTGAGCTTATCATTAATGTGTATGAACATTACATATATGCGAAATTGAGATATATACATGTATATTACATTAAAGACTCGGTTATAAATGGAAAGATCAATGGTGAAAGAGTTTGAAAGAGTTTGCATATGTGTATAAGTAGATATAGGAGATTGATACCTAAGATGTGTTCATATGATTCGGAATGTGCGATTAAATATGATATTCATGTGATTTGATAATGTACATGTTCATGGTGATATAGTGATAATATTTAAATCAAGGGTATTACTAGTATTCGGCTATGTACATTTTACATATTGAAATATTTATGTTCAATACTATAAGCCGAAAGTTATAATGTTTAAATGTATGATCATTCCATTAATATTTGCTTGAGACTTACTAAGCTAGTGAGCTTATGTTGAATGTGTTCGTTGTTCGTTTTATAGATTTTGGTCAAGCTACGGGCTCGGAGGATCGTTGGTGAAGTCAACCATACTATCACCCCTTTTTGGTATTTTTAAGCTAGTTATTTTTGAATCAATGGCATGTATAGGCTAGCTAAATGTTGGAATCATGTTATGTTTATATATATATATATATATATATATATAATAGCCATGCGAAAATGGCTTAAACATTCATTATAAGTTCGGTTCTATTTGTTCTTAACTATGTGATTAAAGTGTTTGGTTTCAACAATTTGGCTATGGGTTGTTTTCTTTACTTCAAGCTTATGTATTATGCGATCTATATGATTGCTTGTTTGTAATTCCAATGTTTGTGTTAAATTATACAGGTGTTTCAGTATTTAAGTTAATCTTTGCATGTATAATTCAAGATAGGTATGTGTTAGTTGAGCATTATTCGAATTTATGTATGTGTGTCAACTTTAGTTGATTACGAAGTATGAATTATATTGAGTAATGTATGTATGTGTATTCGGCCAAACCTAGGTGCTATTTGCAAATGTAGTTAACATGTTTAAAGAAGTTTAGGCTCATAGTCGAATATGGAAAATGTGCATAACTATGATGTATACATTTATATATATATTTGGCTTGTGAGATTGCTTAATTTAATTGAGTACATGAAATCACCAAACTCGATTTGTGCTAGGTAATGAACATGAAATGTTATAAATGAGACCTTGTATATACGGCCAAATACATAAGTATGTATGTGATGTGTAATAAGTTGCATGTACTCGGTTATGTGGAAATAGGTTTTATGCCATATGAAATTGGTCTTAATAGGAAGTATTATGCATTGACATTCGAAGTATACTTATTTAATTAATTAGTTACGAATAGTTTAGTTGTTTATAAATTTCATAGATCAAGATCGTTTTGATAAATGTGGTGCATAAAATCTGTATTATTATGTGATATTGTCGTAATATACATTGTATGGTCATTTTATGTTAATCGATGATTATATCGTATATGACTTGGATTAATGTATCAAGTATGTGTTACACATGTGTGAATTGTCTATTTATGATTAAATTATTTGATAATGATGATCAACTAAGATTCAATCATTTGAACTGAAGTTTTAACTTACATGGTAATACCCGTAACCCTAATCCAACGATGGACTCGGGTTAGGGGTGTTACATTTGATTGGTATCAAAGCTTACAATTTAGTCGATTCTAGGACTACCGTGGTGCGTGAGAGTCTAACTATACATGCCTTTAAATTAAATATACGATAGTGTCGTGACTTCTGACATTTCAATTTGTGTTTTATATAGTAAATGGATCCTGACAGAGCCGTAGTAGATGATGTAGAGAGTGTGGCACCTGATCTCGCACGTGGGTCAGCGTCGGTAGACTCTAGACCTGTCTCGGGTAGCCATGAGGGGGAGGCTAAACAAGCCTTCTACTAGATGATGAATGAATGGTTTACCCAATTTGTCTAGACTAATCCGGCTGTACAACAACCTCCACCCCGAATAATCCAACTCATGTACCTTTCGCACCTCCGATGATAGATCCGATGAGATCTAGTAGGCCTCCTATTGATAAAATCAGAAAATATGGGGCTGAAGAATTTAAATCTAATGATGATGATGACGTTGAGTGAGCTGAGATGTGGTTGATAACACTATTCAGGTACTTGATGAGCTATCTTGTACTCTAGATGAATGCCTGAAGTGTGCTATATCTTTACTACGGGACACTGCATATCACTGGTGGAATACACTAGTATCAGTAGTTCCGAAAGAAAAAGTGACTTGGGATTTCTTCCAGATCGAGTTTCGTAAGAAATATATTAGTCAGAGGTTCATTGATTAGAAATAGAAAGAATTTCTAGAACTAAAACAGGGTCGCATGACTGTGACTGAATATAAGCAGAAATTTGTCAGATTGAGCCAATATGCCCGAGAGTGTGTATCAACTGAAACCATTATGTGTAAAAGATTTGAAGACAGTCTGAATACAGACATAAAGTTTCTTGTTGGCATTCTTGAAAACAAAGAGTTCATAGTACTTGTCGAACGAGCTTACAAAGCTGAAGAGCTCGGAAAAGAGAAAAGAAAGGCTGAAATAGAAGCTAGAGATACTCGTAAAAGATCATCAAGTAAGACTTTCCATTCAGCGCCTAAGAAGTTCAAAAATTCGGTCGACATAAAGCCACTTCAGACCTGTCTAGACGAGATCGACCTCCAGTGAGTTCCCAAGCCACTTCGATGGCTAGTGTTGGTAATGTTCAGCAGAATCGGACTGAGTGCAAGCATTGTGGAAAATGGCATTCTGGGAGTTGTAGATTTCGTGATTGGTCCTGCTTTAAATGTGGATCATCGAATCATTTTATTCAAGAGTGCCCGATGCTAGCCGAGCAAAATACAATTCAGAATACTAAACCGAGCAATGCGTCAGTACGAGGTAGACCACCCAGACATTCAAGGAATGTAGGTGGTAGTCAAAGAGGAACGAAGGACACTATAGTTCAATTAGAGGCTCGAGCACCAGTTAGAGCTTATGCTGTACGTGCCAAAGAGGATGCTTCTTCCCCAGATGTCACTACTGGTACTTTCACACTTTATGACACTACTGTGATTGTATTGATTGATCCTGGTTTGATTCATTCATATGTGTGTGAGACTCTAGTATCCAGTAAGACTCTACTTGTGGAGTCTACTGAGTTTGTGATTCATGTGTCCAACCCCTTGGATCGATGTGTACTCATTGACAAAGTGTGTAAAGGTTGCCCATTGACGATTCGGGATTCATGCTTCCCAGCTGATTTAATGTTGTTGCCTTTTGATGAGTTCGATATAATTTTGGGAATGGACTGGTTAACTTTGCATGATGCAATGGTGAATTGTAAAAGAAAGATTATTGATTTGAGATGCCAGAATGGTGAGATCATTCGAGTTGAATCTAATGATCTGAGTGGGTTACCGGTAGTAATATCCCCAATGTTAGCTAGTAAGTATGTGAGAACAGGATGTAAAGCTTACTTGGCCTATGTGTTGGATAATAAAGTGTCTGAAAAGTAGATTGAATCTGTACTAATTGTGTGTGAATACCCAGATGTGTTTCCTAAAGAATTACCGGGTTTACCGCCAGTTCGAGAGATAGAGTTTGGTATTGAGTTAGTACCGGATGACTCCGATTTCGATAGCTCCGTATTAGATGACACCTACTGAATTAAAAGAGTTGAAAGCACAGTTGCAAGAGTTGAAGATAGGGGCTTTGCACGACCAAGTTTTTCTCCTTAGGGTGCACCAGTTCTATTTGTGAAAAAGAAAGATGGGACTATGCGAATGTGTATTGATTATTGGCAGTTAAATAAAATGACAATAAAAAATAAATACCCATTGCCTCAGATTGATGACTTATTTGATCAGTTGAAAGGGGCTTCAGTGTTTTCAAAGATAGATCTGAGATCGGGTTATTATCAGTTGCGAGTCAGAGATTCTGATGTGCCAAAGACTGCATTCTGAATGAGGTACGGACATTTTGAGTTTCTGGTTATGCCTTTTAGACTTACTAATGCACCTGTTATTTTCATGGATTTGATGAATCGGGTTTTCAGATAGTATTTGAATCGGTTTGTAGTAGTGTTCATTGATGATATCCTGATCTACTCCAAAGATGTAACCGAACATGCTGAGCATTTGAGATTGGTGCTACAAACTTTGCGAGATCAACAGTTGTATGCAAAGTTTAGTAAGTGTGAATTCTGGATGAATGAAGTCGACTTTACGGGTCGAGTTGTTTCAAATCGGGCATTCGGGTTGATTCAAACAAAATTTTGGTTATACTTGATTGGAAGCCACCAAAAATGTTTTTGAAATTCGAAGTTTTCTAGGACTTGCTGGATACTACAGACGATTCGTGAAAGGTTTTTCTATGATAGCCACACCTTTGACAAAGCTACTATAGAAAGATGTCAAGTTTGAGTGGACGGAAAAATGTCAGAAAAGTTTTGATCAGTTGAAAACTCTTTTGACCGAGGCTCTAGTGTTAATTCAACCTGAATCGGGTAAAGAATTCGTTGTGTACAGTGATGATTCTTTGAATGGTTTGGGTTGCGTCTTAATGCAAGAAGGCAAAGTAGTAGCTTATGCTTCAAGAAAATTGAAGCCTCATGAAAGAAATTATCTGACTCATGATTTGGAATTAGCAGCCATTGTTTTCGCATTGAAAATTTGGCGTTATTACTTATTCGGTGAGAAATGTCATGTTTATTCAGATCACAAAAGTTTGAAGTACTTGATGACTCAGAAAGATTTGAACTTGAGACAACGCAGATGGTTAGAGCTGTTGAAGGACTATGAATTAGTGATTGACTACCATCCGGGGAAAGCTAATGTTGTTGCGAATGCCTTAAGTTGAAAATCATTGTTTGCTCTTCATGCATTGAACAAACATATGGTTTTGTCTGGTGATGGTTCGATCATAGTCGAAATGAAATCAAGACCGATGTTTATTCAGTAAATTTGTGATGCACAGAAAATTGACAAAGATATGATTGCTAGACGAGTTCAGTGTGAAAATGATGCAGAGTCAGAGTTTCGAATTGATAGAAATGATTGTTTGACCTTCAAAGGCTGAATATGTGTATCGAGAATTGAGGATTTGATTCAGATGATTTTGAACGAGGCCCATAATAGTTGACTATCAGTACATTCGGGTAGCACGAAAATGTATAATTATTTGAAACAGTTCTATTGGTGGCCTGGCATAAAATGAGATATATCTAAATTTGTTTCAAAGTGTTTAATTTGTCAGCAAGTAAAAGCCAAGGATCAAGTACCTTCTGGGTTACTTCAGCCGATCATGATACCTGAATGGAAATAGGATAGAATCACTATGGATTTTGTATCCGGGTTGCCTACGACATCGAGCAAGAAGGATGTAGTCTGGGTTATAGTGGATAGACTGACCAAATCAGCTCACTTTGTGCCGGTTCGTACAGACTATTCGCTTAACAAACTTGCTGAATTGTATGTGTCACAAATTGTGAGGTTACATGGTGTGCCGAGTTCCATTGTTTCAGACAGAGACCTGAGATTTACATTACGGTTTTGGAAGAAATTGCAAGATGCTTTAGGTACTAAACTCCACTTTATCACAGCCTTCCATCCGCAAACAGATGGACAGTCTGAACGAACCATTCAGATACTTGAGGACATGTTGAGATGTTGCGTTCTTGAGTTTGAAGGTACGTGGGAAAAATACTTACCTTTGATTGAATTTGCTTATAATAACAGTTTTCAATTTAGTATCAAAATGGCACCATACGAAGCTCTCTATGGTCGCAAGTGTCGTACACCGTTGTATTGGACCGAGCTCAGTGAAAATAAGATACACGGGTTGATTTGATTAAAGAGACGGAACAGAAAGTGACTATAATCAGAGATAGTTTGAAAGCTACCTCGGATCGTCAAAAGGCCTATGCTAATTTGAAATGTAGAGACATTCAGTTTCAAGTTGGAGATCGAGTATTTTTGAAAGTTTTTTCGTGGAAGAAAGTAATCCGATTTGGTCGAAAGGGTAAACTAAGTCCGAGATTCATCGGACCGTATGAAATCATTGAACGTATCGGGCCTGTTGCTTATAGACTAAAGTTGCCTTCTGAATTAGAAAAGATACACAATGTGTTTCATGTTTCAATGCTCCATAGGTACAAATCAGATCCATCCCATGTGATTTCTCCGTCTGAAATTGAAATCTTATCCGATATGACGTACGAAGAGGAACCGATTCGTATTTTAGCCCGAGAAATGAAAGAGTTGAGAAACAAGAAAATTTCGTTAGTGAAGGTGCTATGGAATCGGCACGGAGTTGAAGAGGCTACGTGGGAGCCTAAGGATTCAATGAGGCAACAATATCCAACTTTGTTTAATGGTAAGATTTTCGGGGATGAAAATCCCTAAGGGGGGAGTTGTAACAGACCGAATTTGACCCTAATTGGAACGGTGGTTTCGGGACCACGGATCTGAGTCTGAGAAATTTTTAAATATTATATTTTGTGTTATTTATATGTGAATTAATGTGTGTGAAAGTTTCGTAGAAAAATTTAATCGTTTGTGTGCTTAATTAAATAAAAGGACTTAATCGCGTAAAATGTAAAAGTTGCAAACTATAGTGAAATGTGCTAAATTGATTATGGCTTTTTAATATGGAGTATCAAAAGGGAAATTAACCCATTTTTATGTGTAGTGGGCGACATATACCAAGAATAACCTTAGTATTAATTGTTTATATATTAAAGTAAAAAGGTTAATTTAGTAATCAAATAATTACATAATATATGTTAATTAAACACAAAAAAATAAACATGTTTACTCCATCTTTCTCTTGACCGAATATTGAAGAAAGAAAAGGGAGCTAAGTTCTTTGATTTTCGGTTACTTTCCAAGCCAAATTCAAGATCAAGAACAAAGAAAAAAGCATTTGGATCGGGGAAAGGCGAAAGTTACCGAATAGCTGGTCTATGTTGTCCGTCGACAGTCGAGGTAAGTCCTTAAGCCAATATAAGTTAAAGAATTAATTATGAACATAGAAAATGATGATAATTGATAATTTTGAGTATAACTATGTGATGGCCGAATGTGGTGGTATATTATTGGATTGACTTTATTTTGTTTGATGTAATGTGAATAAGTTCGGTTTGATATGTGAAAGAAATATGAAGCCCACGAAATGTTTGTGAATTTAGCACTAAGTAATGTGAATTGAATGGTTAATAGTGTAGATATTCGGGCTTCGAGCCTAGCAGGCCTTGTGCCGGTGAGTTATTTCGGGCTTATTGCCTAGCAGGCCTTGTGTCGGTGAATTATTTCGGGCTTATTGCCTAGCAGGCCTTGTGCCGGTGAATTATTTCTGGCTTATTGCCTAGCAGGCTTAATGCCGATGTTCGAACTTCAGACCTTGGGTCTAGCAAGCTTAATGCTGGTGATATGCTATAAATGGAGAATCCAAGAATCAAACAAGGTGAGACATATATAGTGGTATGTGTTAAAAGCTTGGGTAAGAGTTAGCCTACTATATGAGTAAGGAATGAAGTAAGCTAATTTATTATCATTTTAGTTAAGTACGATGTGATGAAATGGTTGATTCAATAAGTATTTTATTTTATAAGGTTGAGCTTATCATTAATGTGTATGAACATTACATATTTGCGAAATTGAGATATATACATGTATATTACATTGAAGCCTTGGTTATAAATGGAAAGATCAATGGTGAAAGAGTTTGAAAGAGTTTGCATATGTGTATAAGTAGATATAGGAGATCGATACCTAAGATGTGTTCATATGATTCGGAATGTGCGATTAAATATGATATTCATGTGATTTGATAATGTACATGTTCATGGTGATATAGTGATAATATTTAAATCAAGGGTATTACTAGTATGTGGCTATGTACATTTTACATATTGAAATATTTATGTTCAATACTATAAGCCTAAAGTTATGATGTTTAAATGTATGATCATTACATTAATATTTGCTTGAGACTTACTAAGCTAGTGAGCTTACTTTGAATGTGTTCGTTGTTCGTTTTATAGATTTTGGTCAAGCTATGGGCTCGGAGGATCATTGGTGAAGTCAACCACACTATCACCCCTTTTTGGTACTTTTAAGCTAGTTATTTTTGAATCAAAGGCATGTATAGGCTAGCTAAATGTTGGAATCATGTTATGTTTATATATATATAATAGCCATGCGAAAATGGCTTAAACATTCATTATAAGTTCAGTTCTATTTGTTCTTGACTATGTGATTAAAGTGTTTGGTTTCAACAATTCGGCTATGGGTTGTTTTCTTTACTTCAAGCTTATGTAGTATGCGATCTATATGATTGCTTGTTTGTAATGCCAATGTTTGTGTTAAATTATTCAGGTGATTTGTTATTTAAATTAATCTTTGCATGTATAATTCAAAGTAGGTATGTGTTAGTTGAGCATCATTTGGAATTTATGTATGTGTGTCAACTTTAGTTGATTACGAAGTGTGAATTATTTTGAGTAATGTATGTATGTGTATTCGGCCAAACCTAGGTGCTATTTGCAAATGCAGTTAACATGTTTAAAGAAGTTTAGGCTCATAGTCGAATATGGAAAGTGTGCATAACTATGATGTATACATTTATATATATATTTGGCTTGTGAGATTGCTTAATTTAATTGAGTGCATGAAATCACCAAACTCGGTTTGTGCTAGGTAATGAACATGAAATGTTATAAATGAGACCTTGTATATTCAGCCAAATACATAAGTATGTATGCGATGTGTAATAAGTTACATGTATTCGGTTATGTGGAAATAGGTTTTATGCCATATGAAATTGGTCTTAATATGAAGTATTATGCATTGACATTCGAAGTATACTTATTTAATTAATTAGTTACGAATAGTTTAGTTGTTTATAAATTTCATAGTTCAAGATCGTTTTGTTAAATGTGGTGCATGAAATCTGTATTATTATGTGATATTGTCGTAATATACATTGTATGGTCATTTTATGTTCATCGATGGTTATATTGTATATGACTTGGATTAATGTATCAAGTATGTGTTACACATGTGTGAATTGTCTGTTTATGATTAAATTATTTGATAATGATGATCAAATAAGATTCAATCGTTTGAACTGAAGTTTTAACTTACATGGTAACACCCGTAACCCTAATCCAACGACGGACTCGGGTTAGGGGTGTTACATTTACCATCATTAAGCTATCACTTTTTAATGCTCCATATTGCGTCCCACACTCGGGTGGTCGATTCCTTCTTTACGAGCGTACCTTATTTAAAAAATCATTACCCTCTATGCCTCTTTAAATCTTATGTTTTTTTTGCAAACCTTAACTGTCTCATTCATCTTATTAATAGTTTCATTATACTTACTAACTTTACCATTTGCTTTTGAGGGTAAGATAGACTATGCCGATCACTTAGCATAGAGTTCACCACAGACTGTCTTTCAGGGTTCATCTTTAGAGTTGCCTAACATTTTTATTACTCTCGAGTCCCATCTCCTTTGTTTATACCTTAAGACTAGGTAGGATTTGCCATAACTTTCCACATAAGGTTATTCCTTCAGTGTTCTTTGTATACCTTATTCCTTCTACTTGCCTCATACATTGTTCTTTCAAAGTTCATTACATTTACCATATCTTTAGAAAACCTTACACGTCTTTCCTCCATTGTTCATCAAAATTCCTTTCCTTTCATTCATTATTCACCATACAAGTGTTTCCTTAGATAGATGTCACAATAACAATAATTTAGATTGCACCATGAAGGTGTTCCTTTAATAAAAGTACTCACGAAAGCTTTCCTTTCAAAGATTTGCCACAAAGGCATCATTTTCATTTAGTACTCGCCAAAAAAATTTCCTTTTAAAGATTTGCCACAAAGGCATCATTGTCATTCTATACTCGCCACAAAGGCTTTCTTTTAAGTGATTTTCCACAAAAGGCATTATTTTCATTTAGTACTCGTCACAAAAGCTTTCCTTTAAGAGATTTGCCACAAAGCCATCCTTTTCAATCAGTACTAGCCACAAAGGCTTTCCTTTCAAAGATTTTCCACAAAGGCATCCTTTTCATTCATTACTCACCACAAAGGCTTTCTTTTAAGAGATTTGCCACAAATGCATCCTTTTCATTCAGTACTAGCCACAAAGTTCAAAGATTTTCTACAAAGGGATCCTTTTCTTTCAGTACTCGCCACAAAGGCTTTCCTTTTCATAAGTTCACCACAAAGGTTTTCCTTTTTTGACATTTTTACGATAGGGATTCACCTAGACTCACATTACGTGAAGTTTTCCCCTTATCATTCGGGATCACACAAAAACCCCATTTGGTAATAACCTTCATTTAGTTCTTCCCATATGGTGCTATAATCCACCAGTTATGGTCTTATACGATATGGTGTTTCCATATACAATCTTACACGATATGGTGCCATGGAATTTTCCTTTCAGACAATCATGTTTAAAATCCCGATGGACTCTTTTAGACGACTTTGGAGGCAAACACAGACTCATTAATCATACTTACTAATTCATAACAGACACATTCCATAGCATGTTTTCAAACACATACATTTTAATCTTCATATTCCTATTACACACTTAGACCATCAGATTTCAAGCAATCCATACATACAAGTCCATAATTCAAACATTTCTCATCAGAATCATCATATCATACTTTTCTAACCTGAATCTCATGGTTTTATCTCTTTTCACTGAAGTTTTTAAAATGTATAACACACAAGCAAGATTCAACATAATGACTCACTTGATGACTTTGATGGCCAGTGTAAACTCCATATCTCAACAAGATATTGCAGCAATCACTGCCTTGTACAATAGAAGATCGCCATTAAAACCTATCCATGTAACTCTTACAATCATTTCAAATCCTAATAACCTATAAACAAAGCCTTAGTTCACTAGACATTCATGTATACCTACTTTTACAGAGCCATAAAACTCACATTGTAATGGAAAAAGATCACTTAGTAAATCCCAAAATTTCAGATCTAGCTTAAACAAGAAAAATACTTATTGTTCCCTCCAATTATAGATTTAATACCTTGGATGAAAAAGGGAAGAATATAACTCCCTTTAATCATACATGAGTAATCTTTTAAATTAACTTAAGTCTCTATTGGAACTTGGTAAATGTCATATCCATATTGAGTTGTCTTATCCAAAATCTGCCACTTCCAAGAAACCCACTCGATTATTTCTTTAGCTTTTCTTAGTGTATGTTCGGTTAATTCTTAACCAACTTGCCCTATAACTTAACTAGCTCGAGGCCACAATTATTGCAAGGCATGCTATACACAAGTATGAACCTATACCCTAAAAATCATTTTTCATAACCAAAATTCTTATTTCACTAATGATAGTAATCTTTCATGGAATCCTCATCCCCTTTTTTATGTTGGGGTTTGCTCATTCAACATGCAAAAATGAGCTTTTGGGCGAGTTCTATTTCGCCAATCATACTTCTTTATGACTATATGCCCACTCTTGTGTGTACTTGAACTAGGGCATTACAGGTGCACTTGAAAAGTTCTTACACTTAATCAAATCCTAACGTCAAACGATCAGAACTTATTCCATAAGCCTTACTTCTATTAACAACACTTGAATACTCAGGGCTTTAACTGGCGGGATGTTACAAACGTGGCGACGATGGCTTATGCGTGGAAAGCAAGTTGGAAGCCTTTTTTTGCAAGCAGTTAAAGATACAATTTGATATCAAGAATTTATTAGTATCAAGGGCATATCAAGCATAAAGTGCACGTATTGTAGCCTATAAATAAGGGCTTCCTATACAGATTTAGACATAGAAGTGCAGAAGTAAATAGAAAATTTTTCCTATTCTATTTTTAGCTTTCTTTTCTTTTCATGTTCGTGTATTCAAAACTTTTCTATTCCAATGTGAAGATAATTGCGAGTAGAGATTGCTTTAGATTTGCGTTTAAATATATATATTCATGAGCTTTCTCATATCTCTTATTTTCTATTTATTTATTTGTTTTCTATTAATTTGGAGTTGATCGTTGTATAAATATTTAAATAGATTATCATGCTTATTTCATATCTTGCATGATTCAATTAATAAACCAATTTATTTGTTAATTGATTATTTACCTGAAATTGGTTGTTTATTCAAGAGTACTTATTATATTAGGGAGTGACACCCTTGATAGAATATCGAGACATGTGAGACCGGAAGGGTATCCTATTGTGTATAAGTTTGGCCGAATAGAAAACTCGGGAGGGTCTGTATGCCTAGAAAGAGACCGGAAGGGTGACTTAGGTGGTAATCTTTAGTGTACATGATACCGGAAGGGTATTCTTGCTAAGGGTGATAAATAACTCAATTTAGGGTAATTAATTATTTAATTAGATAATTAGGGGTTTAATTGATTATAGGCTAGAGGCTTACATTGATGACACTAGGAATAGAAAAGTCTATTAGGTTAATTTAGGTTAGTTAATTTAAATAGTTTAATTAAAATTTTAATTTGGATTCAAACTACTAATTCGTGACTCAGTTGGATTAGTATTTAATTTCTATAATTTAATAATAATTTCTCTAATCTGTAATCCCTTGGGGACGATCCTCGGAATACTTACCAGTGTTTCGTTGTAAAATTTACTATATTACAATTTGACTTGTAAGCTTGTAGACACCGTCAGTTTAATTTTATATATTTTTGATGTGCTATTTATACTATAAATGATAACTCGTTTATAGGCGGTCACATATACTCAGCTTTTATAGATGATAAAGTAACTATTGACTGTAAAGTAGACTTCCAACTAACTAGTGTTTTTGCAAGGGTAAACACATACCCAATAGTTGATCATCGATTGTCTAAATCACTTGCATAGTCTGAATCACAATATACATGTAACACCCCTAACCCGAGACCGTCGTTGGAATAGGGTTTAGAGGCATTAACGAACAATAGGATCATTTTACATCGCATTCACGACACAAAGTCAATCATCATCAAGCACATTCGTATACAATCATAGTGTCCCTTAAATGAGTCATCAAGACACTAAGCATGCTTATAAACTGAGTCGGGACTAAACTGAAACACATATAAAATTTCATGAAAATTGAAACTTTTCTAGAATACAGGGGAGACACGCCTGGTGAAAGTAGGCCATGCCTCTCCCGGCTACATGACACACCGTGTGACCTCCCTATGGTTACATACACCAAAATCAACACGACTAACAAGCACGCCCGTGTGCTAAGGCCGTGTCCTATAAGGCCATATACTGCCATTTCTCGCACGACCTGTAGGCACGCCTGTGGCATGGCCGTGTGCAGTTTAAGCCACATTCTGCCAATTTACCCACGGTTCGAGACACGCCCGTGTGCCCTAACCGTGAGACATTATAGGCCATTTTTGCAAGGCCAACATGCCACCCACTTAGGGTCAAACCTACAAGCCAATCAACCTAACATCTCATGCACATATTGCCATCTAAAAGCATACGAATTTAGCAATTTAAAACATGCAATTAATACCAACTTTAATCATACCCAATTTAATACCAATACTTATTCTATCACAAGCATAATTCATTCCCAAATCTCACTACCCTACTAGCATTTATCAACACAAAGTTACCACTCAATAGCAAATTTATCAATCTACAAATCATGCCAAAAGATGCATCATATATATACCACATTCATTCATGCCAAACCTATCACATATCTAGCCACATCTCATGGCTACTTACAAATCTCAAATTCAATTAACTAGCCTATACATGCCATATTGTAGCTATATGCATCTTTCCAAAAGTACCAAAATAGAATGCCGATAGTGTGATTGAGAAGCTGATGATCCAGATCCGAGCTAGCTTTACTGACATCACTGCAAGGCAGAGAAACAAATCACACAGTAAGCTTTCCAAAGCTTAGTAAGTTCGCAATATAATACATATTACTCATTACAACAACATCGATATGTATATATATATGTACCATTACATAGATAAAGGAACAACTAGGCACATTATCAATCTCAACCACACACTCAATTATCTATTCAATCAACTCTTAAATCTATTATCAATCACATAGGTTCATACGTACCTTGATCAACACATAGTTACTTACCATTTATGCTACTCAATTGTTCAATTTTTACCTCTTGTTCAACCTTTGCTATTCCATTGGTTTATTCGCACACTTAGTGCCAATTTCATAACTGAAACATAATCATCACCGCACAATTAGTGCCAATACATTAAACCGAATTTATATCGGTATCGCACACACATTGCCAAGTCGATAAGCTGAAGCTTTTATCTTTTCGCACACACAGTGCCAATCATCTTTTTCTCGTTTCAAATTTTGCATACTTAGTGCCCGTTTTATCTCAATTCAGCACATAGCATTTCAAATCTCATAGATACATATACATTCATTCAGTTTATATCACATAGATAAGGTTTACAACTAGTATTATAGTCGAACTTACCTCGGATGTCAAAATACCGAAATGGTCGATTAATCGAGCACTTTGTCTTTGCCTCGATCTCAATCCGAACCTTTCCGTTCTTAGTCTATACACATTTAAATTCAATCCATTCAATCATCAATTCATTCATTTTAATCCAAACACACATATTTAGGGCATTTTACAAAATAGCCCTCACATTTTCACATTTTGACACTTTAGTCCCTATCTCACAAAATCATCAAATACTAAAAATTTCATTACACTAGCTTAGGCTGAATTCTCCTTAGTCTCACAGGAGTCCGCAATTTCATTTATTTCACATTTTAGTCCCTCAATTTACACTTTTCACAATTTAGCCCAAAATACTCAATTTCATCAAAAATCCAAAGACAAAACATGTTAATCCAACACCAAGTATTCATATATCACTATCATCTTGCACATAGCTCACACATTCCTGAATGGCTCATCAAAAAACATCATCAATTCACAAAATAACAACACGGGCTTGATAGTAGAAGAAGCAACGATTACAAAAACATAGAAATCACCAAAAACCGAAGACAAAACTCACCTTAATTTAGCCAAAGTCTTTGCCGCAACCTAGGAAGCTTTTTTTCTTTCTTTTTCTTTCAATTTTCGGCAAAGATGAGCGTGAACTCCACTAATTCATGTTTTTGTTTCATATAGTTAACTTAATTTTCCTTTTACCAAATTGCCCTTTCATTAAACATATAAAACAAATTATCAATATGGTTATCTTGTCATTTAACACCCCACTATCTTAAAATTGGGCTAATTGCCTCCTAAGGCCCCCACATTAATAAGACAACAATACTTAAGTAATTATAAATTAGCACTTAGCTTTTACTCTTTACGCGATTAAATCATTTATCTTAATTCAACACTAAAACGATCAAATCATCACACAGAATTTTCATGCAGACCATGTCACATACTATTCACTCAAAAAATAATATTAAATTAACATTTCGACCTCGGATTTGTGGTCTCAAACCACTGTTCCTACTAGGGTCTAAACTGGGATGTTACAACTCTCCCCTTTTAGGGAGTTTTCGTCCCCGATAATCTTACCAATGAATAAATGAGGATGTTTCTCTTTCATAACATTTTTAGATTCCCACGTTGCCTCCTCAATTCCGTGTTTGTGCCACAGTACTTTCACTAAGGAAATTTTCTTATTTCTCAACTATTTAGTCTCTTGTGCCAAAATTCGAGTTTGTTCTTTGCTATATGACAAGTCTGACTGAATCTCAACCTCAGTAGGAGCAATCACATGAGATGGATCTGATCTGTACCGTTGAAGCATTGGCACATGAAACACATTATGGATCTTTTCTAATTCAGATGGCAATCTCAATCTATAAGCAACCGATCCAACTCGTTCAATGATCTTATACGATCCAATGAACCTCGAACTCAACTTGCCCCTTCTTCCAAATCGAAGTATCTTCTTCCATGGAGATACTTTCAAAAACACTTTATCGCCAACCTCAAATTCAATATCCTTTCGTTTCAAATCTAGACTTTTGATGATCTGAGGCTGCTTTCAAACTGTCATGAATTACTTTCACTTTCTACTCAGTCTCTTTTATAAGATCAACCCCATGAATCTTGTTCTCACTTAGCTCGGTCCAATACAATGGAGTTTGATACTTTCGACCGTAAAGAGCCTCATATGGTGCCATTTTAATGCTAGATTGAAATCTCAATCAATGATAAATGCCTTTCCCGTGCTTTCAAATTCAAGTATGCAACATCTCAATATGTCTTTAAGAATCTGAATGATTCGCTCGGATTGACCATCTATTTGCAGATGAAAAGTAGTACTGAAATCCAATTTTATGCCTAAAGCATCTTGTAATTTCTTCCAAAATCATGAGGTAAATCTCGGATCTCTTCAGACACTATATATAACGGTACTCTGTGCAATCTCACAATCTCATCGATATACAATTCAGCCAACTTATCTAAAGAATAATCGATTCTCGCCGGAATGAAATGAGCTGATTTCGTCAATCTATCAACTATCACCCAGATCGCATCTTTCTTTCTTGGACATAAGGGCAAACCCGGCACAAAGTCCATCGTGATCCTCTCCCATTTCCACTCAGGAATCATAATCGGTTGCAATAAAGCGGATTGAAACTTGATGTTCAAATTTTAACTTGTCGACAAACTAAACATTTCGACACAAAGTCAGAAATATCTCTCTTCATACTATGCCACCAATAGAACTGTTTAAATCATTATACATTTTCATACTCCCCGGATGTACAGTCAAATGACCATTGTAAGCTTTAGTCAAAATCATTTGAATCAACTCTAAATTTCTTGGAATGCAAATTTGATCTCTAAATCTCAAACAATCATTACTATCAACTCGAAATTCTGATTCCGCATTTGAATTACATTGAACTCTTTTTGCTAACAACTCATTATCAATCTTCTGAGTCTCACATATCCGCTGTATAAACAACGGTTTTACTTTCAATTCAGCTACAACCGCATTAGCATCACACAGATCTTTCTGATTACTCAAAGCTTGCAAAGCGTATAATGATTTTCGACTCAAGGCATTAGCTACAACATTAGCTTTACCCGGGTGGTAATCTATCACAAGTTCGTAGTCTTTCAACAATTCTAACCATCTTCTCTGTCGCAAGTTCAGATCTTTCTGAGTTATCAAATACTTTAAACTCTTATTATCAGTATAAATATGACATTTTCATCGAATAAATAGTGACGCCAAATGTTCAATGCAAATATAATTGTAGCCAATTCAAGATCATGCGTTGGATAATTCTTTTCATGCAGTTTTAACTGTCTTGAAGCATAAGCGATGACTTTTCCTTCTTGCATCAGCACACAGGCCAAACCATTCAACGATGCATCACTATAAACTATAAACTCTTTGATTGATTCAGGTTGAATCAACATTGGCGCTTCTATTAACAACACCTTCAACTGTTCAGAACTCTGTTGACACTTTTCTGACAACTCGAATCTAGTATCCTTCTATAACAACTTTGTCAAAGGAGTCACAATCATTGAGAAGCCTTTCACAAATCGTCTATAATATCCCACTAGTCCCAGAAAACTATAGATTTCAGACACATTTCTCGGAGGCTTCCATTCCAAAATAGCAGAGATTTTATGCGGATCGACTTGTATCCCAGCAGTAGATATAATATGCCCCAGAAAACTGACCTCAGGCAACCAAAATTCACACTTACTAAACTTTGCATACAACTGTTCTTACGCAGAGTTTGTAGCACGATTCTCAAATGCTCGACATGTTGCGTATCATCACTCGAATAAATCAAAATATCATCAATGAACACCTCTACGAAGCGATCCAAATACGGTCTGAATATTCGATTCATCAAATCCATAAACACTGCAGGGGCACTTGTTAGTCCAAAAGGCATCACTAAGAATTTGTAATGTCCATACCTCGTTCTGAATGCAGTTTTTGGCACATCAGATTCTTTAACTCTCAACTGATAGTAGCTCGATCTCAAATCTATCTTAAAAATACTGTAGCTCCTCTCAACTAATCAAACAAATAATCGATCCAAGGTAATGGATATTTGTTCTTTATCGTCACTTTGTTCAATTGTTAAATCAATACATATTCTCATAGTTCCATCTTTCCTTTTCACAAATAATACAGGAGCTCCCTAGGGTGAAAAACTAGGTCGTGCAAATCCTCTGTCAGTCAATTCTTGCAACTGAGATTTCAACTCTTTCAATTCTATTGGTGCCATTCTATATGGAGCTATCGAAATAGGTGCAGTTCTCGGCACTAACTCAATACCAAATTCAACTTCTCTAATTGGAGGTAACCCCGGTAACTCTTCTGGAAACACATCTAGAAACTCACATATCATAGACACAGATTCAACTTTCCTTTCCGACACTTTTATATCAGTACGCCAAATAAGCTTCACAACCTTTTCTCACATAGTTCATAGCTTTTATCACAGATACAATAGCTGGTAGTCCTTTCACATCACTAGACTCAATTCAAACTATCTCACCATTCTGACTCTTCAATTCAACATTCTTTCTCTTACAATTCACGATGGCATTATGCAAAGTAAGCCAATCCATGCCCAGAGTTATGTCGAATTCATCAAATGGTAACAACACCAAATTGACCAGGAAACATAAATCACGAAACTTCAACGGGCAATTTTTGCACATCTTATCCACCAAAACACACTTGCCTAAGGGTTTGATACTCTAATCACAAATTCAGTAGACTCAACAGGTAGAGTCTTATTCGATACTAAATTCATGCACACATAGGAATAAGTTGATCCAGGATCTATCAACGCAATGACATCAGTATCAAATAAAGTGAAAGTACCAGTGATCACGTCTGGAGATGATGCTCCCTCTCGTGTACGTATAGCATAGGCTCGGGCAGGTGCTCTTGCTTTGACCTTACAGTTGTATCGGTCGTTCCTCTTTGACTTTTATTTACATTTCTGACGCTCCTGGGTGGTCTACCTTTGGCCGTCACATTACTTGGTCTTTCGTTCTGAACATTTTCTTCTTCGACTATCTTTGGGCATTCTCGAATGAAATGATCTCGAGATCCACACTTATAGCATGTTCTATTGTTATACTTGCCCCAGCACTCTCCTACATGTCATCTCCCACATTGTCTACATTTGGGCTTGTTACTCTTAACACTGCCAACACTTGTTTCATTCGGGGCTTGAATTCGTAAACCTGTACTCTGTCTCAAACGATCTCTATTTGGATGTCCAAATGAGGCATTTGAACGATTGCTTGCATCTTTATATCTCTTTGCTGAAGATGGAGAAAACTTATTCATCATTCTCTTTCTTTCATTATGAGCCTCAAAATCAGCTTTCTTCTATTCTTTACCGAGCTCCTTAGCTTTGTATGCTCTTTCAACTAATATAACAAATTCATTTATATCCAGTATTCCAACCAACAACTTAATGTCTTCATTCAATCCCTCTATAAAACGTTTGCACATAGTAGCTCCAGTAGAAACACACTCTTTAGCATATTGACTCAATTGTACAAATTCTCACTCGTACTCAGTAACAAACAAACAGCCCTGTTTCAGCTCTAAAAACTCTTTACGTTTCTGATCAATGAAGCGCTAACTGATATACTTCTTTCTAAACATGACTTGAAAGAAATCCCAGTTTATTCTCTCTTTCGAAACTACAGATATCAATATTTTCCACCAATTGTAAGCCGTGTCTCCCAACAAGGAAACTGCACACTTAATGCACTCTTCAGGGTTTAGTGACATCTCATCAAATACTCTGATTGTATATTCAAGCCAAAACTCGGCTCGTTCAGCATCGTCATCAGTTGTGGCCCTAAACTTTTCGGCCCCATACTTGCGAATCTTATCCACAGGAGGTTTATTCAATCTGGTCGGATCTACAACTTATGGCACAATAGGTACTTGTGGGGGTGGAGGTTGTGGGGAAGTCGAATTTGTTCTAACAAATTCCGAAAACCATTCACTCATCATACAGAAGAAGGCTTGCTTAGCCTCACCTTTCTCACCACTATCATTTGGCCTTGATGTGGTCGGCGCAGTCTTTTGAGCGGGAGCAGGCGCATTACTCTCTACATCGTCAGCAACTGCTCGATCGGGATCCATTACTATATTAAAATACATTTCAACTGTCAGATTTCATCACACTATCATAATTTTACAATATGGCATGTATAGCTAGACTCACACAAGCTACATTAGTCTGAGAATCGACTAAATCTAGCTCTGATACCAATAAAATGTAACACCCCTAACTCGAGATCATCGCCAAAATAGGGTTTAGAGGTATTACCGAATAATAGGATCATTTTACATCGCATTCACAACACAAAGTCAATCATGATCAAACACATTCGTATACAATTATAGTGTCCCTTAAACGAGTCATCAAGACCCTAAGTATGCTTATAAACCGAGTCAAGACTAAATCGAAACACATATAAAATTTCATGAAAAACTAAAACTTTTCTAGAATACAGGGGAGACACACCCGTGGGGGTAGGCCGTGCCTTTCCCACGGCTACATGACACACCCGTGTGACTCCCCCATGGTTACATACTGCCAAAATCAACACAACTAACAAGCACGCCCGTGGGCTAAGGCCGTGTCCTATGAGGCTATATATTGCCATTTCTCCCATGACCTGTAGGCACGCTAGTGCCATGGCCGTTGCAATTTAAGCCACATTCTACTAATTTACCCACGGTCTGAGACACGCCCGTGTGCCCCAACCGTGCGACATTATAGGCTATTTTTGCAAGGCCAACATGCCACCCACTTAGGGTTAAACCTATAAGCCAATCAACCAAACATCTCATACACATATTGCCATCTAAAAGCATACCAATTTAGCAATTTAAAACATGCAATCAATACCAACTTTAATCATACCCAATTCAATACCAATACTTAATCTATCACAAGCATAATTCATTCCCAAATCTCACTACCCCTACTAGCATTTATCAACACAAAGTTACCACTCAATAACAAATTTATCAATCTACAAATCATGCCAAAAGATACATCATATATATACCACATTCATTCATGCCAAACCTATCACATATCTAGCCACATCTCATGGCTACTTACAAATCTCAAACTTGATTCAATTAACTAGCCTATACATGCCATATTCTAGCTATATACATCTTTCCAAAAGTACCAAAATAGAATGCCAATAGTGTGATTGAGAAGCTGACGATCCCAGATCTGAGCTAGCTTTACTGACACTACAAGGCAGAGAAACAAATCACACAGTAAGCTTTCCAAAGCTTAGTAAGTTCGCAATATAATACATATTACTCAATACAACAACATCGATATGTATATATATGTACCATCACATAGATAAAGGCACAACTAGGCACATTATCAATCTCAACCACATCTCAATTATCTATTCAATCAAATCTTAAATCTATTATCAACCACATAGGTTCATACGTACCTTGATCAACACATAGTTACTTACCATTTATGCTACTCAATTGTTCAATTTTTACCTCTTGTTCAACCTTTGCTATTCCATTGGTTTATTCGCACACTTAGTGCCAATTTCATAACTGAAACATAATCATCACCGCACACTTAGTGCCAATACATTAAACTGAACTTATATCGGTATTGCACACAGAGTGCCAAGTCGATAATCTGAAGCTTCTATCTTTTCGCACACACAGTGCCAATCATCTTTTCCTCGTTTCAAATTTTGCACACTTAGTGCCCCTTTTATCTCAATTTAGCACATAGCATTTCAAATCTCATAGATACATATACATCCATTTAGTTTATATCACATAGATAAGGTTTACAACTAGTATTATATTCGAACTTACCTCGGATGTCAAAATACTGAAATGGTCGATTAATTGACCACTTTGTCTTTCCCTCGATCTCGATCCGAACCTCTCCGTTCTTGGTCTATACACATTTAAATTCAATCCATTCAATCATCAATTCATTCATTTTAATCTAAACACACATATTTAGGGCATTTGACAAAATAGTCCTCACATTTTCACATTTTGACACTTTAGTCCCTATCTCACAAAATCATCAAATACTCAAAATTTCATTACACTAAGCTTAGGCCGAATTCTCCTTAGTCTCACAAGAGTCCACAATTTCATTTATTTCACATTTTAGTCCCTCAATTTACACTTTTCACAATTTAGCCCAAAATACTCAATTTCATCAAAAATCCAAAGACAAAACATGTTAATCCAACACCAAGTATTCATATATCACTATCATCTAGCACATAGCTCACACATTCCTCAATGTCTCATCACAGAAACATCATCAATTAACAAAATTACAACATGGGCTTGATACGATTACAAAAACATAGAAATCACCAAAAATCGAAGACAAAACTCACCTTAATTTAGCCAAAGTCTTAGCCGCAACCTAGGAAGCTTACTTTCTTTCTTTTCTTTCAATTTTTGGCAAAGATGAGCATGAACTCCACTAATTCATGTTTTTGTTTCATATAATTAACTTAATTTTCCTTTTACCAAATTGCCCTTTCATTAAACATATAAAACAAATTATCAATATGGTTATCTTGTCATTTAACACCCACTATCTTAAAATTGGGCTACTTGTCTCCTAAGGCCCCACATTAATAAGACAACAATACTTAAGTAATTATAAATCAGCACATAGCTTTTACTCTTTCTGCGATTAAATCATTTATCTTAATTCGACACTAAAACGATCAAATCATCACACAGAATTTTCATGTAGACCATGTCACATACTATTCACATAGAAAATAATATTAAATTAACATTTTGACCTCAAATTTGTGGTCTCAAACCACTGCTCCTACTAGGATCTAAATTGGGATGTTACAATACAACCACACCATGGTTGTCTTCCTACTCGAAAAACAATCCAATATCCATTGTATTCTAAATATATTACAAAATCTATTTCATAGCTATCTAATGTTCCTTTCTTGGATCATGCATATACTTGTTCACGACCCCAACTGCTTGTGAAATGTCAGGTCTTGTGCATATCATAACATATATTAAGCTACCAATAACATTTTCATATGGTATATTTGACATATATTCTCATTTTGCATTATTTTTTGGTGATATATAAGCATTAAGCTTGAAATGATGAGCAATGAGAGTGCTAACAAGTTTTGATTTTTCATTCATGCCAAAACGCTTTATCAGTTTTCTCATATATTGTTTCTGAGTCAAAGAAAGCCTCTTTAAGCGTCTATCTCGAGTTATCTCTGTACCAAGTATCTTCTTTGCTTCTCTTAGATCCTTCATCTCAAACTCCTTGAACAGTATCTTTAGCTTCTCAATCTCTGCTTGACTTTTTGAAGCTATCAACATATCATTAACATAGAGAACAACATATATGAGAGAACTATCTTAAAGCTTGTGAAACTACATTTAATGACCATATTTACTTCTTATGTACTCTTGTTTTTTCATAAACTTGTCAAATTAATTCTAACACTACCTCGAAGATTGCTTTAAAACGTACAAAAATTTTCAAGTTTACATATTAAATTTTCTTTTCCAGCAACCTTGAATCCGTTTGGTTGAGTCATATAGGTTTTCTCTTCCAAGTCCCTATGTAAAAAAAAAGAAATTTTACATCCAATTGAACTAGTTTCAAATCCAACTGTGCCACCAAAGCCAATAAATTTTAATAGAGGAATGTTTCACAACTAGAGAAAATAACTTATTGTAATCAATTCCCTTATTCTAAGCATAGCCTTTTGCCACCAATATTTCTTTGTAACAAACATTATCTTGGCTAGGAAATTCTTCTTTCTTTTCAAACATCCACTTATACCTAATTTTCTTCTTTCTATTCAACAGTTTGGCTAGCTTTCAAGTTCGATTCTTATTAAGGGACTACATTTCTTCATTGATGACAATCATCCACTTCTTTCTTGTGAAATTTGAGTTGTTGCATTGAAAGTGGTAGGAATGTCATCAACAACAATTGAGAATGCATAAGCCACCATATTAGCAAAGTGAGCAGACTTTTTAATTATTCTCTTCGACTTATTATTTGAAATAGATTCAAGTTGTTATGGAAGTTCTTGGTTCTGAACCTTCTCTTCACTGAGGCTCCTTCTTCCACTAAATTCTTCCTACTAGAGTCTCATTCTATCTTAGGAGAATCATTTACTTTTTTATTTATTGGAATCACCACTCTTTCAAACTTCACTTACTTATAAGTATCATCTGACTACTCTTTTTACACCTTTGAAAACATGATAGATTCATCAAATGTGACATCCTTGTGGAAGATAATTTTCTTTGTTTCTGGACACCATAGGTGAAAACCCTTTATTCTAGAAGTGATCCCTAAGAACATTGTTTTCTTTGCTCTTGGATCTAACTTTGATTCTTTAACATGATAATATGCAATAAAACCAAAAACATGTAAGGAATCATAATCTGTAGTAGGATTTCTACTTCATTTCTCTAATGGTGTTTTTCCTTCAATTGCAGTAGATGGTAAATGATTAATGAGATGGAATGCATATGTTATAGCCTTATAATCATAAATACTTTCAAATGGGTCACTTTTATACTCTCCACCATTCTTTGTGTGAAGGTACTTGATATTTTTGCTCGTTTGAGTTTCTATAATCTTTTTCCACTTAAGAAAAGTTCTTAACATTTCATCCTTTATCTTTATTGTATACACCGACACTCTTCAGGAATAATCATCAACAAAAGTTACATAATAATGTTTCCCTCCCAAATAGATTATTTGTAATAGCTTGATTTAGGGCTTAGTCAGAATAGTGGTACGAGACCATAAATTATAAGTAAAAATATGTATTTTACTAATTTTTATGAGGCTTACGAGGTATTTGCATGATTGTGTGAAAATTCATGAAGGAATTTTATTAATTAGTAAACAATTTGTCCATTAGGACTAAATTGTAAGGATTAGAAAATATGAGAATCTAGAAGGTTTAAGTATGAAATAGCATCATAAAAATTATTAGAAGTCCTTATTTAGCAATTAGACCATTATATGTTAAGATGGAAAAAAATAGACATGGGAAGGAAAAATCTCAAGAAAGGATTATTAAGGGCATTTTTGTCATTTAGTAAATAAAAGATTAAAAAGGGAAAAAGAAGCCAAAATTATGTCCATCTTCTTCTCCTTGGCCAAAATTCCCTAAGGAAGACATATCTAGGGTTTTTTTTATCTTTCAAGCTTGATTGTAAGTGTCTCTTTGCCCCGTTTTTAATGTTATTCGTATTTTTTAGATCCTCATAGCTCGATTTAGCTATTTTTAGCTATATTTTGAGCTAAGGTTATTGTTCAAAAATTTACCCATGTATGACATGCATGTATTTTGATGTTTTAAGGAAGAATATGAAAGTTTGATGTATGATAAACATCTTTTTCTAAGTGATTTTCATGAAAAATGCATAAAAGGACCAAACTATAAAAGTTATAAAATTGGTCATACATGAGTGAAATAGTGGAAATTAAGGGCTGTTGTAATTAAGAGAATAATTTGGCTTAGCTTAAAATACAAGGAGGTTGAATAAAAATCATTTTACGAGCATAAGGGCAAAAGTGTAATTTTGAGAAAGTTTAGGGGAAAAATCATAATTTTTTCCAAAGTGTGATTCATGAGTTAATTTAGTCAATGTGAATATTAAATAAGTGAAATTTTCATTATAGATCAAGAAATACAAAGTCCGAATCGAAATCGGGCAAGAACAAGGTTGCAGACTAAATCGAACATCTATATACATTTTGAGTATTGAGGTAAGTTTGTGTGAAATTAAGGCTACTTATGTTTTATGTTTAAATTACTTATTATTATGAGAAATGCACATTATTGTTTTCATGAAATTGATTAATGATACCTCGATGAGAAAGTGAAGAGAATATGACAAGTTGAAGTCTCGATTGAAGATTCGAAATAAAGAGGATACCTATGTCATGACATGAGATAAGGATAGTCCCATACAAGACCATGTTTGGGACATGGCATCAGTATCAAATATAGGTCCCGTGTAAGACCATGTTTGGGACATGGCATCGGCACCGAATGTAGGTCCTGTGTAAGACTATGTCTGGGACATGGCATCGGCACTTAATATAGATCCCATATAAGACCATGTTTGGGACATGGCATCGGCATTGAATAAGGAAGGTCCCGTGTAAGACCATGTCTGGGACATGGCTTTGGCACAAAGGAAGATCTCGTGTAAGACCATGTCTGGGACATGGCATTTACATCTAGATACGATCTCGTATAAGACCATGTCTGGGACATGGCATTAACATCGAGCTAAGAGATCCCGTGTAATACCATATCTGGGATATGGCATCGACATTAAGATGTGATCCCATGTAAGACCATATTTGGGATATGGCATTGGCATCAAGATATAGGTATGATGAGATTGAGTATCCTCTGATATTCCAAGTAGTTCAACGGGCAAAAGAGCTAAGTATACAAAGATACTATAGAGTTAAATTATACAAGGATGATAATGAGTTCCATTTATGTTAAGGATGATGATGATTTAAGTTTATGTCCAAGTTAGAATAAGTGCTAAATTATGTGACTAAGTGATACAGGTACCATGAGTAAAATTGCAAGTTATGAATCCATAATGTGATGTATGATGGTAAGAGTGAGTATGAGTAAGTATGCCTAAGCACTTAAGAACTTGTGTTGCTATTATTAATGAGATGAATGGATTCTACCATGGACACTTATGTTGCTATATTAATTCATGCAAACTTACTAAGCTATATGCTTACCCCTCTCTTTTCTCTTTTCCTTGTAGTATCGCCAAGCTAGCTCGGGGATCATAGAACGTCGGAGCTCGGATCACACTATCAATCATTCTTTTAGTATAGTAAAGTTGATTGATTTTGGGTATGGCATGTATAGAAACTTGGTCATTTTGTATTATGTCATATTTGAGAGCCAAAGGGTTGGATACTAATGTTATACAGTCACTTTGTATATGGCCATATGGAATTGGCCCTTATTTGTCAAGTTTCATATTTTAATGATGATAAATTTTATGAAGGGAAACTTTATGCAAATGATGGGGTAAAATGTGAAGTGTTTGAATGATGATTAGTGGTTCTTTATAGGGTATTTTTGCCATATCATGTATTGCTTGAGTTGGTATAAATGTGTTTATGTTTCAGGGTGGCAATTGGCTTGGAAAATAGCCTTCTAATTGTTCACACGGGTAGACACACGGGCATATGCCTAAGCCATGTGTGACACAAGGTCAACCCCCATGGGTGTGTTCCCTACACCAAATTTACTAGAATTTGATTCGTCACACGGGCCAGCACACAGGCATGTGCCTAGGCCGTGTGCCCTTTGAGAAGTTGCTGACGTCATAAATAGAATGCTAAGGTTTTTACACATGGGTGAGGACACAAGCGTGTCTAGGCCGTGTGAGAGACGGGCCATTGGTACGGGCATGTGTCTGGTCGTGTGAAAGCTCCTGTAGGTTCGAAATAAAAATTAAATTCCACATGGGCAAGGGATATGGGCGTGTGTGACTACACGGCCTACCCACACGGCGTGTCCCACTTCACACGAACATGTGGCCCCTGTTTAGGTAAAAATTTTCTAAGAGCGTAAAAGTTTTCGAATTAATTTCGAAACCTCCCGTAAGTATGTTTAGGGCCTCGTAGACCCATAATAAGGATGTTATGAATATGAATGAAAAGTTTTGAGTTTGAAAAGAAATTTTATAGCCCGATAATGTATGTTTAAGCAAGTTAAGTTTGGTAATGCCTTGTATCTTGTCCCGGTGTCAGACACGGTAAGGGTGTTACATTAGTGGTATCAGAGCTATGGCTTAGTCGATTCTTGGACTAACGTAGCGTATGTATGAGTCTAGCTATACATGCTATACATATGAGTTTTATATAATGATAGTGTGATGACTCCTGACGACCTAAATTGTATTTTTATATAGTAAATGGATCCCGATAGAGCTGTGGCGGATGATGTAGAAAGTAATGCACCAACTCCTGCTGAAAGGATGGTGCCGAAAGAAAATGAGGATAGACCTACAACCGTGAGTCAGAGAGGAGGAGAAGAGGCTAGGGAAGCCTTTCTCCATATGATGAATGCATAGAATACGGAGTTCGTTCATACGATTCCGATTGGACAGCCCCTTCCACCCCCACTTATTCCTCAACCTACCCTTATAGCTCTCCAAGTGGTAGAAGTAGTAAGAAGAGAAGAGCCTTTGATTGATAGAATCCAAAAACAAGGGGGTGAAGAATTCTAGGCTAGTAAAGATGACGATCCAAAAATAGCAGAATTCTGGCTTGAAAACACCATTCGAGTGTTTGATGAATTATCTTGCACACCTGAAGAGTGCATGAAATGTGTAGTGTCTCTTCTGAGAGATTCTACTTATCAGTGGTGGAATACCCTTGTGTCGGTTGTACCAAGGGAAAGGATTACATGAGAGTTTTTCCAAGAAGAATTTTGGAAGAAGTACATTAGTCAGAGGTTTATCGATCAGAAAAGAAAGGAATTCCTAGAAGGAAAAACAAGGTAAGATGACAGTAACTGAGTACGAGCGTGAGTTTGTAAGGCTCAGCAAATAAACTCGAGAGTGTACATCCACTGAGGCCATATGTGTAAACATTTTGAAGATGGATTAAATGAAGACATTATATTGTTTGTTGCTGTCCTCGAGTTAAAAAAATTTGTTGTGCTAGTGGACCGGGCTTGTAAAGTCGAAGAATTGGTGAAAGAGAAAAGAAAATCTAAGATAGAGTCTCGTGATTCAAGAAAGAGACAATTGAACAAGTTGTTTTAATCTTTATCTAAGAAGTCAAGAGACTTCTCTACATGATCAGCTACTTCAGCTGGGTTTTCGAATAGAAGTAAAGGTAAGCAGTACTCGGGGAATAAATCTCAGACTACTTGAGTTGCAAGTGTTGAGAACATTCGATCTAATAGACTGGAATGCCCACAATGTGGCAGACGACACCCCGATGAATGCCGTGCACATTAGAGTGCTTGTTTTAAGTGTAGTTCCCAAGACTATTTTATTCAAGAATGCCCTGAGATGGTTGAAAAAGAGAAGGTTCAGAGTGCAAAATCAGGAATTGCTAATAAAGGAAGACAACAAAAAAACCCCGGTAGTGGAACGAGTAGTAAAGGTACACCCTGAGAGCAAGCTGTGAGTCCTGAGGGTAGAGCGCCTGCAAGGACTTATGCCATTCGCGCTCGCGATGAGGAATCATCCCCTGATGTAATTACGGTATATTTTCTCTCCATGATACTAATGTTGTTACTTTAATTGATCTGGGATCTACCCACTCATACATTTGCATGAAATTAGTATCTAGTATGAGCATGTCCATAGAGTTTACATAGTTTGTGATAAAAGTGTCCAATCCACTAGGCAAAAGTGTATTAGTTGATAAAGTATGCAATGATTGTCCATTGATGATTAGAGGTCACTATTTTAAGGCAAATCACATGCTATTTCCATTTAATGAATTTGATATAATTCTTGGTATGGAGTGGTTAACAACTCATGATGTGATAGTAAATTGTGGAAAGAAATACATTGAGTTGAGATGTGAAAATGGGGACACTTTTCGTATTGAATCAGATGAACAAGACAAATCGCCGGTATTGACCTCTCATATGTCCGCTCAGAAGTATATAAGAAAGGGGTATGAAGCCTATCTTGCCTTAGTTATGAATACTAAAACTAAGTTAAATATTGAATCAGTACCGATAGTAAGTGAGTATCTAGATGTTTTTCTAGAAGAATTGCCAGGGTTGCCTCCAATTAGAGAGGTTGAATTTGACATTGAGTTAGCTATACCGATATTGATTGCTTCTTACAGAATGGCTCCATTTGAGTTGAGGGAATTGAAGGCACAGTTGCAAGAGTTAATGAGCAAAGGTTTCGCAAGACCGAGTTATTCTCCATGGGGTGCACTAGTGTTATTTGTGAAAAAGAAAGGTGGTTCTATGAGATTATGCATTTACTATCGTCAGCTTAATAAGGTAACCGTAAAGAACAAGTACCATTACCAATGATTGATGATTTGTTTGATAGCATATGCCTCTAGACAGTTAAATCCACATGAGAAGAATTATTCGACACATGATTTAGAGTTAGCCGCCATTGTGTTTTCATTAAAAATTTAGAGACATCATTTGTATGGTGAGAAGTGTTGGTTATTCACCAATCATAGAAGCCTAAAGTACTTGATGACTCAAAAGGAATTGAATTTGAGGAAATAGAAATGGTTAGAGTTGAAAAAGGATTATGAGCTAGTCATTTATTACCACCCGGGAAAGGCGAATGTAGTCACTGATGCTTTGAGTAGGAAATCCTTATTTGCATTGAGGGCTACGAATACACGGGTGACCTTGTCAGGTGATGGTTCCATCTTAGCTGAGTTGAGAGCTAGACCGATGTTCCTCTAAAAGATATATGAGGCTCAGAAAGATGACAGTGAATTGCAAGCCAAAAGACTTCAGTGCGAGTCAGGTATTAGGTCTGATTTTTAGATTAATTTAGATGGATGTTTGATGTTCAGAGATAGAGTCTGTGTACCGAGGAGTGATGAACTCATTCATAAAGTTTTGCATGAGGCACATAGTGGATGCCTATCTGTACATCCGGGAAGCACCAAGATGTATAATGATTTAAAGAAATGGTATTGGTGGTTGAGTATGAAGAAAGATATTTCTGAGTTTGTTTCAAGGTGCTTGATTTGTCAGCAAGTAAAGGCCGAACACCAAGTACCCTCGGGTTTGCTTCAACCTATTATGGTGCCCGAGTGGAAATGGGATCGTGTTACTATGGACTTTGTAACAGGTTTGCACGACACCGAACAAGAAATATGCTGTATGGGTCGTAATTGATAGACTTACAAAGTCAGCCCATTTCATATCTGTACGTGTTGACTGCTCACTTGATAAGTTGACAAACTTGTATGTTTCAAAGATTGTAAGGCTTCATGGAGTTCCTATATCGATTATATTGGATAGAGATCCAAGATTCACTTCAAGATTTTGGAAAAAGTTGCAAGATGCTTTGGGTAAAAAATTGAGTTTAAGTACTGCTTTTCACCCCAAACCGATGAACAGTCGGAGAGATTAATACAGATACTTGAGGATATGCTTCGGTGTTATGTTCTTGAGTTTCAGGGCAGCTGGGAAAAGTACTTACCATTGGTGGAATTTGCTTATAATTACAATTTTTAGTCAAGTTTGAAAATGGCGCCTTATGAGGCTTTGTATGGGCGTAAGTACCGAATGCCTTTATATTGGACTAAACTCTAAAAAAATCAGATTCACGGGGTCGATCTAGTTAAAGAGACCGAAGAAAAAGTAAGAGTGATTCGAGATTGTTTAAAAGCTACTTTTGATAGAAAAAATTCTACTTGGATTTGAAAAGAAAAGAGATCGAGTTTCAAGTTGGTGATAAAGTACTCTTGAAAGTGTCACCATGGAAAAAAGTTCTCAGATTCGGCCGGAAAGGCAAATTGAGTCCATATTTTATCGAACCATATGAGATCACCGAGAGGATAGGGCCAGTAGCCTATCAATTGGCTTTGCCATCTGAGTTAGAAAAGATTCATGATTTATTTCACGTGTCTATGTTGTGATGCTACCGATCAGACCCTTCGCATGTGATTACACCGGCAGAGTTTGAAATTCAACCCAACATGGCATATGGTGAGGAACCAATTAAGATCCTAGCATGGGAAGTCAAACAGTTAAGGAACAAAAGTATTACTCTCGTGAAAGTCTTGTGGCAAAGACATGAGGTAGAGAAGGCTACATGAGAACTCGAGGAGGCTATGAGGAACCTGTACCCAAACCTTTTTGCTAGTAAGATTCTCGGGGATGAAAATCCCTAAGGGAGGAGAATTGTAACAACCCGATTTAGTGCCTAGTCAGAATAGTGGTGCGAGATGACAAATTTGAAGTAGAAATATGTATTTTAATGAATTTTATGAGGCTTACGATGTATTTGCAAGATTGTGTGAAAATTTTATGAAGGAATTTTATTAATTAGTAAACAATTTGTCCATTAGGACTAAATTGCAAGGATTAGAAAATATGAGAATCTAGAAGGTTTAAGTATGAAATAGTATCATAAAAATTATTAGAAGTCCTTATTTAGCAATTAGACCATTATATGTTTAGAAGGACAAAAATAGACATGGAAGAAAAAATCTCAAGAAAGGATTATTAAGGGCATTTTGTCATTTGGTAAATAAAAGATTAAAAAGGGAAAACGAAGTCAAAATTGTGTCCATCTTCTTCTCATTGGCCGAAATTCCCTAAGGAAGACATAGCTAGGGTTTTTTCATCTTTCAAGGTTGATTGTAAGTGTCTCTTTGCCCCGTTTTTAATGTTTTTTGTATTTTTCAAATATTCGTATCTCAATTTAGCTATTTCTAGCTATATTTTGAGCTAGGGTTTATGTTCAAAAATTTACCCATGTATGACATGCATATATTTTGATGTTTTAAGGAAGAATATGAAAGTTTGATTGATGGTATCGAAACTAACTAATATTTTGACAAAGACAAGCGCACCTATCGAATAGTAGTATACCATTGATGAGTCTGGAATATCGTATCTTCAAGGACTAAAATTACTAGTAATAACTATCTTTTTATTATTTAGCCTAATAATTAAGATATTTATTTTAATCTCAAATTTAACTAACTAATTAATTATGAACGCGATAGAGAGTGAAGAAAATAATCGAATAAACCAATGATGAAGTCAATACCCAAGGAAGAATCCACCAAGACTTCACTTATTATTCTGACTCTGAATTAAATGAATTATTCACTTGTCTTGATCCGTAGAAATCCCTAAATTATTTTAAAATCTCTTTCGAGAACAACTGACTCTAGGTTGATTAATTAAAATCTCTTTCTAATTAAAACCCCTATCGTCGCATTAACTCGATCTATGGATTCCCTTATTAGATTTGACTCTAATCCGACAGATTTATGTCATCCTATTTCTAGGGTTGCAATCAACTACGCTTAATTATGCTAGATCTTCTCTTAAACAGGGACTTTTGCTCCACTGAATAACCACATTAGACTTGAATTAATATCCTGAAAATATCAAAGCAAGGGTTAAAAACACGTAATTAAGATCAAGAATAAGTATTTATCATGTAATTCAGATTTATTAAATAATAAGATTCATCTAGGTTTCATCCTCCCTAGGTATTTAGGGAGTTTAGTTCATAACGTAAAAGGAAAACATCTTAGAATCAAGAAAACAACAACACATGAAGAACACAAAAACTTCTAAAGAGCTTGACACAGATCTTCAATCCTTGAGTGGATCTGCTTCCGAGATGAATCCGACGGCTTTCTTTGAGTAATTTCTTTGTTCTACTCTCCGTCCTTGATAAACCGTAAAACTAACATATTTTAACCCCATATTTAATATGCTTTTGGATGATTTAGCTCTTTAGTTATGTAAAAAGGTGCTTTTAATCCTTTCTTTTCATGTTTATACTCAAGAAAGCACCCGAGGATAAAAAGAACACAAAACGAGCTTAAAACGGAGTAATTGGGCCTTAGCAAGAAATTAACACAGCCTGGCACAAAGCCTGCACGACCGTGTCTCGACGATTACCTAGAGCACGACCCAACTCACGAATTGCACGGCCGCGCATCATCTCATTACCACACACGAGCATGTCAAACGATCTACATGGCTGTGTCCCAATCGACAGACCTGAAGCATGGCCTGAATCTTAACTTACACGACCGTGCCCAAAACAACAGAATCAAGGCACGGCCCAACCACGATTTACATGGGCATGTGACATGGCCGTGCCCCTACCACGGGAATGAGCAATTTCACTCAGAATTGGATGCTTGAAGCCAAAGAAACATACTCCTAAGTCTACTCAAACACCCTAATAGTAATTCTTCTTGAAGGAGGTACTTAGGAGCCAAGGATAGCATCCCAAAGCCTATATAAACAACCCAAGGCAGACATTAAAGGGGCGTCTTTGGCAGAGGCTTTTGCCAAAGCTTTCATCTTTTAGGGAATCACTTGAAGATAGCCAGTTGATCCATCTCAAGAAGTCAAAATTTTTATTCAAGACGAAGGATCTCTTCTTTAATTCCTTCAGGGGGTTTTAGGGATTTCTTATGTCTTGTTTTATCTTTTCTCTTGAGATGTTTTCTTATTTAGTTATGAACTAAACCCCTCAGATACCTGAAGGGGATGAAACCTATGATGGATTTTGTTATTTGATTTCTAAATTATATGATAAGTATTTGGTTTGTTCTTAATTATGTTGCTTAATTCAATCTGATGTGCTTAGGTGGAGGAGGAATAGACCCTACCTAAGAGTAGATCTAGCATAATTGAGCGGAGTTGATCGGGCGCCTAGAGATAGGGTTACGAGATTTTGCCGGATTAGAATGAAACCTAATATGGGAATCCATTGATCGATTTACTATTTCCTTAGGGGGTTATTATAAGAGAACAAGAGTTCCACTAAGTAACCTAAGGTTAGATGTTATTCGCCTCGAGAGAGGGTTTAATATAGGTTAGGGAGTCTCACGGATCAAGCTAAGTAAAGAAATCATATGGTTTAGGGTTAGATAATAAGTGAAGTCATAGGTGGATTCTTCCTGAGGGTATCGTCTTCATCAACTGAGTTTTCCTAAAGTCTTTCTCCAATTCGTTCTTTTGTCTTTGCATTTAGTTTAAAGTATTTCATTAGTTTTAATAAATCAATCACTCCATATTTCAGGCTAAATAATAGAAAGAATGTGAGTAGTAGTACTTTTAGGTTCCCTTGGGTTCGATAAGATTTTTTGCCTAAACTATACTACTGTTCGGTAGGTGCACTTGCCTCTATCATTGTCATAGTTAGTCTACATGTTCGATCATTCTTTTTATAAATATTAAAACGTGACTGTTTGACACGATCAAGTTTTTGGCGCAGTTGCTGAGGAAACTCCTAAAATATTAAGAAAGCTCTATTTCTATTACTTTAGCCATACTTTTATTATTTCGTAATTTATTTTTATTTCTTAGATTAAATTTTTATTAATTCTCTTTCTTTCTTATCCTAGCAGGTACCTCTAGTTTATGACTAGAAGAATCCTGAGAGGATCATTAGAATACGAAAGTGACATTGAAGCTACCGCTCGCAGAAATTACAGAGAAATTAGACGAGCTCTAGACTACCTAAGAGAAGAACAACAAGAAAGAACCAATCCTATTGAAGGGATGGACGAAAAAAATCCACCAAATGTGCAAGAACAGAATGCTCTACGTACTATGAATGATTATGCTAAACCTAATTTGACAGGAGCAGAATCTAGTATTGTCAGGCCGACTATAGCTGCTAATAATTTTGAATTAAAGCCTAACACAATACAAATGATTCAACAGTTTGTTCAATTTGATGGTTTGCAGGATGAAGATCCAAACACTCATATATTTAATTTTTTAGAATTCTGTGATACATTCAAAATAAATGGCGTTTCTGATAATGCCATACATCTTTGGTTATTCCCTTTTCATTAAGGAATAAAGCAAAGCAGTGGTTGAACTCATTACCACGATGGTCAATCACCACATGGGAGCAAATGACCAAAAAATTTCTTTTAAAATATTTTCCACCAGCCAAAACGGCTAAATTTAGGAATGACATATCTTCTTTTGTGCAGAATGACACAGAAACATTATATGATGCATGGGAAAGATACAAGGATCTCCTAAGGAGATGCCCACACCACGGATTACCTTTGTGGCTTCAAGTCCAAGCATTTTACAATGGTGTGAATTCTCCAACTAGACAAATGATTGAATCATCAGCCGATGGAACTTTAAACAACAAAACTCCTGAAGCGACTTACGATTTTATTGAGGAGATGTCATTGAACACTTATCAATGGCAAATTACAAGAGCCAAACTGACAAAATCAGTGGAGTTTTTAACATAGACGCAGTAACAATGCTGTCAATGCAGGTGGAGTTAATGAATAAAAAACTTGATAATTTATGTTCTTCGTGGTACATCCAGTAATGCAATACGAAGCGAGCGGGAATGTGGTGAATTCTAAGTACCCACCCTACCAACTAGGAGCAGACAACGAGCAGGCAAACTATATAGGTAATAATTTCAGATCTAATAATAATCCTTATAGTAACACTTATAATGCAGGTTGGAGGAACCACCCAAATTTTTTGGGAGGAGGACAAGGAAATCAAGGAAATCAGAGGTAGCAATCTCCTCCAAATTACCAAAATTAGCCCTATCCACAAGAAAAGAAATCAAATCTTGAAGAGATGCTGATAAAATTCATGGCAGCTACAAATTCTCGTCTCCAAATGACGGAAGCAACACTTGATGAATAGCAAATCTCACTCAAGGGAATTAAGACTCAGGTGGGAGAGCTCATTACGTTAGTTGGAATACTTACTGAAATAGTAAGTGAAATAAGGACAGAAATTTTTTCCAAAGACACAGAGAAGTAAGGGCAGTCACACTAAGGAGTGGCAAAGAGCTAGTTGAACCACAAAGAAAGACACCACATGACATTATCAAGAAAAAAAGTGTAGAAGTTGAGAACGACAATACATTGCCTAAAGAGAATAGAACAAAAATCCCATATCCAGAAAAATTGAAGAAATAAAAACTGGATGCTCAATACGGTAAGTTCCTTGAACTCTTTAAACAAATACATATTAACTTACCGTTTGTTGAAGCTATTTCCCAGATGCTAAAGTATGCAAAATTCTTAAAGGAACGTCTCACAAACAAAAGGAAGCTTGAGGAAGTATCAAAGGTAGAGCTTAATGAAGAGTGTTTAGCCCTTCTCGAAAATAGACTACCATGAAAATTAAAAGATCTAGGGAGTTTCACTATTCCTTGCTTAATTGGTAGTTTAAACCTCACGAAAGCATTAGCAGACCGAGGCGCTAGTATCAACTTAATGCCTTACCGATTGTTTAAACGTCTAGATCTTGGGGAACCAAAACCCACTAGGATGAGTATTCAGTTAGCGGATAGATCTATTAAATATCCTAGAGGAGTTATTGAAGATGTCTTGGTAAAAATTGATAAATTTATTTTCCCTAATGATTTCGTTGTGTTAGACATGGATGAGGACATCAATGTTCCTTTAATCTTAGGGCGTCCTTTTTTAGCCACTGCTAGAGCTATTATTGATGTGGGTGATGGCAAACTAGCACTAAAGATAGGTGATGAAGAAATTATTTTCCAAATTTATGATGCCATGTGATATTCTAAAGAGCAAGATGATTCCTGTTATTTTGTTGACACTACTGATCATATTATTAAAAATTCATTATTGGAAATCCTACAGGATGACACGATGGAACTGTGTCTACCTCAAGGAGAGGGGGAAGAGGATGAAGATAATAAGATCAGTTTGAATACATCATCATTCAAACAAATGAAAGAAGAAAACATTGAAGAAGACGATGTATTAAAACAGAAACCTTCCATCGAAGAGCCACCCAAATTGGAATTAAAACAACTACCAAAACATTTAGAATACGCATTCCTTGGGGACATGTCTACGTTACCAGTAATCATCTCTTCAGAGCTAGAACTCAAGGAAAAGGAGGAGCTGATAAAGGTACTAAAAGAACACAAGAAAGCCATAGCTTGGAAAATTTGAGACATCAAGGGAATAACCCCCTCATTTTGCACCTACAAAATTTTAATGGAAGAAGAATATAAACCGTGTGTGCAACCTCAGCGACGATTAAACCCTAACATGAAAGAAGTGGTCAAAGCTGAGGTAATTAAACTCCTAGATGCAGGAATAATTTATCCTATATTTGACAGCACTTGGGTAAGTCCTGTGCAGGTAGTTCCAAAGAAGGGAGGAATGATAGTAGTGCCCAACGAAAAGAACAAGTTAATTCCCACAAGAACAGTTGTAGGTTGGAGAGTCTGTATAGACTATAGAAAGCTGAATGATGCCACCAGAAAAGATCCCTTTCCTCTACCCTTTATTGATCAAATGTTAGAAAGACTATCCGGGCAAATGTACTACTGCTTCTTGGATAGACTCTCCGGCTACTTCCAAATTCCCACAGCTCTGGAAGACCATGGGAAGCGACATTTACATGGCCATACTGTATGTTTGCTTATCATAGAATGCCTTTTGGATTATGTAATGCTCCTGCCACTTTTTAGCATTGCATGCTGGCAATTTTTGACTAACTCGTAGAGGACATCATGGAGGTATTTATGGATGATTTCTCGGTATTCGATAATTCTTTCCAGCTTTGCCTTAAAAATTTAAAACGAGTTCTAATTAGATGTGAAGAAACCAACCTTGTTTTGAATTGGGAAAAATGTCACCTTATGCTTAGAGAAAGGATTGTTTTAGGACATAAGATTTCTAGAAAAGGGATTGAGGTAGATAAAGTAAAAGTTGAAACCATAGAGAAATTACCTCCTCCTAGTTCAGTGAAGGCTATTAGAAGTTTTTTAGGACATGCAAGTTTTTATAGAAGATTCATTAAAGACTTTTCTAAAATACCTAATCCTTTGACAAAATTACTAGAAAAAGATGTTCCTTTTAATTTCAATCAGGAATGTTTAGATACATTCAATGTCCTTAATGATAAATTAATAAATGCACCAATTATAATCGCACCTGATTGGAATTTACCCTTTGAACTAATATGTGATGCAAGTGACTTTGCAGTAGGCATAGTTTTGGGACAACGAAGAGACAAGCATTTTCAGCCAATTTACTACGCTAGCAGAACATTAACACTCGCGCAAGAAAATTACACCACGATTGAGAAAGAACTGCTAGCTGTAGTTTTTGCTTTTGACAAATTTAGACAATATCTAATATTATCAAAAGTTGTCGTTTACTCTGGCCATTTAGCTCTTCGTTATCTTTTAACCAAACCTGATGCAAAACCTAGACTCATACGATGGATTTTACTCTTACAAGAATTTGACTTGGAAATACAGGATAAGAAGGGAGTTGAGAATCTTGCGGCAGATCACCTCTCAAGACTCGAAAATCCACACACCAAAAAGCTCGATGAACATGAAATAAATGATTCGTTTCCTGAGGAACAACTCTTCTCTATTACCTATTCTCAGGTACCATGGTTTGCAAATATCGCAAATTATTTAGCAGCTAACGTTCTACCAAGGAAACTGACACATCACTAAAAGAAGCGATTTTTTGTTGATATAAAAAATTATTTTTGGGAAGATCCCTTTCTTTTTCGCATATGTGCAGATCAAGTAATTCTAAGATGTGTTACAAAGACAGAAGCAAACAAAATCATGGAGCATTGCCATTCAGGACCATCAGGAGGACACTATAGTGGGATTAAGACAGCACACAAAATACTCGAATTAGGTTTTTATTGGCCCACTCTATTCAAAGATGCTAACAGGTATGTTACCTCATGTGATAGATGCCAGAGGATAGGTAATACCTCTAAATGTGATGAAATGCCTCAAACATATATGTTATCATGTGAGATATTCAATGTGTGGGGTATCGATTTCATGGGACCATTCCTAATTCATTTGGAAATAAATACATCCTAGTGGCAGTCAATTACATGTCAAAATGGGTAGAAGCAGAAGCCTTACCCACTAATGATGCTTGGGTAGTAGTTAAATTTCTCAAGAAACTATTCTGTCGATTCAGGACACCGAGAGCCATCATCAGTGATAGGGGTACTCACTTCTATAATACACAATTTGAAAAAGTCCTAAAGAAATATGGAGTATGCCATAGAATAGCCACCCCCATATCATCCTCAAACTAGCGGGCAAGTTGAGGTAGCAAATCGAGAGCTTAAGCTCATTCTAGAAAAATTGGTTGAATCAAATAGAAAAGATTGGGCAGTTAAAGTAGATGATGCTTTATGGGCCTATAGAACAGCATTCAAAACACCTCTAGGAACATCCCCATACAAACTTGTATATGGGAAAGCTGTTATCTACCATTCGAATTAGAACACAAAGCTTTTTGGGCAATAAAATTTTTGAATTTTGATCTTAATGTTGCAGGAAAGAAAAGAATGATGCAGATAAACGAGCTAGATGAATGGAGAGCTGAAGCCTACGAGAACTCAAAATTATACAAAGAGGCAACAAAGCGACTCCACGATGCTCGTCTAAAAAGGTCAAAACTATTCGAAGTAGGAGACTTGGTCCTACTGTATAACTCCATGCTTAAACTATTCCAAGGAAAACTAAAGTCAAGATGGTCAGGGCCATTCATGATCAAAACAATCTTTCCATACGGCACCATTGAGGTAACTCATCCCACAAAAGGCACATTCAAGGTAAATGGTCATCGACTTAAAATTTATAATGATGTAGAATCTGGAGATATGAGAGATGATTTGCTACTCCATGAACCCTCTTTTAGAAAAAAATATAAAGAAAGTCTAGCTTAAGACTATAAACAAGCGCTTCTCGGGAGGCAACCCAAGTGCTAACTCACTAATATTAACTTTATCTTTTCAAAATTTTCTAAAATAATCTAATAGAAATGCAGGATTATTAACACGACCTTAAACACGGTGTGCCCACGGCCGTGTACAAGACAGGGGACACACCAAAGGCGAGGCCGGATCTGCATAAATAGGGGAAAAATTATTTTCAACAAACATGGGCTACGATACGAGACGCCCGTGCCGTTCTACCGTGTGAGGCTACTGACTTGTCTAGCATGGGATTTGAACGACCGTGCCCACGACCTTGTGAAGCTACTGACTTATTGAGCACGGTTAGAACACGGCGTGCCCCATGACCGTGCGAACATACTGACTTATTAGGCACGGGCTACACACGCCCGTTCGACCCAACCGTATGAATCAAAACACGGGCATGGCAAAATCAACACGGCCATGGCAAACCCACCTGAACGTGCCTAAAACCCAAAATCGTGAAAAGCACGGGCAAATTTAAAATGACATGGGCGTGGAGAATGATGTGCCTCAGTCCCTATATATTAATCTAACCGTCCTCTTCCCCAAATCCAAACCCTAAAATCAGATTCTAGCCCCTCTTCTCCAATCCGGCCACCAAATCATCCCTCTCTCCTCAAACCCACCTCTTTTCGACCATTTTTATCAAAAAACCAACCACACGCCCACAGCACCACCGTGCGCAACAACCCCACGCCCTTACCAGGCTGTGCCCACACTGAAGAAACTAGCACCACCGCCGTGCCCTTCACCAGTGCAGCTCACCCACCACCGCTCTTGGTATTATGTCGTTATCACGTATTAAACAATCCGTCCCAAGCAAGAAGAGAAAGGGGCCCGAATTATCATCCGAAACTGCTTCCACTAAAATCTAACACCCCTTTCTCCATTACCTCAAGCTACCCAAGAAGAGCGTTACAAGGCATTCCTAGAACGACCCTTAGACACCAAAAGGTGCATTGACTAGAACACCGTGGAACAAATAGGACTAGCAACTGACATCCGGGCCCTCATTTCAACCGAACCATGGGAGCACTTCTTCTCAATCATCGAGCCCACATACCTGGAGCTAACGCTAGAGTTTTGCACAACTTTTACTTTGCAAACAGTGATGGAACGGTTTGACGAGCTGGGAACAGTGCAATTTCGGTTAGGGGGTATGTTACATCAATTAAGCATTCCCCAATTTGGCATAGCTCCCAGACTTTATATAGATGAATTTAGAGAGGAAAATAACCTATCCGAGTTAGACCGAGAACTCCCCCGCAACCCCCTTCAATGTTGGCACAACCTAGCACCCACCACAAATTCTTACAACCCCAGCCGATCGAAGGTAACAACCCTTGGCCCACCCCTGAGATATATCCACGCCATCCTAGCCTACACTATCACAGGTTGATGTGGAAGCACAAGTGTGGTAAAAAAGCACGATGTCTACTACCTATCATGCATGTCAGAGGGGGATATTTTCGATTTGGCTTATTTCATCGCCTGTGCTATCCAGCACCAAACAGAGCAACACAAAAAGGGGATTCTATCAATGGGGCCATACATCACTAGGTTGGCTCCACACTTTAACCTTCTAAACATCGACAATTAGATCAACTCCCTCACACTGATGGGTAACATGGTACCCCAAGGCATCTAGATGATGCTACACATGGGGATGATTAAACATCGTCGAGGGACCGCCCCCTCAATACAGACTAGCCACAAACGAGGAGGTGCCTGAGGACATTACTGATGATGTCCCACCAATCCCAAGCTAGCAGCCATCATATCCAGCAACTTCGATGGTAGATTCTCTGCACTCCTCACACAGTTTGACCAGTACTGCACCCAACAGTTTATCGATACTGCTCGATGTTTTGATGGGATCGAGGCTACCTTTCAGCAAATCTGCCATCACTTTCATATATCACCACCGACACCGCCACAGGATCCAGTTGACGATGAGGACCTCTGAATCCTCACTTTCAAATATATGTCATTTGCTTCCTTTATTTTAAAACTTTTTATTTGATGTTGCGTTTAAATTTAAACTTTTACTAGTATTACATTTTTTTCCTTTCTTCTTATTTACCATTGGCTATCTAATTTCTTAAGAATCCCTAACCAATTATATACTTCAAGATCGATAACAAAGTGACTTTGTAGAATTACACACCTCACACACACAAACTCCGGGATCATCCAGATTTCAAGGAGTATTACTTTCCCCACTTATCTTGTTGATTTGGCATCTAATTATCATTATCTATCTTTGTACATTGAGGGCAATGTACATCTTAAGTGTGGGGGTAATAGTGCCTAACTTTTTGCATAATTTTTAAAACCCTAAATTTAGTCTTGATCTTATGTATTTTTCTTATATTATTAATTAGGGTGAAATTTCTAATGATTTATGATTTTTATTGATATATTTTAGAGTAAGTCATAGTTAATTGTGCATTGATGATTAAATTGGAAGGATACTAGAGAATCGAGCATGATAAGTGTACATTTTAAAAATTAAAAATTGATAGGTCATTGAACTAAATTTGAGTATCACCTTGAAGTTCAAAATTTATAGGGATTGATGTCAAAAACACCCATAAATTTTGTGAGATTTGAGCCTTATAGAGCATATATTCTCTTTCATGCTCACTTTATTGATTATGAGTGTGTCAACTTTGAACTGTTATTCTAGAACTTGCCTCGTTTATGCATGTCAAGACCACATTAATGATTTGATATACTGAAATGATAAAGGCACCTAGGTTTTAACTCGTTCACTCCACTAAAAAGCCTACCTACAAATTAACCCTTAGTGAACCCTATTGAACCCTAACAACCTTTTTATTGACTCACCCATTAATATCAACCAAAAACCCTTTGTATTTGTTATCAACATTCTTTTGACTACCCCTCTATCGAGAATTGATTTGATCAATTGCCGAATTAGGTTATTTCAATTATCAAAGTTTCTTCTATTATGTTTGTTATTGGTTTGTTCTAAAAAAAACCCAAGTTTATTCAATATTAAGTAGTATATAAAAGAGCTTAGAGCATTTAAACTCCAATTGTTAAAGGAAAAGCTCGTATTAAAGTATTATTAAATTTCAAGTGAGGAAAAATACTCGTTATTATAGAAAAATTATCAATAGTAGGTATTATTGGCTTTAATTGATGTAAATACTTATATTAGTTCATTATTTCTAGTTAGGTAATTTGTCAAGTCAATCTCGATTCTAACCTTCTAATTCAGCCTTTATCCACACCTTTACCCTAGCCCCGTTACAACCTTTACAAAGACCTTTTGATTTGTGTGTCATCTCATATATAGTGGTGGAGATTTGATTTTCAGGCAAGCATATGGGATTAACTTTTCAGGTTCTACTTAGAGTGCTTATTCTTGAACCTTAAACACTTTGAGTGATTTGAGTGAACCTTCAGTGAGGATGTCAATCCTTTTTGATTTTGAATTAAAGGTAATTATTCAGATAAGGGGAGACACCTATGTTTTATACTAAAAAGGTATGACTTATCATAATTGAATCTTTAGGGCTCTTTGAGTTAAATTATCATTGTATAAATTATCTATGAATTATGATAAGACATTGTTGATGAATATTATGAATTATGGAAAGTTCGTTTTAATTATAAGTTGAGAATTTTGCTTGAGGACAAGCAAAAGCTTAAGTGTGGGGGTATTTGATAAACCGTAAAAGAAACATATTTTAACCCCATATTTAATATGCTTTTGGATGATTTCACCATTGATTTATGTAAAAAGGTGCTTTTAATCCTTTCTTTTCATGTTTATACTCAGGGAAGCACCCGAGGATAAAAAGAACACAAAACGGGCTTAAAACAGAGTAATTGGGCCTTAACAAGAAAACAACACGGCCTGGCACAAAGCCTACACGATCGTGTCTCGACGATTACCTAGAGCATGGCCTAACTCACGAATTACACGGCCGCACATCATCTCATTACCACACACGAGCATGTCAAATGATCTATACGGCCGTGTCCAATCGACAGACCTGAAGCACGGCCTAAATCTTGACTTACACGGCCGTGCCCAAAACAATAGAATCAAGGCACGGCCCAACCATGATTTACATGGGCATGTGACATGGCCGTGCTCCTACCACGGGAATGAGCAATTTCACTCAGAATTGGATGCTTGAAGCCAAAGAAACAATTCTACTCAAACACCCTAATAGTAATTCTTCTTGAAGGAGGTACTTAGGAGCCAAGGAGAGCATCCCAAAGCCTATATAAACAACCCAAGGCAGACATTAAAGGGGTGCTTTGGTAGAGGCTTTTTCCGAAGCTTTCATCTTTTAGGGAATCACTTGAAGATAGCCAGTTGATCCATCTCAAGAAGCCAAAATTTTTATTCAAGATGAATGATCTCCTCTTTAATTCCTTCAGGGGGTTTTAGGGATTTCTTATATATTGTTTTATCTTTTCTCTTGAGATGTTTTCTTATTTAGTTATGAACTAAACCCCTCAGATACCTGAAGGGGATGAAACCTATGATGGATATTGTTACTTGATTTCTAAATTATATGATAAGTATTTGGTTTGTTCTTAATTATGTTGCTTAATTCAATCTGATGTGCTTAGGTGGAGGAGGAATAGACCCTACTTAGGAGTAGATCTAACATAATTGAGCAGAGTTGATCGGCCACTTAGAGATAGGGTTATGAGATTTTTCAAGATTACGGTGAAACCTAATATGGGAATCCATTTATCGATTTACTACTTCCTTAGGGGGTTATTATAAGAGAATGAGAGTTCCACTAATTAACCTAAGGTTTCACGTTATTCACCTCGAGTGAGGGTTTAATATAGGTTAGGGAGTCTCACGGATCAAGCTAAGTAAAGAAATCATATGGTTTAGGGTTAGATAATAAGTAAGTCATTGGTGGATTCTTCTTGAGGATATCGTCTTCATCAATTGAGTTTTCCTAAAGTCTTTCTCCAATTTGTTCTTTTGTCTTTGCATTTAGTTTAAAGTATTTCATTAGTTTTAATAAATCAATCACTCCATATTTTCGGCTAAATAATAGAAAGAAAGTGAATAGTAGTACTTTTAGGTTCCCTTGGGTTCGATAAGATATTCTTGCCTAATCTTTACTACTGTTCGGTAGGTGCACTTGCCTCTATCATTGTCATAGTTAGTCTACAGGTTCGATTATTCTTTTCATAAATATTAAAACACGACTGTTTGACACGATCAGTCCTCCCTTAGGTCTTCCTCTAGTGTGCATTTGTAGACTTAAGAAGGCTCAAAAACCCTTAAAATTGGCTTTTTCCGCGTGAGAACAAAGTAGGGTGCGACAGGGACACGGCGTGTGATCAGCCAGTGTGAGGAGGCCTAGGCCGTGTGAGAATTTGCATGGCTCTCGATCGACACCGACTAGCACACGGGCGTGTGTCTAGCCTGTGTGGTTCACACGGGCATGTGCTCAGCTCGTGTGGTGCGGCTTGGCCGTGTGGATCCTTAAGATGGCCTGTTTTATTCGATTTTGGCCCGTTTTCTTCGATTTTGGCCTGTTTTCCATTCCTTTCGCTCCCTTATGCTCTCCTAAGTATAGAAACATGAATTTAAAGGATTAGGAGCATCGAGTTCACAAAATTATATGAATAATCATCCAAAAACACACTAAGCTTGGGATTAAAATGTGTTACTTTTATGGTTTATCAAATATCCCCATACTTAAGTGTTTGCTTATCCTCAAGCAAAATCTTCAACTCATAATTAAAATTAAACTTCCTTAATTCACAATCCTTATTAATAATTTCTTATCATAATTAACAAATAATTCATACATTGATAATTTAACTAAAAGAGTCCTAAAAATTCAAACAATCCAAGTCACAATTTTTTATAGCACAAAAACATAGGTGTTTCCCCTTATCTAAATAATTACCTTTGATTCAAAACCGACAAGAATTGACATCCTCACTAAAGATTCACTCAAATCACTCAAAGTGTTTAAGGTTCAAATTAAGCACTCAAAAGTCAAACATGAAAAGTTATTACCATAGGCTTGCATGAAAATCAAATCTCCACCACTATAAAATGAAATGATACACAAATCAAAAGGTCTTTAAAAAGGGTTGTAATGGGGCTTGGGTTAAGGGTGTGGATAAAGGCTGAATTAGAGGGTTAAAATCGAGATCAAATTAACAATTTACCTAACTAGAAAAATAAACTAATACTGAATAATTACATCAATTGAAATAACACGAACTTCTTCTCAAAATGTGAAATTAATCGCTTAAGCTCAAATAAAATAGAACTAGTATAAATATATTTCCACTTTTTTTTACCAATAATAAGGAAGAATTAAGTAATTGAAATAAAGAACATAGTTAGGCAACTGACCAAATCAAATTTCGACAAAAAGATGGTTAATATGATAAGAAAAATTCTCAATGAATAAAAAAGAATAAGTTTTGGGTTAATATTAAGGGTGGATCAAGAAACGATTTTTTTAGGTTCAAAGGGGTTCACTAAGGGTTAACCATGAAGGTAGACTTTTAATGGAATAAGTACGTTAAAACCTAGGTGCCTTCATCATCTCAGTGTATCAAATTAAAGGTGTGGTCTTGACATGTATAGTCGAAGCAAGGTCTAGAATAACAAATCAATATTGACACTCTCAAAACCAATAATAAAGTGAGAAAGAAAAGTGCATGCTCATAAAGGCTCAAAATCTCACAAAAATTATGGTTGTTGATGTCAATCTTGCAAAATTCAAACTTTAAAGTAATATTTAAATTTAGGGAAACAACCTAGCAATTTCAATTCTGAAAATAGACTTATCATGCTTGATTCTCTAGTGTCTTAAAGTTTAAACAATCAATGCATAATTACCTATGACTTAATCCAAACATATCAATAAAAATCATAAACCAACAAAAATTTTATTCTAATAGCAATATGAGAAAGTTACTTAAGAATAAGACATAATTCTAGGATTTTCTAATAATGATATAATCAACCTCCCCAAACTTAAGATGTGCATTGTCCTTGATGTACCAAAATAGATAATGACAAAATAATAAGAAAATCGTAAGAGAGGGAGAGAAGAGAAACTTCTTGAATTTTGGATGAAATCTGTGGAATAGTGAACGTGAAATTGTAGATATAACAAAGTCAAGTGCATGATTCTGAGAAACTAAAATATAGTTCAAAATATAAAAGATAAATCTTTGAATATGAAACATAAAGGAAAAATAGACTAAAAATAAAATAAATAGACTCAAAGGTCCTCATCATCAGATGCGTCGCAAGGTAGTGGTGCTGAATATGAAATATGAAGATGATGGCATATCTATTGTAAGGTTTCCTTGAGATTGTCGAATCACTGGTAGCACTGCTGATCGAAGCGAGTGAGTCACTCGGATATGTCGTTCAAAGTAGCAGTCAGAAGTAGGAGGTCGGTGACTCAGAGGAGGGGTGGGGTGGATCCTCGTAAGGGAGAGAGACATCGTTAGTGATGTCCTCAGGATCATCCTGCCATCAGGACGAGACAATTGGTACTGGGGAGGATAGAAAAATCCACGACGCCTCTCGATCATCCTCATGTGAAGCATGCTTGAGATGTCCTGAAGGGACATCTGGCCAACTAGTGTGAGCATGCAGGATTGCTTTAGTGTGTCGAGGAGACCAAGGTGCTAGGCGAGTCACGTAAGGGCCTAAGCAAATGGGGCCCTTCCTGTGGCGGTCCGTCTAATGGAGAAAGGATAAAGCGATGAAGTACGCCAAGTCGATAATATGGTCGTGGGTCATGCTCCATAAGTAATAGGCATCGTGTGTGCTCACAACCCGGTGCTCTCTCTCTCTGTCCTGTCAAAGTGTGAGCTAAAAGTGCGTGAAGATTCCTGAGAGGTGGGAGAGAGAAGTCACCTTCGAGCGACTGGCATCATAGGTCGTAATGCCACCCGTAATATCTTTCCAACAATGCGTGGGTGAGTAATGAATATGGCAATGTAGCTGAAGAAAGTCATCGGCGCTCATTAACTCCTTCGTATAAAGTCCCAAAGCAAAATTGAATTTTGGGACTCTCATGTGGTGCACCAAACCGCCAAGGCGGAAGACGATGGTGCTGGGCTCATTGTGGACTGACATGAGGCTCTAAAGGTGGAACGTCGAGCAGGACTCCAAAGTAATCTCCATATAAGTGGGCTAGACGATACTGAAGAAGCGATCCCATGGTGTGGTAATGATGAAGGCGCAAACCTCGTCAGTGAGGTGGACCTGCTCCAACGTGGCCTAATCAATGCAGCGGCCCAAATCGAGGGGTCGTACTCGAAGGAGCTAAAAGAGGTCCTCCAGTGGGTCCATGGTAAATCGGAGGTAAGGGTGGTGCACATCAGTGAAAGCGCTAGAGGAGGTCGCTCTAAGACCCTTTTGCTTTTTTGAAGCGGGGACGGGGACCTTCGTCTTGCCTCGAGTATTAGTCATTGTGTACCTAAGAAACAATAGCAAATTCAAAAATTCAGTAAAATATTACTAATACCTAATCCTATATGTGCTAATACCTAAATATGCAAGAATTAGCAGTTTATTAGTTTAAACTGACAACATACTTACTAATTAATTAAAAATAATAGACTAAACAATTAGGGACATTAGTGCATAAAAAACAACGAAAAGCCTAATATAATTAATGAATAATCAAGGAACATCAAAATTATCAAACTAGGAATATTAATAATGTAATAATAATACTAATAATCGAATAAAGATAGCCAAGAATAACAACTAAATAATGAAATAATAACAAAGAAATAAAGAAATAACGAAAATAATAATAAAAGAACAATCAATAAATAATCAAAGAAATAAAAATAATCATAATAAAAGAGGGGAAGAGGAATCGGTCGGAGGGAAGAACGGTTGGCGACTGGCAGACGGCATGTCGGGCGAAGAGGGACGGTGGTTTTAGGGGTGGGTATCTTTGGGGAAGAAGACAAAGAAAAGGAAAAGAAAAGGGAAGGGGTTTTTAAATATGACACAGTTGTGTAACAGCCTATGTTGGGCCACACGGCCATGTGACATGCCCGTATAGCTCGAATTTCAACCCGTGTTCATCACGGTTTGGAAAACTTAATTTTCACACGGCCGTGGACACGCCCGTGTGGTCCACACGGCCACGTCACACGGCTGTGTGCGAAGTTCTTCCTCTCCCATGCCCGTGTAGAAGTCCACACGCTCGTGTGTCTTGCCTGTGGAGCCCTTGACTTGTTTTAAATTTTGAAATTTGAAAAATCGAGCTCTAGTTTTCACACTGCCTAGGACACACTCGTGTGGAATTTGCCATGCCCGCGTGATCGTACACACGGCTGTGTGCCTTGCCCATGGAGTCCTCTGTCGATTTCTTTGAAATTTAAAACTAAGGCTCAGGATCCACACGGCCAGGGACACGCCTGTGTGTCCAGGCCATGTCAGTTTTAAAACACTTTATTTATTTATCTATTTATTTAATGTCAAAAATATTATAAAACATAATTAGTAAATTAGGCATGTTAATGCTTGGGTTGCCTTTCGAGAAGCGCTTATTTAGAGTCTAAGTTCGACTTACCTCATTTTCGCTTAGTTACGGTGGTTCACGGAGTTGAAACTCCTCTTTCTCGCAATCAATTTTATCAATATACGATTTGAGTCAAGTAATATTTACCTTAAAAGTGCCGAAGCTAGAATGAGTTACCTCGACTGTCCTATATGGAAAGACATTGAGTACCGTAAAAGGAGTTCTTCCGTTTTATTTAGCTCTAAAGTGGTTATTCGGGGATCTGTTTCATCTAATAGTACCTAGTCCCCAACCTTGAAGTAGTTTGTTTCACCTTTAAGCTCGTCATGGAGTTGCCTCGATTTTGCTTCTTGTGTTCTTGGTTTCTCCTTGGCATGTGTCCTATTTTCGTCTAGTTCCCCGATCTGAAGCCTTCGCTCCTCATGAGTTGTTTTATTGTTGGCACGTAACTACGACGTCGCTCATTTTTGCTTTTTGAGGTGCTTCCTGAAAAGAGGGTTGGATCAAATGGTTAGTAATAGAATTTATATACCCACCTTTATTACTCGATGGCCGAACCAAATCACGAGCCTGAAGAGTGATCGTTTCGTCACCTGGACGAAGTGTGAACTCACCTGTACCAACATTAATAATAGTATTGGCAATTACTAAAAAGGGTTGTCCTAAGATTAAAGGTGTGTCACTGTCCTCATCCATGTTTAGAACAACAAAGTCAATTAGGAATATAAATTTATCAATTTTTACTAGCACATCCTCAACAATTCTCCTAGGAATCCTAATAGTTTTATCTGCTAGTTGAATGCTCATCCTAGTTTTTTTAGGTTTCCCAAGACCTAGTTGCTTAAACATTTTATAGGGCATGACGTTAATACTTGCCCCTAAATCAGTCAATGCATTGTTGACATCTAAACTACCAATTAATCATGGAATAGTAAAACTCCTTGGATCCTTGAGTTTGTTGGGTAGTTTATTCTGTAAAAGGACTGAGCAGACTACGTTTAGCTCCACACACGATGCCTCATCTAACTTCCATTTGTTTGCTGGAAGCTCCTTTAAAATGTTAACTGAGTTGGGCATCTGCAAAAGAGCTTTAATAAATGGTAAGTTAATATATAATTTTTTAAGAGTTTAAGAAATTTACCTAATTGTTCATTGGTATGGTCTTTCTTCGTCGCGTTGGGGTATGGCACACGAGGTTTATACTCTTTTCTTACTGGTGTCTGTGCATTGTGGCTCACATCAACCTTACCTTTATTTACCACAACTTCTTGCCTCAGTTTTGATTTAGATTCTACTAACCCTTCTTCATCGCACACCGTGATGGCATAGAGTTGCTCCCTTAGGTTAGGCTCGGTGTTACTCGGCAAGCTACCTTGTGGTTGTTCTGAGATCAACTTGGCAAGCTGACCTATTTGGTTCTCGAGCCCTTGAATAAACACTTGTTGATTTTAAGTGCTATTTCAATGTTTTGAAAATGGGTTTCTGACAACGAGATGGATTTTGTTAGCATCATTTCATGGTTCATCTTCTTCTCCTATTGGTATGGTTATTGTTCGAAGCCTGGAGGGAGGTTGTCTCTGATTTCCTTGACCACCCCATGAGAAATTGGGATGGTTCCTCCAACCTGCATTATAAGTGTTACTATATGTATTATTCTGCGGTCTAGAATTGTTACCCATATAGTGAACTTGTTCATTCTCTATGCTTGGGTTGTAGGATGGATACTTTGTGGTGTTCATCCCTTCTCCATTCTGTGTCGCATTGCATCACCGAATATACCTGCGTAGAAACACATAAACCATCAATTTTTTGTTTAAGAGCTCTACCTAGTTTGATAACATGGTGACTGCGTTGAGGTTGAAAACACTGGTAGCTTTTGTCGGCTTTGTTCTCATGACTTTCACTGATAATTATTCAGTGACATCTCCTCTATAAACTCATAATCCTCCTCAGGTGTTTTATTATTTAGGGTACCATCGGCGGCTGCGTCAATCAGCTGTCTAGTTGAGGGGTTCAAACCATTGTAAAAGGTTTGAACCTGTAACCATAAAGGTAACCCATGGTGTGGGCACCTTCTCAACAAGTCCTTATACCTCTCCCATGCATCGTAAAGAGTTTCTAAATCCACCTGCACAAAAGAAGAGATATCATTCCTCAATTTTTCCATTTTAGTTGGCAAAAAATATTTCAGTAAAAACTTTTCGGTTATTTGTTCCCAAGTAGTGATAGAACCTCATGATAATGAGTTCAACCACTGTTTAGCATTGTTTCTTAACGAAAAAGGGAATAACCGAAAGTGAATGGCATCGTCGAAATGCCATTGATTTTAAAACTATTGTAAAATTCTAGAAAATTGGCTAAATGGGTCTTTGGATCCTCATCATGTAAACCAACGAACTGAACACATTGTTGGATAATCTGTATAGTGTTCGGTTTCAGCTCGAAGTTATTTGCAGCAACAGTAGGCCTCACAATACTCGATCCAGCCCCAGTTAAATTAGGCTTAGCATAGTCATGCATAGTACGAGGAACATGATTTTGATTCACCAGATTTGCGGTAACCACAGGAGGTAGCGGATTATTATCAACCATCTCCTCGATAGTATTAGTATCGTCCTCTTGCTCTTCCTTTATATACTGTAGACTTCTCCATATTTCCCTACGATTTCTACGAGCGGTACTTTCTATCTCACTGTCAAAAAGTAATGGTCCTGACAGGTTCCTTCTAGTCATAAACTTAAAATACATGCCAGAAGGAAATAAAAGAAAAGTTGGTAAATTAAAATAAAATCAAAAATAAACTTCAATAAAAATAAAAATGGCTAAAGTAATAAAAATTAAGCATTCCTAATATTCTAGTCCTCGACAATGGCGCCAAAAACTTGATGGTCTTGAAACTAACTAATATTTCGATAAAGGCAAGCGCACCTATCGAATAGTAGTATAGCTTTGATGAGTCCAGAATATCGTATCCTCAAGGACTAAAATTACTGGTAATAACTATCTTTTTATTATTTAGCCTAATAATTAAGGGATTTATTTTAATCTAAACTTTAACTAACTAATTAACTATGAACGCAACAGAGAGTGAAGAAAATAATTGAATAAACCAATGATAAAGAAAATACCCAATGAAGAATCCACCTAGACTTCACTTATTATTCTTACTCTGAATTAAACGATTTATTCACTTGTCTTGATCCGTAGAAATCCCTAAATTATGTTAATATCTCTTTCGAGACTAAAGCCAACTGACTTTAGGTTGATTAATTGAAATCACTTTCTAATTAAAACCCCTATCATCGCATTAACTCGATCTATGGATTCCCTAATTAGATTTGACTCTAATCCAATAGATTTATGTCATCCTATTTTTAGGGTTGCAATCAACTCCGCTTAATTATGCTAGATCTTCTCTTAAACAGGGACTTTTGCTCCACTGAATAACCACATTAGACTTGAATTAATATCCTAAAAATATCAAAGCAAGGGTTAAAAACACATAATTAAGATCAAGAACAAGTATTTATCATGTAATTCAGATTTATTAAATAATAAGATTCATCTAGGTTTCATCCTCCCTAGGTATTTAGGGAGTTTAGTTCATAACGTAAAAGGAAAACATCTTAGAATCAAGAAAACAACAACACATAAAGAACCCCAAAACTTCTAAAGAACTTGATAGTGATCTTCAATCTTAGAGTGGATCTAGTCCGAGATGAATCCGACAGCTTCTTTCAAGTAATTTCTTCGTTCTATTCTCCGTCCTACCTTAGGTCTTCCTCTGGCATGTATTTATAGACTTAAGAAGGCTCAAAAACCCTAAAATTAGCTTTTTTTGCTTGAGAACAAAGTAGGGTGCGACAGGGACACGGCGTGTGATCAACCCGTGTGTGGAGGCCTAGGCCATGTGAGAATTTGCATGGCTCTCGATCAGCATGAGCTGGCACACGGGCGTGTGTCCAGCCCGTGTGAACCACACAGGCATATGCTCAGCCCGTATGGTGTGGGCTTGGCCATGAAGATCCTTAAGATGGCCTGTTTTATCTAATTTTGGCCCGTTTTCTGTTCCTTTCGCTCCCCTATGCTCTCCTAAGTATTGAAACATCGAATTCACAAAATTATACGAATAATCATCCAAAAACACGCTAAGTGTAGGATTAAAATGTGTTACTTTTATGGTTTATCATTGATGTATGATAAACATCTTTTTCTAAGTGATTTTTATGAAAAACGCATAAAAGGACCAAATTATAAAAGTTATAAAATTAGTTATACTTGAGTGAAATAGTAGAAATTAAGGGTTGTTATAGTTAAGAGAATAATTCAGCTAAGCTTAAATTATAAGAAAGTTGAATAAAAATCATTTTACGAGCCTAAGGGCAAAACTATAATTATGAGAAAGTTTAGGAGCAAAGTCTTAATTTTTCCAAAGTGTGATTCATGAGTTGATTTAGTCAATGTGAGTATTAAATAAGTGGAATTGTCATTATAGATCAAGAAACGTGAAGTGCAGACCGAAATTAGGGCAAGAATAAGGTTGCAGACTAAATCGAACATCTATATACATTTTAAGTACTGAGGTAAGTTTGTGTGAGATTAAGGTTACATGTGTTACTGTGTTTAAATTACTTATTATTTTGTGAAATACTTATTATTTCCATGAAGTCGATTAATAATATCTTGGTAAGAAAATGAATGTGAACATAAGTTGAAGTATCGGTTGAAGACTTGGAATAACGAGGATACCTATATCATGCCATGAGATAAGGAAGGTCCCGTATAAGACCATATCTGGGATATGACATCAGCATCAAATGTAGGTCCTATATAAAATAATGTCTCGGACTTGGTATCGGCATCGAACGTAGATCCTGTCTAAGACCATGTCTAGGATATAGCACCAGCATTGAATAAGGAAGGTCTCGTATAAGACCATGTCTGGGACATGGAATTAGCACCATATAAGGAAGGTCTTGTATAAGACCATGTTTGGGACATGGCATCGACACTATACAAGGAAGGTCCCGTGTAAGACCATGTCTGGGACAAGGTTTCGACACCAAAGGAAGATATTGTGTAAGACCATGTCTGGGACATGGCATCGACATCGAGCTAAGAGATCTCCTGTAAGACCATATCTGGGATATGGCATCGGCATCAAGAGGTGATCCCATGTAAGACCATATCTAGGATGTGGCATTGGTATCGAGATACATGCATGATGAGAATGAGTATCCTCCGATATTCTGGGTAATTCATCGGATAAAAGAGCTAAGTATATAAGGGTGACAAAAGAGCTAAGCATGCAAAGATGATATAGAGCCAAGTTACACAAGGATGGCATTGAGTTCCATTTATGTTAAGGATGATGAAAACTTTGAGTTTATATTTATAATTGCATAAGTGCTGAACTATATGACTAAGTGAATACAGGTACCATGAGTAAAATACAAGTAATGAAATCATAATGTGATATGTGATGGGTAAGAGTAAGTATGAGTAAGTATGCCTAAGCATTTGACACTTATGTTGCTATTATTTTCATGAGATGGAAGAGTTTATTATGAGCAATGATGTTGCTATATAAATTTCATGCAAACTTACTAAGCTATATGCTTAACCCTCTCTGTTCCTTTTTCCTTATAGTATAGCCAAGCTAGCTTGGGGATCGTAGAACGTCGGAGGTCGGATCACACTATCAATCACTATTTTGGTATAGCAAAGTTGATTTATTTTGAGTATGGCAGGTATAGGAACTTGATCATTTTGAGTAATGTCATATTGGGAGCCAAAGTGTTGGCTATTAAGGTTACTCACTCTTTTTGTATATGGCCAATAGAAATTGGCCAATATTTGTAAGGTTTTAATCATTAATGATGATGAGTTTTATGATATCAAAGTTTATGCAATCGATGGAGTTATATGTGAGGAGTATGAATGATGATTTAGGGGATCTTTCATAGTGCCTGATTGCTATGTTATGTGTTGCTTGAGTTGGTATAAGTGTGTTTATGTTTCAGGGTGGCAATTGGCTTGGAAAATAGCCTCTAATTGTCCACACGGGTAGAAACCAGGCGTGTGTGACACACGGTCAGCCCCATGGGTGTGTTAATAGGCCGTGTGTCCCCTGCATCAACTTGCGAGAATTTGATTCATCACACGGGCCAGCACACAGGCGTGTGCCCAGGTCGTGTGCTCTTAAGAGGTTGATGATGTCATAAATAGAGAGCTCCACGGGCGTGTCTAGGCCATGTGAAAGACACGGGTTATAGACATGGGCGTGTGTCTAGCCGTGTGAAAACTCCTGTAGGTTCGAATGAAAAATAAATTCCACATGGGCTAGGGACATGGGCGTGTAAGACTATACGGTTCGACCACATGGGCGTGTCCCATGTCGCACGAGCGTGTGACCTCTGTTTAGGTAAAAATTTTCTAAGAGTGTAAATGTTTTCGATGGAATTCTGAAACTTTCTAGATGTATGTTTAAGGCCTTGTAGGCCTATATTATGCATGTTATGATCAAGGATGAAAGGTTTTAAGTTGAAATCAAATTTTATAGCCCAATAATACATGTTTAAGCAAGGTTAAGTATGGTAATGCCTCGTATCCTGTCCCGCGCGGATACAGGTAAAGAGTGTTACATTTAGTGGTATCAGAGCTACGGTTTAGTTGATTCTCAGACTAATGTAGCGTAAGCATGAGCCTAGCTATACATTCCATACATATGAGTATTTATATAATGATAGTGTGACGACTGTTGATGACTTAAATTGTATTTTCATATAGTAAATGGATCCCGATAGAGTTGTGCCGGATGATGTAGAAAGTAATGCACCGGCTCCAGCTGAAGGGATGGTGCCAAATGAGAATGAGGGTAGACCAACAATCGTGAGCCAGAGAGGAGGAGAAGAGGCTAGGGAAGCCTTTCTCCATATGATGAATGAATGGTATACGGATTTTGTTCGTACGAATCCGAATTCACAACCCCCTCCACCTCTGCCTATTTCTCAGCCTACCCTTGTAGCTCCTCTAGTGGTAGAATTCGTAAGAAGAGAAAAGCCTCTTGTTGATAGAATTCGGAAATAAGGGATCGAAGAATTTTAGGCTAGTAAAGATGACGATCCAGAGAGAGCAGAATTCTGGCTTGAAAACACCATTCGAGTATTTGATAAATTATCTTGCACTCTTGAAGAGTGCATGAAATGTGTAGTATCTCTTCTGAGAGATTCTTCTTATCAGTGGTGGAATATCCTTGTGTCGGTTTTACCAAGGGAAATGATTACATGGGAGTTTTTCCAAAAAGAATTACAGAAGAAGTACATTTGTTAGAGGTTTATTGATCAGAAAATAAAGGAATTCCTTAAACTAAAACAAGGTAAGATGATAGTAATTGAGTATGAGCGTGAGTTCGTAAGGCTCATCAAATACGCTTGAGAGTGTGTATCCACTAAGGTCATCATGTGTAAACGGTTTGAGGACGGATTAAATGAAGATATCAGATTGTTTGTTGGTGTCCTCGAGTTAAAAAATTATTGTGCTAGTGGACCGAGCTTGTAAAGCCAAAAAATTATTGAAAGAGAAAAGAAAAGCTGAGATGGAGTCTCGTGATTCAAGAAAGAGACAATTGAACAAGTCATTTCAATATTCATCCATGAAGTCAAAAGACTTCTTTACCCGATCAGCTACTTTAGCTGGGTTTTAGAATAGAAGTAAGAGTAACTAGTACTCGGGGAATAAAGCTCAGACTACTTCAGTTGCTAGTGTTGGGAACATTTGATCTAATAGAGCAGAATGCGCACAGTGTGGCAGATGACACCCGGTGAATATCGTGCACATGAGAGTGCTTTTTTTAAGTGTGGTTCCCAAGACCATTTTATTCGAAATTGCTTTAAGATGGTTGAAAAAGAGAAGGTTCAGAGTGCAAGATCTGGAAGCGCTAATAGAGGAAGACAACAAAGGAACTTGGGTAGTGGAACGAGTAGTAAAGGTACAACCCGAGAGCAGGCTACGGGGCCTGAGGATAGAGTGCCTGCAAGGACTTATGCCATTTGCGCTCACGAAGAGGCATCATCCCTTGATTTAATTACGGGTACATTTTCTCTTCATGATACTAATGTTGTTGCTTTAATTGATCTGGGATCTACCCACTCATACATTTGCATGAAATTAGTATCTAGTATGAGCATGCCCATAGAGTCTATAGAGTTTGTTATAAAAGTGTCCAATCCACTAGGAAAAAGTGTATTAGTTGATAAAGCATGCAAAGATTGTCCATTGATGATTAGAGGTCACTATTTTAAGGCAAATCTCATGCTATTACCATTTGATGAATTTGATATAATTCTTGGTAAGGATTGGTTAACCACTCATGATGTGATAGTAAATTGTGGAAAGAAATACATTGAGTTGAGATGTGAAAATGGGGACACTCTTCGTATTTAGAAATATGTAAGAAAAGGGTATGAAGCCTATCTTGCCTTCGTTATGAATGCTAAAGAAAGTGACTTAAAGATTGAATTAGTACCGATAGTATGTGAGTATCTAGATGTTTTCCCAAAAGAATTACCAGGGTTGCCTCTGATTAGAAAGGTTGAATTCAGCATTGATTGTACCGATATCGATTGCTCCTTACAGAATGGCTCCATCTGAGTTGAAGGAATTGAAGGCGCAGTTGCAAGAGTTAACAGGCAAAAGTTTCACAAGACCGAGTTATTCTCCATGGGGTACACCATTGTTATTTGTGATAAACAAAGATGGTTCTATGAGATTATGCATAGATTATCGGCAGCTTAATAAGGAAACCATAAAGAACAAATACCCATTACCAAGGATTGACGATTTATTTGATCACTTGAAGGGAGCCACTATGTTTTTCAAGATAGATTTGACATCAGGGTATTATCAGTTAAGAGTGAAAGATTTTGATGTGCTGAAAACTGCATTTTGGACGAGGTTTGGGCATTACGAATTTTTAGTCATGCCTTTTGGTTTAACAAATACCCCTACAATGTTTATGTGTAACACCCCAAACCCATCCTAAACGTTACGACCGGATCTGGCATGTCACATGAAAGGAATGTCTAAAAACTGTGCGTTCGTTAAAAACTTGTATTCTTTATAGTTGTTGTGAGAAATCGAGTTTAAGTAATTTTGAATAAGAAACCGTTTATTATCATTTTAGGTAAATCCCATATTGATCATTTAATAATAGCGAGAACCAAATTGAAAGTCAAACCAAATAAAATACCCAATGCCTTATTACATAACAAAACCAAATTTAAAAGTAAATTAACCCAAAATAGTAATTGAAATAAAACCCAAAATATAGTGCATGGCCACCTCGAGTCCATTCCGGCTCCACATCCGCGATCTATGCCTCATCTACAAATGTAAGTGAAAGGGGTGAGTCACCAAGATTCAGTGTGTAAATCCCCATCCCGATAATAACAAGGCACTTACACATTTGATATGTCAATATGCAAATCATGCAAACCCAACCTAACCAACCGAACTCCTGTGTCTACCCCGTGTGGTCAAAACCACTAGTGGTCAAAACTACTGGTGACCGTAGTCACAAATCATATAAGTGTGGTCAAAACCACTGGTGACCGTAGTCACAAATCATATGGTGGGGCCAACCTACCATGTGGTCAAAACCATTGATGATAATCCCAGAATCAACATGTGGGGCCAACCCACTGTGGTACCAAAACCGACACAATAATCCATGTGGTCAAAACCACTAAGACCGTAGTCACAAATAATAAGGAAACCACTGGTGGTCAAAACCACTAAGACTAGTCACAAATAATAAGGAAACCCAACCCAATGGGTCAAAACCACTCTAAATCATCCTTCCCTCCTCTCATTATACCCATTTTCATGCCATGTTCATCACCATAATAATTGTATGCAGAATGGCATGTATGCAAATTATATATCAAAGATAACGTATGAAACGAATTACCATCATAATCAGAATAACAAATACGACATAATCAAACTAATCAACCTCTAAGAGTATAACCGTAATTTTACCTACCAAAGGCATTTTGTAATTCCACCCTACAGGGGTAGTTTGGTAATTCTACTCGTTACCAATCCATGTAAGCAACGCATCTCAACCATAATCAATGATACGATTAACACGTACAATGCTAATACTACCACGAGAGTACAATGATTATTTTATCGTTTAGTGGTATTTCAATAATTTTACAAACCAGGGGTATTTCGATAATTTTACAACTCGAGGGTATTTTAGCACTTTTGCAACCCAGGGGCATTTCTATAAATTTACAAATCAGGGGTATTTCGATAATTTAACAAATCGGGGTATTTCAATAATTTTACAAATCGAGGGTGTTTTGGTAATTTTGTAAATCGAGGGTATTTTGGTAATTTCGTAAACCAGGGCTATTTTGGTAATTTCATAAACCAGGGGTATTTTGGTAACTTTGTAAACTAGGGCTATTTTGGTAATTTCATAAACTAGGAGTATTTTGGTAATTTTGCACCTACAATGGCCTTTTCGAAGGCCTAATGTCGCCCAGAGCGACTCAGCTACCATTTCTGGCCGTACCGGACTATTGGGCCTAAAACCAGATTTTAGCCCATTCAGGCCCGCACGATCGTGTGGCCCACCTAACATACATCTAGCCACGTATATGAGTTCCACCTAATCTAGTTCACTATATACTATATCATCATGTAATTTATTCAATTGGGCCCACGGGCCCATTGGGCCCACTTCAGCTCATCGCGACCCAAGTAGCCCCAACCCACAAGAATACTACTGATGGCCTCAACTATCGCGTCGAAGCACCACACGTGCGCTCGCACCCTCGTGTGACTACTATTACCGTGATAGGCACTTTGGCATTTACCGCTCTGCCTAGAGTAAAGAGAGTTACACACCGATAGAGTCTAGTGTTAAACTGCGCTGCGACCACTCCTACGCCCAAACGCCCACCAAGGTATGTTAACTCTCCTCCTGAAATGCTCTTTATATAGCTAGCTCTTCACCTTCCTTCTTTGTATCTTTCCGATGTGGGATCCTCCGTCAAGAGAGTTTAAATTCAATGAAACTCTTGCCAGTCAATCCGCAAAAATAAATACTCTATTACTTATCATGAGATTCAAACCTGTGGGCTCCCTTACAACATAATCCACGCCTAACCACTTGGCCACAAGCTCCTCTTGTGTCTTAACCATGCAACTAAATATAAATCTATAGCCAAATTCTAATGTCCAAGTAAAAAGAAAACCAAAATGCAAAAGCTAAGACTTGAACCTTGGGCCTCATTCCTTCCTTGTGGCCTCACCCCCTTGCCTCTTATGTGGCGTCACTTTGCCACTACACCACACACTCCACTTGTGTCATTTTCCTCCACATTTTATTCTTAAGGCCTACCTGCCAACTTCTAGGGTTTTTTTTCACTTAAAACCAAAATTTCCCCAAAGCCAAAGTTCGATCCCGGGACTTCATAGAAGCCCTCTAACCTTTTAGAATCACTTACCTAATAAGTCTAACTTGTATTAATGCCGTTCTTAAAAATTTTGAATGCTACTACGCCTAAGGCCCATTGGGCCCAATCCTACTAGGCACAATTTCGGGATGTTACAAATCTACCCTCCTTAAAGAAATTTCGTCCTCAAAATTTCCAACTAACTAATAGTCACACATCCTAACCTACCATACTACGCTCTTGCTGTGCACTCTGATCTTAATAAAACTAGTATACTTTTAACTAGAATTTAAAACTCCTACACATACTCAAAAACACCTAGCCATTAAAATGCATTTAATATTTCATACGCACCAAACACTATGTCCGACCATCACATCCAAACCAAACACATAGAATAGATACCTGAAATACAGCATATAACAAAGAGAAGTACCACAAAACTTACAGTTCGGATTGGTGCTGGAGACTCGAGTGTCATACTTCTAGGAAAGTGATATATATATTTTTCTAAACAATATTTCAACCAAAATTTGAAAAACATTTTTGAACCCATTCCACAGCCGAGTTTTTGAACCTAGGCTCTGATACCATAATTGTAACACCCCAAACCCGGCCTAAACATTACGACTGGATCTGGCATGTCACATGAAAGGAATGTCTAAAAGCATGCTCATTAAAAAGCTCGATTCTTTATAGTTGTTGTGAGAAATTGAGTTTAAGTAATTTTGAATAAGAAACGGTTTATTATCATTTTAGGAAAATCCCACATTGATCATTTAATAATAAGCAGTAACCAAATTGAAAGCTGAAACCAAATAAAATGCCCAATGTCTTATTACATAACAAAACCAAATTTCAAAGTAAATTAACCCAAAATAGTAATTGAAATAAAACCCGAAAACATAGTGCATGGCCACCTCGAGTCCACCCCGGCTCCACATCCGTGATCTATGCCTCATTTACAAATGTAAGGGAAATGGGTGAGTCACCGAGACTCAGTGTGTAAATCCCCATCCCGATAATAACAAGGCACTTACACATTTGAAATGTCAATATGAAAATCATGCAAACCCAACCTAGCCAACCAAACTCCTGCGTCTACCCCATGTGGTCAAAACCACTAGTGGTCAAAACCACTGGGGACCGTAGTCACAAATCATATAAGTGTGGTCAAAACCATTGGTGACCGTAGTCACAAATCATATGGTAGGGCTAACCCACCATGTGGTCAAAACCACTGATGACAATCCTATAATCAACATGTGGGCCAACCCACTATGGTACCAAACCACTAGGACGAGTCATAACAATCCATGTGTGGTCAAAACCACTGTTGACCATAGTCACAAATAATATCTGTGTGGTCAAAACCACTGGTGGTCAAAACCACTAAGACTAGTCACAAATAATAAGGAAAATGGGGGCCAACCGATCGTGTGGTCAAAACCATCGATGACGCCTAAATCATCCTTCCCCCTCTCATCATACCCATTTTCATGCCATGTTCATCACCATAATAATTAGTGTATGCGTTATGACATGTATGCAAATTATATATCAAAGATAACGATGAAACGAATTACCATCATAATCAGAATAACAAATACGACATAATCAAACTAATCAACCTCTAAGGGTATAACCGTAATTTTACCTACCAAAGGCATTTTTGTAATTCAACCCTACAGGGGTAGTTTGGTAATTCTACTCGTTACCAATCCATGTAAGCAACGCATCTCAACCATAATCAATCATACGATTAACACGTACAACGTTAATACTACCACGAGAGTACAACGATTATTTTATCGCTTAGGGATATTTCCATAATTTTACAAATTAGGGGTATTTTGGTAATTTTACAACTTGAGGGTATTTTAGCACTTTTGCAACCCAAGGGTATTTCGATAAATTTATAAATCGGGGGTATTTCAGTAATTTAACAAATCAAGGGTATTTAATTAATTTTACAAATCGGAGGTATTTTGGTAATTTTGTAAACTGAGGGTATTTTGGTAATTTCGTAAACTAGGGCTATTTTGGTAATTTCATAAACCAGGGGTATTTTGGTAATTTTGTAAACTAGTGCTATTTTGGTAATTTCACAAACTAGGGGTATTTTGATAATTTCACACCTGCAATGGCCTTTCCGAAGGCCTAATGTCGCCCAGAGCGACAGAGCTACCATTTCTGGTCGTACCGGACTATTGGGACTAAAACCAGATTCTGGCCCATTCAAGCCCACATGCTCATGGGGCCCACCTAACATACATCTAGCCACGTATATAAGTTCCACCTAATCTAGTTCACTATATACTATATTATCATGCAATTTATTCAATTGGGCCTACGGGCCCATTGGGCCCACTTCAGACCATCGCGACCCAAGCAGCCCTAACCCACAAGAATACTAATGATGGCCTCAACTATCGCGTCGAAGCCCCACACGTACGCTCGCATGCTCGTGTGGCAACTATTGTCGTGATCGGCACTTTGGCATTTGCCGCTCTACAGCTAGAGTAAAGAGAGAGTTACACACCTGATAGGAGTCTAGTGTTAAACTGCGCTGCGACCACTCCTGCGCCCAAACGCCCACCAAGGTATGTTAACTCTCCTCCTGAAATGCTCTTTATATAGCTAGCTCTTCACCTTCCTTCTTTGTATCTTTTCGATGTGGGATCCCTCCGTCAGTAGAGTTTAAATTCAACTGAAACTCTTGCCGTCCAATCCGTAAAATAAATACTCTATTGCTTGTCATGAGATTTGAACCCAGGCTCTCTTACAACATAATCCACGCCGCTAACCACTTGGCCACAAGCTCCTCTTGTGTCTTAACCATGCACAACTAAATATAAATCTATAGCCAAATTCTAATGTCCAAGTAAAAAGAAAACCAAAATGCAAATGCCAAGACTTGAACCTTGGACCTCCTTCCTTCCTTGTGGCATCACCCCCTTGCCTCTTATGTGGCGTCACTTTGCCACTACACCACACACTCCACTTGTGTCATTTTCCTCCACATTTTATTCTTAAGGCCTACCTGCCAACTTCTAGGGTTTTTTTCACCTAAAACCAAAATTTCCCCAAAGCCAAAGTTCAATCCCGAGACTTCATAGAAGCCCTCTAACCTTTTAGAATCACTTACCTAATAAGTCTAACTTGTATTAATGCCGTTCCCAAAAATTTTGAATGCTACTACGCCTAAGGCCCATTGGGCCCAATCCTACTAGGCCCAATTTTGGGATGTTACAAATCTACCCTCCTTAAAAAAATTTCGTCCTCAAAATTTTCAACTAACAAACAAATACACATCCTAACCTACCACACTATGCTCTTGTCACAAGACTCGATCTTAATAAAACTAATATACTTTTAACTAGAATTTAAAACTCCTATACATACTCAAAAACACCTAGCCATTAAAAGAGACGAATATTTCATACGCACCAAACTTTATGTCTGACCATCGCATCCAAACCAAACACATAGAATAGATACCCGAAATATAGCATATAACAAAGAGAAGTACCATGAAACTTACAGTTCGGATTGGTGCTGGAGACTCGGGTGTCATACGTCTAGGAAAGTGATATATATATTTTTCTAAACCATATTTCAACCAAAATTTGAAAAACATTTTTGAACCCATTCCACAATCGAGTTTTTGAACCTAGGCTTTGATACCATAATTGTAACACCCAAACTCGGCCTAAATGTTACGATCGGATCTAGCGTGTCACATGAAAGGAATGTCTAAAAATTGTGCATTCATTCAAAAGCTCGTATTCTTTATAGTTGTTGTGGGAAATCGAGTTTATGTAATTTTGAATAAGAAACGATTTATTATCATTTTAGGAAAATCCCATATTGATCATTTAATAATAAGCAAGAACAAAATTGAAAGTCAAACCAAATAAAATACCCAACGCCTTATTACATAACAAAACCAAATTTAAAAGTAAATTAACCCAAAATAGTAATTGAAATAAGACCCAAAACATAGTGTATGGCCACCTCGAGTCCACCCGGCCCACATCCGCGATCTATGCCTCATCTCGCAAATGTAAGGGAAGGGGTGAGTCATCAAGACTCAGTGTATAAATCCCCATCCCGATAATAACAAGGCACTTACACATTTGATATGTCAATATGCAAATCATGCAAATCCAACCTAACCAACCAAACTCCCTGTGTCTACCCCGTGTGGTCAAAACCACCGTCAAAACCACTAGTGGTCAAAACCACTTGGTGACCGTAGTCACAAATCATATGGTGGGGCCAACCCACCATGTGGTCAAAACCATCGATGATAATCTCGTAATCAACATGTGGGTCAACCCAATCGTGGTACCAAACCAACTGGACGTGTCATAATAATCCATGTGTGGTCAAAACCACTTGTGACCGTAGTCACAAATAATATCCGTGTGGTCAAAACCACCGGTGGTCAAAACCACTAAGACTAGTCACAAATAATAAGAAAAGTGGGGCCAACCCAATCGTGTGGTCAAAACCATCGGTGACAGTCTAAATCATCCTTCCTCACCTCTCATCATACCCATTTTCATGCCATGTTCATCAATCATAATAATCGTGTATGCGATGACATGTATGCAAATTATATATCAAAGATAACGTATGAAATGAATTACCATCATAATCGTAATAACAAATACGACATAATCAAACTAATCAACCTCTAAGGGTATAACCGTAATTTTACCTACCAAAGGCATTTTTGTAATTCCACCCTATAGGGGTAGTTCGATAATTCTACTCATTACCAATCCATGTAAGCAACGCATCTCAACCATAATCAATCATACGATTAACACGTACAACGCTGATACTACCACGAGAGTACAATGATTATTTTATCGCTTAGGGGTATTTCGATAATTTTACAAACCAGGGGTATCTCGGTAATTTTATAACTTAAGGGTATTTCAGCACTTTTGCAACCCAGGGGTATTTCGAAAAATTTACAAATTGGGGGTATATTGATAATTTAACAAAATGGGGGTATTTAAGTAATTTTACAAATCGAGGGTATTTTGGTAATTTTGTAAATTGAGGGTATTTTGGTAATTTTGTAAACCAGGACTATTTTGGTAATTTCATAAACCAGGGGTATTTTGTTAATTTTGAAAACCAGGACTATTTTGGTAATTTCATAAACTAGGGTATTTTGGTAATTTCAAGACTGCATGGCCTTTCCAAGGCCTAATGTCACCAGAGCGACTCACCACCATTTCGGTCGTCTGGACTATTAGGCCTAAAACCAAATTACGTTTATTCGGGCCCACACGCTCGTGTGGCCCACCTAACATACATCTAGCCACGTATATAAGTTCCACCTAATCTAGTTCACTATATACTATATCATCATGCAATTTATTTAATTGGGCCCACCCCATTGGGCCCACTTTAGCCCATCCGCAAAATAAATACTCTATTGCTTGTCATGAGATTCGAACCCAGGCTCCATTACAACATAATCCACGCCGCTAACCACTTGGCCACAAGCTCCTCTTGTGTCTTAACCATGCGCAACTAAATATAAATCTATAGCCAAATTCTAATGTCCAAGTAAAAAGAAAACCAAAATGCAAAAGCCAAGACTTGAACCTTGGACCTCCTTCCTTCCTTGTATGCGTCACCCCTTGCCTCTTATGTGGCGCCACTTTGCCACTACACCACACACTCCACTTGTGTCATTTTCCTCCACATTTTATTCTTAAGGCCTACCTGCCAACTTCTAGGGTTTTTTTTCACCTAAAACCAAAATTTCCCCAAAGCCAAAGTTCGATCCCGGGACTTCATAGGAGCCCTCTAACCTTCCAGAATCACTTACCTAATAAGTCTAACTTGCATTAATGCCGTTCTCAAAAATTTTGAATGCTACTATGCCCAAGGCCCGTTGGGCCCAATCCTACTAGGCCCAATTTTGGGATGTTACATTATGGATTTAATGAACCGTATTTTTTGGCCTTGTCTTTATTGATGACATACTGATATATTCCCATGATGAGCATGAGCATGCCGAGCACTTGAGGATAGTTTTATAGATTTTACAAGAAAATCAACTGTGTGGCAAGTTCAATAAAAGTGAATTTTGGCTCAAATAAGTTGGATTTTTGGGGCACATTGTCTCGGGAGATGGAGTCCGAGTTTATCCATGCAAAATTTTGGCCATTGTTGAGTGGAAGCCATTCAGGAACGTAACAGAGGTGAGAAGTTTTCTGGGCCTAGCTAGCTATTACAGAAGGTTTTTCAAGGGGTTTTCTATGATAGATACCCCGATGACGAGACTATCACAGAAAGATGTAAGGTTTGAATGGATGGAAAAAGTGTCAATAGAGTTTTGAGAAATTAAAAGCATTATTGACAAAGGCTCCAATTCTAGTACAACCTAAATCGAGAAAAGAATTTGTGATCTACAGCGATGCATCCTTGAATGGATTGGGCTATGTACTTATGCAAGAAGGCAAGGTGATAGCATATGCTTCTAAACAGTTAAAGCCACATGAGAAGAATTATCTGACATATGATTTAGAGTTGGCTGCAATTGTCTTTGCGTTGAAGATTTAGAGACACCATTTGTATGGTGAAAGATGTCGAATATTCACCAACCATAAAAGTTTAAAGTACTTTATGACTCAGAAGGAATTGAACTTAAGGCAAGGAAGATGGTTAGAGCTGATAAAAGATTACGAGCTAGTCATTGACTACCACCTAGGAAAGGCGAATGTAGTCGCCGATGCTTTGAATAGAAAGTCTTTGTTTTCTTTGAGAGGTATGAATACACGGGTGACTTTTTCAAATGATGGTTCCATCTTAACTGAGTTGAGGGCTAGACTGATTTTCCTCCAAAAGATATATCAGGCTCAGAAAGATGACAGTAAATTGAAAGCCAAAAGAGTTCAGTGCAAGTTAGGTATTGAGTCCGATTTTTGGATTAATTTAGATGGGTCTTTGATGTTCAGAGACAAAGTCTGTGTACCGAGGAATGATGATCTCATTCGTAAAGTTTTGCATGAAGCACATAGTGGATGCCTATCTATACATCCTAGTAGCACCAAGATGTATAATGATTTAAAGAAATGGTATTGGTGGCCGAGTATGAAGAAAGATATTTCTGAGTTTGTTTCAAGATGCTTGATTTGTCAGCAGGTAAAGGCCGAACACCAAGTACCCTCAGGTTTGCTTCAACCTATTATGGTGCCCGAGTGGAAATGGGATCGTGTTACCATGAACTTTGTAACGGGTTTCTCATTGACATCGAGCAAGAAAGATGTTGTATGGGTCGTAGTTGATAGACTTACGAAGTCATCTCATTTCATACCTATACGTGTTGACTCCCCACTTGATAAGTTGGTAAACTTGTATGTTTCAGAGATTGTAAGGCTTCATGGAGTGCCTATATCTATTATATCAGATAGAGATTCGAGATTCACATTCAAATTTTAGAAAAAGTTACAATATGCTTTGGGAACAAAGTTGAGTTTTAGTACGGCTTTTTACCCCCAAAATCGAAGGATAGTCGGAGAGAGTAATACAGATACTTGAGGATATGCTTAGGTGTTGCGCTCTTGAGTTTCGGGGCAACTGGGAAAAGTACTTACCGTTGGTAGAGTTTGCTTAAAATAACAGTTTCAGTCAAGTTTGAAAATGGCGCCTTATGAGGCTTTGTATGGGCTTAAGTGCCAAACGCCTTTATATTGGACTAAACTTAAGGAAAATCAGATTCACGAGGTTGATCTGGTTAAAGAAACCGAAGAGAAAGTAAGGGTGATTCAAGATTGTTTAAAATCTACTTCTAATAGACAAAAATCCATTTTGAATTTGAAACGAAAAGAGATCGAGTATCAAGTGGGTGATAGAGTAATCTTGAAAGTGTCGCCATGGAAGAAAGTTCTTAGATTTGGCCAGAAAGGCAAACTAAGTCTGCGTTTTATCAGACCATATGAGATCACCGAGAGGATAGGGTCGGTATCCTATCGATTGGCTTTTCCGTCTGAGTTAGAAAAGATTCATGATGTATTTCACGTGTGTATGTTGCGACGCTACTGATCAGACCCTTCGTATGTGATTACACCGGCAGAGGTTGAAATTCAACCCGACATGAAATATGGTGAATAACCGATTAAGATCCTAGCACGGGAAGTCAAAAAGTTAAGGAACAAAAGTATTACTCTCGTGAAAGTCTTGTGGAAAAGACATGGGGTAGAGGAGGCTACATGGGAACTCGAGGAGGCTATAAGGAACTAGTACCCAAACCTTTTTGCTTGTAAGATTTCCAGGGATGAAAATCCCTAAGAGGGAGAATTGTAACAGCCCGATTTAGGGCCTAGTTAGAATAGTGGTGCGAGACCACAAATCCAAAGTAGAAATATGTATTTTAATGATTTTTTGAGGCTTACAAGGTATTTGCATGATTGTGTGAGAATTTCATGAAGGAATTTTATTAATTAGTAAACAATTTGTCCATTAGTAAATTGCAAGGATTAGAAAATATGAGAATCTAGAAGGTTTAAGTATGAAATAGCATCATAAAAATTATTAGAAGTCCTTATTTAGCAATTAGACCATTATATGTTAAGATGGACAAAAATAGACATGGGAAGGAAAAATCTCAAGAAAGGATCATTAAGGGCATTTTTGTCATTTGGTAAATAAAAGATTAAAAGGGAAAATGAAGTCAAAATTGTGCCCATCTTTTTCTCCTTGGCCGAAATTCCCTAAGGAAGACATAGCTAGGTTTGTTCATCTTTCAAGCTTGATTGTAAGTGTCTCTTTGCCCTGTTTTTAATGTTTTTTTTTTGTATTTTTGAGATCTTCGTAGCTCGATTTAGCTATTTCTAGCTATATTTTGAGCTAGGGTTTATGTTCAAAAATTTACCCATGTGTGACATGCATGTATTTTGATGTTTTAAGGAAGAATATGAAAGTTTGATGTATGATAAACATCTTTTTCTAAGTGATTTTCATGAAAAATGCATAAAATGACCAAATTATAAAAGTTATAAAATTGGTCATACTTGAGTGAAATAGTGGAAATTAAGGGATTTTGTAGTTAAGAGAATAATTCGGCTAAGCTTAAATTACAAGGAAGTTGAATAAAAATCATTTTACGAGCCTAAGGGCAAAAGTGTAATTATGAGAAAGTTTAGGGGCAAAATCATAATTTTGCCAAAGTATGATTCATTAGTCGATTTAGTCAATGTGAGTATTAAATAAGTGAATTTGTCATTATAGATAAAGAAACTTGAAGCCTGGACTGAAACCGGGGCAAGAACAATGTTGCGGACTAAATCGAACATCTATATACATTTTAAGTACCGAGGTAAGTTTGTGTGAAATTAAGGCTCTGTTTGTTTGCTAGTAAAACCTTTTCCAGAAAATGATTTCTGGAAAATGATTTACTTTTCTGGAAAATGATTTACTGAAAATATTTTCTGGTGTTTGGATGAATCTGTGTAAAATATTTTCTGTTGTTTGGTAGATTTCTGAAAATATTTTTTGGAAAAGCTATTTTTACATATATTAATAAATTTTATATACATATTAATAAATTTTATATTTTAAATTATTTTTACATATATTGCAATAATTTATTTATAAATAAAAATAAAATTAAATATATAATAATACTCAATTATTAAGCTACATTATTAATTGTCATAAAATGGAAACAACCAAAGTTAAATTTTGTAATTGTGTTAAAAAATAAAAAAATAAGGATTGAATAATTATAAATAAACTTCCAAAGCACAATTAATACTAATGATGGATGAGTTGAAATGGGAAATTCAGAAAAGAGATTATGGGCTAGTCTTTTGAGAGTTGTGATATTAAACAATTGCAATACATTATCAATCGGCACCATTTAACAACCATTTAACAACACAATCCGGTTTCCTCCGACCAAATCTGAGTAATAGAATATTGTTCGAAACACGAGAGCAAAACAAACAATTCATTTTTTGCATCATGTTTTTATTTATTTTCTCGATATCATATTCATATAATAATATCTTGTCCAAGTCATCAAAATCGTTCACAAGAGTAAGATAGCCCAAAGCTCATCTAGAAAGTTGGAATAATAAGTCTTCAACTTCAGAAGATTTCAATAAGAATCAAAGTAGTTTATAAAGTAACTACAAATTATACAATAGCTGCTAAGGAACAACATGGGGGCAGGTGGATACTCGAATGAAAGTACGCAATTTCACAACATATATCGGCAAATTCTATTATAAGCTTTTGTTGGGTTCACTTTGAAACTCTCCCCAGATATTACCATCCATTTCCACTTTGGTTGAGAAACAGTCACCATTGGAAGCAAACATTATTCAACAATGTCCTAGCTTAGTTATTCACCAATCCATCCTCCAGCCATCAAAATCCAAGATCCATCCACATGTTTTCATGACAATCCTGCATGTACAATCTATTAGTAGTTACTTGCTGCATTGTTGCAAGACATTGACCAAAAACCTAACATAATTGTTGTAACCCATCACGAATATATGCAAAAGGAACTAAAATAAACAAACTGCAAGCAATTGCATGCAAAACCAAAAACTATGACTGCTTAAGAGGAGATATGTTATGGTCAGAATGAAATATGTTAAGCCATCTCCAAAAATGACAGAAACATAATGGTAATGACAACCATTAGATATTCACCATATGAAGTTTATCAGTTGATGTTTAAATGAACATTATTAGAATGTAAAAAATACCCATACACAATAGTGATCTCAGTAACGCATCTTTTCAGCACACTGGAGGACTTTCCAAGCATCAAGCATCCCTCCACAGTAACTAGAAGGAACAGCACAAAGTCCTTGCCTCCCTCTCCATTCCTCACCAGGTTTCAATGTGATAGGTTTCTCAATAGTAGTAGTCTCAGCATACAGCATATGCTTGTATTCATCATCTCCAAAATCAGCCAAAGCCTTTGCCTTTTTATCCCAAGGATTAAATTTTGACAAAGCAAACAGTGCACGGCTACCATAATTAAATAGGGCTGATTGGCCAATTTATGTAACGATAGTGCCTAGTTATATTAATTTTCTTGTTGTTTCATGTCATCTAATAGACATGTAACATCCGGGATTTAGGGGTCTCACATTTTACCTTGTATTTGTGTGCTAGTATGCTCTGTATGCTTATTTGAGTGTGTTTGGGGGCTTCGGGGAACCTTGGGGTTAAGTCTTAGCCTTAGTGAAAATTTTGGTTTGAAGCCTTTAGGAGGAAGCTAGGGAGTTAGGCCTTAAGGGAATTAATGCGGGGTTAATGACACAAGAAAAGAAGTGGTGGAGTGGCAAGGTAATGCCTAGGAGCAAGGGGAGTGTTTGCGTCACAAGGAGTTCCAAGAGGAAGGAGGTTCGAGCAACATGGACGGCATTTTTAGAGTTTGTTTTTGCGTAAAGGGGAGTGGGGAGTTGGATTTGGCATTGGCACTTGAAAGGTGGAAGTTTGAATGGGTTAAGGATTTCAAATAGGTCGTGGAAAGTAAGGCTTGAGTTTGAATCATTCAAATAAGTTTGAATGAGTGAATGGGAGGAAAGTTAGGAGGAAAAGAAGGGATGAAGAGTGAGGTTGAAGAGTTGGCCGAATGTGGGATGCTAGAGGGTGGAAATTTCGGTCATGTTAGAGGGTAGTGGGTGCCAAATTTGCTTAGTGGCTGTAGGGTGCATCTTTTTCATTTTTTCCTTCTCTAGTTTTGTGCCGAAAAGTGTTAGTCAAGGCTCTTCAATTGTCTTCTCTTCATATGACCAAAAGCCAAATGTGAGAGACCATTTTTGTGCATTTTGCTATTCTCTTTGCAACCCTTTCTCCTCTCTTCTATTCACTCTCTAAAAGCCGAAAGTGTCACATGTTCTCTCGTTTTCATCTTGAGTTCATTAATTTGAAGTCACTCTAGCCGAATCATAACTCTCCCTCCTCCTCTTTTCTTTTTCACTTTGACAACCTTAAACCTTCATTACTTTTGCAAAAGCCGAATATTTCATCTTTACATCTCTTCTCTTGGTGGCCGAATCTTTTAGTCATCATTATTCTCTTCTTGCTCGTCTCTATTCTCTCCTTTCCTCTTTTATTGTGTTTATTTCTCAAGTTATATCTCTTGGCCGCATCTGTCAGAGCCTATAGAGGGGGCGTCATTGTTCATCTCCTATCAATCTCCCAATCGGTTCTAGTGTTGTGGTAAGGGGTTCTCTTTTATTTGAATACTACTATTTCTTTTTTTGGTGTGCCAAAATCAAAAGACTAATCCTATTTTTTTGTATGGTCAAGTCTATGAAGGAGGGATTTTGAGTTCTCTGTAAGCCGGCGTTAGGAGTATTAAGGATCTTTCGGGATTTGACCAAGCAAGGTAAGAAGATATTTGGTTCGGCCAAAGGGCCATTTCTTTTGGACAATCGGTGTTAGGCCAAATCTGATATTGATTTATGTAGGGATTTCTACAGCTTTCAAGTACAAGTGAGAACCTTCGGGATTTGGGTTGACTTTGGTAAGGTTATTCAATTAACATGATTATTTAGTCTCGTTTAGATTTGATTTAATGTTTACCTGGGTCTTCTGATTAAGTTATTATTCGATGGATGCGAGTACCAGCCAAGGAGAGAAAGGGGTTGGACACGTAGTCCCTACCCTTAAGTTCAAGAGGCGGTCAGTTTCAGCAATTCGGGATTGGCCACCGGGGTGTGGGCTAGTGTTGGAACAGGATCGTAGGGAAATAGCGGTAGTGTCGGTTTGGGATAGCGTCGATGTGGAGGGCGTGGTATTACGGGTTATCAGGTGTGTAATTAACACACTGGTTATTTATCTACTTTAATTTAAATAAATGTATTATGTACGGTAGCCTAAACAGTGGCTGTGGTGTGTTATTACTCATGTTGGGTAATCCGGTAACCAGGTTAGTATACTACCCATGCTACGGATGTGGTTAGTAATTGTTGATCTATGTAAGCATGTCACATATGTATATTTGGTATGTTCATATGTTATGTTACCATTCTATCATATTATGCTGCATGTGCATGGGGTTCGGGATATATACTGTTAAAGGGGAAGTGTGTACATTTATGTACGTGGATTGATGATGGCCTCGAGCCACATCATGGATTGATGATGGCCTCGAGCCACATCGTGGATTGATGATGACCTTGAGTCTAATCGTGGATATTTGTGATTTTAATCTCGTGGATCAGTGGCTAGACCACTAAGTGGACTTTGAGCAGTATGACTGCCAAAGAGGTGTATAGTGGATGGAGGGTTGATTTAGTAATCCCCTGGTGTTTGGTGGCTGGATATACGGGTGGTGTGTAGCGGTTGGATTTTAGGTTGGGTTAGGGTGATATTATGCATCATGATATGTGGTTTATCGATTTAATATGGTTTTGGGGCTAAGCCCATTTGTGGAAACATGTGGTTTAAATTGCACACTTTGAGTGAAAGCGGCTCACCCATTTTCAAACAATGCAGATAATTCGTAGTCTATTGGACCGGGCTAGAGTGGACTCGGGGTGGCAATCTGAAGCTATTTTTATTTCTAAGTACATTATGAACTTTTGGTTATTTTCTTGGGATATTTTATTGTAATAAGGCCGCTTTAAATGTTTTGGGATTATTACTATGGGTTTAATTTAGTTTTCCTATCCATTGATTAATTAAAAGATGGTTTTAAGATATTTCTAACGTAAGGGTAACTAATGAAAGTTTTTGTTCAAAATCTTGGATCACCTATAAGCAAACATTTTAACTCAAGCATGAATCATGTTTTGAACTTTAAATAACCCAAAATTTTATTCATCGACAAATTGTAAATTCTGAACGAGAAACCCTTATCTTTAAAAACGATGTTTTGATTTAGAAAACCAAAATCTTATTTTCACTTCCAAACTGAACTCTTTTTACACTTTTCCCAGTAACATTCTGAATTCGATTGTGGTGTTTTGGGTCGGGTTTGGGGTGTTACAATTTGGTATCGATGCTGGTTCTAAACTTCGGCCTTTAAGGGTTTTGAGGCCCACAACATTTTAAAAGAAAATTTTTAGAAATGGCTTTGTGGAAGCATGGCACTGCGTCTCAACCCAAGTCCGCTGTAAGTATTCCAAATCTTTGTATGATATATATGAGTGGGCTTGATGGGTTTCATGGGATGTAGACTATTTTAATTAGACTACGATGGACTATAGGTTTAGTTTGAACAACTTCTTAGAGATCATAAGGCTTAAAGCGAGCAAACAAACCTATGAACCGATCCAGGAGTTATGGTGTGTATGAGCATACACATGTCTAAGACCGGATTCAGGGAGAGCTTGGTATTTAAGCAGTCCTAGTGCCTCACCTCCTCTTCGCTGGAATCCTACATGGTGCGTAGTGACTATTCACTCTAACCATGAGGATTTGTTGACAGGCTAAACCTTATAATTAAAACCCAAAGGGACTAGCCACCTTGTTTTGTAAAATCCTAAGGTAAACCCTAGTTTTTAAATTCCCAAATTACCCTGGTTTTGGGAAATGACCGAAATACCCCTAAGTTGAAAATTACCGAAATACCTTTATTTTGGCAAATCACCCGAAACCTTATTTTGGAAAATTACGAAAATACCCTTGTAGGATAAAATTACCGAAATACCCCTGGGTAGGGAAATGACAAAAATGCCCCTCTGTGATGAATGTGAATTCGTGGATGCTATTTGTGTGATGATTGATGAGTATATGTGGTTTTTGGAATTAGGAAATAAGCTTTGGCTGAAACTATAGGTAGGTTCAAGTTCGAAAGAACCACTATCGAAATTACTTTTCATAAAATTATTCGTGATTAATTAGTGAAAAGGAATTCTAATGCATACAAATTTCTTTAAATCAGATTAAGACGTTATTATAGAGACGAGTGGTAGGGGACATGGACGTGTCTGGCGACGACGTGGTAGAGGTGGGATGGCTATATTGGAACCAACAAGTTCTGGTCATGGGTCAGGAAATGAGGCACCACTACCGCTAGGCGTAGGCGGAGTTCGAGGTCGAACAGGGGAGGCGATCGATGTCTTAGGCAATGTTGAGTATGTAAGAGCGAGTGGCTGGGGCGAGTGCAGGGACAGCAACTCATAAGTCCATTCTTGAGTGACTCCGAGCTGATGGAGCTGAAGTGTTTCGAGGTATTTCCAGAGTAGCTCCAAACGTGGCTGAGTATTGGCTAGAGGTAGTCGAAAGGATCATGGATGACTTGGACTGCAGGGCTAAAGAGAAGTTGAAGGGTGTAGTTTCTCTACTTTGGGTTGAAGCCTACGGTGGTGGCTCAACATTAAGCAGGTACCCGATGGACCAAATAAATTGGGATTTCTTCAAGATGAAGTTCTAAGGGAAATGCGTTGGAGCTAGTTATGTGGATGCTTAGAAAGGCAATCTGAACTTGGTGCAAGGAGTAAGGCGATAGTGAGTCGAGGAAAAATTTTTGGTTGGTAAGACGCCTTGGAAATTATCGGGCCGACTATGTGCCTTGTGTAAGATTTAAGGATGGGTTGCGAGACGAACTGTGGTGGTGATAGCTCCTCAATGGGAGAGGATTTTGTGGAGTTGGTAGAAAAGCTAGGATAGTAGAGGAGGTCAAGTGAATTGAAAGGCAAAATAGAGATAAGGACAGAGGCAGGAATAAAAGGAGTTTTGGACCGTCGGCATCATCTGGGGGTTTTCAGAAAAAGCCTAGGGTTGAGAGACACTGCCGTGTTTACATGCGATTATTGGAAGTCGGTCCGTCGGTGTGCTCGATCTGGGAGGTCTCATGTAGGGATTCTTGGGGAAGGAATAAGGAGTGCTACGAGGTGTGCGTCAAGGACCATCTAATTAAAATTGTCCTCGGGGCGTGGCTAGGACTTCAGACGGTGGGTCGGTGTATGTGCAGACCAGGAAAGGGTGGTCAAGGATGCCAAGAGGTCGTGGGCGAATCAAGGAGGGAATGGTTTTAGCGGTCATGAGCACCGAGCGAGAGGATCGAGGGTTACTGAGGCAAGGCGACTGGGTTAGTGTCTGTGACTAGACATCGTGAAAGGGAGGCACGGATGTAATAATGGGTACATTTTAGGTTACCCTTTCTTGCTTTAATTGATGTTGGACCGACTCACTCCTATATTGCTAGCATGATGTCGGAACCTTGAATGTGCAACTGAAATTGCCCTTAGGAAGATGATAGTACTTAGTCCTTTAGGGTAATCAGTAGTGGTAGATAGACTCTTTAGAGATGTGCCTTTAGAGGTTCAGGGGTTTGTGTTTCCGGCTGATTTGATGGAGTTGCCGTTCGGAGAATTTAACTTGATCCTAGGCATGGACTGGTTAGTAACGTATCGTGCGAATTTGGACTGTACTGCTAAGCGCATGACATTGAAGACTCCCGAGGATGATGAGGTTGTGGTTATAGGGGAGAGGAGAGACTACTTGTCTAATGTAGTGTCTATTCTTAAGGCGGAGAAGATGGTGAAGAAGGCGTGCTTGGCCTTCGTAATGTTTGTTAGTGCCTTAGATGCTAAGGGGGCAGTTGTGAGGGAGGTGAGAACAGTAAAGGAGTTTATGGATGCTTTTCCGGAAGAGCTTCCAGGGTTGCCTCCGGATCGTGAGGTGGAGTTTGGAATTGACCTTCTGCCAGGTACAGCGCTGGTGTCTATCGCTCCTTACAGGATGGCTCCGAAAGAGTTGGTTGAGCTTAAGGCCCAAATCTAAGAGTTGTTAGATCACAGTTTCATTCAACCCAATGTGTCTCCATGGGGAGCACCGGTGTTGTTCGTAAAGAAGAAGGACGGATCTATGCGGATGTGCATAGATTACCACCAGTTGAATAAGCTGACGATCAAGAACAAGTACCCGCCTTGAGGATAGAGCGACTTGTTTGATCAGCTCAAAGGGCTCTGATCCTTAGAAGATAGATTTGAGGTCGGGTATCATCGACTTAAGGTGAAGGAAGTAGATATTCACAAGACGGTATTCAGGACTCGTCTGAGCACTATGAATTCCTGGTAATGCCGTTCGGGTTGACAAATGCACCAACTGCGTTCATGGATATGATGAATCGGGTTTTTCAACCCTACCTAGACCAGTTCATCGTGGTGTTTATAGACAACATTCTGGTATATTCCAAGTCTGAAGAGGAGCATGACGCGAATCTACGGGTGGTTCTGCAGATTTTAAGGGAAAAGAAGTTGTACGCCAAGTTTAGTAAGTGCGAGTTTTGGCTAAGAGAAGTAACTTTTCTGGGTCATATGGTATCTGCAGAAGGGATAAGAGTGGATCCTCGGAAGATTGAGGCGGTACTGGATTGGAAACCACCTAAGTCGGTGGCGGAGATTCGCAGTTTCTTGGGGCTAGCTGGTTACCATAGGAGATTTGTTGAAGGTTTTTCCTCTATAGCAGCACCTTTGACTAAGTTGTTGAGAAAGGAGGTACCTTTTGTGTGGATAGATAAGCGACAAGGAGTTTAGAAACTAAAAGAGTTTTGACCGAGGCTCGGTTCTAATTCACTGAAGGAGGAAAGATTTTGTGGTGTATTGTGATGCTTCTCATACGGGGTTGGGTTGTGTCTTGATGCGAGGAAGGAAGGTTGTTGCCTATCGTCTCGGCCAGATTAAGACCACATGAAGTTAACTATCGGACGACGACACAGGTTGGTACGCAATGGTTTTTGCTTTGAAAGTGTGGAGCATTATCGTATGGGGAGAAGTCGGTGATCTATCACGGACCATAAGAGTTTAAAATATCTACTAACTCAGAAAGAGTTGAACTTGAGACAGCGAAGGTGGGTGAAGCTGTTGAAGGATTACGACTGCTCGATTGAATATCTCCCGGGGAAAGAGAATGTGGTGGCAGATGCACTAAGTCAGAAGGTAGTATCAGATTTGAGATCGATGTACGCTCATCTTAGCCTATATGATAACGGAAGTTTATTAGCTGAGCTGCGGGTGAAGCCGACATGGTTAAGTCAAGTAAAGAGAAATAGTTGGTGGGCGAGGTTTGAGTGCTCGACTATTGCAAGTCTGAGAATGGGAATTAGAGGATTACATGTGAACAATGACGAGTTTTGTGTTTCAGTGGTAGGGTTTGTGTGCCAAAAGATGTGGAGTTGAGGTAGAAGATTCTTGAGAATCGCATAGTAGCCCTTATGCTATGCATCGTGGAGGAGTAAGTTATATAGAGATTTACTGGGATCGGTTTGGTGGCCTAGATTGAAGTGGGAAGTTCTGAGAATTTGTGGGAAGTGTTTGGCGTGTCGTGGTCAAAGTCGAACACCAAGTGCCTCGAGTTCTTTGCAACGATAAAAGATTCCACAGTGGAAGTGGGAGAGAATCACGATAGATTTCGTTAGTGGGCTTCCTCTTACGCCTACTAAGAAAGACTCGGTATGGGTGATAGTGGATCGGTTGACAAAATCCACTTATTTCATATATGTTCGTGTTGATTACTCTCTGCAGAGGTTGGCGAGGTTGTATGTAGCGAAAATTGTGAGGCGCATAGAATGCAAGCATCGATCATCTCGGATAGGGACCCTAGATTTCGTCCACGATTTTGGAGAGCGTTGCATCGGGCTTTGGGTACCGAGTTGGATTTTAGCACGGCTTTTCATCTATAGAGCGGATGGCGATCGGAAAGGGTAATTTAGGTATTAGAAGATATGTTAAGGGGATGTGTTATCGACTTCAGAGGTAGTTGGGAAGAATACTCACCTCTGGCAGAATTCGTGTACAATAATAGTTATCAAGCTAGTATTCAGATGGCGCCATACGAAGCATTGCATGGGCGAAAGTGTCGCACTCCCACATTGGACGAGTTAGGTGAGCGTCATGTGCTAGGTCCGAGATAGTGGCGAAATCGGAGGAGAAGGTTAAGGTAATCAAGCTCGATTGAAGGAGGCATCGACAAATAGAAGTCGTATACGGATCTTAAGCTAAAATAGATAGAGTTTGCAGTGGGTGATCGGGTATTTTTGAAGGTTTCACCGTGGAAGAAAGTAATGAGGTTTGGACGTAAGGGTAAGCTGAGTCCCAGGTTTATAGGATCTTATCGAGTTTTGAAGCGAGTGGGGCTAGTAGCGTACCAGTTGAAGTTGCCTTCGGAGTTGAAGCAGATGCATGATGTGTTTCACGTCTCGATGTTACGATGTTACCGTTCGGATCCATAGCATGTGGTACCAGTTGAAGAAGTTGAGTTAAGACTAGATTTGTCCTACGAGGAGGAATCGATTCAGATTTTGGAGCGAGACGTGAAGGTGCTACTAAAGAAATCAGTTCCTCTAGTCAAGGTGTTATGGCGGAACCATGGTTCAAAAGAAGTGTCGTGCGAGCCAGAGGAGACGATGAGACAGCAATACCATCACCTATTTTGCCCAGGTAATTTCGAGGCTGAAATTTCTTTAAGGGGGTAGAACTGTAACATCCAGGATTTAGGGGTCTCGTATTTTACCTCGTATTTGTGCGCTAGTATGCTTTGTATGCTTGTTTGAGTGTGTTTGGGGGCTTCGGGGAACTTTGGGGTTAAGTCTTAGCCTTAGTGAAAATTTTGGTTTGAAGCCTTTAGGGGGAAGCTAGGGGAGTTAGGCCTTAAGGAAATTAATATGGGGTTTATGACACAAGAAAGGAAGTGGTGGAGTGGCAAGGTAACGCCTAGGAGCTAGGGGAGTGTTTGTGTCACAATGAGTTCCAAGGGGGAGGAGGTTCGAGCAACATGGACGGCATTTTTGGAGATTGTTTTTGCGTAAAGAGGAGTGGGGAGTTGGATTCGGCATGGGCACTTGAAAGGTGGAAGTTTGAATGGGTCAAGGATTCCAAATAGGTAGTAGAGAGTAAGGCTTGAGTTTGAATCATTCAAATAAGTTTGAATGAGTGAATGGGAGGAAAGTTAGGAGGAAAAGAAGGGATGAGGAGTGAGGTTGAAGAGTTGGCCGAATGTGGGATGCTAGAGGGTGGAAATTTTGGTCATGTTAGAGGGGAGTGGGTGCCGAATTTGCTTAGTGGCTGTAGGGTGCATCTTTTGCATTTTTTCCTTCTCTATTTTTGTGTCGAAAAGTGTTAGTCAAGGCTCTTCAATTGTTTTCTCTTCATGTGACCAAAAGCCGAATGTGAGAGACCATTTTTGTGCATTTTGCTCTTCTCTTTGCAACCCTTTCTCCTCTCTTCTATTCACTCTCTAAAAGCCGAAAGTGTCACATTTTCTCTCTTTTTCATCTTGAGTTCATTATCTTGAAGTCACCCTACCCGAATCATAACTCTCCCTTCTCCTCTTTTCCTTTTCACTTTGACAACCTTAAACCTTCATTACTTTTGTAAAAGTCGAATATTTCATCTTTACAACTCTTCTCTTGGTGGCCGAATCTTATACTCATCATTATTCTCTTCTTGCTCGTCTCTATTCTCTCTTTTCTTCTTTTATTGTGTTTATTTCTCAAGTTATATCTCTTGGTCGAATCTGTCAGAGCCTATAGAGGGGGCGTCGTTGTTCATCTCCTATCAATCTCCCAATCAGTTCTAGTGTTGTGGTAAGGGGTTCTCTTTTATTTGAATACTACTCTTTCTTTTTTGGTGTGCCGAAATCAAAAGACTAATCCTATTTTCTTGCATGGCAGAATCTATGAAGGGGGGATTTTGAGTTCTCTGTGTAAGCCAGCGTTTAGAGTATTAAGGATCTTTCGGGATTTGACCAAGCAAGGTAAGAAGATATTTGGTTCGGCCAAAGGGCCTTTTCTTTTGGACATCGGTGTTAGGCCGAATCTGATATTGATTTATGTAAGGATTTTGACAGCTTTCAAGTACAAGTGAGAACCTTCGGGATGTGGGTCAACTTTGGCAAGGTTATTCAATTAACATGATTATTTAGTCTCGTTTAGATCTAATTTAACGTTAACTCGGGTCTTTTGATTAAGTTATTATTCGATGGATGCGAGTACCAGTCAAGGAGAGAAAGGGGTTGGACACATAGTCCCTACCCCTAAGTTCAAGAGGCGCCGGTCGATTTATTGATTCGGGGTTGGCCAGGGGTGTGGGCTAAGCGTCGAGAACAAGATCGTGAGCAAATAGCGGTAGTGTCGGTTAGGGATAGTGTCAACGTGGAGGCGTGATATTACGGGTTGTCGGTGTGTAATTAACACCTTTGGTTATTTATCGGCTTTAATTTAAATAAATGTAATGTGTACGATGGCAAGAAACAATGGGCATGTGGTGGTGTTATTACTCATGTTGGGTAATCTGGTAACCAGGTTAGTATACTACCCATGCTACGGATGTGGTTAGTAATTGTGGATCTATGTAAGCATGTCATATATGTATATTTGGTATGTTCATATGTTATGTTACCATTCTATCTTATTATGCTGCATGTGCATGGGGTTCGGGATATATACTGTTAAAGGGGAAGTGTGTACATTTATGTACGTGGATTGATGATGGCCTCGAGCCACATCGTGGATTGATGACGACCTTGAGTCTCATCGTGGATATTTGTGATTTTAATCACGTGGATCAGTGGCTAGACCACTAAGTGGACTTTGAGCGACATGGTGGCAAAGAGGTGTGTAGCAGATGGAGGGTTGATTTAGTAATCCCCACAGTGTGTGGTGGTGGATATCTGGTGGTGTGTAGCGGTTGGATTTTAGGTTGGGTTAGGGTGACATTATGCATCATAATATGTGGTTTATCGATTTGATGTGGTTTAGGGCTAATCCCATTTGTGGAAACATGTGGTTTAAATTGCTGCTGAGTCAAAACGACTCACCCTGCTTTTTCAAACAATGCAAGTAATTAAGTAGTTTATTGATTTGGGTTTGGAGTGGACTCGGGGTGGCCATCGGAAAAATTGTTTTATTTCTAAGTACATTATGGACTTTTGGTTATTTTCTTGGGATATTTTATGAGATCACCGAGAGGATAGGGCGGTATCCTATCGATTGGCTTTTCCGTCTGAGTTAGAAAAGATTCATGATGTATTTCACGTGTGTATGTTACGCGACGCCATCGATCGGACCCTTCGTATGTGATTACACCGGCAGAGGTTGAAATTCAACCCGACATGAAATATGGTGAATAACCGATTAAGATCCTAGCACGGGAGTCAAAAAGTTAAGGAACAAAAGTATTACTCTCGTGAAAGTCTTGTGGAAAAGACATGGGGTAGAGGAGGCTACATGGGAACTCGAGGAGGCTATAAGGAACTAGTACCCAAACCTTTTTGCTGGTAAGATTTCCAGGGATGAAAATCCCTACGAGGGAGAATTGTAACAGCCCGATTTAGGGCCTATTTAGAATAGTGGTGCGAGACCACAAATCCAAAGTAGAAATATGTATTTTAATGATTTTTGTGTGGCTTACAAGGTATTTGCATGATTGTGTGAGAATTTCATGAAGGAATTTTATTAATTAGTAAACAATTTGTCCATTAGGACTAAATTGCAAGGATTAGAAAATATGAGAATCTAGAAGGTTTAAGTATGAAATAGCATCATAAAAATTATTAGAAGTCCTTATTTAGCAATTAGACCATTATATGTTTAGATGGACAAAAATAGACATGGGAAGGAAAAATCTTAAGAAAGGATCATTAAGGGCATTTTTGTCATTTGGTAAATAAAAGATTAAAAAGGGAAAATGAAGTCAAAATTGTGCCCATCTTTTTCTCCTTGGCCGAAATTCCCTATGGTAGACATAGCTAGGTTTGTTCATCTTTCAAGCTTGATTGTAAGTGTTTCTTTGCCCTGTTTTTAATGTTTTTTTTTTGTTGTATTTTTGAGATCTTCGTAGCTCGATTTAGCTATTTCTAGCTATATTTTGAGCTAGGGTTTATGTTCAAAAATTTACCCATGTGTGACATGCATGTATTTTGATGTTTCAAGGAAGAATATGAAAGTTTGATGTATGATAAACATCTTTTTCTAAGTGATTTTCATGAAAAATGCATAAATTGACCAAATTATAAAAGTTATAAAATTGGTCATACTTGAGTGAAATAGTGGAAATTAAGGGATTTTGTAGTTAAGAGAATAATTCGGCTAAGCTTAAATTACAAGGAAGTTGAATAAAAATCATTTTACGAGCCTAAGGGCAAAAGTGTAATTATGAGAAAGTTTAGGGGCAAAATCATAATTTTGACAAAGTATGATTCATGAGTCGATTTAGTCAATGTGAGTATTAAATAAGTGAATTTGTCATTATAGATAAAGAAATTTGAAGCATGGACTGAAACCGGGGCAAGAACAATGTTGCAGACTAAATCGAACATCTATATACATTTTAAGTACCGAGGTAAGTTTGTGTGAAATTAAGGCTCTGTTTGTTTGCCAGTAAAACCTTTCCGTAAAATGATTTCTAGAAAATGATTTACTTTTTGGAAAATGATTTATCAAAATATTTTACGGTGTTTGGATGAATCTGTAAAATATTTTCTCGTTGTTTGATAGATTTCTGAAAATATTTTTTGGAAAGCTATTTTACATATATTAATAAATTTTATATACATATTAATAAATTTTATATTTTAAATTATTTTTACATATATTGCAATAATTTATTTATAAATAAAAATAAAATTAAATATATAATAATACTCAATTATTAAGCTACATTATTAATTGTCATAAGATGGAAACAACCAAAGTTAAATTTTGTAATTGTGTTAAAAAAATAAAAAAATAAGGATTGAATAATTATAAATAAACTTCCAAAGCACAATTAATACTAATGATGGATGAGTTGAAATGTTCCAAATTCAGGAAAAGAGATTATGGGCTAGTCTTTTCAGTAGTTGTGATATTAAACAATTGCAATACATTATCAATCAGCACCATTTAACAACCATTTAACAACACAATCCAGTTTCCTCCAGCCAAATACAGAGTAATAGAATATTGTTCAGAAACCTGAGAGCAAAACAAACAATTCATTTTTTTGCATCATGTTTTTATTTATTTTTCTGATATCATATTCATATAATAATATCTTGTCCAAGTCATCAAAATCGTTCACAAGAGTAAGATAGCCCAAAGCTCATCTAGAAAGTTGGAATAATAAGTCTTCAACTTCAGAAGATTTCAATAAGAATCAAAGTAGTTTATAAAGTAACTACAAATTATACAATAGCTGCTAAGGAACAACATGGGGGCAGGTGGATACTCGAATGAAAGTACGCAATTTCACAACATATATCGACAAATTCTATTATAAGCTTTTGTTGGGTTCACTTTGAAACTCTCCCCAGATACTACCATCCATTTCCACTTTGGTTGAGAAACAGTCACCATTGGAAGCAAACATTATTCAACAATGTCCTAGCTTAGTTATTCACCAATCCATCCTCCACCATCAAAATCCAAGATCCATCCACATGTTTTCATGACAATCTCGCATGTACAATCTATTAGTAGTTACTTGTCGCATTGTTGCAAGACATTGACCAAAACCCAACATAATTGTCGTAACCCATCACGACTATATGCAAAAGGAACTAAAATAAACAAACCGCAAGCAATTGCATGCAAAACCAAAAACTATGACTCGCTAAGAGGAGATATGTTATGGTCGTAATGAAACATGTTAAGCCATTTCCAAAATGATGAAACATAATGGTAATGACAACCATTAGATATTCACCATATGAAGTTTATCGGTTGATGTTTAAATGAACATTATTAGAATATAAAAATACCAATACACAATAATGATCTCAAGAACGCATCTTTTCAAAGACACTGGAGGACTTTCCAAGCATCAAGCATCCTCCACAAGAATTAGAAGGAACAAGACAAAGTCCTTGCCTCCTCTCCATTCCTCACTGTGTTTCAATGTGATAGGTTTCTCAATAGTAGTAGTCTCAAAGATACAAGATATGCTTGTATTCATCATCTCCAAAATCACCAAAGCCTTTGCCTTTTTATCCCAAGGATTAAATTTTGACAAAGCAAACAGTGCACGGCTACCATAATTAAATAGGGCTGATTGGCCAATTTATGTAACGATAGTGCCTAGTTATATTAATTTTCTTGTTGTTTCATGTCATCTAATAGACATGTAACATCCGGGATTTAGGGGTCTCACATTTTACCTCGTATTTGTGTGCTAGTATGCTCTGTATGCTTATTTGAGTGTGTTTGGGGGCTTCGGGGAACCTTGGGGTTAAGTCTTAGCTTTAGTGAAAATTTTGGTTTGAAGCCTTTAGGGGGAAGCTAGGGAGTTAGGCCTTAAGGGAATTAATGCGGGGTTAATGACACAAGAAAAGAAGTGGTGGAGTGGCAAGGTAACGCCTAGGAGCAAGGGGAGTGTTTGCGTCACAAGGAGTTCCAAGAGGAAGGAGGTTCGAGCAACATGGACAGCATTTTTAGAGTTTGTTTTTGCGTAAAGGGGAGTGGGGAGTTGGATTCGGCATTGGCACTTGAAAGGTGGAAGTTTGAATGGGTTAAGGATTTCAAATAGGCCATGGAGAGTAAGGCTTGAGTTTGAATCATTCAAATAAGTTTGAATGAGTGAATGGGAGGAAAGTTAGGAGGAAAAGAAGGGATGAAGAGTGAGGTTGAAGAGTTGGCCGAATGTGGGATGCTAGAGGGTGGAAATTTCAGTCATGTTAGAGGGTAGTGGGTGCCGAATTTGCTTAGTGGCTGTAGGGTAAATCTTTTTCATTTTTTCCTTCTCTAGTTTTGTGTCGAAAAGTGTTAGTCAAGGCTCTTCAATTGTCTTCTCTTCATATGACCAAAAGCCAAATGTGAGAGACCATTTTTGTGCATTTTGCTATTCTCTTTGCAACCCTTTCTCCTCTCTTCTATTCACTCTCTAAAAGCCGAAAGTGTCATATTTTCTCTCTTTTTCATCTTGAGTTCATTAATTTGAAGTCACTCTAGCCGAATCATAACTCTCCCTTCTCCTCTTTTCTTTTTCACTTTGACAACCTTAAACCTTCATTACTTTTGCAAAAGCCGAATGTTTCATCTTTACATCTCTTCTCTTGGTGGCCGAATCTTTTACTCATCATTATTCTCTTCTTGCTCGTCTCTATTCTCTCCTTTCCTCTTTTATTGTGTTTATTTCTCAAGTTATATCTCTTGGCACATCCGTCGAGCCTATAGAGGGGGCGTCATTGTTCATCTCCTATCAATCTCCCAATCGGTTCTAGTGTTGTGGTAAGGGGTTCTCTTTTATTTGAATACTACTATTTCTTTTTTTGGTGTGCCAAAATCAAAAGACTAATCCTATTTTCTTGTATGGTCAAGTCTATGAAGGAGGGATTTTGAGTTCTCTGTGTAAGCCAGCGTTAGGAGTATTAAGGATCTTTCGGGATTTGACCAAGCAAGGTAAGAAGATATTTGGTTCGACCAAAGGGCCATTTCTTTTGGACAATTGGTGTTAGGCCAAATCTGATATTGATTTATGTAGGGATTTCTACAGCTTTCAAGTACAAGTGAGAACCTTCGGGATTTGGGTTGACTTTGGTAAGGTTATTCAATTAACATGATTATTTAGTCTCGCTTAGATTTGATTTAATGTTTACCGGTCTTCCGATTAAGTTATTATTCGATGGATGCAGTACCACCAAGGAGAGAAAGGGTTGGACACGTAGTCCCTACCCTTAAGTTCAAGAGGCGGTCGGCCAAAGAATTCGGGATTGGCCACGGGTGTGGGCTAGTGTTGGAACAGGATCGTAGGGAAATAGCGGTAGTGTCGGTTTGGGATAAGCGTCGATGTGGAGCGTGGTATTACGGGTTATCGTGTGTGTAATTAACACCTGGTTATTTATCTACTTTAATTTAAATAAATGTATTGTGTACGGTAGCCTAAACAAAGGTGTGGTGTGTTATTACTCATGTTGGGTAATCTGGTAACTGTTAGTATACTACCCATGCTACGGATGTGGTTAGTAATTGTTGATCTATGTAAGCATGTCACATATGTATATTTGGTATGTTCATATGTTATGTTACCATTCTATCATATTATGTTTGCATGTGCATGGGGTTCGGGATATATCGTTAAAGGGAAGTGTACATTTATGTATGGAATTGATGATGGCCTTGAGCCACATGGATTGATGATGGATTGATGATGACCTTGAGTCTAATCGTGGATATTTGTGATTTTAATCCGTGGATCGGCTAGACCACTAAGTGGACTTTGAGCAAAGATGACCGCCAAAGAGGTGTATATGGATGGAGGGTTGATTTAGTAATCCCCTGGTGTTTGGTGGCTGGATATACGGGTGGTATGTAGCGGTTGGATTTTAGGTTGGGTTAGGGTGATATTATGCATCATGATATGTGGTTTATCGATTTAATATGGTTTTGGGGCTAAGCCCATTTGTGGAAACATGTGGTTTAAATTGCACACTGAGTGAAAATGGCTCACCCCATTTTTCAAACAATGCGGTAATTCGTAGTCTATTGGACCGGGCTAGAGTGGACTCGGGGTGGCAATGCAGAAGCTATTTTTATTTCTAAGTACATTATGAACTTTTGGTTATTTTCTTGGGATATTTTTATTGTAATAAGGCCGCTTTAAATGATTTGGGATTATTATTATGGGTTTAATTTAGTTTTTCCTATCCATTGATTAATTAAAAGATGGTTTTAAGATATTTCTAACGTAAGGGTAACAAATGAAAGTTTTTGTTCAAAATCTTGGATCACCTATAAGCAAACATTTTAACTCAAGCATGAATCATGTTTTGAACTTTAAATAACCCAAAATTTTATTCACCGACAAATTGTAAATTCTGAACGAGAAACCCTTATCTTTAAAAACGATGTTTTGATTTAGAAAACCAAAATCTTATTTTCACTTCCAAACAGAACTCTTTTTACACTTTTCCCAGTAACATTCCGAATTCGATCGTGGTGTTTTGGGCCAGGTTTAGGGTGTTACAATTTGGTATCAGCGCCCGGTTCTAAACTCGGCCTTTAAGGGTTTTGAGGCCCACAACATTTTAAAAGAAAATTTTTCAGGAAATGGCTTTGTGGAAGCATGGCACCTGCGTCTCCGGCCCAAGTTCGCCAAGTAAGTATTCCAAATCTTTGTATGATATATATGAGTGGGCTTGATGGGTTTCATGGGATGTAGACTATTTTAATTAGACTCTGATGGACTATAGGTTTAGTTTGAACAACTTCTTAGAGATCATAAGACTTAAACCGAGCAAACAAACCTATGAACCAGTCACCGAGTTATGGTGTGGCAACAGGCATACACATGTCTAAGACCGGATTCAGGGAGAGCTTGGTATTTAAGCAGTCCTAGTGCCTCATCTCCTCTTCGCTAGAATCCTACCTGGTGCGTAGTGACTATTCACTCTAACCATGAGGATTTGTTGACAGGCTAAACCTTATAATTAAAACCCAAAAGGGACTAGCCACCTTGTTTTGTAAAATCCTAAGGTAAACCCTAGTTTTTAAATTCCCAAATTACCCTGGTTTGGAGAAATGACCAAAATACCCCTAAGTTGAAAATTACCAAATACCTTTATTTTGGCAAATCACCCGAAACCTTATTTTGGAAAATTACGAAAATGCCCTTGTAGGATAAAATTATCAAAATACCCCTGGGTAGGGAAATAAAAAAAAATGCCCCTCTGTGATGAATGTGAATTCGTGGATGCTATTTGTGTGATGATTGATGAGTATATGTGGTTTTTGGAATTAGGAAATAAGCCTGAAACTGAAACTATAGGTAGGTTCAAGTTCGAAAGAACCACTATCGAAATTACTTTTCATAAAGTTATTCGTGATTAATAAGTGAAAAGGAATTCTAATGCATAAAAATTTCTTTAAATCAGATTAAGACGTTATTATAGAGATGAGTGGTAGGGGACATAGACGTAATACGCGACGACGTGGTAGAGGTGGGATGGCTATATTGGAATCAACAAGTTCTGGTCATGGGTCAGGAAATGAGGCACCACTACCGCTAGCTGTAGAGGCGAGTTTCAGGGTCAGACAGGGGGAGACGATACAGTGTCTTAGGCAATGTTGAGTATGTAAGAGCGAAGTGGTCATGAAAAGTGCAGGACAACAACTCAGAAGTCCATTCTTGAGCGACTCCGAGCTGATAGAGCTGAAGTGTTTCGAGGTATTTCCGGAGTAGCTCCAAATGTGGCTGAGTATTAGAGGCAGTCGAAAGGATCATGGATGACTTGGACTGCACGGCTAAAGAGAAGTTGAAGGGTGTAGTTTCTCTACTTTGGGTTGAAGCCTACCAGTGGTGGCTCACTGTTAAACAGGGTACCCCGATGGACCAAATAAATTGGGATTTCTTCAAGATGAAGTTCTAAGGAAAGTACGTTGGAGCTAGTTATGTGGATGCTTAGAGAAAGGCATTCCTGAACTTGGTGTAAGGGAGTAAGACGGTAGCTGAGTGCGAGGCAAAATTTTTGCGGTTGAGCCGGTACGCCTTGGGAATTGTCAGAACTGACTATGTGCACTGTGTAAGATTTAAGGATGGGTTGCGAGACGAACTGTGGTTGTTGATAGCTCCTCAATGGGAGAGGGATTTTGTGGAGTTGGTAGAAAAGCTAGGATAGCGAGAGATGTCAAGTGAATTGAAAGGCAAAATAGAGATAAGGATGTGAGGCGTGAATAAAAGGAGTTTTGGACCGTCAAGATCATCCAGGGGTTTTCGGAAAAAGCCTAGGGTTGAGGGACTCCCTGCCTGTTTACAAGCGCTTATTGGAAGTCGGTCCCGTCAGTGTGCTCAGTGCGGGAGGTCTCATGAGGGGATTACTGGGGAAGGAATAAGGAGTGCTACAGGTGTGCATCAAGGGACCATCTAATTAAGAATTATCCTCAGGACGTGGCTAGGACTCAGACAGTAGGTCAGGTGTATGTGCAGCCAGGAAGGGGTAGTCAACAGATGTCAAGAGGTCGTGGGCCGAATCAAGGAGGGAATGGTTTTGGCCGAGGTCGCAGAGCACCGGGCAGAGGATCAGGGGTTACCGAGGTAAGGCAGCCTAGGTTAGTGTACGCAGTTAGACATCGTGAAGAGGGGGAGGCACCAGATGTAATAACGGGTACATTTTTAGGTTACCCTTTACTGCTTTAATTGATGTTGGACCGACTCACTCCTATATTGCTAGCATGATGTCTGGAACCTTGAATGTGCAACCTGAAATTGCCCTTAGGAAGATGATAGTACTTAGTCCTTTAGGGCAATCAATAGTGGTAGATAGACTCTTTAGAGATGTGCCTTTAGAGGTTCAGGGGTTTGTGTTTCCGACTGATTTGATGGAGTTGCCGTTCGAAAAATTTAACTTGATCCTAGGCATGGACTGGTTAGTAACGTATCGTGCGAATTTGGACTGTGCTGCTAAGCGTATGACGTTGAAGACTCCCGAGGATGATGAGGTTGTGGTTATAGGGGAGAGGAGAGACTACTTGTCTAATGTAGTGTCTACTCTAAAGGCGGAGAAGATGGTGAAGAAGGCGTGCTTGGCCTTCTTAATGTTTGTTAGTGCCTTAGATGCTAAGGGGGCAGTTGTGGGGGAGGTGAGAACAGTAAAGGAGTTTATGGATGCTTTTTCGGAAGAGCTTCCAGGGTTGCCTCTAGATCGTGAGGTGAAGTTTGGAATTGACCTTCTGCCAGGTACAGCGCTGGTGTCTATTGCTCCTTACAGGATGGCTCCGAAGGAGTTGGTTGAGCTTAAGGCCCAAATCCAAGAGTTGTTAGATCACGATTTCATTCGACCCAATGTGTCTCCATGGGGAGCACCGGTGTTGTTCGTAAAGAAGAAGGACGGATCTATGTGGATGTGCATAGATTACCACCAGTTGAATAAGCTGACGATCAAGAACAAGTACCCGCTACTGAGGATAGACGACTTGTTTCATCAGCTCAAAGGGGCTACAGTCCTTTCAAAGATAGATTTGAGGTCGGGGTATCATCAGCTTAAGGTGAAGGAAGCAGATATTCACATGACAGTGTTCTAGACTCGATACGGGCACTATGAATTCCTGGTAATGCCGTTCGGGTTGACAAATGCACCAACTGCGTTCATGGATATGATGAATCAGATTTTTCAACCCTACCTGGACCAGTTCATCGTGGTGTTTATAGATAATATTCTGGTATATTCCAAGTCTGAAGAGGATCATGACGCGAATCTACGGGTGGTTCTGCAGATTTTAAGGGAAAAGAAGTTGTACGCCAAGTTTAGTAAGTGCGAGTTTTGGCTAAGAGAAGTAACTTTTCTGGGTCATATGGTATCTGCAGAAGGGATAAGAGTGGATCCTCGAAAGATTGAGGCAGTACTGGATTGGAAACCACCTAAGTCGGCGGCGGAGATTCACGCTTGGGGCTAATGGTTACCATAGGAGATTTGTTGAAGGTTTTTCCTCTATAGCAGCACCTTTGACTAAGTTGTTGAGAAAGGAGGTACCTTTTGTGTGGATAGATAAGCAGCAAGGGAGTTTCGAGAAACTAAAAAGAGTTTTGACCGAGGCTCTGGTTCTAATTCAGCCTGAAGGAGGGAAAGATTTTGTGGTGTATTGTGATGCTTCTTATACGGGGTTGGGTTGTGTACTGATGCAGGAAGGGAAGGTTGTTGCCTATGCGTCTCGACAGTTAAGACCCCATGAAGTTAACTATCCGACGCACGACCTAGAGTTGGCTGCAATGGTTTTTGCTTTGAAAGTGTGGAGGCATTATCTGTATGGGGAGAAGTCGGTGATCTATACGGACCATAAGAGTTTAAAATATCTACTAACTCAGAAAGAGTTGAACTTGAGACAATGGGTGGGTGAAGTCATGAAGGATTACGATCGCCGATTGAATATCTCCCGGGAAAGCGAATGTGGTGGCGAGATGCGCTAAGTCAGAAGGTAGTATCGGATTTGAGAGCGATGTACGCTCATCTTAGCCTATATGATAACGGGAGTTTATTAGCTGAGCTGCGGGTGAAGCCGACATGGTTAAGTCAAGTAAAAGAGAAATAGTTGGTGGACGAGGTTTTGAGTGCTCGACTATTGCAAGTACAGAATGGGGAATTAGAGGATTACAGTGTGAACAATGACGGAGTTTTGTGTTTCCGTGGTATGGTTTGTGTGCCAAAAGATGTGGAGTTGAGGTAGAAGATTCTTCGAAAATCGCATAGTAGCCCTTATGCTATGCATCGTGGAGGGAGTAAGTTATATAGAGATTTACGGGATCAGTTTTGGTGGCCTAGATTGAAGTGGGAAGTTACAGAATTTGTGGGGAAGTGTTTGACGTGTCGCCAGGTCAAAGTCGAACACCAAGTGCCTGTGGTTGCTTGCAACCATAGAAGATTCCATAGTGGAAGTGGGAGAGAATCACGATGGATTTCGTTAGTGGGCTTCCTCTTACGCCTACTAAGAAAGACTCGGTATGGGTGATAGTGGATCGATTGACAAAATCCACTCATTTCATATATGTTCGCGTTGATTACTCTCTGCAGAGGTTGGCGAGGTTGTATGTAGCAAAAATTGTGAGACGGCATGGGGTACCGGCATCGATCATCTCGGATAGGGACCCTAGATTTACGTCATGATTTTGGAGAGCGTTGCATCAGGCTTTGAGTACCAGGTTGGATTTTAGCACGGCTTTTCATCTACAGACGGATGGCCAGTCGGAAAGGGTAATTTAGGTGTTAGAAGATATGTTGAGGGGATGTGTTATCGACTTCAGAGGTAGTTGGGAAGAATACTTACCTCTGGCAGAATTCGTGTACAATAATAGTTATCAAGCTAGTATTCAGATGGCGTCATACGAAGCATTGCATGGGCGAAAGTGTCGCACTCCCACCTGTTGGACAGAGTTAGGTGAACGTCATGTGCTAGGTCCAGAGATAGTGGCAGAATCAGAGGAGAAGGTTAAGGTAATCCGAGCTCGATTGAAGGAGGCATCTGACAAACAGAAGTCGTATACGGATCTTAAGCTGAAATAGATAGAGTTTGCAGTGGGTGATCGGGTATTTTTGAAGGTTTCACCGTGGAAGAAGGTAATGAGGTTTAGACGTAAGGGTAAGCTGAGTCCCAGGTTTATAGGATCTTATCGAGTTTTGAAGTGAGTGGGGCCAGTAGCATACCAGTTGAAGTTGCCTTCGGAGTTGAAGCAGATGCATGATGTGTTTCACGTCTCGATGTTACGATGTTACCGTTCGGATCTATAGCATGTGGTACCAGTTGAAGAAGTTGAGTTAAGACTAGATTTGTCCTATGAGGAGGAACCGATTCAGATTTTGGAGCGAGACGTGAAGGTGCTACTAAAGAAATCAGTTCCTCTAGTCAAGGTGTTATGGCGGAACCATGGTTCAAAAGAAGTGTCGTGCGAGCCAGGAGAGCGTTGAGACAAGAATACCATCACCTATTTTGCCTGTGTAATTTCGAGGTGAAATTTCTTTAAGGGGTAGAACCAGAACATCCGAGATTTAGGGTCTCAGATTTTACCTTGTATTTGTGCGCTAGTATGCTTTGTATGCTTGTTTGAGTGTGTTTGGGGCTTGGGAACCATGGGGTTAAGTCTTAGCCTTAGTGAAAATTTTGGTTTGAAGCCTTTAAGGGAAGCTAGGGGAGTTAGGCCTTAAGGGAATTAATACGGGGTTTATGACACAAGAAAGGAAGTGGCGGAGTGGCAAGGTAACGCCTAGAAGCAAGGGGAGTGTTTGTGTCACAATGAGTTCCAAGGGGGAAGAGGTTCGAGCAACATGGACGGCATTTTTGGAGATTGTTTTTGCGTAAAGGGGACTGGGGAGTTGGATTCAGCATGGGCACTTGAAAGGTGGAAGTTTGAATGGGTCAAGGATTCCAAATAGGTAGTGGAGAGTAAGGCTTGAGTTTGAATCATTCAAATAAGTTTGAATGAGTGAATGGGAGGAAAGTTAGGAGGAAAAGAAGGGATGAGGAGTGAGGTTGAAGAGTTGGCCGAATGTGGGATGCTAGAGGGTGGAAATTTTGGTCATGTTAGAGGGGAGTGGGTGCCGAATTTGCTTAGTGGTTGTAGGGTGCATCTTTTGCATTTTTTCCTTCTCTATTTTTATGCCGAAAAGTGTTAGTCAAGGCTCTTCAATTGTTTTCTCTTCATATGACCAAAAGTCAATGTGAGAGACCATTTTGTGCATTTTGCTCTTCTCTTTGCAACCCTTTCTCTCTCTTCTATTCACTCTCTAAAAGCCGAAAGTGTCACATTTTCTCTCTTTTTCATCTTGAGTTCATTATCTTGAAGTCACCCTAGCCAAATCATAACTCTCCCTTCTCCTCTTTTCCTTTTCACTTTGACAACCTTAAACCTTCATTACTTTTGTAAAAGTCGAATATTTCATCTTTACATCTCTTCTCTTGGTGGCCGAATCTTATACTCATCATTATTCTTTTCTTGCTCGCCTCTATTCTCTCTTTTCTTCTTTTATTGTGTTTATTTCTCAAGTTATATCTCTTGGTCGAATCTGCGAGCCTATGAGGGGCGCGTTGTTCATCTCCTATCAATCTCCCAATCGGTTCTAGTGTTGTGGTAAGGGTTCTCTTTTATTTGAATACTACTCTTTCTTTTTGGTGTGTCAAATCAAAAGACTAATCCTATTTTCTTGCATGGCGTAATCTATGAAGGAGGATTTTGAGTTCTCTGTGTAAGCCAAATAAGTAAGAGTATTAAGGATCTTTCTGGATTTGACCAAGCAAGGTAAGAAGATATTTGGTTCGCCAAAGGGCCATTTCTTTTGGACAATCGGTGTTAGTTAGAATCGATATTGATTTATGTAGGGATTTTGACAGCTTTCAAGTACAAGTGAGAACCTTCGGGATGTGGGTCGACTTTGGCAAGGTTATTCAATTAACATGATTATTTAGTCTCGTTTAGATCTAATTTAAAGTTAACCCGGGTCTTCTGATTAAGTTATTATTCGATGGATGCGAGTACCAGCCAAGGAGAGAAAGGGGTTGGACACATAGTCCCTACCCCTAAGTTCAAGAGGCGGTCGGTTCAAGAGTTCGGGGTTGGCCACTGGGGTGTGGGCTAGCGTCAGAACAAGATCGTAGGCAAATAGCGGTAGTGTCGGTTAGGGATAGTGTCAACGTGGAGGGCGTGATATTACGGGTTATCAGGTGTGTAATTAACACACTGGTTATTTATCGGCTTTAATTTAAATAAATGTAATGTGTACAGTAGCCGAAACAATGGCTGTGGTGGTGTTATTACTCATGTTGGGTAATCTGGTAACCAGGTTAGTATACTACCCATGCTACGGATGTGGTTAGTAATTGTGGATCTATGTAAGCATGTCATATATGTATATTTGGTATGTTCATATGTTATGTTACCATTCTATCTTATTATGCTACATGTGCATGGGGTTCGGGATATATACTGTTAAAGGGGAAGTGTGTACATTTATGTACGTGGATTGATGATGGCCTCGAGCCACATCATGGATTGATGACGACCTTGAGTCTCATCGTGGATATTTGTGATTTTAATCACGTGGATCGATGGCTAGACCACTAAGTGGACTTTGAGCAAAGATGACCGCCAAAGAGGTGTGTAGCGATGGAGGTTGATTTAGTAATCCCCTGGTGTGTGGTGGCTGGATATACGGGTGGTGTGTAGCGGTTGGATTTTAGGTTGGGTTAGGGTGACATTATGCATCATAATATGTGGTTTATCGATTTGATGTGGTTTTAGGGCTAATCCCATTTGTGGAAACATGTGGTTTAAATTGCACACTGAGTCAAAACGACTCACCCTATTTTTCAAACAATGCAAGTAATTCGTAGTTTATTGGACTATACTGGAGTGGACTCGGGGTGGCCATGCAGAAGCTGTTTTTATTTCTAAGTACATTATGGACTTTTGGTTATTTTCTTGGGATATTTTTATTGTAATAAGGCCGCTTTAAATGTTTTGGGATTATTATTATGGGTTTAAGTTAGTTTTTCCTATCCATTGATTAATTAAAAGATGGTTTTAAGATATTTCTAACGTAAGGGTAACAAATGAAAGTTTTTGTTCAAAATCTTGGATCATCTATAAGCAAACATTTTAACTCAAGCATGAATCATGTTTTGAACTTTAAATAACCCGAAATTTTATTCACCGAAAAATGGAAAATTCTGAGCGAGAAACCCTTATATTTGAAAGCGATGTTTTGATTTAGAAAACCAAAATCTTATTTTCACTTCCAAACAGAACTCTTTTTACACTTTTCCCAAAGAATATCTCAATTCTATGCGTGGTGTTTTGGGCCGGGTTTGGGGTGTTACAAGACATTTGTTAATAAACTCATGCATGAATCCCTAAGAAAAAGAATAATAAAAGAAGATGCAATAACCCAAAGAGGACTTTTATCGAACATATTGTGAGTTGCTTACGAAATAACCCAAACTAGCACCAATTAACAAATATGGTTTCACTATTGAAGAGCAGAGAATAACGATTTATTGGTTAAGGAATTAAAATTGAAGGCAAGCTATGGATTCCATACCTCGATAATATACCATGATGCAACACGAATCAAAGATATTAGTTAAGGAAGTTGTCATTATATTTCTAGAGGTAGCAAAATAACAATTTATCGGAACAACTGTCTATCATGTATAAATCACAAACCATATCTAACACTCAAACCTGAGTCCAAGTAACATTGATTTGTAAACTGGTAATACAATTGAATATGTGCAAACATATAATTTTTATAAGAAGCTTTCGAGTAAATTTGATAATGGTGCACAAAACCAACACTATAAAACTGACTTGATCTTAAGGATTCAAACATAAAAGAGACCAATTTGTAGCATGTTCAATGTTGTGTCAAACAAAAAAAGCAACACAATTCTAACACCTAATTTTTGTTCTCCTTATAACATTTATCCAAAAACATGCCATCATTAATGTGAAATAGTTATTTTAGTCGAGAACAAATAAATAAAAAAAGAAAAACAATTCAATAATTCATGAACAAACACTAACGATGAAAGCTGGATAAAGTAGCCACAAACCTTGGTGAAGTTGAAGACTGTTCTATTGCCAGATGCTCTATTTGAGGAAACATGGAATTGAGAATGTCAAATTTCGGACGCAAACCATGTGAAAATGGGCACCACGAAGCGTAAAAGAGTACAAAAGTATAACCATTTTGCTGTTTGGAGGTCAATTATCTGTCAAGGAAGTCTCCATTAACCTGCAAACAGACATAAGATATTATTAGAATGTTTACCCATGAGATATTGCAAGTCATGCAAAATTTGTAATCCTCGAAACATATATTACAACTAGATGGAACAATTATCTAAACTAAATTATGGGAAAGATGAAATTTTTTTACTAACATAAATGTGATGATTAGAAGATACTTGGCAAGGAAACTGCATGAACCCTAAACGGATAAATAGAAAGTAAACAATGCCCTTGAAGAAAGAAAGTAATGGGTATGGAATTAAGAAAAATGGGCAACCATAGTCAAAATAACACTACATTAACAGAAAAATTCATCGAAAACATTGACAGAAAAAATAAATAGAGAATAAACAAATGAAATTGAGAGAATAAACAGAGAGTAATCAGTCAGTGATGAAACATTAGAGAAATATGCACATACCTGGAGGAGATTATTTTCCAAAGATTTCAAGACCTAGCGAAAGGATAGATTCCAAGACCCAACGAAATGAGGAACCAGAAAAGTCTAAGAAAAAGAGAAAGAGATTTGTTGGCTGAGAAAGAAAGAAGGAAGGAGAAGAAATGAAGAAGAGAAGAAGGAGAAAGCTCTAGCAAATGTCTTACGGAAAATAAATTGGTAAGACATTTTACAGAATTAAAGAAGAGATTTTCCCCGTGTTTGTAAAATGTTTTATTTGAGAAATTTATTTTCCATGAATCAAATGCCGAAAAATCCAGAAAATGTTTTCCGGAAAATATTTTCCACCAAACAAACAGACCCTAAGGTTACATGTGTTACTGTGTTTAAATTACTTATTATTTTGTGAAATGCTTATTATTTCCATGAAGTCTATTAATAATGTCTTGGTGAGAAAATGAATGTGAACATGTAAGTTGAAGTCTCGGTAGAAGACTCGGAATAACGAGGATACCTATATCATGTCAGGAGAGAAGGAAGGTCCCGTATAAGACCATATCTGGGATATGGCATCGGCACCGAATGTAGGTTTCGTATAAGACCATGTCTGGCACATGGCATCGACACCTAACGTAGAACTTGTATAAGACCATGTCTAGGATATGTCATCATCATCGAATAAGGAACGTCTCGTATAAGACTATGTCTGGGACATGGCATCCGCACCATATAAGGAAGGTCCCGTATAAGACCATGTTTGGGACATGGCATCAGCACTATACAAAGAAAGTCCTGTGTAAGACCATGTCCGGGACATGGTTTCGGCACCAAAGGAAGATCTCGTGTAAGATGATGTCTGGGACATGGCATCAACATCGAGCTAAGAGATCCTGTGTAAGACCATATTTGAGATACGACATCGGCATCAAGAGGTGATCCCATGTAAGATCATATCTGGGATGTGGCATTGGTATCAAGATACATGCATAATGATATTGAGTATCCTCTGATATTCAGGGTAATTCATCGGATGAAAGAGCTAAGTATGTAAGGGTGAAAAAAGAGCTAAGCATGTAAAGATGATATAGAGCCAAGTTATACAAGGATGATATTGAGTTCCATTTATGTTAAGGATGATGAAAACTTGGAGTTTATGTTTATAATTGCATAAGTGCTAAACTATGTGACTAAGTGAATACAGGTACCATGAGTAAAATACAAGTAATGAAATCATAATGTGATATGTGATGGGTAAGAGTAAGTATGAGTAAGTATGCCTAAGCATTTGAGACTTATGCTGCTATTGTTTTCATGAGATGGAAGAGTTTATTATGAGCAATGATGTTGCTATATAAATTTCATACAAACTTACTAAGCTATATGCTTACCCCTCTCTTTTCATTTTTCCTTGTAGTATCGCCAAGCTAGCTCGGGGATCGTAGAACATCGGAGCTCGAATCACACTATCAATCACTATTTTGGTATAGCAAAGTTGATTTGTTTTTATTATGGCATGTATAGGAACTTGATAATTTTGAGTTATGTCATATTGGGAGCCAAAGTGTCGGCTTTTAAGGTTACTCTTTTTGTATGTGGCCAATAGAAATTGGCCAATATTTGTCAAGTTTTAGTCATTAATGATGATGAGTTTTATGATATGAAATTTTATGCAATCGATGGAGTTATATGTGAGGAGTATGAATGATGATTTAGGGGATCCTTCAAAGTGCATGATTGCTATGTTATGTGTTGCTTGAGTTGGTATAAGTGTGTTTATGTTTCAATGTGGTAATTGGCTTGGAAAATAGCCTCTAATTGTCCACACTGTAGACACACAGTGCTTGTTACACACGATCAGCCCCATGGGTGTGTTAATAGGCCTGTGTCCCCGCGATCAACTTGTAAGAATTTGATTCGTCACACAGCCAAGACACATGCGCAGCCTGTGCCGCGTGTGCTCTTAAGAGGTTGATGATGTCATAAAGAGAGAGCTCCATGGGCGGAAGACACGATACGTGCTCTTGGCCATTGAGGACACGGTTATAGACATGGGTGTGTGTCTAGCCGTGTGAAAACTCCTATAGGTTCAAGGGAAAATAAATTCCACATAGGCTAGGGATAAGGCGCGCAGAGACCACACGGCGTGTCCCATGTCACACTGGTGTGTGACCCTTCTTTAGGTAAAATTTTCTAAGAATGTAAAAGTTTCCTATTGAACTTCAAACTTTTCAGATGTATGTTTAAGGCCTCGTAGGCCTATGTTATGCATGTTATGATCAATGATGAAGGGTTTTAAGTTGAAATGAAATTTTATAGCCCAATAATACATGTTCAAGCAAGGTTAAGTAAAGAATGCCTCGTATCATGTCCCTGCGCGTATTACACGGGTAAGGGTGTTACATTTAGTGGTATCAAAGCTACGGTTTAGTCGATTCTCGAGTAACGTAGCATAAGCATGAGTATAGCTATACATGCCATACATATGAGTATTTATATAATGATAGTGTGGACGACTCTTGATGACTTAAATTGTATTTTCATATAGTAAATGGATCCCATAGAGATGTGGCGATGATGTAGAAAGTAATGTGCCGCCCCACCGAAAGGACGGTGTTAGAATGAAAATGAGGGTAGACCTACAACCGTAAGTCAAAGAGGAGGATAAGAGGCTAGGAAGCCTTTCTATATGATGAATGAATGGTATATGAAGTTCGCTCGTGACGAATCCAAATGTACAACCCCCTACCCCGCTTATTCCTCACCTACCCCTATAGCTCCTCTAGTGGTAGAAGTAAGAAGAAAAAGCTTTCGATTGATAGAATCGGAAACAAGGGCTAAAGAATTCGGCTAGTAAAGATAACGATCCGTAAATAGCGCACTCGCTTGAAAACACCATTTGAGTATTTGATGAATTATATTGCACACAAGAGTGCATGAAATGTGTAGTGTCTCTTCCGAGAGATTCTTCTTATCGGTGGTGGATTACCCTTGCTTGGTTGTACCAAGGGAAAGGATTACATGGGAGTTTTTCCAAGAAGAATTTCAAAAGAAGTAAATTAGTCGAGGTTTATCGATCGAAAAAGAAAGGATTCTTGAACTAAAACAAGGTAAGATGACGAGAACTCCAAGACGAAGCGTGATTTTGTAAGGCTCAACAAATACGCTGAGAGTGTGTTTCCAATGAAGCCATCATGTGTAAACAGTTTGAGGACGGATTAAATGAAGATATCGATTGTTTGTTGGTGTCCTCGAGTTAAAAGAATTTGTTGTACTAGTGGACCCGGGCTTGTAAACTCAAGAATTGGTGAAAGAGAAAGGAAAAGCTAAGATGGAGTCTCTTGATTCAAGAAAGAGACAATTGAACAAGTCGCTTCAATCTTCATCCACGAACTCAAGAGACTTCTCTACTCGATCGACTATTTCATTGGGTTTTAGAATAGAAGTAAGGTAAGCAACACTGGGAATAAAGCTTAGACTACTTCAGCCGCAAGTGTTGGGTACATTCAATCTAATAGACCTAATACGATGCGGTAGGGCGCATTTACACCCTAAGAATGCCGTGCACATGAGAGTGCTTGTTTTAAGTGTGGTTCCCAAGACCATTTTATTCGAGATTGCCTTGAGATGGTTGAAAAGAGAAGGTTCATAGTGCATGATTGCTATGTTATGTGTTGCTTGAGTTGGTATAAGTGTGTTTATGTTTCTGTGGTGGCAATTGACTTGGAAAATAGCCTCTAATTGCCCATATGGGTAGACACACTCAGGCAGTGTTCTAGGCTGTGTGACACACCCACAGCCCATGGGTGTGTTAATGGCCGTGTCCCCTGATCAACTTATGAGAATTTGATTTGTCATACGAGCCAAAGACATGGGCATATGCCTGTGCCGTGTGCTCTTAAGAGGTTGATGATGTCATAAACAAAAAGCTCCACACCGTGGGACACGGCAGTTTAGGCTGCGTGGAAGGAACGGCTTATAGACACCTGCGCAGTGTCTAGCCGTGTGAAAACTCAGTAGGTTCAAGGAAAATAAATTCCACATGGGCTGGGGACATGGGCGTAAGTTCACACGGTCCGACCATACGGGCGTGTCCCATGTCGCACTAGAGTGTGACCCCTGTTTAGGTAAAAATTTTCTAAGAGTGTAAAAGTTTCCGGTTGAACTTTGAAACTTTCCGGATGTATGTTTAAGGCCTCGTAGGCTTATATTATGCATGTTATGATCAAGGATGAAAGGTTTTAAGTTGAAATGAAATTTTATAGCCCAATAATACATGCTCAAGCAAAGTTAAGTACGGTAATGCCTCGTATCCTGTCCTAGCGTCGGACACAGGTAAGGGGTGTTACAATATCATGGCTCGAAGCCAAATCAGTGAACTCGCACACTAAGTGGTAATATCATGGCCCGTAGCCAAATCAATGAACTCGCACACTAAGTGCTGATATCATGGCCGAATCTATCTCGAATATTTTTGTACCATTATATTCATCAACAATTCAATCATAAAGCATTAAATCGCAATTATAATAATGATTATTAACATACGAACTTACCTCTAACTCGCATTTACGTAAAACAATTATTTAATCTATAACTTTTCTTTCTCTCGTTGTTATTTTGGTATAGCAAAGTTGATTTGTTTTTATTATGGCATGTATAGGAACTTGATAATTTTGAGTTATGTCATATTGGGAGCCAAAGTGTCGGCTTTTAAGGTTACTCACTCTTTTTGTATATGGCCAATAGAAATTGGGCAATATTTGTCAAGTTTTAGTCATTAATGATGATGAGTTTTATGATATGAAATTTTATGCAATCGATGGAGTTGTATGTGAGGAGTATGAATGATGATTTAGGGGATCCTTCAAAGTGCATGATTGCTATGTTATGTGTTGCTTGAGTTGGTATAAGTGTGTTTATGTTTCAATGTGGTAATTGGCTTGGAAAATAGCCTCTAATTGTCCACACGGGTAGACACACAGGCGTTTGTTACACACGATCAGCCCCATGGGTGTGTTAATAGGCCCTGTGTCCCCTGCATCAACTTGCAAGAATTTGATTCGTCACACAGGCCAGCACACATGCGTGTGCCCAGGCCGTGTGCTCTTAAGAGGTTGATGATGTCATAAATAGAGAGCTCCATGGGCGGAAGACACGGCGTGTCTTGGCCATTGAGGACACGGGTTATAGACATGGGTGTGTGTCTAGCCGTGTGAAAACTCCTATAGGTTCGAAGGGAAAATAAATTCCACATAGGCTAGGGATAAGGGCGTGTGAGACCACACGGGCGTGTCCCATGTCACACGGAGTGTGTGACCCTTCTTTAGGTAAAAATTTTCTAAGAATGTAAAAGTTTCCGGTTGAACTTCGAAACTTTTCAGATGTATGTTTAAGGCCTCGTAGGCCTATGTTATGCATGTTATGATCAATGATGAAGGGTTTTAAGTTGAAATGAAATTTTATAGCCCAATAATACATGTTCAAGCAAGGTTAAGTACAGTAATGCCTCGTATCATGTCCTGGCGTCAGACACGGGTAAGGGGTGTTACATTTAGTGGTATCAAAGCTACGGTTTAGTCGATTCTCAGAGTAACGTAGCATAAGCATGAGTATAGCTATACATGCCATACATATGAGTATTTATATAATGATAGTGTGACGACTCTTGATGACTTAAATTGTATTTTCATATAGTAAATGGATCCCGATAGAGATGTGGCAGATGATGTAGAAAGTAATGCCGCCTCCCACTGAAAGGACGGTGCCGAATAAAAATGAGGGTAGACCTACAACCGTAAGTCAAAGAGGAGGATAAGAGGCTAGGGAAGCCTTTCTCTATATGATGAATGAATGGTATACGAAGTTCGTTCGTACGAATCCAAATGTACAACCCCCTCTACCCCCGCTTATTCCTCAGCCTACCCCTATAGCTCCTCTAGTGGTAGAAGTGTTAAGAAGAAAAAAGCTTTCGATTGATAGAATCTGGAAACAAGGGCCAAAGAATTCCGGGCTAGTAAAGATAACGATCCAGAAATAGCAGAATTCTGGCTTGAAAACACCATTTGAGTATTTGATGAATTATATTGCACACCTGAAGAGTGCATGAAATGTGTAGTGTCTCTTCTGAGAGATTCTTCTTATCAGTGGTGGATTACCCTTGTGTTGGTTGTACCAAGGGAAAGGATTACATGGGAGTTTTTCCAAGAAGAATTTCAAAAGAAGTAAATTAGTCAGAGGTTTATCGATCAGAAAAAAAAGGATTCCTTGAACTAAAACAAGGTAAGATGACAGTAACTCAGTATGAGCGTGATTTTGTAAGGCTCAACAAATACGCTCGAGAGTGTGTTTCCACTGAAGCCATCATGTGTAAACAGTTTGAGGACGGATTAAATGAAGATATCAGATTGTTTGTTGGTGTCCTCGAGTTAAAAGAATTTGTTGTACTAGTGGACCGGGCTTGTAAAACTGAAGAATTGGTGAAAGAGAAAGGAAAAGCTAAGATGGAGTCTCTTGATTCAAGAAAGAGACAATTGAACAAGTCGTTTCAATCTTCATCCACGAACTCAAGAGACTTCTCTACTCGATCAGCTATTTCTGCTGGGTTTTAGAATAGAAGTAAGGGTAAGCAATACTCGGGGAATAAAGCTTAGACTACTTCAGTTGCAAGTGTTGGGTACATTCAATCTAATAGACCGGAATACGCATAGTGTGGTAGACGACACCCCGGTGAATGCCGTGCACATGAGAGTGCTTGTTTTAAGTGTGGTTCCCAAGACCATTTTATTCGAGATTGCCTTGAGATGGTTGAAAAAGAGAAGGTTCATAGTGCATGATTGCTATGTTATGTGTTGCTTGAGTTGGTATAAGTGTGTTTATGTTTCAGGGTGGCAATTGACTTGGAAAATAGCCTCTAATTGCCCATATGGGTAGACACACGGGCGTGTGTCTAGGCCATGTGTGACACACGGTCAGCCCCATGGGTGTGTTAATAGGCCGTGTGTCCCCTGCATCAACTTGCGAGAATTTGATTTGTCATACGAGCCAGCACATGGGCATATGCCCAGGTCGTGTGCTCTTAAGAGGTTGATGATGTCATAAACAAAAAGCTCCACAGTCAGGGGACACGGGCGTGTTTAGGCCGTGTGAAGGAAACGGCTTATAGACACGGGCGTGTGTCTAGCCTTGTGAAAACTCCTGTAGGTTCGAAGGGAAAATAAATTCCACATGGGCTAGGGACATGGGCGTGTAAGTTCACACGGTCCGACCATACGGGCGTGTCCCATGTCGCACTAGAGTGTGACCCCTGTTTAGGTAAAAATTTTTTAAGAGTGTAAAAGTTTCCGGTTGAACTCTGAAACTTTCCGGATGTATGTTTAAGGCCTCGTAGGCTTATATTATGCATGTTATGATCAAGGATGAAAGGTTTTAAGTTGAAATGAAATTTTATAGCCCAATAATACATTCTCAAGCAAAGTTATGTACGGTAATGCCTCGTATCCTATCCTAGCGTCGGACACAGGTAAGAGGTGTTACAATATCATGGCTCGAAGCCAAATCAGTGAACTCGCACACTAAGTGGTAATATCATGGCCCGTAGCCAAATCAATGAACTCGCACACTAAGTGCTGATATCATGGCCGAATCTATCTCGAATATTTTTGTACCATTATATTCATCAACAATTCAATCATAAAGCATTAAATCTCAATTATAATAATGATTATTAACATACGAACTTACCTCTAACTCGTACGACGGAAAACAATTATTTAATCTATAACTTTTTCTTTCTCTCGTTGTAAGTTTGTACGTCATTTTTCTTGATCTATATAATCAAATTTAACTTATTTAATCATTATTCTACTCAATTCAATCAAATTTCATATTATGGAAAAATTACTATTTTGCCTTTATACTTTTGACCATTTTACAATTTAGTCCCTAGGCTCGTAAAATTAAAATTCATGAAATTTAACCACACCCAATCCTATCATAAATTCATACATGCTCATAACAGCCCATACAATTCATAATTTCACATATTTAACACACCATTTTCACATTTATCAATTTAGACCCTATTTGACAATTTCATTAAAAATCATGTAACAAAAGTTGTTTATTTAATAAGAAGGATTTATTTTCTTCCATAAAACTTCAAAAATATATTATACTCATCAATATAAATTATCAAACTATTCAATGGTTTTGCAAATTAGCCCCCTCATTAGATAGATTAAGCAACAACAATTCGAAAAACATAAAAATCGATAAAAACGAACTCCAAATTCACTTAAATACAAGGAATTTTCCTAAGAAAAAATTTCAAGCTTCCATGGATTCTAAATGATGTAATTTTTGGCTGAAATATGAAACAATAGATGGCCACTTTGTTTTATTTTATTTAATTTACCTTTAGTAGCCTTTTTACCATTTTACCCTTACCTAACTTTAAAAATTACTCAACTACCAAGCCATGCACATCAAATATCACCTTTAATGGTTTAATTTCCATTTAATGACCTCCACTTTAAATTTATATAGCTATTTAATACCTTTACCTAATAGAACACAACTTTTGCACTTTACGCGATTTAGTCCTTTTCATCGAATTGAACATGTAAACAGTAAAATTTCTTAATGAAATTTTTATACCATAATTCTAACATACTATAGACCTCAAAATAATATTAAAATAATTTTTTTTTCAACTTCAAATTTTTGGTCATGAAACCACTGTTCTGATTTTTACCGAAAACGGGCTATTGCAAATAAATTGAAGTGTTAGGGGTTAAATTGATAGAATTTTAATTTAGAATATAGAAAAGGGATTGAATTGTATAATAAATCATAATTTTTTAGCAATAAATACTAAATTGTAAAATTTTGAAATTAGGGTTTTATGGTGAAATTAGTTTAAAGTGGAAATTGAATAAGATATGGAAACAATTTTGGAAGAAATAGAGTTAGTTTTGATTAGGGACTAAATTAGAATTTATTAAAAAATTGAATATAAATTTAAATATTCAAAAATAAAATTATGTGTATTGATGATTTTAAATTGTTTTAATTTTTGTAGCTAATGTTGTGCCAGAGACCTCGGCTAAGAAAGGAAAAGAGAAAGTCGACGAGGAGTGATTCAAAAATTACGGTTTGTATTTCTATAATCCGAGCTTAATAATTAATTGTTGAATTTATTACTTAATGTGTATGGTAAGTAAGTTGAGTTAAGTAATTGATATTTTGATATTGAATTGAATAGAATTGAATTATGAACATATATGATTATTTGAATTGGAATGAATATTGATTGAAATGGAACATGTGATTTGAAAACCCTATTAACTGTATTGGGCTGAGTCGGATATAGTTGGCATGTCATAGGATTGGAAGTGTTCAAGGATACTTCGACTTCGAGTCGATGAGACACTAGTGTCAAACTATTACTTCGGATAAATTCGATGAGGTACTAGGTACCAACTTACTTTGGCATGGCCGATGAGACACTGGTGTCAATTTATTACTTTGAATTATTCGATGAGGCACTGGGTGCCATACTGGTGTTTTTGGTTGGATCTGTGTAGTCGTTCTAGTCCGAGTCCCATTAATAGGGGTAAATAAATATTTTGGCCAATTGATTGATATTGAATGATATTGAATATGGATTGCAATGATCAATGAATGAATTATGAAATTGAAATGCATGGAATTGCATAAGCTATAGGTTCATGAAATGAACATGATTATTGTTAAATGATGTGTGAAACAAGTAAGAAAAGCTATTTGAGATAGCTAGAATTGAGAATTTGTAGTTAATGTATAAATTGATTTATTGGTTAACTAATGTTTTGTAAGATTAAATGTATATATTTATTATGTTGTTTACTTCAAAGCATTCGGATTATAGAAATACCACTGAGTTTATTCTCAGCGTATGGTTTGTTTTTGGTGCGCAGTTTAGGTTAAAGTCGAATTGTTGAATTAGCATCCAAAGCTGATCCCGAACTTAAAATGTGGTGATGTATGTTTCTTTTTGGTTGATGGCATGTACCTAGTATATTTTATTTTAGTCATTTTGAAAAATGTTTGTAAATGATATTTTAAGATGTTATTGGTTGGTTATATACAAATATATATGCTATGTTGAGCCAAATATATTGTATGTTTAAGTTGATACTTAAGTGGATATGAAATAGATAAAAATTGGGGTTGAAATGGTATGAAATTTTGAGTTAGCTTGAATGATGTCTTAATGGTTTGTTTGGACAATATATGTGAAGTACCTATGTAACAGCTCGATTTTGGGTCTAGTCAGAACAGTGGTTTCGAGACCACAAATTCGACAAGGAAAAAAATTATTTTTATTAAATTTTTATGGTCTACACTTTCACAAAATGATTTATTGAAAATTTTGTTCCAAAATTTTGACATTTGGGAACTCAATTTAGTCAAAAGGACTAAATTGTAAAAAGTGAAAAAGTTGAGTTCTACATGTTAGAGGTGTCCAATTGTTAAGAAATTTTAAATTTGAGGTCCTTAAATGGTAATTAGACCATTGGATAATTTTTTGGACAAAAAAAGGATATGAAATAAGTGAAATAGATTATTTTTAAGTTAGGGGCATTTTTATCATTTAGTGATTAAATGTCATAATAAACAAAATAAAAGCCAAATTCTTGTCCATCTTCAACCCATGGCCGAAACTTACATGGAGAAACCATGGCTAGGGTTTTCCAAGCTTTCATGCTCAATAATAAAGAAAAACGAGTTTCGAATTTAGAACGGGGGAAAGACTAATATTGGATGACTCGGTCCCTTTTGCCATTTTAAGTCGAGGTAAGTTCATTTGGTAAACATTAATGTTTATTTGTTATATTGACGAATAATTTATGAAATTACTCGTATTATTTGTTGAATATTGGAAACTAATGTTCGAATAAGTAAACGCAGGGTTGAACTATTTTGTTTAGTGGTAAATGATAATTTGACAGAAAAGACCATGGGCAAATCATGGCATAGTGTGACAATGTGAAAACTATGTGAAATTGTGACTAAGTGAATCTTGGTGCTTGTCTAGTATGTCCTACTAGTGGCTGGGTATTTCTGTATATTATAGATACCTGACAGCTTGTGTGAGCAGCACTGAGTAGTTACGTATGACCGACAACTTGTGTGAGCAGACCCGAGAATGTAAATGTGAATAGCTCAAGAGCGAGCATATGTGTGTTATGTGATTATGTGATGTCCAGGTACTAGTCTTGTACGTCTACTAGTGGCTAGGTAGCCATGCATATGTTGTGGATACCTGACAGCTTGTGTGAGCAGCATTGTGTAGCTACGTCTGACTGATAGCTTGTGTGAGCAAACCCATGAATGTTAAGTGATTCGTGTGGTCTTATAAGTTCTACCAGTGGCTGGGTAATCCGGCATGTGTTGTGGATACCTGACAACTTGTGTGAGTAGTACTAAGTAGTAACGTATGACCGACAACTTGTGTGTGGAGACCCGAGAATGTAAGTGTTAATAGCTCAAGAACGAGCATATATGTGAAATGTGATAAGAGGTAGCTTCGACTACATATATGTGACACTTATGTGCAAGCGTTCTGAGTATCCGTAATATTCCGATGTGTTCAACGGAAAATGACTAAAGTGTAAATGAATGTGAATATGTGATGATCAAGTGCAGGTATATGTATGTATACACTCATGAGCAATGTGCTCGGTATGTGATTGAATTTTGGTAAGAATGCAAACGAGTAAGTTATACCCATGAGAATGACCTTGTGATTATAAGTCCATGCTTATGATGTATGGATATGTGGTAAATGTGATTAATGATCATGTGTGAGGCTTTTAGGCCAAATTAAATTGAGAAATGATATGTTCAAGTCTTTGTTGTTGATGTATAGGTTAAATTGGCCAATGAATGGCTTGTAAATATTTGATAATGACTAGTTATTAGAATGACTAACCATGGATATACTTTGGTGTTATATGTGTGTAAATGAAAATTAATATAAAGGAAACATGAAAGAGTAAAATTAGCAATAAAACAGTTTGGAGTTTTATTGGACAACAGTTGTGTGACTTTGAAAAATCACTAAAAAATGGTGGAAATTGAATTAGAGGTTGAATGAGATATGAGATTAAAGCTTATTGAGTCTAAAATAGAATAAGCAAAAGAATTTCATATGGTGAGATATTTGGATTTTAGCGAGACAGTGTCAGAATGATTTTGGAATCCGCTATTTTGACTTGGGAAATTCATTAAAACTTTTACAAAAATGATCATGGGATAAAATTTATATTCTTGAATATATTAATGAGTCTATTTTCAAGAGAAACAAACGAGAACATCATTCGAATTCTGTACAATGAGATAATTAATTTGTAGTCAAGAGGGGTCAAAACTGTCAGACAACAAAATAAGGGATACTTTAATGAATAAACTGTACTGATTGGTTGAACCAAAAATTCTGGAAATTTTATGTAAGAAGATATGTGAGTCTAGTTGTAGGGAAAATTAGTAGATCTTAATTTGAAGTTCTGTAACTCTAGATAAAAATAATTTAGTGACTGTAACTTGAGTAAACAGCTCAAGATGAACATAAATGAATTGTGAAATTTTATGAAATAATGATGGTATTATCTTGAGAGCTTATAATGAGGATTGTTAAAAGCATGGTAACCAATTGATTATTATTTGCATACTTACTTACTAAGCTTTATAACTTACACCGTTGTTTTTGTGTTTATAATGTACTCAGGTTAGCTTGGATTGGAAGTCACCGGAGAACCTATCACACTATCAAGCTTACAATTTAGGTATCGATGATTTTATACTTAAGGTTATAGCATGTATAAGGAACTTGGTCATGTGTATATGTTACTATGAGTTGTCCTAGAATAATGACCCATGATATTCGGAGTTCATTGTTGTATATGGCCATTTAATGTGGCCAATAAATTGGTTATGCTATAAACTCATGATGATGAATTCCATGGTTGAGTAAATTGTATGCTATGACTTGTTATGCGTGTGTGGTGGATGTTTTAGTAGCTTTAATATGTCATGGAATATGTCATTCAAGTTATGCTCAAGTATGGGCATGATAAGGTAGAAATTGGCTTGGAAAATTTCTAACTTCTTGGCCACACAGGTAGAGACACGGCCGTGTGTCTTAGCCGTGTGGAGGACACGGCCTGCTTACACGGGCGTGTGACTCTCCAAAACAAGGAAATTTTCTAAATGTTCCAATAGTTTTTAAAGTTCTCGGTTTAGTCCTAAATCATTCGTAAAGCATGTTTTGGGCCTCGTAGGCCCATTTTAAGGACTTGATGATATAAGATAGAAGTTTTAAATTTGAAACGAAAATTTATGCCTTTAATTTGTTTAGTTGCAAGTGTTATTGTCCAGTAACGCCTCATACCTATTCCAGCATTGAACACGAGTAAGGGTGTTACAACCTATGAAAACACATTGGATAGGTCATTAGGTTGATGTTTTTGACATGTATTAGAGGTGTTTAATCGTATTTTAAAGTGGTTGAACGATTGGCTTTTGAGTTACTTGTTGTTTAAGTTTGCAGGGTTGGTAAACTTGATGTTTAAGGCTCATTTTGAGTCCACATGGCCAATCACACGGGCGTGTGACTATATTGTGTGAGACACACGGCTAACACAAGGATGTGTAAATTTGCCGTGTGTCCCCTACAACTTAAAATTTTAAAAATAGAATGCTCAAGTCTTACCACACGTGCAGAGACACAGGCGTGTGTCTCAGCCGTGTGAGGAACACGGCCTAGCACACGGGCATGTGCCATGGCCGTGTGAAAACTGCATTTAATTTTTAAAAACTAAATTGACTACACGACCTAGCACACGGGCGTGTGACTTGACCGTGTGAGGTAATTCAGAGAGTTAAACGGGGTAGGACACGGCTTGAACCTCAGGAGTAACACCCCTTACCTGTATTCAACGCCGAAACAGGGTACGAGGCATTACCAAACATAAACACAAGCAAACATATAAAACCAAGACATTAATTTCCATCCAAGTTTAAAACCTTTCACATACATTCATATCATCCCTATCACGAGCCTATGAGGCCCAAAACATGCATCGGAAGTGGTTAGGGACTAAACCAAGAACTTTGGAAACTTTTGGGAAACATAGAAAATTTTCATGTAAAATGGGTCACACGCCCGTGTAGGTTCGGCACACGCCCGTGCTTCAGGCCGTGTTCAAATTAGGGAGCTTTCTATTTATGACGTCATCATCAAATTGAGGTCACATGGCCAAGTCACACGCTCGTGTGCTTAGGCCATGTGATCAATTAAATTTTCATAATTTTTCATAAAATAGGTGCAGACTTCACATGGCCAGGGCACACACTCGTGTTCGAGGCCATGCCATCCAGACGGCTGAGACACACGCCCGTGTCTCTATCCACGTGCTCATTACTGAGCATTCTATTTTCCAACAATTAAGGTGCAAGGGACACACGGCCAGAACACACGCCCATTGGGCAAGCCGTGTGTCACACACGGACTAGACACACGCCCATGTGGACAAAAACAAGGCTATTTACCAAGCCATTTTTTCACCCTTCCATGCACATACCTACACAAAAAAACATAACACAAATCCAAAATTCAACCAAATCAGCCACAACCAAGGCAGCAACACTCATTCATATACTATCGTCTATCACATACAACCATTACATACATATAAACTCAAGCATGCAAATTCCCACATCCATGATAAGCATCATCATATATAAATATATTTAAACAATATTAGCCAATATCAATAGCCATTTATAAAATGAATTATTAACCATCATAAGCCAACACATTTGGCCAAATCAATTATGACACATAACAAAATGACCAAGTCCCTATACATGCCATAACTCAAAAATGTTAAATTCATCTGTACCAAAGATGATATGTTGATAGTGTGAGTGAATCTTTGATAGTCTCCGATCCTCGAGTTAGCTTGATGACACTATAAGACAAGGGAAAAGAAAGGGGAGTAAGCTTTAAAGCTTTGTAAATTCCTATGCAAATAATAGGCATTATAACACACATTTAACACATAATTAACATGATGTAAATTAACATAAATGTCATTATAAATCTCATAGTCAAACTTACTCAATCACAAACTTACCAAAGGTTCATCACATATCGAGCTCATTAAGCATGAGACTTATGTACATACCTGTACCTAAGTACAACATACCAAAGTCTTTCACAACTTTAACATTTTTGTCAAACTACCCATTGAACCACTTAGAATACTAAAGGATGCTCGAGACATCTCGCATTCACCGTACCATACCAATGCCATATCCCAAAATGGTCTTGGATGGGATCTCATATCAATGCCAATAGCCCAGTTATGGTCTTACACGAAGTCTCATATCGATGTCATATCCTAGATATGGTCTTACACGAAATCTCAATAACCCTAATGTCATGACATTTGTATCCTAACTATTCCTAAGGTTCAACCGAGATTTTCTCGCTCATCAAACTTTGTCAACTATGTTCGAGGAGTCAATCATAATTCATACAATATTAAAGCATTTAAAACATAAATAAAACAATGCATTATTTACATACAAACTTATCTCGGTGCAAAAATAGTAGGAATGAGACCTAATTGTCAAATACATTATTTTTCCCCCAATCTAGGTCCAAACATCGTTTCTCTTGATCTATAATAGCAAATTTAACTCATTTATTATTCAAATTATTCAATTCAGTCCAAAAATCACATTATGGCAAAATTACATTTTTTGCTGCATCAAATTTGTGGTCCCAAAATCTGCTGTTCTGACTAGGCCCAAAATTATGCTGTTACAACTCTCCCCGCTTAGGGATTTTCGTCCCCAAAAATCATACCAGAGAATAGGTTTGGGTATTGTTTTCGCATATCTTCCTCAAGTTCCCTCATAGCCTCTTCCACACAGTGTCTGTACCACAAAACTTTCACTAGGGCTGTACTTTATTTCAAAACTGTTTAACTTTCCAAGCCAAAATCTTTCTTCACCATAAGTCATATCAGGTCGAATCTCAACCTATATCGGAGAAATCACATGTGAAGGGTCTGATCGATAACATCGCAACATAGACACATGAAACACATTATGGATCCTTTCCAACTCTGTCGGTAAAGCTAACCGATATGCCACTGACCCTATTCTTTCAATAACTTCATACGAACCAATCAAACGTGGATTCAAGTTGCCTTTACGGCCAAATCTTAGAATCTTCTTCCCTGGAGATACTTTTAGAAAGACTTTGTCATCGACTTGAAATTCGATCTTTTTCTTTTCAAGCTTGCATACGAGTTTTGTCAATCTGAAGTGGCTTTCAAGGAATCTCAAATTACCTTTACTTTTTCTTTAGTTTCCCTAACCATATCAACCCCGTGAATCTTTTTCTCATTGAGCTCGGTCCAATACAAAGGTGTTAGGCACTTGCGGCCATATAATGCGTCATAAGGCGCCATCTTTATACTCGATTGAAGACTATTGTTATATGCAAATTCCATCAATGGTAGATATTTCTCCCAACTATGTTCGAATCCTAGAACACAACACCGAAACATATCTTCAAGAATCTGAATCATTCTTTCAGACAGACCATCGGTTTGCAGATGAAATGAGGTGCTAAAATTTAACTGCGTACCCAAAGCCTCTTGTAATTTTTTCTAAAATCTCAAAGTAAACCATGGATCTCTATCCGAAATAATAGAAACAGACACCCCGTGCAATCTCACAATCTCAGAAATGTACAATTCAGCTAACTTATCCAGTGAGTAGTTAGTACATGCAGGTATAAAATAAATTGATTTCGTGAATCTTTCAACCACAACCCATATGGCATCTTTCTTTTTCGATGTCAAAGGCAATCCCGTTATAAAATCCATCGTAATCCTGTCCCATTTCCATTCGGGTACCATCACTGGTTGAAGTAAACCCGAAGGCACTTGGTGTTCGGCTTTTACTTGTTGACAAATCAAACATCTCGAAACAAACTCTGAAATATCTTGTTTCATACTTGACCACCAGTATAATGTCTTCAAATTGTTATACAATTTTGTACTACCGGATGCACAGACAAGCAACCATTATGTGTCTCATGGAGAATTTTTAGAATAAGTTCATCATATTTCAGTACGCATATTCTACCTCGGAACATCAAACAACCATCGGATCTGATATGAAAATCTGAATCACTCCCAATTCACACTGAGCTCTCTTAGCTTGCAAATCACTGTCACATTTCTGAGCTTCACAAATCTACTGAAGGAACAACAGTCTAGCTCTCGACTCGGCTAGAATCAAACCATTACTGGACAAAGTTAATCGTGTATTCATCACTCTCAAAGTGAACAAAGATTACCTACTCAAGGCGTCAGCGACCACATTCGCTTTACCAAGGTGATAGCCAATCACCAACTCACAGTCTTTCAGTAACTCAAGCCATCTTCATTGTCATAAGTTTAAATCTTTTTGAGTCATCAAGTACTTCAAGCTCTTATGATCAGTTAAAACATGACATTTCTCACTGTACAGATGATGTCTCAAAATTTTCAAGGCAAACACAATAGCAGCTAGTTCCAAATCATGCATCGGATAATTATTCTCGTGCGGTTTCAACCGTCTCAAGGCATAAGCTATCACTTTGCCCTCTTGCATCAACACACATCCCCATCCATTTAGAGACGTGTCACTATAAATTACAAATTCTTTTCCAGGTTCAGGTTGTACTAAAACCGGTGCCTCAGTCAATAATGCTTTCAATTTCTCAAAACTTTGCTGACATTTTTCAGACTATTCAAATTTAACATCTTTTTTCAACAACTTGGTCATTGGAGTAGTAATCATTGAAAGTCCTTTGACAAAATGTTGGTAATAACTGTAAAGCCCAAAAAGCTTCTAACTTCAAATGCATTCCTTGGCGGTTTCCAATCAACAATTGCCAAAATCTTACTTGGATCAACCCGAATACCATCACCTAAGACAATATGTCCTAAACATCCGACTTCTCAAAGCCAAAACTCACTTTTATTGAACTTAGCATACAACTTATTATCTCTCAAAGTATGCAAAATAGTTCTCAAGAGTTCAGCATGCCCGGACTCATCACGAGAATAAATCAAAATATCATCAATAAACACAACCACAAACTTGTCCAAATACAGTCTAAAGATTCGATTCATTGGGTCCATAAAAACTGCAGGAGCATTCGTTAACCCAAAAGGCATAACAAGGAATTCATAGTGTCTGTACCTTGTTCTGAAAGCAGTTTTTGGCACATCTGAGTCTTTTACTCTCAACTGGTAGTAACCAGATCTCAAATCTATCTTCAAGAACACTGTCACTCCTTTCAGTTGGTCAAATAAATCATTAATCCTTGGCAAAGAATACTTGTTCTTTATGGTTACCTTATTGAGCTGTTGGTAATCTATACAAAGTCTCATAGACCCGTCTTTCTTCTTTACGAATAATACTAAAGCACCATAAGAAGAATAACTTGGTCTTGAAAACCTTTATCTGTCAACTCTTGCAACAGAGACTTTAACCCTTTCAATTTGGTTGGAGCCATTCTATACGGAGCAATAGACATCGGCGAGGTCCCTAGTACAAAGTCAATACCAAACTCAACTTCTCTAACGGTGGTAACCTAGGCAATTCTTCCGGGAACACATCCGGATATTCACAGACTATCGACACTGATTCAATTTTCAATCCAGGCTCTTTTGTATTCAACACATAAGCAAGATAAGCTTCACATCCTTTCCTTACATATCTTTGGGCAGACATCGAAGAAATTACAATGGGTAACTCACCCGGTTCATCTGAATCAATCCGAAGAATTTCACCATTGTCACATTTCAGTTCAATAATCTTTATTTTACAGTTCACTACGGCATCATGCAATGTTAACCAATCCATGCCCAAAATAACATCTAATTCATCAAACGAAACAACATTAAATTTGCCAGAAAATAGTAACCTTAAATCATTAATGGACAATTCTTGCAAACTTTATCAACTAGTGCATGTTTGCCTAAGTGGTTTGACACTCTAATCACAAACTCAGTAAATTCAACAGGTAAGTTCTTACTAGTTACCAATTTCACAAAAGACAAGAATGAGTTGACCTAGGATCAACCAATACAACTACATTAGTATTATAGAGAGAAAAAGTACCAGTGATAATATTGGGAGATGTCGCTTCTTCGCGAGCACGGATGGCATAGGCTTTAGCAGGTGCTCGAGCTTCAGATCTCACGGTTGTATCTTTCATCACACCTTTACTACTAGCTCCATTTCCAGTGTTTTTCGGTGGCCTACCCCTCTTAGTAGTATTGCTTGGCTTCGTATTTGATATTTTTCTTTCTCAGCCATTTTAGGGCAATCTCAGATAAAATGCTCTTGAGAACCACACTTGAAACAAGCCCGGTAATTCACCCTACACTCATCGGGATGTCTTCTTCCACAATGTTGACATTTGGGTCTATTAGACCTCACATTACCCACACTTTCCATTAATGTAGCCTGAGACTTAAAATTTAAATGTTGCTTCCCACAATATCACTGTGAATACCCTGCTGAAACATTTGAACGGAATACATTCCTTTAGATTTCTTTGACTAAGACGGAAATGACTTACTCATAGGCCTTTTCCTTAAATCCCTAGTTTCAAGATTAGCTTTCCTCTTCTCTTTATTCAACTCTTCGACCTTACAAGCCTGTTCAACCAACACAACAAATTCTTTCAGCTCTAAGATCCCAAATAACACATGAATATCCTCATTCAAACCATCATCGAATCTCTTGCACATAATAGCCTCGGTGGAAACACACTCCCTAGCATATTTACTAAGTATGATGAATTCTCGTTCATATTCGGTAACTGACATATGGCCTTGCTTCAGCTCAACAAATTCCTTACGTTTTTGATCGATGAACTGCTGACTAATATATTTCTTCTAGAACTCCTTTTGAAAGAATTCCCATGTAACCCTCTATCTTGTACCACCAATACTAATGTATTCCACCAGTGATATGCAGAATCCCTCAGAAGTGAGATGGCACACTTTAAACACTCATCCGGTGTGCAAGATAGCTCATCAAATACCCTGATGGAGTTTTTGAGCCAAAACTCAGCTCCCTCAGGATCATCATCCACATTAGCTCTAAAATCTTCAGCCCCATGCTTTTGGATCTTATCAACCGGGGGCTTATTCATTCTTAAAAACTCCATACCTTGTGGAGCTACGGGAACTGGTTGAGGAATAGGTGGGGGTGAAAGAGGTTGGGCATTTAGATTTGTTCGAACAAATTCTATATACCATTCATTCATCATGTGGAGAAAGGCTTCCCTAGCCTCTTTTCCTTGACCAACCGTAGTGGGTCTACTATCAGACGACCCTGCCCCTTGAGTGGGAGCCGGTGCATTACTTTCAATGTCATCAACCATAAATCAGTCGAGAATTACTATACGAAAACACAATTTAAAATTGTCAGGAGTCATCATACTATCACAATTCATTTATGGCATGTATAGCTAGACTCTTACACACGCTACATTAGTCCGAGAATCGACTAAATCGTAGCTCTAATACCACTAAATGTAACACTCCTTACCCATATTAAATGCCAAAACAGGGTACGAGGTATTAGCGGACATAAATATAAGCAAACATATAAAATCGAGACATAAATTTCCATCCAAGTTTAAAATCTTTCACGTACATTCATATCGTCCCTATCACAGGCCTACGAGGCCCAAAACATGCATCAGAAGTGGTTCATGACTAAACCAAGAACTTTGAAAACTTTTGGGAAACTTAGAAAATATTTCATGTTAAAGGGGTCACACGCCCGTGTGGGTTCGAGACACGCCCATGCTTCAGGCAGTGTTCAAATTAGGGAGCTTTCTATTTATGACATCATCATCAAATTGAGGTCACACGGCCAAGTCACACGCTCGTGTGCTTAGGCCGTGTGATCTATTAAATTTTCATAATTTTTCATAAAATAGGTGCAGACTTCACACGGTCAAGGCACACGCTAGTGTTCGAGGCCGTGCTGTCCACACGGTTGAGACACACACCCGTGTGCTCATTATTGAGCATTCTATTTTGTAACAATTAAGGTGCAAGGGACACACAACTAGAACACACACTCATGGGGCAAGCCGTGTGTCACACACCGACTAGACACACGCCCGGGTGTCTACCCGTGTGGACAAAAATAAGGCTATTTACCAAGCCATTTTGTCACCCTTCCATGCTCATACCAACACAACAAAACATAACATCAATGTAAGCATATACATTCAACTAAATTAGCCATAACCAAGGCAACAACACTCATTCATATACTACCGTCTATCACTTACAACCATCATATACTTATCAACTCAAGCATACAAATTCCCAAATCCATGATAAGTATCATCATATATAAATATATTTAAACAATATTAGCCAATATCAATGTCCGTTTACAAAATGAATTATCAACCTCCATAAGCCAACACATTTGGCCAAATCAATTATGACACATAACAAAATGACCAAGTCCCTATACATGCCATAACTCAAAATGTTAAATTCATCGGTACCCAAGATGATATGTTGATAGTGTGAGTGAATCTCCGACAGTCTTTGACCCCTGAGTTAGCTTGGTGACGCTATAAGACAAGGTAAAAGAAAGGGGAGTAAGCTTTAAAGCTTAGTAAGTTCCTACGCAAATAATAGGCATTATAACACACATTTAACACTTAATTAACATGATGTAAATTAACATAAATGTCATTATAAATCTCATAGTCAAACTTACTCCATCACAAACTTACTTCATCACATATCAAGCACATTAAGCATGAGCCTTATGCACATACCTGTACCCAAGTGCAACATACCAAAGTCTTTCACAACTTTAACATTTCTATCGAACTACAAGTTCAGCCACTTGGAATACTAAAGGATACTCGGGACATCTTGCATTCATAGTACCATGCCAATGCCATATCCCAGATATAGTCTTACATGGAATCTCATATCGATGCCAATAGCCCAGATATGGTCTTACACAAAGTCTCATATCGATGCCATATCCTAGTTATAGTCTTACACGAAATCTCAATAACCCTAATGTCATGACATCTGTATCCTAACTATTCCTAAGGTTCAACCGGGATTTTCTCACTTGTCGAACTTTGTCGATTATGTTCAAGATGTCAATCATAATTCATACAATATTAAAGCATTTAGAACATAAATAAAAAAATACATTATTTACATATGAACTTACCTCGGTACAAAAATAGTAGGAATGGGACTTAATTGTCAAATACATTGTTTTCCCTCCAATCTAGGTCTAAACCCCATTTCTCTTGATCTATAATAGCAAATTTAACTCATTTATTATTCACATTATTCAATTTAGTCCAAAAATCACATTATGGAAAAATTACATTTTTGCCCCTAAACTTTGACATATTTACATTTTTCCCTCTAGGCTCGAAAAATGAAATCTATTCAATTTCTTTGATTCCCAAGCCTATCCAATCCTCTTTTATACTTATAGCAAACCACATTTTTCATTTAATCACACTTTTACACATTTTATAATCTTTTTACAAATATGTCCTTTTGACATTTTCATTAAGAACCACCTAGAAAAAGTTGTTTATCACACATCAAACATGCATAATCCACCAGTAGACATCAAAATACACAAATATCTAACATGGGTTAAACCTTAGACTGCAACAGCCCAGTTTATACCCTAGTCAGAATAGTGGTTTTGAGACCACAAATTCGAGTCAAAAAATATTCTAATATTATTTTCGTATTTATAGTATGTGAATTGATATGTGTGAAAGCTTCGTATGAAAATTTTATAGTTTATGTGCCGATTTGTGAAAAAGGCTTAATCGCAGAAAATGCAAAAGTAGCCTTCTAATTAGTTATATGCCGAATTGACATGGCTTATTAATGTGAGGTCCTTATGTTGTAAATGGACCATTGGTTTAATGAATGGACAAGTTTGGACAATAGTTAGTGGAATTTTTAATGAAAATAATAAGGTTAAAATAGTAAAATATGAATTAATGTTGTTTTAATAAAACAAAACATGCATTAAGTGTTTATATTCATCATCTTTGCCGAAGTTGAAGAAAGAAATAAGGGTTTGAGTTCTCAAACATTCGGTCATTGTATAAGCATCAATCGGGTATGTGTTTTTGATCCGTTTTTCATCATTTCTACATTTTTTGATCGTTGCTTCGTGTTCTCTTAAGCCCATGCCCTAATTCATGAAATTGATGATGATTTTGAGTTATGCCATTATTGATTTTGTGAGCTTTGTGATGTTAAATGGTGAAATATGAAAGCTTGATGTTAGATAAATATGTATTGTATTGGGATTTTTGATAAAATTGATTATTATGGGCTAATTTGTGAAAATGAGAAAATTGAAGGGCTAAAATGTGAAATAGACGAAACATATGGGCTTATTTGAGCCAAGTGAATATTTGGCCAAGCTTTGGTGTAATGAAATTTTGTATATTTTGTGATTTTGGGAATTAGGGACTTAAATGTCAAAATGTGAAAATGTGAGGGCTAACTTGTACAATGCCCTAAATATGTATATTTGGATTGAATTGAATGATATGATGAATAAAATAGCTAAGTTTGAAGGTGTATAGATTAAGAACCAAAGAAAACAGAATTAGATCGGGGGAAATCTAAAGTGGTCGAGTAATCGTTTATTTCTATTCGAATCCGTATGAGGTAAGTTAATATACAAATAAATGTGTTTGAACTGAATTATTATTTCTTATATGTGAATGAATTGTGATATATGGCTATTTGAGCTGAATATGTGAAATCGAAAAAATTTCAATAATGTGATGACGTCCGTAAAACCCCGTACGAACCATAGGAATAGTTAGGATATATATGTCATGACATAGGATTTCGAGATATGATTTCGTGTAAGACCACGTCTGGGATGTTGGCAACGATTTGAGATATCGTGTAAGGCCGTGTCTGGGATACTGGCATCAATTAGATATTACATGTAAGACCATGTTTGGGACATCGGCATTGTATATGATTTCGTGTAAGACCATGTCTGGGACAATGGCATCGATATTGATTACCTGTAAGACCATGTCAGGACATTGTCATTGTATGAGCTTTCTATGCTATCTGAGTATCCTGTTTGATTCCAAACGGTTCAACGGGCATTTCGAGAAATGAATGAGTATACAAATGTGGATCTAAATTTTGGTATGTATGTATGTATATGAAATTTGGCAATGAAAGGTATGTATGTATATGATCATTTGATATGTGAGCTACATTACATGATATGTGATTATGAGCAAGTGAACATGATCAATTGAGATATAAGACAAATATGACTTGTGATTGTGTTATGCCATGAACCATATGTATGAAATGGTTTATAATTGTTCTATGTGATAAGTTATTTGTATATGGCTTACTAAGCTTTTGAAAGCTTACGTTGTGTGTGTTTGCATTGTTTTATAGATTATCGAAGCTATTGGGAGCTTGGGGATTGTCGAGGATCATCACCACACTATCAAACTTTATTTTGGTACCTTTTGGAAGTGTAAATGTTAAAAGTATGGCATGTATAGGCTAGGACTAGTGTGATATGTTTTGAGATATGCATTTTATAGCCATGTGATATGGCTTACTTGTGGAAAAAAATATGGTTTGGATGTGGTACATGATTTGTGCTAATTAATGGTATATTTTGATGTTTATAAATGACCAAAAAAATTGGTCAATTTGGTATGTTCTTTGTTGACAATATGGTATGATTTTAGTATGATAATGGAAGTGGTATTTTAGGATATTGATCATGTATGAATTAATGAATTATGAGATTTTGTTATGTTTTGCTTTAGGTTTTGAACATGAAATTGGTTGATGAGGAGATGGTTTAAATGGTGTATGTTTTGTGTTTGAAATTGGATGGAAATGTGGCATATTTTTTTCTTGTTTGATGCTTGTAGAGAGGACCCAAATTGGGTGGCAAATTGGCCTTGTAAATGGCCTATTTTTTGCCCACATGGGCGTGTGTCTTTGTCGTGTTGCTCGAGGGCCACTTCGAAGTGAGCCTAGGCAGAGCACACGGTCGCACACACAGGCGTGTGCTAAGTTGTGTGACCAAGTCAGTAGCCTCCCTAATTTTCACAAGGCCTAGCACACGGGCGTGTCTTGTGGCCATGTGGACAAGTAAGTATGTATGCCCTGTTTTGCCACCACACTGGTGTGTTTAAGCCGTGTGAGGCACACAGCTTGCCCACACGGACTTGAGACCTCTGTCACTTTGAAAAGTGTTTAAGTTTTGGGAAAAAAATTGTAAGTGCTCGATTTAGTCTCGACCCCTTCCCAATGCATGTTTAAGGTCTCGTAGACCTTCTAAAGGGACTCTATGTGTATATTTTGCTATGGAATGTTTGTGAATATTTGATGTAACACCCATAACCCGTATCCATTGTCGGACTAAGGTTACGAGCTATTACCGGTCAAATCATAACTTTATACTATATGGCTCACACATCACATATCATAGTAAATAATAACACAAAGTCTCTTTAGTAGGTCTACGATACCTTAAATATACTTTAAAGAAGATTCGGAACTGAACCGATCTTATTTGTAAACCTTACAAAACTTAAAAATTTTTCATCTTAAACAGGACACGCCCGTGTGGCTAAACTGTGTGCCTCACATGGCCGTGCCTCAGACCATGTATTGCCCCGTGTGCAACACTGAATAGGATCACACGGCCTGTCACACACCCATGTGTTTGGCCACGTGCAGCACTGACTTAAATCACATGGTCTGTCACATGCCTATGTGTTTGGCCCGTGTGAAAGTCTGACCTGCATCAAATAAAGATAGTAGTGGACACAGGTGAGACACACGCCCGTGTGCTCACCCCTATGGACAATTATAAGCCATTTACAAGGCCAAATTGCCACCCAAATTGGGTCATCCCTACATGCTCAAATCCAACATCATTTAACATACATTCATTTATCATCTCAACTACCAAATCAAGCATGAAACATACCATTCCTATTTCACCAAAACATACCATATAAACCATTCTCACATGACCACATTTACACTTCACAAACACCATTTATACATATCAAAACATATAACAAAATCTTTCCACAACCTTACTAGCCTATACTTTCCATAAACCATATATATACAACTTTTAAAAAGTATGAAAAATAGATGTTCGATAGTGTTATTGAATCGCTGACGATCCCCAGATATGAGCTAGCTTTAATGAAACTGTAAAACAGAGAAAAAACTTCACACAGTAAGCTTTAAAGCTTAGTAAGTTCGTAATATAATACAAATAACTCAGCATTTCAAATTTAATATGCAAAACTAACTAACTCATAGTTCAATTCTCATCCCCATTCAATTTCACCCAAGGCCATTACTCACATTCATACTACATCTTAAGGTTTATGTACAAGCATTTATAATGCTTCATAATCTAATCCTCCTTAACTTTCATTGACATAATCAATCATCTATTTCATACAAAAAATAATCAACCACATAAGTTCTGTACATACCTGTACCATCACATAAACCACATAATGCTCAATGCCATAATTCGTTCGATCTTCTTTAACCATTCTATTTACTCGCACACTTAGTGCCAATTACTTAGTCGAAGCTTTAATGTCATCGCACACTTAGTGCCTTTACATTAAACTGAATTTGACTTGGTATCGCACACACAGTGCCAACTAATATAGTCGATGCTTTCTTTATCTCGCACATATAGTGCCATTCACCACTGTATCAATTCTATTTATGCATGCTTAGTGCAACATCTCTTCAAACTCACATTTCTTATTACTAACTCAACAACCAAATTTCCATTGATTACATAATATGTGAACATAATTTAAACAATTTGTATTATACATAAACTTATCTCGGACGTAGAAACAATGATACAAGTCGACCAATCGAGCACTTTGTTCTTGCCTCGATCTAAGTCTGAATTTCTCTTTCTTGATCTATACATATTCAAATTTAGCTCATTCAATAACCAAATCATTCAATTCAATCCAATTAATCATATTTAGGACATTTTACAAAGTAGCCCTCACATTTTCATATTATGACATTTATGTCCCTATTTCATAAAATTACCCAATACTCATAATTTCATTATACACATGCTTAGCCGAATTTCCCCTAGCTCATATAAGCCCACATATTTCATTTATTTCACATTTTAGTCCTTTAATTTTTCATTTTCACAATTTAGTCCAAAATAGTCAAATTCATCAAAATTCAAAGACAAAATATGTTAATCTATCACATATCTATCATATTTCATTAACTATAAAATCATCAATGGCATAACTCAAAATTATCATCAAATTCTAAAATTAAGGCATGGGCTTGATAATATGCTAAGCAACAATCAAAAAACATAAAAATCACTAAAAACCGAGCTCAAAACATACCTTGACTGAGCTTAGACAATGGCCAAAAATACAAAAGCTTCAAAACCCTTATTCTTTCTTCAATTTTTGAAAAACAAGGATGATAATGGCCTATTTTCATATTTGTTTTATTATAATACATATTATTTCATTAATTACTAAAATATCCTTTGATAAAACATTAATGTTTCATTCATTTTAATGGCCATTTATGTCAAATTCCACTATCAATGGTTTGATTACAACATAAGGATTTCTCATTTAATAAGCCATGACAATTAAGCACTTTAACAATTAGCACACAGCTTTTGCATTTTATGCAATTAAGTCCTTTTTCACAAGTCGACACACAAACGATAAAATTTTCACACAGAACTTTCACACATACTTTATCACATACCACAAATAATGAAAATAGTATTAAATTATTTCTCTAACCTTTGATTTGTGGTCTCGAAACCACTATTCTGAATAGGGTCTAAACCAGGCTATTACAAGTCTCCCTTCAGGGATTTTTCACCGAAAATCTTACCAATGAATAGATTCGGATATTGCTCCCTCATAGCATCTTCATGCTCCCATATAGCCTCTTCAACTCCATGTTTGTGCCACAACACTTTCACTAAAGAAATTTTCTTATTTCTCAATTCTTTGATCAACACACATGCGATGCTTTCACTAAAGAAATTTTCTTATTTCTCAATTCTTTGATCTCACGAGCCAGAATTTGAATCAGTTCTTCATTATACGATAAATCTGACTAAATTCAACCTCAGTAGGGGCAATCACATGCGATGGGTCAGATCTATATCGTCGATGCATCGATATGTGAAACACATTATGAATCTTCTCTAACTCAGGTGGCAACATCAATCTATAAGCAACCGGCCCGATACGTTCGATAATCTCATATGGCTTGATGAACCTCGAACTTAATTTTTCATTTCTACCAAATCGAAGTATTTTCTTCCACGGAGATACATTCAAAAATACTTTATCACCTATCTGAAATTCAATATCTTTTCGTTTCAAATCTTCGTAGGACTTTTGACGATCTGATGCCACTTTCAAACTGTCACGGATCACTTTCACTTTCTGTTTAGTCTCTTTTATCAAATCAACCCTGTGAAACTTATTCTCACTAAGCTTAGTCCAATATAATGGAGTTCTGCATTTACGATCGTAAAGGGCCCCATACGGTGCCATTTTAATGCTTGATTGAAAATTATTATTATACGTGAATTCAATTAATGGAAGATATTTTTCCCATGTACTTTCAAATTACATATCCTCAAGAATCTGAATGATCCGCTCAGATTGACCATCCATTTGTGGATGAAATGCTATACTGAAATACAGCTTCGTACCTAAAGCCTCTTGTAGTTTCTTCCAAAACTGCGAAGTAAACCTCGAACCTTTGTCATATACAATGGATAATAGTACCCCGTGCAATCTCACAACCTCAGAAATATATAATTCGGCTAACTTATCAAGTGAATAATCTGTTCTCACCGAAAAAAATGAGCTGATTTCGTTAATCTATTAACTATTACCCAAATTGCATTTTCTTTCTTGGAGATAGGGGTAATCCCAACACAAAGTCCATCGTGATTCTCTCCCATTTCCACTCAGGAATCATGATTGATTGTAATAAACTGGATGGTACCTGATATTCAGCTTTTACATGTTGACAAACTAAACATCTCGAAACAAACTCTAAGATATCCCGTTTCATACCATGCCACTAATAAAATTATTTCAGATCATTATACATTTTCGTACTTCCCGAATCAACAGACAAACGTCTACTATGAGCCTCATACAAAATCAACTGAATCAACTCTAAATTTCTCGAAATACAAATTTGATCTTAGAATCTCAAACAACCATTATCATCAACTCAAAATTCTGAATCAGAATTCAAACCACACTGAGCTCGTTTTGCCATCATCTCAACATCAATTTTCTGGGCATCACAAATCTGATGTATAAACATTGGCCTCACTTTCAATTCAGCCAAAACTGAACCATCATCACACAAATCTATCTGAGTACTCATTGCTCGTAAAGCAAATAAAGACTTTCGGCTCAAAGTGTCAGCAACAACATTAGCTTTTCCTGGATGATAGTTAATTACTAATTCATAGTCTTTTAGTAATTCCAATCATCATCGCTGTGGCAAATTCAATTCTTTCTAAGTCATCAAATATTTCAAGCTCTTATGATCAGTATAAATGTGACATTTCTCACCAAATAAATAGTGACACCAAATCTTCAATGCAAATACAATAATTGCTAATTCAAGATCATGTGTCGGATAGTTCTTTTCATGGGGTTTTAACTATCTCGAAGCATAGGATATAACTTTGCCTTCTTGCATCAACATACATCAAACCATTCAACGATGCATTTCAAACTATGAATTCTTTACAAGGTTGAACTAACACCGTGCCTCATCAACAATGCTTTCAACAAAACTCACGACATTTTTCTATCCACTAAAAATTAACATCTTTCTGTAGTAATTTAATCTACGGAGTTGCAATCATCGAGAAACCTTTCACAAATCATCTATAATATCCCGCTAGTTCAAGAAAATTGCAGACTCCAGACACATTTCTTGGAGGTTTCCAATCTAAAATTGCTAAAATCTTGTTCGGATCAACTCGTATCCCCGCAGCTGACACTATATGTCCCAGAAAACCAACCTCGCACAACAAGAACTAAAATTTACTAAACTTTGCATATAATTGCTTCTCACGTAGAGTCTGGAACACAATTCTCAAATGCTCGACATGTTACATCACATCACAAGAATAAATCAAAATATCATCAATAAATACAATGACAAATCGATCCAAATACGGTCTGAATACCCGGTTCATCAAATCCATAAATACTGCAGGAGCATTTGTTAGTCCGAAAGGCATAACTAAAAATTCATAATGTCCATACCTTGTTCTGAAAGCAGTTTTCGGTACATCTGATTCTTTGACTCCAAACTGATAATAGCCTGATCTTAAGTCTATTTTCGAAAACACTTAGCTCCTTTTAATTGATCAAACAAATTATCAATTCATGGTAAAAGATATTGATTCTTTATTATCACTTTTGTGTATATCACATGTGCAAGATAAGCTTCACATCCTTTTTTCACATAATTCAAAGCTTTCTTCAAAGATATTCTAACCGATAGCCCATTCAAATCACTGGATTCAATTCGAACTATCTCACCATTCTGACTTCTCAAATCAATACTCTTCCATTTGCAGTTCACAACAGCATTATGAAAAGTTAGCCAATCCATACCCAAAATTATATCAAATTCATCAAAGGTAGCAACATCAAATTAGCCAAAAAAAAAAATATCCGGAAACATCAACGGACAATTCTTGCACATTTTATCAACCAAAACACACTTACCTAAGGGGTTCGACATTCTAATTACAAACTCAGTAGACTCAATAGGCAGAGTCTTACTAGATACTAAGATCACACACACATATGAATGAGTAGATCCTGGATCTATCAATGCAATCACATCAGTATCAAAAAGAGTAAAAGTACCAGTTATGGCGTCTTGAGATGACGCTTTTTTGTGAGCGCGAATAGCGTAAGCTCGGACAGGTGCTCTTGCCTCGGATCTAATAGCTATATCCGTTGTTTCTTTCTGACTACCACTCACATTTTTGGTGTTTCTGGGTGGTCTACCTCTTGCTGTCATGTTCCTCGGCCTCACACTCTGTACATTATCTTTCTCAGTCAACTCCAGGCAATCCGAATAGAGTGATCTCGTGATCCATATTTATAATAAACTCTATTATTATACTTTCTCCAGCATTCATCGATATGACATTTCCCACACTGTCTACACTCAGGTTTATTACTTCTTACATTGCCAACACTTGATTTAATTGGACTTTGAGTTTTAGGACCAGTATATTCTTTCACACGATCTTTACTCGAATGTCCAAACGATATATTTGAGCGATTGGATGCATCTCTGAATCTCTTTGATGAAGAATGATACGACTTACTCATCGACCTTTTCTTTCAATCTCTAGCTTTTGAATTCGCTTTCTTCTTTTCTTTACTAAGCTCCTCAGTTTTGCAAGCTCTTTCGACCAATACTACAAATTCCTTCAAGTCAAGAATTCCAACCATGAGTTTAATGTCTTAATTCAACCCTTTAATGAATTGTTTACACATTGTAGTTTCTGTCGAAACACATTCTCGTGCATACTGGCTCAATCTTACAAATTCCCACTCGTATTCTGCAATAGACATATGGCCCTGTTTTAGCTTAAGAAACTCTTTACGTATCTGATCTATAAACCGTTGACTGATATATTTATTCTAGAATTTAGCTTGGAAGAAATCCCAGGTGATTCTTTCTTTCGAAACCATAGATGTTAATATTTTCACCAATGATATGCCGTATCTCTCAACAATGAAACAACACATTTAAGGCATTCATCAAGAGTACATGATAATTCATCAAACACTCTAATGGTATTCTCAAGCTAGAATTCAACTCACTCGGCATCGTCATCAACTGTGGCCCTGAACTTTTCAGCCCCATATTTATGAATTTTATCCAGTGGAGGTTTACTCAATTGAATCGGGTCTGTAACTTGTGGCACTATAGGAACTTGTGGGGGCAGAGGTTGTTGAGTAGCCGGATTCATTCGAACGAACTCCATAAACCACTCACTCATCATTTGGAAGAAGGCTTCTTAGCCTCTCCCTCGTGACTACTAACAATCGGCCTAGATTTAATCGACACTGTCCTTTGAGATGGAGCAGGCGCATTACTCTCAATATCATTAGCAGCTGCTCTATCGGGATTCATTTACAATACAAAAACACATTTTTATCTGTCAGGAATCATCACACTATCGTAAATATATGTGGCATGTATTGCTAGATTGTCACACACTACGTTAGTCCTAGAATCGACTAAACCGTAGCTCTGATACAAATAAAATGTAACACCCATAACCCGTATCCATTGCCGGACTAAGGTAATGAGGTATCACCAGTCAAATCATAACATTTATACTATTATGGCACACACATCACATATCATAGTAAATAATAACACAAAGTCTCTTTAGTAGGTCTACGAGACCTAAAATATACTTTAAAGAAGATTCGAAACTAAACTGATCTTATTTGTAAACCTTACAAAACTTAGAAAATTTTCATCTTAAACAGGGCACACACCCGTATGGCTAAACTATGTGCGTCACACGGCCATGCCTCAGACCATGTATTACCCCGTGTGTAACATTGAATAGGATTACATGTCCTGTCACACACCCATGTGTCTGGCCCATGTGTAGCACTGACTTAAATCACACGGCCTGTCACACGCCCGTGTGTCAGTTTTGTGTGCAAGTCTGACCTACATCGAATAAATGCAAGAACGAACATAGGCGATACACACGTCCGTGTACTCACCCGTGTGGACAATTATAGGCCATTTACAAGGCCAAATTGCCACCCAAATTGGGTCATCCCTACATGCTCAAATCCAACATCATTTAGCATACATTCATTTACCATCTCAACTACCAAATCAGGCATGAAACATACCATTCCTATTTCACCAAAACATACCATATAAACCATTCTCACATGACCACATTTACACTTCACAAACACCATTTATACATATCAAAACATATAACAAAATCATTCCACAATCTTAGTAGCCTATACATGCCATATACCATATATATATAACTTTTAAAAAGGTACAAAAATAGATGTCCTATAATGTGATTGAACCGCTGATGAACCCCGGATCTGAGCTAGCTTTAATGACACTGTAAATTAGAGAAAAAACTTCACACAATAAGCTTTAAAGCTTAGTAAGTTCGTAACATACTACAAATAACTCAATGTTTCAAATTTAATATGCAAAACTAACTAACTCATAGTTCAATTCTCATCACCATTCAATTTCACCCAAGGCCATTACTCACATTCATACTACATCTTAAGGTTTATGTACAAGAATTTATAATGCTTCATAATCTAATCCTCCTTAACTTTCATTCACATAATCAATCATCCATTTCATACACAAAATATTCAACCACATAGGTTTTGAACATACCTATACCATCACATATTTATTTATCACATAAACCACATAATGCTCAATGCCATAATTAACCATTTTGTTTACTCGCACACTTAGTGCCAATTACTTAGTCAAAGCTTTAATATCATTGCACACTTAGTATCTTTACATTAAATTGAATTTAACTCGGTATCGCACACACAATGCCAACTAATATAGTTGATGCTTTCTTTATCTCGCACACATAGTGCCGTTCACAACTGTATCAATTGTATTTACACACACTTAGTGCAACATCTCTTCAAACTCACATTTCGAATTACTAACTCAACAACCAAATTTCCATTCATTACATAATATGTGAACATAATTTAAACAATTCGTATTATACACGAACTTACCTCGGACGTAGAAACAACGATACAAGTCGATCAATCGAGCACTTTGTTCTTGCCTTGATCTAAGTCTGAATTTATCTTTTCTTAATGTATACATATTTAAATTTAGCTCATTCATCCACCAAATCATTCAATTCAATCCAAATAATCATATTTATGAAATTTTACAAAGTTTCCTTATATTTTCATATTTTGACATTTAAGTCCTTATTTCATAAAATTACCAAATACACATAATTTCATTATACACAGGCTTAGCCAAATTTTCCCTAGCTCATATAAGCCCACATTTTTCATTTATTTTACATTTTAGTCCTTCAATTTCTCATTTTCACAATTTAATCCAAAATAGTCAAATTCATCAAAAGTTAAAAGACAAAATATGTTAATCTATCACATATCTTTCATATTTCATTAACTGTCATCACAAAGCTTATAAAATAATCAATGGAATAACTCAAAATTATCATCAAATTCTAAAATTAAGGCATGGGCTTGATAGTATACTAAGCAACGATCACAGAAACATAAAAATTACTAAAAATCGAGCTCAAAACATACCTCGATAGAGCTTAGACAATGGCCGAATATACAAAAGCTTTAAAACCCTTATTCTTTCTTCAATTTTAGGAAAATAAGGATGATAATGCCTTATTTTCATATTTGTTTTTTTTTTCTAATACATATTATTTCATCAATTACTAAAATATCCTTTAATAAAACATTAATATTTCATTCATTTTGATGGCCATTTATGTCAAATTCCACTATCAATGGTCTAATTACAACATAAGGACTTCTCATTTAATAAGCCATGGTAATTAAGCACTTTAACAATTAGCACACGTTTTTTTTATTTTACGCGATTAGGTCCTTTTTCCCAAGTCGACACACAAATGGTAAAATTTTCTCACAGAACTTTCACATATACTTTATCACATACCATAAATAATAAAAATAATATTAAATTATTTCTCTAACCTCAGATTTGTGGTCCTGAAACCACTATTCTGACTAGGGTCTAAACCTGGCTGTTAAATTTGATGTTAGTGAAATGTTTATGATATGATCCAATATGTTCGGTAATGCCTTTTAACCTCAATTCAACGATGGATATCAGTTAGAGGTGTTACATAAACCTTGATTATTCCTTAAATTAATGGTATAAATAGATGGATCAAGTTACAACGATCTCAAAAACATGAAAAGCACTAAAAACGAGGGTAAAACGGACTTGCAATTGAGCTTGAAAGCTTGAAAAAACCTAGCTATGTCTTTCATTTGTAAATTTGGCTAGGGGGTTGAAGATGAGCAAAAATTGGCTTTAGATTTGATTATTAATTCGTTTACTTAGCCAAATGACTTAAATGCCCCTAACTTAAAACATGAAAATTTTCTTACTCCATGTCCTTTTTTGTCCACTAACTTAACCAATGGTCAAATTACCATATAAGGACCTTCAATTTAAAATTTCATAGCAGTTAGACACCTCGAACATGTAGAACTCAACTTTTTCCTTTTTTTACAATTTAGTCCTTTCAACTAAATTGAGTGCCTAAACGTCAAGATTTTCGAACAAAATTTTCAAAAAATTATTCCGTGAAATTGTAGACCATAAAAATATAATAAAAATAAACTTTGCTGTGTCTGATTTTTGGTCCAGAAACCACTGTTATGACTAGGCCCAAAATTGGGATGTTACTTCGGGCATGTCATAGGGTCACATGGGCGTGTCCCTTGGCCACACAAGCGTGTGTGCCCAGCACTTAGGAAAAATTTTGAGATTAAAAAATTCTCAAAGAACCCGAATTAGTCCTGGATTGTTTCTAATACATATTTAAGGTCTCGAGGGCCTAAAAAGGAATGATATGAATATTTTATAAAGTGTATGCTAATTATTTTGTATTGTGTTTGTATTTGATTTGAAAAGTCCAGTAATGCTTTGTAACCCTATTTTGATGACGGATAAGGGTTAGGGGGTGTTACATTTAGTGGCATCAGAGTTTTGCAAGTTTAGCTGATTCTCAAACTAAATCGAGCTCAGAATTGAGTCTAGAGGTACATGCCATAATTGAGTCAAATTTGAGTCAAGATTTGGATGCTGATATATTTGTTTGTTTCTATTTTATAGTTGAAAATGTCAAATGAATATATTGAATATACTGATTAAGAAATGCATACTGGAGACGATGAATCTTATGAATTAGATGAAACAAAGTGTGCAACACTAAGTGTAAATCTAGTAGGTAAAAAACCACCTAATGTTGAACGGGGTAATGCTAGAGAGAGATGACTCATAGTTACTTAGGGTTATAGCTGATGCTCTTCAACGAGTAGCAAGAACTGCATCTGCTAGACTACCTGTCGAGCCCCGATTAAGGAATTACGTAAGTATGGTGCAACTAAATTTATGGGTATAAAAAGAATTGATCCATCTACAGCTAAAAATTGGATGGAATCTACAAAAAGAATTTTTCAGCAACATGAATGTACTCCCCGAGAAAGTTTATTGTGTGATGTCTCTTTACTTCAAGGGGAAGCATATGTTTGGTGGGAATTGGTAACCCAACATGTACCGGCAGAACAGGTAAACTGGGATTTCTTTCAAAGAGAATTTCATAAAAATTATGTGGGTGATTTGTATATTGATGACAAAAGGCAAGAGTTCTTGATGTTAAAATAAGGTGAGATGTCTGTACTTGACTATGAATAGGAATTCTCGCGAATCATTAGATATGCAACTGAATTTATGCCAACCGAAGCTGATAGTTGCAAATGATTTTTTTGGGGTTTACATGATGAATTAAGAGTGCAATTGGTTTCACAAAGAATCACTGAATTTGTAGATTTGGTTGAGAGGGAAAAAATGGTTGAATAAGTACTGGGTCTTGAAAAAAGCCTGAAAATACTCATCTGATTGGAAAACATTCTGGAGCTACTAGTTCAAACCCGCAACCCAAAAGATCAAAAGAATCTTGTGGTAGTTGGAGATTGAGTTTTAGATCAAATAGGGATGATAGAAACTGTAGAAGACAAATGACAGTTTCTACTGGTAGTGTACGAGGTCCATTTTGGGATACTAAAATTCTGGATTGTGAACATTGTGGGAAAAAGCATAGAGGTGAGAGTTAGAAATTGACTCAAGGTTGTTTCCATTGCAAATCTACAGAGCATTTCGTAAGAGACTGTCCGAAGAATGAAAATGCTACACCTCTTACATCTCAAAGATCTGTACCTACTTCTAGAGGTCGAGGATCAGGTAGAAGTGGTTCATTTTTTAGGGGTGGTGCTAGAAGAAGAAGTCATGTTGCTACTCAATAATCAGAAGCCAGAGTACCATCTCGAGTATATGTTGTACGAACCCATGAAGAGGGTGATGCACATGATGTGGTGACAGTTATATTTTTATTGCATTCAAAACCTATTTATGCTTTAATAGATCCGGGAGCTTCACACTTATATGTTAATACAAAATTGGGTGAGTCGGGAAATTTAAAATTTGAAATGTTATATTATCAATAGTGGTGTCTAGTCCATTGTGGCAAACTGTGCTAGTAGATCAAGTATGTCGAAGATGTCCGTTAATGATAAATAATAGAATCTTCTCTGTTGATTTGTTAATGATGTGTTTGATGATTTTGATATAATACTGGTAACAGATTGGCTTTCAGAGCACGGGGTGATTTTAGATTGTTGTAAAGGAAGTTTATTGTTCAAAGTGAAAATGGGGATAAGATTGAAGTGAATGGTATTCGAACCAGTGGGTCGACTCGTATTATTTCAGTAATTTAGGCTAATAAACTTCTTTATCAGGGTTGTGTAGCTTTTTTGTCTTATGTTATTAATTCAGATTCCGTTCAAAGTCAATGCAGTAAAAATTGAACTATTTGTGAATTTCCTGATGTATTTCCTGAAGAATTACCATATTACCACCAGATCGGGAGGTCAAATTTGCAATTGAAGTTTATCCTGGTACAGCTCCAATATCAATACCCCATATCGTATGTCAACTACATAATTAAAAGAATTGAAAGTACAGTTGCAGGATTTACTAAATCAAGGATTTATACATCTTAGTGCTTTACCTTGGGGAGCTCCAGTACTGTTTGTTAAAAAAAAGAAGGTTCAATGTGGTTATGTATTGATTATCGGCAATTGAATAAAGTTACAATCAAGAATCGATACCCGTTACCTTGTATTAACAATCTATTTGACCAGTTGAAAGAAGCTTCTGTCTTTTCAAAGATTGATTTGAGGTCAGGATATTATCAGTTAAAGGTAAAATAAAATGATTTTCTGAAGACAACATTTTGTACACGGTATGGCCATTATGAATTCTTAGTAATGCCTTTTGGATTGACTAATGCTCCAACCATTTTTATGGATCTTATGAACCGTATTTTTTAACTGTACCTAGATCAGTTTGTGGTGGTTTTCATTGATGATATTCTGGTCTATTCAAAGTCTGAATTTGAATATGAGCAGCATCTTAGAATTTTTATACAAATATTACGGGAGAAATAGTTATATGGAAAGCTTAGCTTATGTGAATTCTGGTTATCAGAGGTTGTATTTTTAGGGCATGCTATTTCATGCAGATGGAGTTAGAGTTGATCCGAAGAAGATTAAAGCAATTGTTCAGTGGAAAGTACCAAGAAATATGTCAGAGGTGCATAGTTTTCTGGGATTGGCTGGTTACTCCAGAAGATTTGTAAATGGATTTTCAAAGATAGCTTTGCTGATGACATGGTTATTACACAAAAATGTTTCGTTTGTTTGGGATGATCAATGTCAAGAAAGTTTTTGTAACATCTTGGTATTGGGGGCTCTGTATTTTTATGTTTTCTATGTGTTTGGCTTGTTTTTCTTGTTAATTTGGTGTGTTTGGGGGTCCTGGGAAGGCTTGGGGTCAAGCTAGGGCCTTGGTAAAAAAATTTGTTTATAGGCACTTTAGGGGAGAGTTGGTTGAGGCAAATCTTAAGAGTACTTTCTTGTGTTTTTGACACAAGAAGGAGTGTGGTGTGGTGGCAAGGTGATGCCACTTAAGGAGCAAGGGAGTGGCATCACAATGGAGCAGTAGGGGGAAGGAGTTCGAGTCTCGTCAGCAGCATTTAGAAGCTTTATTTTTTGTGCCTAGGGAGCTAAGGTGTTGGCATTCAGCTGGACTCTTCATGGTGGTTGGTTGAATGAGTCAAAGCTTTTGAATGGAAGGTGTGGAAGAGTTTGTGGAGGAAGATTTGGTCTACTAATTCAAATGAGTGATGTAGAGTGAATCATGGAGAGAGTTGTGGGATTCATGTTGGTGGAATGGTGGCCGAATGTGGGGGCCTTTTATGAGGGGAATTTCGGTCAACAAAGGAGTCTTTTGGTGGGAGCATAATCGGTTTTAACTTGTGGGTGTGTGTGTCGAAAGTTCTTTTGTTCTTGGGCAACTTGGATAACTTATTCGGTCATAAGGGGGAGGTAGTGTAGTGACATTTTGCAAGTGTCCTTTGAGAGAGAAGTTAAGCCGAAACCGTCCAAAAGGGTCTTCCCTTTTGTTTTTCACTTTGATCATTTGGTTCCATTTTCTTTTGCTACCAAAGAAAAACCGTAGCTCTCTACTCTCTTCCTCTCATCACTATTTCTCTACATCTTTTCCTTATAACCGAAACTCCCATATCATTTTTTTTTTTTGCTTTATCTTTCTTTTGTTCTTTTATGTGTTCGCCGAACCATTCCCTCTTCCTCACTTTCCTTCTAGTACTCTCTTCTTAGGTTGCATACTTCCATTTGTTCTATCAAAATTTTCTATCATTCTTTGCCAATAGTCAAAGTTTAACTTTCCTTCTTCTTGTTCAGTCGATCGTTCTTTTCTTATTCTTCTAGTTGGCATTGGGATTTCTTTTCTTTTTGTTGCATTTGTTACTTCTCCTGTAGCAAATCTTATTATGTGTCATTCGGTTTCTCTGCTCAAGGTAAGGTACTTTCTTTTATTTTCTTATGGACATTCTCTTTATTCTTTCTTTTCAAGGTGAAGCCGAAACTATTCTTGTAAACAACTGAACCTGTTTCTTCCATTCTGTGCCTCTTAGCAAAATATAAAAAATCAGGGTGCTAGGAATCTTGGGCTATAGGGAGTCTTTACAATCGGTTCTTTTGTTTAAGGTAAGAGGAGACTCTTTTGCCCATTTCTTTTCTTTCTCTCGGTTTATGTAGCCAAAGCTTAATGGCTAGTTGGCTTGGTGTTTATATTTCGTTAACCCTCTTTTTCCTTTTCTTCTTCTCTCATTTGGGATGTCTACTCTGGGAAACTCCATTAGCCAAATGTTCGTGGTCCGAAGCCTGAGGATCTAGTGATTGTCGAACCTTACCATACCATTTGGGTTTTAGAGGTAAAGAGATTCTCTTGATTTTAGGGATGTCTATTTTTTTTTCCTTTTCCCTTTTGTTGCCTTAACCACACGTTTTTATTTAAAGTACTGATCAAGTCTCTCCATGGATACAAGTGTAAGTCAAACCAAGGAAGGGAGTGTGCTCGTATTCTTTAATCTACCATTCAAAAGACGTGTTGTTTTGGTGGTTCAAGACTATTCGCCAGGTTGTGGTAGAGAGCCGACATCTGCTTGGGATAGACAAATAGCCGTTATCCCTGCTTGTGAGAGCATCGACGTAGAGGCTCTAGTTTTACGCATTATCAGGTGTGTATGCTCACACTTTACTGGTTAATTTATTCTTGTTAATAACTATGTTGGCTGAAAGCCAAAATGACTATTTTGATAGTCGAGATACCCTCGTGGGTAAGGTTGGAGACACCAAGTAAGTTCTGCTATAACGATGCTTTCGAGTTAATATAGTATGAGTTGACTATATGTTGAACATTCAAAGTATGTTGCTTTCATCTCAGTATGTAACATATGCATGGGCTTTGGATATGATGAAAAGGGGAAGTGTTACTTAAGGACTGTCACAGTGGTTTGGTACCATGGTGGGTTGGCCCCACGTATCTTATTTAGTGACTATGTCTCAGTGGTTTGGTAACACGGTGGTTCTACACCACGTATATATATATTTAAGCGACTTGTCTTAGTGGTTTGGTACCACAGTGGGTTGGCCCCATATATAATAATCTGGGATTGTTGTAGTGGTTTGGTACCACGATGGGTTAGCCCCACACACATTATTAATGACTCTGTCATAGTGATCTGGTATCACGGTGGTCTGGAACCACTGTGGCTTGGTGCCACGGGCGTTTGGCTGATTCAGGTGATGTAGAGGATTGAAAATTAGGTTGGGCTGGGCTGCATTGCATACATGTTTAATATGTTGTATTGTGTGGGCTAAGGACCAATAGGAATCGATGGGCTTAGAGCCCAGAATCCTTTTAATGGGGATTTACACACTGAGTCTCGGTGACTCACCCCTCTGCTAAATTTTGTTAGTAATCATTAGATCACGGATTTGTAGCTGAGGTAGACTCAAGGTGGCCATGTAATATTTTTCTCGTAAACTCGTTTCTTTTATTTAGACTTATTTTTAATTGGGATTTTGGTTATGTAATAAGGCTGATATAACTTTAATTTGGGTTTTGACATAATGCCGAACTTGCATGTTTTATAAACTGTCGAATAAGGGGTTTTTCAGAAAATTAATAACATCAACAAATAGTTTCCAAAGTGTCAACAAATGATGGCGAACGACTAATTAAATTGGAAATTTTTCTTAAACCTTCAGACACTAATTTGAAGATATCACATTTAGGAACATCGCTAGATTTTAGTTCTTATAAAAATGATACTCCGTTTCAATTGCTATTTCTGCTAAAAAGGAGATAGTGAATAACATTTAAACTTCATAACATTTCCAAATTATAGAAACATTAGTTGAAAGATTTTCAAAACTATGGCTTTTCCCTTAACATTTCAAATTCCTTAAAACAACCTTTCCCTGTAACATACCAAATTTGGTTGTAATGTATTGACAGAGTTTAGGTTGTTACAGTTTGGAGAAACTGAAGCAAATGTTAACTGAAGGACCGGTTTTAACTTTGCCAACTTCGAGAAAGGATTTTGTTATTTATAGTGATACTTCTTTGAATGGTCTCGGGTGTGTTTTGAAGCAAGATGGAAAGGTGATAGCTTATGCATCTCGGTAATTGAAACCTCATGAATGAAATTATCCAACATACGATCTAGAATTAGCTGCCGTAAGTTTTTGCCTTAAAGATTTAGAGACATTACTTGTATGGTGAGAAATGTTATATGTATATAGATCATAAAAGTCTCAAGTATCTTTTATCTCAAAAGGTGTTAAATCTGAGACAACGTCTATGGATAAAAATTTAAATGATTATGATTGTGTTATTGATTACCACCCAAGAAAAGCTAATGTTATGGCTGATGCATTGAGTAGAAAAGCAGCGATTGAATTACGAGCAATGTTTGCACAGCTCAGTATCAATGATGATGGAAGCTTATTGGCCGAATTAAGAATTAAACCAATGATGTTTGACCGAATCAAGTCGGCTCAATTAGAAGATAACAAGATAATGAAGAAAAAAGAAATGGTTCAGAATGGCATGATAGAGAATTTCAGCATTGATGAGCATGGTTGGTTGATATTTTGTAATCAAATTTGTGTTTCAAATGTTTCTGAATTAAAAGAATTAATACTTCAAGAAGCTCATCATAGTCCTTTTGATTTGCACCCTAGAGGAACAAAAATATATCAAAATTTGTGAGAGTTATATTGGTGGCTAGGATTGAAAAGAGATATAGTTGAGTATGTGGCTAAATGTTTAACTTGTCTACGAGTTAAGGCAGAGCATTAGGTTGCTACTATATTACTTGACTGTTAATATTCTTGAATGGAAATGGGATTGTATTAAGATGGATTTTGTAACGGGGTTATCATTGTCAGCGAGTAAGAAAAAAGCTATTTGGGTGATTGAAACACCCCACACCCGGCCCACGAGCCTAGACCGGATCTGGTATGTTCCCCGGTGAAACCATTTCAAATTCTTTTGCATTTAGGAAAAACTTGAGCGTTTTGAGGGAAAGTTTGTTTTGGGTTGGGCTTGAGTTGAAAACAGGTTTATTTCGTTATTAGAAATCCTTTTGATTTAGGTGACAAAATGTTTGGGCTTTGAATTAAATTAATTTTACTTAATCTTTTAATAAATATAGAGATTGTATGCTCAATAAATAAAAGTAAAGTAAACGCTACTACTACTTTATTACATCAAATAATTTCCCAAAATTAAAACCAAAATAAACTTTAAATTACTTAAAATAAAATAAAAGTCCAAGTCGAAAATTTCTCATTGCATGGCCATCCCTAAGCTTCTCGAACCCGATCCATCACCGATCGTCACAAAACATGTTCCCACAACGAGGTGAGTCAAGCAGACTCAATGTGTACACAAACACTAAGTCTTAACAAATTTAGGCATAACAAATCATATTCATACGTATCATAATTTCACATTTAATGATTCAAGATAATGATGCAATCCCGAACCCAAACCTATATGCCATCCGCTACACTCCACCCTACCATCCTATACACCGTGGGGACTACTAAGTCAACCCTCCATCCGCTACACACCATCGAAGGCAGTCGCTGCAGTCGACGTGCTCATCGCCCATATAAAAGTTTTGGCATAGCCACCAGATTAAATAATTGTGTCATGAGACACCACATTCGATAATGTAACCGGTTACCACATTCGGATAATGTGACCAAGTCACCATATTCGATAATGTGATCAAGTCACCACATTCGAGATAGTGAGACCAAAGTCATCACATTCACTTCCCTTTCTCAAATAACCCGAATGCCCCATATTATTCATATCATGCATATCATACTTAAATTTACATTCATGTCACTTTTCACATGTTAAGTATAACATATTTCGTAATCCTAGTAGGAGTAGGAAAACGTGCACAGTACTTTGTACCATAACATGGTACTTTAGACACATTCTTACACTTTCATATTAACACATATATCAAGTTAGAGCCATAAATCTATTAAGATTAGTGTGGGGTACACACCTAATTCGCTTCACAACTTCACCAAATCACAAATCGATCTCTCGCTTTAGGTTTTTAATGCCTACATTCTACCAACATGGTAATATTTAGCAAAGGCCTATTCGCCATAAAACCAAATCCTAGTAGGATTTGTATTCTTAAAACTTATCTTGTTGCCGTTTAGATGATTAATCAAATCCGGAAACTTGTATTCTTCCCCTTTGAAATCGACTAATCACTAGATCCCTTGAATCGCTTAGTTTTCGGTTAAAACAAATAGATCTAAGTACTTTAGATAGGGCCTTGGCGAATATGTGAATACACTTACCTTGGAGTTTTCAAATCCAAACTTTGCTTATGCTCCTTCCTTGTATTCGCCAACTCTATATCCCTTTAACATATTAGTTTTCGGCTTTTAAGATAATAAAAGATAGATCCAAACACTAAGATAAGCCTTGGCCGAATGCTATAGAGACTTACCTTCCAAATCTTAACTCTCGAAATTGATCTTTTGTCTTAGGTGCCTGTCAAAATCCTTATAATCATATGTTAGATTTGATCTAATATTAAAGTATGGAAGAGACCTTTTGGCCAAATGTACATATATGTACTTACCTTGTTTTTAAATCCCGAGTGATCCTTAGTAATAATCAGCTATGGCTCTCATATGTAACACAAAGTTTCAGCTTTTGTAACTATGAGGGAATCGGCTAGGGCTTTGCTTATTTTCGGCTTTTGAGGCTATGAAGAATTTGGCTTGAGAAGAAGAAAATCTTGGAGAGGAGAGGAGAAAGAAATTTGGCAAAAGGAAAGAGAGGGAGAATGAATGAAGAATAGTCTTGCTCTTCTTTCTTAGTCGAAATTGCTAGGCTAGAGTCCCCTACTTGGCCACCACTCTTCCTATGTGATAATTATCACTTTATCAAAAGAATTAATCCAACAATTATCTCCTAGTTAGTGAAATTCTAGAGGAAATAAAACTCCTCTTTTAAGAGCCCACATGCTGTCCACCTCTCTACTCTTTGTAGCAAAATAAAACTTCTTTTATTCGCTTCCTAAGTGACTCAATCCCTGGCCCAAATACACTTGCATGTGGCGCCATTTCCAGAGGCCCTAAGTGGCATCTTGAGCCAATTTTCCAAGCCTGCTTTGTGTGTCAAATTTCACATACTTTTTCTCTTAAGGCCACCTTGCCTTAATTTCCTCTTTAAACTTTAAAACTAGACATTTTTAGGTCATTTCTAAGTTTCCAAAATTTTCGTTTGGCTCTTTAAACTTGACATTTCCTTACATTTCCAAGTTTCTTGTTCACTTTCCTATTTTACTTAGGTTTCCAAATGGTCACTTTCCTATTTTACTTAGGTTTCCAAATGGTTACTTTCCTATTTTACTTAGGTTTTCAAAATGTTAACTTTCCTATTTTACTTAGGTTTCCAAAATGGTCACTTTCCTATTTTACTTAGGTTTCCAAAATGGTTACTTTCCTATTTTACTTAGGTTTTCAAAATGTTAACTTTCCTCTTTTTTTTAGCGTAACATTTATATACATTCCCAGGTTTCCAAAAATCTTCAAAATTTATTCATAACACATAAGACATGTCATTTCGTACAATTAAACCAAAAATGCATAGGCCCTTTTCAGGATGTTACAGTTCTACCCCCTTAAAATAATTTTGTCCTCGAAATTTCCTAGCTAAAATAATTGAGGGTATTACTGTTGCATTGCTTCTTCTGGCTCCCACGAAGCTTCCTCCGATCCATGATTGCGCCATAACACTTTGACTAGAGAAACTAACTTCCTCCGTAGTACTTTCACATCACGTTCCAATATCTGAATCGGCTCTTCCTCGTAGGATAAGTCTGGCCTTAGCTCCACTTCTTCAACTGGTACCACGTGAGATGGATCTGATCGGTAGCGACGTAGCATGGATACATGGAATACGTCGTGCATCTGCTGCAACTCCGGTGGCAACTCTAGCTGATATGCCACTGGTCCAATTTGGTTCAACACCCAATAGGGTTCTATAAATCTTGGGTTTAGCTTCCCTTTCCGTCAAAACTCATCACCTTCTTCAAAGGTGAGACTTTCAGAAACACTTGGTCTCCCACTTCAAACTCTATTTCCTTCCGCTTGAGGTCAGCGTAAGACTTTTGCCTATCAGAGGCTTCCTTTAACCGTGCTTGGATTATCTCAACCTTCTCTTTAGTTTTTGCTACTAACTCTGGTCCCAAAACTCGACGTTCTCCTAACTCAGTCCAACAAGTAGGAGTTTGACACTTTCGCCCGTACAATGCTTTATATGGTGCCATCCGAATGCTAGCCTGATAACTATTGTTTTAGGTGAACTCTTCTAAAGGCAAGTAATCCTCCCAACTTCCTCGGAAATCCATCACACAGCCTCTCAGTATATCCTCCAACACTTGTATTACCTGCTCGATCGCCTGTCTGATTATGGATGAAAGGCCGTAGTGAAGTCCAACTTAGTGCCTAAAACTTGATGAAGTGCCCTCCAAAACCAAGACGTGAACCTTGGGTCTCTATCTGAAATAATTGATACCGGCACTCCATGTAGTCTCACAATTTTTGTCATATATAACTTAGCTAACTTCGAAGGAATAATCCACTCTTACCGGAATGAAATGTGCGGACTTAGTCAAACGGTCCATGATCACCCATACCGAGTCCTTCTTAGTAGGCGTAAGGGGAAGCCTACTAACGAAGTCCATGGTAATTCTTTCCCACTTCCACTGTGGAATCTCGATTGGCTGAAGCAATCCCGATGGGACTTGGTGTTCAGCCTTAACTTGTTGACACGTCAGACATTTTCCCACGAATTCAGTAACTTCCCGTTTAAGATCAGGCCACCAAAATTATTCTCTTAGGTCTCTGTACAACTTAATGCCTCCGAGATGCATAGCATAAGGGCTACAATGCGCTTCCCGAAGAATCCTCTGTCTTAACTCCTTGTCCCTCGGCATACAGACCTTTCCTTTGAAGCACAATATTACCTCATTACTGACTTCATAGTCCTTTAACTCTTCACTCTGTGCTTGTTGTAACTTAACACTCAAATCCTCATCAATCAACTGTCCCTCTTTCACCTCCTTCAACCACGTTGGCTTGACTTGTAACTCAGCCAGCAGGCTTCCATCCTCATACAAACTTAAATGGGCAAACATTACCCTTAGGTCTGATACAACCTTCTGACTTAGGGCATCAACTATCACATTCGTCTTGCCCGGGTGGTACTCTATCGAGCAATCATAATCCTTCAATAACTCCACCCACCTTCACGCCTCAAGTTCAACTCCTTTTGAGTCAACATATACTTAAGGCTCTTGTGGTGCATGTAGATCATGACCTTTCTCCATAGAGATAGTGCCTCCACACCTTAAGGGTGAAAAGCTGCGCCAATTCCAAGTCATGGGTTGGGTAGTTAACCTCATGCGGCCTTAACTGTCGAGATGCGTAAGCGACTACCTTTCCGTCTTGCATTAATACGCAACCCAAACCTGTATGGGAAGTGTCACAATACACCATGAATTCCTTTTCTGCCTCTGGTTGAATCAATACTGGAGCTTCCGCTAAAACCTTCTTAAGCTTCTCAAAGCTCTTCTGTTGCTTATCCGACCATACAAAGGGTACTTTCTTCCTCAACAACTTTGTTAAAGGTGCGACTATAGACGAGAACCCTTCCACAAACCTTTTGTAATAGCCTGCCAAACCTAAGAAACTTCGAATCTCAGCCACGGTCCTAAGTGGTTTCCAATCCAACACTGCTTCGATCTTCCTAGGATCCACTCTTATTCCTTATGCGGATACTACATGCCCTAAGAATGCCACCTCCTTGAGCCAAAATTCACACTTGCTAAATTTGGCATAGAGCTTCTTCTCCCTTAACACTTGAAGCACAACTCGGAGATGCTCATCATGCTCCTCTTTAGTCTTGGAATACACCAAAATATCGTCGATGAACACGGCGACGAACCTATCCAAGTAAGGTTGGAAAACTCGATTCATCATGTCCATGAACGTGGTCATGGCGTTAACAACCCAAACGGCATTACTACAAACTCAAAATGGTCGTATCTTGTCCTAAAAGCTGTCTTGCCTCAGTATTAGCAGCACCTCTGCCTTGTGTTCCACGTCCTCTGCCGCCAATGCCATTACCTCTGTTATTCGAACCACGACCTTGTTGAGGCTACCGTCCTCCTCTACCACTGCTGATTAACATTACGAGTCTTGATCGACTTTCATCCGGTTTCTTAGGACAATCTTTAAGCATATGGTCCTTGGACCCACACCTAAAACATCCTCCGTCTTTTTCCAAAGACTCCCTAAGTGCTTGTTTCCACAATGCTCACAAGGATTTATACTACCCTCCGGTACAAACTTGTCGACCCTACCATTAGCTCAGGCCTTTTCTGCACATTTTCCAATGATCCGGATGACCCATAACCCCTCTTGGGTCTATTCCTATCAGAGCTTTGCTTGACCGAGTCCTTGATTCCCTCGGCTACCTTAGCCTTTTCTACTAACGCGGAAAACTCCCGCTCCTGATGTGAAGCTATTAGTAACCTTAGGTCATCCTTTAGTCCGTCCTCAAAATAGACACAGCGTTCATGTTCAATTGGACTACTCCTCGAGCATATCGGTTTAACCTCAGAAATTCAGCCTCATATGCTGCTACCGACTTGTTCCCTTGAACTAGTCCTAGAAAAGCTTTCCCCTGCTCATCAATATAACGTGTGCCGACATACATTTTCTGATATGCCTCCTTAGCATACTCCCAGGTCAGATCCTCAGCAGTGGCTCCATCCCTCACTGTTAACCACCATTGATACACTTCATCGCGTAGTAGTGCCACCATTCCTTTCAACTTCTCCTCCGGGGTCAGATCGAGCTCATCCATAATGCGCTCGGTTACTTCCAACCAGTACTCAACTGTACTGGGTGCCACACCGGATACACCACGAAACACCTCAACCCCGTTGGCTCGGAGTCACTCGGGTATAGATTTTTGAGCTCCCGTATTTCCACCTACGCCAGCCACCATTTCCAAAACTCGCGAAGATAGCTGCGACACGCATCATCCCCATCCGAGCTTGCTACTCGACAAATGGGCAATGGGGTGGTGGTGGTGGTGGTAACTCATTGTCAGACCCTTGACCCGATCTAACGGGTTCTGACACAGTCATTCTTCCTCTAGTGCGTCCTTGACGACCGCGTCCTCTAGAACTCATATCTAATGATGCGCTTTAATCTGATTAAGAAATTTTATGAATTAGCCTATATTCCACTGATTAACTACGAAGAAGTTTTATGAAAAGAATTTTAGGAGTGGTTCTTTCGTATTCATACATGCACACAGTCTTTACATTCATCCATCAATCAAATTATGAACTTTCGTTCATTCAGAGAAATGTTGTAGTTTTCATTGTTGTTGTTTTTCCACTACCCAAGGGTATTTGCGTAATTTGCCCTATAGGGGTATTTTCGTAATTTGTCAAAATAAGGTTCCATGGTGATTTTGTCAAGAAGTATTTTGGTATTTTTAAATTCCCGGGGTATTTTGGAGAATTTTTGAAATTTGAGGGTATTTCAAAAATTTTAGACCTTGGGGTATTTTGGTAATTTTTCCATAAACCGGGTAAATTGTAAAATTTTAATAAATCGGGATATTTCAGAGTTGCAAAACTTGAGGGTTCTTTTTGAGAATTGTACTTTCCAAAAGCGGTGATGTTGCAAAATTTTGAAAATCGTGGTCATTTTGGTAATTTTGTAAGTTAGGGCAATTTTGTAGTTTTTCCAAAATCAAGGTATTTTGATAGTTTGCAATTTAGGGTTTTTTAAACATTTATGAAATAATGAAACTTGACAAAAGCTGTTGAGTAGTTGGACATTTTATAAACCAAGGGCATTTTTTGTAATTTTACCACTAGGGGTATTTTTGTAATTTTATAAATAAAAAATTTTTCAAAAAATTGTGTAGGAAAAATAATTTTCACAAATTAAAGAAAAATGATTTTAAGAGTTTTTTAACATTAGGGTTCTTATTAAAAAAACATGGCTAGTTCCTTTCGGGTTTTAGTTATTGGGTTTAGCTTATGTCCAAGTCTTCTTGGTCGGGGTGAACCAAAGCTACGCACTGTAGGATTCGAGTGGAGAGGAGGTGAGTCATCTTGACCGCTTAAATACCAAGCTCCCACCGAAACCATTCCTAAGTATGCACAGGGTTGTCACACCCACTAAGTCCTCTGGGTTAGGGTGAGCCGAAGCTACGCACTGGTAGGATTCTGCGAAGAGGAGGTGAGTTACTAGGACCGCTTAAATACTGTGCTCTTCCGGATCCAATCCTAGACATGCGTACCATGGTTGCCACACCCTAACTCGATTGACTTAGCCATAGGTTTGTTTAGTGCATTAAGTCTTATGTATTTGGGTTTGAGTAGACTACTCCTATGGTTCAAGTTCCTATCATGCTATTCTACGTTCCATTCCTTTTCTACCCTTCTATGATTCACATAATCACACGATAGTTAGGGGTACTTACAGTGGACTACGGGTTGGAGACTTAGGTGCCATGCCGAAAAATCCGCTTATTTCATAAGATACTTTATAAAGCTTATTTGGGCTCGATTTGAAAATGTTTTGGGCCTTAGACCACAGGCCGAGAGTTTAAAATCGGGATCGATACCAAATTGAAACACCTTTTACCTGGTCCACGATCCCGACCGAATCGGTATGTTCCCGGTGAAACCATTTCAAATTCTTTTGCATTTAGGAAAAACTTGGCGTTTTGAGGAAAGTTTGTTTTGGGTTGGCTTGAGTTGAAAACAGGTTTATTTAGTTATTAAAATCCTTTTGATTTAGGTTACAAAACGTTTGGGCTTTGAATTAAATTAATTTTACTTAATCGTTTAATAAATATAGAGATTGTATGCTCAATAAATAAAAGTAAAGTAAACGCTACTACGGCCTTATTACATCAAATAATTTCCCAAAATTAAAACCAAAATAAACTTTAAATTACTTAAAATAAAAGTCCAAGTCGTAAATTTCTTGCCGTGCATGGCCATCCCTAAGCTTCTGCCGAACCCGGTCCATCACTAATCGTCACCTGAAACATGTTCCTACAACGGGGTGAGTCAAACAGACTCAATGTGTACACAAACACTAAGTCTTAACAAATTCAGGCATGACAAATCATAGTCATACGTATCATAATTTCACATTTAATAATTCAAGATAATGATGCAATCCCGAGCCCAAACCTATATGCCATCCGCTACACTCTACCCGTACCATCCTGCACACCGTGGGGACTACTAAGTCAACCCTCCATCCGCTACACACCGTCGAAGGTAGTCGCTGCAGTCGACGTACTCATTGCCCATATAAAAGTTGTGGCATAGCCACCAGATTAAATAATTGTGTCATGAGACACCACATTCAGATAATGTAACTGAAGTTACCACATTCAGATAATGTGACCGAAGTCACCACATTCAGATAATGTGACCGAAGTCACCACATTCAGATAGTGAGACCGAAGTCATCACATTCACTTCCCCTTTCTCAAATAACCCGAATGCCCCATATTATTCATATCATGCATATCATACTTAAATTAACATTCATGTCACTTTTCACATGTTAAGTATAACATATTTCGTAATCCTAGTAGGAGTAGGAAAACGCGTGCACAGTACTTTGTACCATAACATGGTACTTTAGCCACATTCTCACACTTTCATATTAACACATATATCAAGTTAGAGCCATAAATCTATTAAGATTAGTGTGGGTACACACCGATTAAACAACAACTTCAACAAATCCCAAATCCGATCTACTACTTTAGGTTTTTAATGCCTACATTCTACCAACATGGTAATATTTAGCAAAGGCCTATTCGCCATAAAACCAAATCCTAGTAGGATTTGTATTCTTAAAACTTACCTTGTTGTCATTTAGATGATTAATCAAATCTTGGAAACTTGTATTCTTCCCCCTTTGAAATCGGCTAATCACTAGATCCCTTGAATCAGTTAGTTTTCGGATAAAAAAATAGATCTAAGTACTTTAGATAGGGCATTGGCCGAATATGTGAATACACTTACATTGGAGTTCTCAAATCCCGAAACTTTGCTTATGCTCCTTGTATTCAGCCAACTCTAGATCCCTTTAACATATTAGTTTTCGGCTTTTAAGATAATAAAAGATAGATCCAAACACTAAGATAAGCCTTGGCCAAATGCTATAGAGACTTACCTTCCAAATCTTAAATCCCAAATTGATCTTTTGTCTTAGGTGCTGTCAAAATCCTTATAATCATATGTTAGATTTGATCTAATATTAAAGTATGGAAGAGACCTTTGGCCAAATGTACATATATGTACTTACCTTGTTTTTAAATCCCGAATGATCCTTAGTAATAATCGGCTATGGCTCTCATATGTAACACAAAGTTTTAACTTTTGTAACTGTGAGGGAATCAACTAGGGCTTTGCTTATTTTCGGCTTTTGAGGCTATGAAGAATTTGGCTTGAGAAGAAGAAAATCTTGGAGAGGAGAGGAGAAAGAAATTTGACAAAAGGAGAGAGAGGGAGAATGAATGAAGAATAGTCTTGCTCTTCTTTCTTAGTTGAAATTTCTAGGCTAGAGTCCCCTACTTGGCCACCACTCTTCCTATGTGATAATTATCACTTTATCAAAATAATTAATCCAACAATTATCTCCTAATTAGCCGAAATTCTAGAGGAAATAAAGCTCCTCTTTTAAGAGCCCACATGTCGTCCACCTCTTTGCTCTTTGTAGCAAAATAAAACTTCTTTTATTCGCTTCCTAAGTGACTCGATCCCTGGCCCAAATACACTTGCATGTGGCGCCATTTCCAGAGGCCCTAAGTGGCATCTTGAGCCACTTTTCCAAGCTTGCTTGTGTGTCAAATTTCACATACTTTTTCTCTTAAGGCCACCTTGCCTTAATTTCCTCTTTTAAACTTTAAAACTCGACATTTCTAGGTCATTTCTAAGTTTCCAAAAATTTTCGTTTGGCTCTTTAAACTTGACATTTCCTTACATTTCCAAGTTTCCAGAAATGTTCACTTTCCTATTTTACATAGGTTTCCAAAATGGTCACTTTCCTATTTTACTTAGGTTTCCAAAAAGTTAACTTTCCTCTTTTTTTTTAACGTAACATTTCTATACATTCCTAGGTTTCCAAAAATCTTCAAAATTTATTCATAATGTAACACCCTAAAAATCTGAGTATTTAAATTGGCATGATTTTGGTGTTTAGATGTTAAAGGAAAATTTTTTTTTCTTTTATTTTAGTGTTTATTAAAGTCCTAGAGAGGTAAAGCATAAATTGGAGAAGAATAAAATTTATTATTGGGAATTTATTGAAGTGAAACAAAGGTGATTAAGACTTAAGCTAAATTATGTGCTTAAAGTGTCATAAAATGAGCATATGGCATGGTGGAGAATGGCGCATGGGTTCAAGTAAGAGGGAAGAGGTTGAATCCTTGTATAGCACCTAGATAAAATTTTTGTTTTAATTTTACGCTCATGGCTATGAAGTGTCGGCAAGGGACATATAAGGAAGGTGTTGACCATGTATTTTTGGTTAGTGTATCAAGAGATTAAGGTAACAACTAACATATGGTATGGAATCAAAAGTTTAAGGAAAGATAGGGGACATAAGGCACTTATCTAGGGAAAATTTGAAAGAAATAATGGCCAATTGACCATAGGCTGGGCGGCAATATTGGTAGGGGAGGAGAGCCAAAATTTTGTTAGTTGGCAAAATCTCATTCTTTTCTCTTTGGTTAACCTTTGCACTTTGTGCGAAATTTTATTCCTCTCCTTTCAATATCCCTATTTGGCGAATTTTTGCACTTGGTTAAGCCAAAGTTTTGTGACCATTTGGTCATTCCTTTTCTTATCTTGATAACCAATTCTTGTGCCTCTTTCTTCTTGTCGAAATCACCTATACCAAAATCAATTTCTTTTCTTTTTTTTTGCCATGGCGAATATACCAGCACCTAAAGTTCTTATTTTTCTTTTCTTTTCTTCTAATCTCCTTGAAATCAAAACATCATCACCATCATCCTTTCGTTCTTATACTATTTCTTTTCAATCGAAAATTCTCTCCATCTTCACTCTCTTGGCGAATGTTATTGTGCCTATAAGCCAAAAATTATTTTTCCATTCTTAATCATTTATAGCCGAATCTTCCATCAATTAAACATCATTCTTAATCTTGCTTTTCGTCCGTGGGAAGTAGATAAGGGTTTCTCTCCATTTTTTGATTTATTGATTAGTGATATTATGGCCGAATATCATAGGATTTTGAGAGTCTTTTGGATTGATATAGCATTCATACTAATAACGTTTATTTCGTTATTATTTAGTGCAATAACGAGATTGGAATTCAAGTGATCGGAGAATCGTGGAAACGTTGGAAGCGTTTCATTTTGGTAAGGAAATCCTACTTTTAAATCTCTAGTATTATTGATATTATTTTAGAACTAACTAAATTCTTTTGGATCTTGAAGACCACAAGATAGGGAAGAAAAGGGCGGTGTTTAGTTATCGTAAGAGGGTGGATCGTAAATCCCCATTCAAGCGAAGAGCGGTTTCGCAATCAAGGATTTTCCACAGGGTTGTGGGCCATCTTCCTAAAGAAGTCCATTATTTGAAGTAGTACGAACCTCGAGCCGATATCGTTGGTGGATTCTCGGCTAGTGAATCGATAAGCGAAGGAAAACCGAAAATCAAGTGATTCAAAATCAAGAGGGTAAGATTTTGGATCCATTAACAAATAAGATTATTTTTGCGAATTAGTTGTCTAACGAATCGAAATATATTTTAGGTGCCGAGGAGCGAAGGGATAATACTCACGGTATCGAGGTGTGTAATTTCACCTCATTATTTTAGGGTTGTATGTCAAATTTCGGTATGGTAGAAAAATCGTAAAACGACTAGATCGGTAAAAGCACAAAATTGATATTTTGACGAAATGCGTAAAAGCGACTAAATCGTGAAAATTTCAAAACGCCTCAAGAAATTAATTGATATTATGAACATTTGATGTTTCGTGAAAATGGGCCGTAAATACTCTAGTTCGTGAAAATGGGCCGTAAATACTCTAGTTCGTGAAAATGGGTCGTAAATACTCTAGTTCGTGAAAATGGGCGTAAATACTCTAGTTCGATAAATTGGGCCATAAATACTCTAGTTCGTTAAAATTTAGCCAAAACGCTCTAGTTTGGTAAATGGGCCAAAGCCCACTAAATTGCTAAATGGATAAATTGCTATAATTATGGGCCAAATGAAATGTCATTGATAAAACCCACCATGTTATGTATTGATAATAAATTTTATATTTTTTTTAAAGTACATGTATAATTGCATGGGTGGGATTTATGAAGAGAAGAATGGCCAGTTGCCACAATATCGGCTTATTGCCTCTAGTTGGTGGCTCACGCCACAATATCGACTTATTGCCTCTAGTTCGGTGGCTCTCGCCACAATATCGACTTATTGCCTCTAGTTGGTGGCTCGCCACAATATCGACTTATTGCCTCTAGTTCGGTGGCTATGCCACAATTATAAAAGGCTTAATGCCTACGATTGGTGTGATGGCGGGGTGGGTTGACTTGATCCCAGGTGTGATGGTTGGTGCGGGGTGTTAGCGGATGGTTATTAGGTTTGGGTTGGGAATTTCATTTTCATGCATTATTAATTATTTTAAATTCATGTTATATTGTTGAATTCTGGATTGGGCTCAAGCCCAACATAATATCTTGACAATCTGGCCCAATAATGGTGGTAAGTGAGTTACACACTGAGTTCTAAGTAACTCACCCCTTTAATTTCTTTCCATCTCAGGTAATGGAAACTGATGTGGACTTGGGCTGAGGATGACTTCGTGGAGGCCATACTGCTAAATAAGGGTTATTTAAATTCGAACTTTTAATTATTATTTTTACTATTTTGGGATGTTGTAATAAATGGCCTCTATAAATAACTTATGGATTTTATGTGTGTTGGAATTTAAACTTTATTTGGGCTTTTAAATCATGGGTGTGATTTATGATGCTTTACTAAAATGAACTTGGGTTTTCAAAGTATAAGGAATTCTTTTATAAATAATTCTTTTCTTGCTAACTCTTTAACAAATTTCCTAACGGTTTTAGATAATACAATGATTTTCAACTAATGTTTTAAATATTTATCAAAATCTAATACTCTACAAATTTTAAACTCGTAAACAATATTGTAGTTTTCAACTCATTAAGGATTTAAGAATAGTTCGAATCATGTAACAAACCAAATCTAGTCTCAACGCATAGACCGGGTTTGGGGTGTTACATTTAGTGGTATCGAGCCGGTTCAAAAACTCTACCGTGGTTTGGGTTCAAAAATAATTTTGTATGAAAATGCTCAATGGTATTTTAAAGATCGGTATGGCACCACAAGCATCCGGCAACAAGTCAAGTAAGTATATACTGCTTAAATGATTACTATGATATGATCATAGGAATACTCTAGAACTTCTAGTTTTAGATGTGAAAAACTGTAGAGATTGAGACTATAGGACACGCTATAAAAAACAACTTTATATCTCAAATCTCATAAAATATTGTTAATAAACACCAAACAAAATTACGATTCATAAAACTTGTAATCGATAAGCGAACAAGCAATCATGAGTACAAGAGGGCGTGGTGCGTGGGCGCGGTAGACGTGGCGTGGTAGAGGCCGAGGTGCTACTGAAGCACCAAATCATATGCCGGTGGACACACCGCGTCAATAGAAAGTGAGACCGGATCACGCGATCACATGGAAGAAGATCATGCATTGACTCAAGCAATGCTACGAGTCTTGGAAAGGGTCATTGGAACTAGAATTGGGCCAACAACTCGTGGGTCAATTTCAGAGCGACTTAAGGCGAATAATGCGTAAGTTTTCGGAGGAGTCTCCGTGTAGCTCCAAATGTGGCGAATCTCGGCTCGAAGGCGTGGAGCGGATTATGGATGATATGGAATGCACTACCGAGCAAAAAGCGGGAGGGCAGTATCCTTATTGAGAGATGAGGCGTGTCGCTTGGTGGCTCACTGCTCGAGAGGCACAAGCCGCATCGATTAATCGGAATTCTTTAAAGCGCCTTCCAAGGAAAATACGTCGAACGAGCTATGTAGATGCCAAGGAAGGAATTTCTGAATCTTGTCCAAGGAAGTAAGACCGTGGCGATATGAAGCCGAGTTTTTACGTCGAGCCGTTATGCCCGGACAATTGTAGCAACGGATCATGAGCGTTGTATGCGTTTGAGGATGGACTTAATGATGAGTGAGGGTTACGATTGCTCATGACAAGTTAGAAATTTTTCGACTCTTGTGGAGAAGGCCAAAATAGCCAAGAGGCTAAGAACTCGAACAGCGAACCGAGAAAGATCCGAAACAAGAGAGAGACACAATCTGGTTCTTCCAAGAGATTCGAAAGAAACCCGAAATGATGAATCGGTTCAAGGCGTAACCACAGTAGCAAATAATCAAGTCGAGATTGTATTGAGTGTGGGAAAAGGCATTTTGGGGAATGCCGGAGGAAAACGGGTGCATGCTACAAATGCGGTTCAATGGAACATCGATTACAAAAGTTGTCCTCGACGAATGGATACGACTCAAGAAGTCCGTAATAATGATGCACAAATGGCCAGGGTAATCAACAGCCACCGAGAGGTCGTGGACCAGTCGTGGTGGTAATGGGGCTGGTCGTGGTCAAGGTGCACCGGTCGAGGCAATGGTAATAGAGAAATGCGGATGCAAGACACTGTCAGTCTATGCGGTTAGGCGCCATGAGGACGGACAATGCACGATGTGATAACTGATGCGTTCTTCATTTTGATGTACTGTTATTGCCTTAATAGATATTGGCTCTACTCATTCATATGTATTTAGTGCCATATCCGGAAATCAATTTAGAATCAAATTTCGAAAATGAGATGACAATGTCAGTCCTTTAGACACGATCGATGAATCTATTAATAAAATATTTAAAGACGTACCTTAAAAATCCAAGAGGAAGTATTCTTAGCAAATTTGATGGAACTACCTTTCGTGAGTTCGATCTCATTCGGGCATGGATGGTTGGTTAACCATCGGTATGAATTGGACTGTCTTTGAAAAGCGAATGACGATGGACCCGGATGATAAGGAAATCATAATGATTGGTGAACGAAAGAACTATCTCGCAAATGTGGTATCTGCATTAAAAGCGGAGAAGTTGGTGCGGAAAGTGCAGACATTCCTAGCCTTTATCGTGCTTTGGATGCCAAGGAATTATCCGTGAATGATGTGAGGACGGTGAAGGAATTTCCCGATGTATTTCCCGAAGAACTTCCTGGCATACCTCCAGATCGGGAAGTAGAATTTGGCATTGAGCTTTTGCCTGGGACGGCTCCAGTGTCCATTGCTCCCTATAGAATGGCACCGAAGGAGTTGGCTGAGCTCAAAGCTCAAATTCAAGAATTGCTGGATCGGGGATTCATTCGACCAAGTGTGTCTCCGTGGGGAGCACCAGTTTTGTTCGTCAAGAAGAAGGATGGATCGATGCGTATGTGCATTGACTACAGGCAGTTGAATAAATTGACGATCAAGAATCGGTATCCTCTGCCGAGAATTGACGACCTGTTCGATCAATTGAAGGGAGCTTCAGTTTTCTCCAAAATTGATTTAAGGTCGGGTTATCACCAGCTTAAGGTGAAAGAAGCGGACATCTATAAGACAGCATTTCGGACACGTTACGGACACTATGAGTTTGTAGTGATGCCGTTTGGATTAACCAATGCACCAAATTGCATTTATGGACATGATGAACCGAGTCTTCCAACCATATTTAGACCGGTTTGTGGTAGTGTTCATAGATGATATATTGGTTTATTCGAAATGAGGAGGAACATGACCAACATTTGCGGATAGTATTACAACTACTTCGTGATAAGCAATTGTATGCCAAATTTGGTAAATGCGAATTTTGGCTAAAGGAGGTGACTTTTCTTGGTCATGTAGTATCAATTTGAAGGAATAAGGGTAGATCCTCGGAAAATTGAGGCTATTCGGATTGGAAACCACCAACATCAATAGCTGAAATTCGGAGTTTCTTAGGCTTGGTGGATACTATAGACGCTTTGTAGAGGGTTTTCGTTGATTGCACCCTAACTAAATTGTTGCGTAAAGGAGTTCCGATATCCGACCGAAAAGCAAAGAGAGTTTCGAGAAATTGAAGAAGATCCCATGAAGCTCCGCTTTGATTCAAATGAGGCCTAAAAGAATTCACTTGCTTATTGTGATCGTCTCACACAGTGCAGGTTGTGTGTTGATGCAAAATGGAAAGGTGGTGGCTTATGCTTCTCGTCAATTGAGGCCACACAAGTAAACTACCCTACTCATGATTTGGAGTTAGGCTGCGTTGTCTTTGCTCTAAAGATTTGGAGGCACTATCTCTATGGTGAGAAGTCCATAATCTACACGGATCACAAGAGTCTTAAATACCTCCTTACCCGTAAGGAGTTGAATTTAAGACAAAGAAGATGGGTAGAATTGTTAAAAGATTATGATTTCTCCATCGAATACCATCCGGAAAGGCTAACGTGGTAGTGACGCGCGTTAAGTCGGAAGGCGGTATCTGAATTAAGAGCTCTATTTGCCCATTTGAGTCACATGACGAGGATGGCGGTTTGTTAGCGAACTACGGTGAAGCCTCTGTGGTCGGAACAAATCAAGGAAAAACAGGACATCGATGAGAAGTTGGGACCCTTACTTGGCAAGTTGAAAATGGTGAAATTGAAGATTTTGGAATAAACACCGAGGGTGTGTTGTGCTTTCGAGGAGAGTATGCATGCCTAAGGATCTAGATTTGAGGCAATCGATTCTCTGGAGGCGATAGTAGCCCTTATGCTATGCATCCGGAGGAAATAAGATGTATCGAGATCTCCGTGAAACGATATTGGTGGCGGGGTTGAAGCGTGAGATTACAGAGTTTGTGGGAAAATGTTTGACTTGTCAGCAAGTGAAGGCAGAACACCAATTACCGTCTGGATTGTTACAACCGATAAAGATTCCTCTTTGGAAATGGGAGAGGATAACTATGGATTTTGTTAGTGGATTACCGTTAACACCTACTAAGAAAAATTCCGTTTGGGTAATTGTTGATCGGTTGACGAAGACTGCTCATTTCTTGCCGGTTAAATGGATTATTCTTTGCGAAGTTGGCGAAACTTTACGTATCCGAAATTGTGAGGTTACATGGGGTACCAGATCTATTATATCGGATAGGGACCCTAGGTTTACATCACGATTCGAAAGCTCGCATGAAGCCTTGGGAACAAAGTTGAATTTCGATCGGCTTTTCATCCTCGATCGATGGTCGATCGGAAAGAGTAATTGGATATTGGAAGATATGTTAAGAGGATGTGTAATCGACTTGAGGGTAGTTGGGAGGATTATCTACCATTTGGCGTAATTCGTATAACAACAACTATCGGTCTAGCATTCGATGGCACCTTACGAGGCATTGTATGGTCGTAAGTGTCGCTCTCCTATTGTTGGTGAGTTGGGCGAAAGATGATGTTAGGTCTGAGATGATATCCGAGACCGAGGATAAGGTAAAAGTTATTCGAGCACGGTTGAAAGAAGCCTCGGATAGATGTAAGTCGACGCAGATCTGAAGCGGAGGGACATCGAGTATAGTGTGGGAGATCGGGTTTTCTTGAAGGTATCTCCTTGGAAAAGATCTTGATTCTAAGGAAGGGCAAGCTAAGTCCTAGATATATTGGACCTTATCGTGTCTTTGAAGCGTGTTGGTCGATGGCATATCGATTGAGTTACCTCCGGAGTTAAATCAAATTCACAATGTCTTTCATGTTTCCATGTTGAGGCGTTATAGGTCGGATCCTTTGCACATTATACTGGTAGAAGAATTGGAGCTGAATTCAGATTTGTCCTTTGAAGAAGAACCAGTGGAAATCCTAGACCGAGATGTCAAGGTACTAAGGAAGAAAACCGTGCCGTTAGTTAAAGTTCTATGGCGTAACCACGGAGTGGAAGAAGCTACGTGGGAGCCAGAGGATGCAATTCGACAACAATACCCTCACCTTTTTCAACGAGTAAATTTCGAGGACGAAATTTTCTTTAAGGAGGGTAGAGTTGTAACACCCTAAAAATCGAGTATTTAAATTGGCATGATTTTGGTGTTTAGATGTTAAAGGAAAATTTTTTTTCTTTTATTTTAGTGTTTATTAAAGTCCTAGAGAGGGTAAAGCATAAATTGGAGAAGAATAAAATTTATTATTGGGAATTTATTGAAGTGAAACAAAGGTGATTAAGACTTAAGCTAAATTATGTGCTTAAAGTGTCATAAAATGAGCATATGGCATGGTGGAGAATGGCGCATGGGTTCAAGTAAGAGGAAGAGGTTCAATCCCTTGTATAGCACCTAGATAAAATTTTGTTTTAATTTTCTGCTCATGGCTATGAAGTGTCGGCAAGGGGACATATAAGGAAGGTGTTGACCATGTATTTTTGGTTAGTGTATCAAGAGATTAAGGTAACAACTAACATATGGTATGGAATCAAAAGTTTAAGGAAAGATAGGGGGACATAAGGCACTTATCTAGGGAAAATTTGGAAAGAAATAATGGCCAATTGACCATAGGCTGGACGGCAATATTGGTAGGGGGAGGAGAGCCAAAATTTTGTTAGTTGGCAAAAATCTCATTCTTTTCTCTTTGGTTAACCTTTGCACTTTGTGCAGAAATTTTATTCCTCTCCTTTCAATATCCCTATTTGGCCGAATTTTTGCACTTGGTTAAGCCAAAGTTTTGTGACCATTTGGTCATTCCTTTTTCTTATCTTGATAACCAATTCTTGTGCCTCTTTCTTCTTGTGCCGAAATCACCTATACCAAAATCAATTTCTTTTCTTTTTTCTTTGCCATGGCGAATATACCAAAGACCTAAAGTTCTTATTTTCTTTTCTTTTCTTCTAATCTCCTTGAAATCAAAACATCATCACCATCATCCTTTCGTTCTTATACTATTTCTTTTTCAATCGAAAATTCTCTCATCTTCACTCTCTTGGCAGAATGTTATTGTGCCTATAAGCCAAAATTATTTTTCCATTCTTAATCATTTATAATGAATCTTCCATCAATTAAACATCATTCTTAATCTTGCTTTTCGTCTGTGGAAGTAGATAAGGGTTTCTCTCCATTTTTGATTTATTGATTAGTGATATTATGGCCGAATATCATAGGATTTTGAGAGTCTTTTGGATTGATATAGCATTCATACTAATAACGTTTATTTCGTTATTATTTAGTGCAATAACGGAGATTGGAATTCAAGTGATCGGAGAATCGTGGAAACGTTGGAAGCGTTTCATTTTGGTAAGGAAATCCTACTTTTTAAATCTCTAGTATTATTGATATTATTTTAGAACTAACTAAATTCTTTTGGATCTTGAAGACTCACAAGATAGGGAAGAAAAGGGCGGTGTTTAGTTATCGTAAGAGGGTGGATCTCAGAATCCCCATTCAAGCGAAGAGCGGTTTACTGCGGTCAGGATTTTCCACTGGGTTGTGGGCCATCTTCCAAAGAAGTCCATTATTTGAAGTAGTACGAACCTCGAGCCGATATCGTTGGTGGATTCTCGTGCTAGTGAATCGATAAACGAAGGAAAACCGAAAATCAAGTGATTCAAAATCAAGAGGTAAGATTTTGGATCCATTAACAAATAAGATTATTTTTGCGAATTAGTTGTCTAACGAATCGAAATATATTTTAGGTCCGAGGAGCGAGAAGGATAATACTCACGGTATCGAGGTGTGTAATTTCACCCTCATTATTTTAGGGTTGTATGTCAAATTTGGTATGGTAGAAAAATCGTAAAAGCGACTAGATCGGTAAAAGCACAAAATTGATATTTTGACGAAATGCGTAAAAGCGACTAAATCGTGAAAATTTCAAAACGCCCCAAGAAATTAATTGATATTATGAACATTTGATGTTTCGTGAAAATGGGCCGTAAATACTCTAGTTAAGTGAAAATGGGCCGTAAATACTCTAGTTAAGTGAAAATGGGCCGTAAATACTCTAGTTCGTGAAAATGGGCCGTAAATACTCTAGTTCGATAAATTGGGCCATAAATACTCTAGTTCGTTAAAATTTAGCCAAAACGCTCTAGTTTGGTAAATGGGCCAAAGCCCACTAAATTGCTAAATGGATAAATTGCTATAATTATGGGCCAAATGAAATGTCATTGATAAAACCCACCATGTTATGTATTGATAATAAATTTTATATTTTTTTTAAAGTACATGTATAATTGCATGGGTGGGATTTATGAAGAGAAGAATGGCCAGTTGCCACAATATCGACTTATTGCCTCTAGTTGGTGGCTTCACCACAATATCGACTTATTGCCTCTAGTTCGGTGGCTTCGCCACAATATCGCTTATTGCCTCTAGTTCGGTGGCTCTGCCACAATATCGACTTATTGCCTCTAGTTAGTGGCTATGCCACAATTATAAAAGGCTTAATGCCTACGATTGGTGTGATGGCGGGGTGGGTTGACTTGATCCCCACAGTGTGATGGTTGGTACGGGTGTTAGCGGATGGTTATTAGGTTTGGGTTGGGAATTTCATTTTCATGCATTATTAATTATTTTAAATTCATGTTATATTGTTGAATTACGGATTGGGCTCAAGCCCAACATAATATCTTGACAATCTGCCCAATAATGGTGGTAAGTGAGTTACACTTTGAGTTCTAAGTAACTCACCCTTTAATTTCTTTCCATCTCGGTAATGGAAACCGATGTGGACTTGAAGTGAGGATGACTTCGTGGAGGCCATCTTGCTAAATAAGGGTTATTTAAATTCTGAACTTTTAATTATTATTTTTACTATTTTGGGATGTTGTAATAAATGGCCTCTATAAATAACTTATGGATTTTATGTGTGTTGGAATTTAAACTTTATTTGGGCTTTTAAATCATGGGTGTGATTTATGATGCTTTACTAAAATGAACTTGGGTTTTCAAAGTATAAGGAATTCTTTTATAAATAATTCTTTTCTTGCTAACTCTTTAACAAATTTCCTAACGGTTTTAGATAATACAATGATTTTCAACTAATGTTTTAAATATTTATCAAAATCTAATACTCTACAAATTTTAAACTCAGTAAACAATATTGTAGTTTTCAACTCATTAAGGATTTAAGAATAGTTCGAATCATGTAACAAACCAAATCTAGTCTCAACGCATAGACCGGGTTTGGGGTGTTACACATAACACATAAGACATGTCATTTCGTACAATTAAACCAAAAATGCATAGGCCCTTTTTAGGATGTTACAGTGATTGTTGATCGGCTTACAAAATTGGCTCATTTTATTGTAGTCAGAACTGATTGGTCACTTCAGAAACTTGCTGAAGCTTACATTCGGGAAATTCTGAGATTGCATGTTATTCTTGTATCGATAATATATGATCGAGATCTGTGATTTACATCGAGATTTTGGAGACAGTTGCATGAATTACGTGGTACTCGACTCAATTTTAGCATAACTTTCCATCCGTAGACTGACGGACAATTTGAGAGAGTTATTCAGATTTTAGAAAATACACTTTGTGCAGTGTCATTGATTTTGAATCAGGTTGGGAACGTTATTTACTATTGGCTAAATTTGTATACAATAATAGTTTCCAATCAAGTATTCAAATGGCTCCGTATGAAGCTCTATATGGTCGTAGATGTAGTTCACCTATGTGTTGGATGGAATTGAATGAAAGAAAAATGTTTGGGATAGAATTAATTCAAGAAACGGAGGACATTGTTAAGAAGATTCAATATAGATTGAAGACAGTTTTCAACAAACAGAAATCATATGCAGATCTAAAACGTCGAGATATTGAATGTTCTATTGGTGATAAGGTATTTCTTAAAGTTTCACCTTGGAAGAAAATCTTGAGTTTTGGTCGACAGGGAAAATTGAGTCCTCGTTTCATTGGGTCGTATGAGATCATAGAAAGAGTCAGACCAATAGCATATCGTTTAGCTTTGCCTCTGAAATTACAGATAATTCATGATGTTTTTCATGTATTAATGCTCAGAAGGTATCGATCAAGCCCTTCTCATGTTATTTTGACAGAAGATATTAAAATTCTACCCGATTTATCATACGAAGAAGAGCCAGTTGAGATATTAGCCCGAGAAGTGAAAGAGTTACGTAATAAATGAGTTCTCTTAGTGAAAGTGTTGTGGCGAAGTCATAATATTGAGGAAGCAACTTGGGAACTAGAAGAAACAATGAGATCTCAGTACCCCCACCTCTTTTTAGGTAAATTTCGAGGATGAAATTTATTAAGGGGGAGAAATGTAAAGACCCAAAATTTATGGGTATCAAAAAGTGCATTTTCGGGTCTTTGTTTTTCAAAAACGTATTCGTAAATATTTTTAAATATTTACGAAGATAGTGGTGAGGTTAATTAGGTTTTGGTTAGGTGATTTTTTTCTAAATTAAGAGTAATTAGGTTTAAGGACTAGGTTGTAAATAGAGTAAAAGTTGAATTATAGAATAGAGAAAAGTTAAGGGACTAAATGAGCAATTAAGCTAAAAGTTGACAAGTGTTTGGTAGTGAACATGACATGTGCAATACTTATATACATTTATTTGTAATTATTATGTATTTACTTATTATTTAAGTAATTATTATTATAATATAATAATATAACTAAAACAAAAAATAAATAAAAGAAATAATATAAAAACAACCAAAAGCAAGGGATGAAACAGAGAAGAAAGGGAGAAAGAAAAGAGAGAAAAGAAAAAGAAAGGAAAAAATAGGGTTTTAAGGGTCAAAGTTAATTTGGTAAGTCAATTTAGTCCCTTTCCTTAAAATTTTTATGTTTTTAGAATCCTAGAACAAAATACTACTTGATTTATATTGAAATTTTAGAAGTTAGTGAATTTTTAAAACTTTTTATGTTGAATAAATTGAAGTGTTAGGGGTTAAATTGATAGAATTTCAAGTTAGAATAGAGAAAAGGGATTGAATTGTAGAATAAATCATAAGTTTTTAGAAATAAGGGCTAAATTGTAAAATTTTAAAATTAGGGTTTTATTGTGAAATTAGTGAGTTGAAATTAGTTTAAAATGGAAATTGAATAAGATATGGAAATAGTTTTGGAAGAAATAGAGTTAGTTTTGATTAGGGGCTAAATTAGAATTTATGCAAAAGTTGAATATAAATTGAATCATTCAATATTAAATTGTGTGTATTGATGATTTTAAATTGTTTTAATTTTCGTAGCTAACGTTGTGCCAGAGACTTCGGCTAAGAAAGGAAAATAGAAAGTCAACGAGGAGTGATTCAGAAATTACAATTTGTATTTCTATAATTCGAGCTTAATAATTAATTGTTGAATTTATTACTTAATGTGTATGGTAAGTAATTGATATTGTGATATTGAATTGAATGGAATTGAATTATAAGAATATGTGATTATTTGAATAGGAATGAAGATTGATTGAAATGGAAAATGTGATTTGAAAACCCTATTAACTGTATCGGGCTGAGTCGGATATAGTTGGCATGCCATAGGATTGGAAGTGTTCAGGGATACTTCGACTTCAAGAAATTGTGAGATTGCATGGTATTCTTGTATCGATAATCTCTGATCGGGATCTGCGATTTACATCGAGATTTTAGAGACAGTTGCATGAATTACTTGGTACTTGACTCAATTTTAGCACAGCTTTACATCCATAAACTGACGGACAATCTGAGCGAGTTATTCAGATTTTAGAAAATATGCTTCGTGCTTGTGTCATTGATTTTGTATTAGGTTGGGAACGTTATTTACCGTTGGCTAAATTTGTATAAAATAATAGTTTTCAATCAAGTATTCAAATAGATCTGTACGAAGCTCTATATGGTCATAGATTTGGTCCCTTATGTGTTGGATGGAATTGAATGAAAGAAAAGTATTTAGGCAGAAATTAATTAAAGAAATGGAGGACATTGTTAAGAAGATTCAAGATAGATTGAAGGAAGCTTTTGACAGACAAAAATCATATGCAGACCTAAAACGTCGAGATATTGAATATTTTGTTGGTGATAAGGTATTTCTTAAAGTTTCACCTTGGAAAAAAATCTTGAGATTTGGTGGAAAGGGAAAATTGAGTCCTCGTTTCATTGGGCCGGATGAGATCAAAGAAAGAGTTGGACCAGTAGCATATCGTTTAGCTTTACCTCCGGAATTACAAATAAATCAAGATGTTTTTCACGTGTCAATGCTCAGAAGGTATCGATCAGACCCTTCTCATGTTATTTCGACAGAAGATATTGAAATCTGTCCCGATTTATCATACGAAGAAGAACCAGTTGAGTTATTAGCCCGAGAAGTGAAAGATTTACGTAATAAAGGAGTCCCATTAGTGAAAGTGTTGTGGTGAAGTCATAATATTGAGGAAGCAACTTGGGAACCGGAAGGAACAATGAGATCTTAATACCCCCCACCTCTTTTCAGGTAAATTTCGAGGATGAAATTTATTAAGGGGGGAGAAATGTGACGACCCAAAATTTATGGGTATCAAAAAGTGCATTTTTGGGTCTCCATTTTGAAAAATAGATTCGTAAATATTTATTAAAAATATTTACGAAGATAGTGGTGAGGTTAATTAGGTTTTGGTTAGGTGAATTTTTCTGAATTAAGAGTAATTAGGTATAAGGACTAGATTGTAAATAAAGTAAAAGTTGAATTATAGAATAGAGAAAAGTTAAGGGACTAAATGAGCAATTAAGCCAAAAGATGACAAGTGTTTGGTAGTGAACATGACATGTGTAGTACTTATTTACATATATTTGTAATTATTATGTATTTACTTATTATTTAAGTAATTATTATAATATAATAATATAACTAAAACAAAAAGTAAAAAAGAAATAAAATTAAAAAGAACCAAAAGCAAGGAATGAAATAGAGAAGAAAGGGAGAAAAGAAAAAGAAAGGAAAAACTAGGGTTTTAAGGTTCAAAGTTAATTGATAAGTCAATTTAGTCCTTTTTCCTGAAATTTTTATGTTTTAGAATCCTAGAACAAAATAGTACTTGATTTATGTTGAAATTTTAGAAGTTAGTGAATTATTAAAAGTTGTTCATGTTGAATAAATTGAAGTGTTAGGGTTAAATTCATAGAATTTCAAGTTAGAATAGAGTAAATGGATTGAATTGTAGAATAAATCATAAGTTTTGAGAAATAAGGACTAAATTGTAAAATTCCAAAATTAGGGTTTTATGGTGAAATTAGTGAGTTGAAATTAGTTTAAAGTGGAAATTGAATAAGATAAGGAAATAGCTTTGTATGAAATAGAGTTAGTTTTGATTAGGGATTAAATTAGAATTTATGCAAAAGTTGAATATAAATTGAAATATTCAATATGAAATTGTGTGTATTGATGATTTTAATTTTTTTTAATTTTCGTAGCTAACGTTGTACCGAAGACCTCGACTAAGAAAGGAATAGAGAAATTCGACGAGGAGTGATTCAAAAATTATGGTTTGTATTTCTATAATCCGAGCTTAATAATTAATTTTTGAATTTATTACTTAATGTGTATGGTAAGTAAGTTGAGGTAAGTAGTTGATATTGTGATATTGAATTGAATAGAATTGAATTATAAGCATATGTGATTATTTGAATTGGAATGAATATTGATTGAAATGGAAAATGTGATTTGAAAACCCTATTAACTATATCGGGCTGAGTCGGATATAGTCGGCATGCCATAGGATTGAAAGTGTTCAGGGATACTTTGACTTCAAGTTAATGAGTCACTGGGTATCAAACTATTACTTCGGATAAATTCAATGAGGCACTAGGTACCAACTTACTTTAGCATGGTAGATGAGACACTGGGCATCAATTTATTACTTCGAATTATTCGATGAGGCACTGGGTGCCATACTGGTGTGTTTTGGTTGGATCTGTGTATCCGTTCTAGTCCGAGTCGCATTAATAGGGGTAAATAAATATATTGGCCAAATGATTGATATTGAAAATGGATTGAAATGATCAATGGATGAATTATGAAATTGAAAAGCATGAAATTGCATGAGCTATGGGATCATGAAATGAACATGATTATTGTTAAATGATGTGTGAAACAAGTAAGACAAGCTACCTCAGATAGCCAGAATTGAGAATTGGCAGTTAATGTCTAAATTGATTTATTGGTTAGCTAATGTTTTGTAAGATTAAATGTATATATTTATTATGTTGTTTAATTTAAAGCATTTAGATTATAGAAATACCACTGAGTTTATATTTAGCGTACGGTTTGTTTCCAGTGCGCAGGTTAGGTTAAAGTCAAATTGTCGAATCAGCATCCAAAGCTGATCCTGAGCTTAAAACGTGGTGATGTATGTTTCTTTTTGGTGATGGCATGAATGCCCCTAACCCGAAACCATCGCCAGTCTAGGGTTAAGAAGCATTACTAGACAAATCAAAACATTTACGATCATTTCTCAAACATATATTCATCATCATCATATCATAACAAATAATATGCATAAAGTCCCTTTAAAAGGTCTTCGAGACCTTAAACATCATTAGGAAGGGGTCGAGACTAAACCGAGCTCATACAAAATTTTTCCAAAAACTTAACATTTTTCAAAGTTACAAAGGTCACATGCCTATGTGGATAGGCTGTGTACCTCACACGGCCTCAGACACACCCATGTGTCCAAGCCGTGGCAAAACAGGGCATACATACTAACTTGTCCACACGGCCAAAGACACGGCCGTGTGCTTGACCCGTGGGCAACACTGACTTAAGGCACACGGCATGTCACACGCTCGTGTGTTTGGCCCGTGTGCAAGACTGACATGATTCGAAATGCAACCTTTAGAGCCACAGTCGAGACACATGCCCATGTGCTCAACCGTGTGGGCAAGTATAGGCCATTTGCAAGGCCAATTTGCCACCCAAAATTTGGGTTAAACCTACAAACATCCAATAAGCCTTAATTCATACCCCAAAAGCATCCAAAGCATACCAAAACATGTATTATTTAGCTCTTAACAACATCATTTATTTCATATACAAAATCTAACTCAATCATACTAATTTAAAAACACCAACTTCACAACAAAGACATACCAATCATTCATCATTTTAATCCAATTCAATTCATAGCATTTCATATCATATAAGCTCCCATATCAACCATAAAGCTTACCGTAAATTGACCATTTCATTAGACCAACCATGAGCCTATCAAACCATACCAATTTATGGATCATATAGCATGAACTACTCATTCATAAACATATCCATTATCAAGCCATATCATATGGCTATAATTACAAAACTCAAAACATCATCCAAATACTCTAGCCTATACATGCCATACTTCAATATATACAACTTCAAAAAGTACCAAAAGATAGTTTGATAGTGTGGTGATGATCCCCGACAATCCTCGAGGTTCTCGTAGCTTTAATAATCTATAAAAAATGAACAGACACACACACAAAGTAAGCTATCATAGCTTAATTGTGTCATTTCCTTGCACAATTAAATACTTATTTACAGCCTCCTTACGAACCCATACTCAAGGCCCAATACTTCTAGGCCCAAATTCGGGGCGTTACAATTCATCCCTCCTTAAAGAAATTTCATCCCCGAAATTTCCAAATAACAAGATAGTCGTGTAACAACTACACCACTACGCTACCGCTGCGCATTCTAATCACGGCCCTTGAACCTCATCCACGAGTACCTTTTGTGCTCGCTACGGTCTTAGTTTCCTACGGTTTTTCAGTTTACTCTAACTAGAGTATCACAGTACAGTCTTATATCTAAAGTAATCACAGTGTTTCCTATCGCATAACAGTTAGAAGCAAACACCAGTATTCAGAAAGCTTACGGATTCGGCGCCGGAGACTCTGTATGCCACCCTTTTCAGAAAAAAACCTCAAAACACTTCACATATTTGAAACCAACCTCTTGCAATACAAAATTTTGAAAACTCATTCCACAACTGAGTTTTACAACTTAGCTCTGATACCACTAAATATAACACCCCAAACCCGACCCAGAAGTTAGGCCCAAATTTGGCGTGTCACATTGAAGTATTTTTGAAAACCATGTTTTCATTGAAAACCCTCATTAATATTTAAAAACCAAAGTCTCAATTTGTGTTCATTCAATTTCAAAACGGGGTTCATTGAAAAGTTAATCACTTTTAAAACGTTACTAATTTCCATCAAAGTCTCCTTCAACTGCAGAAGCTTTTTAAAAACGTTGCGAAAATGTGATAATCGAAAACAGTTGTTGTAATGTAGTGTTTTGAAAATAGTAATATTTTGAAAAAACTAAGATTTACTTCTAACAAATATAAATTAAAATAAAACCAAACCTAAAATTTAAAATATGAAAACTTTAAGAGGCCTTATTACAAACCAAACCAAAATAAAGTACTTATAAATAACTTAATAGAAAAACAGAAGCAGTTGTGTGGCCATCTCTGAGTCCCTTGTTGCTCCGATCCATCTAAGGCTGGGGATTACCTGCACGGTTAAAAACGGTGTGAGTTTACGAAAACACAGTGTGTAATCCCCTAATATAAAAATAGTCAGTCAGATAAACAGAATACAAAAGCAGATTGGGCCTGAGCCCTATTCAGTCACAGTACAGTTTCAGTGAGCTTAAGCCCATTGCCATATCGTTTGGGTCTCGACCCAAAACAAAATCGTTTGGGCCTAACCCATATTAGTATCGGATCTCATAAATAGAAACGCAATAGTGTAAGAATGCACCCTACCCCAATCCAGCCAGCACACCACCCGTACCAACCAACACACCATGTGAGGATAAAATTGACCCACCCAGCCAGTTTACCAATGTTAGCATCGGTTGCGGCACTAATTGATATCGCAGCAGAGCTGCCAGAATATAAGTGGCTTAAAGCCATCGGTAGGTCCACAATCATCTCGGGTGACCTGTGTGACCCTAACAATCAAATCAGTGGGTCCACAGTTCATCTCGGGTGACCCATGCAACCATAATAATTAAATCAGTGGGTCCACAGTCGTCTCGGGTGACCTGTACAACCCTAAAAGATCAATCACTTCCTCAAATTCCAAAATCCCAATCCCTTGCAGTATGTCATGTATGCAGAGCACATATATACAGATCACATGGCATATTCTAGAAAGACAGACAAATCATAGCTCAAGTCAGTCAAAACATAGCATAAAACAATCATTTACCCACAAGGGCAAAACAGTCATTTTACCTTTTAGGGGTATTTTGGTATTCCTACCCTATAGGGGTATTTTGGTAATTTTACAAACTAGGGGTATTTTGGTAATTTTGCAAATCGGGGATATTTCGATAATTTTACAAATCGGGGGTATTTCGATAATTTGTACAAACTAAGGGTATTTCGATAATTTTCACAAATCAGGGGTATTTCGATAATTTCCACAAATTGAAGTCTCAGCGACCCAACAAAAGGTCCACTATCGCCTCGAGTGACTTAAGTTACCTAAACAGTCACAACGGTGTAAATGGGCCTATGGCCCATTACTCAGCCCAAGTGCGCCCACACACTCGTGTCGCCCAAGTAACTTAGAAATAGCCTCGGCTATACGAACAACACAGTCCAACCCAATAGAAACCATATAACATGCATATTTATTTGTGTAGGGCCTACCAGCCCAGTGGGCCCACACGACCCATTACCCAAACGACCCTAGCCATGTGGACTACACGGCTCGATCTAACATTTAACATAAATTATAGATTTTATCCATGTGGAGCCCACGAGCCCATTAGGCCCACACAGCCCATTTTAGCCCATCGAGGCCCATAACAGACGCTATAGTCCTACGCCTAAGATTTGTAGGCTTGAACCACCACACGTGCGATCGCATGTTCGTTGGCATCAAACGCTATATTTTAGCTTTTTGGCAATTTGTCTATCTACGATCAGAAGGAGTGTGGTTACACACGCATTTCGACTCTATTACCGATTATCGGTCATAGGGTATTGTTACACACCTTCGGTTTATCAGCCGATGTAACATCCCAAAGTTGGGCCTAGTAGGATTGGGCCCATTGGGCTTTAGGCATAGGAGCGTTTAAAATTTTTGAGAATAAGAGAACGGCTTTAATGCAAGTTGGATCTAGTAGGTGAGTGATTTTGGAAGGTTATGGGGCTTCTATGAAGTCCCAAGATCAAACTTTGGCTTTAGGGAAATTTTGGCTTTAGGTGAATAAAACCCTGGGAGTTAGTAGGCAGGCTTTAAGAATAAAATGTGGAGAAAAATGACACAAGTGGAGAGTGTGGTGTAGTGGCAAAGTGACACCACATGAGAGGCAAGGGGGGACGCCATGCCAAAAAGGAAGGAAGGAGGTCCAAGGTTCAAGTCTTGGCTCTTGCATTGTGGTTTTCTTTTTAAATGGACTCTAGAAATTTGCCATAGGGTTATGTTTAGTTGCGCATGATTTTAGACACAAGGAAGTGAGTGGTTGGCAAGGCGTCATTAAGGATGCAAGGGAGCTTGGGTTCGAATCTCATGACAAGCAAGGGAGTATTTATTTTGCGGATTGGACGAGAAGAGTTTGAGTCGATTTAAACTCTGCTAATGGAGGGATCCCACATGGAAAAGATAAAAAGAAGGAATGTAAGAAGCTAGCTATATATAGAGCATTCTATGAGGAGAGTTAATATACCTTGGTGGGCGTTTGGGTGTAGACCTAGAGGATAATCGCCAATAGTAATGAAGGAATGGCTACTATAACGTGAGGTGTACGGTAAGGTTACGGTGAGGTTTCGGTTTCTGATAAGCATATATTAAGTTATGATTAATCGTTAGGTGATGTCGATTGTAGGTTCGTGACTAAGGGGTTTTCAGCGCGCGTGGTTACCAGGTGTGTACAAACACTACACACACGATATCAGCAATGCTAAAAAGCCAAAAAGCCGAAAGTGGCTAAATGGGCCCGGTGGCCTTGAGGCTAAGTTTGATGAAATGGTTTGGCTGGTTATACGAATTGAATTAGTCATGATGATACATGAATTGGATTTGTTTTGGGCCTAATAGGTCATATGATGAGATTTGGGCCTAATGGGCCGTAAGGGAGTGATTTGGGCTTATGGGGATGTAGACATATATGTTAGGGTTTATGGACCTTAGGCTTAGTTTGAACAACTCGTAAATTCCATAAGACTTAATTCTAATTAAACATGCATGTGAACAAGTTGCTGGGTTAGGGTGTGGCAATGGGCATCCGCATGTTTAGGATTGGATCTAGGGAAAGCTTGGTACTTAAGCGACCCTAGTGGCCCACCTCCTCTTTTCTGGAATCCTACCTGGTGCGTAGTGTAACAGCCCAAACCCGGCCCAAACGTTAGGACCGAATATGGGTCGTTACGAAGAAGAACTTTTTGAAACCCATTTTCAAAATCCACTCAGCTTTGTTGAAAGCGCTGCGTTTTAAGTTACCTTCTTGAAAAGTTTACTTAGTCCAAATTCGAAAATTTAATTAAGTCAAATTATTATAAAATTTCAGGTGTGCTGATAGCACGATAAAACATTTTTCGTGTTAATTTAGAAAAACGTGTGATTCAATTTTATAGGAAAAAAAAATATCCATCATATAAGAAAATAACTAAAGTAAAGTATAATGAGGCCTTATTACATCCAAAATGAAACAACCCAATAACCAAATTTAAAATAACTAAAATTTAAGTCCATTTTATTTTAAATCCACCGCATGGCCTCCCCAAGTCCCTCCGGCTCCGTGTCCGCGATCTAAGCATCACCTGAAAAAAAAAATAATGGAGAAGGTGAGTCACCAAGACTCAGTATGTAACCCTTCCCCCGTTTTAAAATATTTTTCATACACAACATATAACAATTAATATGCGAATATTTAATCCCGACCTAGCCATCCAAACGCCCTTTGCTACCCCTGTTGTGGTACCAAACCACCGGTGGTGCCAAACCACCGTGACATATAGTCACAATGTGTTACCAAAACACTGGTGTCCGTAGACACAAATCGGGTGATGGGGCCAACCCATCGTGTGATACCAAATCAGCGGCGACGATCCCATATCTCAAGTGGGGCCAACCCACGGTGGTGTTAACCACAGGGACAAGTCGCTCTGGAGGTACCAAACCTCTAGTGACATATAGTCACGGTGTGTTACCAAAACACTGGTGCCCGTCGGCACGATTAATACTGCCCCCTCCACTCATCAACCCATATCACAATCATAACAGAGATCATACATTTATCACATGTATTAAATAAATCATGCTTCCCAAAAGCATCATAATAATCTCATATAAATAGAGACTTACCGAGGTCCTTGCTTGTACCATTTAAGGTACCAAATCCAAATCTACATCAAGCATATTTACTAACAACAAATATTTATCACACATATTAACTGATATGAGTGTGTATGTACACACCTGTCACCACTGAGTGATCTAAATCCCGAATGAAGGAGTCGACCACCCTAGATTTCTTTGTACCTACATTGACCAACCATGGGGTTAGCCCTATGGCCTATTAAACCAAATTAAACAATTTAAAGGGTTCTCCTTTTGAACCCGAATCCTTACCGAAAGTCTTGAGTATCACCCTTTTGCTTCACCACCCTAAAATCGGCACTTAACCAAATTAGTAGCCTTGACAATTGATTAACAACTACTTAACTAAAGTAGATCTTACCATTACTTACCAACTAAATAACCGAGAAAGGAGGGTTAGATCTACTTGCTTGTGAATCCGGAGTTCCTAGATGAAATCGGTTCAAAGAGTGGTTAGTTCTCTGCTTGCAAATGCCGAAATTTGACTTTTCTCCAACCCATAAGTCGACGGAGAAAGGAAAAATATGAAAAGAGTGTTCGGCCATCACTTACCTTTGCTACAATCGAATATAGGAGAAATCCAGAAACCACTATACTATTCGCCAAGTAGAGAAAGAGAAGGAATTTGGCACTTTGGTAGGTATTAGATTCTGCTATGATTGGCTTTAAACAAGGTGACTTTTAGTGAGAAAAAGAAAGAAGAAAGGTAAATAGGGAATTGGTGATTGGCTAGTAGGAAATAAAAGGAGAAGGATTTAAAGAATGAGGTTTGACAAGGAGGAGTTGTGAGGGTTTCGGCTATGGTTTTGAGGGATGGAATGATAAAAGAAAATGAGGAGAAAGGGCTTTGAATTTTTCTACTAAGCAAATTGAAAAAGAAAATCAAGGTGATCACTTAGATGCTTTTATAAGCATTCGCAATTCCCCCTCTTCCACAAGTCCTTGCGTCCACTCCTCCTCAACAAGGAGTCCAAGATTCATCTTACTTCCTTAATTCACTCTAGTCCACTTAATTTAAAACCATTCAAATAATTTGAATACTCTAATAATAATCCAATAATAATTCTTTTAATCTTCATAATCTTCTTGATTATCCTTAAAATAAAATGCTCATATTATCTATTAATAATAATTAAAGAGTTTAAAGGAGAGAGGACTCTCCCTCAAGTGCAAATCAACATATTGCCAAAAGAGGATTTCATGACTCGAACACAAGCTCTCCTTGCTCCTTGGTGGCGTCACATGTAGCTCTTAAGTGGGCTTACTTTGCCACTTAGTCTAGGCTCATTTTACGTCCAAATTATCCCATTTATTCTTATAACACCCTCTTGCTAAGGCTCCCTACCTTAAAAGTTAAAAACTAAAATTTCCTATCAAATCGAGCCAACACAAAGCCTTAAATTGATCATTATTATTCCATAAATAATGACACAGGCAGCTCATACATAAGAAAAATGATTAAATTCCAAATAACCCTATTTTGGGATGTTACGGTTCTACCCCTTAAAATAAATTTCGTCCAAAATTACATAACTAAAACAGATGAGGGTATTGCCGTCAGTATTACATCCTCGAGTTCCCACGTAGCTTCCTCGGCACCATGGTTCCGCCATAGCACTTTCACTAAGGGCAGCGACTTCCTCACGCAGAACCTTTATATCTCTATCCAAGATCGAACCGGTTCCTCCTCAAAAGATAAGTCTGCGTTAACCTCGATTTACATCACGGGCACCACATGTGATGGATCGGCCGATACTGTCTCGGCATTGATCGTGAAAGGCGTCATGTATCGACTTAACTCTGCCGTGATTCGGTGATAAGCTACTGGTCCTACTCGCTTCAAGATCTTGTATATGGGCCAATGAATCTTGGGCTCGGCTTCCTTTTCGCCCAAATCTTAACACCTTTTCCAAGGCGACACCTTGGAAGACCTTATCCCTACGGCATACTCCATTTCCTTGCGCTTAAGGTCGACATAGGACTTACATCTATCGATGCTTCCTTAAGGCGAGACCAATCACCTTGACTTTGTCTTGATCTCGCTACCAATTACGGGCCCAACACTTGTCGTTCACCCAACTCCGTCCAACACGTCGGAGTTCGGCATTTCGTCCATCTGATGCTTCGTATGGTGCCATCTGAATACTCGCTTGGTAGCTATTGTTGTGGCGAACTCGGCTGAGGTAGAAACTCCTCCCAACTACCTCGAATTCCATGACACAACCCTCGGCATATCTTCTAAGATCTGTATGACCCTTTCAGATTGCCGTCGATTGAGGATGGAAAGTCGTCTTTGAAATCAACCGCGTACCAACGCTTGATGTAACGCTTTCAAAACCTCGATGTGAACATTGGGTCCCTATCTGAGATAAGCGACACGGTACACCATGCAATCGACTATCTCGCCACATACAACTTTGCTAGTTTACGGGTGAGTAGTCCATTCTCACCCCAGGTATGAAGTGGTGATTTGGTCGAGACGGTCCACAATTACCCAAATCGCATCTTTCTTCTTTGGGCGTAGGGGTAGCCGTGACGAAATCCATAGTGATCGCTCCCACTTCCATTGAGGGATCTTTCTGGGTTGAAGTAGCCCGATGGTAATCGGTGCTCACCTTAACTTCTTGACACGTCAAACACTTCCCTACGAATTACATTATCTCACGCTTCAACCCGGCCACCGAGGCTGTTTAGTAGATCTCCATACATCTTGCTTCCTCCGGATGCATAGCGTATGGCCGCTATGAGCATCTGGAGAATTTTCCGCCTCAACTCCATATCTTTTGGCATACAAGGCCGTCCTTGAAAACATAGCACACCATCACCATCACACTATACCCTCTAAACCACCATCCACGAACACAGTATTCTCTTCGCATTTAACCCTTCATCCACTAACCGCTTGTTCTTAATCTCCTCGATCCACGTTGGCTTAACTTGAAGCTCGCCAAAAGGCTTCCGTCATCATATAGGCTCAACTGAGCAAACATTGCTCTTAAATCCGCCACAACTTTCCGGCTCAATGCGTCAGCCACCACGTTAGCCTTACCCGGATGATATTCGATGGAACAGTCGTAGTCCTTCAACAGTTCAATCCATCGGTATTGTCTCGATTCGAGATCATACGTGTCAGAAGATACCTCAAACTTTTGTGATCCGTGTAAATTACCGACTTTTCCCCATAAAGATAATGTCTCCATATTTTCAAGGCGAAAACGACCGCTGCTAACTCCAAATCGTGAGTTGGGTAGTTAACCTCATGCGGTCTCAGCTGACGGGACGCATAGGCTACTACCTTCCCATCCTGCATCAACACACACCCCAAACCGGTGTGAGATGCATCACAATAGACTGTGAATAATTTCCCTGCCTCGGGTTGTACTAAAATCGGAGCTTCCGTCAGAATCTTCCTCAGCTTATCAAAACTTTCTTGCTGCTTCTCCAACCATACAAATGGAACACCTTTCCTTAGCAACTTAGTCAATGGCGCTGCGATCAGAGAGAACCCTTCCACAAATCTCCGATAATACCCTGCTAAACCCAGAAAACTTCGTATCTCTGCCACCGACTTAGGCGGTTTCCACTCCAACACCGCTTCAATCTTGCGGGGATCTACTCTAATCCCTTCCGCTAACACCACGTGACCTAAGAAAGCCACCTCCCTCAGCCAAAATTCGCACTTACTGAATTTGGCATACAACTAATTTTCCCTCAACACTTGCAGAACTATCCGTAAATGCTTGTCGTGCTCCTCCTCCGTCTTTGAGTAGACCAATATGTGCCTATGAACACCACGACGAATTGGTCCGTCTTGTTGAAATACCCTATTCATTAAGTCCATGAGCGCCACGGTGCATTGGTCACCAAATGGCATCACTAGAAACTCGTAATGCCCATACCGAGTTGAATGCCGTCTTGTGAACGTCGGCCTCCTTCACCTTAAGTTGATGGTAACCCGACCTAAGGTCTATCTTGAAAACACCGACGCTCCTTCAATTGGTCAAATAAGTCATCGATCCGAGGCAATGGGTACTTGTTTTTGATCGTTAACTTGTTTAGCGGCGGTGGTCGATGCACATCCGCATAGAACCGTCCTTCTTCTTGACAAACAATATAGGCGCTCCCACGGAGATATACTAGGTCGAATAAATCCCTTATCCAAGAGCTCACGAATTTGAGCCTTGACTCCACCAATTCCTTTGGTGCCATCCGTAAGTGCTATAGACACGGTGCCGCTTCGGGTAGCAAGTCTATCTCGAATTTGACTTCCGGTGCGGAGGTAGACCGGAAGTTCTTCTGGAACACATCGGCAAATTCCCCAACCGTTCGGACCTTTCCAACTCTCGACTCCTTAGCTTCCAAAGCCTGATTTGAACCAAGAACGCCTTACAACCCTTCTTGACCATCTTCTCAACCTTCAAGGCGGACACCACGTTGGATAGGTAATTCCTTCTATCACCTATCATCACCACTTCATCATTCTCGGTAGTCTTTAAGAACCATCGCTTAGCAGCGCAATCCAAATTCGCTGATACTTAGCCGTAATCCATTCCAAGGATCAAATCGAACTCCCGAATGGTAGTTCCATCGGATCGACAACGAAAACTACCCTTGGAGTTCTGGGGTACATCCTAAAAGTTTGTCTACCACTCTGAGTGACCTAACGGACTAACTACGGTCATCTCCCTAGAAGCGGTTTGAGTTTAGGTCCAAAGTCTCTACCACACTCATCGCTACGTCACGAATCGTAGAACTCACATCGATTAATGCATAATAAGGAAGACCAAAAATCGAAGCGTCTGGGTTATGACATCCGGTGCATCACCCTCCTCATGACGCCTCATGATAGACTAGGCCAGGCTGCCTAGCCTCTGTGCTGCCTGAACCTCTGCCCTGAGTTCCACGACCTCGGTTAGGACCATTGCTTCCTCTGCCATTACCACGACCCTCTGCGGTCCCACATTTACATCTTGAGTGCAGTTACGCCTCTGGTGATTTCGAGCTCACTTAGGGACAATCTCTGACCCGATGTTCTAAAGACCCACACTCAAAACATCCTCTATCGCCGGTCGAACAACCTCCCCAATGGGACTTCCCACAGCGATTGCACTGAGCCGGTCTCTGATTAGTAGCTACGGGCCTTCTTTGCTGATTTGGCCCACTCTGTCTAGCCTTCTTCTGATCATTACCACTGGATCCAGCTGACCCAAATCCTCTCTTTTGATTATTTCTACTATAGTTTTGTCTCACAGCCTCCTTGATCCCCTCGGCTACCTTAGCCTTTTCCACAAGGGATGAAAACTCACGAACTTACTGCGGGGCAATCAGTAACCTCAAATCATCTCGGAGTCCGTCCTCAAAGCGGACACAGCGCTCGTGTTCAGTATCCACGATGCCTCTAGCATACCTACTCAGTCTTAAAAACTCCGCCTCATATTCCGCTCTTGACTTGGTTCCTTGCACTAACCCCGAAAAGGCTTTCCTCGAGCATCTGATAATCGGTGCCCACATACGTCTTCGATAGGCGGTTTTGAAATATTCCCAAGTCAAATCATCTGTTGTAGCGCCATCTCGAATCGTCACCACCACCTTTGTACACTTCATCCTTTAGAAGCGACACCGCCTTTCACTTTTTCCTCCTCGGTCAGTCAAGATCATCCATTATCCTTTACGTAGATTCCGGCCAATACTCTGCTACACTGGTGCCACTCGACACACCGGAACACCTCACTCAGTTGGACCGAATTAAACGAGAACAGATTTCGAGCTCCTAAATTTCCACCACCCGACCACCAATTGAGTACTGCAACACCGCCATGCGATCTTGCCTCTCTCCCGTCTGATCCTGCTCCTCTGCTCCAAAAATGGAGGTGGTGGTGGCGGTGGTACATCATTTTGAACCTTGCCCCAACTTGTGACGGGTTCGAACACCGGTCATCCTACCCTACTGCGTCCCGGCGTCCCACGTCCTCTAGAACTCATTCTATCTCTGCGCTTTTAATGCGATTAAGAGAATTTTATGTATTAGCGTTTGTTCCACTTACTTACTCATGAAGAAATTTTATGAAAAGTTGAATAAGGGTTCTTTCGATCAAACAATGTTTTAAGTATTCTATCCTAGTTCACACAAAAGGCCACATTCATTCCCTAACACTTTCCATACCTATTCGCTCTTGGACATTTACGCCCATTTCTAACCGGGGTATTTTCGTCCTTTTTCCTCTGAGGGTGTTTTCGTAATAAAAGGGATTTTAAAACTTTAGTAAAGTAGGTTGTTTTTTTTCAATTCCCAACACCTGGAGGTATCATTAAAATTGATAAGGTTTGAAGTTATGGCATTATTTGAAACCGGGGTATTTTGGTAATTTTGTCCATCGAGGTAATTTTGTAATTTTTGTAAATCAAGGGTGTTTTAACCATTGTAAAACTCGAGGTCCTTTTGAGAATTTTTTTCTTAAAGCGGTGATATTACAAAATTTTGTACTCGAGGCGTTTGGTAATTTTACACGTTGAGGCGTTTGTGATTCTCCAAAACCAAAGTGTTTCATTCTTGATTTCCAAAGCTGGGTTGAATATTTGAGAAGTAGTTAAAATCTTTGGACAAAATCATTGAGTTGATGTTTTATGAACCAAGGGTATTTTAGTAATTTTACCCTTAAGGGCATTTTCGTAATTTTCCACAAATAGAACTTTTCGAGGAAAACTTTGTAAAAAGAGTTGTTCTTACTTTTGAAGGAGTGATTTGAAAAGTTTTAAAACCAAGTTTTGTTTTTTTCCATTTTTTTGAAAATCAAGGCTAATTCCTTTCGGGTTTTAGTCATTATGTTTAACCTATGACCGAGCCCTCTTGGTCGGGGTGAACCAAGCTACGCACCAGGCGGGTTTAGTGTGGAGAGGAGGTGAGTCACACAATTTGCTTAAATACCAAGCTCCCACCGAACCTTTTCTAGACATGCTTGAGAGGTTACCACACCATCGAGCCCTCCGAGTTAAGGTGAACCCAAGCTCACGCACTGGTGGGACACTGCGAAGAGGTGGTGAGTCACTCGACCGCTTAAATACCGAGGCTCTTCCTGTTCCAATCCTGAACATGCGTCTGAGGGTTACCACACCCTAGCTCGGTGACTAAGTCATAGGTTGGTTTCGTTCTTTAAGTCTTATGTTCTGGTTTGTGTGTTTGAGTAATCTAATCCTAGGGTTCAAATTCCTATAAGTCTATCTCGTTCCATGCTTCCTACCCTTCTACGAATATAATTCACAAAGAAGTTTAGAGGTACTTACACAGGCGGATCGGTCTTGGGAGACTCGGGCCATCTTGATCTTTAAAACCCAAAATCAATTAATAAGGCCTACTAAAACATTTTTGGGCCTTGGGCCCCACAAATAGAGTTTTGAATCAGCTCGATACCAATTTGTAACAACCCAAACCCACCCCAAGCGTTAGGACCGAATATGGGTCGTTATTCTGAAGAAGAACTTTTGAAACCCATTTTCAAAATCCACTCACTTTGTTGAAAAGCTCGCTCGTTTTAAGTTACCTTCTTTGAAAAGTATACTTAGTCCAAATTGAAAATTTAATTAAGTCAAATTATTATAAAATTTTAGGTGTGCCCGATGGCACGATAAAACATTTTTCGTGTTAATTTAGAAAAACGTGTGATTCAATTTTATAGGAAAAAAAAATATCCATCATATAAGAAAATAACTAAAGTAAAGTATAATGAGGCCTTATTACATCCAAAATGAAACAACCCAATAACCAAATTTAAAATAACTAAAATTTAAGTCCATTTTATTTTAAATCCACCGCATGGCCTCCCCAAGTCCCTCCGACTCAAATGTCCGCGATCTAAGCATCACTGAAAAAAAATAATGGAGAAGGTGAGTCACCAAGACTCGATGTAACCCTTCCCCGTTTTAAAATATTTTTCATACACAACATATAACAATTAATATGCGAATATTTAATCCCGACCTAGCCATCCAAACGCCATACTTGTCTACCCGTTGTGGTACCAAACCACCGGTGGTGCCAAACCACTGGTGACATATAGTCACAATGTGTTACCAAAACACCGGTGTCCGTAGACACAAATCGGGTGATGGGGCCAACCCATCGTGTGATACCAAATCAGCGGCGAGACGATCCCATATCTCAAGTGGGGCCAACCCACGGTGGTGTTAACCACGGGGACAAGTCGCTATTGAGGTACCAAACCTCGGAGGTACCAAACCTCTAGTGACATATAGTCACGGTGTGTTACCAAAACACTTGGTGCCCGTCGGCACGATTAATCTGCCCCTCCACTCATCAACCCATATCACAATCATAACAGAGATCATACATTTATCACATGTATTAAATAAATCATGCTTCCCAAAAGCATCATAATAATCTCATATAAATAGAGACTTACAGGGTCCTTGCTTGTACCATTTAAGGTACCAAATCCAAATCTACATCAAGCGGTTTACTAACAACAAATATTTATCACACATATTAGCGATATGAGTGTGTATGTACACACTGTCACCACCGAGTGATCTAAATCCCGAATGAAGGAGTCGACCACCCTAGATTTCTTTGTACCTACATTCGACCAACCATGGGGTTAGCCCTATGGCTTATTCGACCAAATTAAACAATTTAAAGGGTTCTCCTTTTGAACCCGAATCCTTACCGAAAGTCTTGAGTATCACCCTTTTGCTTCACCACCCTAAAATCGGCACTTAACCAAATTAGTAGCCTTGACTTAATTGATTAACAACTACTTAACTAAAGTAGATCTTACCATTACTTACCAACTAAATAGCAGAAAGGAGGTTAGATCTCTGCTTGTGAATCCGGAGTTCCTAGATGAAATCGGTTCAAAGAGTGGTTAGTTCTCACGCTTGCAAATGCAAAATTTCGCTTTTCTCCAACCCATAAGTCGACGAGAGAAAGGAAAAATATGAAAAGAGTGTTCGGCCATCACTTACCTTTGCTACAATCGAATATAGGAGAAATCCAAAACCACTATACTATTCGCCAAGTAGAGAAAGAGAAGGAATTTGACACTTTGGTAGGTATTAGATTCGGCTATGATTGGCTTTAAACAAGGTGACTTTTAGTGAGAAAAGAAAGAAGAAAGGTAAATAGGGAATTGGTGATTCGCTAGTAGGAAATAAAAGGAGAAGGATTTAAAGAATGAGGTTTGACAAGGAGGAGTTGTGAGGGTTTGGCTATGGTTTTGAGGGAATGGAATGATAAAAGAAAATGAGGAGAAAGGGCTTTGAATTTTTCGCTAAGCAAATTGAAAAAAGAAAATCAAGGTGATCACTTAGATGCTTTTATAAGCATTCGCAATTCCCCTCTTCCACAAGTCCTTGCAGTCACTCCTCCTCAACAAGGAGTCCAAGATTCATCTTACTTCCTTAATTCACTCTAGTCCACTTAATTTAAAACCATTCAAATAATTTGAATACTCTAATAATAATCCAATAATAATTCTTTTAATCTTCATAATCTTCTTGATTATCCTTAAAATAAAAATGCTCATATTATCTATTAATAATAATTAAAGAGTTTAAAGGAGAGAGACTCTCCTCAAGTGCCGATCAACATATTGCCAAAAGAGGATTTCGCGACTCGAACACAAGCTCTCCTTGCTCCTTGGTGGCGTCACATGTAGCTCTTAAGTGGGCTTACTTTGCCACTTAGTCTAGGCTCATTTTACGTCCAAATTATCCCCATTTATTCTTATAACACCCTCTTGCTAAGGCTCCCTACCTTAAAAGTTAAAACTAAAATTTCCTACCAAATCGAGCCAACACAAAGCCTTAAATTGATCATTATTATTCCATAAATAATGACACGTAGATTCATACATAAGAAAAATGATTAAATTCCAAATAACCCCATTTTTGGGATGTTACACGTAGTGTCTGTTCACTTTAGCCGCGAGAACTTGTTGATGGGCCAAAGTTCATAACTAAAACCCAAAAGGGACCGAAATACCCCCGATTTATGAAATTACCAAAATACCCTCGATTTGCAAAATTACCGAAATACCCTCGACTTGTGAAATTACCAAAATACCATTAATTTCTGAAATTACCAAAATACCCTCAGTTTGCAAAATTATTGAAATACCCCCAATTTGCAAAATTAACGAAATACCCTCGATTTGCAAAATTACTGAAGTACCTCAGTTTGTGAAATTACTGAAATACCCCTAATTTGTAAAATTACCAAAATATCCCCAGTTTACGAAATTACCGAAATACCCCTAGTTTGTAAAATTACCAAAATACCCCTAGTTTGTAATATTACCAAAATACCCCTGGTTTGTAATATTACCAAAATACCCCTGGTTTGTAAAATTACTGAAATACACCTGGTTAACAAAATTACCAAAATACCACTGGTTTGTAAAATTACTAAAATACCCTCGAATTACAAAATTACCAAAATACGCTCGGATTACAAAATTACCGAAATACCCTTAGTGTGTAATTACCATTTACCCCTAGCGACAAATAATCGTTGTACCCTCGTGGTAGTACTAATGTTGTTTGTGTTAATTGTATGATTGATTATGTTCGAGATGCACTGCATACATGGATTAGTTATGAGTAGAATTATCGAATTACCCTTGGTAGGTAAATTACTGAAATACCCTCGATAGGTAAAATTATTGTTATACCCTTTGGGGTTGATTAGCGTGATTGTGTGTAACATTCTCACACCATTTGGATTGCCTGTTAGTATATGCTTATAAATCTGTTATATTCTATTAAATGCCAAAATACTGACATAGGCATTGAAACCCAGAGGAGGATAAAGGCGAATCACCGTGTTAGTGATCTTTGTCATTCTAAAGTGAATGGTTACATTGATTTGATATGATAAACATGTATGTCGATTTACGTGATTGCACGGGTTGGGTGATTGATGAAAGGGAAGTGTTACATTGTAGTGGCTTTTGCCATGATCTGTTGTAGTGGCTTTTGCCATGATGCATTGTAGTGGCTCGCCACGATCTATTCTGTGACTATGTCATGATTCGACGATGAGCGATTAATGCACATAGACGCCATCGATGGTGTGTAGTGGATGGAGGGTTGATTGTAGAAATCCTACGGTGTGATTGGTTGGTGCGTGTGGTGTGTAGAGAATGGAAAATCTAGGTTGAAATGGGTTTGCATCGCATTGCATACATTATCTGCTTTGTGACATATGATGTGGGTTAAGGCTCAACCGAGGCTATTTTAGGCTAAGGCCCAATTGCCACCGTTACTGTAATAGGCTTTGGCCTGGATTGTTGTGATGCATGTTCTTACCGATGAGAGTTGTACACACTGAGTTTTCGTAAACTCACTCCCTCTTTTTTTTTTTTAAATGTTTCAGGTGATTCCCAGCGATAGAGGATTAGGAGCCATGGAGGACTTGGGGGTGGCTATACATCGGAGATACTACTCGTCAACTTTAGTAATTTTGATTTTTGTCTTTTCTTTTAGATTATTTATTTTGGGTTAATATTTTGTAATAAGGCCATTGGTTTATTTTTTCTAAGTTTTCATTTATAACTATTAAACTTATAAATACAGGGTTTTCTTAAACTTTAGCAATCATTTTCTAAAATATCATGTCTACGCAATGATGCAAGTTCAACTTTCATAACAAAACAGATTTTCAAAATAATAACAACTTTTAAACGGTCATTTGGCAAGTCGCGTTTTTCTCAAACAAACAACGAACTCGGAGTTCAAAAATCTGATAAAACTTTTCTAAACAATTGCTTAGCATTTAAATTTCCTTCATTGTGACACGCCAGATCCAAGCCTAACTTTTAGGCGGGTTTTAGGGTGTTACAATTATGCCATCAAAGCCTAGGTTGCAAAACTCGGCTGTGGAATGGGTTAGAAAAAATGTTTTTTCAAAGTTATTTGAAATTTGTTTTTTTTTAAAAGTATATTGATTGGAAGTATGGCACCCGAGTCTCTGGCACCAAATTTGTAAGTCCCTTTACTTATTATTATATGCTATAATGACTGTATTTATTCTGTGTATGTTTTGGATGCGATGTTTGAATGGAAAATTTTTATGTATGAGTGTTAAATATCTGTTTGATTCAGTATTCGATATTTGGTTGTATGAAGAGGTCCCAAGCTTAAGTTAGAAAGTGTATTACTGTTTTAGAATCAGAGTGCGTAGCGTGAGTGTAGTGTTGTAGGTTAGGATGTGCGACTATTTCTATAGCTGGAAATTTTGAGGATGAAATTTCTTTAGGGAGGGTAGATTTGTAACATCCCAAAGTTGGGCCTAGTAGGATTGGGCCCATTGGGCTTTAGGCATATGAGCGATTAAAATTTTTTTGAATAAGAGAACGGCTTTAATGCAAGTTGGATCTAGTAGGTGAGTGATTTTGGAAGGTTAGGGGGCATCTATGAAGTCCCAGGATCAAACTTTAGCTTTAGGGAAATTTTGGTTTTAGGTGAATAAAACCCTAGGAGTTAGTAGGTAGGCTTTAAGAATAAAATATGGAGAAAAATGACACAAGTTAAGGGTGTGGTGTAGTGGCAAAGTGATGCCACATAAGAAGCAAGGAGGTGACGCCAAAAAGGAAGGAAGGAGGTCCAAGGTTCAAGTCTTGGCTCTTGCATTTTGGTTTTCTTTTTAAATGGACTCTAGAATTTTGCCATAGGGTTATATTTAGTTGCGCATGATTTTAGACACAAGGAAGTGAGTGGTCCATGGCAAGGCGTCATTAAGAGTGCAAGGGAGCCTGGGTTCAAATCTCATGACAAGCAAGGGAGTATTTATTTTGCGGGTTGGACGAGAAGAGTTTGAGTCGAATTTAAACTCTGCAACGGAGGGATCCCACATCGGAAAGATACAAAGAAGGAAGGTGAGAAGCTAGCTATATATAGAGCATTCTATGAGGAGAGTTAATATTCCTTGGTGGGCGTTTGGGTGCAGACTTAGGGGATAATCGCCAGTATAACGAAGGAAGGGCTACTATAATGTGAGGTGCACGGTAAGGTTACGGTGAGGTTTTGGTTTTCGATAAGTGTATATTAAGTTATGATTAATAGTTAGGTGATGTCGATTGTAGGTTTGTGACTAAGGGGTTTGCAGCGCGCGTGGTTACTAGGTGTATACAAAACTACACACACGATATCAACAATGCTGAAAACCGAAAAGCCAAAAGTGGCTAAATAGGCCCGGTGGCCCCTGAGGCTAAGTTTGATGAAATGGTTTGGTTGGTTATACGAATTGAATTAGTCATGATGATACATGAATTGGATTTGTTTTGGGCCTAATAGGTCATATGATGAGATTTGGGCCTAATGGGCCGTAAAGGAGTGATTTGGGCTTATGGGGACATAGACATATATGTTAGGGTTTATGGACCTTAGGCTTAGTTTGAACAACTCGTAAATTCCATAAGACTTAATTCTAATTAAACATGTCTGTGAACAAGTCGCTGGGTTAGGGTGTGGCAACGGGCATACATATGTCTAGGATTGGATCTAGGGAGAGCTTGGTACTTAAGCGACCCTAGTGGCCCACCTCTTCTTTCTGGAATCCTACCTGGTGCGTAATGTCTGTTCACTTTAGCCGCGAGGACCTGTTGATGGGCCAAAGTTCATAACTAAAACCCGAAAGGGACCAAAATACCCTCGGTTCACGAAATTACCAAAATACCCTCAGTTTGCAAAATTACCGAAATACCCCCGACTTGTGAAATCACCAAAATACCATCAATTTACGAAATTACCAAAATACCCCTGGTTTACAAAATTACTGAAATACCCCCGGTTTGTAAAATTAACGAAATAACCTCGATTTGTGAAATTACCAAAGTACCCTAGTTTGTGAAATTATCGAAATACCCCTAATTTGTAAAATTACCAAAATACCCCCGATTTATAAAATTACCGAAATACCCCTGGTTTGTAAAATTACCAAAATACTTTTAGTTTGTAATATTACCAAAATACCTCTGGTTTGTAAAATTACTAAAATACCCCTGGTTTGTAAAATTACCAAAATATCCCTGGTTTGTAAAATTACCGAGATACCCCCGAATTACAAAATTATCAAAATACCCCCGAATTACAAAATTATCGTAATACCCTTAGTGTGTAATTATCGTTTTACCCTTAAGCGACAAATAACCGTTGTACCCTCGTGGTAGTACTAATGTTGTTTGTGTTAATTGTATGATTGATTATGTTCGAGATGCACTGCATATATGGATTAGTTATGAGTAAAATTATCGAATTACCCTTGGTAGGTAAATTACTGAAATACCATCGGTAGGTAAAATTACCGTTATACCCTTTTGGGGTTGATTAGTGTGATTGTGTGTAACATTCTCACACCATTTGGATTGCCTGTTAGTATATGCTTATAAATCTGTTATATTCTATTAAATGCTGAAATACCGGCATGACTGTTGAAAACCCGAAGAGGGTAAAGGTGAATTACTAGGTTAGTGATCTCTGTCATTCTAAAGTGAATGGTTCTATTGATTTGATATGATAAACATGTATGCCAATTTCTGTGATTGCACGGGGTTGGGTGATTGATGAAAAGGGAAGTGTTCATTGTAGTGGCTTTTGCCATGATCTATTGTAGTGGCTCTGCCACGATCTGTTTTGGTGACTATGTCATGATTTTGACGATGAGCAGCTAACTGCAGCATGACTGCCATCGATGGTGTGTAGTGGATGGAGGGTTGATTGTAGAAATCCCCATGGTGTGATTGGTTGGTACGGGTGGTGTGTAGAGGATGGAAAATGTAGGTTGGGGCTGGGTTTGCATCGCATTGCACACATTATCCGCTGTAACATATGATGTTGGTTAAGGCTTAACCGAGGCTATTTTGGGCTAAGGCCCAATTGCCACCGTTACTGTAATGGGCTTTGGCCTGGATTGTTGTGATGCATGTTCTTACCGATGAGGGTTGTACACACTGAGTTTTCATAAACTCACCCCCTCTTTTTTTTAAATGTCTCAGGTAATTCCCAGTGATAGAGGATTGGGAGCCGTGGAGGACTCAAGGGTGGATATACATCAGAGATACTACTCGTGAACTTTGGTAATTTCGATTTTTGCCTTTTCTTTTGGATTATTTATTTTGGGTTAATATTTTGTAATAAGGCCATTGGTTTATTTTTTTCTAAGTTTTCATTTATAACTGTTAAACTTATAAATACGGGGTTTTCTTAAAACTTTAGCAATCATTTTCTAAAATATCATGTTTACGCAATGATGCAAGTTCAACTTTCATAACAAAACAGTTTTTCAAAATAATAAGAACTTTTAAACGGCCATTTGGCAAGTCGCGTTTTCCTCAAACAAACAACGAACTCAGACTTCAAAAATCTGATAAAACTTTTCTAAACAATTGCTTAGCATTTAAACTTCCTTCATTGTGACCCACAGATTTGGGCCTAACTTTTAGGTAGGGTTTTAGGGTATTCTGTTGACTATCGTGCATGTGGTAAAAACGCACCTGATCACGCAGAGTACTAACAATTCACAATCGCCAGAACCTATATTCAAACATAACATTCAGTTGATCACTAAACAAATAATGTTAAGAAAAACTCTTAGCAACCACCTAACCGAGAGATCGATACCACATGCCTTTACTAGATCGGTCGACTGTGATTTGCCTAGTTAATTAAAAGTTTGATGCTATCACCCATCCGTATCCTGAAGGAAAATCCCGAATAGCTAACACCTTACGCCTCTTAAACTTTAGAGCAGGGACTACGAGTCTATTTCCAGTCGACACTCTTCCTGATCCCCTCAAACTAGCTATCACTTGCCTCCATGATAATCTCTTGATTGCCTAAACCTACGGGTCAAACATTTATTAATCTACAGCAAGCACAACACCTCAAAGTAGGGAAAGTGGCATTCAGCCCAAACCAAGAATACAATCTAACTTACCTTAGATATTCGATCGAAAGACAAAAGGCAGATTCAAATGCTCCAATGATATTTGAAAACTCTTCTACACCTTGAGAAGTTTTAGAAACCGAAAGAAAATGTATGGCAAGAGACAAGGTCAATTCGACAAGGTTTAAGAAGAAAGAAGCAAAGCTTGGTAACAAAATGAGACCAACAGATAAACACCTATTCGGCCAAAGAAGTAACTCAATACTACAAAATAAGAGAAAAGAGTTTGAGAAAGGGAAATGTGGTGTATTAGGCTAAGAGAGCACAAATTGAAGAAGAGAATGAGAGAAGAAAAATTGGGAGAGTTGTTCACCAAACTAACTAACCACTATTAGCTAAAACAAAAAGAGAGTTGTCGGATAATACGCATCAACCAATGCCACCTTGAATGAACCAAATAGAGAAAAGAAAAGGGAATTACAGAAAATGCATATACCAAAATGTTCCTCCAAAGCTGCAAATGACGAACACAATTTTCCCCAGCCGAAATTCCTATGCTTTTCCCTTTTCAAATTCGGCACAAACTCCCTTCCAAATCAAACTCTTTAATTCTCTCCTAAAATCTCTCCACATATCACTCCCATGATCATTCCACAATCTTCTCCACAACAACTCATCCATCAAAATTTGAATGCAACACAAACTCCAGCCATCCCAACTGCAAAATAAATGCCCCATTATGCTGTGCCAACACTCGAACCTCAAACCTCAAGGTTACTCCACATGCCACCTTGCCACTAGACCACAAGCTATTCTATGACTTAAAACATGTGCAAATATTTATAAAGCTTATGTTCCAGTGTCCAGATTCTTTTAAGAGAAAATTTAAAAATTCTGCAAGGGCCATGACTTGAATCCAAGCTCCCTTACAACCTTAGTGACGCCACAACCACTAGGCCACATGCTTCCTTATGTCTTTTTTTTTTTGTCACAATAATTTAAAAGGCCTACATCCAATAATCCAGGGTTTTATTCACTTAAAGCCAAAATTTTTGCTAAAGCCCAGGTTTGAACCCCAGGACTTTTCCAACTCCTCTCAGGACCTTTAACCACTTGAGCAGACATTTAATTGTGTCATTCCTTGCACTATTAAATACCTATTTACAGCCTCCTTACAGACCCATACTCAAGGCCCAGTACTTCTGGGCCCAAATTTGGGGCGTTACAAAAGTGGTATTAAAGTTTTGTTAAGAAATTTTACCGTTTACATGTTCAATTTGATAAAATGACTAAATCGCGTAAAGTGCAAAAGTTGAGTTCTAATAACTAAAGGTATTAAATAGTTATAGAAATTTAAAGTGAAAGTCCTTATATGGTAATTAAACTATTAAATGAGATAGTGGATGTGCATGGTTTGGCATTAGTGTAATTATTAAATGTTTTAAAGGTTAATTTGGTAAATAAATAATAAATGATAAAATAAATAAAACAAAAGGAAAAGCTATAATCTTTTTTTTCTTGTTTCTTTCTCCAACCGATTTCGCAAAGAAAATGAAGTCATGGATGCTGGAAAATTTTAGCTAGTTAATTTCCTTGCATGTAAGCCCCTAAACTACTAGTTTCTTGTAATTTTTATGTTTTTGAGATTGTTGCAACTAGGTCCAACTGATTTTGAATGTTCAGATTTTGAATGTTTTCATTGATGTACCTTGTGATTTTTGATGTTAGATGATGAATTTGGAATGTTGATTTGTATTTAAAAGTATTTTGTTAAGTGATTTTGATGATTTTTTTAGGGATTAAATTGTTAAATTAATAAAAGTACAAGATGTAATGTGAAATTATTGCATAAATGGAATTTTTTGGATACCATGAGCATTCGGCTAAGCTTAATTTTGGGTAAAAATGGTTAATTTGCATGTTTTATGCTCAAGCACTAAATTGAATAAAAGTAAAACTTTAGGGGTAATTTTGTAAAAATGTCAAAAATGGCCAAATTGTATGAAATGAATAATTTTATTGTCTAAATTAATATATTGAATGAATTATTAATTTAGATCAAGATCGGTGGAAAATCGAGGAAAATGGAAAATTACAAAAATGCCCCTAAACTTTGATATTTCTGCAATTTAGCCAGGTAAGTTTGTATGAACTATACTATATATATTTTTGATTAAATTGAATGATATTATATGAAATTTTATTAAAAATGAATCGATATATATATGTTATTATACAATTTGGCTTATAATGAAACAAGGGAAATTCAACGACACACGACGATTATCGAGTCCCGTTTGAACCTTAGGAATATGTAGCATGTCATTAGGGGTTGCCATGATTTGGGTGCTGGTCCTGTACGTTCTACCGGTGGCTGAGTTTTAATGCATGTGTTGCGCTTACTCGTCAGCTTGTGTGAGTAGCACCGTGTAGTTATGTCTTGACCGTTAGCTTGTGTGAGTAGCACCATGTAGTTACGTCTTGACTGTCAACTTGTGTGAGAAGACCCAGTGATAGCTCAAGAGTGAGCATCTATATGAGATATGAGATAGAGATGGTTTCGACCATGTGTTGGCACATAGTGTGCAAGATTTCCTGCGTAACCAATATTATTCTAAGTGGTTCAACGGGAAATGTGTTGTTACGGGACGTTATGAGTTCGATACGAACTAATACAAGTATATACATGAAATACATGGAAATAATGGTACATTATATATTGATATATTGAAATGGATGATATGTGTATATAATGAAACGATATGATAATGATATGTATCATGACATGTACATATATGAATATATTTGATATGTTGATACATGGTAATTATGTAAGTTGAGACGAGTAATGAACTCAAGTGTGACATGTTGAGAAAATAAGGTTATCAATGTTGAATTTATATGAATTATGTTCAAATATGCTAACATGCATTATTTTTTGATGCTTAGGCAAGTACCAAACTGTTGGTTGAATGGTATTATGTTTACTTATAAGTCGTATTGAAATGGTAAGTGCTCAAATGAAAATGTGCTTGTACTCATGAAAAAGTGGTAAGGTTTAAGTTATGCAAAATCTTATGAAATGGTTTATCATGTGATTAATTCTAAAAGAGCTATGCTTAAATGCACTAGCATGTGGCTATGGTTGATGATATGCTTGTGTCTTGTGTATTATGCATATGAAATGAGTGATGAAAAAGGGAATGATGAGTTGAATTGATGATGTTAATTAAGCTAAAGAAAGTAAATGTAATGGAAAGTAATGACATGCAAATGAAAGGAAGAAAACTGAAAGAGACTTAAAGTTTTTATAAAATCCTACTTTATTAGGGATGATAGGTATAAGTGATGCTATGGAATTATTCAATTTGTGAATTGTTGAATTTGGTTTCATGAATCTTGTGGTATTGGTATATGATTATTCTTGAATTGTATAAATTTCATATTTGAAATGGATAGATATGATTAAAGGTTATACGAACTTTCTAAGCATTCATTGCTTACGTAGTTATTTTTCTTTACTTTTCAGATTATCGGAAGCTCGATCGGGTTGGAAGCTAGTCAGAGATTTATCACACTATCCAGTGATTATATCGGTAGATGTTGATGTCTTGGTTAAGGTTATAACGACATGTATAGGTATTTTGGCTAATGTTAGCCTATGTGTTTTGGTTGTGGAAATGACCATTTAGTTAGTTTGCATTTTGGTCTTGTGTTGGTAAAATGATATATATTGTAAGGTATATATAAGTAGCTTTGTAATGGTTGATATATGACTTCTTATGGTTGAATGATGGTAGATAGAAAAGTAGTTGAATGTGCATATTAGATATGACATATAACTTGTTGTGAATTGGTGTTTTACCATAGTAAGCATATACGTATTTGATGCTAATGATTATGTGGTTCAGTTGGTACCAAATGGTATGTTTTGGTAAGTGATTTACATGTTGTGTAATGATGCAAACTTAGTTAAAAGTTAATCTATTATTTTAGCCAAATTGAGTACATAGTTATACATGTTTTAATGTTGTCATTTGAGGTGCCTTTGAGCATATTGGTTGGATGTTATTATACCATATGTGTTTGGCTTGATTATGCATGATTTTGGTGCCTTTTGAGGGCTTATGTATATGTGCAAAAGGGATTATAGGTACATGTTGAAAAGGGTGAGAAAAATGGCTTGTAAAATAGCCTATTTTCGTCCACACGGGTAGAGACACGGGCGTGTCTCTCAACCGTGTGTGACACTCGGCTAGGTAGCATGGCGTTGTGTCCCCTATAATTTTCAAAGGGTTACAAGTCAAGTTTTACACGGCTTAGCACACGGGCATGTGGTGTGGCCATGTGACCCAAGTCAGTGAGTTACACGGGTACAGACACGGGCTGGGATACAGTCGTGTGTCCCTATTCCGAGTGCCTACACGGTCTAAGACACAGGCGTGTCTCTTATCTGTGTGAGTCACATGGCCTAGTCACATGGCCGTGTGACCCTTGCAGTTGGTAAATTTTCATCTTTTCCTAAAATTTCTATATGTTTATGATTTAGTCTTGATTTGCTTGAATGTGTTTTTAGAGCCTCGAGGGCTCGTATAAAGGACAATATGTGTGCTATTGATTGGTTTTGCTGTGATTGATGATATGAATTAAATGTTTTAAAACTTTTGATATTTCTGAAATGTAAACTCTGGTAATGCTCCGTAACCCTATTCCGATGTCGAATACGAGTTAGGGGTGTTACAAAACCACACTAGGCTTAATTCTCAATAAAAATGGAGGAGTCACAAACAATCCCACTTAAAACCCAACCTACTAGGCAAAATCTCCCTACAATTAAATTTAATAGCTTAATATATCACTACAATTATACCCTAAAAAATATTGAAAGACAAATAAAAATAATATAGAACACTAGAAATTTAACAGCGTTCAACAAATTATGCCTTCGTCCTTGGGCACTACCAAATATTCTTCATTACAAAAGATACAAGTGAAAATTTTAAAATAAAAAGAGGAAAATTTTGCCTTGTGAAGAAAATGACAAATTTTGAGATGATTCAGAGGTGGAGAAATATCTCCTATTTATAATAATACAAACTCTCTACAACCTTGTATTTTTAGATGTGAGATTGTGATATTTCAACAGTTAACACATTTATTTTTCTTTATTATCATAAATAATATAAAAATGAGGTAAAATAAGTCAATATATGAACATAACATGAAAGATAATTAAAAAAAAAAAAACAACAACATACACACAAACACGGAAATATGTCAAAAGTTACTTAAACTGAAGTACAAATATGTTAAACTTATACTAATATAAATAATGCTATAAATAAAATCAAGTGATAATATAAAAACATGACACTAAAAAATTAACATGAGCATAAATATAACACAAATTCTTAATTTTTTAAAGAAAATATGACTGAAACAAAGTAATAAAAGACACAGGAGAAATATTTATAATCATTTTCACGTCAAATTGCCCTTTATAAAATAATCCATGCAAAGTTGAATTAATTCCCGATAAAAGAAATAAAGATATTGCTTTTCGGTGTTTGATACAAATTAGCAACTTAATTATAATGGTATAGCTTTAGTTTTTGTTTGACAGTACATTGAAAAATCAACTCAAAATTAATAAATAGTAAATAATAATTCATAATAAAAAGAAATGATAGAATTTTTAAATAAAAACTAGAAAATATCTTATTTCATATATATATATATATATATATATAAATATATATATATATTTCTAAATATGGAGATAAAAGAGCTCCTTATCATTTAATATAGAACATTTTCAATTCTTTTATTTTATTTCTTTTAACATTATCTTTTAAATGCTTTGTCTTTATAATTTTAAAATTTTGATAATATAATTATATTTCATTCTTATATATTTTTAAATATATCAAATAAATTTTATAATCTAAATTCATACTTAAAATTTTAATTTATCAAGCACGTTAGTTACTTGATCTATTATAATCTCACTTGTTGTTATAAAACCTTCAAAAGCTGGTATTTATACCCTCTAATTGATTTCCAACTATTGTGGTTGTTGACGATTTGAATAGTCATTGGGGATGAAAATACCAGATCATTAAATTCACTTGCAACAAAAGGTATACTTTTTCTATAAGTATCGATATTATTAGCATTTAATGCATGATTCAACGACCGCTAGAATTAGTTTACAATGATACCAATGCATTTTATCAATACTTGGTAAAAGGTATCGATACTTTTTGTGATTGGTTGAAAAATCATCAAGTCGATTTGGTATTGATCTTGAAAAAGTATCAAAAAAAATTGTACGGATATCGATTCATTTTGAAAATGATAGATACTTTTGGTAGGGAGCAATTTTCCAATCAATTTAAAAATGGTTTCAATCAATTTAAAAATGCTTTGGACTTCATAATTTCTTCGTTAAAAAAAAAAAACTTTATTTAAAAATATTTTTGTTTGTTATATCAAAACAATTTATCAAATAAAACTAGTTTAACATATTGTTATTTATAATTTTTAGTCCAAACACTTAATAATGTTGATTAGCCAGATAAAATTTTTTAAACAAAATAATATTCTAACAAAAATATTTATTTTGGCATGATGATTTGGAATAAGTCTGTCACATCCTGAATGTAACACCCCTCACCCGTATTCATTGCTGGAATAGGGTTACGGAGTATTGCTGGACTTACAAAAAATTAAACATCCATTCAGCATACATTTTCTCAATTCAAGCATTCATCATTCAATCTCAATCAATATGTCCCTATTATGAGCCTACGAGAACCTAAACATACATTGGAAGTGGTTAGGGACTAAACTGATAACTTAAGAAACTTTCACGAAATTTTGAAAATTTTTCTCAAAATAGGGGACACACGCCCATGTGGTCTGGCTGTGTGTCTCAGAAGGCCCCTAGACATGCCCGTGTCACAGGCCGTGTGGACACTCGAAATGGGAGCAATGGCCGTGTCCCAGCCCGTGTGCAACCCCGTGTAACTCTCTGACTTGGGTCACACGGCCAACACACGCTCGTGTGGCTAGCCCGTGTGCCCTAAAAATGGCCATACATGCATGTGTGTCAAGCCGAGTCAAACCTGTAGGGTATACTGACTTATGCCACACGGCCAAGTCACACGCCTGTGTGCGTGGCCGTGTGGAGCATATTGACTTATTTTCAAATTCAACTCTAGGGACACACTAGTGTAACATGACCAGTGTGTCACATGTAGTGAGACACTGCGCCCATGTCTCTACCCGTGTGGACAAAAATAGATTATTTACCAAGCCATTTTGCCTCCCATTTTGTACATACCTATACAAGCTCAAATAATTCCATTTCAAGACACAAATAAGCAGCCAAATATCATCAACCAATATTCAATTCATACCATTTCATTACCAACCATACAAGTCACAAATATGTCACAATTTGCCATCTAACTACATACCTAATTCACATATACAATTCAATTTACTAAACCATTCCAAACATGCATTACCATTCACCAATTCACAAGCACATAACTTCTCAAATTATCAACCCTTTTAGCAATCAAATCACCTAATATCATTAAGCATTATAAATTCAACCTTAATCACACAATATAGGTCAATTACTAAACTCAAAATAGAATCATTTGCATGTTTATAAACATCATCAAATTCATCATCATAAGCCAACTCAAATGGCCAAAATACATGTTCATCAAACATACCAAAATTACTCAAACATATACATGCCATATACCATATACATAACTTCAAAAGTACCAAAATAGTTGTTCGATAGTGTGATGAAGTCTCTGACGATCCCCGGATCTGAGCTAGCTTCGAAATTCTGTAAAACATAGAAAAATAACAAAGTAAGTTATAAAGCTTAGTAAGTTCGTATATAAAATGAAATAATCTCGTCATTCATTAACATTTCTAAATAGATAGCATAAATTGCATTCATGCATCAATCACTAAGTTAACATAAAGTTCTCAACTTCCATTAGCTTGTTATTCGGATAGTTTTATGTACATTCCTGTATCGATACGTATCTATTTCTCCCCAATTCATTTATCAAAATCATTCGAGTTTATAAATGCTTACGAAACGACTACATTGATTTTTCGATGTCATAGTCCAACTATGGTCTTGCACATACATTGCCATGGCCTTGCCTTGGTCTTACATTCACATGCCATAACCCGGTTAAGGTCTTATTTTCTGATTTGCCACAGCCCAGCTATGGTCTTATTTAGCAATTTTTTTTACTTGAACCATACGTTTAAATCAAAATCTTCCAAATTTAACCAATAAGATAAATACAATCAAATTACCATCCTTCAATTAAATAAATACACATTTAAGTTCAATTATATGAACTTACCTCGTGTACGAAAATGATGAAACAGATGACTATTTAATTACTTTGCTTTTTACCCGATCTAAGTTTGATTTCCTCTTTTCTTGATCTATAAGTAATCAAAATCAGCTTATTTATTCCTCTATTTTTTCAATTTAATCCAAAATATGCATTTGAGCTATTTTACACATTAGCCCCTAAACTTTCACATTTTTACAATTTAGTCCTTATTACACAAAATCACAAATTCATGAAATTCAAAACTAACCCATGCTAGACGAATTACCATTATACTCCTAGCAGTCCATATTTTTCATTTATTTCACATTTTAACCACAAAGTTTTAAGATTTCTCAATTTAATCCCTATTTTACATTTTCACTAAAAATCACTTTATAAAACTTGTGTAATACACAATAAACATTCATAATCTATCAAGAAACTTCAAAATACATGCTTACTCATCAATGGAAACATTCAAAATCTTTAACATTTTGTAAAATAGTCCTTGGGCTAGCTAGTACTAGTTGCAACGATCATAAAAACATAGAAATAATTAAAAACTGAGTCAAAATAACTTACCAATTGAGCTACAAAGTGACCGAACCCTAAAACAACTTCTATGGCTTCTTCTTCTTTTTATTTTCGGTTGAAATGAACAATATGAAAGCTTTTTTTTTTTTTTTTTACTAATTTTATCATAATTAATAACTAATTTAGTATATTAACCTTAATATATAGACATATAAATCACTTAATGGTTGTCCATAATTGTCCACTCACCTTTCAAATGGTTTAATTACCATTTAAGTCCACCATATTTAAAAACCAAAACTATTGGACACCTTAAACTAATAAAACATGAATTTTACATTTTACTCAATTTAGTCCTTTTTATCAAATTAAGCATTCAAACGATAAAATTTCTTCACAAAACTTTCATACATACACTCAATCATGCTATAAACATTAAAATAATAATAAAATAAATATTTTAACATCGGATTTGTGGTCCCAAAACCACTATTCGATTTGATCAAAAATAGGTTATTACAACTCTCCCCCCTTAGGGATTTTCGTCCCCAAAATCTTACCAGTGAATAGGTTAGGGTATTGTTTTCTCAAAGCTTCCCCAGGCTCCCATGTATCCTCTTCAACTCCGTGATGTTTCCACAAGACTTGCACTAAAGCTATCGCGTTTATTTCTCAAGTCTTTGATCTCTCGAGCCAAAATTTTTATTGGTTCTTCGTTGTACGTCATAACAGGCTTAATCTCAATCTTTGACGGAGAAATCACATGTGAAGGATCTGATTGATATCAACGCAACATCAACACATGAAAAACATTGTGGATTTTCTCTAACTCAATTGGTAAGGCTAGCCGATATGCCACTGGACCTATTCTTTCAATGATCTCATACGACCTGATGAATTTCAGACTCAATTTACCTTTATAATCGAAACGAAATATTTTCTTCCACGGAAATACTTTCAAAAATACTTTATCATTGATTTGAAATTCAATATCATTTCGTTTCAAATCCGTATACGATTTCTGACGATCTAAAGTTGCTTTCAAATAGTCACGAATTACTTTCACTTTCTCTTCGGTTTCTCCAACCAAATTAACCCATGAATTTGTTTCTCGCTAAGCTCGGTCCAATACAATGGAGTTCAGAATTTGCGACCATACAAAGCTTCGTACGATGCCATCTTTATACTCGATTGAAAGATGTTATTATACACAAATTCAACCAGCGGCAAATATTTTTCCCAATTACCTTTGAACTCTAAAACATAACATTTGAGCATATCTTCGAGAATCTAAATTATTCTCTTAGACTGACCATCGGTTTGCAGATGACAAGCTATACTAAAATTTAATTTCGTACCTAGAGGTTCTTGCAATTTATTCTAAAACTACGACGTAAACCTCGAATCTCTATCCGAAATAATCGAAACTGATACCCCGTACAATCTAATGATCTCAACAATGTACAATTCAACAATTTATCGAGTAAATTATTAGTACATACAAGGATGAAATGTGTTAATTTCGTTAATCGATCAACGACAACCTAAATAGCATCTTTCTTTTTCGGAGTCAAAGGCAATCCCGATACAAAATCTATCGTAAATATGTCCAATTTCCACTCTGGTATCATCACAGGCTAAAGTAAACCTGATGGCACTTGATGTTCAGCTTTGACTTGCTGACACACTAAACATCTCGCTACAAATTCAGAAATGTCTCGTTTCATACCTGACCACCAAAATAGTTGTTTCAAATCATTGTACATTTTAGTACTTTCAAGATGTATGGATAAAAAACCACTATGTGCCTCGTGTAAAATTTTCTTAATCAACTCTAGATTTTTCAGTACACAGATTCTATCTCAAAGCATCAAATAATCATCGGATTCGATTTGGTACTCTAAATCACTAGTCGACTTGCATTGCCCTCTTTTAGCTTGCAAATCACTATCACATTTCTGAGCTTCACAAATTTGCTGAAGAAATACTGGTTTAGCTTTTAACTCAACTAAAATCGAACCATCATCAAATAATGTCAACTGAGTATTCATTACTCTTAAAGCATATAACGATTTTCTACTCAAAGCATCCATGATTACATTTGCTTTTCCCGGGTAATAATCAATCACTAACTCGTAATCTTTTAATAGCTCGAGCTATCTCCGCTGTCTTAAATTCAAATCTTTCTGAGTCATAATATACTTTAAGCTTTTATGGTCAGTGAAGATGTGGCATTTTTCACCATACAAATGATGACGCCAAATTTTCAATGCAAAAACTATAGCTGGCAACTCTAAATCATGCATCAGATAGTTCTTTTCGTGCAATTTCAACTGTCTGGAAGCATAAGCTATCACTTTTCCCTCTTGCATCAACATACAGCCCATACCGTTCAATTATGCGTCACTGTAAATCACAAATTCTCTACCCGAATCAAGTTGAACCAACACTGGTACCTTAGTTAACAATGCTTTTAATCGATTGAAACTTTGTTGACATTTCTCAGACTATTCAAACTTTACATATTTTTGTAGCAATCTGGTCATCGGTATAGCAATCATTGAGAATCCTTTTACAAAACGTCGATAGTAACCAGCTAATCCCTAGAAAGCTTCTGACCTTGGATACATTTCTAGGTGGTTTCCAGTCAATAACTGCAGAAATCTTGTTTGGATCAACTCAAATGCCATCCGCTGAAACTATATGTCCAAAATATACAACTTCTCGGGGCCAAAACCCATATTTTCTGAATTTAGCACACAATTTCTTATCTCTCAAGGTTTGCAACATAGTTCTCAAATGCTCGGCATGCTCAGACTCATTTTGAGAGTAGATCAGAATATTGTCAATGAACATAACAACAAATCTGTTTAAATACGGTCTAAAGATCCCATCAAATCCATAAAAATGGCAGGAGCATTAGTTAGCCCAAAATGCATAAAAAGGAATTCATAGTGTCTGTACCTTATTCTGAACACAGTTTTCAGCACATCTGAGTCTTTAACTCGCAATTGATAATAGCCAGATCTCAAACCAATCTTTGAAAACACTATTGCACCTTTCAACTGATCAAACAAATCATCAATTCTTGGCAAAGGATATTTTTTATTTATCGCAACTTTGGTGAGCTGACGATAATCAATACACTGACCCGTCTTTCTTCTTAACAAACAATACTGGCTCACCCCAGAGCGAAAAACTCGATCGTGAAAAACCTCTATCTGTTAAATATTGCAACTAAGCTTTCAACTCTTTCAACTCTGTCAGATCCATTCTATACTGAGCTATAGGTATCGGTGAAGTTCTTGGTACTAACTTAATTGTAAACTCAACCTCTCTGAATGGTGGCAACCTAGGCAATTCTTCTGGAAATACATCCGAATATTCACAAACTACAGGCACCGATTCAATCTTCTTTTCAGACACTTTGGAATCCAAAATGTATGCTAGGTATACTTCACAACCTTTTCTCACATATCTCTAATCTGACATTGACAAAATCACTATAGGTAATCTACCCGACTCATCAGATTCAATCCGAAGAATTTCATTATTCTTACACCTCAATTCTATAATCTTTCATCTACAGTTCACAAGGGCATCTTGTAAAGTCAACCAATCCATACCCAGAATCACATCGAACTCATCAAATGATAAAAGCATCAAGTTAGCCAGAAAACATAACCCCGAGTCATTAATGGACAATTTTTACAAATTGTGTCAACCAGGACATATTTGCCTAAGGGGTTCGACACTTTTATAACAAACTAAGTAGAATTGTAACATCCTAAAATTTGAGTATTGAATTGATGCATGTTTTAGTGCTTAACTTGTGTATAATAAAATTTTTCATGATTAGTATAGTCTTGAGGAGACTTGAGAACTATTCGGAATTAGAATAAATTTTAGTAAGGAGTATTTAATTGAAGTGGATCAAGTGACTCTGAGGTTTAAGTAAATTTAAGTGTTAAAAACTAGCATAAGATGAGCTAGTAGCAAGGTGGTGTTGGAGCATGCATGTTTGCTTGAGGTGAGAGGTTCGAATCTCCTAGCATGCATTTTGAAAGCTTTTATTTTTTTTTTTGCTTTCCTTAGCAAGTGTCAGTCATGGATAAAATTAAAGGATGAGTTGGAGAACATTTTTGGCAAGAAGACTAAAGGAAAAATGTAAGTAAAGGTTTAAGGAAAAGAAGCTCATGAATTAAGGTGATAAGGGGACATAAGGCATGGACCAAGGGCTTTGTTTTGGAAAGCTTTGAATGGCTAATTGGCTATGAACTTGGAAGGTTTTTGGGGCTAGGGAGGTTGGCCAAAATTTTGTTAGTAGTTTGATAGAGATTAGGAGCTAGTTTAGTCATTTGGTGTTTTTTTTCTCAAAGCTTGTTTCTCTCTAATTCTCTCCTCTTAGCCGAATGTTTATTAGACATAAGGTAAACCATTTTTCTCTCTTTTCTTTTGGCCATTTGAGTTTTGACCATTTTGGTCTTATTTTGTCTATTCTCTCAAACCATTCCTCCTAGTGCCGAAATCACCAAGGCATTGGAAGGCCATCTTCTTTTCTTTTCACCCTTGCCGAATGCACACAAGCTTCAAATTCTGTAACATCATAAAATTTGAAGTATTTATTTGATGCATGTTTTAGTGCTTAACTTGTGTATAGTAAAATTTTTCTTGTTTAGTATAGTCTTGAGAAGACTTGAGAACTATTCGAAATTAGAATAAATTCTAGTAAGGAGTATTGAATTGAAGTGGATCAAGTGATTTTGAGGTTTAAGTAAATTTAAGTGTCTAAATTTAGCATAAGATGAGTAATTGGCAAGGTGGTGTTGGCATGAGTAATTGCATGAGGAAGATGTTTGAATCCTTGGATAGCAATTAGATGATTTTATTTTGCACTTGTATGGCAAGTGTCGGTCAAGCAATACTTATGGTAAGGATGGACTTTTTCATTTATGGAAAGTAGACTAAGGGAATAAGGTAAGTACTAACTTAAGGTATGGAATCAAGAAGTTTTGGCATGATAAGGGGACATAAGGCTTGGATTAAGGGAAGATGTTTTGGAAACTTTTTAATGGCTATTGTCCATGTATTTGGACAGTTATTGGGGCTAGGGAGGCTGGCCGAATTTTTGTTAGTAGCTTGATAGGGATTAGTAGCTAGTTTGGTCAATTTCTTTAGCAACATGAGCATTTTTTTTCATTCTCTCCAAAACCCTTTTCTCTAACCATTGGCAAATTTTTGGTTGTTTGGCCATTTTTTTTTGACCAATTAGTATCATTTTCTTCTTTTTCTCTTTTGTGTCGAAATCATGCAACTTTGAAGAAACCTAATTCATTCTCTTTTTCTTTCTTTTGGCCGAATATACACCAACTTCAAAACCCATTTCTTTGTTCATCTTTCATCCTTGGAAAATAGATACATAAACTCACTCTCTATTCTTTTTGTTCTTTCATTCTTTTTGAAAAGACTCTCAAATATCATCCTCTCTCTCATTCTTCATTATGGCCAAATGTTGATGGTAAAACCTTAGCAGAATCTTTCTTTTCTTTTATTTTAATCTTTTCTCCTTCAAACAAATTCTTCTTTCTTTGTAGTGGTATAATGGAGTGCCGATTTCTTTTCTACATCTTAAGTGATTATAGCTATTATAGATTGGGTGAAAAAGGAGATTTCATCAGTCAAGGTAAAGGATTTTCAAGGTAAACCGATTACACTTTCAAGTCTTTAGTTTTAAGATTTTCGATAGTTTATTGTTAGGACAAATCTTTCTTTGTCTTTGAAGGCAATCAAAATAGGGACGAAAAGGGCAGTAAATAGCACTCTGAAGAGGGGTGGTTCTATCAATTCCCCTATGTTTAAGAGAAGGACTGTTTCGAAAATCCGAGATTTTCCACCGGGTTGTGGACCTTCATCCGGCGAAAATCAAATATTCGAAGTCGTACGTACTCTCGAACCACTGTTTACTCGGGGTATTGAACCTTTGGTCAAGAGAAATCACAAATAGTGGTTATTCAAGATTCCGAGGGTAATATTTAGATCGTTCAATATTATAATAGTTTAATATCAAATTTTAGTGTTTTAATCCTTCGTAATGTGTGTTTAGATATCGACGAGCGGGAGAGTGTAGTTCTCACCATAATTAGGTGTGTAATCTCACACTATATCTCACAGGTTAGATGACTATACAATGGTGAAAGTTGGATTAAAAATCGCAAAGTTGGTGAAATCGGAAAATATGACATTATTGACACTTAGTGTTAAAATCTCGAAATCGGGGGTTTGATCGTGAAATTTTGAAGATCGCCCTTAATGGTTAAAATGATAATAAGTGACAAATTTGGGCCATATGTGTTATTTGATAAATTTGGGCCATATGTGATATTTGGTAAATTTGGGCCATATGTGTTATTTGGTAAATTTGGGCCATATGTGTTATTTGGTAAATTTGGGCCATATATGTTATTTGGAAAATTTGGGCCATATGTGATATTTGGTAAATTTGGGCCATATGTGTTATTTGGTAAATTTGGGCCATATGTGTTATTTGGTAAATTTGGACCATATGTGTTAGTTGAGAACTTGGGCCACATGTGATAATCGATAAATGGGCCTTAAGTAAAAATTTATAATTGGGCCATTTATGACAATGGATAAATTGAGCTATATGTGAAATGTTTTTTTAATGGGCCAAAATTCATAAATTATAATATGGTTTTCTTTACAAATATTTTGTAATGCATAAACATGATTGCATGAGTTAGGATCAATGATGAAGAGAAGAAAGGCTTAATGCCAGAATTCTAGAGAGGTGACTCAGTCACAATGGCCGTTGCTCAAATCTAGATCGGTGGTTTTACCACAATTATTTAAATGGTCGTTGCCACAAATATGATATTGGGCTTAAAGCCTACTTGATTGTGATGGCGGGGTGGGTGACTAAAGCTCCCCAGGTGTCTTTGGTTGGAGTGCAGGGGTGTGTAGCGGATGGAAATCTAGGTTTGGTTTTGGGAATTGCATATCATTTGCATTATTATTTTTAAATACTAAATTATTATATTTTGAAAAGGGCTTAGGCCCAAATAAATGTTTAAATGGTCTTGGCCTAGTGGACTATGGTAAGTGAGTTGCACACTGAGATCTAAGTAACTCACCCCATTATTTTTACCCCTCTCAGGTAATAACAATTGATGGACACTTGGTTCGGAGATGACTTCGCGGGGTGGCTATACTACAATTGATGGTTCATAAAACTTTGAGACTTCGTTTATAATTTCTATTAAGTATTATTAATGGCGATGTAATAAGGCCTTTTTAATTATGGATTTTATTGTGTGGATGGATTTATTTATGTTTTAGTTTATTTAAGTTGGATTGATTTTGTTTTTAGTAAATGATTTTCTATAACTCTCGTTTCAAATAAAAGTTTTTCTTATCTAGAAACTTAGAAAATTCTTTTAAAACTTTTGATGAAATATTCGACTTAATAAATCTAAAGTTTTATCGATTACTACTTTATATATATCAAGCGGCAAATTCTTGTGTTTTAAATCAAGCATTTCAAGTAAACCTCGATTTTTTGATAAAGTAATGTTTTTAATCGTTTTGCAATTTGATTTTTACTTCGTTAAATGTTTTGAATGTTCGTTAAAATTGTATGGCATACCGAAATCCGGGCTTAATGCATAGGCCGGGTTTGGGTGTTACATTTTATGGTATCAGAGCCCAGTTTCAAAACTCGACTGTGGTTTGGGTTCAACGATGATTTTTGGTTAAAAACCACTTAAATTTCTAGACTTTATGTTTTAAAAGTTGTATGGCACCACGAGCAACCGACACCAAGTTAAGTACGTATGTTCAGTAAGCATTTGTTTATTTTTGTGATGAGACCTAAGGAACACTCTAGAACCTCTAGTTTTAGGTGTTAAAAATGATAGAGATTGAGACTATAGGATGTGATTGCGAAAACAACTCTATCCCTTATATCTCATAAAATATCGTTAATAAACACTGAAATAATATTCGATTCATAAAACTTGTAATCAGATTAAAGTGAATTAGTCAATATGAGTTCTAGAGGACGTGGTCGTGGACGCGGTAGACGTGGCCGTGGTAGAGGACGAGGTGCTGCGTCTAAAGCACCAGGTCATATACCATAAAGGGATGCACCTGCGTCGTTCGAGGCCGAAACTGGATCTCATGATCATACGAATGAGGTTAATGCTTTGACTCAAGCAATGTTGCGAGTCTTAGAAAGAGTAACTAGAGCCAAAACTGGGCCAGTAACTCGCGGATCAATATCGAACGACTCAAGTCTAGTGGTGCAGAAGTTTTTAGAGGTGTCTCTGGTGTAGCTCCGAATGTGGCAGAATATTGGCTTGAGGCTGTAGAATGAATTATGGATGATTTGGAATGCACCGTCGAGCAAAAACTGAGAGGAGCCGTGTCTTTGTTAAGAGACGAGGCGTATTAATGGTGGCTTACTGTTCGAGAAGGCACCGAGGCTGCATTGGTTAATTGGGATTTCTTTAAAGCTGCTTTCCAAGGGAAGTACATCGGGAAAAGTTATGTAGATGCCCGAAGGAAAGAATTCCTAAATTTGGTTCAAGGAAGTAAGACTGTAGCAGCTTACGAGGCAGAATTTCTTCATTTGAGTCATTATGCTCGTACTATAGTGCAGACTGATCATGAGTGTTGTGTATGCTTTGAGGATGGACTGAATGGTGAGTTGCGGGTACTGATAGCCCCACAACAAGTGGGGACTTTTACCTCGCTAGTAGAGAAAGCTAAGATAGTCGAAGAGGCTAAGATTTCAGAACGTCAGAATCGGGAAAAAGTAAGAGGCAAGAGGGATTTTAAGTATTCTGGTTCTTCTAAAAGGTTTCAAAAGAGGCCACGAAATGATGAGGCAGTTCAAGTTAGGGCACCTGTGACTACCAATCAGATTCGAGAATGTGCCGGCCGTGGTAGATGACATTTCGGAGAATGTTGGAGGAAAACTAGATCCTATTTTAGATGTGGATCTAAGGATCATCGGTTTAAGAATTATCCTCGATGGATTGAAACGACTCAGAAAGCTCGTAACCTCGAGGCTCAGCCAGCTAGAGGTACTCAGCAGCCACCAAGAGGTCGTGGACCGGGTTGTGGTGGTAATGGTAATGGACGTGGACAAGGTGCATCGGGTCGAGGTAATGGTGTTAGAGGTAACATGGAGGCAAGACAGCTAGTATTGGTTTATCTTATCAGGCATTGTGAGGACGGTGATGCACCTGATGTGATAACTGGTACGTTCTTCATCTCTGATGTACCTATTACTGCTTTGATAGATATCGGATCTACCCATTCGTATGTTGCTAGTGCTATATCTATAAATCTAAGCATTAGATCTGAGATTATCGATAGAGATGATGGTAATTAGTCCTTTAGGGCAGTCGGTAATAGTGAATAAGTTATTCAGAGATGTGCCCTTAGAGATTCAAAGAGAGGTATTTCTAGCAGACTTGATGGAATTACCTTTCGGTGAATTTGATCTTATCTTGGGCATGGATTGGTTGGTGAAGCATCGGGCACAATTGGATTGTGCCGAAAAGTAGATGTCAATTAGGACTATGAATGATGAGGAGATAATAATGATAGGCGAGCAGAGAAACTTTTTGGCAAATGTGGTATCTGCTTTGAAGGCAGAAAAGTTGGTGCGGAAAGGAAATAGAGCATTCCTAGCATTCATCAGTGTTTTGGATGCCAAGGATTTATCGGTAGAAGGTGTAAGAACGGTAAAAGAATTTCTAAATGTCTTTCCCGAAGAACTTCTAGGTTTACCTCCAGATCGGGAAGTAGAATTTGGCATTAAGCTTTACTCGGAACTACTCCGGTGTCCATTGCTCCTTATAGAATGGCACAGAAGGAGTTAAGCAGACTTAAAGCTCAAATTCAAGAACTGTTAGATCGGGATTTATTCGACCAAGTGTGTCTCCGGTAGGGCACCGATTTTGTTCATCAAGAAAAGGATGGGTCGATGCGTATGTGTATTGATTATAGGCGGTTGAATAAATTGACGATCAAGAATAGGTATCCTTTATCGAGAATCGATGACCTATTTGATCAATTAAGAGGAGCTTCAGTCTTTTCCAAGATTGATTTGAGATCGGGTTATCATCAACTCAAGGTGAAGGGGGTAGATATTCATAAGATGGCATTTCGAACTCGTTATGGACATTATGAGTTTTTAGTGATGCCATTTGGTTTGACTAATGCACCAGCTGCATTTATAGACATGATGAACTGAGTCTTCCAGCCCTATTTAGACCAGTTCGTAGTAGTGTTCATAGATGACATTTTGGTATATTCGAGGAATGAAGAAGAGCATGACTCTCATTTGCGCTCTGTGTTGCAAATTTTGCGTGATAAGCAACTTTATGCCAAATTTAGTAAGTGTGAATTTTGGTTGAAGGAAGTGACTTTCTTGGGTCATGTAGTGTCAGCTGAAGGAATAAGAGTTGATCCTCGAAAGGTAGAGGCTGTGTTGGATTGGAAACCGCCAAAGTTAGTAGTTGAGATCCGAAGTTTCTTGGGTTTGGCTGGTTATTATAGACACTTTGTTGAGGGGTTTTCATTGATTGCTACACCTAACTAAGTTATTCTGAAGGAAGTACCGTATGTATGGATAGATAAACAATAGGAAAGTTTCGAGGCGAAGAAGATTCTAACGAAGCGCGATCTTGATTCAACGAGGCGAAAAAGAGTTTATTATTTACTGAATCGTCACACACGGATTAGGATGTGTCTTGATGCAAAGTGGAAAATTGGTAGCTTATGCTTCTCGACGATTGAAATTGCACGAAGTCAATTATCCTACTCATGATTTGGAATTGGTGTGGTAGTGTTTGCATTAAAGATTTGGAGGCATTATCTATACGGTGAGAAGTCAATCATTTATACGGACCATAAAAGTCTTAAGTACCTCCTTACCCAAAAGGAGTTGAATTTAAGACAACGGAGATGGGTGGAGTTGTTAAAGGATTATGATTTCTCAATCGAGTATCATCCTGGAAAGGCTAACGTTGTGGCAGACGCGTTGAGTTGACAAGGTTGTATCGGAGTTGAGAGTAATGTTTGCTCATCTCAGTTTGTATGAGGATGGCAGTTTGTTAGTCGAACTTCAGGTGAAGCCTCTGTGGTTGGAACAAATCAAGGAAAAATAATTATCCGATGAAAAGTTGGGTCATTTAATACAACAAGCTGAAAGCAGTGTAATAGGAGATTTTGGTTTGAACAAATATGGTGTACTGTGTTTTCGTGGAAGGGTTTGTATGCAGAGGATTGAATTTGAGGCAAATGATTCTTCTAGAGGCACATAGTAGCCCTTATGCTATGCACCCTAGAGGAAATAAGATGTATCGGGATCTCGTGAAGCGACATTGGTGGCCAAAGTTAAAGCGAGAATTCTTGATTTTGTGGAAAGTGTTTGACTTGTCAACAAGTAAATCGAAACATCAATTACCATCGGGATTGTTGCAACCAAGAAAGATTCCATTATGGAAATGGGGCGGATAACGATGGATTTTGTTAGTGGGTTACCCTTAACACCTACTAAAAAGATTACATGCGGGTGGTAGTAGATCGATTAACGAAGACTACTCATTTTCTACCAGTTCATACGGATTACTCATTGCAGAAGTTGGCTAAACTGTATGTATCTAAAATCGTGAGGTTGTATGGGGTACCAGTGTCTATCATATCAGACAGGGATCCTCTGTTTACATCACAGTTTTGGAAAGCTTTGCATGAGGCCCTAGGTACAAAGTTAAACTTCAGTACGGCTTTTCACCCTCAATCAGATGGTCAGTCGGAAAGAGTAATCCAGATTTTGGAAGACATGTTAAGAGGTTGTGTGATCGACTTTAGAGGTAGTTGGGAGGATTTTCTACCGTTGGCAGAGTTTGCGTATAACAACAGTTATCAATCCAGTATTCAGATGGCACCTATGAAGCGTTATATGGTCGTAGGTGATGTACTCCTACTTGTTGGACTGAATTAGGGGAACGACAGTTGTTGGGTCCTGAACTGATAACTGAGATGGAAGAAAAGGTAAAAGTTCTTCGAGTGCGATTAAAGGAAGCCTCGGATAGACAAAAGTCGTATGTAGATCTGAAGCGTAAAGATATTGAGTTTACGGTGGGAGATCAGGTCTTTTTGAAAGTTTCACCGTGGAAAAAGATTTTCAGATTCAGAAGGAAAGGCAAGTTGAGCCCAGGTTCATTGGGCCGTACAGTGTGTTGAAGCGTGTAGGACCAGTAGCCTATCAACTTGATTTACCTCCAGAATTGAGTCAGATTCATAGTGTTTTCCATGTTTCTATGTTGAGACACTATAGATCGGATCCATCGCACATAATCTAGATAGAAGAAGTGGAATTAAGGCGGTTGTCTTTCGAGGAAGAACCGGGAAATTTTAGGAGATGTTAAAGTGCTAAGAAAGAAGTACCATTGGTCAAAGTTTTATGGCGTAATCACGAGTGGAGGAAGCTACGTAGGAGCTCGAGGATGCAATTGGCAACAATATCCTCATCTCTTTTAGCGAGGTAAATTTCGAGGATGAAATTTTCTTTAAGGAGGGTAGAGTTGTAACATCCTAAAATTTGAAGTATTTATTTGATGCATGTTTTAGTGCTTAACTTTTGTATAGTAAAATTTTTCATATTTAGTATAGTCTTGAGAAGACTTGAGAACTAGTCAGAATTAGAATAAATTCTAGTAAGGAGTATTTAATTGAAGTGGATTAAGCGATTTTGAGGTTTAAGTAAATTTAAATGCCTAAATTTAGCATAAGATGAGTAATTGGCAAGGTGGTGTTGGCGCATGAGTAATTGCATGAGGGGAGATGTTTGAATCCCTTGGATAACAATTAGATGATTTTTATTTTGCACTTGTATAGCAAGTGTCGGTCAACAATACTTATGGTAAGGATGGACTTTTCATTTATGGAAAGTAGACTAAGGAATAAGGTAAGTACTAACTTAAGGTATGGAATCAAGAAGTTTTGGTATGATAAGGGACATAAGGCTTGGATTAAGGGAAGATGTTTTGGAAACTTTTAATGGCCTATTGTCCATGTATTTGGACGATTTTTGGGGCTAGGGAGGTTGGCCAAATTTTGTTAGTAGCTTGATAGGGATTAGTAGCTAGTTTGGTCAATTTCTTTAGCAACATGAGCATTTTTTTCATTCTCTCCAAAACCCTTTTCTCTAGCGAATGTACTTGTAACCATTAGCAAATTTTTGGTTGTTTGGCCATTTTTTTTGACCAATTAGTATCATTTTCTTCTTTTCTCTTTTGTGCGAAACCATGCAACTTTGAAGAAACCTAATTCATTCTCTTTTTCTTTCTTTTGGCCGAATATACACCAACTTCAAAACCCATTTCTTCGTTCATCTTTCATCCTTGGAAAATAGATACATAAAATCTCTCTCTATTCTTTATATTCTTTCATTCTTTTTGAAAGGACTCTCAAATATCATCCTCTCTCTCATTCTTCATTATGGCCGAATGTTGATGGTAAAACCTTAACCGAATCTTTCTTTTCTTTTATTTTAATCTTTTCTCCTTCAAACAAATTCTTCTTTCTTTGTAGTGGTATAGTGGAGTGCCGATTTCTTTTCTACATCTTAAGTGATTATAGCTATTATAGATCGGGTGAAAAAGGAGATTTCATCAGTCAAGGTAAAGGATTTTAAAGGTAAATCGATTACACTTTCAAGTCTTTAGTTTTAAGATTTTAGATAGTTTATTGTTAGGGCTAATGTTTCATTGTCTTTGAAGACAATCAAAATAGGGACGAAAATTGCAGTAAATAGTACTCGGAAGAGGGGTGGTTCTATTAATCCCCCTAAGTTTAAGAGAAGGACTGTTTCGGGAATCTGATATTTTCCACCGGATTGTGGACCTTCATCTGGCGAAAATCAAATATTCGAAGTCGTACGTACTCCCGAACCACTGTTTACTCGGGGTGTTGAACCTTTGGTCAGAGAGAAATTGCAAATAGTGGTTATTCGAGATTCCGAGGTTAAGATTTAGATCGTTCAATATTAGAATAGTTTAATATAAAATTTTAGTGTTCTAATCCTTCGTAATGTGTGTTTAGATATCGACGAGCGGGAAAGTGTAGTTCTCACCGTAATCAGGTGTATAATCTCACACTATATCTCACGGGTTAGATGACTATACAATGGTTAAAGTTGGATTAAAAATCGCAAAGTTGGTGAAATCGGAAAATATGACATCATTGACACTTAGTGTTAAAATCTCGAAATCGGGGGTTTGATCGTGAAATTTTAAAAATCGCCCTTAATGGTTAAAACGATAATAAGTGACAAATTTGGGCCATATGTGATATTTGGTAAATTTGGGCCATATGTGTTATTTGATAAATTTGGGCCATATGTGATATTTGGTAAATTTGGGCCATATGTGTTATTTGGTAAATTTGGGCCATATGTGATATTTGGAAAATTTGGGTTATTTGGAAAATTTGGGCATATGTGTTATTTGGAAACTTTGGGCCATATGTGATATTTGGTAAATTTGGGCCATATGTGTTATTTGAGAATTTGGGCCACATGTGATAATCGATAAATGGGCCTTAAGTAAAAAATTATAATTGGGCCATTTATGATAATGGATAAATTGGGCTATATGTGAAATGTGTTTTTAATGGGCCAAAATTCATAAATTATAATATGGTTTTCTTTACAAATATTTTGTAATGCATAAACATGATTGCATGGGTTGGGATCAATGATGAAGAGAAGAAAGGCTTAATGCCAGGATTCTAGATAGGTGACCTGTCACAATGGCGTTGCTGAAATCTAGATCGGTGGTTTTACCACAATTATTTAAATGGCGTTGCCACAAATATGATATTGGGCTTAAAGCCTACTTGATTGTGATGGCGGGTGGGTGACTAAAGCTCCCCAGGTGTCTTTGGTTGGAGTGCAGGGGTGTGTAGCGGATGGAAATCTAGGTTTGGTTTTGGGAATTGCATATCATTTGCATTATTATTTTTAAATACTAAATTATTATATTTTGAAATGGGCTTAGGCCCAAATAAATGTTTAAATGGTCTTGGCCCAGTGGACTATGGTAAGTGAGTTGCACACTGAGTTCTAAGTACCTCACCCCATTATTTTACCCTCTCAGATAATAACAATTGATGGAGACTTGGTTGGAGATGACTTAGTGGGGTGGCTATACTACAATTGGTGGTTCATAAAACTTTGAGACTTCTTTTATAATTTCTATTAAGTATTATTAATGGCGATGTAATAAGGCCTTTTGAATTATGGATTTTATTATGTGGATGGATTTATTTATGTTTTAGTTTATTTAAGTTGGATTGATTTTGTTTTTAAGTAAATGATTTTCTATAACTCTCGCTTCAAATAAAAGTTTTCTTATCTAGAAACTTAGAAAATTCTTTTAAAACTTTTTGATGAAATATTTGATTTAATAAATCTAAAGTTTTTATCGATTACTACTTTATATATATCAAACGACAAATTCTTGCGTTTTAAATCAAGCATTTCAAATAAACCTCAATTTTTCGATAAAGTAATGTTCTTAATCGTTTTGCGATTTGATTTTTACTTCGTTAAATGTTTTGAATGTTCGTTAAAATTGTGTGGCATGCCGAAATCTGGGCTTAATGCATAGGCCGGGTTTGGGGTGTTACAAGTTCAATTCTTCCCATTCTTGAAAAGAACAGAAACATAAACACCCTCTCTTTAATCTTTTTGTTCATCTTTCTTTCTTCTTGTAAAGAACACTCAAACATCTCATTTTCTCCCTTTTATTTTCACCATGGCCGAATGTTGCTAAGCACTATATCCTTCAATTTTCCTTCATAATCGAATCTTCTACAACTCACATATTTCCTTCTCAATCATTCTTCTTCCTACTCACACTTTAATCAATCGGTAAGTGGCTAGTACAATATTTTGGAATTTGTTATTTCCCTTTCTTTTGTGCTGAATCTATGTGGTGTGGGATGATCTTTTTGGATTGAGATCATCATCATACCATATCTCATTCTAATCTTTTCTCTATCATAGAAACATAGTGGAGGGCCGAAACTCAAGTGTTCGTAAACGTCGTAGATCGTTGAAATCGGATTTAAAGTGTTAAAGGTAAGGGATTATCAAGGATTTTTATATTACTCGACACATGGATATAAATAGTTTATTAATTGATTTCATTTTAGGGGATGTTCTCACTCGGTTGTCATATTGTGGAACGAGGATATTTGTGGTAAGCTAATCCCACTCTTTAAAACCTCTAGTCTAAATTTTGATAACTTATTGGTCGGACTAATGATCTTTTGTCAATAGAGACAATCAAAATAGGGATGAAAAGGGCAGTAAATAGTGTTCGGAAAAGGGGTGGTTCTGTTATTCCCCCTAAGTTTAAGAGAAGGACTATTTCGGGAATCCGAGACTTTCCACCGGGTTGTGGACCCTCATCCGGCGAAAACCAATTATTCGAAGTCGTATGTACCCCCGAACCATTGTTTACTTGTGGTACTAAACCTTTGATCGGAGAGAAATCGCAAATAGTGGTTATTCGAGATTCCGAGGGTAAGATTTAGATCGCTCAATATTAGAATAGTTTAATATTAAAGTTTAGTGTTCTAATCATTCGTAATGTGTGTTTTGATATCGACGAGCGGGAGAGTGTAGTTCTCACCGTAATCAGGTGTGTAATCTCACACAATATCTCATGGGTTAGATGACTATACAATAGTTAAAGTTGGATTAAAAATCGCAAAGCTGGTGAAATCGGAAAATATAAAATTATTGACACTTTAGTGTTAAAATCATGAAATCGATATTAAGATCGTGAAAATTTTGAAATCGCCCTTAATGGCTAAAACGATAATAAGTGAGAATTTGGGCCATATGTGATATTTGGCAAATTTGGGTCATATGTGATATTTGATAAATTTGGGCCATATATGTGATATTTGGCAAATTTGGGCCATATGTGATATTTGATAAATTTGGGCCATATATATGATATTTGGCAAATTTGGGCCATATGTGATAATTGAGAATTTGGGCTATATGTGATAATCGATAAATGGACCATAAGTGAAATTTGACAATTGGGCCATTTATGATAATGGATAAATCGGTTATATGTGAAATGTGTTTTAATGGGCCAAAATTCATAAATTATAATATGGTTTTCTTTACAAATATTTTGTAATGCATAAACATGATTGCATGGGTTGGGATCAATGATGAAGAGAAGAAATGCTTGATGCCAGAATTCTAGATAGGTGACTCTATCACGATGGCCGTTGCCCGAAATCTAAATAGGTGGTTCTACCACAATTATTTAAATGGTTGTTGCCACAAATATTATATTGGGCTTAAAGCTTACTTTGGTGTGTTGTTGGGGTGGGTGACTAAAGCTCCCCACAGGTGTGCTGGTTGGGTACGGGGGTGTGTAGCGGACGGAAATCTAGGTTTGGTTTTGGGAATTGCATATCATTTGCATTATTTTTTTTAATTGCTAAATTATTAAATTTTGAAATGGGCTTATTACATTTTGAAATGGGCTTAGGCCCAAATAAAAGTTTAAATGGTCTTGGCCCAATGGACTATGGTAAGTGAGTTATACACTGAGTTCTAAATAACTCACCCTATTTTTTTACCCGTCTCTGGTAATTACAATTGATGGAGACTTGGGTCGGAGATGACTTCTTGGGGACGCTATACTACAAATGGTGGTTTATAAAACTTTAAGACTTCTTTTATAATTTTTATTAAGCACTATTTTTAATGGCGATGTAATAAGGCCTTTTAATTATGGATTTTATTATGTGGATGGATTTATTATGTTTTAGTTTATTTAAGTTGGATTGATTTAGTTTTTTCATAAATGTTTTTCTAAAACTTTCGTATAAAATAAAGGTTTTTATTATATATCTTGAAACTCGAAATCCTTTAACTCTTCGTTAGAGTATGTTGATTTTATAAATTTCAAAATTTTAATCAAATATTACTCTATAGATCCAATGATAATCTCTTGTGTTTTTAATTAAGGATTTCAAATAAACCTCGATTTTTCGATAAAGTCATTCTCTTAATCATTTTGGAATTTGATTTCTACTTTGTTAAATGTTTTGAATGCACGTTAAATTTGTGTGGCATGCCAAAATCTGGGCTTAATGCATAGGTAGGGTTTGGGGTGTTACATTTTAGGGTATCAGAGCCCAGTTTCAAAACTCAGCTGTGGTTTGGGTTCAACAATGATATTTTGTTTAAAAGCCACTTAAATTCTAGACTTTATGTTTTAAAGGTAGTATGGCACCACGAGCATCCGACACCAAGTCAAGTAAGTATGTTTAGTAAGTATTTATTTGTTAAATGTTTATTTTTGTGATGAGACCTAAGGAACACTCTAGAACTTCTAGTTTTAGGTGTTAAAAATGATAGAGATCGAGACTATAGGATGTGATTGCGAAAACAACCCTATCTCTTATATCTCATAAAATATTATTAATAAACACTGAAATAATATTCTGATTCATAAAACTTGTAATCAGATTAAAGTGAATTAGTTAATATGAGCACTAGAGGACGTGGTCGTGGGCCTTGAGAGCGTGGTCGTGGTAGAGGATGAGGTCTTTGCGTCAAAGCTTGGGTCATATCTGGGAAATAGATGCACCTACATCATTCGAGAGCGAAACTAGATCTCATGATCATGCCAATGAGGATAATGCTTTGACTCAAGCAATGTTACGAGTCTTACAAAGAGTAGATGGAGCCAGAGCTAGGCCGGTAACTCGCGGATCAATATCGGAACGACTCAAGTCTAGTAGTGCAGAAGTTTTTAGAGGTGTCTCTGGTGTAGCTCCGAATGTGGCAGAATATTGGCTTGAGGCTGTAGAACAAATTATGGATGATTTGGAGTGTACCGTCGAGCAGAAATTGAGAGGAGCCGTGTCTTTGCTAAAAGATGAGGCGTATCAATGGTGGCTTATTGTTCGAGAAGGCACCAAGGCTGTATTGGTTAATTGGGATTTCTTTAAAGCTACTTTCCAAGGGAAGTACGTCGGAACCAGTTATGTAGATGCCCGAAAGAAAGAATTCCTGAATTTGGTTCAAGGAAGTAAGACTGTGGTAGCCTACGAGGCAAAATTTCTTCGTTTGAGTCATTATGCTCGTACTATAGTGCAGACTGATCATGAGCGCTGTGTAGGCTTTGAGGATGGACTGAATGATGAGTTACGGGTACTGATAGCCCCACAACAAGTGCGGACTTTTACCTCGCTTGTAGAGAAAGCTAAGATAGCGAATAGGCTAAAATTGAACGCCGAGCAGAGAAAAGTAAGAGCCAAGAGGATTTTAAGTATTCGGTTCTTCTAAATGGTTTCAAAAGAGGCCACGGAATGATGAGCCGAGTTCAAGTTAGGGCACTGTGACTACCAATCGGATCAGAGAATGTCTTGTTGTGGTAGATGACATCCGGAGAATGTTGGAGGAAAATTGGAGCTGTTTTAAATGTGGATCCAAGGATCATCAGTTTAAGAGTTGTCCTCGACGGACTGAAATGACTTAGGAAGCACGTAACCCTGAGGCTTAGCCAGCTAGAGGTACTCAGCAGCCACCAAGAGGTCATGGACCAGGTCGTGGTGGTAATGGTAACAGACGTGGACAAGGTGCACCGGGTCGAGGTAATGGTGTTAGAGGTAACACGGAGGCAAGACAGCCAGGATTGGTCTATGCTGTCAGGCATCGTGAGGACGGCAATGCACATGATATGATAACTGGTACGTTCTTCATCTCTGATGTATCTGTTACTGCTTTGATAGATATCGGATCTACCCACTCATATGTTGCTAGTACTATATCTGGAAACCTAAACATTAGATCTCAGATTATCGATAGAGAGATAACGGTAATTAGTCCTTTAGGATACCAATAATAGTGAATAAATTATTCAGAGATGTGCCTTAGAGATTCAAAGAGAGGTATTTCTAGCGGACTTGATGGAATTACCTTTCGATGAGTTTGATCTTATTTTGGGCATGGATTGGTTGGTGAAGCATTGGGCGCAATTGAATTGTGCTTGAAAAGCAAATGTCAATTAGGACTATGGATGATAAGGAGATAATAATGATAGGCGGCGAAGAAACTTTTTGGCAAAAGTGGTATCTACTTTGAAGGTAGAAAAGTTAGTGGGGAAAGGGAATAGAGCATTCCTAGCATTCATCAGTGCTTTGGATGCCAAGGATTTATCAGTAGATGGTGTGAGAACGGTGAAAGAATTTCTAGATGTCTTTCCCAAAGAACTTCCGGTCTACCTCGGATCGGAAGTAGAATTTAGCATTGAGCTTTTACCCAGAAACGCTCCGGTGTCCATTGCTCCTTATAGAATGGCACCAAAAGGAGTTAGCGAGCTTAAAGATGACTGCTAGATCGGGGATTTATTCGACCAAGTGTGTCTCCGTGGGGAGCACCGATTTTGTTCGTCAAGAAGAAGGATGGGTCGATACATATGTGCATTGATTATAGGCAGTTGAATAAATTGACAATCAAGAATAGGCATCCATTGCCGAGAATCGACAACCTGTTTGATCAGTTAGGAGGAGCTTCAGTCTTCTCCATGATTGATTTGAGATCAGGTTATCATCAACTCAAGGTGAAGGAGGCAGATATTCATAAGACGGCATTTTGAACTCGCTATGTACATTATGAGTTTTTAGTGATGCCGTTTGGTTTGACTAATGCACCAGCTACATTTATGGACATGATGAATCGAGTCTTTCAGCCTTATTTAGACCGATTTGTAGTAGTGTTCATAGATGACATTTTGGTATATTCGAGGAATGAAGAAGAGCATGACTCTCATTTGCGCACTGTGCTGCAAATTTTGTGAGATAAGCAACTATATGCCAAATTCAGTAAGTGTGAATTTTGGTTGAAGGAAGTGACTTTCTTGGGTCATATAGTGTCAATTTGAAGGAATAAGAGTTGATCCTCAAAAGGTAGAGGTCGTGTTGGATTGGAAACCGCCAAAGTCGATGGTGAGATCAAAGTTTCTTGGGTTTGGTGGTTATTATAAACGCTTTATTGAGGGGTTTTTGTTGATTGCTGCACCCCTAACTAAGTTGTTGCGGAAGGAAGTACCATATGTATAAGATCGAACCCATTCGATTTATAAAATGGATTACTAATCCTTAACTTTTCGAGGAATCCTTCATCAGTGGTTGTGAATGACTAATTTTTCTTAATCTTTTCGACCTTGGTTCCGTAGGAGCAAGTCAGAAAGATTGAGAAATAGAACCATCTGATTTGATTCATTCTCAATAGCAATGAGATGATCATCTTAAGGTGATTTTTTTATCGACGGATGCTCCTATTACACTCGTAGTCTCGGAAGGATGAGAACGAACTATGTAGCATCTACATCGAGAATTCAGGTATTGTATACGTCATTAGTCCGATCCTTTGTAGGAGCTACCCGTAATAACGAACTTGCAAAATGGATCTGTTTATCATAAAGAGAATCATTGTTCATGACCCTGCTTCACCTTAATTGTTATTTGAACAAGTCAAAGTCAAAGTTATGTCTTGGTATGGACCGATAAACAACAAGAAAGTTTCAAGAAACTGAAGAAGATTCTAATGGAAGCGCCGATCTTGACTCAACGGGGCCAAAAAAAGAGTTCTTGTTCTTGTGATTCGTCACACACTGGTTTAGGATGTGTATTGATGCAAAGTTAAAAAGTGGTAGCTTATGCTTCTCGACAGTTGAAGCCGCATGAAGTCAATTATCCTACTCATGATTTGGAATTGGTTGCGGTACTGTTTGCATTAAAAATTTGGAGACATTATCTTTACGGTGAGAAGTCAATCATTTATACGGACCATAAGAGTCTTAAGTACCTCCTTACCCAAAAGGAGTTGAATTTAAGACAACGGAGATGGGTGGAGTTGTTAAAGGATTATGATTTCTCAATCGAGTATCATCCTGGAAAGGCTAACGTTGTGGCAGATACGTTGAGTCGAAAGGTTGTATCGGAGTTAAGAGCAATGTTTGCTCATCTCAGTTTGAATGAGGATGGCAGTTTGTTAGTGGAACTTCAGGTGAAGCCTCTGTGGTTGGAACAAATCAAGGAAAAGCAATTATCCGATGAAAAGTTGGGTCCTTTAATACAACAAGCTGAAAGCAGTGTAATAGGAGATTTTGGTTTGAACAAATATGGTTGTACTGTGTTTTCGTGGAAGGGTTTGTATGCCCAAAGATTTGGATTTGAGGCAAATGATTCTTCTAGAGGCACATAGTAGCCCTTATGCTATGCACCACGGAGGAAATAAGATGTATCGGTATCTCCGTGAATAGTATTGGTGGCCAAAGTTAAAACGGGAAGTTACTAATTTTGTGGAAAGTGTTTGACTTGTCAACAAGTAAAGGCAGAACATCAATTACCGTCGGGATTGTTGCAACCAGAAAAGATTCCATTATGGAAATGGGAGCGGATAACGATGGATTTTGTTAGTGGGTTACCCTTAACACCTACTAAGAAAGATTTTATGCAGGTGGTAGTAGATCGATTAACGAAAACTACTCATTTTCTAAATCGTATGTATCTCAAATCGTGAGGTTGCATGGGGTACCATTGTCTATCATATCGGACAGGGTTCCTCAGTTTACATCACGGTTTTGGAAAGCTTTGCATGAGGCTCTGGGTACAAAATTAAACTTGATCGACTTTTCACCCTCAGTCAAATGGTCGATCGGAAAGAGTAATCCATTTTGGAAGACATGTTAAGAGGTTGAGTGATTGATTTGAGAGGTAGTTGGGAGGATTTTCTCTGGTTGGCGAGTTTGCGTATAACAGGAACTATCGGTCTAGCATTGAGATGGCACCTACGAAGCGTTATATGGTCGTAGGTGTCCTACTCCTACTTGTTGGGTGAATTAGAGAACGACAACTTTTGGTCTGAATTGATATCGAGCGGAAGAAAAAGTAAAGGTAATTTGAGCGCGATTAAAGGAAGCTTGGATAGACAAAAGTTGTGCGTGGGATTTGAGCGTAAAGATATCAAGCTTGCGGTGGGAGATCGAGTCTTTTGAAAGTTTCATCATGGAAAAGATTTTAGATTTGGAAGGAAAGGCAAGTTGAGCCCTAGGTTCATTGGACCGTGCGATGTGTTGAAGCGTGTAGGACCACGGCCTATCAACTTGATTTACCTCTGGAGTTGAGTCAGATTCATAGTTTTTTCCATGTTTCTATGCTGAGAGGCTATAGATCAGATCCATCGCACATAGCACTAGTAGAAGAAGTGGAATTAAGACTAGGTTTGTCTTTCAAAGAGGAACCAGTGAGAATCTTAGACCGAGATGTTAAAGTGTTAAGAAAGAAGACTGCATGCTGCTTGGTCAAGGTTTTATAAGCGTAATCACGGAGCGGAGGAAGCTACGTGGGAACACGAGGATTCAATTCGACAACAATATCCTCATCTCTTTTAGCGGTAAATTTCAAGGATGAAATTTTCTTTGAGGAGGTAGAGTTGTAACATCCTAAAATTTGAGTATTGAATTGATGCATGTTTTAGTGCTTAACTTGTGTATTTTCATGATTAGTATAGTCTTGAGGAGACTTGAGAACTATTCAGAATTAGAATAAATTTTAGTAAGGAGTATTTAATTGAAGTGGATCAAGTGACTTTGAGGTTTAAGTAAATTTAAGTGTTAAAAACTAGCATAAGATGAGCTAGTAGCAAGGTGGTGTTGGCGCATGCATGTTTGCTTGAGGTGAGAGGTTCGAATCTCCTAGCATGCATTTCCTAGCATGCATTTTGGAAGCTTTTATTTTTTTTCTTTCCTTAGTAAGTGTTGGTCATGGATAAGATTAAAGGATGAGTTGGACAACATTTTTGGCAAGAAGACTAAAGGAAAAAGGTAAGTAAAGGTTTAAGGAAAAGAATCTCATGAATTAAGGTGATAAAGGGACATAAGGCATGGATCAAGGGCTTTGTTTTGGAAACTTTGAATGGCTAATTGGCTATGAACTTGGACGATTTTTGGGGCTAGGTAGGTTGGCCGAATTTTTGTTAGTAGTTTGTTAGGGATTAGGAGCTAGTTTAGTCATTTGGTGTTTTTTTCTCAAAGCTTGTTTCTCTCTAATTCTCTCCTCTTAGCTGAATGTTTATTGGACAAAAGGTAAACCATTTTTCTCTCTTTTCTTTTGGCCATTTGAGTTTTGACCATTTTGGTCTTATTTTGTCTATTCTCTCAAACCATTCCTTCAAGTGCCAAAATCACCAAGGCATTGGAAGGCCATCTTCTTTTCTTTTCACCCTTGCCGAATGCACACAAGCTTCAAATTCAAATCTTTGTTCATCTCCCATTCTTGAAAAGAACCAAAACATGAACACCCTCTCTTTAATCTTTTTGTTCATCTTTCTTTCTTCTTGTAAAGAACACTCAAACATCTCATTTTCTCCCTTTTATTTTCACCATGGCCGAATGTTGCTAAGCACTATCTCCTTCAATTTTCCTTCATAACTGAATCTTCTACAACTCACATATTTCCTTCTCAATCATTCTTCTTCCTACTCACACTTTAATCAATCGGTAAGTGGCTAGTACAATATTTTGGAATTTGTTATTTCTCTTTCTTTTGTGTCGAATCTATGTGGTGTGGGATGATCTTTTTGGATTGAGATCATCATCATACCATATCTCATTCTAATCTTTTCTCTATCATAGAAACATAGTGGAGGGCCGAAACTCAAGTGTTCATAAATGTCATAGATCATTGAAATCGTATTTAAAGTGTTAAAGGTAAGGGATTATCAATGATTTTTATATTACTCGACACATGGATATAAATAGTTTATTAATCGATTTCATTTTAGGGGACGTTCTCACTCGGTTGTCATATTGTGGAACGAGGATATTTGTGGTAAGTTAATCCCACTCTTTAAAACCTCTAGTCAAAATTTTGATAACTTATTGGTCGGACTAATGATCTTTTGTCAATAGAGACAATCAAAATAGGGACGAAAAGGCGATAAATAGTGTTCGGAAGAGGGTGGTTCATTATTCCCCTAAGTTTAAGAAGGACTGCTTAGAATTGAGACTTTCCACCGGGTTGTGGACCCTCATCTGGCGAAAACCAATTACTCGAAGTTGTACGTACCCCCGAACCATTGTTTACTCGTGGTACTGATCCTTTGATCGGAGAGAAATTGCAAATAGTGGTTATTCGAGATTCCGAGGGTAAGATTTAGATCGCTCAATATTAGAATACTTTAATATTAAATTTTAGTGTTCTAATCCTTCGTAATGTGTGTTTAGATATCGACGAGCGGGAGAGTGTAGTTCTCACCGTAATCAGGTGTGTATTCTCACACTATATCTCATGGGTTAGATGACTATACAATAGTTAAAGTTGGATTAAAAATCGCAAAGTTGGTGAAATCGAAAAATATAGTATTATTGGCATTTTAGTGTTAAAATCATGAAATCGATATTAAGATCGTGAAAATTTTGAAATCGCCCTTAATGGCTAAAACGATAATAAGTGAGAATTTGGGCCATATGTGATATTTGGCAAATTTGGGCCATATGTGATATTGATATTTGATAAATTTTGGCCATATATGATATTTGATATTTGGCAATATATATGATATATGTGATAATTGAGAATTTGGGCCATATGTGATAATCGATAAATGGGCCATAAGTGAAATTTGATAATTGGGCCATTTATGATAATGGATAAATGGGCTATATGTGAAATGTGTTTTAATGGGCCAAAATTCATAAATTATACTATGGTTTTCTTTACAAATATTTTGTAATGCATAAACATTATTGCATGGGTTGGGACCAATGATGAAGAGAAGAAAGGCTTGATGCCAGAATTCTAGATAGGTGACTCATCACGATGGTCAGTTCTTCAAATCTAGATAGGTGGTTCTACCACAATTATTTAAATGGTCGTTGCCACAAATATTATATTGGGCTTAAAGCCTACTTTGGTGTGTTGGCGGGTTGGGTCACTAAAGCTCCCCATAGGTGTGCTGGTTGGGTACAGGGGTGTGTAGCGAATGGAAATCTAGGTTTGATTTTGGGAATTGCATATCATTTGCATTATTTTTTTTAAATGCTAAATTATTATATTTTGAAATGGGCTTAGGCCCAAATAAAAGTTTAAATGGTCTTGGCCTAGTGGACTATGGTAAGTGAGTTACACACTGAAATCTAAGTAACTCACCCCATTTTTTTACCCCTCTCATGTAATAACAATTGATGCAGACTTGGGTCGGAGATGACTTCGTGGGGAGGCTATACTACAAATGGTGGTTTATAAAACTTTAAGGCTTCTTTTATAATTTTTATTAAGTGCTATTTTTAATGGCGATGTAATAAGGCCTTTTAAATTATGGATTTTATTATGTGGATGGATTTATTATGTTTTAGTTTTATTAAGTTGGATTGGTTTAGTTTTTCATAAATGTTTTTCTAAAACTTTCGTACAAAATAAAGGTTTTTCTTATATATCTTGAAACTCAGGAAATCCTTTAACTCTTCGTTAGAGTATTTTGATTTTATAAATTTTAAAATTTTAATCAAATATTACTCTATAGATCCAACGATAATCTCTTGTGTTTTTAATCAAGGATTTCAAATAAACCTCGATTTTTAGATAAATTCATTCTCTTAATCGTTTTGGAATTTGATTTCTACTTCGTTAAATGATTTGAATGTACGTTAAATTTGTGTGGCATGCCGAAATCTGGGCTTAATGCATAGTCCAAGTTTGGGGTGTTACAAGAACCAACAAGTAAATTCTTACTTGACACTAAATTTACACACATATATGAATGAGTTGATCTGGGGTCTATCAATGCAACTACATCAGTGTCATAAAGAGAGAATGTACTGGTAATAACATCTGGGGATGACGCTTCTTCATGAGCACGAATAGCGTAGGCTCTGACAGGTGCTCTAGCCTCGGATCTCACAACAGTATCCCGTGTTGCACCTCTACTACCACTCACATTTCCAACATTACGGTGTGGTCTTCCTCTAGCAGTCGTGTTTCTTGGTCTTGCATTCTGAGATTTATCTTTCTCATCTAACTCAAGACAATCTCGAATGAAATGTTCATGTGAGGCACATCTAAAACAGGCTTTTTCATTTATTCTAGGCTCTCCAAAATGTCGTTTTCCACATCATCCACATTCAGGTTTATTTGGTATAACATTACCTACACTTTCCATTGACATAGCTAGAGTTTTTGAACTCGTAAATTACTTCCCACGTTCTCTATTAGAGAACTCCATCAATGCATTTGATTGGCTATAAACATCTCGTGATTTCTTGGATGAAGAGTGATAGGGTTTATTCATCAATGTCTTTCTCGAATCTTTAGCTTCAAAATCAGTCTTTCTCTTTTCTTTGCCCAGTTCTTTAGCTTTGTAAGCACGATCGACGAGTACCACGAACTCTTTCAACTTTATAATTCCAACTAAAAATCTGATATCTTTGTTAATCTGTCTTCAAATCTTTTGCACATAATAGCTTCCGTTGAAACACATTCTCGAGAATATTTACTGAGCCTCACGAATTCTCATTCATATTCTGTCACGAACATACGGCCCTAATTTAATTCTAAAAACTCTTTGCATTTTTGATAAATGAACCTATGGCTGATATATTTCTTTCTGATCTCAGATTGAGAGAAATCCCTCGTAACTCGTTCTTTCGGTACCACTGATGTCAAAGTATTCCACCATTGATATCCAGTGTCTCTCAACAAGGATATAGCACATTTAATCCACTCTTCGGTTATGCACGACAACTCATCAAATACTCTGATTATATTTTCAACAAGGATCAATAACTTGAGGAACTACGGGGATTGGTTGAGGAATTGGCGGGGTGGGGAGTCATTGAACTTAGCCACTGTTCATCATTTGTAGGCGTTGTCTCTCCTGAGTGGAAGTTGGCCTTGAGTGGAAGTTACTTTCAACCTCATTAGCTACAGCTCGTTTGGGATCCATTAGTATACAAAAACATAGTTTATAATGTCAGGAATCATCACACTATCATAGGTTATATATGGCATGTATAGCTAGACTCTCACACATGCTACGTTAGTCTTAGAATCGACCAAACCGTAGCTCTAATACAAATAAATGTAACACCCCTCACCTATATTCATCACCGGAATAGGGTTATGAAGCATTACCAAACTTACAAATCAACTAAACATCTATTTAGCATACAATTTCTCAATTTAGGCATTCATAATTCAATCTCAATTAATATGCACCTATTACGAGCCTATGAGGCCCTAAACATACATTGGAAGTGGTTCGGGACAAAACTAATAACTTAAGAAACTTTCACGAAATTTTGAAAAGTTTTCTCAAAACAGGGGACACACGCTCGTGTGGTCTGGCCATGTGTCTCACACGGCCATAAGACATGCCCGTCACACAGGCTGTGTGGACATTCAAAATGGGAGCACATGGTCGTATCCCAGCCCGTGTCTGACCCCGTGTAACTCTATGACTTGGGTCACACGGCCAACACACACGCCTGTGTGTCAGGTAGTGTCTAGGCCGTGTCAAACCTATAGGGTATACTGACTTATGCCACATGGCAAAGTCACACGCCCGTGTGTGTGGCCGTGTGGAGCATACTGACTTGTTCTCAAATTCAACACCAGGGGACACACAACCTGTGTAACATGACCGTGTGTCACACACGGCTAAGACACACGCCCGTGTGGACAAAAATAGGCTATTTACCAAGCCATTTTGCCACCCATTTTGCACATACCTATACAAGCTCAAATAATTCCATTTCAAGACACAAATAAGTAGCCAAATATCATCAACCAATATTCAATTCATACCATTTCATTACCAACCATACAAGTCACAAATATGTCATAATCTTCCATTTAACTACCTACCTAATTCACATATACAATTCAATTTACTAAACCATTCCAAACATGCATTATCATTCACCAATTCACAAGTACGTAACTTCTCAAATTATCAACCTTTTAGCAATCAAATTACCTAATATCATTAAGCATTATAAATTCAACCTCAATCACACAATATAGGTCAATTACTAAACTCAAAATAGAATCATTTGCACGTTTATAAACATCATCAAATTCATCATCACAAGCCAACTTAAACGGCCAAAATATATGTTCATCAAACATACTAAAATGAATCAAACCTATACATGACATATACCATATATAAATCACTTCAAAAGTACCAAAATAGAGTTTGATAGTATGATGAAGTCTCTAACGATCCCAGATCTGAGCTAGCTTCGAAATACTATAAAACATAGAAAAATAAACAAAGTAAGCTATAAAGCTTAGTAAGTTTGTATGTAAAATTAAATTATCTCGTCTTTCATTAAGATTTCTATATAGATAGCATAAATTGTATTAATGCATCAATCACTAAGTTAACATAAAGTTCTCAACTTCCATCAGCTCGTTATTCGAATAGTTTTTCGTACATACCTGTACCAATACATATCTATTTCTCACCAATTCACTTATCAAAATCATCCGAGTTTATAAATGCTTACGGTATGAGTACATTGATTTTTCGATGCCATAGTCCAACTATGGTCTTACACATACATTGCCATGGCCTTGCATTGGTCTTACATTCACATGCCATAACCCGGTTATGGTCTTATTTTTGATTTGCCATAGCCCAGCTATGGTCTTATTTAGCAATTATTCTTACTTAAACAGTACATTTAAATCAAAATCTTCCAAATTTAACAAATAAAATAAATACAATCACATTACCATCCTTCAATTAAATAAATACACATTCAAGTTCAATTATACGAACTTACCTCGTGTACGGAAATGACGAAACGGACCGACTATTCAATTACTTTGCTTTTTCCATGATCTAAGTCTGAATTACTCTTTTCTTGATCTATAAGTAATCAAAATCATCTTATTTATTCCTCTATTTATTCAATTCAATCCAAAATATGCATTTGAGCTATTTTACACATTAGCCCTTAAACTTTCACATTTTTATAATTTAGTCCTTATAACACAAAATCACAAATTCATGAAATTCAAGACTAGCCCATGCTAGCCAAATTACCATTATGCCCCTAAGAGTCCATATTTTTCATTTATTTCACATTTTAACCATAGAGTTTTAACATTTCTCAATTTAATCCCTATTTTGCATTTTCACTAAAAATCACTTTATAAAACTTGTATAGTACACAACAAACATTCATAATCTATCAATAAGCTTCAATATACATGCTTACTCATCAATGGAAATATTCAAAATCTTTAAATATTCCCTGGGCTAGTTAGTACTAGTTGCAACGATCACAAAAACGAAGAAATGATTAAAATTGAGTCAAAATCACTTACCAATTGAGCTACCAAGTGACCGAACCCTAAAAAAACTTCTATGGCTTCTTCTTCTTTGTATTTTCCATTGAAATGAAGAATATGAAACTATTTTCTTTTGTTTCACTAATTTTATCATAATTAATAACTAATTTACTATATTAACCTTAATATATAAACATATAAATCACATTGTTGGTGTCCATAATTGTCCACTCATCTTTCAAATGGTTTAATTCCCATTTAAGGCCACCATATTTAAAAACCAAAGCTATTTGACACCTTAAACTAATAGAACATGCATTTTACACTTTACGCGATTTAGTCCTTTTTATAAAATTAAGCATTCAAACGATAAAATTTCTTCACGAAACTTTCACACATACACTCAATCACGCTGTAAAAATTAAAATAATAATAAAATAAATATTTTAACATCAAATTTGTGGTTCCAAAACCACTGTTTTGATTTGACTAAAAAGGGCTATTACACCGAAAATCGGGTTAGAAGAAATTGGGTTAGTGAAACCTAGAGTGGTCACATTTTGATTTTTGAGTTAAGATTGTAAAATTATGTGAAGTGAGTTAATCAGGTTCAGCAGTTAGGTGTTGTGCTTGTGTGTATGAATTTTTGGGTTCGGATATTTCCTTTAAATTTTTATTATTTTGTGTAACACCCCTAACTCGTATCCGTCGCCAGAACAGGGTTACGGAGCATTACCAGAGTTTACAAAATATTTACAAATATTTCAAGTCAATTACTAATCATTTTCAAAATTATTTGTAGTGTCCCTCAATGGACCCTCGAGGCCCAATATGAGCTTTAGAATCGAGTCGGGACTCAATCGGAAACTCAAAGAATTTTTCGCGAAATTTTAAATTTTTTCTAAGTTACACGGCTACTAAGCTCGTGCTATAGGCCGTGTTTGACCCCGTGTAACTCTTTGACTTTGCTACATGGCCGGCCATACGCCCATGTGCTAGGTTGTGTGGTTAATTCTATCTTTCAAAATTAGGTGCAGGTTTCACATGGCCAAGACACATGCTTGTGTTCTAGGCTGTGTAGCACACAAGGTTGAGACACATGTCTTTGTCTTTGCCCGTGTGCTGAATTTTGAGCATTCTATTTCTCAAATTTAAGGTGCAGGGACACACGGCCTAACCACATGCCCGTCTACCAGCCCGTCTGTCACACACGGCTAAGACACACACCTGTGTGTCTACCGTGTGGACAAAATAAAGCCATTTCTATCTTCATTTCTCACCCAAAATTTTTACCAATGACCTGCACTAAACCTTATAGCCATAAACCAACCAATTCTAGCTTTCAAATTAAGCAAATTATATCATTCAACATGGCATATCATTACCAGCATATAAGTTTATAAACTTACCACCGTTTAGTCCATATTTTAGATATAATTTGATCAACTACTTGACATATATTATAACACCCCTTACCCGTATTCAACTCCAGAATCGGGTATGAGGCATTACCGGACTTGAGTTGCTTGAGCATTCAACTTTGGGCTATAAAATTTGTTCCAATTTAAAAAAATTTCATTTACAATAGTAACATCCCTATCATGGGTCTACGAGACCCTTTACATATACTTAGGATGCTTCAGGACCAAATCGAAACTTTTAAACACTTAGAAAATTTTTGACACAAAATTGGGCCATACGCCCATGTGAAGAGTGGGACACACCCATGTTCTAAGCCCGTGTAGAATTATTTTCTTTTTGAACCTACAGGGGTTTTCACACTGGAGACACGCTCGTGTTCTTGGCCCGTGTGCTCCACATGGCCTAGACATGCCCGTGTGTAAAAACCTAGGTATTCTGTTTGTGATGTCAGCAACCTCATATGGGGCACACGGCCTAGGCACACGCCCGTGTGATAGCCCGTGGATGACACTGACTTGCAAGACAAACATGAAGGGGACACACGGCCAAGTCACACACCATGGGACTGACCGTGTGTCACAACGGCCTAGACACATGCCCGTGTGTCTACCCATATAGACCAATTCAAGGCTATTTTCAAGCCATTTAGCCACCCTCACTTGCACACATTCACACATCATCACATAACATTCTCAAATCATCAATTATAACTCTTGAATTATCATATTTGATTCATGAAAATCAACTATCTTCCCATAAATGAGGGTGAACTATTACTAGCACCACAACAATCGACATGAGCCATCATCCATGGCTATACACAACCTAACCATAAACTCTTTTAAGCCAACACATTTGGCTACTTTAACTATGACTTAATTCAACCAAAATAAGATCCCTATACATGCCATATCTCAAGAAGACTTGAAACCTTATAACCGAGTGACTGCTCGATAGTGTGAAAGTATCTCCGGCAGTTTCCAACCCGAGCTAGTTAAGTTAACCTATAAGAGATAGGAAAGGAAGAGGAGTAAGCAATAACGCTTAGTAAGTTCATATGCAAATGATAAGCAACTATTGACATTTATTTATTATACTCAACCACAAGGTAATATAATGAGATTTTCACTTAAGCTTATGAATACCCATTCAATCATTCATAATGCTTATTCATTCTAAACTTTCACCTGTCTCAAACTCATATCATAAAACATTGTTCATCTTTACTTGCATTTATACCCTGCATTTATCACCACAAAGTGGTAACACACGCAACCCACCATTAATACTATTGGCGATGGTATCGCACACAACCCATCGCTAACAAATAATAAGGTGGTATTGCACATAGCCCACCATTATTACACATTCACAGATATTTATTCACATACATTTTCCTATTTTGAATGTTCATTCGGGAATACCTCACACACTATCATTCTTCAATAAATTTCTACAATAATCATTCGCATCCACGTAATGTATTAATAATATAACATATGCAATTATGGTGCACCGTTTACACATAATTCACCATGGTTTCCTCATATACCGAGTTCACCTCAAACGAGTTCTGGGCACATACCTGTACCTCTCATGGTATAACCACATACTTTCTCATTTTAAACATACATATTGAATCATTCAAATTGCTAAAGAATACTCTTAAGTCTCGTACACATGGTATCATATCAACATTACAACCTCGATAGGGTTTTACATGAAATATCACATCGATACGATGTCCTTGACAAGGTCTTATACGAAATATCATATCGATGCCATGTCCCTGACTTGGTCTTATACGAAATCTCACACCGAGGCCATATTCCAAATATGGTCTTGCAAGGATGTAACACCCCTTACCCGTGTCTGACGATGGGACCGGATGCGAGGCATTACCATGCTTAACCTTACTTGAATGCGTAGTAGTGGGCTATAACATTTCGTTCAAAACCCATTTCTTGCTCATTCTTGGCCTAAGTGGCCCTAAACATACCTCTAAGAGGTTTCGGGATTTAACCGAGGACTTTTACGAACTTGGAAAACTTTTCATCAAAACAGGGGCCACACGCCTGTGTTGAACTACCGTGTGCCCCTAAAACATGCCCGTGTCTTCCACTCATGGTCGAAACTGCCTAATCTCACATGGACTTGACATGCCCGTGGCCCTGGCCCATGTGTCAAACCTTGTCATTCTGACTTATCCACACGGTCTATACACACAACCGTGTGCTTCAGTCGTGTGGCGATTTAAATTTTAAATACAAGGTGCAGACTTCACACGGCCTTGGCATACGCCCATGTACTAGCCTTGCCTCCCACACAGTCTAGACACATGCCCATATGTCTACCCATGTGGACAATTAGTAGGCTATCTACCAAGCCATTTTGCCACCCTACATCGCATACATGCAAAATCTAATTCAATTCATTCCAATTTAAAAGATAACCAATTAATATCTCTAGGAATTTAAGAAATCGAGACATACACAAGAGCATACACTTCATGAAATTTACCTTCATTGAGCAAAAGGATTTGCCAAGTATTGGCCTAACTAAAGACCATTTACAAAATGACTTTAATAACATACATAGCCAACACTTTGGCTAACAATTACAACTTAACAAAATACTCGAGTCCTATATATGCCATACTCAAAATAAGTCTAAATTGTTATAGCAAAGTGATGTCGACAGTGTGATTCCGAGCTCTAACGTCCAATGATACTTGAGCTAACTTGGTGAAACTACAAGAAAAAGGGAAGAGAGAGGGGTAAGCATATAGCTTAGTAAGTTTGCATGAAACTCTAGGATGACAATTTACTCAAACTATAATCATTTATATCATGAAACAACGGCGACATAACACCAATGAAGAAAAGTACTTACTCGTACTTATTCTCACTTATTCTTACTTACTCTTACCCATCTCATGTCAATATGATCTAGTAACTTTTACTTACTCAAGATACCTGTATCACTGATTCATATCCATGAATAATATCATGAAAAATGGATATAAATTTTTGATTGCTACTTAGTATCGACAATAGGTCAGAAAAAGTATCTAAAAATATCAAATTTTGATATTTGTACCCTGTCAAAGTAAGGAACCATGGCATATATGTTTGGAATAGATTCTGTTTTGAGAGAATTGAAAAAGCACTATCTCATTGAATGGTTCTATACATCCACCCTTTCTCAATGCATTTCTTTAGACAAAGACTCCGTTTTTTCCGCTTTTCAGATGGTAAATATTTCTCGAAACATGGAGTGTGAATCAAACCCATGATTGAATTGAAATTTGAATCTTGATGGAAGTTCTTCTCTTACGAATCGGATGGATTCATATCGAAAGAGGTTGACAATAAGTTCTTTCAAGATTGACTATTTGTCCCTCTATTAGAGGTGTTCGAAATATCTGCAATCGAGTAAATAGCTCTACGAACTAATGGATCGGATCGAATTGCAAACTGGAAAGATTTGTACAAGTTATACCTTTAGTCACCACTTTTTGGAAAACCATTAGATATAAATATGTTAGATACCTGCGACTTGATTGGTGAAGGTGAAATAGTATCTCTCCCCAAAAAAGCATGTTTTTTTTACCACCGCACAGAAAATATTTTATTACGAATAAACAAGATATTGAGGAATTGTCCATACGTAAAATCATAAATCTAGTAACTTTTACTTACTTAAGATACTTGTATTACTAATTCACGTAGTTTAGCACATTTGCTAACATAACCGTAAACTCACATCTTTATCATTCATACCATGAACATCACTCAAGGCCATCCATAAATAGACTTGGATCTAGGCCAACTCACATACTTTACTCTTTTGCTTATGAATAAATCGGATCATCATGAATCATTTAAGCTTAACATACATAATATTTGATGCCAACTCCATATCCCATATATGTTCTTACATGGGATCATTCCTTAGTGCTGACACCAAATCCCAGATATGCTCTTATACGGGATCTCATAACTCGATGTCGATGCCATGTCCCAAACATGGTCTTATATGAGATCTTACTTTGAGTCGATGCCATATCCTAGATATGGTCTTACACGAGATCATTCTTTTGTGCCGAAGCCATATCCCAGATATGGTCTTATACTGGACCTTTCTTTTCTCATATGCATACGTAGGTAATATACTTACTCCCGAACTACAATTTAGCCTGTTCTCATCTTTTACTCATCGAGAGTTTATAACTCTATTCCGTTCACAATAACATGCATTAACATAATAATGAATGATTCAAATATCGAACATTATGAAATACTAATTTCATATAAACTTACCTCGAATCACAAAATGTGTCTCGGTGCTCGATTTAGTCTTCAACTTTGTTCTTGCCTCGATTTCTCTTTGGACTTCAGGTTTCTTAATTTATAATAATAAATTTCTCTTGTTAAACACATGATTGACTAAATCGACCCATAATTCATATTTTGTCAAAATTATAATTTTGCCCTTAAACTTTAACATAGTTACACTTTCGCCCATAGGCTCGTAAAATGATTTTCATTCAACTATCTTGCATTTCAAGCTTAGCCGAATCATTTTCTCAACTATAGCAACATTAAATTCCCACTATTTCACTCATGTATGACCATTTCTATATCTTTACAAATTGGTCCTATTCATGCATCTTTCATGAAAATCACTTAGAAAAATATGTTTATTGTACATCAAACTTTCATATTCTTCCATAAAACATCAAAATACATGCATGTCATGCATGGGTAAATGTTTGAACATTAACTCTAGCTCAACATATGGCTAGAAATAGCTAAACTGAGCTACGAGGGTTTCAAAAATACTAATAACCTTAAAAACGGGTCTAGGATGCACATACTTTAAGCTTGAAAATGAACAAAACCCTAGCTATGGAGTCCTTGCAAATTTCGACATCATGGGGAAGAAGATGGACATGATTGTTGGCTTATTTTCCCTTTTTATTATTTAATTAACCAAATGACCAAAATGCCCTTAATGACCCTTTCTTAGGATTTTTTCCTTCCCATATACATTTTTGCCCATCATCAAATATAATGGTCTAATTGCTAAATAAGGACCTTTAGGATTTTTCATAATTCTATTTCATACTTGAACCTTCTAGAATCTTACATTTTTTATTCTTTGCAATTTAGTCCAAATGGACAATTTATTCTCTAATTAATAAAATTTCTTCATGTAACTTTCACACAATCATGAAAATACCTCATAAGCCTTGTAAAATCATTTAACTCATATTTTGTACTTCAAATTTGTGGTCTCGCACCACTGTTCTGACTAAGCCCTAAATTGGGCTATTACAATTCTCCCCCTTATGGATTTTCATCCCCGAAAATCTTACCAGTGAAGAGATTCGGATACTGGTTCCTCACAACCTCTTGGGCTCCCATGTAGCCTCTTCTACCCTGTGTCCTGCCACAACACTTTCACAAGGGCTATACTTTTATTTCTTAACTGCTTGACTTCTCGGGCTAGAATCTTGACTGGTTCTTCACCATATGTCATGTCAGATTGAATCTCAACCTCAGTCGGTGTAATCACATACGAATGGTCAATAGGCTACCAGCCCTATTCTCTTAGTGATCTCATATGGTCTGATAAAACGAGGAATCAATTTGCCTTTCCGGCCAAATCTAAAAACTTTCCTCCATGGCAAAACTTTTAAAAATACTCTATCATCGACTTGATATTCAATTTATTTCCTTTTTAGATCCGAGTAAGTTTTCTACCTGTCAGAAGAAACTTTTAAACAGTCTCGAATCACCTTTACTTTTTCTTTGATTTCTCTAACCAAATCAACCCCGTAAATCTAGTTTTGTTTAAGCTCAGTCCAGTATAAAGGCATTTGACACTTACGCCCATACAAAGCCTCATAAGGTACCATTTTTAAACTTGACTGAAAACTGTTATTGTAGGAAAATTCTACCAACGGTAGATACTTTTCTCAACTACCTTGAAATTCAAGAACACAGTACTGAAGCATATCCTCAAGTACTTGTATTAACCTCTCCGACTGTCCGTCAGCTTGGAGGTGAAAAGCTGTACTAAATTTCAATTTTGTGCCCAGGGCCTCTTGTAACTTTTTCCAAAATCTGGAAGTGAATCTCGGATCTCTATCTGATATAATCGATAAGGGCACTCCGTGTAGCCTCACAATCTTAGAGATATACAAGTTTGCCAACTTGTCTAGTGAGTAATCGACACTCACCGATATGAAATGGGCTGACTTTGTAAGTCTATCGACTAAGACCCATATAGCATCTTTCTTGCTTTGTGTCAATGGCAAACCTGTTAAAAATCCATATTGACTTGATCCCATTTCCACTCGGGTACCATTATAGGTTGTAATAAACTCGAGGGTACTTGATGTGCAGCTTTCACTTGCTGACAAATTAAACATCTTGAAACAAACTCAAAAATATCTTTCTTCATACTCGGCCACCAATATCGTTGCTTCAAGTCATAATACATCTTGGTGCTATTCGGAGTCACAGATAAGCATCCATTATGCGCTTTATACAAAACTTTGCGAATGAGTTCATCATTTCTCGATACACATACCGGGTCTCTGAACATCAAACATTCATCTAGATTGATTCAAAAATCAAACTCGACACCTGAATCGCATTGAGTCCTTCTGGTTTGTAAGTTGCTATCATCCTTTTGAGCCTCGTAGATCTCTTGGAGGAACATCACTCTAGCCCTCAACTTAGCTAGAATGGAACCATCCTCTAATACAGTCATTTGGGTATTCATAACCCTCAAGGAAAATAAATATTTTCTACTTAAGGCATCGACGACTACATTCGCCTTTCCCGGATGATAATCAATGACTAGCTCATAGTTTTTATCAACTCCAACCACCTTCATTGCCTTAAGTTCAATTCTTTCTGAGTCATCAAATACATGATCTGTGAAGATTTGACATCTTTCACCATACAAATGGTGCCTCCAAATCTTCAATGCAAAAATGATGGCAGCCAACTCTAAATCATGTGTCGGATAGTTCTTCTTGTGTGGCTTGAGTTGTTTGAAAGCATATGCTATCACCTTTCCTTCTTGCATAAGTACACAGCTCAATCCTTTTAAAGATGCATCTCTGTAAATTACAAATTCTTTTCCCGGTTCAAGTTGTACTAGAAATGGAGCCTCTGTCAACATGGCTTTTAATCTCTCGAAACTCTATTGGCACTTTTTGGTCCACTCAAACTTTACACTTTTCTATAATAATCTCTTCATTGGTGTAGCTATCATGGAAAATCCTTTAATGAACCGTCGATTATAGCTGAGATTTTGCCTAGGTCAACTCAAACCCCATCTCCCGAGACAATGTGTCCCATGAATCCAACTTACTTTAGCCAAAACTCACTTTTACTAAACTTGGCATACAGTTGATTATCTCACAAAATCTACAAAATTGTCCTTAAGTGTTTGGCATGCTCATGTTCATCCCGAGAGTATATTAGTATATCATCAATAAATACCACAACAAACTTGTCTAATAATGGTCAAAAATGCGGTTCATTAGATCCATGAACACCGCAGGGGCATTTGTTAAACCGAATGGCATGACTAGAAATTCATAATGCCCATACCTCATTTGAAAAGCAGTCTTAGGCATGTCTGAGTCTTTCACACTCAACTGGTAATATCTTGATCTCAAGTCTATCTTGGAAAACATGATGGCTCCCTTCAATTGATCGAACAAATCATCGATCCTTGGCAAAGGGTACTTGTTCTTCACGGTTACTTTATTAAGTTGACGATAATCTATGCAAACCTCATGGAACCATCTTTCTTTTTCATAAATAGCACTAGAGCACCCCATGGAGAACTACTCAGTCTTGCAAAACCTTTATCCGTCAACTCTTGTAACTATGCCTTCAATTTTTTAACTCAGTTGGAGCCATTTTGTAAGGTGCAATTGATATGGATGTAGTCCTGGGAGTTAATTCGATACCAAATTCAACCTCTCTAATCGGAGGTAACCCTGGCAACTCTTTTGGAAATACATCTGGGAACTCATGTACTATCGGAACTGATTCAATCTTTAATTATGTTTCTTTAGCAATGATCACTAAAGCTAGATAAGCCTCATACCCTTTTCTTGCATAACTCTGGGCCGATATGTGAGATTTCCCTACCAACGACTTGTCTTGATCATCTGATTCAACAAGAAGAGTGTCCCCATTTTCACATCTCAATTCAATATAATTCTTTCCACAATTTACTGTCACATCATGAGTGGTTAACCAGTCCATTCCAAGAATAATATCAAATTCATCAAATGGCAATATCATTAGATTTGCCTTAAAATAATGACCTCTAATCATTAATGGGCAATCTTTGCATACTTTATCAACTAACTCACTTTTGCCTAAAGGATTAGACATCTTTATCACAAATTCTGTAAACTCTACGGGCATACTTATTCTAGAAACTAATTTCATGTATATATATATGAATGGGTAAATCCCGAATCTATTAAAGCAATAACTTTAGTATCATTGAGAGAAAATGTACCCGTAATCACGTCAGGAGACGATGCTTCTTCGCGAGCGCGGATGGTGTAAGTTTTCACAGGTTCTTGGCCCTCAAGTCTTATAGTCTGCTCATTGTGAGTAGTCTTACTACTTGCCCTGCTTCTCGGGTTTCTCTGTGATCTCCCTCTTGTAGTGCCTCCCGGTCTTGCCTCTTGAGGCTTCTCTTTCTCATCCACTTCTGGACAATCTCTAATAAAATGGTCTAAAGACCCACACTTGAAGCAGGCATTTTCATTTGCTCGACATTCACCGGAGTGATGTCTGCCACATTATGGGCACTCTGGTCTACTGGGTTGGGGTTGCCAATACTAGCAACTGCTGTAGTCTAGGCTTTAGGCCCTGAGTATTATTTACTCTTACTCTTATTTGAAAACCTAGCTGAAGTAGCTGATTGGGTTGATAAGTCTCTTGACTTCATAGATAATGATCGAAATGTTTTTCTCATCTATCTCTTTCTCGAGTAATGAGACTCCATCTCAGCCTTTCTTTTCTCCTTAACTAGGTCTTCAGCCTTACAGGCTCTGTCTACTAACACAACTAATTCTTTCAATTCAAGGACACCAACAGATAACTTTATATCTTCATTTAGCCCGTCCTCAAACCTCTTACACATAATGGCTTCTGAGGACACACTCTCGAGCGTACTTACTAGGTCTCACAAACTTACATTCGTATTCAGTTACTGTTATCTTTCCTTGCTTCAGTTCAAGGAATTCCTTTCTCTTCTGGTCAATAAATATTTAACTTATATATTTCTTTCGAAACTCTTCTTGAAAGAACTCCCATGTGATCCTTTCTCTTGGTGCCACCGACACAAGGGTATTCCACCGCTGGTAAGTAGAATCTATCAAAAGGGAAACTACACACTTCATGCATTCTTCAGGTGTGCACAATAGCTCATCAAACACCCAAAAAATGGTTTTCGAGCTAGAACTCTACTCTTTCTGGATCATCATCCTTACTAGCCCTGAATTCTTCAGCTCTTTGCTTCCGGATCCTATCAACCAGATGCTTTTCTATTCTTATAACTTCATTTTTCTATTCTTACAACTTCTACTACTTAGGGAGCTAAATGAGTAGGTTGAGGAATAGGCAGGGGCAGAAAAGGTGGAGCATTTGGATTTTCTCGAACATACTCTATGCACCAATTACTCATCATCTAAAGAAAGGATTCTTGGGCCTCTTCCCCCTGACCCAAAGTCTCGGTTCTACTTTCAATCTGAGTGCGATCCCTTGCTTGCAGTCTTGTAGCGTTACTTGCGGCATCATCATTTCTTTGCTCGATTGGGATCAGGATCCATTAACTATATCAAATACAATTTAAAATGTCAGGAGTCGTCACACTATCACTATACAATCACTCTTACGTATGGCATGTGCAGCTAGACTCATACTCACGCTACGTTAGTCTAAGAACAGACTGAACCGTAGCTATGATACCACTAAATATAATATCCCTTACCCGTGTCTGACGACGGACCGGATGTGAGGCATTACCATGCTTAACCTTACTTGAATATGTAGTAGCGGGTTATAACATTTTGCTCAAAACCCATTTCTTGCTCATTCCTGGCCTAAGTGGCCCTAAACATACCTCCGAGAGGTTTCAAGATTTAACCGAGGACTTTTACGAACTTGAAAAATTTTTCATCAAAAAAAGGGCCACACGCTTATGTTGAACTAGGGACACGCCCGTGTGCCCCTAAAACATGCTTGTGTCTTCCACCCATGGTCGACATTACCTAATTTCACACTGCCTTAACAGGCCCGTGGCCCTGGCCCGTGTGCCAAACCTTGTCATTTTGACTTATCCACATGGCCTATACACACGACCGTATGCTTCATTCGTGTGGTGAGTTAAATTTTAAATGCAAGGTGAAGACTTCACAAGGCCTGGGCATACGCCCATGTACTAGCCATGCCTCCCACGCGGTCTAAACACATGCCCGTGTGTCTACCCATGTAGACAATTAGCAGGCTATCTACCAAGCCATTTTGCCACCCTACATCACATACACGAAAACTCCAATTCAAATCATTCCAATTTAAAAGATGTCCAATTAATATATCTAGGAATTCAAGAAATTGAGACACACACAAGAGCATACACTTCATGAAATTTACCTTTATTGAGCAAAAGGATTTGCCAAGTATTGGCCTAACTTAAGACCATTTACAAAATGACTTTAATAACATACATAGCCAACACTTTGGCTAACAATTACAACTTAACAAAATACTCGAGTCCTATACATATCATACTAAATATAAGTCTAAATTTGTTATACCAAAAGTGATGTCAATAGTGTGATTCCGAGCTCCAACGTCCAATGATCCTCGAGCTAACTTGGCGAAACTACAAGGAAAGGGGAAGAGAGAGGGGTAAGCATATAACTTAGTAAGTTTACATGAAACTCTAGGATGACAATTTACTCAAACTATAACCATTCATATCATGAAGCAATGGCGACATAGAACCAATAAATAAAAGTACTTACTCGTACTTATTCTCACTTATTCTTACTTACTCTTACCTATCTCATGCCAATATGATCTGGTAACTTTTACTTACTCAAGATACACGTATCACTGATTCATGTAGTTTAGCACATTTGCTAACATAACCATAAACTCACATCTTTATCATTCATACCATGAACATCACTTAGGGCCATCCATAAATAGACTTGGATCTAGGCCAACTCACATACTTTACTCTTTTGCTTATGAATAAATTAGATCATCATGAATCATTTAAGCTTAACATACATAATATTTGATGCCAACTCCATATCCCAGATATGGTCTTACATGGGATCATTCCTTAGTGCCGACACTATATCCCAAATATGCTTTTATACGGGATCTCATAACTCGATGTCGATGCCATGTCCCAGACATGGTCTTATATGAGGTCGTACTTTGATGTCAATGCCATATCCCAGATATGGTCTTACACGAGATCATTCTTTCGTGCCGAAGCCATATCCCAGATATGGTCTTATACTAGACCTTTTCTTTCTAATATGCATACGTAGGTAATATACTTACTCCCGAACTACAATTTAGCCTGTTCTCATCTTTTACTCATCGAGAGTTTATAACTCTATTTTGTTCACAATAACATGCATTAACATAATAATGAACAATTCAATTATCGAACATTATGAAACACTAATTTCATACAACCTTACCTCGAATCTCAAAATGTGTCTCGGTGCTCGATTTAGTCTTCAACTTTGTTCTTGCCTCGATTTCTATCTGGGCTTCATGTTTCTTGATCTATAATAATAAATTTCTCTTGTTAAACACATGCATTGACTAAATCGACTCATAATTCATATTTTGGTAAAATTACGATTTTGCCTTTAAACTTTCACATAGTTACCCTTTCGCTTCTAGGCTCGTAAAATGATTTTCATTCAACTTTCTTGTATTTAAAGCCTAGCCAAATCAATTTCTAAATTATAGCAGCATTAAATTCCAACTATTTCACTCATGTATGACCATTTCTATAACTTTACAAATTGGTCCTTTTCATGCATATTTCATGAAAATTACTTAGAAAAAGATGTTTATCATACATCAAACTTTCATATTGTTCCATAAAACATCAAAATACATGCATGTTATACATGGATAAATTTTTTAACATAAACCCTAACTCAACATATGGCTAGAAATAGCTAAACCGAGCTACGAGGGTTTCAAAAATACGAATAACATTAACAATGGGGCTAGGATGCACTTACTTTAAGCTTGAAAATGAACAAAACCTAGCTAAGGAGTCCTTGCACATTTTGGCACCATGGGGAAGAAGATGGACATGATTTTGGGCTTATTTTCCCTTTTTATTCTTTAATTAACCAAATGACTGAAATGCCCTTAATGACCCTTTCTTAAGATTTTTTCCTTCCAATGTACATTTTTGTCCATCATCAAATATGATGGTCTAATTGGTAAATAAGGACCTCTAGGATTTTTCATAATTCTATTTCATACTTGAACCTTCTAGAATATCACATTTTCTATTCTTTGCAATTTAGTCCTAATAGACAATTTATTCACTAATTAATAAAATTTCTTCATGTAACTTTCACACAATCATGCAAATACCTCATAAGCCTTGTAAAATCATTTAAACTCATATTTTCTACTTTGAATTTGTGGTCTCACACCACTATTTCGACTAAGCCCTAAATTGGGCTATTACAAGGGACTTTAATTATCATAGTATCATGATATTTGTATTCCATCTATTCTTAGATTCAATTGAAGACTTTTATTTCTTGACATCTCATCAAAAGATATTTAATATATTCATAGAGTCAATATAAAATTCATACAACATTGAGATATTCACTTATAGTTACATTATTAGCACACGAGCTTACCTCGATACCGAAAAGGGTAGAAAGGGACCTATTTGTCCATATTTTTCTTTTCTCCCGATCTAGGTTCAAATCTCATTTTCTTTGATCTAGAACAGTAAAATTTACTCATTCAATCATTTTATAATCATAATAAATCATAATCTGTACTCAGGCAAAAATGACCATTTTGCCCTTGTGCTATGGCAAAATTACGATTTTGCCCTTAGGACCGTACATCATTTCTCATCACATTTTCTTATTAAACAAGCCTAGCTGAACATTTATTTCTCTTACAAATACTCATAATTCCAACTATTTTATGCATTTATTACATAATTTTAACTTTTACAACTTAGTCCCATTTTGGTGTTTTCATGGTAACTCCTTTCACAAAAGTTGTTCCTTGACTCACTAACATCCATTTTATTCTATAAAAACTCAAAAACAACATAAAATCTCTCATGGAAAGTCCCTACACTTTCAACCATATTGCAAATTAGTCCCCTCATTAGCTAGCTTAAGCTTTGATGGTTCCAGAAATACAAAAATTATCAACTAAAAACCACCAAAATCACTTTCTTGTGTGAGGATAAATTGCTGAAATTTAAAAGCTTTAAAAACCCCTATTTTTCTTGACATTTTTGGTGGAGGAAGATAAGTAAAAAGAGGGATATCATCTTTTTTATTTTATTATAAAAATAAATTTTTATCACCAATTTCACCTAACAATATGACAAAGTAAATTCTTTGTCCCCTATGGCCGGCCACCTCTTAAAATAAGGCCTAATTGCACATTAGGGACCTCCCATTAATATTCCTTAGCTATTTGGCACCTCTAGCAATTAAAATAAAACTTTTGCACTTTATGCGATTTAGTCTTTTTTCGCTATTAAGCATGAAATCGCTAAAATTAAAACACCAAAATTTCTATGCTCTTTTATAATCATGCTATAACCCATAAAATAAAATTAAAATAATTTTCTCTGACCCTGAATTAGTGGTCTCGAGACAACTGTTTTGACTAGCCCTTAAATCAGGCTGTTACATATGTGTAGCTCCATAGTACAACATTTATATCATTACAAGTATATCAAAACAAACCATTACTAGCCATTCCAATTGCAAGATTACAAGCATCATTTCCAAGCCCACAATGGCCAAGTTATCCTATACATGCCATTATATCAAAATTATTATATTATATATACCCAAAATAAGCCAGTGGATAGTGTGATGATGCTCCAATTGATCTCCAACCTTTGCGAGCTTCTGAGCACTATAAAACAGGGAAAATAATATCTAGTAAGCATTACATGCTTAGTAAGTTCATATATCAGGAATTAAAACTTACCAATTTACATTATTTAACAGTAAGCATTCAATAACATGCTTTTCACCAATTTGTAAAATCACCTAAACACATACACTCAATCAAACAAGTTAGTTACACAAATGTTCACATATGCATCCAGTAAGCATAGATGAGCTCATAATACTATATTCCTTCAAGACATCATTCATTTCATTCCATAATTCTCTTATCATGCCAAGGGTTTTGTCCGTTGAATCATTGAAATTTTGATGGATACTCAAGTAGTACACTCAAGGTGCACAATTCAATAATCATCAATTCTTATTCAAAAGTACCCATTAGGGCACCAAATCAAAGAACACACTCTCGAGCCACATATTGTAACACCCCTAACCCATATTCATTGCCGAAATAGGGTTACAAGGCATTATCAATCTATACCCAACCCATAATAGGCATTAATATACATATATCATACTTCTTTAGTACCAGTTTGAATTAAATAAACTTCACACGCATGTCTATCAAAATTTTAAAATTCATTATTGAACATATATCAATTACATTTTTACTCACTTTCGCATATATAAGAATTAATATATATACTATTTCATTCATCTAACATTATAAAACATTATCATATAATCTATCTCATATGCATATAATCGGCCAATCATTTACAAAACCATTTTAAAAACGTCTCACAGCCAAGTATACAAGTACATTATAACCAAATTACCTTTCATACTTAAGCATCTTTCTTTAAAGCAAAAGTTACACTTCATTTGGTCATTGAAGTTTCAATAGCCGAATATACACATGCTTATAATTACTTTACTAAAACAAACTACCCATTATCAAAACCAAATATACATATACCAAAACCTTACTTAACCAAATCTAGAATATACCAAACTCAATACCAATAACCGAAAACATCCAAACATATAATCGATCACATCTCTTATAATTAGCATAGCCAAATTATCAAAATTATACCTATCTTATGTTTAACCTACCACATATAAACCAATTTCATTATACACATATATGTATATCATGACCGATTTTGTACAACCAAAATATACATAACCCAAAATGCCATTCATATATATTATGAGATTATTTACCACATCACACAATTACCATGATTGAAATTTCATAACTATAATTCAACTCAATGATCAATTAAACTACATATGCAAACACCAAACATAAACACATCAGAAATTATATTTTCATAATAAGATAACCTCATGGCCGAACCCACATAAGACCAAATACTACAATTTAGCCATATTCGTATGGCTTATATATGTATACACACCAATCGAAAAATTCAAAAAGAAACATAGCCTATACATGCCATAGTTCCAAATGAAATTCAACTTACAAAATACCAAAATTAGTTGATATTGTGATAGACTTGACGATGATCCCCGAGCTCGAATCTTGACTCCAAAATCTAAAGAACAATACAACAACCACATAAAGTAAGCTATCATAGCTTAGTAAGTTATAAACAATTACATAACAATATATTAAAACATTATATTAGACAACTTTCACATGTCATAACCCTTAAGTTGAATGTTCCAAAGTTCAATAATAGCATTCACCTAGATCTATAATCCATCCTCATCTCAAAAAAAAAAAAAAAAGCAAATACATTTGTTGAAACATATACATATTAACTACTATATTTTCTTTCTCACCTTTCAATCCATATAATTTACATATAAATACACATAATATAAAATTTTCATTTCAACATCTAAAACTTACTTATTATTCAAAAGATGATTTATCATCGCATACTAGTTCATTTTATTTTGTTAAACACCTTCGTTAACTAATTAATTTAAAAGATCGGCAAACTTTCACACTCAATGGAAAACATTATCCCGTATCACATGCTTAGAGTCGTCATACTAATACCTTGCACACTTAGTGCCAAATTCTTGTAACGTATCACACACTTAGTGCCATTACATTTAACTTCTCGCACACTTAGTGCTCGGTATTTAATTTCACACACTTAGTGCTCATTGACCGATTTCGCACACTTAGTGCTCGGTATGCAATTTCGCCCAATATTGCATTTCGTGAACTTAATCCTTATATATATATATATATATATATATATATATATACATATACATATATACATAAAACTTAAACCTCAATTGCATATATACAAATTCACTTATTTCATTTCTATGATCAGCACTACATTCAATTATATCATTGCCAAACATATGCATCACATTCAATTATATCATCGACATATATATATATATACACATCACATTCGGATGTCATCATCTCCCAATTCAACACCACATTTAACTATATCATTGATATATATATATATATATATATATATCGTATCACACCACATTCGGGTGAACCCATAACATATATACTTATCTCTCATTCGGTTATACTTTATACATATACAAATAATACATTCAGCTGTATTAAAAATCAGTATACATACTTCCATTAAATTTTAGGTACATCTATATAAATAAATTCCATACAACATGATTGCTTAAAAACTTACCTCGAGTATCGACGGACTATGTTTCCCGACTATTCGATCAACATTATTTTTCCCCGATCTAATCCTGATTCTTTTTATTCTTGATCTAATAAATTTCAAATTAAGCTCATTCAAACATATTTTCATTCAATTTAATCCAAAAACACATAAATGGTTAAATTACATTTTTACCCCTAATATTTCACATTTTCACAATTTAGTCCTTATTGCACAAAACAAAAAATATTCAAAATTTGACTATATCATGCTTAGGCCGAATGTTCCATACACTCATACAAGTCCATACATTTCATTTATTTTATATTTTAGTCCCTTAATTTATTATTTTTGCAATTTAGTCCTAATAACTCAAAATCATCAAAAACTTCAATACAAAACATATTAATCCAAAACATATCTTTCATAATTTATCATCAAACATCACAAAACACAAATATTCATCAATGGAATAACTCAAAATATTCACCAAAATAAAAAATTCAAGCATGGGTCGAGTAGTACTCGAAGTAACGATCTCAAAAATATAAAAATTATCAAAAACCGAGCTAAAACTTACCTTTTATCAAGTTCCAAAAATGGTCAAACCTAAGGAACTTTTGTTTCTTCTTCTTTTCTTTTTTATTCGGTCATGCAAAATAAGAAACCATGCCTTTTAATTATTTTATGTTTTATGTTATATAACATTATAAACTAAATTACATATATAACCTTTATAAAATAATGACAAAACCACATAATGGTTGTCTTTCACCGTCCATTACAATATATCATGGGTAATTTGCAACTTAAAGCCTCCAAATTAATAGAACAACCACTATTTGACCCATTCACAAATAACCACTAAATTTTTATTTTACGCGATGAAGTCCTATTATTAAATTAAGCATACAAACAATCAATTTTTCATACGAAACTTTCACACATGCAAATTCACATATAATAAACATGAAAAATAATATTTAAATATTTTTCTGACTCAGGACAGTGGTTTCGAAACCATTGTTCCGATTATGGTAAAAAAATCGGGCTGTTATAACTCTCCCCCTTAAGGATTTTTGTCCCCGAAAATCTTACCGGTGAATAGATTAGGATAATGTTCTTTCGTTGAATCCTCAAGCTTCCAAGTTGACTCCTCGACCCCGTGCTTATGCCACAGTACTTTCACCAATGAGATTTTCTTATTACGCAACTCCTTCACTTTGCGAGCCAAAATACGAATCGGTTCTTCCTCATATGTCAAATCAGACTGAATCTCAATCTCTGACGGACTAATGACATGAGAAGGATCGGATCTATATCGTCGAAGCATGGAATCATGGAAAACATTGTAGATCTTTTCTAACTCAGGTGGCAACATCAATCTGTATGCAACCGACCCGATATGCTCAATAATCTCGTACGGCCCAATAAATCTCAGACTCAGCTTTCCTTTGCGACCAAATCTAAGTATTTTCTTCCACAGCGAGACTTTCAAAAATACTTGGTCACCAATCTGAAACTCTATATCTTTAAGTTTCAAATCTGCATAGGATTTCTCAAGGTCTGACGATGTTTTCAAACTTTCGAGGATCACTTTTACTTTCTGTTCAGTCTCTTTGATTAGATCAACCTCGTGTATCTTGCTTTCACTTATCTCAATCCAATACAGAGGTGTACGACATTTACGACCGTACAAAGCCTCGTAAGGTGCCATTTTGATACTCGATTGAAAGCTATTATTATCCGTAAATTCAATCAAAGGCAAGTATCTTTCCCACGTACCCTCGAACTCAAGAATGTAACATCTCAACATATCCTCAAGTATTTGAATAATTCTCTCGGATTGACCATCCATTTGAGGGTGGAAAGTGGTGCTAAAATGCAATTTAGTACCCAATGCATCTTGCAGTTTCTTCCAAAATCGCGATGTAAACCTCAGATCTCTATCTGAAATAATAGAAATAGGTACTCCATGTAGTCGTACAATTTGAGAGATGTACAATTCAGCTAGCTTATCCAATAAGTAATCCGCACGAATCGAAATAGAGTGAGCCACCTTCATCAATCTATCAATAATAACCTAGATTGTATCTTTCTTACTCGGTGTCAATGGTAACCCAGATACGAAATCCATCGTGACTGGATCCCATTTCCATTCGGGTATCATGATTGGCTGAACTAATCTGGATGGCACCTAATTTTTGGCTTTTACTTATTGACGTATCAAACATTTCGACATGAAATCTAAAATATCTCATTTCATATCGTGCCACCAATAATGCTGTTTCAAATCATTATGCCTTTTAGTGCTCCCTAGATGAATAAACAATCTACTATTATGAGCTTCATTACAAATCCTCTTAATCAATTTAGGATCCTTTGGTACACATAATCGATTTCTGAACCGCAAACATCCCTCAACATCAATCTTAAATTTTGAGTCAGCATTTGAACCACAATTATTCCTTTTTGCTATCAAATTATCATCCACTTTTTGAGCTTCGCAAATCTGTTGAACAAATAACGGTCTCACTTTCAATTCCACTATAATCGCACCATCATCAGTCATAGTCATTTCTACATTCATTGCAGGTAGAGCAAACAGTGATTTTCAACTTAGAGCATCAGTAACCACATTAGCTTTTCCTGGGTGATAATCAATCACAAGCTCGTAGTCTTATAATAATTCCAACCATCACCGTTGTATTAGATTCAGATCCTTCTGAGTTATTAAATACTTTAGACTTTTATGATTAGAATAGACAGCATTTTTCACCGAACAGATAGTGGTGACATATCTTCAACGTAAAAACTATAGCAGCTAATTCGAGATTGTGCGTCAGATAGTTCTTTTCATGCGGTTTTAACTGTCTCTAAGCATATGCTACAACCTTACCCTCCTGCATCAAAACACAACCCAAACTATTCAAGGATGCATCACTGAAGATAACAAACTTTTTACCCGACTATGGCTGAACAAGCACTAGAGCTTCACCAATAGAGCTTTCAACTGATCGAAACACTTCTGGCACTTCTCCGTCTAATTGAATTTAACATCTTTTGAAGTAGCTTTGTCATCGAAGTTGCAATCATTGAGAAACATTTTACAAAGCGTCTATAATAACCGACAAGTCCCAAAAACTCTGAACTTCGGTAATATTTCGCGGGCGCCTCCAATCAAGTTGATAAACCATAAAGTAACATATTTTAGGCCCACATTTAGTATTCTTTTGGATGATTCAGCCCTTGATTTATGTAAAAAGGTGCTCTTAATCCTTTCTTTTCATGTTTTTACTCAAGAAAGCAGCCGAGGATGAAAAGAATAAGAAACGAGCTTAAAATAGGCCAATTTGGGCCGAAGAGTAAATCGACACGGCCTGGACTTCAAGCCACACGGCCGTGCCTCGACAATTAATTAAGACATGCCATGCCACGATTTACATGGTCGTGCCCCAATCGACAGAATCGAGACACAGCCTGAAGACGATTTACACGGGCATGTACCATGGCCGTGTCCCTGCTGCAGAAAAGATTAATTCTACTTGAAATAGGATACTTTAAGGTAAAGAAACTCATTCCAAAGCCTATTAAAACACCCGAGTAGAAATTATACTTGAATTAGGATACTTAGAGGCCAAGTAAGGCATCTCAAAGTCTATATAAACACCTAAGGGTGCAACTTAAGGGGGAGTTCGGCAGAAGTCGAAACGGGGGTCGCATTTTGGTAGAAGCCTTCTGCCAAAACTTTCATTCAGGGAATTACTCAAGATAGCCAGTTGATCCATCTCAAGAAGCCAAAGTTCTACTCAAGACGGAGGATCTCTCCTTCAATTCCTTCAGGGAGTTCTAGGGATTTCTTATGTTTTGTTTTATCTTTTCTCTTGAGATGTTTTCTTATTTTGTTATGAACTAAACCCGTCAGATACCTGAAGGGGATGAAACCTAGATGAATCTTGTTATTTGATTTTTGATTTATATGATAAGTACTTAGTTTGTTCTTAATTATGTTGCTTCATCTAATCTGATGTGCTTAGGTAGAGGAGGAATAGACCCTGCCTAAAAGTAGATCTAGCATAACTAAGTGGAGTTGATCGCACGCCTAAAGATAGGATGACGAGATTTTTCCAGATTAGGGTGAAACATAATATGGGAGCCCATTGATCGATTTACTGCTATTCTAGTTCAATTTACTGCTATTATAGGGGTTATTATAAGCGAATGAGAGTTTCACTAATTAACCAAGTGTTAGACGTTATTCGCCTCGAGAGAGGATTCAATATAGGTTAGAGAGTCTTACGGATCAAGCTAAGTAGAGAAATCATATGATTCAGGGGTTAAATAACAAGTGAAGGCTAGGTGGATTCTTCCTGAGGGTATCGTTGTGATCAACTGAGTTTTTCCCTGAGTTTTTCCTAAAGTTATTTCCCAATTCACTCTTTTTTCTTTGTGTATTTAGAGTAGTAGTTGTTAGTTTAATTTAGTTTAAAGCAACTTCACTATATTTTCAAGGCTAAATAATAAAAAGAAAGTTAGTATTAGTACTTTTAGTTCCTCTGGGTTCGACAATCCGGTCTTGCCTAAGCTATACTACTGTTTGATAGGTACGCTTGCTTTTAATCGTTGTCAGAGTTAGTTTCCAGGTTCTATCATTCTCTTTATATATTTTAAAACTCGATAGACATACGATCAAGTTTTTGGCGCCATTGCTGGGGAACTAAAATACTAAGAAAGCTCTATTTTTATTACTTTAGGCATTATTTTTTTTATTTTTTGCAATTTATTTTTTTTAGTTAAATTTTATTTTTGCAAAAAAAAATTATTTTTTACTTTGCTAATTTTTCTTTTATTTTTTTTTTGACAGGTAATTTTAGTCTATAAAGGAGATGACACTAAATAACTATCAGTGGCAAGTTATGAGGACAACGTCAACAAAAGCCGCCAGTGTTTTCAACCTCGACGTGGTCACCAGGTTATCTAACCAACTAGAGATGATGAATAAAAAGTTTGATTGTTTGAATAGTCTCTCGCAGGTGCATCCAGTAATGGGATATGATTCGGATCTAGGAGGCATGGCGAATCCTGAGTACCCACCCTACGGATATGGCATGGAAAACGAGCAAGCTCACTATACGGGTAACTATTCTAGACCTCAAAATAATTTTTATAATGACACTTATAATACAGGTTGGAGGTATAATTCTAATTTCTCGTGGGATGATCAAAATAGCCAAAGACCGGAACTTTCTCTAGATTTTCAACAACAACCTCACCAACAAGAAGAGGAGTCAAAAATTGAAGAGATGCTGACAAAATTCGTGACAGCCACAAAAACCGCTTCCAATATACTAAGAAAACACTTAAAAATAACGAGAACCAAGTCGGGAACTTACTAAGTCAGTGAAGGAAGTCACTAATGCAGTCGCACAACTTGCTAAGCTGATCTTAGAACTACCACAAGAAAGCTTGCCAAGCAATACTGAAACTACCCCGAGAGAGCACAGTCAAGCCATTTACAATAGTGAAGGGTTAGACAAACCAAACCCAAGGGAAGAACCTGTGGTAAGTGAAAGCAAGGTTAAGGTGTGCCATGATATACCAAAACCGAAAATTACAGAGTACCAACCTAGTGTGCCATATCCTGATGCAATAAAGGAAGACCACACAAAGGAAGAATTCGGTGAACTCACACTTTGTTTAAACAACTAAAAAATCACTCTTCAAGCTCTTGACTCAGCTAGGACATCGAGTAATAAATGTATGAACATTAATTTTATTGATAACCATTTGGTTCAACCTTCTTTGCAGGAAGCATCACGAAATCACCTAGATAAGCTAGATCTTAGACCTCATGCCAACAAATAAGAATTATATGAGGAATGAAGGCTTAGGGTCGACAAACTAGAAGAGTGGGAAACACAAATTAAAGAAGAATCGGAACCATATGAAGTGAAACCAAAGGAAACCTCAAAAGAGTTGATAGGAACAATAAATCACATCAAAATAGAGGATTAGATATTGTTGAATAAGGAAGACCCTCGAATCACCAATTCAAACCTCAAGACAAACAAAGAAATCACTTTTGAGGTGCTTAATGTCTTCTTATACAGCACAGTCGAGGTAAGCAATCCCAAATTCAACACTTTTGAAGTAAACACTACTCGACTCAAACTTTATATCCATAACTGAGTTGATCTCTTGAGAAAGGATTTCCACCTCCTTAAACCACCATGATTACACAAATAATAGGTAAGTCTAGCTTAAGACTATAAACGAGCGCTTCTTGGGAGGCAACCCGAGCACTAACCCTATTTTTATTTTTATTTTTTATTTAAATTTTATTTTGATTTTGATTTTGATTTTGATTTTCCCTTTTTAAGCATTCAAATAAACCAAAAGTGTAAATTTCTAGACCACACGACCTTGCACACGTACTAGTGGTCATGGACTGTATGAGCACCACGGCTAGGCACATGGACGTGGTCCGTATCTTTATTTAATTATTTTATTGCTATTTTTATTTTTACATTCTTTATTATTCTTCATGCTATTTAGATTTAGTTTAGGATACAATAAAATCAGACAGGCTACTTTGAGGATTCAATTTCAAACAGTTCGAGACGCTTCCCCACGTTCACCTTCAATCCTATCCGTTTTCTTTTCAAAGACTTCATCCATAATTCAGAAAGTTTCACTTCTCTCCCTATCTTGTAATTTTATTATTATCTTGCTTTGTACATTGAGGACAATGTAAAACTTAAGTGTGAGGGGTTAACTACAGCATTATTTGAAAATTCCTGAATTTTAAATCTTGTTTTTAAATATTTTTCTCATTTTACTAATTAGGATGAAATTTCTAATGATTTATGATTTTTATTAATATGTTTTTGAGTAAGCCATTGATAATTGGGCATTGATGATTTAAACTTTAAGATACTAGAGAATCAAGCATGATAAGTCTATTTTTTCAAGAATAAAAAATTTTCTAGGTTGTTGAACTGAATTTGAGTATTACCTTGAAGTTTGAAATGTACATGTATTGATGTCAAATACCTATAATTTTTGTGAGATTTTGAGCCTTATAGAGCATATATTCTTTTTCATGCTCACTTTATTGATTATGAGTGTGTCAACTTTGAACTGTTATTCTATAACTTGCCTCGTTTATACATATTGAGACCACATTTTTTGATTTGATATACAAAGATGATAAAGGTACCTAAGATTTAACCCACTTACTCCACTAAAAAGCCTACCTTCACAATTAACCCCTAGTGAACCCCGTTGAATCCTAACAACCCTTTTTATTGACTTAACCACTAACATTAACCCAAAGACCCTTTGTATTTATATCACCCTTCCTTTTTAACTACCCTTTAATCGGGGTTTGATTTGATTAAGTTACTGAATTATATTAGTTCAGTAGTTACATTTACCATTTATTATGTAATACTTAGTTTGTTCTTAAAAAAAAATTCAACGTATATTCAATATTAAGTTACGTGATTAATTGAGCTCATATGTTTAAATTCGGATTGTTGAAGAAGAGCTTGTATTGTAGAATTATCAATAATAGTATTATTAGTTTTCAATTGATGTAATCACTCATATTATTACATATTTCTAGTAGGTAATTTGTCAGGTCAAGTCTCGATTCTAACCTTCTAATTTAGCCTTTATCCATACCTTTTAACCCAAGCCCCGTTACAACCCTGATTAAAGACTTTTGATTTGTGTATCATCTCATATCACAGTGGTGAAGATTTGATTTTTAGGCAAGCCTATGGGATTAACTTTTTAGGATCGACTGTTGAGTGCTTAATTGTGAACCTTAAACACTTTGAGTGATTTGAGTGAATCTTTAGTAAGGATGTCAATCCTTGTCAGTTTCGAATCAAAGGTAATTATTTAGATAAGGAGAGACATATATGTTTTTCGTGCTACAAATATATGACTTAGAATTGTGTGAATCTTTATGAGTCTTTGAGTTAAATTATCCATGTATAAATTATCTATGAATTATGATGAGGCGTTATTGATAGGAATTATGAATTGTGGAAAGTTCGATTTAATTGTAAGTTGAGAATTTCGCTTAAGGACAAGCAAAAGCTTAAGTGTGGGGGTATTTGATATACCGTAAAAGTAACATATTTTAGGCCCACATTTAGTATGCTTTTGGATGATTCAGCCCTTGATTTATGTAAAAAAAGTGCTCTTAATCCTTTCTTTTCATGTTTTTACTCAGGAAAGCACTCGAGGACAAAAAGAATAAGAAACGGGCTTAAAACGGGACAATTTGGGCCAAAGAGGAAATTGACACGGCCTGGACTTCAAGCCACACGACTGTGCTTGGACAATTAATTAAGACACGGCCATGCCACGATTTACACGGCCGTGCCCCAATCAATAGAATCGAGACATGACCTGAAGATGATTTACATGGGCGTGTACCATGGTCGTGTCCCTTTTGTAGAAAAGAGCAATTCTACTCGAAATAAGATACTTTAAGGAAAATAAACACATTCCAAAGCCTATTCAAACACCCGAGTAGGAATTATACTTGAATTAGGATACTTAGGGGCCAAGTAAGGCATCTCAAAGTCAATATAAACACCCAATGGTGCAACTTAAGGGGGAGTTTGGTAGAAGCCAAAACGGAGGTCGCAGTTTGGCAGAAGCCTTCTGCCAGAGCTTTCATTCAGGGAATTACTCGAAGATAGCCAGTTGATCCATCTCAAGAAGCCAGGGTTCTACTCAAGACGGAGGATCTCTCCTTCAATTTCTTCAGGGTGTTTTAGGGATTTCTTATGTTTTGTTTTATCTTTTCTCTTGAGATGTTTTCTTATTTTGTTATGAACTAAACCCTTCAGATACTTGAAAGGGATGAAACTTAGATGAATCTTGTTATTTAATTTTTTATTTATATGATAAGTACTTAGTTTGTTCTTAATTATGTTGCTTAATCTAATCTGATGTGCTTAGGTAGAGGAGGAATAGACCCTGTCTAAGAGTAGATCTATCATAATTAAGCAGAGTGGATCGCACGCCTAGAGATAGGGTGTCGAGATTTTACCGGATTAGGGTGAAACCTAATATGGGAGTCCATTGATCAATTTACTGCTATTCTAGGGGGTTATTATAAGCGAAAGAGAGTCCCACTAATTAACCTAGGGTTAGACGTTATTCGCCTCGAGAGAGGGTTTAATATAGGTTAGGGAGTCTTACGGATCAAGCTAAGTAAAGAAATCATATGATTCAGGGGTTAAATAACAAGTGAAGTCTAGGTGGATTCTTCCAGAAGGTATCTTCGTGATCAACTGAGTTTTTCATAAAGTTATTTCCCAATTCGCCCTTTTGTCTTTGTGTCTTTAGAGTAGTAGTTGTTAGTTTAATTTAGTTTAAAGCAACTTCACTATATTTTTAAGGCTAAATAATAAAAAGAAAGTTAGTATTAGTACTTTTAGTTCCTTTGGGTTCGACAATCGGTCTTGCCTAAGCTATACTACTGTTTGATAGGTACACTTGCCTTTAATTGTTGTCAAAGTTAGTTACCAGGTTCGATCATTCTCTTTATAAATTTTAAAACTCGATAGACATACGATCACAAGTATAGCTGAAATCTTACTTGGAACAACCCAAATACCTGATGATGAAACAACATGCCCCAAGAAGCTAACTTCACGTAACCAAAACTCATATTTACTGAATTTCGTGTACAACTGCTTATCACGCAAAATCTGTAATACAAGTCTCACGTGTTCGGTATGTTCGATTTCATCACACGAGTAAATTAGAATATCATCTATAAACACAACTATGAACCGATCCAAATACTGTCTGAATACCCGATTCATTAAGTCCATGAAAACAATAAGGGCGTTAATGAGTCTGAACGGCATCACCAAAAACTTGTAATGTACGTATCTCGTTTGAAAAGTAGTCTTAGGCACATTAGAGTCTCTAACACGCAACTGATAATAGCCCGATCTTAAATCAATCTTTGAGAATACTGAGGCTATGTTTAGCTGATCAAATAAATCATCAATACGCGGCAACGGATATTTATTCTTTATGGTCACTTTATTTAGCTATCGGTAGTCGATGCACATTCTCAAATTTCCATCTTTCTTCTTCACAAATAACACTAGCGCACCCCATAGAGAGAAACTCGGTCGAGCAAATTCTCTATCTGTCAACTCTTACAACTGAGCTTGCAACTCTTTTAACTTCGGTCGGTGCCATTCTATACGGAGCTATCGAGATCGGAGTCGTCCCTAAGACTAACTCGATCCCAAATTCTACCTCCAAAACAGGTGGCAAACCCAGCAATTCTTTTGGAAACACATCCGGATATTCACATACAATCGGTACAGATTCAATCTTCTTTTTGGTCACTTTACTATCAATGACATAAGCAAAGTAAGCTTCGCAACCCTTTCTCATAAGCTTCCAAGTCAACATCGAAGATATCACTGCTAGTACCCCATTTAAATTGGTAGATTCAATTCGAATTATTTCACCATTCTGGCACCGCAAATCAATAATCTTTCATCTACAATTCACTACTGCATTGTGCACGGTTAACCAATCCATACCGAGGATGATATCGAACTCATCACATGGTAGTAACATCAAATCAGCCGAAAAGTATGAATTTTGGATCATTAAAGGGCAATTCTTGCACATCTTATCAATTAGCACACACCAATCCAGGGGGCTCGAAACCCGAATCACAAACTCAGTAGACTCAATAGGTAAATTATTATTGAATACTAATGTTTCACACACATAGGAATGAGTTGAACCAGGGTCAATCAGAGTAATTACACTAGTATTAAAGAGAGTAAATATATCGGTGATGACATCTGGAGATAAAGCCTCCTCTCGAGCACGAATGGCATAGGCTCTGGCAGGCACACGAGCCTCTGATCGAATAGCTGCATCCAAATTCCCTTTCTAAGTGTCACTCTTACCTCTCACATTTCGGGGTGGTCTACCTCTAGCTGCAGCACCACTCGGTCTCGCACTCTGAGCATTATCCTTCTCAGCTAACTCTGGGCAATCCCAAATGAAGTGATCCTGTGAACCACACTTGTAGCAAACTCAGTTGTTGAACTTGCCCCAACATTCATGAAAATGTCACCTACCACACTATTGACACTTGGGTTTATTCGGTCGAGTATTGCCAACGCTAGCAATCGAGGTGGCTCGTGAACTCATTAGTGGTCGCTCTCATATGGAAAACCCAACATTAGTCTTAAATCAGCTACTGTCATTTCTGAACTTCTTTTATGTCATCTGAGAAGTTTTACTTGCTGATCTCTTGTGGAAATCTCTAGCTTCAAACTCAGCTTTTCTTTTTCTCTTTTTCGAGCTCTTGACCTTGCAAGCTCGCTCGACAAGTACTACGAACTATTTTATTTCAAGTATGTCGACAAGTAATTTTATGTCTTCATTCAGTCCTTCATCGAATCTTTTACACATTGCATCCTCGGTTGCAACACACTCTCGAGCATATCATCTAAGTCCTCACAAACTCATGCTCATAATCAGATACGATCATACGACCCTGTTTGAACTCGAGAAATTCTTTATGTTTCTGATCAATTATTCGCTGACTGATATACTTTTTGCGAAACTCCATCTAAAAGAAATCCAAAATGAACCGTTCTTTTGGAACAACCGAAACCAAAGTGTTCCACCAATATTAGGTAGAATCCCGTAATAAAGATATAGCACACTTCAAGCACTCTTCGGGTGTACAAGATAGTTCATCAAAGACATGAATAGTATTATCAAGCCAAAATTCTACCTGCTCAGCATCATCAGTAGTTGTGGCCCTAAACTCTTTAGCTTCGTATTTTCTAATTTTATCAACAGGAGGCTTATTTAATCTCATCGAAGGTACCACAGGCACTACAGGTGGATTATTCAGATTCGGGGGTTGTTGAACAACCAAATTTGTTCGGATATACTGATTAAACCAATCATTCATTATGCTAAAGAAGGCTTGCTTACCCCTCATCTAGGTTACTCGTATCTGGTTGAGATTCAACCGCGCGGTCCCTTGCACAAGAGTAGGCGCCACACTCTCAACATCATCTACTACGGCTCATTCAGGATTAGGATCCATTTACTATAAGAAAGAAGAAAGACATTTCCTAGTCAAAAGTCATCACACTAACACAATAAAAATTATGGCATGTATAGCTAGACTCATACACGATACATTAGTTCGAGAACCAACTAAATCGTAGCTCTGATACCAATCAAATGTAACACCCCTAACACGTATCCGTCACTGAATTAGGGTTACGAGGCATTATCAATCTAAATCCAACCTAGAATAGGCATTAATATACATATATCATACTTCTTTAGTACCAGTTCGAATCAAATAAACTTTACACGCATGTCTAACAAAATTTTGAAATTCATTATTAAACATACATCAATTACATTTTACTCACTTTCACATATATAAGAATTAATATATATACCATTTCATTCATCGAACATTATAAAACATTATCATAGAATCTATCTCATATGCATATAATTGGCCAATCATTTACCAAACCATTTTAAAAACATCTCACAGCCAAGTATACACGCACATTATAGCCAAATTACCTTTCATACATAAGCATCTTTCTTTAAAGCAAAATTTACATTTCATTTGGTCATTGAAGTTTCAATAGCCGAATATACACATGCTTATAATCACTTTGCTAAAACAAACTACCCATTATCAAAACCAAATATACATATACAAAAACCTTACTTAACCAAATCTAGAATATACCAAATTCAATACCAATGACCGAAAGCATCTAAACATATAATCGATCACATCTCTTATAATTAGCATAGCCAAATTATCAAAATTATACCTATCTTATGTTTAACCTACCACATATAAACTAATTTCATTATACACATATATGTATATCATGACCGATTTTGTACAACCAAAATATACATAACCTAAAATGCCAATCATATCTATTATGAGAGTATTTACCGCATCACACAATTACCATGATCGAAATTTCATAACTATAATTTAACTCCATGATCAATTAATCGACATATGCAAACACCAAACATAAACACATCAGAAATTATATTTTCATAATAAGATAACCCATGGCCGAACCCACATAAGACCAAATACTACAATTTAGCCATATTAACATGAGTTATATATGTATACACACCAATCGAAATAATTCAAAAAGAAACATAGCCTATACATGCCGTAGTTCCAAATGAAATTCAGCTTACAAAATACCAAAATTAGTTGATAGTGTGATAGACTTGACGATGATCCCCGAGCTCGAATCTTGACTCCAAAATCTAAAGAACAATACAACAACCACATAAAGTAAGCTATCATAGCTTAGGAAGTTATAAGAAATTACATTACAATGTATTAAAGCATTATATTAGACAACTTTCACATTTCATAACCCTTAAGTTGAATGTTCCAAAGTTCAATAATAGCATTCACCTAGATCTACAATCCATCTACAATCCATCCCTCATCTCAAAACAAAAACAAATACATTTGTCCAAACATATACATATTAACTACTAAATTTTCTTTCTCACCTTTCAATCTATATAATTCACATATAAATACATATAATATAAAAATTTCATTTCAACATCTAAAACTTACTTATTATTTAAATGATGATTTATCATCGCATACCTGTTCATTTTAATCTGTTAAACACCTTCGTTAACTAATTAAATTAAAAGATCGGCAAACCTACACACTCAATGGAAAACCTTATCATGTATCACATGCTTAGAGTCGTCATAGTAATACCTTGCACGCTTAGTGCCAAATTCTTGTAACTTATCACACACTTAGTGCCGTTACATTTAACTTCTTGCACACTTAGTGCTAAACAACCGATTTCGCACACTTAGTGCTCGGTATACAATTCCACCCAATATTGCATTTCCTGAACTTAATCCTATATATATATATATATATATATACATAAAACTTAAACCTCAATCGCATATATACAAATTCGCTTATTTCATTTCTATGATCAACACCACATTCAATTATATCATTGCCAAACATATGCATCACATTCAATTATATCATCGACACATATATATACGCATCACATTTGGATGCCATCATCGATGAATTCAACACCACAATTAACTATATCATTGATGTATATATATATATATATACGTATCATATCACATTCGGGTGAACCCATAACATATATACCTATCTCTCATTCGGTTATACTTTATACATATACAAAAAATACATTCGGCTATATTAAAAATCAGTATAAATACTTCCATAAAATTTTAGGTACATCTATATAAATAAATTCCATACAACATGATTGCTTAAAAACTTACCTCGAGTATCGATGGACTATGTTTCCTGACTATTCGATCAACTTTATTTTTTCCCGATGCAATCCTGATTCTTTTTGTTCTTGATCTAATAAATTTCAAATTAAACTCATTCAAACATATTTTCATTCAATTTAATCCAAAAACACATAAATGGTTAAATTACATTTTTACCCCTAATATTTCACATTTTCACAATTTAGTCCTTATTGCACAAAATAAAAAATATTCAAAAGTTGACTATATCATGCTTAGGCCGAATGTTCCATACACTCATAAAAGTCCATACACTTCGTTTATTTTACATTTTAGTCCCTCAATTTATTATTTTTGCAATTTAGTCCTAATAACTCAAAATCATCAAAAACTTCAATACAAAACATATTAATCCAAAACATATCTTTCATAATTTATCATCAAACATCACAAAACACAAATATCCATCAATGGCATAACTCAAAATATTCACCAAAATAAAAAATTCAAGCATGGTTTGGGTAGTACTCGAAGCAACAATCTCAAAAATATAAAAATTATCAAAAATCGGGCTAAAACTTACCTTTAATCAAGTTCCAAAAATGGCCGAACCTAAGGAACTCTTGTTTCTTCTTCTTTTATTTTTTACTGTCCATTACAATATATCATGGGTAATTTGCAACTTGAAGCCTTCAAATAGTTAGAACAACCACTTTTCAGCCCTTTCACAAATAACCAGTAAATTTTTATTTTACGCGATTAAGTCCTATTATTAAGTTAAGCATACAAACAATCAAATTTTCATACGAAACTTTCACACATGCAAATTCACAGATAATAAACACGAAAAATAATAATTAAATATTTTTCTAACTCAGATTTGTGGTCTCGAAACCACTGTTTTGATTATGGTTAAAAAATTGAGCTATAACACATATCATACAGGATTACCAGTCCAGGCTAAATCATTTATGTAACGTATGCTCAGAAGAGCTCAATTAGGATTACCAGCCTAGGCTAAATCCTAATTGTAACGTATATTCGAGAGGTATTATAGCAGGATTACCTGTAATAGCCCAAATTTTAGCGATGTCAGAAATAGTGGTTTGAGGCCACCAAATTTGAAAAACAAATTTGTAGATTATATTATTTAATATTTACGAGCCAAATGTAGCTTTTAAAAGATTTTTGAAATAGTAAATTGTGTTTTATAAAGATTTATTTGGTCAAGAAATTGAGGAAAAGATGTATCAAGATCTCGGTGTTATAAACCTTGCCATAAATATTTTTATGAATATTTATGGAGTGCCAATAAGGTAGTATTAAACTTCCGTTAGAAAATTTTGACGCTCGGGTGGTTAATTAAATAAAAAGGACTAAATTGAAAAAGGTGTAAAAGTTGCTAGAAGGATTAAATAGATCAATTGTCAAATGAGGAAGGACCTAAAGTGCAAATAAGCCCAAAGGAGATATTTTGGGTGGCAATAGCTGAGAAAAATTAGGAAATGGGTGAAATAGGGGCAAAATTGGAAAATTGTCAAAATTAGTTAAATAAAAATGAGACCAAATTGGAATATCTAGAATTCTCATCATTTTTCTTCATATTCATCAGTTGAAAAATAGCCATGGAAGAAGGTTCAAACTGGTTTTCATACTCTAGCATCAAATAAGTTTAATTCTTGCTTTCTCCTCGAAATTTCTAAGTTTTTGGACTATTATAATTGGGTCCAACTTACTATGTCATTAGTTTTTTATTCCATGGATAATTTTTAAAGTTGCTATGGATGAGTGCTGGAAGCATATGATGAATAAACATAGAATTGAAGTTTTAATTTTGATATATGATGATTTTATCAAGTAAAATTGATGGAAATTGACTTTAGGACCTAATAGTGAAAGAGTTTGGAATTAAGGTCTAGTGCTAAAGTTTTGATTTCCAAGGGTTATGAAGTAGTTTAAAATGATAGAATAAAGTATTTATTGAAAAAAAATTAGCTCAATTGAGGGGTTAATTGAGCAAGGACTGAATTGTATGAACTGTGAAATTTGGGGCAAAATGAAAATCAATATTTTGCACTAAAACAGTTTTGGACAGTAACAGTAGTCTAACTTTTAAAAATCACCAAAAATGTAGAAATTGAATTAGAGAATTAAAAAAAAATGAAATTCAAGCTTATTAAGTCTAGTTTCTCATAGAAAAAATGGTGTAAGAAATAAAATTGTGAATCATGACATATAATAAATTTTGTGAGACAATGTCAGAATGATTTTTGGTTCCCCTGTTCTGAATTTGAAAAATCATTAAAAATTTCATGAAAATAATTAGAGGCTTAAATTTATATTTTTAAAATCCTGAATGAGTCTATTTTCAAGAAAAACAAATGGAAACATCATCCAAATCCTGTTCAAGTTTGTTATTTATACGAAGGATGTGGATGGAGGGGAGGAGGAGAAAAAATATATGAATGACTTGTGTATAAATTGATCACATGCCCGATTATAATCGATAAATGTTTAATTAGAAATGATATAATGTTTTATTTTGAATATTTACTATGAAATTATTATTATCGTTATGATATAAAAATTGAATTTGTAAGTTCGTATGTTGATAAATGTTGTTTATTTGTGTTAATTAAGCACCATTATCATATATTTGATTAAATTGTGGAAATTTCAGTAAATGTTAGAATTGAGTAAAAATGCAGGATCGATCACGATCGTTGCATAATGAAATATGAATTGATGGTAAAAGACCATGGTTAAACCATGGCATTGTACTAAGTGAAATAAGTGATCTAGGTGAAATAAGTCCATGGCATTGTACTAAGTCTTTAAGTGATCATTCAAATACGTTCTCTTTGGTGGTGAGTTATCTAGCATGTGTTATGGATACTCGACAGCTTGTGTGAGCAACACCGTGTAGCTTGTCATGACCGACAACTTTTGTGAGTAGACCCGAGATTTGTGACTATGTGAAACTGGTGCTGGTCTTATAAGTTCTACCAGTGGCTAGGTAATTCGACATGTGTTGCGGATACCTGAAGCTTGTGTGAGTAGCACTGAGTAGTTACGTATGACCGACAGCTTGTGTGAGCAGACCCGTGAATGTGAATAGCTCGAGAGTGAGCTCCTATGTGATAAGTTATAAGTGGTAGCTTCGGCTACCTGATCAAGTGAAAAGAGGTAGCTCCGGCTACCTAATCAAGTGAAAAGTGGTAGCTCCAGCTACCTGATCAGTGAAAAGTGGTAGCTCTGGCTACAAGTGAATAGTGGTAGCTTCGGCTACAAATGATAAGTGGTAGCTTCAGCTACAAGTGATAAGTGATATCCGTATAAGTCCATAGCTAAGCTATGGCATTCTAGTGAAAAGTGATGAATTGACGGATAAGTCCATGGTTTCACTATGGCATAATGATAGTGAAGATGTAAGACCATAGCTGAGCTATGGCATTCTAGTGAAAAGACTATAGCTATGCTATGACATCAGTGATTATCAGTGAAATTCAGTGCATATCGGTGCAGACCAATTCTGTAAGACGTTCACTAATTTGACAAAGTTTGGTAAGTGTTACATGGAATTATGTGATATAAGGAAATACGAGTTGATGAGACATGAACATAAATCTTGGTTGATGAATGAGTTCATTTGTGATTATATATTTGTACACCTTGAGTGTATTATCCGTATGAATTGGTATTCCAAATGAGTTAATGAGAAAAGTTCTAATATGAAATAATCTGAATTCGAAATGAAATATTATGAAAACGTATTTGAAATACATTTTTATATCTTGTATATGTTATTTGAGTTCATAATGTGGAAAGTAAATGTATGTGGAAATTTGAGATGATGATATCTGTACATGGAATCTATTGGTGGATACGTACATCCAACTTTATATGATAAATTTTAGTGAACATTAAAATTTGACTCAATAAGTGATTTGTCAATTTAAATTGTGATTGGCATGAAGAGTTAGTGAGTTACATGTTTATGAATTGTTACACGTATTTTTCTAAAATACGAGGAAATGATGGTACTTGATGCATGAAAATATGAGACTGTGATATATAAAAATATGGAATATGTTTGATAAATGTATTTATTCATAATTATAGAATTGTACACCTCAAGTGTACTATTTGTGTAAAGATGATGTTCAAATGATTTGATGAGTAGAACTCAAATATGAAGTAGTTAGAAACCAAGACAAATTGTTATGAAAATGTATATGAAATACAGAGGTATGATTATTATATGTGATATGAATACATAATGTGAAAAAGTATAGGTATAAGAGGAATTTAATAAGAATTGAGCCTATAAACGTTTCTTGTTATTTATATGAAGTGTACAACTAACAAATGGTAAAAAGTATAAGGCTTGGTTGAATATCTTAAATTGGTTCTTAACTGTATTAAAATGTTGGTCAAGATAAAGGATCAAATGAGTGAGAAATATGGTGTAACATCCTGAAATAGGGGCTATTAGGTTTGAATTATTTTGCATGTGTATGGCTTGATTGTGCATTAATTAAGGTGTTTTAAGATCTAGGTTTAAGCCAAGGGTAGGCCCGATCTGTAGGAAAAATTTTTGTTTTAAGTGTTAGTTAAAGGGAGCTAAGGGGAGCTAGGCCTTAAGGGAATTAATGTTGAGGTTAAGACATAATAATTCACTTGGCAAAGTGGCAAGGGAGGTGCCACTTAGGGTCTTGGAAAGTGACGCCACAAGCAGTGTGAGGGGACTAGAGTTCGAATCCCATGGATAGTCTTAAGGTAATTTTTTTTTATTTTGGACTTGTATGGCATGTGATGGTCAAACTTTAATTAAGGTAAGGTTGGGCTATTTTCTTTTATGGATAGTAGACTAAGGAAAAGGTAAGTGTTAATTTAAGGAATGAAATCAAGTTTTGGTATGATAAGGGACATAAGGCTTGAAATAAGGGATAGAATTTCTTAAACTTTGGGAAAGTAGAGGATTATAAGGCATGAATCAAGGGCTTTGTTTTGGAAATTATTTCATGGCCATTTTGACCATGAACCTGGTCGGTTTTTGGGGCTAGGGGGGTTGGACGAATATTGAAAGGGAATAGGGGATAGTTGATCAACTTCTTTATCAAATTGGGCACCAATTTCTTTTCTCTCCAAAACCTCTCTTCCTAGCCGAATGTGTCTTGGGCTATTGGTAAAATTTTGCTTTGGTTTTGGCTATTATTCTTGACCAAATTGGTATTATTTTCTTTTCCTCTCAAGCTTTTTTCTTCTTTGTGCTGAAATTACTACCATTGAAAGGAGCATTGTTTTTCTTTCATTTTATTCTTTTCTTCCTTGGTAAAACTTATAGTCATCATTCTCTCTTCCTTCATCTTCTTCTTTTCTCTTTTTCCTTTTCTTTTTACTTTGCTTAGGCCGAATCTCCCTTTGGATACCAAAGCTAAATTGCATCAAGTCTCAACCTTCTCTTTTCTTTTTACAATCCATCAAAAACTGAAAGCACAAGTAAGCCTTAGCCAATTTCTCCATCTCTTTCTTCTTCCAAAGTCAATCACTCCTCTATAGTAGCCGAATATCTCTGTGGTTCCAAGGTAAGTGAAGTGTGATATTAGGCCAAAGGCCATTTTTTTTTTGTAAGCCTTATGGGTTGAAGCCGATTCTCTCATAGTTACGTAGGAGGGAGTTTATCAAATCGTAAGGTGCAAACCGTTTAGGCTTTGGGTTTTGGGATTTAATCGACTGTGCCGAAAAAGGTGTGTAGTTATCGCACTGATCTCCTGTTGTTTGGATTTGTTGTTATGTATATATATATATACGTATAAGATGTGTATGATCGCCGAAAATAATGGCTGAGATGGTGGCTACCCATAGTGGGTATTCGGTTAACCAGGTCAGTTTTATGATATTATTTTACCATGGTATATGTGTGGAATTGTGGTAAGCATGTGATGTATGCTCATTGGAATTTTACTATTATTTGGCCATGATACTAACATATGCATAGGGATTGGGATATGATTATTGAAGGACAGGGTGTACATTTATGTACGTGGTTTAGTGATGGCTACGAGCCTCACGTGGATTGATGATTGGCTCTGTGCCTCATCGTGGTTGGTATCGACTTTGTGCCATATCGTGGTTGGTGATGGCTATGTGCCTCATCGTGATTTGATGTTAGCTACGAGCTACATCGTGGATTGACATTGACTGAGGTTACGTTGTGGATTATACTGTGATTTATTTCACGTGGACCAGTGGCTTGACCACTTGGTGGATGGCATTGCTTGCCAAATTGGTGTGTAGAGGTTGGAGGGTTGATTTAGTAATCCCCTGGTGTGTTGTGGCTGGATACGGGGGTGTGTAGAGGATGGACCCTAGGCTGGGTTGGGTGCATTTTGTATTATTATTTGATATGTGGATTGGTGTGGTTTGGGCTAAGCCTATGTGTGGAAATCATGGACTAATTACACATTGAGTCGGTTTGACTCACCCAATTTTTTTACCAAACAATGCGGTGATACATGATTCTTGGACCGGTGGAGTGGATCTGAGGTGGCCATCTGAAGATGTTTTCATTGTTTTATGCACTTTATATTTTCAGTATTTTGAGTAACTATTTATTGTAATAAGGGCCACTTAAAGTATTTGGGGACTTATATTGTGTTCGAGTTGGATTGACGATCGAGATGATATTTGGAATGTTTTATTTTAGAAAGCGATTTACATCATCAAAACTTATATTAAAGTTTTAATTCGGATATTTGTAACAACATAATTTTACTTAGAATTTTAAATATACAATGTTTTTATAAATGACAAAAAATTTTTATGTTTTCACCCTTATGACAAATTCTTTTCAAACTTTTTCCTCAGTAGCATTCTAGATTCGGCCGTAGCATTTGGGTTGAGTTTGGGGTGTTACAATTTGGTATCAGAGCCAGTTCAAAACTCGATTTTGAGGGTTTTGGGTCCAAAAACATTTTTCAAAGATGGGCTTTTCAAAAACATAGACTTTCATGAACTATTTCAGGTTTATTCTAGCATGGCACCTGTATCTCCGGCTCGAAGTCCACGAGGTAAGTACCCCTAACTATTGAAGTGAATGGTATGTGAAACTTTATGGGCATTACGAGATCGTAGATTAGTAGATTAGGAGCTATTAAACCCTAGGACTAGTTTACTCCAAAACAAAATACATGCAAACAAACCTGTGAGTAAGTCACCGAGTTAGGGTGTGGCAACAGTTGTGCGCATGTCTAGGATTGGATTCGGTAAGAGCTTGGTATTTAAGCTGTCCTAGTGACTCACCTCCTCTTCACTCGAATCCTACCTGGTGCGTAGCGGCAGTTCACCCTAACCAAGAGGACTTATTCACCGGCTAAACCCGATAATTAAAACCCGAAAGGGACCAGCTACACTGTTTTGTAAAAAATTACCTCAGATTGAATACAAACCTTAGTTTTGTAAAAACTACACTGTTTTGACTAAAATATCCTGGTTTGGAAAATTTACTAAATTACCCCTGATTTACAAAATTACCAAAATAACCCCAATTTCTGGAATTTCAAAAAATACCTTTAATTTGGAAAATTTTTCAAAATAACCCCAAAATTTGTAAATTCTGGAATGCCTTTGATTTGTAAAGATTTTCGAATTAATCTCGATTTATTACTAAAATACCCCTGTAGGATGAGTTACGAAAATACCCTTGGGTTGGGAACGGATAAAATGCCCATAGTAGTGTAGTGGATGTTGTGGATGAATGAATGTGACTCTCTGAATTAGGGTGGTAAACTTGAGATGAAAACTTTGGTTGATCGAAAGAACTACTACTAAAAACTTCTTTACATAAAATTGTTCGCGGATAATCAGTAGAATAAAAGACTAATGCATAAAATTTCTTAAATCAAATTAAATCGCGAAGTAGACATGAGTTTTACGGGACGTGGTCGTCATGGGCGAGGTAGAGGTAGGATGGCTATGTCGAACCAGTTGGGTCTGGTCAGGGTTTCGAAAATGAGGCACCGCCACCGGCTGCAGGGGTAAAATTTCAAGAGCAAATTGGAGGAGATGATGCGATGTCGCAGCTATCTTCATGAGTTTTAGAGCAGTAGTAGCGGAGCTAGTATGGGAAATGGGGCTCGAAAGTCGATGGTGAGAGACTTAGATCAAATGGAGCCGAGGTTTTAGGGAGTATCTGGGTAGCTCGAATGTAGCGGAGTATTGGTTAGAGGCGATCGAGAGGATCATGGACGATTTGGACTGCATCTTGAGAAAAGTGAAAGGTGTTGTTTATTTGCTTGAGCCGAGGCTTATCAGTGGTGGCTCACTGTCAAGGAGAGTATCCCTACGGATCGAGTGGATTGGGGGTATTTTACGGTTAAGTTTGAAGGGAAATACGTTGGAGCTAGCTACATCGACTCTCAGAGAAAGGCGTTTCTGAATTTAGTGCAAGGAAATAAGTCGGTAGCTGAGTATGAAGCAAATTTTCTGCAATTAAGTCGGTATGCTAGAGGGATTGTAGCTACTGATTACGAACGGTGTGTTAGATTTGAGGATGGGTTGCGAGATGAGCTGCAAGTGTTGATAGCGCCGCATCGGGAGAGGGACTTTGCAGTCTTAATGGATAGAGCTCGAATAGCCTAGGAGGTCAAGAGGGCAGAGAGGTAGAATAGAGATAGGGATAGGAACCGGGATAAGAGGAGTTATGGATTGTTAGAATCATCTGGGAATTTTCAGAAAAGACCAAGGGTTGAAAATTCTATACGTGCACCTGTACCAGTTTTTGGGAATCGGAGTCGTCCATGTGCTCAGTGTGGGAGAGCTCATGTAGAAGAGTGCTGGGGAAATAGCAAGGAATGTTTTCGGTGTGGGTCTAAGGCTCATTTGGTTAGGAATTATCCTCAGGAGATGGATAGGGCTCGGACAGGAGGCCATTGTTATGTGTAGCCGGGCAGAGGTGGTCAATAGGCGACAAGGGGTCGTGGTCCGAACCATGGAGGGAATGGTTCTGGTCGAGGTCGTGAAGCATCAAGCAGAGGTGCTGAGGGTGTAGATGCAAGACAACCAGGGTTAGTTTATGCAGTCAGGCGTCGCGAGGAGGAAGATGTGCCAGATATGATAACGTGCGTTTCTTATTTCTGGAATACCCTTTATTGCCTTGATAGATATCGTGTCAACTCATTCCTGTATTGCTAGTGAAGTATCTAGAACTTTGAGTGGGAACTTTGAGGCTATACCTAGAAAGTATGTTAGTTTTATTAAGATTAGAGTGCGCAGCAAGAGCGTAGCGTGTTGAGTTAGGATGCACGACTGTTAGTTAGTTGGAAATTTCGAGGACAAAATTTCTTTAAGGAGGGTAGAACTATAACATCCTGAAATAGGGGCTATTAGGTTTGAATTGTTTTGCATGTGTATGGCTTGATCGTGCATTAATTAAGGTATTTTAAGATCTAGGTTTAAGCCAAGGGTAGGCTAGTGTAGGAAAAATTTTTATTTTAAGTGTTAGTTAAAGGGAGCTAAGGGAGCTAGGCCTTAAGGGAATTAATGTGGAGGTTAAGACACAATAATTCACTTGGCAAAGTGGCAAGGAGGTGCCACTTAGGGTCTTGGAAAGTGACGCCAAGCAAGTGAGGGGACTTAGGTTTGAATCCATGGATAGTCTTAAGGTGATTTTTTTATTTTGGACTTGTATGGCATGTGATGGTCAAACTTTAATTAAGGTAAGGTTGGACTATTTTCTTTTATGGATAGTAGACTAAGAAAAAAGGTAAGCGTTAATTTAAGGAATGAAATCCTAAGTTTTGGTATGATAAGGGGACATAAGGCTTGAAATAAGGGATAAAATTTCTTAAACTTTGGGAAAGTAGAGGATTATAAGGCATGAATCAAGGGCTTTGTTTTGGAAATTATTTCATGGCCATTTTGACCATGAACCTGGTCGGCTTTTGGGGCTATGGGGTTGGCCGAATATTGAAAGGGAATAGGGGATAGATGATCAAATTCTTTAGCAAATTGGGCACCATTTTCTTTTCTCTCTAAAACCTCTCTTCCTAGCCAAATGTGTCTTGGGCTATTGGTAAAATTTTGCTTTGGTTTTGGCTATTATTCTTTACCAAATTGGTATTATTTTCTTTTCCCTCTCAAGCTCTTTTCCTCTTTGTGCCGAAATTACTACCATTGAAAGGAGCATTGTTTTTCTTTCATTTTATTCTTTTTCTTCCTTGGCCGAAACTTATAGTCATCATTCTCTCTTTCCCTCATCTTCTTCTTTTCTCTTCTTTTCTTTTCTTTTACTTTGCTTAGGCAATCTCCTTTTGGATACCAAAGCTAAATTGCATCAAGTCTCAACCTTCTCTTTCTTTTCACAATCCATCAAAAGCGAAAGCATAAGTAAGCCTTAGCCGATTTCTCCATCTCCTTCTTCTTCCAAAGTCAATCACTCCTCTACAGTAGCCGAATATCTCTGTGGTTCCAAGGTAAGTGAAGTGTGATATTCGGCCAAAGGCCATGTAACATCCTGATAATTAGGGGTTATGCATCTTACTTAATTGAATGAAGTTGCACGCTTAATTATTACTAAGTGTATTTTTGGAAGTTATTTGAGCTTCATTAATTAAGAGCATGCTTAGTAAAACTTTTAATTCCTATTAATTAAAGAGAGCTAAGCAAGTTAGGCCTTAAGAATTAATGATAAGAGGATTTAGCATGAATTGAGTAATTGGCAAGGTGGTTAAGATGCATGGATGTGTGCTTGAGGAGTGAGGTTGAATCTCCTAGCTAGCATAAGGGAGGATTTTATTTTTGTTTTCTTCCTATAAGTGTCGGCCAAGAATGTTCTAGAGTGGATGAGTGTTCTCTTAATTTTGGCTATTTGACCAAGTGAAAAAGGAAGCTAAGAAACTTATGGTATGGAATCATAAGTTGATGATAAGATGAGGGGGACAAAAGGCATAAGTTTGGGCAATGTTTTGGGAGTGTGTTCATGGTCATTTGACCATGAACCTAGATGGCATGAAGGGTTAAGGGAGTGGTTTAATTGTGTAGCAAATTTTGGATATGATGGGGAAGAAACAAGGAGGAAAAAGGGGGATGATGTTGGCTAGGTTGACCGAAAATTTAATGTAGCCATTAGGGTGCTAGTTGGCCAATAATCCTAGCAAATTGTCCATCTTTTCTCCCTTCTCCAAAACCTTTCCCCTAAACCGAAACTATCATTGGCATTTGGTACAAGTTTGCTTTGTTTTGGCATTGGTATTTTGACCAAATAGGTACCTTTTCCTCTCAAAATTTTATCTCTCTTTGATGCCAAAATATTGTCACTTTTGAAGTCACTTCTTTTCTTCCTCTTTAGTGTCGAATTTTAACTTTCACCAAAAGCCTTCTCTTTCATTTTCTTTTCTTTCTTTTTCATTCTATTTTTCTTTTCTCTTCCCTCTCATAGCAAAACCACAAAAGATCAAGCACCATTTTCTTGTTCATTTCTCCCTTTGGTAGAATGCATCTAAGCCCCAAAACCAATCTCCTTTCTCTTTGATCATTTCTTCTTTTCTTTTCTTTTCATTTTAATTCTCTCTTTATCTTTCCTCTTTGCTTAAAACTACAAAGGATCAAGAACCATTTTTCTTTAATTTTTACCTCTTTGGTAGAATGTGCATAGGTCTCTAAACCTATCCCTTTTTTCTTTTCTTTATCATCATCTTTTCTTTCTTCTCTTTTTCTATCATTTCCATTATCTTTCTTCTTTCCCTCAAAACCGAAACCATCATATTGAAACCACCATTTCTCGTCTCTTTTTGTTAAGGCCAAATCTTGAAGAACTCAAAGTAAGATTTTATCAATCATTTTCATCAATTCTTTTTACTTTAGCAAAATTAGAATCATGATCTTTTAATTTCTCTCTAGGCGAATCATTTGAAAAGATTTTCAAAGATCTTTGTTGAAGACAACATTTAAGTGACCATTCGAAATTATCAAGGTAAGGTTATTAATTTAGATCATATCGATTTATTTAGATAGATTACTAATCGATCGTTATTTTAGGGACGATTTAAGATCAACAAGATAGGTAAGAAAAGAGCAAACGCAGTGTTTGGAAGAGAGGAGGTATTCTTTTACCATCAAACTTCAAATGAAGGGCAGTATCGGCGGTTAGAGACTTTCCACCGGGTTGTGGACCCTCTGCTAACAAGGATCGGTTATTTGAAGTAGTGCGTACAACCGAACCACTTTACGTTGGTAGAATATCGGCGGGTTTTGATCCATCTAGTGGAGAAAAACCACAAATAACTGTCGTTCGAGAATCCGAGGGTAAGGAATTAGATCTTTCGTCAATAAGTACAATTTTATTAGCAATAGTATATACTAATAGCGTGTTAATCAAATAGGTGTTGACGACGAGAGAGCATTGTTCTCACCGTCACTAGGTGTGTAACCTTACATTAAAATTTCCATAGATCTATATTTTAAAAAGTGATTATATGACAATATGTTTGTTTGTGGATACCAATCATTGGTATACAAAATTCGGTATGTTTACCCCAATATTCCATTAGTTTTGCTATATGCATAAATATGAAATGAGTATGATTATATTATGTTTTGTGGGGTAAATAGCATGAAAATCGATTTGATATGTATGTGCATGGGCATATGGGTATTGATGATAAAGGAGGAAGTATTCGGTGGTTTTACCACATTTAGGTGACTTGGTCACATATTTGACTCCGTGACTTCAATCACATATTTGACTCGGTGACCTCGGTCACATATTTGAACTCCGGTGACTTCGGTCACATATGTGAATCTGGTGACTTGGTCACGTATTTGAAATTGGACTTGGTCGGTGACTTGGTCACATTCTGTTTTGGTGGCTTTGCCACAATATTATAAGGGCGATGTGCATGTTGACTGCAACAATCGCCTTCGATGGTGTGTAGCGGATGGAGGGTCAATTTAGTAATCCCTACGGTGTGTTGGTTGGTGCGAATGGTGTGTAGCGGATGGATATTTAGGTGGTAGGGCTTGCATTTCATTTCATATACATAACCATGTAATATTGAATGTTTAGTATTTGATCTGCTATGAAATGGGCCTTTGGGATAAATATGAGCTAAATGGGCCTTTGGGCTAAATATAAGCTAAATGGGCCTTTGGGCTAAATATGAGTTAAATGGGCCTATGGCCATATGTGAAATTTTGGACATAAAGCATATGATAAAATGGACTTTTTAGTGTATGTGTTATACATTGAGTTTATGACTCACCCTTTTGTGGGATAAACTTTTCAGATAATTCATAGTGCGATGGATCGAATCGTGAAAGGATTTCGAGGTGGCAAGTGTTAAGTATCAAGTATTGTGGAGATTTCCCAACTTAAACTTATTAATTTAAATTTTATTACTTAGACTTTATTTTGAGTTTGCTATTTTCGTAATAAGGCCACTATAAACTATCATTAATTTTGTGTTTGGATTTATTTTAAAATTACGCCATGAACAATTATCAAGTAAATAACTAAATGATTTTCGATACATAATTTAAAAAGGCTTTTTATCAGTAATATATATATATATATATATATATATGTTTTAAGAAAATACAAATCGATTTTGCAACTAAGCCCAACTCGATCTTTAAGTTAATCCGTTTTACTTAAAATCATCAAGTTTTCTTGAACAAAACGATATTTCGCTAAAGTTTTACTCGAGGAACATACCAAATCTGGTTAGGCTTTTTGGGCCGGGTTTGGGGTGTTTCAACTTGGTATCGAGCCAGCTTTTAAACTCTCGGCCTTGGGTTTTGAAGCCCACAACGTTTTCAAAAGTTGGCCCAAATGACTTTTGAAAGTTTTCTTAAGTTAAATGATTTTATAAGAGCATGGCACTTTCGAGTTCTCGACCGGATCCATCGGTATGTACTTTATCGATATGTGATATGTATGATAGTTTAAACTTAAACTATACATTAGAGACATGGACCTTAGGTGTTTGTGTGCTACTACGAAAAAACTACTGAATATCTATTTCATAAAACTTTCCTTTAATAAGAAGTGAAAAGACTCTAATACATAAGACTTTTTCGTAAAAATAGATAAGACACGTAGTAGACATGAGTTCTAGGGGACATGGTCGTCGTGGACATGGAAGAGGAAGGATGACTATTTCGGAACCAGTTAGATCTGGTCAAGGTTCTGAGAATGATGCTCCGCCACCGGCCGTTAGGGTGGAATTTCAAGAACAAAATGAAGGAGGTGACGCAGTATCACAAGCTGTGCTGCGAGTTTTAGAACGTGTAGTAGAAGCTAGTTCTGGAAATGGGTCTCGAAAGTCAGTAGCTGAGAGACTTAGATCAAATGGAGCTGAGGTTTTTAGAGGAGTATCTGGAGTAGCTCAAATGTAGCTGAATATTGGTGGAGGCGGTCGAGAGGATCATGGACGATATAGACGCAGCGATGAATAGAAATTGAAAGGTGCTATTTCACTTCTCCGTGATGAAGCCTACCGGTGGTGGCTCACTATCAAGGAGAGTACCCTGGATCGTCTGGATTGGGGGTATTTTAAGATTAAATTGAAGGAAAATATGTTGGAGCTAGCTACATTGACTCCCAGAGGAAGACATTTCTGAATTTGGTCCAAGGGAACAAGTCGATAGCTGAATATGAAGCAGAATTTTTGCGACTTAGCCATTATGCCAGAGGGATAGTGGCTACGGAATATGAACGGTGTATCAGATTTGAAGATGGACTTAGAGATGAGCTACGAGTGATGATTACTCCACATCGTGAAAGAGACTTTGCAATCTTAATGGAAAGGGCAAGAATTGTCGAAGAGGCTAAACGGACTGAGAGACAGAATCGGGACAGAGGCCAGAGCAAGAATAAGAGAAGCTTTGGGTCCTCAGGGTCGTCCGGGAATTTTCAGAAGAAATCAAGAAATGAAGGACCGCGAGGTCAACAGACTGCTTCGGGAGGACAAAATCGTACTTGTTCTCAATGTGGGAAAATGCACTCGGGAGAATGTTGGAAAAAGACCGGCGGATGTTTCAAGTGCGGTTCAAAGGATCACATGATCAAGGATTGCCCGATGAACTCAGAAAAGAATCATCTAGCAAGTCAGGGTGTTAATCAGGCTGACAGAAGCGGACAGCAGCCGATAAGGGGCCGTGGTCCAAATGGAAGAGGTAATGGCTCTGGTAGAGGCCGTGGAACTTCGAGCGAGAAGCAAGTGGTAGCTCGAGGCGAAGACGGCCAGTGTCCGGTATATGCGATTCGTTGCGAGAAAACGATGGCCTTTTGATGTTATCACGATGCGTTTCTAATTTACGGGTTGCCTTTATTGCTTTGATAGATATAGGGTCAACTCATTCCTATATCGCTAGTGAAGTATCGGGACTTTGCATGTGACTTCAAATCTGTACCTAGGAAGATGACCGTACTTAGTCCTTTAGAATGATGGTAGTTGTAGACAAACTTTTAAGGAAGTGCCTTTAGAAGTTCAAGGATACAGCTTCCTACTGATCTAATGGAGTTGCCATTGGAGAATTCGACCTAAACTTAGGCATGGATGGCTTGTGAAGCACCGCAAATGTGGATTGTCTTCTAAGAGAATGTCTTTAAGAACTTTTGATGACAAGGAAGTTGTAGTGATGGGCGAAAGACGGAACTACTTATCTAATGTAGTATCCGCTCTTAAGCGTAAAAGATGGTTAGAAAGGGATGTGAAGCCTTCCGATGTTAGTGAATACTTTGGAGGCTAAGGAGACAAGCGCTAATGAAGTCGGACGGTGAAGGAATTTGTAGATGTTTTTCCTAAGAACTTTCGGTTTGCCTTCGGATCGTGAAGTAGAATTGGGGTAGATTTATTGCACGAACGGCGCCAGCTTCTATTGCTCCATATAGAATGGCACCAAGGAGTTGGTTGAGCTTAAGGCTCGATTCGGGAGTTGCTTGATCGTGGATTCATCCGACCTAGTGTGTCTCCATGGGGAGCACCGGTCCTATTCGTGAAGAAGAAGGACGGATCGATGAGGATGTGTATAGACTACCGCAGCTTGAATAAGTGACCATCAAGAACAAGTATCCTTTGCCAAGGATCGACGACTTGTTCGATCGACTTAAAGGAGCTGCATGTATTCTCAAAGATTGATCTAAGGTCGGGTATCATCACTTAAAGTGAAAGAAGCGGATATCCATAAGACGGCTTTCCGAACTAGATATGGGCATTATGAATTTACGGTAATGCCATTCGGATTGATGAACGCCCATGCATTCATGGATATGATGAATCGAATTTTCTAGCCCTACTTGGATCGAGTTCATCGTGGTATTCATAGGCGACATCTTGGTGTATTCTAAGTCCAAGTAGAACATGATGAGCATCTCCGGATTGTGTTACGAGTTTTAAGGAGAAGAAAGCGTCGCCAAATTCAAGAATGTGAATTTTGGTGAAAGAAGTTGTATTTTAGGTCATGTGGTATCTGCGGAAGGATTAGGGTGGATCCTCGGAAGATTGAGGTCAGACTAGATTGAAACCACCTAAGTCCGTGGCGAGGTTCGCAGCTTGGGTTTAATGGGATACTACAGAAGATTCGTTGAAGGATTTTCATCGATAGCTACACCTTTAACGAAATTGTTGAGAAAGGAAGTACCTTTCGTGTGGGCTGATAAGCAGCAAGAGAGTTTTGAGAAGCTCAAGAAAGTTTTGGTGAAGCTTGATTTTGATCCACTGAGGCGGAAAAGATTTAAATGTGTATTGTGATGCTTCTCACACGGGATTAGGATGTGTTACGATGCAAGGCGAAAAGGTAGTTATGTATCGCGTCTCGGCGATTGAGACCGCACGAGGTTAATTACCCGACGCATGACTTGGAGTTGGCAAATGTAGTCTTTGCTCTTAAGGTTTGGAGACATTACTTATCTGAGGAGAAGTCGGTGATATATACGGACCACAAAAGTCCAAATATCTCTTGACTCGAAAAGAATTGAATTTGAGGCGTGAAGGTGGATAGAGTTATTGAAAGACTACGACTGTTCCATCGAGTACCACCCAGGCAAGGCGAATGTGGTGGCAGATGCTCTAAGTCAGAAAGTGGTGTCAGATTTAAGAGCGATGTTTGCACATCTTAGTCTTTACGATGATGGAAGCTTGTTGGCGTAACTTGAGTTAAGCGAGCATGGTTAAGTCAAGTAAAAGAGAGGCAGTTAGTAGATAAAGATCTGAATGAAAAGCTTGGCAGTACAGAGTGGGAAATTGGAAGATTTTGGTATTAATAAAGGACGGGTATTGTGTTTTAAAGGTAAAGTCTGTATGCCAAGGGATCAGGAGTTGAGGCAAAAGATACTGCAGGAATCGCATAGTAGCCCCTATGCTATGCATCCTGGAGGAAGTAAGTTATACCGAGATTTGAGAGATCAATTTTGGTGTCCTGGACTTAAGCGGGAAGTTACGGAGTTTGTAGGAAAGTGCTTGACGTGTCAGCAAGTCAAGGCTGAACATCAAGTACCTTCGGGATTGCTTCAGCCGATAAAGATTCCACAGTGGAAGTGGGAGAGAATCACCATGGACTTTGTTAGTGGGCTTCCTCTTACGCCTACTAAGAAAGACTCCATTTGGGTGATAGTGGACCGATTGATAAATCGCACATTTTATCCCGATTCGGGTTGATTACTCTTTGCGTAAATTGGTGAAGTTATATGTGGCGAGATTGTGAGATTGCATGGAGTGCCGTTGTCGATAATTTTACGGAGATCCGAGATTTACGTCGCGATTTTGGAAAGCATTGCATCGGGCTTTGGGCACCGATTGGACTTGATCTGACATTTCATCCTTAGTCGTGACGGCCATCTGAAAGAGTAATCCAAATATTAGAAGATATGTTAAGGGGTGTGTGATAGATTTCAAGGAAGTTGGGAGGAATTCTTCTGGTTGGCGAATTTGCATACAACAACAGCCTAATCCAATCGATATCTGGATGGCACCGTATGAAGCACTATATGGACGGAAGTGTCACACTCCTACGTGTTGGATGAATTAGGGAACATCGGATTTTGGGTCAAGAGATAGTGGCTGAATCCGAAGAAAAGGTTAAGATAATCTGGGCTCGGTTAAAGGAAGCATCTGACAGGCAAAAATCGTACGCAGATCTAAAGCGGAAATAAATAGAGTATGTAGTTGGAAACTAAGTTTTCCTAAAGGTTTTACCTTGAAAAAGGTGATGAGATTTGGACGCAAAGGAAACTAAGTCCTGTTTCATTGGACCTTATCGAATTGTGAAGCGAGTCGGATCATGTGCATATCGCTTAGATTTGCCTTCAAAATTGAAGCAAATGCATGATGTGTTACATGTTTCAATGTTACGCCGTTACGGTCGATCCATCTCATGTAGTGCCGTTGAAGAGGTGGAATTAAGATCGGACTTGTCATATGAAGAGGAGCCAATACAAATTCGGAACGAGATGTAAAGGTTTTACTTGAGAAAGTCGGTTCCTCTCGTCAAGGTATTATGGCGTAATCATGGATCGGAAGAAGCTTCGGGAACCGGAGGAAGCGATCGACAACAATACCCTCACTTATTCCACCCGGTAATTTCGAGGACGAAATTATTTTAAGGGGTAGAAGCTGTAACATCCTCGATAATAAGGGGTTATGCATCTTACTTAATTGAATGAAGTTGCATGCTTAATTATTATTAAGTGTATTTTTGGAAGTTATTTGAGCTTCATTAATTAAGAGCATGCTTACTAAAACTTTTAATTCCTATTAATTAAAGAGAGCTAAGCAAGTTAGGCCTTAAGAATTAATGATAAGAGGATTTAGCATGAATTGAGTAATTGGCAAGGTGGTTAAGATGTATAAATGTGTGCTTGAGGAGTGAGGTTCGAATCTCCTAGCTAGCATAAGGGAGGATTTTATTTTTTGTTTTCTTCCCTATAAGTGTCGGCCAAGAATGTTCTAGAGTGGATGAGTGTTCTCTTAATTTTGGCTATTTGACCAAGTGAAAAAGGAAGCTAAGAAACTTATGGTATGGAATCATAAGTTGATGATCAGATGAGGGGGACAAAAGGCATAAGTTTGGGCAATGTTTTGGGAGTGTGTTCATGGTCATTTGACCATGAACCTAGACGGCATGAAGGGTTAAGGGAGTGGTTTAATTGTGTAGCAAATTTTGGATATGATAGGGAAGAAACAAGGAGGAAAAAGGGGGATGATGTTGGCTAGGTTGACTGAAAATTTAATGTAGCCATTAGGGTGCTAGTTGGCCAATAATCCTAGCAAATTGTCCATCTTTTCTCCCTTCTCCAAAACCTTTCCCCTAAACCGAAACTATCATTGGCATTTGGTACAAGTTTGCTTTGTTTTGGCATTGGTATTTTTGACCAAATAGGTACCTTTTCCTCTCAAAATTTTATCTCTCTTTTGATGCCAAAATATTGTCACTTTTGAAGTCACTTCTTTTCTTCCTCTTTAGTGCCGAATTTTAACTTTCACCAAAAGCCTTCTCTTTCATTTTCTTTTTCTTTCTTTTTCATTCTATTTTCTTTTCTCTTCCCTCTCATAGCCAAAACCACAAAGATCAAGCACCATTTTCTTGTTCATTTCTCCCTTTGGCGAATGCATCTAAGCCCCAAACCAATCTCCTTTCTCTTTGATCATTTCTTCTTTTCTTTTCTTTTTCTTTTCATTTTAATTCTCTCTTTATCTTTCCCTCTTTCTTAAAACTACAAAGGATAAAGAACCATTTTCTTTAATTTTACCTCTTTGGTAGAATGTGCATAGGTCTCTAAACCTATCCCTTTTTTCTTTCTTTATCATCATCTTTTCTTTCCTCTCTCTTTTCTATCATTTCCATTATCTTTCTTCTTTCCCTCAAAACCAAAACCATCATATTGAAACCACCATTTCTCTTCTCTTTTGTTAAGGCGAATCTTGAAGAACTCAAAGTAAGATTTTATCAATCATTTTCATCAATTCTTTTTACTTTAGCAAAATTAGAATCATGATCTTTAATTTCTCTCTAGGTCAATCATTTGAAAAGATTTTTCAAAGATCTTTGTTGAAGACAACCTTTAAGTGACCATTCAAATCATCAAGGTAAGGTTATTAATTTAGATCATATCGATTTATTTAGATAGATTACTAATCGATCGTTATTTTAGGACGATTTAAGATCAACAAGATAGGTAAGAAAAGAGCCGTCTGAGTGTTTGGAAGAGAGGAGGTATTCCTTTACCATCAAACTTCAAACGAAGGGCAGTATCGACGGTTAGAGACTTTTCACCGGGTTGTGGAACCTCTGCTAACGAGGATCGGTTATTTGAAGTAGTGCATAATCGAACCACTTTACGTTGGTGGAATATCGACGGGTTTTGATCCATCTAGTGGAGAAAACCACAAATAACTTATCGCCGAGAATTCGAGGTAAGGAATAAGATCTCTCGTCAATAAGTACAATTTTATTAGCAATAGTGTATACTAACCAAGCGTGTTAATCAAATAGGTGTTGACGAAGCGAGAGCATTGTTCTCACTTGTCACTAGGTGTGTAACCTTACATTAAAATTTCCATAGATCTATATTTTAAAAAGTGATTATATGACAATATGCTTGTTTGTGGATACCAATCATTGGTATACAAAATTCAGGTATGTTTACCCCAATATTCCGTTTGTTTTGCTATATGCATAAATATGAAATGAGTATGATTATATTATGTTTTGTGGGGTAAATAGCATGAAAATCGATTTGACATGTATGTACATAGGCATATGGGTATTGATGATAAAGGAGGAAGTATTCGGTGGTTTTACCACATTTCCGGTGACTTCGGTCACATATTTGACTCATTGACTTCGGTCACATATTTGACTCAGTGACCTCGGTCACATATTTGAACTCCGGTGACTTCGGTCACATATGTGAATCTGGTGACTTCGGTCACGTATTTGAAATTTGGACTTCGATCAGGTGACTTCGGTCACATCTATTTTGGTGGCTTTGCCACAATATTATAAGGGCGATGTGCATGTTGACTGCAGCAACTGCCTTCGATGGTGTGTAGCGGATGGAGGGTCGATTTAGTAATCCCCACGGTGTGTTGGTTGGTACGGGTGGTGTGTAGCGGATGGATATTTAGGTGGGCCGGGCTTGCATTTCATTTCATATACATAACCATGTAATATTGAATGTTTAGTATTTGATCTGCTATGAAATGGGCCTTTGGGCTAAATATGAGCTAAATGGGCCTTTGGGCTAAATATAAGCTAAATGGGCCTTTGGGCTAAATATGAGTTAAATGGGCCTATGGCCATATGTGAAATTTTTGGACTTAAAGCATATGATAAAATGGACTTTTTAGTGTATGTGTTATACATTGAGTTTATGACTCACCCCTTTTGTGGGATAAACTTTTCAGATAATTCATAGTGCGATGGATCGGTCGTGAGGATTTCGAGGTGGCGTTGTTCAGATCAAGTATTGTGGAGATTTCCCAACTTAAACTTATTAATTTAAATTTTATTACTTAGACTTTATTTTGAGTTTGCTATTTTTGTAATAAGGCCACTATAAACTATCCTTAATTTTGTGTTTGATTTATTTTAAAATTACGCCATGAACAATTATCAAGTAAATAACTAAATAATTTTCGATACATAATTTAAAAAGGCTTTTTGTCAAGAATATATATATATATATATGTTTTAAGAAAATACAAATCTATTTTGCAACTAAGCCCAACTCGATCTTTAAGTTAATCCGCTTTACTTAAAATCATCAAGTTTTCTGAACAAAATGATATTCGCTAAAGTTTTACTCGAGGAACATACCAAATCCTGTTAGGCTTTTGGGCGGGTTTGGGGTGTTTCAACTTGTATCGAGCCCGCTTTTAAACTCTCGGCCTTGGGTTTTGAAGCCCACAACGTTTTCAAAAGTTGGCCCAAATGACTTTTGAAAGTTTTCTTAAGTTAAATGATTTTATAAGAGCATGGCACTTCGAGTTCTCGACCCAGATCCATCGGTATGTACTTTATCGATATGTGATATGTATGATTGTTTAAACTTAAACTATACTTTAGAGACATGGACCTTAGGTGTTTGTGTGCTACTACGGAAAAACTCTGAATATCATTTCATAAAACTTTCCTTTAATAAGAAGTGAAAAGGCTCTAATACATAAGACTTTTTCAGAAAAAGATAAGACACGTAGTAGACATGAGTTCTAGGGGCGTGGTCGTCGTGGACATGGAAGAGGAAGGATGACTGTTTGAACCGCTTAGATCAGTCAAGGTTCGAGAATGATGCTCTACCACCTACCGTTGGGGTGGAATTTCAAGAACAAAATGAAGGAGGTGACGTAGTATCACAAGTCGTCTTTGCGAGTTTTAGAACGTGTAGCGAAGCTAGTTCGAAATGGGTCTCGAAAGTCGATGGTGAGACTTAGATCAAATGGAGCTGAGGTTTTCGGAGGAGTATCCGGAGTAGCTCAAATGTAGCTGAATGTTGGTGGAGGCGGCACGAGAGGATCATGGACGATATAGATCGCACCGATGAAGAGAAATTGAAAGGTGCTATTTCACTTCTCCGTGATGAAGCCTACCAAAGGTGGCTCACTATCAAGGAGAGTACCCTGTGGATCGTGCGGATTGGGGGTATTTTAAGATTAAATTCAAAGGAAAATATGTTGGAGCTAGCTACATTGACTCCAGAGGAAGACATTTCGAATTTGGTCCAAGGAACAAGTCGATAGTGAATATGAAGTAGAATTTTGCGACTTAGCCGTTATGCCGGAGGATAGTGGCTACGGAATATGAACGGTGTATCAGATTTGAAGATGGACTTAGAGATGAGCTACGAGTGATGATTGCTCTACATCGTGAAAGAGACTTTGCAATCTTAGTGGAAAGGGCAAGAATTGTCGAAGAGGCTAAACGGACTGAGAGACAGAACCGGGACAGAGGCCAGAGCAAGAATAAGAGAATCTTTGGGTCCTCAGGGTCGTTCGGGAATTTTTAGAAGAAATCAAGAAATGAAGGACCGCGAGGTCAACAGACTGCTTCGGGAGGACAAAATCGTACTTGTTCTCAATGTGGGAAAATGTACTCGGAGAATATTGGAAAAGACCCATGGATGTTTCAAGTGCGGTTCGAAGGATCACATGATCAAGGATTGCTCGATGAACTCGAGAAAAGAATCGTCTAGCAAGTCGTGGTGTTAATCAGTCGATGTGACGGACGGACCGGCCGATAAGGGGCCGTGGTCCAAATGGAAGGGTAATGGCTCGGTAGAGGCCGTGGAACTTCAGTGAGGCGATGGTAGCTCGAGGCGAGACAAACCAGTGTCCGGTATATGCGGTTCGTCAGAGAGAAAAAGCGATGGCCTTTTGATGTTATCACGCACGCGTTCGATTTCGGGTTGCCCTTTATTGCTTTGATAGATATAGGTCAACTCATTCCTATATCGCTAGTGAAGTATCTGGGACTTTGCATGTGACTTCAAATCGACCTAGGAAGATGACTGTATTTAATCCTTTAGGATGAGATAGAGTTGTAGACAAACTTTTAAGGAAGTGCCTTTAAAAGTTCAAGGGATCTGATTTTTTGTGATCTAATGGAGTTGCCATTCGGAGAATTCGACCTAATCTTAGGCATGGACTGGCTTGTGAAGTACCGTGCAAATGTGGATTGTGCTGCTAAGAGAATGTCTTTAAGAACTTTTGATGATAAGGAAGTTGTAGTGATGGGCGAAAGACGGAACTACTTATCTAATGTAGTATCCGCTCTTAAGGTAGAAAAGATGGTTAGAAAGGGATGTGAAGCCTTCCTGATGTTAGTGAATGCTTTGGAGGCTAAGGAGACAACTGCGAATGAAGTCAGGACAGTGAAGGAATTTGTAGATGTTTTTCCGAAAGAACTTCCAGGTTTGCCTTCGGATCGTGAAGTAGAAATCGGGGTAGATTTATTGCCTGGAACGGCGCTAGTTTCTATTGCTCCATATAGAATGGCACCGAAGGAGTTGGTTGAGCTTAAGGCTCAGATTCAGGAGTTGCTTGATCGTGGATTAATCTGACCTAGTGTGTCTCCATGGGGAGCACCGGTCCTATTCGTGAAGAAGAAGGACGGATTGATGAGGATGTGTATAGACTACCAGCAGTTGAATAAGCTGACCATCAAGAACAAGTATCCTTTGCCAAGGATCGACGACTTGTTCGATCGACAAGGGAGTCTGCGGTATTCTCAAAGATTGATCTAAGGTCGGGTATCATCGACTTAAAGTGAAAGAAGCGGATATCCATAAGATGGCTTTTCGAACTAGATATGGGCATTATGAATTTCTGGTAATGCCATTCGGATTGATGAATGCCCCAGCTACATTGATGGATATGATGAACCGAATTTTCCAGCCCTACTTGGATCAGTTCATTGTGGTATTCATAGACGACATCTTGGTGTATTCTAAGTCCGAAGTAGAACATGATGAGCATCTCCGGATTGTGTTACGAGATTTAAGGGAGAAGAAACTGTATGCCAAATTCAATAAGTGTGAATTTTGGCTGAAAGAAGTTGCATTTTTAGGTCATGTGGTATCTGCGAAAGGGATTAGGGTGGATCCTCGGAAGATTGAGGCTGTACTAGATTGGAAACCACCTAAGTCCGTAACTGAGGTTCGCAGTTTCTTGGGTTTAGCCGGATACTACAGAAGATTCGTTGAAGGATTTTCATCGATAGCTGCACCTTTAACGAAATTGTTGAGAAAGGAAGTACCTTTCGTGTGGGCTGATAAGCAGCAAGAGAGTTTTGAGAAGCTCAAGAAAGTTTTGACTGAAGCTCGGTTTTGATCCTACTGAGGCGAGAAAAGATTTAAATCGTGTATTGTGATGCTTCTCACACGGGATTAGGATGTGTTCTGATGCAAGGCGGAAAGGTAGTTGCGTATGCGTCTCGGCAGTTGAGACCGCACGAGGTTAATTACCCGACGCATGACTTGGAGTTGGCAGCTGTAGTCTTTGCTCTTAAGGTTTGGAGACATTACTTATACGGGGAGAAGTCAGTGATATATACGGACCACAAAAGTCTGAAATATCTCTCGACTCGAAAGAATTGAATTTGAGGCGTGAAGGTGGATAGAGTTATTGAAAGACTACGATTGTTCCATCGAGTACCACCGAACAAAGGCGAATGTGGTGGCGATGCTCTAAGTCAGAAAGTGGTGTCAGATTTAAGAGCGATGTTTGCACATCTTAGTCTTTACGATGATGGAAGCTTGTTGGCAGAACTTCAGGTTAAGCCGACATGGTTAAGTCAAGTAAAAGAGAGGCAGTTAGTAGATAAAGATCTGAATGAAAAGCTTCGGCAGTCTGAGTGGGAAATTGGAAGATTTTGGTATTAACAGTGACGGGGTATTGTGTTTTAAAGGTAAAGTCTGTATGCCAAGGATCGGGAGTTGAGGCAAAGATATCGCAGGAATCGCATAGTAGCCCTATGCTATGCATCCCGGAGGAAGTAAGTTATACCGAGATTTGAGAGATCAATTTTGGTGTCTTGGACTTAAGCGGGAAGTTACGGAGTTTGTAGGAAAGTGCTTGACGTGTCGACAAGTCAAGGTGAACATCAAGTACCTTCGGGATTGCTTGATAGATAAAGATTCCACAATGGAAGTGGAGAGAATCACCATGGACTTTGTTAGTGGGCTTCCTCTTCGCCTACTAAGAAAGACTCCATTTGGGTGATAGTGGACCGATTGATGAAATCTACACATTTTATCCCAATTGGGTTGATTACTCTTTGCGTAAATTGGTGAAGTTATATGTGGTGAGATTGTGAGATTGCATGGAGTGCCGTTGTCGATAATTTGAATGAGATCCGAGATTTACGTCGCAATTTTGGAAAGCATTGCATCGAGTTTTGGGCACCGATTGGACTTGATCGGCATTTCATCCTCGGTCGACGGCCACCGAAAGAGTAATCAAATATTAGAAGATATGTTAAGGGGTGTGTGATAGATTTCAAGGAAGTTGGGAGGAATTCTTACCGTTGGCGAATTGCGTACAACAACAGTTTCCAATCCAAGATCTGGATGGCAATCAGATGAAGCACTATATGGACTAAGTGTCGCACTCCTACGTGTTGGACGAATTAGGGAACATCGGATTTTGGGTCCGTAGATAGTGGTGAATCCGAAGAAAAGGTTAAGATAATCCGGGCTCGATTAAAGGAAGCATCGGCGAGTAAAAATCGTACGCAGATCTAAAGCGGAAAGAAATAGAGCATGTAGTGGGAGACCAAGTTTTCCTAAAGGTTTTACCTTGAAAAAAGGTGATGAGATTTGGACGTAAAGGGAAACTAAGTCCCAGGTTCATTGGACCTTATCGAATTGTGAAGCGGGTCGGATCTGTGGCATATCAGTTAGATTTGCCTTCGAAATTGAAGCAAATGCATGATGTGTTCCATGTTTCAATGTTACGCCGTTACCGGTCAGATCCATCTCATGTAGTGCCAGTTGAAGAGGTGGAATTAAGATCAGACTTGTCATATGAAGAGGAGCCAATACAAATTCTGGAACGAGATGTAAAGGTTTTACGGAGAAAGTCGGTTCCTCTCGTCAAGGTATTATGGCGTAATCATGGATCAGAAGAAGCTTCGTGGGAACCGGAGGAAGCGATGCGACAGCAATACCCTCACTTATTCCAGCCAGGTAATTTCGAGGATGAAATTATTTTAAGGAGGGTAGAACTGTAACATCCTGATAATTAGGGGTTATGCATCTTACTTAATTGAATGAAGTTGCATGCTTAATTATTATTAAGTGTATTTTTGGAAGTTATTTGAGCTTCATTAATTAAGAGCATGCTTAGTAAAACTTTTAATTCTATTAATTAAAGAGAGCTAAGCAAGTTAGGCCTTAAGAATTAATGATAAGAGGATTTAGCATGAATTGAGTAATTGGCAAGGTGGTTAAGATGTATGGATGTGTGCTTGAGGAGTGAGGTTCGAATCTCCTAGCTAGCATAAGGGAGGATTTTATTTTTGTTTTCTTCCCTATAAGTGTCGGCCAAGAATGTTCTAGAGTGGATGAGTGTTCTCTTAATTTTGGCTATTTGACCAAGTGAAAAAGGAAGCTAAGAAACTTATGGTATGGAATCATAAGTTGATGATAAGATGAGGGGGACAAAAGGCATAAGTTTGGGCAATGTTTTGGGAGTGTGTTCATGGTCATTTGACCATGAACCTAGAAACAACATGAAGGGTTAAGGAGTGGTTTAATTGTGTAGCAAATTTTGGATATGATAGGGAAGAAACAAGGAGGAAAAAGGGGATGATGTTGGCTAGGTTGACTGAAAATTTAATGTAGCCATTAGGGTGCTAGTTGGCCAATAATCCTAGCAAATTGTCCATCTTTTCTCCCTTCTCCAAAACCTTTCCCTAAACCAAAACTATCATTGGCATTTGGTACAAGTTTGCTTTGTTTTGGCATTGGTATTTTGACCAAATAGGTACCTTTTCCTCTCAAAATTTTATCTCTCTTTTGATGCCAAAATATTGTCACTTTTGAAGTCACTTCTTTTCTTCCTCTTTAGTGCGAATTTTAACTTTCACCAAAAGCCTTCTCTTTCATTTTCTTTTCTTTCTTTTTCATTCTATTTTCTTTTCTCTTCCCTCTCATAGCCAAACCACAAAAGATCAAGCACCATTTTCTTGTTCATTTCTCCCTTTGGCCGAATGCATCTAAGCCCCAAAACCAATCTCCTTTCTCTTTGATCATTTCTTCTTTTCTTTTTCTTTTTCTTTTCATTTTAATTCTCTCTTTATCTTTCCCTCTTTGCCGAAACTACAAAGGATAAAGAACCATTTTTCTTTAATTTTTACCTCTTTGGCCGAATGTGCATAGGTCTCTATCATTTCCATTATCTTTCTTCTTTCCCTCAAAACCGAAACCATCATATTGAAACCACCATTTCTCTTCTCTTTTTGTTAAGGCCGAATCTTGAAGAACTCAAAGTAAGATTTTATCAATCATTTTCATCAATTCTTTTACTTTAGCAAAATTAGAATCATGATCTTTTAATTTCTCTCTAGGTAGAATCATTTGAAAAGATTTTTCAAAGATCTTTGTTGAAGACAACCTTTAAGTGACCATTCAAATCATCAAGGTAAGGTTATTAATTTAGATCATATCGATTTATTTAGATAGATTACTAATCGATCGTTATTTTAGGGACGATTTAAGATCAACAAGATAGGTAAGAAAAGAGCCGTCGGAGTGTTTGGAAGAGGAGATATTCCTTTACCATCAAACTTCAAGCGAAGGCGATGTCGGCGGTTAGAGACTTTCCACGGGTTGTGGACCCTCGCTAACGAGGATCGGTTATTTGAAGTAGTCGTACAACCGAACCACTTTACGTTGGTGGAATATCGATGGGTTTTGATCCATCTAGTGGAGAAAACCACAAATAATGTCGTTCGAGAATCAGGGTAAGGAATTAGATCTCTCGTCAATAAGTACAATTTTATTAGCAATAGTGTATACTAACCAAGCGTGTTAATCAAATAGGTGTTGACGAGCGAGAAAGCATTGTTCTCACTGTCACTAGGTGTGTAACCTTACATTAAAATTTCCATAGATCTATATTTTAAAAAGTGATTATATGACAATATGTTTGTTTGTGGATACCAATCATTGGTATACAAAATTCAGGTATGTTTACCCCAATATTCCGTTAGTTTTTGCTATATGCATAAATATGAAATGAGTATGATTATATTATGTTTTGTGGGGTAAATAGCATGAAAATCTGATTTGACATGTATGTGCATGGGCATATGGGTATTGATGATAAAGGAGGAAGTATTCTGGTGGTTTTACCACATTTCCGGTGACTTCGGTCACATATTTGACTCCGTGACTTGGTCACATATTTGACTCGGTGACCTCGGTCACATATTTGAACTCCGGTGACTTGGTCACATATGTGAATCTGGTGACTTGGTCACGTATTTGAAATTTGGACTTGATCGGTGACTTGGTCACATCTGTTTTGGTGGCTTTGCCACAATATTATAAGGGCGATGTGCATGTTGATGCTAAAGAATCGCCTTCGATGGTGCGTAGCGGATGGAGGGTCGATTTAGTAATCCCACGGTGTGTTGGTTGGTACGCAGGTGGTGTGTAGCGGATGGATATTTAGGTGGTAGGGCTTGCATTTCATTTCATATACATAACCATGTAATATTGCATGTTTAGTATTTGATCTGCTATGAAATGGGCCTTTGGGCTAAATATGAGCTAAATGGGCCTTTGGGCTAAATATAAGCTAAATGGGCCTTTGGGCTAAATATGAGTTAAATGGGCCTATGGCCATATGTGAAATTTTGGACTTAAAGCATATGATAAAATGGACTTTTTAGTGTATGTGTTATACATTGAGTTTATGACTCACCCCTTTTGTGGGATAAACTTTTGAGATAATTCATAGTGAGATGGATCGAATTGACAAGGATTTCGGTGGCAGTGTTAAATATCAAGTATTGTGGAGATTTCCCAACTTAAACTTATTAATTTAAATTTTATTACTTAGACTTTATTTTGAGTTTGCTATTTTTGTAATAAGGCCACTATAAACTATCCTTAATTTTGTGTTTGGATTTATTTTAAAATTACGCCATGAACAATTATCAAGTAAATAACTAAATGATTTTCGATACATAATTTAAAAGGCTTTTTGTCGATAATATATATATATATATGTTTTAAGAAAATACAAATCTATTTTGCAACTAAGCCCAACTCGATCTTTAAGTTAATCCGTTTTACTTAAAATCATCAAGTTTTCTTGAACAAAACGATATTCCGCTAAAGTTTTACTCGAGGAACATACCAAATCCGGTTAGGCTTTTGGGTTGGGTTTGGGGTGTTTCAGCCATTTTTTTGTAAGCCTTATGGGTTGAAGCCGATTCTAACATAATTACGTGGGAGGAGTTCATCAAATCGTAAGGTGCAAATCGTTTAGGCTTTGGGTTTGAGATTTAATCGATTGTCTTAAAAAAAGGTGTGTAGTTATCGACTGATCTCCTGTTGTTTGGATTTGTTGTTATGTATATATATATATATATACGTATAAGATGTGTATGATCGCCGAAAATAATGGCTGAGATGGTGGCGACCCGTAGTGGGTATTCGGTTAACCAGGTCAGTTTTATGATATTATTTTACCATGGTATATGTGTGGAATTGTGGTAAGCATGTGATGTATGCTCATTGGAATTTTACTATTATTTGGCCATGATCTTGACATATGCATAGGGATTGGGATATGATTATTGAAGGACGGGGTGTACATTTATGTACGTGGTTTAGTGATGGCTCTGAGCCTCACGTGGATTGATGATCGACTCATGCCTCATCGTGGTTGGTATCGGCTTTGTGCCATATCGTGGTTGGTGATGGCTATGTGCCTCATCGTGATTTGATGTTAGCTACGAGCTACATCGTGGATTGACATTGATTGAGGTCACGTTGTGGATTATACTGTGATTTATTTCACGTGGACCAGTGGCTTGACCACATGGTGGATGGCATTGCTTTCCAAATTGGTGTGTAGAGGTTGGAGGTTGATTTAGTAATCCCCGGTGTGTGGTGGTGGATACGGGGTGTGTAGAGGATGGACCCTAAGTGGGTTGGGTGCATTTTGCATTATTATTTGATATGTGGATTGGTGTGGTTTGGGCTAAGCCCATGTGTGAAATCGTGGACTAATTACACATTGAGTCGGTTTGACTCACCCAATTTTTTTGCCAAACAATGCGGTGATACATGATTCTTGGAGCGTCTTTGGAGTGGATAGGAGGTGGCCATGCGAAGATGTTTTCATTGTTTTATGCACTTTATATTTTCAGTATTTTGAGTAAATATTTATTGTAATAAGGGCCACTTAAAGTATTTGGGGACTTTTATTGTGTTCGAGTTGGATTGACGATCGAGATGATATTTGGAATGTTTTATTTTAGAAAGCAATTTACATCATCAAAACTTATATTAAAGTTTTAATTCGGAGATTTGTAACAACATAATTTTACTTAGAATTTTAAATATACAATGTTTTTATAAATGACAAAATTTTTTTATGTTTTCACCCTTATGACAATTTCTTTTCAAACTTTTTCCTCAGTAGCATTCTAGATTCGACCGTAGCGTTTGGGCCGGGTTTGGGGTGTTACATATGGCTTGGAAAATAGCCTAATTTTTGTCCACACGGGTAGGCACGGACGTGTGCTAGGCCGTGTGTGACAAGCGGTCTACCCCATGGGCGTATGGTCCGGCTGTGTGTCCCCAGTCACACGAGCGTGTGACCCTTATATGAGAGAAAAATTTTAAAAGTCGCGAAAAATTTTCCTAAGGATCCGGTTTAGTCTCAACCCGAACTTAATGCATGATTTGGACCTTGAAGGTCCGTTAAATGAATATTTATATTTAGTCTCAGTATTTGAACGATAATGATTTCAAATTATCTGTAAGTGTTCTGTACTCCTTGGTAATGCCTTGTAACCCTGTCTTGGTGATGGATACGGGTTGGGGTGTTACATTACCCATCCGGGCTAGATCCTTTTTGTATAATGAGGTCAATATGACTACTTGTTCGAGCTAAATCCCGTTAGCAACAAATGCAGGACCTCAATCATTTCGAGAAAGCACATGTATTCATCGTAATTCAATATTCAAATGGAACTTAACTCTTTTTCACCTTTTCAAGCATGTATTCAATTCTTCATTATAGCAATCAAATAATTCAGATCAATATAAGTCACATTCCATACAAACACAACATTCAATTTACCATATTTACATACTCAATTAAGTTACACAAACTTACCTCGACACTTGTTCGCGTTTAAAAATCTACTAATCTGAAACTTTTTCTTTAATGGTCTATTTACCATATAAGGACCTCTAGTTTTGAATTCCATAGCTATTTAATCCTTATAGCTACTAGGAGTCAACTTTTGCATTTTATGCGATTTAGTCCTTCTCGTAATTAAGCACATAATCAGTAAAATTTTCTTATCAAAATTTTCACATGACATTTCTAACATAATATGGACCATGCAATAAAATAAAAATAAATTTTATTTTTGGCTCGGATTTGTGGTCCTGAAACCACTATTCCGATTTCACTGAAAATGGGCTGTTAGATTTTGTCCTAACCTCTATCCTTAACCATCTGACATAAACAATATTTTCGCTCAATTATTAAGAGTGAGTCTGTTGGTTCAGAGGTAAGGTTATAGCTTATCTTTTGGTTTTGGATTCAAATCCCCATGTGTGAAAAGTGGAATTATTTTTTTAAAACTTTGAGTAAAATCTTATAGGTGGTTAGTTAATGTGATTTAGTGGGATGTGGGTAGTTTTGAAATTAACCCAGAAATCTCTCCCCACTCTTCCCACTAATCTGCCATCCTATTTTTGTTGGCATTATTTTTCCCACTTTATATTTTTAGCCATTTTTCTTGTGTTTGTAATTTTCTTTTTACCATTCTTTCTCCCCTCTTTCTCACGTTCTTGTTTCCTTCCAGTTTTTTTTTTTTTTTTTGAGATCAAAATACACCAAGAGGGGGTGAATTGGTGTATTAAAACATTTTTGGCAAATGGCGAAAATAAAACGACTCAAGGATTTGTAGTGATTCGACCTCAATTGCCTACCTCCACTACCTTAGCTTTCCTCAACTAAGGATTTTTCAAATCCACTAGATTTGAACCTTTAAGGACAATGCTTAACCTTACAAATTCCTATCGTTTAAAAGGTAAGATAGAACCACTTCCCCTTAAGGTTTTCTTCCCAAAACCTTAAGTAACACCTCATAAATGAGAGAAAATAATGATGAATAAGATGATACCTATAAAAGGTAGATAATCAATAATTAAGCACTCTCACACAAAGTTACAACACTTGAAAGAATGATAGAAAACTTAACCCACAAGTGTGTACAAGAAATATTTAGTAAAAGATTGAAAAAGATTGAGAATTGAGTTCTTGGAATTTAGGCACTTGTTTCTATTTCTTTGGTGAAGAGCCTTGAGCTTATATTTAAATCCCCTAACAACCTTGTGGACGTTTGTAGCCGTTAGAAACAAAACAAAGTCATTGTAGCCATGAAAACTAGCATTAAATGCAGTCTGCAGCTTCGTTGTAACGGTAGAAATCTTTCCAAAATATGACCATTGGACTCATTGTATCCGTAGAGGTCCTATTGTATTGGTAGAACTCTGAGGGTTTCAACTGGTATCGGTAGAACCTAACAGAGTATCGGTAGAAGTGAAGGGGAGGCTAAAGTTTGGCTACTGCTTTGACTTGTCTCGGTAGAAGTCCTTAAGGTATCGGTAGAACTCCGGTTGTATCGATAGATCAGACCAATATATTGGTAGAGATTCTAGGCCAAAACTACTTTGCACACTAGAGTGCGTTCTACCGATAGAAGTCCGGGTTGAATCAGTAGAACTCCAAGTTTTACCGGTAGAATTTTGTAGCCTTTTCAAGGTCTTTCCATCTTGAGATCTATTGATACTTGTCCACCTAGGTATTGGTAAAAGTCTTTCAAACTTCAAAAACTCATTAAAAATTAAGTTAATTTAAGGCTTTTTAAATGCTTATCCTGTCCAACACTTTGAAAATAATATTAATGACTTATAAACAATTTTTGCAAATTTAAGTAGGGAATTTTTAATATACTTTTTGTTATATCAAAATACTTGAAAAATTAGAGTTAATAGTCTCCCATTCTTTGATATAACAAAACATTTTGAAAAAATTGCTAACTCTTATCTTAAACATTATTTTCAAAATAAGCTATTTAAAAAAAAATATTTTAGACTTCATTTCATTTCAATTTCCAACTTAAAGAATTTGGCTTTAAGATTAAGTTGAAAGAAATTGTTTTGATTTCCAACTAAGGAGAATTTTGCTTTTGAGTTTAAGTTGAAAATTATATTGTGCAAATTTTAGATTTTCTCCCACTTTTTGTAATATAAAAAAGAATGCATGCTGACCGTTAGCGTCGACTGATAGTGTAGTTCCTGGTAGCGAGTTTTCTCCAAGATTCTGGCGATTTCCTTTCTTGTTTTGTTTGGCTTTGAGTAGCCCGTATTTGTTCGTATTGAACAATCAGGCGGTGGCGTGTGCTGGTCCGCGGTTTGGTGACTATTCTCTAGGTTTCTTGTTTATTATTGTTGTGGGGCATTGGAGTTGCGTTTCGTGTGAGTGGTGGCTTTTTTCACCTTTTGGCCCTGTAGCGGTGGGATCACACTGAAGTTTGCAAATTGTGGCCCGGACGATGACTTTAGGCGGTGAATTTTGTTTTTTCCTATTTTGCATGTTGTTACGTCTTTCTTTACTATTCTTGTGCATGGATTTTACGTTCTTTTATTGATAAAAGTTTTGTTGATTTTTCTTTTGTTTAGATGACCAGTAGGTAGTTCTCGTTTTTAGAATTTGTTATTTTCGTTTGCTTCTTTATGCTTTTTTCCGCTGTTTTTGAAGTTTTCAACATTGTTTTGCTAAAACTCAAGCTGATATTTTTTCAACCTCGCTTTCTTATTTTCTAAACCAATCCTTGAGTTGTGTTTTCTTTTTACCTTGTATCCCGATCTCTGGTATTTTTTTTTGAATTTTCTTGTGTTTTCTTCTTGTGGCTCCTTTCGTTTTCTTGCTTGTGGATTTTGTATATGTAGGTTATGGCGGTTTTAGCATTCTTTGCATTTTGTTAAACACTGTGTTTGACAAGTCCAGCTTGGTGGAGAAGGATCTTGACGTCTCGTTGTGAAAGAAGTGGGAATTTTTTGATCAATCTTGAAGCACATTATTGGGTTAGTTCTCCCTTGTCTTGCTTCGCATTTCTTGGGAAGTGATACTCCGACGTCGGTTTTGGTGGAGATAGCCCGTAGTTCTTCTTCTTGTTCCTTTTCCTATAGATTTTTGTTTTTTTCCTGTTCAATTCTGTCCTTGTATTTTCTTTAATTTTGTAATTAATCGGGACTGTTTTCTATGGTTTGTGGCAAATTTTCACCCCTCTGTGTGTTTCTTGATTGTTGATTGGCATGCTCGTGATCTATTATTGTATTCATCATTTTAGGATAGTCCTCCTCGGTTGTTTTTTTAGTGTTTCTTTACTGCTTATTTGTGTTTTGCTTTTATTTTTCCCTAGTTTTTTCTTATTTGGCAAGTGTTTTCTGGTGTTTTTTGTTTTTTCTTGTGGCTGTAGTGGGGGCTAGGGGTGAGCATTCGATCGAATCGAATGAAAAAATTTCGAGTTAATCGAGTTGACGAATCATATTTTATCATCCTAATTTGATTTGAAATTTTCTCGAATCGAGTCGAGTGAGATGGAATTGAATCAAACAAATCGAATATATTTGTTCGAGTTAAATTTTAAAAATAATTTTGGGTCCTTGTAACCACTATCACCCATCGTAATAAAATTTGTCCACCTTAATCAAATTTTTATTAACTTTCATCACCTCATAATTTATTTATTAATCTTTTATATACGGGTTAGCTTCTTTGCTTGCTTAGTTATTTCAATTATCTTGATTCTTGTCACTATGTATTTTAGAATTAAAATATATATTAAATGTAAAATGTGATTTTTTAATAAAAGTTATTTTAAAGATAAAATATGAAATTGATACCAATATAAAATTTTAATACTGAATATTTTATGGCATAATTAATAATTCAATTTTAATATAAATATTCAATATGACTAAACAATTCGATAATATAAATAATATAAAATGTGAAATTTAATTTAATAATATAAATAGTAGATATAAATAAAATTATTGCTATTTATGTTTAGTGATTTTTTGGATAATTTTGATTTTTATTTGAGGGTAAAAGGTGAGAAGTAAAAGTTTAGGGAAAAATAAAAGTTTTGGGGAATAAAAGTTTGAGGAAAGAAAATGGGAGTAAAATTTTGGAAGGAAAATATAAAAAAAAAAAATTGGGGGATGGGTTTGGGGTAGATGGGGAGTGGGATGGGAAGGAGTAAAAGTTTTAGGGAAAAGTGGGAGGAGTAAAAATTTGGGGGGGGATAAAAAGTTTTGAAGGTTTTTGTAGTAAAATTTTGAGAAAAAGTAAATGGGAAAGTAAAATTTTGGTGGGAAATGGATTTTGGGTAGATTGGAGGGTTGGGATGGGAGGGGAATAAAAGTTTTGGGGGAAAAGTGGGAAGGAGTACAAATTTTGAGGGAAAAGTAAAAATATTTGGGAGTTTGGGGTAAAAATATAAAATATTATATTTTAATATTCGAATTATTCAAATTATTCGAGTTATTCGAATTCGAAAACTCAACTCGATTCGAACTCGAAATTCGAAAAAAAATTTGAGTTGACTCGAATAACTCGATTAACTCGAATAATTCGATTCGTTTAACTCGAAATTTGAATTTTTTTTCGATTTTTTCGAGTCGAATCGAGTTTTGCTCACCCCTAGTGGGGGCGAAGACTTTGGTCCTTGGTGGCTATTGACTTTGGCTTTGTCGGGGTGAATAGGGTTGTTGTCTTGTGCGTTTCAAAATGCTTCAACATTGGTGGTTGAGAGGCTTGGATCTCTCGAACTGTAAGCTAGATACTTCCTTGATCTCTTTGGGGGAAATCGGTCAAAATAGCCCTACCCTAGCCGTCCACGCCTATTGGTCTGTGCTGAATCATCACTGGGTTCGGTGGTTTTTACTCGTGGTTTTCCTATTTTCCTTATATCCCTCGCATTTTTCATTTCTTTTTATTTCCCTGTACTCATTCCATTTTATGTAATTGCAAGAGACTGTATTAAGGGACTGTTTAATAAGGTTTGGGGTGGTTTTCACTCATTTTTGTGTTGTTTTTTATCGTTGAGCATGGTTGCGAACTATTATTGTTTCATCACTTTAGGATAGTTTTTTCTGCTCGTTGTTTTGTGATAATTTTTGCTGTTTTGTGTTTACTTATTTTACCCCCATCTAGTTATTTCCCTTTTAGTTTTCTCTGGTGGTTCTCTTGCATCTGGGCTGGTGGGAGGTGGCTTTGGTTCTCGGTGGGTTTGTCTTCTTGGTTCTGTTAGGTGTGCAGGAGGTTTGCTGCTTGTGCGTCATGCTTGCCTGGTTCTTGGTTTTTTGGGGCTGTGGGGGTGCATTAGGGTGTTCACTATGGCTGATGATTTGAATGAGTTGCTCGCAAATTTAAAATTTTCGGAGCCTGAAAAAGAAATAGTGGTGTACCGAAATGCTACAGAATCGGACATGGAGGGCTTTGAGGCATGGGTGGTTGGAAAAATTATGGCTGAGGAAAAAATCAATAGGGAGGCGATATATAGGGTTCCAAAATCTATGGTTTACGAAAGAACCGATAAATTTTGTGACAATGATGGGAGGGCTGTTCTTAGTGAAATTTGGGTCAAATGAAGATAGGGAAAGGATCTTTAATTTGCCCCCTGGAGTTTTGATAAGTGTTTATTTTCCATGGTTCCTTTTATGAAAGGTCAAGATATGAGCCGCTATAATTTTAACCATGTGCCATTTTGGGTCCGAATTTATAACATTCGTTTGGAAAGAATGAACCAACAAGTGGCTGTTGGATCAAGTATATTAGGGTGAGGGTTAAATTGGACATTTCTAAACCCCTGAGACAAGAGCCTAATCATATACCTCATACTAACAAAGAAATATATTATGAGGAATGAAGGCTTTAGATTGATGAACTAGACGAATGGAAAGCGCATTTTAAGGATAAATCAAAACTACACGAAGTGAAACCAAAGGAACCACCAGACGAGCTTATAGGAACATCAAATCACTTCAAAATAGGAGATCAAGTACTGTTAGAGAAAACAGACCCTCGAACTGCCACATCAGACCACAATACAAACGAAGAGATCTCTTTTAAGATGATTAATGTCTTTCCTTATGGAACAGTCGAGGTAAGCAATTCTACATTCGGTACTTTTAAAGTAAGCGCTACTCAACTCAAACTATATAATGATAGTATGAGAAAGGATTTTTCACTACTCAAACCACCATGAATGTGAAAATGAAAGGTAAATCTAGATTAAGACTTTAAACGAGCGCTTATTGGGAGGCAACCCGAGCATTAACCCCATTTATTTTTATTCTCTTTCTTTTAGTACCTAACTACAAACTAACCAAGTTAATGAAGCACAGATTGCCGCACCACACGACCTTGCACACGGTCATGGCCATGGCCATGTGAATACTATGAATTTTTGTACTGGAGTGACAGAGATAGTACGAAAAAGGACGAAAAAATATCTCCAAGCCACGGGCTCCAGCTAAACACCACGGCCGTGTGACGCAGTCGTGGCCGACACTGTTTTACCAACACGAGCATGGCAACCTGAATAATAGGCGTGGGAGAAATGAATGAACCACCGTACGGTCGTGGAATACGGTCGTGTGACATGACACGCCCATGGAACACGGGCGTGTGGATGTACCAGAGCTAAAAATTTTATTTAAACCACCTACTCCCCTTCTCACCCACTCTCCATTCCCTTCTTCCCCAACCTTTACACTCTCCTCCCTTTCATTTTCCTCCTTCTTCATCTTCCAAATTCTTGATCTACACTTCATCCATGTCAAAGAAATGGAAGGATCCTATCCTAGTCTCCCTATGCGAAACTGATCTACATAAGTTGATGCCGGCCGCTTCATTAAGTCGACAAGAAAAGGACCTTTGAGTCCATTTAACCTTTCTTTTTCCTTTCTCTTCTCCTTTATTTTCCTTATCTTTATTTTTCTTATACTAAATTTGGTTTATTTTATTTTAGTTTCTTAGTTTTAGGTTTTAAAGGCTGCTTGGGAATCACACACCACGGCCTTAGAAATCACACCCACCTCGCAAACCATCTAACAATAAGGACCTTTCGTCCATCAATCAGTTCTTTTAGTCTTATTTCATTTTTTACTCTCTTTCTTTTTATTTTTCTTTTCTTTAAACATATAATTAGTATTTTTAAAATTATTCTTATTATTTCCTGGCTAACTCTTCACGATATTCCCAATTTATTCATGTAACACCCCAAATCTGGCCTATGTATTAAGCCCGGATTTTGGCATACCACACAAATTTAACGTACATTCAAATCATTTAACGAAGTAGAAATCAAATTCCAAAACAATTAAGAGAATGACTTTATCGAAAAATCGAGGTTTATTTGAAATCCTTGATTAAAAACACAAGAGATTATCATTGGATCTATAGCGTAGTATTTGATTAAAATTTTGAAATTTATTTAATCAAAATATTCTAACGAAGAGTTAAAGGATTTCTGAGTTTCAAAGATATTTAAGAAAAATATTTATTTTATACGAAAGTTTTAGAAAAACATTTATGAAAAACTAAATCAATCCAACTTAATAAAACTAAAACATAACAAATCCATCCACATAATAAAATCCATAATTAAAAAGGCCTTATTACATCGCCATTAAAAATAGTACTTAATAAAAATTATAAAAGAAGTCTTAAAGTTTTATAAACCACCATTTGTAGTATAGCCTCCCCACGAAGTCATCTCCGACCAAAGTCTCCATCAATTGTTATTACCTGAGAGGGGTAAAAAAAATGGGGTGAGTTACTTAGAACTCAGTGTGTAACTCACTTACCATACTCCACTGGGCCAAGACCATTTAAGCATTTATTTGGGCCTAAGCCCATTTCAAATATAATAATTTAGCATAAAAAATGCAAATGATATGCAATTCCCAAAACCAAACCTAGATTTCCATCCGCTACACACCCCCATACCAACCAGCACACCTGTGGGGAGCTTTAGTCACCCACCCCGCCAACACACCAAAGTAGGCTTTAAGCCCAATATAATATTTGTGGCAATGACCATTTAAATAATTGTGGTAGAACCACCGATCTAGATTTCAGGCAACGGCCATCGTGACAAAGTCACCTATCTAGAATTTTGGCATCAGGCATTTCTTCTCTTCATCATTGATCCCAACCCATGCAATCATGTTTATGCATAACAAAATATTTGTAAAGAAAACCATATTATAATTTATCAATTTTGGCCCATTAAAATCACATATCACATATAACCCATTTATCAATTATCATAAATGACCCAATTATCAAATTTCACTTATGACCCATTTATCGATTATCACATATGGCCCAAATTCTCAAATATCACATATGGCCCAAGTTGTCAAATATCACATATGGCCCAAATTGTCAAATATCATATATGGCCCAAATTTATCAAATATCACATATGGCCCAAATTTATCAAATATCACATATGGCCCAAATTTGTCAAATATCACATATGGCCCAAATTTATAAAATATCACATATGGCCCAAATTTATCAAATATCACATATGGCCCAAATTTATCAAATATCACATATGGCCCAAATTTATCAAATATCACATATGGCCCAAATTTGTCAAATATCACATATGGCCCAAATTTATCAAATATCACATATGGCCCAAATTTATCAAATATCACATATGGCCCAAATATCACTTATTATCGTTTTAGCCCATTAAGGGCGATTTCAAAATTTTCACGATCTTAATACCGATTTCATGATCTTAACACTAAAGTGTCGATAATACCATATTTTTCGATTTCACCAACTTTGCGATTTTTAATCCAACTTTTACTACTGTATAGTCATCTAACCCATGAGATACAGTGTGAGATAACACACCTGATTACGGTGAGAACTACACTCTTCCGCTCGTCGATATCTAAACACACATTACGATGGATTAGAACACTAAAATTTAATATTAAACTATTCTAATATTGAGCGATCTAGATCTTACCCTCGGAATCTCGAACAACCACTATTTACGATTTCTCTCCGATCAAAGGTTCAGTACCACGAGTAAACAATGGTTCGGGGGTACGTAGGACTTCGAATAATTGATTCTCGCCGGATGAGGGTCCACAACCCGGTGGAAAATCTCAAATTCCCGAAATAGTCCTTCTCTTAAACTTAGGGGGAATAACGGAACCACCCCTCTTCCAAACACTATTTAATGCCCTTTTCGTCCCTATTTTGATTGCCTCCATTGACAAATAATTGTTAGTCAAACTAATATTTCCTTATCACCACCAATTGATTTTAAGAGTGAGATTGGCTTACTAGAAGATTCTTTCATTCAAAAGGTGGAAGTCGATTGATAGAGTCCCTATGATAAAATCGATTTAATCAATACAATCTAATCAAAATAGAAGGATAAAAAATAGAATCCCTTTTCGAAATAATCCCTTACCTTGACTGATGAAATCTCCTTTTTCACCCGATCTATAATAGCTATGATCAACTTAAGATGTAGAAAAGAAATCAACACTCCACTATACCACTACAAAGAAAGAAGGATTTGATTGAAGGAGAAAAGATTAAAAATAAAAGAAAGATTCGGCTAAGGTTTTACCATCAACATTCGGCCGTGATGAAAGGTTTTGGAAAATGGTGATGTTTGAGTGTTCTTAACAAAAAGAAAGAAAGAAGAACAAAAAGAATAAAGAGAGGGTGTTTATGTTTCGGTTCTTTTCAAGAATGGAAGATGAACAAAGAATTGAATTTGAGGCTTGTGTGCATTCGGCAAGGGTGAAAAGAAAAAGAAGATGGCCTTCCAATGCCTTGGTGATTTCGGCACTAGGACGAATGGTTTGAGAGAATAGACAAAATAAGACCAAAATGGTCAAAACTCAAATGGCCAAAAAAAGAGAAAAAAAATGGTTTACATTTTGTACAATAAACATTTGGCTAAGAGGAGAAAATTAGAGAGAAACAAGCTTTGAGAAAAAACACCAAATGACTAAACTAGCTCCTAATCCCTATCAAACTACTAACAAAATTCGGCCAACCTCCCTATCCCCCAAAACTGTCCAAGTTCATGGACAATTAGCCATTCAAAGCTTTCCAAAACAAAGCCCTTGATTCATGGCTTATGTCCCCTTATCACCTTAATTCATGAGATTCTTTTCCTTAAAACTTTACTTACCTTTTTTCTTTGGTCTTCTTACCAAAAATTATATCTAACTCATCCCTTAACCTTATCCATGACCGACACTTGCTCCCTTAACCTTATCCAAGACCGACACTTGCTAAGGAAAGCAAAAATAAAAGCTTTCAAAATGCATGCTAGGAGATTCAACCTCTCCCCTCAAGCAAACATGCATGCGCCAACTCCACCTTGCTACTAGCTCATCTTATGCTAGTTTTTATCACTTAAATCTACTTAAACCTCAAAGTCACTTGCTCCACTTCAATTAAATACTCCTTACTAAAATTTATTCAAATTTTGAATAGTTCTCAAGTCTTCTCAAGACTATACTAAACATGCAAAATTTTAATTATACACAAGTTAAGCACCAAAACACGCATCATATCAATACTCAAATTTTAGGTTGTTACAACTCTACCTCATGACGCCTGACAGCATAGACCAATCCTGGCTGTCTTGCCTCCGTGTTACCTCTAACACCATTACCTCGACCTGGTGCACCTTGTCCACATCCGTTACCATTACCACCATGACCTGGTCTACGACCTCTTGGTGGCTGCTGAGTACCTCTAACTGGCTGAGCCTCAGGTTTACGAGCTTCCTAAGTCGTTTCAGTTCGTCGAAGATAATTCTTAAACTGATGATCCTTGAATACACATTTAAAACAGGCTCCAGTGTACCTCTAACATTCTCCGAGATGTCGTCTTCCACAGTCGGCACATTCTCGAATCGATTGGTAGTCACAGATGCCCTAACTTGAACCTCATCATTAGTGGCCTCTTTTGAAACCTTTTAGAAGAACCGAATACTTAAAATCCTCTTTCCACTTACTTTTTCCGGTTACGGCTCAATTCTTAGCCTCTTTGGCTATCTTAGCTTTCTCTACAAGCGAGGTAAAGTCCATATTTGTTGTGGGGCTATCAAGACCAAACTCATCATTCGATCCATCCTCAAAGCGTACACAAAGCTCATGATCGATCACGCACTATAGTACGAGCATAACGTCTCAAACGAAGAAATCCCAATTAACCAATGCGATTTCGGTGCATTCTCGAACGATAAGCCACCATTGATACGCCTCATCTCTTAGCAAAGATACGCTCCTCTCGGTTTTGCTCGACGGTGCACTCGGATCATCCATAATTCGTTCTACTGACCTCAAGCCAATATTCGCCACATTCGAGCTACACCAGACACCTCTAAAACTCCTGCAGACTAGACTAGAGTCGTTTCGATATTGATCCATGAAAGTTCTTGGGCCGCTTCGCTCCAGCTACTCTTTCTAAGACTCGCAACATTGCTTGAGTCAAAGCATTATCCTCATTTGCATGATCATGAGATCCAGCTTCGCTTTCAAATGACGTAGGTGCATCCATTTCGGGTATATGACTCGACGCTTTAGATGCAGCACCTCGTCCTCTACCACGGCCACGTCTACCGCGTCCATGGCCACATCCTCTAGTGCTCATATTGACTAATTCGCTTTAATCTGATTACAAGTTTTATGAATTAGAATATTATTTCAGTGTTTATTAACAATATTTTATGAGATATAAGAGATAGGGTTATTTTTGCAATCACATCCTATAGTATCGATCTCTATCATTTTCAACACCTAAAACTAGAAGTTCTAGAGTGTTCTTAAGGTTTCATCACAATAATAAACATTTAATAAACAAATACTTACTGAACATACTTACTTGACTTGGTGTCGGATGCTCGTGTTGCCATACTACCTTTAAAACATAAAGTCTAGAAATTTAAGTGGGTTTTTAAACAAAATCATTGTTGAACCCAAACCACAGCCGAGTTTTGAAATTGGGCTCTGATACCATAATTTTTAACACCCCAAATCTGGCCTATGCATTAAGCCCAGATTTTGGCATGCCACACAAATTTAACGTACATTCAAATCATTTAACGAAGTAGACATCAAATTCCAAAACAATTAAGAGAATGGCTTTATCAAAAATCGAGGTTTATTTGAAATCCTTGATTAAAAACACAAGAGATTATCATTGCATCTATAGAGTAGTATTTGATTAAAATTTAATCGATCTACTACCACCCGGACATAATCTTTCTTAGTAGGTGTTAAGGGTAACCCACTAACAAAATCCATTGTTATCTGCTCCCATTTCCATAATGGAATCTTTATCGTTGCACAATCTCGACGGAATTGATGTTCGTCTTTACTTGTTGACAAGTCAAACACTTTCCCATAAAATCAAGAACTTCCGCTTTAACTTTGGCCACCAATACTATTCACGGAGATCCCGATACATCTTATTTCCTCCGGGGTGCATAGCATAAGGGCTACTATGCGCCTCTAGAAGAATCATTTGCCTTAAATCAATCCTCTGCATACAAACCCTTCCACGAAAACACAGTACATCATCTTTGTTCAAACCAAAATCTCCTATTACACCACTTCCAGCTTGTTGTATTAAAGGACCCAACTTTTCATCGGATAATTTCTTTTCTTTGATTTGTTCCAACCACAGAGGCTTCACCCGACGTTCCACTAGCAAACTGCCATCCTCATACAAACTGAGATGAGCAAACATTGCTCTTAACTCCGATACAACCTTTTGACTTAAAGCATCTGCCACAACGTTAGCCTTTCCAGGATGATATTCGATTGAGAAATCATAATCCTTTAACAGCTCCACCCATATTCGTTGTCTTAAATTCAATTCCTTTTGGGTAAGGAGATACTTAAGACTCTTATGGTCCGTATAAATGATTGACTTCTCACTATAAAGATAATGTCTCCAAATCTTTAATGCAAACACTACCGCAGCCAACTCCAAATCATGAGTAGGATAATTGACTTCATGCGGCCTAAACTGTCGAGAAGCATAAGTTACCACTTTTCCACTTTGCATCAGTACACATCCTAAACTCGTGTGTGACGCATCATAGTAAATGGTAAATTCTTTTTCGGCCTCTGGTTGAATCAGTACTAGCGCTTCCATTAGAATCTTCTTCAGTTTCTCGAAACTTTCTTGTTGTTTATCGGTCCATACATACGATACTTCCTTCGCAACAACTTAGTTAGGGTGCAGAATCAACGAAAACCCTCAACAAAGCGTCTATAATAACCACCAAACCCAAGAAACTTGGATCTCACCATCGACTTTGGCGGCTTCCAATCCAACATGCCTCTACCTTTCGAGGATCAACTCTTATTCCTTCAAATGACACTACATGACCCAAGAAAGTCACTTCCTTCAACCAAAATTCACACTTACTGAATTTGGCATAAAGTTGCTTATCTCACAAAATTTGCAACACAGTGCGCAGATGAGAGTCATCTATGAACACTACTACAAACCAGTCTAAATGGTGCATTAGTCAAACCAAACGGCATCACTAAAAACTCATAATGTCCATAACAAGTTTGAAATGCCGTCTTATGAATATCTGCCTCTTTCACCTTGAGTTGATGATAACCCGATCTCAAATCAATCTTGGAGAAGATCAAGCTCCTCTTAATTGATCAAACAGTCGTCAATTCTCGGCAATGGATACCTATTCTTGATCGTCAATTTATTCAATCGCCTATAATCAATGCACATACGATCGACCCATCCTTCTTCTTGACGAACAAAACCGGTGCTCCCGGAGACACACTTGGTCGAATAAACCCCGATCTAGCGGTTCTTAAATTTGAGCTTTAAGCTCGCTAACTCTTTGGTGCCATTCTATAAGGAGCAATGGACACCGGAGCGCTCGGTAAAAGCTCAATGCCAAATTCTACTTCCCGATCCGAGGTAGACCCGAAAGTTCTTCGGAAAGCCATCCGAAAATTCTTTCACCGTTCTCACACCTTCATCGATAAATCCTTGGCATCCAAAGCACTGATGAATGCTAGGAATGCTCTATTCCCTTTTCGCACCAACTTTTCTGCCTTCAAAGCAGATACCACATTTGCCAAAAAGTTTCTTCGCTCGCCTATTATTATTATCTCCTTATCACCCATAGTCCTAATTGACATCCGCTTTTCGGCATAATCCAATTGCACCCGATGCTTCACCAACCAATCAATGCCCAAAATAAGATCAAACTCGTCGAAAGGTAATTTCATCAAGTTCGCTAGAAATACCTCTCTTTGAATCTCTAATGGCACATCTCTAAATAATTTATTCACTATTACCGACTGTCCTAAAGGACTAATTACCATCATCTCTCTATCGGTAATCTCAGATCTAATATTTAGGTTTCCAGATATAACACTAGCAACATACGAGTGGGTAGACCCAATATCTATCAACGCAAAGGATGTGGACATCGAAATGAAGAACGTACCGATTATCACATCAGGTGCATCGCCGTCCTCACGACGCCTGACAACATAGACCAATCCTGGCTGTCTTGCCTCCGTGTTACCTCTAACACCATTACCTCGACCTGGTGCACCTTGTCCACGTCCGTTACCATTACCACCACGACCTGGTCCACGACCTCTTGGTGGCTGCTGAGTACCTCTAACTGGCTGAGCCTCAGGTTTACGAGCTTCCTAAGTCGTTTCAGTTCGTCGAAGACAATTCTTAAACTGATGATCCTTGAATACACATTTAAAACAGGCTCCAGTGTACCTCCAACATTCTCCAGGATGTCGTCTTCCACAGTCGGCACATTCTCGAATCTGATTGGTAGTCACAGATGCCCTAACTTGAACTGGCTCATCATTCCGTGGCCTCTTTTGAAACCTTTAGAAGAACCGAATACTTAAAATCCTCTTGCCACTTACTTTTTCCGTTACGGCGCTCAATTCTTAGCCTCTTCGACTATCTTAGCTTTCTCTAAGCGAGGTAAAAGTCCGTATTTTTTGGGGCTATCGAGACCGCAACTCATCATTTAGTCCATCCTCAAAGCGTATACGCGCTCATGATCGATCTGCACTATAGTACGAGCATAACGACTCAAACGAAGAAATTACGCCGTAGTCGCCACATTGAACCAAATTTAGGAATTCTTCCTTCTGCATCTAAATAACTTGTTCGATGTACTTCCTTGGATAGCGACTTTAAAGAAATCCCAATTAACCAATGCAGCATCAGTGCCTTCTCGAACAGTAAGCCACCATTGATACGCCTCATCTCTTAGCAAAGATACGGCTCCTCTCAGTTTTGCTCGACGGTGCACTCCAGATCATCCATAATTCGTTCTACAGCCTCAAGCCAATATTTTGCCACATTCGGAGCTACACCAGAGACACCTCTAAAAACTCCTGCAGCACTAGACTAGAGTCGTTTCAATATTGATCCATGATTCTTGGGCGATTCGCTCCACTACTCTTTCTAAGACTCGCAACATTGCTTGAGTCAAAGCATTATCCTCATTCGCATGATCATGAGATCCACTTAAGCTTTCAAATGACGTAGTGCATCCATTTCGTATATGACTCGGCGCTTTAGATGCAAAGACTCGTCCTCTACCACTACCACGCCTACCGCGTCCATGACCACATCCTCTAGTGCTCATATTGACTAATTCGCTTTAATCTGATTACAAGTTTTATGAATTAGAATATTATTTCAGTGTTTATTAACAATATTTTACGAGATATAAGAGACAGGGTTGTTTTTGCAATCACATCCTATAGTATCGATCTATATCATTTTCAACACCTAAAACTAGAAGTTCTAGAGTGTTCTTAAGGTGTCATCACAATAATAAATATTTAATAAACAAATACTTACTGAACATACTTACTTGACTTGGTGTCGGATGCTCGTGTTGCCATACTACCTTTAAAACATAAAGTCTAGAAATTTAAGTGGTTTTTTAAACAAAATCATTGTTGAACCCAAACCACAGCCGAGTTTTGAAACTGGGCTCTGATACCATAAAATGTAACACCCCAAATCTGGCCTATGCATTAAGCCCGGATTTTGGCATGCCACACAAATTTAACGTACATTCAAATCATTTAACGAAGTAGACATCAAATTCCAAAACAATTAAGAGAATGGCTTTATCGAAAAATCGAGGTTTATTTGAAATCCTTGATTAAAAACACAATAGATTATCATTGCATCTATAGAGTAGTATTTGATTAAAATTTTGAAATTTATTTAATCAAAATATTCTAACGAGGAGTTAAAGGATTTCGAGTTTCAAAGATATTTAAGAAAAACCTTTATTTTATACGAAAGTTTTAGAAAAATATTTATGAAAAACTAAATCAATCCAACTTAATAAAACTAAAACATAACAAATCCATCCACATAATAAAATCCATAATTAAAAAGGCCTTATTACATCGCCATTAAAAATAGTACTTAATAAAAATTATAAAAGAAGTCTTAAAGTTTTATCAACCACCATTTGTAGTATAGCCTCCCAACGAAGTCATCTCCGACCCAAGTCTCCATCAATTGTTATTACCTGAGAGGGGTAAAAAAAAATGGGGTGAGTTACTTAGAACTCAGTGTGTAACTCACTTACCATACTCCACTAGGCCAAGACCATTTAAGGATTTATTTGGGCCTAAGCCCATTTCAAATATAATAATTTAGCATAAAAAAATGCAAATGATATGCAATTCCCAAAACCAAACCTAGATTTCCATCCGCTACACACCCGCGTACCAACCAGCACACCTGTGGGGAGCTTTAGTCACCCACCCCGCCAACACACCAAAGTAGGCTTTAAGCCCAATATAATATTTGTGGCAACGGCCATTTAAATAATTGTGGTAGAACCACCGATCTAGATTTCGGGCAATGGCCATCGTGACAGAGTCACCTATCTAGAATTTTGGCATTAAGCCTTTCTTTTCTTCATCATTGATCCCAACCCATGCAATCATGTTTATGCATAACAAAATATTTGTAAAGAAAACCATATTATAATTTATCAATTTTGGCCCATTAAAATCACATATCACACATAACCCATTTATCAATTATCATAAATGGCCCAATTATCAAATTTCACTTATGGCCCATTTATCGATTATCACATATGGCCCAAATTCTCAAATATAACATATGTCCCAAATTGTCAAATATCACATATGGCCCAAATTGTCAAATATCACATATGGCCCAAATTTATCGAATATCACATATGGCCCAAATTTATCAAATATCACATATGGCCCAAATTTGTCAAATATCACATATGGCCCAAATTTATCAAATATCACATATGGCCCAAATTTGTCAAATATCACATATGGCCCAAATTTATCAAATATCACAAATGGCCCAACTTTGTCAAATATCACATATGGCCCAAATTTATCAAATATCATATATGGCCCAAATTTATCAAATATCACATATGGCCCAAATATCACTTATTATCGTTTTAGCCCATTAAGGGTGATTTCAAAATTTTCACGATCTTAATACCGATTTAATGATCTTAACACTAAAGTGTCGATAATACCATATTTTCTGATTTCACCAACTTTGCGATTTTAATCTAACTTTTACTATCAGATAGTCATCTAACCCATGAGATACAGTGTGAGATTACACACCTGATTACGGTGAGAACTACACTCTCCCGCTCGTCGATATCTAAACACACATTACGAAGGATTAGAAACGAAAATTTAATATTAAACTATTCTAATATTGAGCGATCTAGATCTTACCCTCGGAATCTCGAACAACCACTATTTACGATTTCTCTCCGATCAAAGTTTCAGTACCACGAGTAAACAATGGTTTGGGGGTACGTACGACTTCGAATAATTGATTTTTGCTGGATGAGGGTCCCCAACTCGGTGGAAATTCTCAAATTCTCGAAACAGTCCTTCTCTTAAACTTAGGGGGAATAACGGAACCACCTTCTTCTGAACACTATTTACTGCCCTTTTCGTCCCTATTTTGATTGCCTTCATTGACAAATAATTGTTAGTCAAACTAATATTTCATTATCACCACCAATTGATTTTAAGAGTGAGATTGGCTTACCATAAGATTCTTTTGTTCAAAAGGTGGAAGTCGATTGATAGAGTCCCTATGATAAAATCGATTTAATCAATACAATCTTATCAAAATAGAAGGATAAAAAATAGAATCCCTTTTCGAAATAATCCCTTACCTTGACTGATGAAATCTCCTTTTTCACCCGATCTATAATAGCTATGATCAACTTAAGATGTAGAAAAGAAATCAACACTCCACTATACCACTACAAAGAAAGAAGGATTTGATTGAAGGAGAAAAGATTAAAAATAAAAGAAAGATTCGGCTAAAGAGTGTTCTTAACGAAAAGAAAGAAAGAAGAACAAAAAGAATAAAGAGAGGGTGTTTATGTTTTGGTTCTTTTCAAGAATGGAAGATGAACAAAGAATTGAATCTGAGGCTTGTGTGCATTCGGCAAGGGTGAAAAGAAAAAGAAGATGGCCTTCCAATGCCTTGGTGATTTCGGTACTAGGAGGAATGGTTTGAGAGAATAGACAATATAAGACCAAAATGGTCAAAACTCAAATGGCCAAAAAAAAAAGAGAAAAAAATGGTTTACCTTTTGTCCAATAAACATTCGGCTAAGAGGAGAAAATTAGAGAGAAACAAGCTTTGAGAAAAAACACCAAATGACTAAACTAGCTCCTAATCCCTATCAAACTACTAACAAAATTCGCCAACCTCCCTAGCCCCCAAAATCGTCCAAGTTTATGGACAATTAGCCATTCAAAGCTTTCCAAAACAAAGCCCTTGATTCATGGCTTATGTCCCCTTATCACCTTAATTCATGAGATTCTTTTCCTTAAACCTTTACTTACCTTTTTCCTTTGGTCTTCTTACCAAAAATGATATCCAACTCATCCCTTAACCTTATCCATGACCGACACTTTCTAAGGAAAGCAAAAATAAAAGCTTTCAAAATGCATGCTAGGAGATTCAAACCTCTCCCCTCAAGCAAACATGCATGCGTCAACTCCACCTTGCTACTAGCTCATCTTATGCTAGTTTTTATCACTTAAATCTACTTAAACCTCAAAGTCACTTGCTCCACTTCAATTAAATACTCCTTACTAAAATTTATTCAAATTCTGAATAGTTATCAAGTCTTCTCAAGACTATACTAAACATGCAAAATTTTAATTATACACAAGTTAAGCACCAAAACACGTATCATATCAATACTAAAATTTTAGGTTGTTACAATTCATCTAGCGACAGGAATTAGAGGTGCCCCCTCTAACTTATCTTTTACCTCCGAATCAAGTTTCCACACTTCCAATTCAAGGAATCCATCTAAAAATTCAGGAAGTTCATTTCTCTCCTTCTCTTTCGATTTTCTTACTATAGGTTTCTTATCTATCTTTGTACATTGAGGGCAATGTACATCTTAAGTGTGGGGGGTAAAAATTATTTAGAAAAAGTGCCTAACTTTTTGCATTATTCTCAAAATCCCTAAATGATATCTTGTCTTAAGTAATTTTCTCATATTACTAATTAGAATGAAATTCCTGTTGATTTATGATTGATATGTTTTAGATTAAGTCATTGATAATTATACAGTGATGATTTAAACTTTAAGATACTAGAGAATCAAGCATGATGAGCCTATTTTCAAAAATTAAAATTTTGTTAGGTTGTCTACCTGAATCTAATTATTACCTTGAAATTTGAAATTTGCAAGGTTGTCATAAAAAACCCATATTTTTTGTGAGATCTTGAACCTTTAAAGTATACATTCTTTTCGTGCTCACTTTATTATGAGTGTGTCAACATTGATTTGTTATTCAAGAACTTTCTTCGATTATACATGTCGAGACCACACCTTTGATTTGATATACAGAGATGATAAAGGCACTTAGGATTTAACCTACTTACTCCATAAAGGCTACCTTCGTAATTAACCCCTAGTAAACCCTATTGAACTTAACAACCCTTTTTATTAACTCACCCACTAATATTAACTCAAAACCCATCTTGTATTTGTTATCACCATTCCTTTTAAGTACCCTTCTATCTAGACTTGATTTAATCAGTTGCCTAATTATTTTATTTCAGTAGTTGAAATCATCTTATATTATGTACTTATGTTGATTTGTTCTTAAAAAAACCAAAATATATTCATTATTAGTTCTATGTTCTAATGAGCTTAATCAGTTAAATTCACATACTTAGAAGAAGCTCGTATTATTAGTATTTCAAGTTTTTAATTAATGTAATTATTTAGGATTAGTTCATTCTTCCAATTAGGTAAATTGTCAATTCAATCTCGATTCTAACCCTCTGATTTAGCCTTTATCCACACCTTTAACCTAAGCCCCGTTACAACCCTTTTTAAAGACCTTTTGATTTGTGTATCATCTCATTTTATAGTGGTGGAGATTTGATTTTTAGGCAAGCCTATGGTAATAACTTTTCATGTTTGACTTTTGAGAGCTTAATTCTGAACCTTAAACACTTTGAGTGATTTGAGTGAATCTTTAGTGAGGATGTCAATCCTTGTCAGTTTTGAATCAAAGGTAATTATTTGGATAAGGGGAAATACCTATATTTTTCGTGCTAAAAACTTGTAACTTTGATTGTTTGAATCTTTTGGACTCTTTGTGTTAAATTATCCATGTATGAATTATCTATGAATTATGATGAAACATTGTTGATGAATATTATGAATTGAGGAAGTTCATTTTAATTGTGAGTTGAGAATTTTGCTTGAGGACAAGCAAAAGCTTAAGTGCGGGGGTATATGATAAACCGTAATATTAACATATTTTAATCCAACATTTAGCATACTTTTGGATGATTTATCCCTTTAATTATGGAAATAGGTGGTCCTAATCCCTTGATTTCATGTATTATACTCAGGAAAGCACCGGAGGATGAAAAGAATGAGAAACGGGCCAAAAACGGAGAAAATAGGCCTAACACAAAATTGACATGGCCTAGGCCCAAGACCACATGGTCGTGCCTCATTAACAGACCCGAACACGGCCTAGCCTCAACTTACATGGGCGTGTGCAAAGGACGTGTCCCTGACTTACCTGTTTGAATTCTATTCGGAATAGGGTACTTAGAGGCAAAGAAAGACATTCCAAAAGCCTATATAAATACCCTAGAGGCCGACATTCAAGGGGGCGTTCAGCTAGGCCAACGAGCCAAGCTAGAGGGGCTAAATTGTGGGATTTATTTGAAGAAAGCAAATTGATTTATCTCAAGAAACCGGAGTTATACTTAAGACGGAGGATCTCTCATTCAATTCCTTCATGGGTTTTAGGGTTTTTCTTATGTTTTATTTTATATTTTCTTCTGAGATGTATTCTTTTATGATTATGAACTAAACCCCTCAAATACATGAGGGGGATGAAACCTAAGATGGACCTTATTATTATTTTTGAGCGTGTGATAAATACTTATTTGTTTTTAACTATGTGTGACAGCCCGATTTAGGGCCTAGTCAGAATAGTGGTGCGAGACCATGAAACTGAGATGAAATTATGAGTTTTAAGGTTTATGTCATGTTTGCATGCTAGTATGAAGGTTTCATAAAGCAATTTTGCTAATTTTGAAAGGACTAAATTGCAAAAGTTGCAGAATATGAATTTCTAGAAGCTTTTGCATGAAATAGCTTTAGAATAATAATTATGAACCCCTAGATAGCAATTTCCCCAAAATTTAATTTTTGGACAAAGTTGGTCATGAGATAGTTTTATGGAAATTTTTAAAAAGAGGGGCATTTTGGTTATTTGCCTAATAAATGATTAAAATGGGAAAAAGATGACAAAAATCCATTCATCTTCTTCCCCAAGCTGCCAAAAATTCCAATAGCCATTGTTAGGGCTCTTTTAATTTTTCAAGCTTGCTAGTAAGTGCTCCTAAGCCCGATTTTTAATATTCTTCGTATTTTTGAAGTCCTAGTAGCATGAGTAAGCTATTTTTAGCTATTTGATGAGCTATAATGGATGTTAAAAAATGTGGTCATGTATGACATGCATGTATTTTGATGCTTTATGGAAGATTATGAAAGCTTTGTAACAGTCCGAATTTGACCCTAATCGAAACGGTGGTTTCGGGACCATGAATCTGAGTCTGAGAAATATTTTAATATTATATTTTGAGTCAGTTATATGTGAATTAATGTGTGTGAAAGTTTCGTATAAAAAATTAACTGTTTGTGTGCTCAATTAGTTAAAAAAGGACTAAATCGCGTAACTGGTAAAAGTGGCCTTTTATTTGATTTATGGTTAGATTGATGTGGCTTTATTTTAGTGAAGCCCTTAAAGGGTAATATAACCATTTTAAGTTATAGTGGACGGCTATGTGGTCTTATAACATGTTTTTAAGTATTATTTTATATGTTAAAGATTATATTATAATTGTTTTATAATTTAATACTAAATTATAATAAAATCCCACTTGAGAACAACTTGATTTTAGCCTGATCGAAATGTGATTTCGGGACCACGAGTTCTAGTCGGAAAAATAAATTAATATTATTTTTAGTGTTAAATATGTATGATGGAGCATGTGTTAAAATTTCGTGAAATTATTTGACTGTTTGTATGTTTAATTTAAGAAAAAGGACCAAATTACATAAATGGTAAAAAGTAGCATTCATTAAATTAAAGGGTTTAATTGAAGTGTTGTTTGAAAGAATGAATTTGCATGTCTATTAACCCAAATCTCATGGTGATGGACGGCATAGTGATAGTGTGCTTATATTAAATCAATTGTTTTTAGTTAATGGCTTTTTATTCACTTATTTTATAATGTGAAGGGAATAAAAATAATAATGAGAAAACATTATTTTTATCTCCCCATTTCTTTTTCTTCATCTTCTCCACGAAAACAAAGAGGAAAGAAGAGAAAAACTTAAGCTTCATAGTTTCGGTTGATGCATGTTCTCTTAAGGTAAGTAGTTGAGTTTTATTTTAGTAAATTTCTATTAAATTGAGTTGGTTATCTTGATTTTATCAAAACCATGTTAAAATTTCTAGAATTTAGTACACTTAGATTCGCCATGGAGGTGAAATTGTGGGGTGTTGTGTTGGTAAATACAAGATAAGTTGAGAAAGGGATTTTGAGGAAATAGAAAATAGTAGTTTTAAATTGTTTGAAATGTTATGGAAATTATTGTAAATTGAGCATTGAAATGCCCTTTACATTCGGTTAATGTTTGTGTGAATGTTTATGATGTTGAGTTGGTTTAAATTGTTTGGTCATATAAACTTGTATATATATATATATATATATATATATATATGTTGAGATATATATATGTGTGTGAAGTAGTATATGCGCCATAAAGAGGGGTGAAGAGACAAAATGTGTTAGATTGTTATTAAATGAAATTTTTAAAAGGTGTAAATTATATGAGTTAAATAGTAGAATCTTGTCAATATTATTATTGGATTAAATTAAATAGGAAAATTGAAATTTAATAAATTACTTGACAATTATTTAGATCAAGTACAAAAAGAATCGGGATTGGATTGGGGAAAGGAGGAGTTAATTGAATAGTTGGGAAGCGAAGTCCGTCGATATTCGAGGTAAGTTTTTAAGCAATCATATTGTATAGAATTTATCTAAATTGATGTGTATACTTTTAACGGAAATATATGTACCTATGTGGTTGAGGTTTAAGCTTTATGAATGTATATATGTTAAAGGGTGGCTTAGATGGATAGTTATTTTAAAGGTATAATTTAATATGATTAAGTTTAGTTCGATTGAGATATGATATTCAAAAATTTGTACAAAGATTATGAAGTATATAAAAGTTTCGATATGAATTGGTTATGAAGCGACTTTATAAATATAATATCGGGCTTTAAGCCTAGCGAGCTTTGTGCGATGGATAATATCGGGCTTTAAGCCTAGCGTGCTTTATACCGTGAATTATTATAAGTATATGCTTAAATAGATTTTTGGATGATGTGGAATTTAAACCCGGTAAATGAGTTCGATGTTCAAGTATGGGTAATTCTATTGGTTATTGGAGATAAGGTAAATTTAGTAAATTGATAATTGTTACTAGTTATATGTGAGAATTTCACACCCTTGTTGTTTTCTCCTTCTTCCCTTATTGTTCTGTTAGATGGTGAAATTGTTAAGGATGGTAGGAGAAGGAAGTTGAATGGTTGCTGCATGCAGATAGCATGCATGCCAATAATGTTTGTATTCTTTGTGGTGTGGGTCGACTGATATGGAAAGAAATGGATAGTAGTGATGTATTTAATGCTATTGAATTCTTGTTTGAATGCAATCTAAGGTATTGAATTAATGCTGTGGAAATTGGTTTGTGTTTTAAAATGTCTGAAACCTGGTCATTTATGTGGTTAATGCTACCATTACGAGGACTGTTGGGTGAGAATAAATACAAAGCATAGGCTGCTGAAGTTATATCTACGGGTTATTTTAATCTGTTGACTTTAGTGAGTTCTTGAACTCCATACTTTAAAATTTTATTTATTTTGGTGTTCATTCATTGTTGCTGTCAGTTGAAAAAGGGTTAATTAATTTTGATAATAGCTATTCGGGTGGTGAATGGTACATTAAAGTTTAACAAACACATTTGGGGAAGGTTTGAAGTTAGCTTACATGCTGTTCGATTCGTACTGCATGAGGGAGTTAAAGTTGAACTTAAGACAGTTTATTACTAATTAAAATGCTGCTGTTATACTATAAATCATTGGCTGTCCAAATTAGGACAAATTCATGGTACTTAGTTAATTAAAATGCTGATGTTATACTATAAATCATTGGCTGTCCAAATTAGGACAAATTCATGGTGCTTAGTTAATTAATATGCTGCTGTTATATTGTAAATCATTGGTTGTCCGATTTAAGACACTTATTGTATTTTAGTTGTTAAATGTTGTCGTTAGTAGGAGGATTATTGCTGTCCAAAATAGGTCATCTTTGGTTATGTCATACTAACCTTAAATGCATGTAATAATAAAGATTAAAGCTAACCGAAACATGTAGTAATGCTGTCCAAAAGTGGCAATTGTTGTGTCTATTTATGTTTCAAGATCAGGTCCAATTTTGTAAGTAAATTGTTGACCAATTTGGAAATAAAAATATCTATTATTGAATGTGTGAGTGTTTGGCCTTAAGGTTATGAAAGGTGAAAGTTTAAGAAAAATAGTAAATTTATGGGTAAGTGAAGTTACTTAACTAGGAAACATGGATTATATGAGAAAAGTGATTCTATATGTGTATGTGATTAACTAAATTTGGCCTTTTTGAATTGAATTATATATGTTTCTATGGTGAATTATTTGCTTATGGCTTACTAAGCTTTCAAAGCTTACTTTGTGTAATTTTCCTATGTTTATAGAGTTCGAAGACTTGCTCGGGTTGGAAGTCGAAGGAGATCTCATCACACTATCCAATTTAGTAGTTAAAAGGGGTGTTAATTGAATAAATGCTTGGAGATTTAGTTACGTGGCATGCATAGTCTAGTTTTGATATTGCTAGTTTGGACGTTGTATATGTTTGTATAAGCCATGCGAAAATGGCTATACTTTAGTGTATAAGTATGATTAATGTTTGGTGTTTATATGAAACAGTTTTCAGTTAACAGCAGTTATGTGATTTTGAAAAATCACCAAAAATAGGAGAAATGGAATTAAAGAGTGAATAAGATATAGAATTAAAGTTTATTGTGTCTATTTTATATGAAATAAACAAAGTAAGAAAAGAAATTTTATATTATGAGATATTTCAAGTTTAGCGAGACAGGTTTTGAATGACTTTGTGATTCCCTATGCTGTCTTGGAAAAAAAATTGTTATAAATTGTACAAAAATAATCATGGATCATTGTTTATATGATTAGAAAGCTTAATGAGTCTATTTTTGATTAGAATAAACAAGAACATTATTGAAATTCTGTACAATGAGATAACTGAATTTTTGTAAAGATAGGTCAGAACCATCAAACAGTAAAATAGAGGAAACTTTGGTGAATAAACTGTACTAATTGGCCATATGAAAAATTCTGGAAATATTAAGGTAAGAATATATATGAGTCTAGTTTCAAGGAAAATTTACGGATTCAAATTTCGAGTTTTGTAACTCGAGTTATGGTCAATTTAGTCAGCGTGATGCAGTAGGACAGTTTTAAATTTTTTTTTTATGCCTTGAATTAGTAGTCAAGTCTAGTAATGCCTCATACTTGACTCCGGCAATGGTCTCGGGTAAAAGGGGTGTTACAAGCTTGATGTAGTACAAACATCTTTTGTTAAGTGACTTTCCATGGAAATGCATGTAGGGACTTAATTGTGAAAATCTTAAGTTTGGTCATACATGTTTGATTTTGTGAGAATTGATGATTGTTATAGTTGAGACTATTAATCAGCTAAGCATGTAGTTTAAGAAAGTTGTATAAAAATCATTTTACGAGCCTAGGGGCAAAAGTGCAAATATGAGAAAGTATAGGGGCAAAATAGTAATTTTGCCAAAGAATTAGTTATGGGTCAATTTAGTCAATATGCTTATTAAATGGTCTATTTATGATTATAGATCAAGGAAAATGAAGCCCAGATCAAAACCAAGACAAGAAGAAAGTCGAGGATTAAATTGCATATCTGCATACATTTTGTATATTGAGGTAAGTTTGTATGCTTTCTAAGCTTTATGATTTCTATCATTGAATGTTTAGTATAATGTACATTGTTATCATGGAATGCTTAATGTTTGTTAAATAAAGAAATCAATGTGATTAAGTATGAACAAGTTATCATGTAAGTCCAAGGACCCAAGCTTGGCATTGAACAAGTTATCATGTAAGTCCAAGGACCCAAGCTTGGCATTGAATAAGTCATCATGTAAGTCCAAGGATCCAAGCTTGGCATTGAATAAGTTATCATATATGTCCAAGGTAAGCTTGGCATTGATTCAAGAAGAGATATATCATGTAAGACTGTATCTAGGATATGACTTTGGCATCAAGTTACGTGGGATGAGAGTTAGTATCCTCGGTTATTCTGTAACACCCCAAACCCGCCTAGAAGTTAGGCCCGAATCTGGCATGTCACATTGAAGGAAGTTGAAAAGCTAAGCAATTGTTTTAGAAAAGTTTTATCAGATTTTTGAACTCCGAGTTCGTTGTTTGATTAAGAAAAATGTGATTTACTAAATGACCGTTTAAAAGTTGTTATTATTTTGAAAAATTGTTTTGTTATGAAAGTTGAACTTGCATCGTTGCGTAAACAAGATATTTTAGAAAACGATTGCTAATGTTTTAAGAAAACCCCATATTTATAAGTTTAACAGTTATAAATGAAAACTTAGAAAAATAAACCAATGGCCTTATTACAAAATATTAACCCAAAATAAATAATCTAAAAGAAAAGGCAAAAATTAAAATTACTAAAGTTCACGAGTAGTATCTCTGATGTATAGCCACCCCCGAGTCCTCCACGGCTCCCAATCCTCAATCGCTGGGAATCACCTGAAACATTTAAAAAAAAGAGGGGGTAAGTTTATGAAAACTCAGTGTATAAAACCCTCGTAGGTAAGAACATGCATCAAAATAATCCGGGCCGAAGCCCATTATAGTAATGGTGGTAATTGGGGCCTTAGCCCAAAATAGCCTCGGTTGAGCCTTAACCTATATCATATGTCATAGCAGATAATGTATGCAATGCGATGCAAACCCAGCCCAACCTAATTTTCCATCCTCTACACACCAACCCGTACCAAGCATCACACCGTGGGGATTTCTACAATCAACCCCCATCCGCTACACACCATCTTGACAATCATGCTGTCAGAAAATGTGGTAGAGCCACCGATCAATATGTGACCTTAAAACAACCGTGGTAGAGCCACCGATCTCCATGTGACCTTATGAACAATGTGGCGTATACCGATCACTATATGACCTTACGAACAATGCACTCACTATGTGACCTTATCACTTCCCTTTATCAACATTCCGATATCCCATGCACAACATTTATATCGTGACAGATGTATCATGCTAGTAACAAGGTAATAGATCATCACATACAACCAACTCATATCAGATAATTACAGACACGTACCTGGCACTTCCTACCTTACCCCCCAAGGGTATGTTGACTGTATTTACAGCCTTTTTTTGGCTTTTCAGCCCATACAATTAATAATACAATTAAGTAAAGTGTGTTAGGGTTTACACACAATCACGCTAATCAACCCCTAAGGGTATAACGATAATTTTACCTACTGAGGGTATTTCAGTAATTTACCTACCAAGGGTAATAAGGTAATTTCACAAACCAGGGGTATTTTGGTAATTTTACAAACTAGGGGTATTTTGGTAATTTTGCAAACTAAGGGTATTTCGATAATTTTACAAACCAGGGGCATTTCGATAATTTTACAAACCAGGGGTATTTCAGTAATTTTACAAACCAGGGGTATTTTGGTAATTTTACAAACTAGGGGTATTTTAATAATTTTACAAACCAGGGGTATTTCGATAATTTCACAAACCAGGGGTATTTTGGTAATTTCACAAATCAGGGTGTTAACGATCCAACAGAAGGTCTACTTTCGTCTTGAACGATTTAAGTATTCTACACAGAGATAATGATACGAATAGGCCTAAGGCCCATTCTCGGCCCAAGTGGGCCCACACGCTCGTGTGGCCATTTTAGCCCAAACCTAGCCACATATATGAGATTCACATAGTCTAGTTCAATATCTACTACTCAATCATACAATTTACTCATATGGGCCCTCGGGCCCATTGGGCCCAATTGGCCCCTATTGGGCCATCGTGGCCCAACAGCCTAAATCCACAAGAACACTACTGATGGCCTCAACTATCACGTTGAAGCCTCACACGTGCGCTCGCACGCTTGTGTGGCTACTATCACCGTGTGAACGACATTTCGGCATTTGCTTCTCTACAGCTAGAGTAGGGCGAGATACACACCTAATAGGAATCTGAAGCTGCTAAACCGCGCTCCGAGCACTCCTATGCCCAACGCCAACCAGGTATTCTCCTTCTCCTCCTAGGCAGCTCTATATATAGCTAGCTTCTCACCTTCCTTCTTTGTATCTTTTCGATGTGGGATCCCTCCGCTAGCAGAGTTTAAATCCAACTCAAACTCTGGCTGTCCACTCCGCAAAATAAATACTCCCTTGCATGTCATGAGATTTGAAACCATGCTCCCTTGTAGCATAATCCACGCCGCTAACCACTTGGCCACAAGCTTTTCTTGTGTCTAAAATCATGCGCAACTAAATATAACCCTATGGCAGAATTCTAGAGTCCATACAAAAAGAAAACCAAAAATGCAAGAGCCAAGACTTGAACCTTGGACCTCCTTCCTTCCTTATGGCGTTACCCCCTTGCCTCTTATATGGCATCACTTTGCCACTACACCACACACTTCACTTGTGTCATTTTTCTCCACATTTTATTCTTAAAGCCTACTACTAACTCTCAGGGTTTTATTCACCTAAAATCAAAATTTCCCTAAAGCCAAAGTTTGACCCCGGACTTCATAGAAACCCTCTAACCTTTCAAAATCACTCACCTAATAGGTCCAACTAGCACTAAAGCCGTTCTCTTATTCTCAAAATTTTTAAACGCACCTACGACTAAGGCCCATTGGGCCAATTCTTCTAGGCCCAATTTTAGGATGTTACAATTCGCAGAAATTCATCGAGCAAATGAGTAAAGTTAAAATGAGATAACAAGAAAGCTAAGTAAGCAAAGATATTACCAAGTTAAAATTGAGCATTATTTATGTTATGAGTGATGAATTAGAGATCATGATTATTAAATTAAAGTATGTTGATCAATGTGATCAAGTGATACAGGCACCATGTTTACCTTACAAGTATGAGGATAGTAAGTATCATGAGATATGTGAGAACCAATATGAGTAAGTAAGCTCTAAATTTGAAATTATGATACCATTGTTATGTCAAATGGGTAAGCAAGTTTATTAATCTGTGTTTTACATGCAAACTTATTAAGCTAAATGATTACGTCTTTAATCCTTTCTTTCTATGTAGTCTGGCCAAGCTAACTTGTGGATCGTTGGAGTCGAAGCTTGTAGCACACTATCAATCCTTATTTTGGTATAGCCAAGTTATTTTACTAAGTATGGCACGTATAGGAAGCATTCATTTTGAGAACATGTTTTAAGAAGGGCCATTGTATAAGTTATCAAACCATTATTCTTTTGTATATGGCTAAGTGGTTAGCCAAAATTGGTTATATGTATGTTGATGTATTTAATGAAGCATGTTGTATAGTTTTTGAAATGTATTGGTTTGATTCTAATTTCAGGGTGGCAAATGGGTTGGTAAATAGCCTCTAAGTGCTCACACGGTTAGACACACGGGTGTGTGTCTAGGCCGTGTAAACCCTGCACCTTATTATTATTACATAGGATAGGCCACGGTACAACCCCACGGACGTGTTTATAAGCCGTGTAGAATACAAGGTTTGAACATGGGCGTGTGCCCATACCGTGTGGATCAAGTCAGTATATCAAGGTTTATCACACGATTTAAGCCCATGGGCATGTTCAGGCCATGTGAAAATAGTCAGTAGCTTCCCACGATTGAAAACATGGGCGTGTCAAGGGGTACAGGGGCATGTCCCAAGCCACATGGACGTGTCCCAAGCCACATGGGCGTGTCCCAAGCCACATCCCCTACTTTAAAGAAAGGTTTTGATTATGTTCCAAAAGTTTCTAGATATGTGCTTAAGGTCTCGTAGGCCCATGAAATGTATGATTAGACTAATATATAGAAGTTTTTAAGTTAGGACGAAATTTTTTAGCCCATATGTGTATGTTTTAATAAGTTCAAGCATGGTAATGTCTCGTATCTAGTCCTAGCCTCGGGCTTGGGCATGGGGTGTTACATTTAGTGGTGTCAAAGCTACGGTTTAGTCGGTTCTAGGATTAACGTAGCATGAACATGAGTTTAGGTATACATGCGATACATAAGAATGTTTTAATAATGATAGTGTGACGACTCCTGGCTATTTAAATTATGTTTATACTGATAGTAAATGGATCTTGAAGAAGTTATGGCGGATGATGTAGAAAGTAATGCGCTGGCTCCCGCAGAAGGGACGGTGCCAGACGAGAATGAGAATAGACCCACTATGGTGAGTCAAGAAGGAGGGGAAGAGGCTAGAGAACCTTTCCTCCATATGATGAATGCCTGGTATACAGAATTCATTCGTGCAAACCTGAATGCATAACCCCCTCCACCCCCGCCTGTTCAAGAACCTGCTCCAATAGCCCCTCAAGTAGTAGAGGTGGTAAGAGGAGATAAACCTCCAATTGATAGGATAAGGAAACATGGAGTAGAAAAATTCTGGGCTAGAAAAGATGATGATCTAGAAAGAGCTAAATTCTGGTTAGAAAATACCATATTAGTATTTAATGAGCTGTCATGCACCCTGAAGAATGCATGAAGTGTGTAATCTCTCTCTTAAAAGACTTTGCTTAACAATGGTGGAACACCCTTGTGTCGGTAGTACCGAGGGAAAGGGTCACATGGGAATTCTTCCAAGAAGAGTTCAAGAAAAAGTATATCAGCCAAAGATTTGTAGACCAGAAGAGGAAGGAATTTCTAGAGCTGAAGCAAGGCAAGATGTCAATAACTGATTATGAGTGAGAGTTTGTACGGCTTAGCAAGTACGCTCATGAATGTGTATCTACTGAGGCCATTATGAGTAAAAGAATTGAAGATGGATTAAATGAGGACATCAAGTTGTTTGTTGTTGTCCTAGAATTAAAGGAATTTGTTGTGCTAGTAGAAAGAGCTTGTAAAGCCGAAGAACTAGTAAAAGAGAAGAAGAAGTCTAAAATGGAGTCTCGTGACTCTAGAAAGAGACAGTGGAATCAGTTATTCCAATCTTCATCCAAAAAGTCAAGAGATTTCCCTACCCAATTGGCTACTTCCACTGGGCTTTCAAGGAAAGACAAGAGTAAACAATATTCAGGGAATAAAGCATAGACTACTTTAGTTGCAAGTGTTGGTAATATTAGATCTGACAGACCTGAATGCCCACAGTGTGGCAGACATCACCTTGGAGAATGCCGAGCACATGAAAATGCATGCTTTAGATGTGGTTCTAAAGACCATTATATAAAAGATTATCCAGAGATGATGAAAGAAGAAAGAGCTTAGAACCCGAGATCCGAGAGTATGGTCAGAGGCAGACCTTAGAGGAACCCAAAAGTGGGGCAAGTGGAAGAGGTAACCCTAGAGAACAGGCTGCGAGACCCGAGGGTAGAGCGCCTGCAAAGACTTATGCCATTCGCACTCACGAAGAGGCATCTTTCCATGATGTTATTATGGGTACCTTTTCTCTTCATAATGTTAAAGTTATTGCTTTAATAGATCCCGGATCCTCGTACTCTTACATTTGCATGAAATTAGTATCCGATTTGAGTATGCCTATAGATTCTACAAAATTTATGATTAAAGTGTCTAATCCTTTAGGCAAGAGTGTGTTAGTTGATAAAGTTTGTAAAGATTATCCATTAATGATTAGAGGTCATTGCTTTAAATCAAATCTTATGTTGCTACCATTTGATGAGTTCGACCTCATTCTTGGCATGGACTGGTTGACTACCCATGATGTAATAGTTAATTGTGGGAAGAAATATATTGAAATGAGATGTGAGGATGGGGATACTCTTCATGTAGAATTAGGTGAACAAGGTAGATCACAGGCAATGATTTCTCTTATGACGGCACAGAGATATATAAGAAAAGGGTATGAAGCATATCTGGCCTATGTCATGAATGATAAAGGAACAGAACTGAAGATTGAGTCAGTACCAATAGTACGTGAGTACGTGGATGTTTTTCCCAGGAATTACCAAGACTACCACCAATTAGAGAGGTTGAGTTCAATATTGAGCTAACTCTCGATACTGTACCGATATCCATTATTCCTTATAGAATGGCTCCAACAGAGTTGAAAAAGCTAAAGTCACAGTTGTAAGAGTCAATAGACAAAGGCTTTGCAAGATCAAGTTGTTCACTATGGGGTGCTCCAGTTTTATTTGTGAAAAAGAAAGATGGCACCATGAGATTGTGCATAGATTACCATCAACTTAATAAAGTGACAATAAAGAACAAGTACCCACTGCCTAGGATCGATGATTTGTTCGATCAATTGAAAGGAGCCACTGTGTTCTCCAAAATAGACTTGAGGTCTAGGTACTATCAACTTAAAGTGAAGGATTCAGATGTATCCAAGACTGCCTTTCGAATGAGGTATGGGCATTATGAATTTTTAGTCATGCCCCTTGGGTTGACCAATGCTCCCGCGGTATTCATGGATTTAATGAACCGCATATTTAGAACATACCTCAACAAGTTTGTATTTGTTTTTATTGACAACATACTGATTTATTACCGAGATGAGAATGATCATACTGAACACCTACAGACAGTTCTACAGATTCTTCGAGAAAATCAATTATATGCCAAATTCAGTAAAAGCAAATTTTGGCTCAAGGAAGTAGAATTTCTTGGACATATTGTCTCGAAAGATGGAGTTCGAGCAGATCCAAATAAGATCTCGGCCATAATGGATTGTAAGCCACCGAAGAACATCTCTGAGATTAGAAGTTTTATAGGCCTAGCTGGCTATTACAGACAATTTGTCAAGGGGTTTTCCATGATTGCAACCCCGATGACTAAACTGTTACAAAAGAATGTGAAGTTTGAATGGTCAAAACAATGCCAACAAAGTTTTGAGAAGTTGAAAGCAATGTTGACAGAAACTTCAATTTTAGTACAACCTAAGTTAGGGAAAGAATTTGTGATTTACAGCTATGCATCCTTAAACGGATTAGACTATGTCCTAAGTTAGGGAAAGAATTTGTGATTTACAGCTATGCATCCTTAAACGGATTAGACTATGTACTCATGCAAGAAGGCAAGGTGATTGCTTATGCCTTAAGATAGTTGAAGCCTCATGATTTAGAATTAGCTACCATAGTCTTTGCTTTGAAGATTTAGAGACACCATTTATATGGTGAGAGATGTTAGATTTTTACTGATCATAAAAGTCTAAAGTACTTGATGACGCAGAAAGAGTTGAACTTAAGGCAACAGAGATGGTTAGAGTTGATAAAAGACTATGAGTTGGTCATTGACTACCACCCAGGAAAGGCAAATGTAGTCACCGATGCTTTGAGCAGGAAGTCCCTTTTTGCATTAAGGGCATTGAATCCTGGATATCTTAGCAGACGATGGTTCTATTATAGCCGAGTTGAGAGCTAGACTAATGTTTTTTCATGAAATCCTAGAAGCTCAGAAAGAAGATAATAAATTGCAAGTCAAGAGAGCTCATTCAAGCCAGATGTTGAATCAGACTTTCGGATTAATTCTGATGGATACTTGATGTTTAGAGATAGAGTTTGTATACTGAGAAAAGAGGAGTTGATTCAAAGAATTTTGTATGAAGCACATAACAGATGTTTGTCTGTACATCCAAGAAGTACTAAGATGTATAATGATTTAAAGCAATAGTATTGGTGGCCAAAATGAAGAAAGATATTTTAGAATTTGTTTCCAAGTGCATGATTTGCCAGCAAGTAAAGGTTGAACACCAAGTACCTTTGGGTTTACTTCAACCCATTTTGATTCCCGAGTGGAAATGGGACCGTATCACCATGGATTTTGTAGTGGGGTTACCATTGTCACCAAGCAAGAAGGATGCTATATGGGTTGTAGTTGATAGACTCACAAAGTCAACCCATTTCATACCCGTACGAATGGATTACTCCCTTGAAAAATTAGCAAACTTGTATGTTTCAGAAATAGTAAGGCTTCACGGAGTTCCCTTATCGATTATATCGATAGAGATCCGAGATTCACATCCAGATTTTGGAAGAGGCTAGAAGAAGCATTAGGTACAAGATTGAATTTTAGCACAGCTTTTCATCCTCAAACTAATGGTCAATCAGAGAGGTTAATTCAAGTACTCGAGGATATGCTCAGATGTTGTATTTTAGAATATCAAGGCAGTTGGGAAAAGTTTCTCCCATTGATAGAATTTACCTACAATAATAGTTTTTAGTCGAGATTAAAGATGGCGCCTTATGAGGCTCTATATGGGCGTAAATGCACAACACCTTTATTTTGGATTGAACTCAAGGAAAACCAAAATCACGGGGTCGATCTAGTTAAAGAAGCTGAAGAGAAAGTGAAAGTGATCCGAGAATGTTTAAAAGCTACCTCAGACAGACAGAAATCCTATTTGGATTTAAAGAGAAAAGAGATAGAGTACCAAGTCGGGGATAAAGTGTTCTTGAAAGTGTCACCATGGAAAAAAGTTCTCAAATTTGGCCAGAAAGGCAAATTGAGTCCACGTTTCATTAGACCTTATGAGATTACTGAGAGATTTGGGTCGGTAGCTTACCGTTTGGCTTTGCCATCAGAATTGGAGAAGATACATGATGTGTTTCACGTGTCAATGTTGAGACGCTACCGATAAAATCCTTCACATGTAATTATCCCGTCAGAGATAGAGATTTGTCCCGACATGACTTATGGTAAAGAACCAGTCAAGATTTTAGCTAGGGAAGTCAAAAACCGATAAATAAAAGTATTGCCCTAGTGAAAGTATTATGGAAAAGACATGGAATAGAAGAAGCTACGTGGGAACAGAAGAGAATATGAGAAACCAGTATCTCAAACCTTTTGCTATAAGATTTTCGAGGACGAAAATCCCTAAGGGGGAGAATTGTAACAGCCCGATTTAGGGCCTAGTCAGAATAGTGGTGCGAGACCATGAAATTAAGATGAAATTATGAGTTTTAACGTTTATGTCATGTTTTCATGCTAGTATGAAGGTTTCGTGAAGCAATTTTACTAAATTGTGGTTGAATGGTCCAAAAGGACTAAATTGCAAAAGTTGCAAAATATGAATTTCTAGAAGCTTTTTGTATGAAATAGCTTTAGAATAATAATTGTGAACCCTTAGATAGCAATTTTCCCAAAATTTAATTTTTGGACAAAATTGGTCATAAGATAGTTTTATGCAATGGGCATTTTGGTCATTTGCCTAATAAATGATTAAAATGGGAAAAAGATGATAAAAAACCATTCATCTTCTTCCCCAAGCTACCGAAAATTCCAATAGCCATTGTTAGGGCTCTTTCAAATTTCCAAGCTTGCTAGTAAGTGCTCCTAAGCCCGTTTTTTGATATTCTTCGTATCTTTGAAGTCCTGGTAGCATGAGTAAGCTATTTTTAGCTATTTGATGAGCTATAATGGATGTTCAAAAATGTGGTCATGTATGACATGCATGTATTTTGATGTTTTATGGAAGATTATGAAAGCTTGATGTAGTAGAAACATCTTTTGTTAAGTGACTTTCCATGAAAATGCTTGTAGGGACTTGATTGTGAAAATCTTAAGTTTGGTCATACATGTGTGATTTTATGAGAATTGATGATTGCTATAGTTGAGACTATTAATCAGCTAAGCATGTAGTTTAAGAAAGTTATATAAAAATCATTTTAAGAGCATAGGGGCAAAAGTGCAAATATGAGAAAGTATAGGGGCAAAATAATAATTTTTCAAAGAATGACTTATGAGTCAATTTAGTCAATACGCTTATTAAATGGTCATTTATGATTATAGATCAAGAAAAATGAAGCCTAAATCGAAACCGAGGCAAGAGCAAAGTTGAGGATTAAATTGCATATCTACATTCATTTTTGTATATTGAGGTAAGTTTGTATGATTTTTCTCATTGAATTGTTTAGTATAATGTACATTGTTATCATGGAATGCTTAATGTTTGTTAAATAAAGAAATCAATGTGATTAAGTATGAACAAGTTATCATGTAAGTCCAAGGACCCAAGCTTGGCATTGAACAAGTTATCATGTAAGTACAATGACCCAAGCTTGGCATTGAACAAGTTATCATGTAAGTCCAATGACCCAAGCTTGGCATTGAACAAGTTATCATGTAAGTCCAAGGACCAAAGCTTGGCATTGAATAAGTCATCATGTAAGTCCAAGGACACAAGCTTGGCATTGAATTAGTTATCATATAAGTCTAATGTAAGCTTCGCATTGATTCAAGAAGAGATATATCATGTAAAACTATATCTAGGATATGGCTTTGGAATCAAGTTACGTGGGATGAGATTTAGTATCCTCGATTATTCGCAGAAATTCATCGAGCAAATGAGTAAAGTTAAAATGAGATAACAAGAAAGCTAAGTAAGCAAAGGTATTACCAAGTTTAAATTGAGTATTATTTATGTTATGAATGATGAATTAGAGATCATGATTATTAAATTATAGTATGTTGATCAATGTGATCAAGTGATACAGGCACCATGTTTACCTTACAAGTATGAGGATAGTAAGTATCATGAGACATGTGAGAATCAGTATGAGTAAGTAAGCTCTAAAGCTGAAATTATGATACCATTGTTATGTCAAATGGTTTATATTAAGTAAGTTTATTAATCTGTGTTTTACATGCATACTTACTAAGCTAAATGGTTACGTCTTTAATCCTTTCTTTCTATGTAGTCTCGCCAAGTTAACTTGTGGATCGTTGGAGTCAGAGCTCGTAGCACACTATCAATCCTTAATTTGTTATAGCCAAGTTATTTTACTAAGTATGGCATGTATAGGAAGCATTCATTTTGAGAACATGTTTTAAGAAGGGCCATTGTATAGGTTATCAAACCATTATTCTTTTGTATATGGCTAAGTGGTTAGCCAAAATTGGTTATATGTATGTTGTTGTATTCAATGAAGCATGTTGTATAGTTTTTGAAATATATTGGTTTGATTTTGATTTTAGGGTGGCAAAAGGCTTGGTAAATAGCCTCTAAGTGCTCACACGGTTAGACACACGGGCGTGTGTCTAGGTTGTGTGAACCCTGCACCTTATTATTATTAATCAGGATAGGCCACAGTACAACCCCACGACCGTGTGTCTAAGCCGTGTAGAATACATGGTTTGAACATGGGCGTGTGCCCATACCGTGTGGATCAAGTCAGTATATCAAGGTTTATCATATGGTTTAAGCCCACGGGCGTGTTCAGGCCATGTGAAAATAGTCAGTAGCTCCCCACGGTTGAAAACATGGGCGTGTCAAGGGGTACACAGGTGTGTCCCAAGTCACATGGGTGTGTGACCCCTGCTTTAAAGAAAGGTTTCGATTAAGTTTTGATAGTTTTTAGATATGTGTTTAAGGCCTCGTAGGCCCATGAAATGTTTGATTAGACTAACATAGAGAAGTTTTTAAGTCGGAACGGATTTTTAACTCATAAGTGTATGTTTTAATGAGTTCAAGCATGTTAATGTCTCGTATCCAATCCTAGCCTTTGGCTTGGGCATGGGGTGTTACACTATGAGTTCTTAATTCTTGTTTTGATATTTCAGGATATTGATTCAAGCATTTATGCACTTAGGCAGATGAGGACTAGACCCTGTTTAAGAGTAGATCTAGCATAGTTAAGCGGAGTTGATCGCAACCCTAGAGATAGGATGACGAAAATCTGTCGGATTAGGGTCAAACCTAATATGAGAGTCCATCGATCGAGTTAATGCAATTCTAGGGGTTTTAATTAGAAAGAGATTTCAATTAATCAACCTAGGGTTAGACGTTAGTAGCCTAGAGAGAGGTATTAATATAAATTAGGGAATCCTACGGATCAAGTCAAGTGAATAAATAGTCTGGTTCAGAGTTAGATAACAAGAGAAGTCTAGGAGGATTCTTCCTCGGGTATTATCTTAATCAATTGGTTTTTCCCACAAGTATTTTCCCAAATTCAATCTCTTCGTCTTCGTATCTTTAGCTTAGTAGTTAGTTAATTTTAGGTTAAACAACAATTCCTTTAATTCTTAGGTTAAATAATAAAAATAAAGTTAATATTCGTACTTTTGGTTCCTTTAGGTTCGACAATCCGGTCTTGCCACTAAACTATACTATTGTTCGATAGGTGCGCTTGCCTCAATCGTTGTCTTAGTTAGTTTTCAGGTTTGATCATTCTTTTTATAAATTTTTAAGACTCTTACACACGATCAGTAACCATGAATATGTTTACTTGATTGCCATAGTCAAACTATGGTCTTGTTCGTATCACAATATCATAGCCCAGTTATAATTTTGCATGTTGTCATGATGCCATAGCCTCACTATAGTCTTACACGAAATCTAATATCGATACCAATGGTATATCCCAGATATGGTCTTACATGGAAACACATGTCGATGTCGATGCCATACCCTAGATATGGTATTGCATGGGATCTTAAATCGATGTCGACGCCATATCCCAGATATGGTCTTACACAATTTCATATCGAAGCCATGTCCCAGACATGGTCTTACACGAAATCGCTATTCGATGCCGATGCCATATCCCAGATATGGTCTTACACGGAATCATTATTCTATGCCGACACCATATCCCAGATATGGTCTTACACGGAATCGTTATTCTATGCCGACACCATATCCCAGATATGGTCTTACACGGAATCACGTATTGTTTCCAATGCCATGTCCCAGACATGGTCTTATATTGGATAACATGTACTGCCATGGTCCAACCATGGTCTTATTCATTAATTTATTATTGAACGACCGTACTCATCTCCTGCGTTCTACTTAATTTAACTTCCTAGTTTAACTTCCATACTATCATAATAGTTATGGCTTCATAACATAGTCATAAAAAAAAATTATACATCCTCTACTTTAATAGTCGCACATGAGATTCAACTATGTAGACATACTGATTATACATCATTCAAATAGTTGTAAATACACATATATCTCGTTCACCGGGTAAGTTTACTCACTATGTTCACTTAACCAAATAGGTTGAGTATACAACATTGTATGCACATTGAACCAATATGGATAAGCTTATCACCTTATAACTTTCATTTCATTCTTCAATCTAGGACGATCTCATTTCATACTTTATCACATACATGCCATGAATTTTTATTCATACCTTTCTGAATTTCATTACATCATAAGCACATTTCAATTATCTCATTATCATTTTCACCATTATCGAAAATAGCTAGGCTGGGGACCATCTTTGTCTTAACAGAACAATCTCATTAAAGTCGGGAGATATCACACTATCATAACGAATAATATGGCATGTATAAATAAACTCTCATATGCTAGGTTAGTTCGAGAATTGACTAAACCATAGCTTTGATACCACTAAATGTAACACCCTTTACCCGTATTCAACTCTGAAACCGGGTACGAGGCATTATCAGACTTGACTTGCTTGAGCATTCAACTTTGGGCTATAAAATTTGTTCCAATTTAAAACTTTTTCATTTACAATCGTAACGTCCCTATCATGGGTCTACGAGACCCTTTACATATACTCGGGATGCTTCGGGACCAAATTGAAACTTTTAAACACTTAGAAAATTTTTGACACAAAACTGGGCCACACGCCAGTTTGAAGAGTGGGACACGCCCGTGTGATATATTGCACACCCGTGTTCTAAGCCCGTGTAGAATTATTTTCTTTTGAACCTACAGGGGCTTTCACATGGTCGAACACACACCTGTGTTCTTGGCCCGTGTGCTCCACACGGCCTAGACACGCCCGTGTGTAAAAACCTGGGTATTTTGTTTGTGACATCAGCAACATCATATGGGGCGCATGGCCTAGGCACATGCCCGTATGGCTAGCCCGTGGATGACACTAACTTGCAAGACTAATATGCAGGGGACACACGGCCAAGTCACACACCCATGGGATTGACCGTGTGTCACACACGGCCTAGACACAAGCCCATGTGTCTACCGTGTGGACAAATTCAAGGCTATTTTCCAAGCCATTTAGCCACCCTCATTTGCACACATTCACACATCATCACATAGCATTCTCAAATCATCAATTATAACTCTTGAATTATCACATTTGCATCATGAAAATCAACTATCTTCCTATATACGAGGGAGAACTATTATTAGCACCACTACAATCGACATGAGCCATCATCCATGGCTATACACAGCAACATCCATAAACTCCTTTAGGCCAACATATTTGGCTACTTTAACTATGACTTAACTCAACCAAAATAAGATCTCTATACATGCCATATCTCAAGAAGACTTGAAACCTTACACTTGAGCGACTGCTCGATAGTCTGAAAGCATCTCCGTAGTTTCCAATCCGAGCTAGTTAAGTTAACCTATAAGAGATAGGAAATGAAGAGGAGTAAGCAATAACGCTTAGTAAGTTCATATGCAAATGATAAGCAATTATTGGCATTTATTTATTATACTCAACCACAAGGTTATATAATAAAAGTTTCATGGTAAACTATATTTATTTAAATTTATATACGAACCAAATTCATTTATTAATAGAACTATGTTCTCATTATGTGTACAACATCCTTGTACATATAATATGTTCAATATTTGATTGCCCAATTGAATTAATTCTATAATTAATTTAATTCATGTGACAACCAAACACAATACCAACTATGTTTTATTCCGTTCATTTCAACCATAGGGTGTGACCCTGTAGGTTCCTGTAACGTTAGCCGTAATACTAGAACAATTCTAATGTTACAAATAATGAGTGGCATCTAGCAATGCATCATTGCTATCTAAGTTACAAGAAGTCATGATTCAACATAACCTTTTGTGATTAACCTTTCATTAATTAATCCTTAAGTATTTTATCTCTAGAATGGACACAAGTCATGGAATAGTCACACATGCATAGTCCATCCCATGTTTCTTAATATCTTGAGTAGACTATGGTATAAAAATAAGTATAACATCTCATATCAACTTATTTGAGCATGGCCATGCATTTTTAGTCTCACTCAATAAAGTGGCCTAAGATATTAAGCCCATAATGTGGGAGGGACTTATCTTATATTATTAAACCATATCCCTCTACATAGATTGTGGTATATCCAACATCAGCCTTTATAGGACAACCAGTTACGCTGTAAGTTTGACTGTATCAAAATAAACAACTCACGATGTTGGGATAATGATGATCTCAAGTCTGAGGATCATATACATATTAATCACTATGAGTAATGTTGTGACAATTACATAATAATTTAAGAAACATACTCATAGCGGGTCAGTCCAATATGTTGTTCTCTAACACACATATTCATGCATTGATTTTGACACTCAATATCATTGACAACTCTTTATCATCAATCAACTACATGTTAGTCTTAATGCATTATTGTTGTCCTAGTAAACAATAATACTTGACTAAGGATCTTTTAAGAATAATCATATTATTCTCATGACATTATTATAAAAAGTTTATTTGTACACAAAAAAAAAAACTAAAATAATAATGACAACGCCTTATATTAATAAACATGGTAAATCAAGTATGTTATTACAACCATCTCATGATTGATCTTTGGGCATACTCTTACAGACCCAAGTCAGAAACCTCACTTGTTTGGACACGGGGTAGGACATGGGCTGGGACACAGCCATGTGCCCCAATTTCGAATGTCAACACGGCCTATGACACGGGCGTGTTTGATGGCCGTGTGAGACACACGGCCTGGTCACACAGGCATGTGTCCCCTATTTTAGGGAAAAAAATTATAAGTGTTTAAAAATTTCTCGAATTATCGGTTTAGTCCCGAACCACTCTTAATGCATGTTTAAACCCTCGTAGGCTTGTTTGAGGGACACTATGATTGATTGTGATTGAATTGTATTTGAATTGATTAGTTGTGTATGGAATGTATGTTTAAAAGTGTTGCAAGATTGGTAATGCTCTGTAACCCTATTCTGACGGTGAATACGGGTGAGGGGTGTTACATTTATTGGTATTAGAGGTACGGTTTAGTCAATTCTAGGACTAACATAGCGTGTATGAGAGTTTAGCTATACATGCCATATATAAACTGTGATAGTGTAATGACTCGGAACATTTTAAAATGTGTTTTTACATAGTAAATGGATCCCAATCGAGCAATAGCTGATGATGTTGAAAGTAATGTGCCCTGCTCATGCTCAAGGGATAGCACCGTTTGATTCTAGACCCGTAACGGGCAGCCAAGGAGGAGAGGCTAAAGAAGCCTTCTTCCAGATGATGAACGAGTGGTACACTTAATACATTCGTATGAACCCGGCTGCTCAAGAAACTCCACCCCCTCCTAATCCCTAATCGGTTCCTGTAGCTCCTCAAGGAGTCGAGCTTTTAAGATTGAATAAGCCTCCAGTTGATAAGATCCGTAAACACGGGGATGAAGAGGTCGGAGCTAATGTTGATGATGACCTTGAGAGAGTTGAGTTTTGGCTTTAAAATACAATCAGAGTGTTTGATGAACTTTCTTGTACATCGGCTGAATGCTTAAAGTATGTTATTTTCTTTCTATGAGACTCTGCGTATCAGTGGTGGAATACGTTAGTATCAATGGTACCAAGAGAGGGAGTCACCTGGGAGTTCTTTTAGATCGAGTTCTAGAAGAAATAAATCAGTCAACGGTTCCTTGATAAAAAGCATAAAGAATTTCTAGAATTGAAACAAGGTCCTATGACCGTAACTAAGTATGAAAGAGAATTCATACGGTTAAGTAGATATGCTCGAGAGTATGTTTCTACTAAAGATATAATGTGCAAGTGGTTTGTTGATGGGTTGAACAAAGACATTAAACTTTTGGTTGGGATTTTAGATTTAAAAGATCTTGTTGTGTTAGTTGATCGGGCTTACAAAGCCGATGACTTTAGCCGAGAAAAGAAAAAAGCTGATTCAGAGGCCAGAGATTCAAGGAAAAGATCAATGAATAAACCTTCTCATTCTTCATCAAAGAAATTTTGAGATTCATACAATAGATCTAATGCATCAAATATCAGAATAGAGATCGTGGAAATCAAACTATGAATTCTAAAGCTCAAGCAACATCTTCCCGATGTTTGCAGTGTGAGAAATAAGAAACTCGAGTGTCAATAGTGAGGGAGAAGACATTTTGGTGAATGCTGGAATAAGAGTACTAAATCTTGTTTCAAATGTGGTTCACCAAATCACTTTATTCGAGACTGTCCTGAGTTATCAAGGAAAGAAAAAAGTTCAGAATGTAAGATTGAGCAATACGTGTAACATCCTAAAATTTAAGGGTTTGTAATATCTATGTAATTGCATGTTATGTTGGTTCTGCGTGTTGTTTAAGGGTGTTTAAGGGCCCTAGGAAGGTTTGGGGTTGTGTTTGAGCCCTGGTAAAATTTTGGTTTTTGGGCACTTTAGTGGGGTAAGCTAGTGAAGACAGGACTTAAGCATAATTGTTTGTATCTTGATATCACAAGTAACAAGTTGGCCTAGTGGGTGGCGTCACAAGGGAGCATGGAATGGGGAGTGTTCAAATCCCACCTACTCCAAAAAGGAGCTTTATTTTTGTGCTCAGACAAGGGAGGTGGCTAAGTAGAGATCAAACTCTGTAGGAGAGAGGAAAGACTCAGTCAAATGAGTTTGAATGAGTGATGGAGAAGAGTTTGAGGAGTGAATCAAGGAGTAAATCTTGGAGTTGAGGGGGGATAGGTAGTGTTGGCCGAATGTAGGGAAGTGCATGGAGAAATTCGGTACATGTTTATTTTTTTGGGAGTGTGCATTCAGTTTGTGTAAGGAATGCTGAAGGTTGTTGTCATTTTGGTGCATTTTGAACATTTATTCAAAGATTTTGAGTCATTTCTCCTTTGGCAATTCTCAGGTTATCGAAATATTCTTCTTCTTTTCTTTCATATTTCTTTCTCTTAGTGTCTTGGCCGAACCTATTTGGAAGATACCACTCGTGCATCTCCTTTTCAACACTCTATCTTCTTTCTCTACCCGAGTTATCACCTCCACTCTTGGTTGAATCTGGTAAGTCTATGTTCTTTCCCATCCTTCCATTTTCACTTTTCTATACCATAGTCGAATACATAACCTTTCTTCTATTTTGTTTCTTTTTCTTCACTACAACCGAAACTCCAATTCCTCTCATTCGTTCTTTTCATTTTCTTCTCTTATAGTTGCTTAAACGGGGTTGCCGAATCTCTCCTTCTCTTTCAGACTTGTTTCTAATCTAAGGTAGTGGTAATCTTTTTCTCTCTATTTTCTTTTTTTCATCCTTATATTTCACATGGTCAAGTGGCTACTCTTCTTTCTTCTAGTTCTCAACTAATTCTTTCTTTTTTCTCTCAACATGGAATGCTTACTTCGGTTTAATTCTATTGTCGAATCGGTCTCTATTTAACTTTTCATTGATCAAGGCCGAATCGACTCATTGTTGCTATTTAGAATCATCCTTGTGTGGTAATAGCCAAACCCTCTAAAGCACTCTAGGTGCAAACCATTTCGTGATCTTCTTCAATTGTTGGTTAGTTTTTATGGCCGAATAAAGGGAGTAAATGATCGTTCTTCATTTTAAGTTCACTTAGGTTGAAAGGCCATTCCTCTGTTAATCTTGAAACAATATCACTAACTCGTGTTCTTCTTTAGGGGCATAATTTTGAGGGAGTAAACCGAACTCTCAAACATAACAAGGAATTACTGTCATTGTTAGTAAGTATAGTGGGTTGTGTTATCGATTTCCATTTTGAGATTTTCGAGCAAGGAACTAACTGATAGTCTTGTATGCCCTTAGGTGATTTGGAGAGGGTTGTGGTTCGTATTCCAAATCAGGTGTGTAATCTCACACCTTTCTGAATGACTACTTGTGGTGTTGTGCAAATCAGCCAAAAGCTAAAAAGCCAAAAATCGGCACTAATGACCACACGAGTGTATGAACGCTCGTAGTGGTAAATTAAGAAACCAATCGTGTTGTTAAGTCGATAGGAGTGTCACGAACACTCTTTAACATCTTGAGGTCAGAATGGGTCTAATCTTAAGCGAAATGGGCCAAATGGGCCCAAATGGAACTTCAGCCCATTTGGGCCAATTTGTTGGGAAACTTACAAAAGATAGATCTGAATGCAAAATCTACATATCCAAAACTAAACCTCGCGTTTTGGGCCACACGAGCGTGTGGGCCCATTTTGTAATATCCCGGGTTAAGGGCTATTTTATTTTGGCTTTGCTGCATGTGCATGATGTGCTATGTTGTTATTTTGATGTTGTTGGGGCTTAGTTATAAGCTAGGTGTAAGCTTCAGTGGTAGGAAAAATTTTTGTTTTAGGCTTAGGTGAGAGGAGTGAAGGAGTGGGGTTTATAAATATTTAGGTAAATTTATAGCACAAGAGGAGCCTTGGTGGAGTGGCAAGGAAGGCGCCATTAGGAGCTTGGCTTGGCGTCAATTGCAAGGGAAAGGTCTTGTGTTCGAGCCGCTGAATGCTCTATTTTGGCTTCCATTTTGACTGCAAGGAGGGAGGAGTTGTAGGCGGTTCAAACTCTACCTTAGACCAAGTCAAATGTGCAAATGGATGACAAGGAGTGAATTAGGATTTGACTAATTCAAATGTATTTGAATTAGTGGCTTGGAGAAACTTCTAGGAAGTGGCCGATTATTGGAGTCTTCAAGTGTGGGAGGAGTGGCGGTTGGTAAGTGAGTAGGTGGGGAGTGCCGGTTTTTTAGGCATTTTGGTGACTTTCGGCCACTTTTGTTTGTGTACCAAAAGCCAAAATTCACAAGTAAGCCTCTCATTGTTTTCTTTGAAATCGAAAGCTTCAACAATCATACCTTTGCTTTGAATTTGCTTTGTTATTTCCATCATTTTTCTTGGTAGCGAATGCTCCCTTGATCTCTTTGTTTTGCTTCTTGCTCTCTTTTATCATTTGGTTTGAACCCTCCTTTCTTCTTCTTTTCATTTGTGCTAAGTTCAAACTAGCATCTTCTTCTCACACTTTCTTTCTCCCTTTCTTGAAGATTAGTAGCGAAACTCATTCTCCAAAACACCTTCTCCATTTCTTATCTTTTCAAAACCGAAAGTACCCTCCTCTATTCATCTTTTACTTTGTTTTTTTCCTAAACTCTTTAGCCGAACCTTCATCTCTTTTCTTTGAAATTTCCTTTTCTACTTTCTTTCATCTTGGTGATTGTTAGGTGTAGTGTGGATCGCTTTTGGGTTTTGTTTTCAAGCGTTGGAAAGGGTAAATAGGTAAGGCTCAATGCCTTATGTTACATCCTCTGTTCTCTGTCGACATCTACATGGGTAAGAGTTGGTTTTGGGCTTTTGTTGGAAAGGTGTTAACCTCTTGTTTTGGTAATCATTTCGTTATAGGGTCTCCAGTTTTGGTGGCGATCAAGTGAAGCAGCCACCTTTGTTTGGTCGATTGGTAGGTGGTGGTAAGAGGTTGGATGTTGGTTTATTCTTTTAGTTTTCGACTTGTGAGACTAATTGTTTATGTTTTAGGGGGGAGGCCGATTGTCAGAGGAACCATTGTTTGGTTTGAGTTTTGGTTGGAAATCGAACCATTTGCAAAGGTAAGGCTTAACGCAACCCCTTTGGTTTATCTATTTTGGCCGAATGGCCTAGGGTGCTAATCTCCTGTTTGGCCGTTTATAGGAGCAAAGGTTATCGAGGTTATCAAGGGTCTTAGTTGGTTCTTCGGTTAAGGCTTGCAGGTGTGTAAACTAACACACTGATTACCTAGTAATATGTTAATAATATGTTCGCGTATTAAGTGAAACAAGATGATGATTGATATGGTACCCAATAGGGTATGTGTTGAATCAGGGTAAGTTCGCTTCCATTGCGAGTTCTCTTAAGGGTATATGCTAGCATGATTGTTGATGTATGTAATATGTGAGGTGATACTATATTAGCATGTTTGCACTATGGCATGATTTGCATCAAGATGACATGTATGGGTGATATGAGTGGAGGGAAAAATATGATATCCGTGTCTTTGGGACACCGGAGGTTTGGCACCTCCGAAGGTTTGGTACCACAGATTGATTATTGTGACTTTGGGTCACGGAGGTTTGGCACCTCCGCGTCTCATCCCAAAGGCTTAGCACTGATTAGGGTTGGCCCTACGGTTGATTATACTGGGATTGACGCTAGTGATTTGGTATCACACGATGGGTTGGCCCCATCATTTTAATTGTGACTACGGTCACGGTGATTTGGTATCACACTTGTGTCTTTGGGACACCGAGGTTTGGCACCTCATAGCGACTCGTCCCTATGGTTAACGCCACCGTGGGTTGGCCCCACTTTTGAGATATGGGATCGCCGCCGGTGATTTGGTATCACACGTGGGTTGGCCCCACAAATGGATCTTCGTGACTTTGGGTCACTAGTGGTTTAGCACCACATCTATGGATATCGTGACTTTGGGTCACCAAAGGGTTTGGCACCACCGTGGTTTGGTACCACACGGTAGAAAAGGTGTTCTGGATGGTTAAGTTCGGTGCATTAATTGTATTACTTGATATGATGTGTGTTTGCATGTTGCATATCTGGGAGAAGGATTTATACATCTAGTCTTGTGACTCACCTTCTCCTTATCATTTCAGTGTGATTAGACCATGGACATGGAGCGAGGATGGACTCGAGGTGCCTATGCCATGGATAAACTCGAGTTTCATTGGTTAAAACTTGGTACTCTATTTGCTTGGGTTTTTTTCATTTAGTTTATTTGAATTGTAAAAGGCCTTTTAAACTTATGTTTTATTATTTATATGCTTAGATTGGATTTCAAATATGCATTAATAATTTATTGGGTCAAAATTTGGCTAAAATCAGAAAGATAAGGTTTTCAAAATACAAGCGATATGTTTTAAACTTTACCATCGGGTATCATCTGTAATTCAAATTAAATGAAACTCAATTGTTTTCCAAACTTGAATATGATTTCTTATTAACTTAAAAAGAAAAAAATGTGGTTTAGCAACAACAAGGATTACTTAAATTTTACATGAGGTAAACTTGTTTACTTACATAACGGATCAAGTTTTCAAAATTTTCGAGTTTTCAAATACCCTATCATTTTTTTTACAATCATGCTCAAGAACAAAACATACGAAGGAGTTTTTCATCAAACTTTTAAACGGAAACCTAAACCTCTCAAATCATTTTTCCCTGTAACATACTAGATTCGGTCGTGGTGTATTGATCGGGTTTGGGGTGTTATAATTGTGGTATCAGAGCCAAGTTCAAAGGTTTCCATGGGCCCGAGGTCTAAAATGTTTTTAAATTCGGTTTTAAGTGTTATGTTTTAAAAGTATGGTTTGAAAGGCATGGCACCGAGTCTCCGGCACCAATCCGCCTGTAAGTACCCTTACTATTGTTTGTGATAATGATATTGATGAGATGTGATTGGATGGCTAGTGATAGTAAGACTACTTTAGAAATCAAACCGATAGGGTCGAGTGGACTCATGAAAACAAAGCTCCTTTAATATTCATAAGACTTTGCTTTTAAACAGTGGAATGATTACTGATACATAAAATTCTTTAAATTAGACAAGATTTAGTCATGAGTACCTGAGGTGGACGTGGTCGTGGACGTGGTCGAGGTAGGATGATAGTTTACGAACCCGTAGGTTCTCGTGGCTGGTCGAGAAGCGAGATACAGCATCGCCACCACCGGAGGTGGTGAGTTTTAGGAATGATTGGGGACGACGCAGTGTCACTGAGCAATGTCTTGCGGGTTCGGAAAGGGTAGTTGGAGTAGGTGGAGGCGCAGAGCTAGAAAATGCGTGCTGAGCGACTTCGAACAAGCGAAGTGAAGTTTTTGAGGTGTCTCGGTGTTGCTCCCAAAGCCTTCCGAATCTTGGTTGGGAAGCGACAGAGCGGATCATGGACGATCTAGACTGATGTTGAAGAAAAGTTAAAGGGATAGTATCACTTCTCAGAGATGAGTCATACCAAGGTGGCTCACGGTTTGGGGACGATCTTTGCGTGAAAGATCGACTTGGGACTATTTTAGGTCGCTTATTAGAAAAATGCGTTGGAGCTAACTACATTAATGAGCAACGAAAGCATTTCCGAGGTTAGTTCGGGGAGTAAATCGTGTTAGAGTACGAGGCGAGTTCCCGAGGTGAGTCGGTATGCTAGGGGTATGGTGGCTCTTGAACATGAGAAGTGCGTTCGTTTCAAGGATGGCTGTGAGATGAATTAAGGTTGTTGATTCGCCCAAATGAGAGCGTGAATTCTTGTTCTAGTTGAAAAGGCGAAGGTAGCCGAGGGTATTAAAGAGTCGTGAGGCAAGGCATGGATAGGAACCGACACAAAAGGAGTTTTGGATCTTACGGGTCGTCGTGTAATCCATGTAAAAGGGCTAGACCGAGTGGGGTGAATTAGTCTGTAGGTTTGTTCTTTGCTAGTCGTGGACCGCCGCAGCAGTAACCTGCTGGGAAAGCTCATTGGGAGGATGTTGGGTGGTGGTAGAGGCTGTTTTGAGTGTGGCTCGCTAGACCACTGTGTGAGGGACTGTCCTCGCAAGTTGGCTAGGATTCAGTCTGAGAGTCAGGGCCGTACTCAGTATAAGAATAACGGACCACCACCACAGAGGGGTCGAGGTAATGGCAGAGGAGGTAATGGTTCAGTCGGGCCGTGGAGCACCGCGAGGTGCAAGTAATCTTGAGGCAGACAGTAGGGGCTAGTGTATGCGGCGAGGCGCCGAGAGGAGGGCGACGCACCGGACGTCATAACCGGTACATTTTTAATCTTTGGTTCTCCATTTACTGCTTTGATTGATGTGGGTTCAACACATTCATATGTTGCAAGTAGCATAGTGAAGACCATGGATTTAGACTCTGAGATATCTTCTAGGCAGATGACCGTAATAAGCCCTCTAGGTCACTCTGTAGTTGTAGATAAGTTGATAGAGGCGCACCTCTAGAACTCCAAGGGGTAGTGTTTGTGGCTGATCTGATGGAACTGCCGTTTGGGGAGTTCGATCTGATTCTCGGGATGGACTGGCTGGTTAAGTACCAGGCGAAGTTGGATTGCGCGGCTAAGCGCATGGTTCTGAAAACAGCTAAGGGTGATGAGGTAGTTCTAATCGGTAATAGAAGAAATTATCTGTCCAATGTGGTATCTGCTCTGAAAGCCGAGAAAATGGTCAGGAAGGGCTGTGAAGCATATGTGGTTCATGTGTATGCCTTGGAGGCTAAAGAGTCTCACTGTGGAGACGGTTTGGACAGTTAGGGAATTTGTTGATGTGTTTCCTGAGGAGCTTAGGGTTTGCCACGGATCGGGAGGTAGAGTTCGGATAGATACATTCAAAGCTCGCGCCAGATATCTATTGTCTGCATGAGATGGCGCCTAAAGAGTTAGTGGAGCTTAAGGCTCGATCTAGGAGTTGTTGGACCGAGGCTTTATCGGGCCAAGTGTTTACGCCTTGGGAGCGCCGTACTCTTTGTCAAGAAGAAGGACGGTACTATGCGGATGTGTATAGACTACCGCCAATTGAATAAGTCGACGATCAAAACAAGTATCTGCGCCTCGGATAGATGACTTGTTTGATCACCGAAGGTGCGTCGATTTTCTTGAAGATCGATTTAAGGTCAGGTATCACCAGTTAAAGGTGAAGGAGGCGGATATTTGCAAGGCGGCATTTAGTTACTCGGTATGGGCACTTTGAGTTCTTAGTTATGCCATTTGGGTTGACTAACGCTACCAAGTGACCTTCATGGATATGATGAATAGGGTGTTCAGGTGTTTAGATCGGTTCAGTAGTGGTTTTATTGGCGACATCTTGGTATATTCAAGGACCGAGGAGGAACATGATGCGCATTTTGGGTAGTATTGCGATTCTCGAGGAGAAACTTGACTTTATCTGAAGTTTAGTAAATGCTAGTTACGGCTTAAGGAGGTGGCGTTCTTCGTCATGTAGTATCGGTGAGGGATTAGTGGATCCTCAAAAGATTGAGGCGGTTTTGGATTGGAAGCCGCCTAGGTCATGAGTGAGGTTCGGAGTTTTACGGGTTTGGCGAGGATACTCTAGAAGATTTGTAGAGGATTTTCATTGATCGCAAAGACCGATGACCAAATTATTAAGAAAGGGGTTACATTTATTTGACCGAGAAGCGATGGGAGAGCTCGACAAGTTGAAGAAGATTTTGACTAAAGCTCCGGTTCTAATTCAACCTGAGGCTGGAAAGGAATTCACAGTTTATTGCGATGCATCACATACAGGTTTGGGTTGTGTGCTGATGCAGGAAGGGAAGGTTGTGGCTTACGCATCTCGGTAGCTGAGGCCACATGAGGTCAATTATCCAACGCACGATCTGGAGTTAGCGGCTGTAGTCTTTGCCTTGAAAATATGGAGGCATTACTTGTACAGAGAGAAATCGATAGTCTACACGGATCATAAGAGTCTGAAGTACCTTCGACTCGTAAAGACTTGAATCGAGGGGCAGTATGGATTGAAATTTCTGAAAGACTACGATTGCTCAATTGAGTATCATCCGGCAAGGCTAACATTGTGGCGACAGCGTTGAGCCGTAAGGTTGTTTGGATCTAAGAGCGATGTTTGCCCACTTGAGTTTGTTTGACGACGGAGTATTCTCGCAGAGCTGCAGTCAAGGCTAAGCATCGATTCTTGTCGGGGTTGCTTGACCGATGAAGATTCCACAAAGGAAGTGGGAAAGGATAACTATGGATTTCGTCGGTGGATTACCGCTACACCGAGCAAGAAGGATTGATTTGGGTAATTGTGGATCGATGACTAAATCGGCTTACTTTATTCGGTGAGGTGGATTACTCACTTCAGAGGTTGGCGAAGCTATATGTGTCGAGATAGTGAGATCGCACGGGTGCCGATGTCGATCATCTCGGATAGGGATCCCGATTCGTCAAGGTTACGAAAGCGTTGCATCGAGCTCGGGTATGCGGTTGGATTTCAAAGACCGCATTTCATCCGCAGATGACGACGCGATCGAAAAGGGTTATCTGATCTTGGAGGACATATTACGAGGTTGTCTATTGGATTTCGAGGGTAGTTGGGAGGAGTATCTACCATTACGAGTTCGCCTACAACAATAGTTACCAAGCAAGCATCAAGATGGCACCATATGAGGCGTTATGCGGTAGGAAGTGTCGCTCACCTACTTGTTGGATAGAGTTAAGTGAGCGTCGCTTGTTGGGACGAGTTGGTTCTTTGAGATCAAGACAAGGTTAAGTTGATCCAGGCTCGATTGAAGGAAGCTTCGGACCGGCAGAAGTCCTATGCCGATCTTAAGCGGAGAGATATTGAATTTGCTGTGGGAGATCAAGTTTTTCTGAAGGTCTCACCGTGGAAGAAAGTATTAAGGTTCGGAAGGAAAGGCAAGCTAAGTCCGAGGTTTATTGGGCCGTATAAGGTACTGAGACGAGTGGGACCAGTAGCATATCAGCTCGAGTTGCCAGCAGAGCTAAGTCAGATTCACAACGTGTTCCACGTTTCGATGCTTCGGCGTTATCGCTCAGATCCATCGCACGTGGTGGCAGTGGAAGAGATCGAGGTAAACCCAGATTTGACCATAGAGGAAGAGCCCATACAGATTTTAGATCGGGATGTGAAGGTTCTGCGTAGGAAGTCTGTGCCTTTGGTTAAGGTACTGTGGCGGAATCATGGCGTGGAAGAAGCTACGTGGGAACCCAAGGATATGATGAGACAGTAGTACCCTCAACTCTTCTGATCAGGTAATTTTGAGGCCGAAATTATTTTTAAGGGGGTAGAACTATAATATCCCGGGTTAAGGGCTATTTTATTTTGGCTTTCTTTGCATGTGCATGATGTGCTATGTTGTTATTTTGATGTTGTTGGGGCTTAGTTTTAAGCTAGGTGTAAGCTTCGAGTGGTAGGAAAAATTTTTGTTTTAGGCTTAGGTGAGAGGAGTGAAGGAGCCGGGGTTTATAAATATTTTAGGTAAATTTATAGCACAAGAGGAGCCTTGGTGGAGTGGCAAGGAAGGCGCCACTAGGAGCTTGGCTTGGCGTCAATTACAAGGGGAGAGGTCCTGTGTTGAGCCATGAATGCTCCATTTTGGCTTCCATTTTGATGGCAAGGAGGGGAGGAGTTGTAGGCGGTTCAAACTCGCTTAGACCAAGTCAAATGTGCAAATGGATGACAAGGAGTGAATTAGGGATTTGACTAATTCAAATGTATTTGAATTAGTGGCTTGGAGAGCTTCTAGAAGTGGCCGATTATTGGAGTCTTCAAGTGTGGGAGGAGGCCATTGGTAAGTGAGTAAGTGGGGAGTCCTGTTTTCTTAGGCATTTTGGTGACTTTCGCCAGCTTTTGTTTGTGTACCAAAAGCAAAAATTCACAAGTAAGCCTCTCATTGTTTTCTTTGAAACCAAAGCTTCAACAATCATACCTTTGCCGAATTTGCTTTGTTGTTTCCATCATTTTTCTTGGTGGCGAATGCTCCTTGATTTCTTTGTTTTGCTTCTTGCTCTCTTTTTATCATTTGGTCAACCTCCTTTCTTCTTCTTTTCATTTGTGCTAAGCGAAACTAGCATCTTCTTCTCACACTTTCTTTCTCCCTTTCTTGAAAATTAGTAGCCAAAACTCATTCTCCAAAACACCTTCTCCATTTATTATCTTTTCAAAATCGAAAGTACCCTTCCTCTATTCATCTTTTACTTTGTTTTTTCCCAAACTCTTTAGTGAACCTTCATCTCGTTCTTGAAATTTCCTTTTCTACTTTCTTTCATCTTGGCCGATTGTTAGGTGTGGTGTGGATCGCTTTTGGGTTTTGTTTTCAAGCGTTGGAAAGGGTAAATAGGTAAGGCCAATGCCTTATGTTCATCCTCATTTCTCTGTCGACATCTACATGGGTAAGAGTTGGTTTTGGGCTTTTGTTGGAAAGGTGTTAACCTCTTGTTTTGGTAATCATTTCGTTATAGGGTCTCCAGTTTTGGTGGCGATCAAGTGAAGCGACCACCTTTGTTTGGTCGATTGGTAGGTGGTGGTAAGAGGTTGGATGTTGGTTTATTCTTTTAGTTTTCGACTTGTGAGACTAATTGTTTATGTTTTAGGGGGGAGGCCGATTGTCAAAGGAACCATTGTTTGGTTCGGTTTTGGTTGAAATCGAACCATTTGCAAAGGTAAGGCTTAACGCAACCCCTTTGGTTTATCTATTTTGGCGAATGGCCTAGGGTGCTAATCTCTGTTTGGCCGTTTATAGGAGCAAAGGTTATCGAGGTTATCAAGGGTCTAAGTTGGTTCTTGGTTAAGGCTTGCGGTGTGTAAACTAACACAATCGATTACCTAGTAATATGTTAATAATATGTTCGCGTATTAAGTGAAGCAAGATGATGATTGCTATGGTACCCAATGGGGTATGTGTTGGATCCGGTAAGTTCGTTCCATTGCGAGTTCTCTTAAGGGTATATGCTAGCATGATTGCTGATGTATGTAATATGTGAGGTGATACTATATTAGCATGTTTGCACTATGGCATGATTTGCATCGATTATGACATGTATGGGTGATATGAGTGGAGGGGAAAATATGATATCCGTGTCTTTGGGACACGGAGGTTTAGCACCTCCGGTGGTTTGGTACCACGATTGATTATTGTGACTTTGGGTCACCAGAGGTTTGGCACCTCGCGTCTCGTCCCCAAAGGCTTAGCACCACAATGGGTTGGCCCACGGTTGATTATCTGAGATTGACGCTAGTGATTTGGTATCACGATGGGTTGGCCCCATCATTTTAATTGTGACTACGGTCACGGTGATTTGGTATCACACTTGTGTCTTTGGGACACGAGGTTTGGCACCTCATGGCGACTAGTCCCCGTGGTTAGCGCCACCGTGGGTTGGCCCCACTTTTGAGATATGGGATCGCCGCCATGATTTGGTATCACATGTGGGTTGGCCCCACAATGGATCTTCGTGACTTTGGGTCACTAGTGGTTTGGCACCACATCTATGGATATCGTGACTTTGGGTCACCAGTGGTTTGGCACCACCGGTGGTTTGGTACCACACGGTAGAAAAGGTGTTACTGGATGGTTAGGTTGGGTGCATTAATTGTATTGCTTGATATGATGTGTGTTAGCATGTTGCATATACCGGAGAGGATTTATACACCGAGTCTTATGACTCACCTTCTCCTTATCATTTCAGTGTGATTAGACCATGGACATGGAGCCGGATGGACTCGAGGTGCCCATGCCATGAATAAACTCGGAGTTTCATTGGTTAAAACTTGGTACTCTATTTGCTTGGGTTTTTTTCATTTGGTTTATTTGAATTGTAAAGGCCTTTTTAAACTTATGTTTTATTATTTATATGCTTAGATTGGATTTCAAATATCCATTAATAATTTATTGGGTCAAAATTTGGCTAAAATCAGAAAGATAAGGTTTTCAAAATACAAGCGATATGTTTTAAACTTTACCATCGGGTATCACTTCAGTAATTCAAATTAAATGAAACTCAATTGTTTTCCAAACTTGAATATGATTTCTTATTAACTTAAAAGAAAAAAATGTGGTTTAGCAACAACAAGGATTACTTAAATTTTTACATGAGGTAAACTTGTTTACTTACATAACGGATCAAGTTTTCAAAATTTCCGGTTTTCAAATACCCTATCGTTTTTTTACAATCATGCTCAAGAACAAAACATAAGGAGTTTTTCATCAAACTTTTAAACTAAACCTAAACCTCTCAAATCCTTTTTCCCCAACATATACCGAGGAGGCACGTTTGGGCCTAAAATGGATTATAGGCCCAATAGCCCGTAGAGACCTAGAAAGGGTTACTGTCAATCGCTCGAGGAGGCGATGAGCCTTGGAAAGGCCATTATTATAAATTATCGAAATACCCCTGGGTTATAAAATTACTAAAATACCCCTGGGTTACGAAATTATCGAAATACCTCTAGGTTGTGGAATTACTAAAATACCCTTGATGGGTTGAATGACCATTATACCCTCAATGTTGTCTAATAATAATTGTATGTTTACATTACCCTATTATATGTTGATATGTATGTTGCATTATATCATGATTGCATGGGGCGGGTTAATGAATGAAGAGCAGTGTAGCCTGGTGGCATTGCCACAATATAAATATATGTTTACATAATTATGATTCCGGTGGCTCAGCCATAAATATTCTGTAATTAGCAGCTTGACTGTGACATTGGTGTGATCGGGGGGTGGTTGACCTGATCCCAACAGGTGTGATTGGCTGGTGGGGTGTGATGGTTGGATTGGGTTGGGTTCCACCATTTCATTTGCACATTCATGATTTTAGGGCTTAGGCCCAAACTAATGTCTTGTGAGCTCGAGCCCAGATAATGCGAGTTTAGGGGATTACATACTGAGTTCTCGTAACTCACCTCTTTTCTTTAATCTCGCAGGTAATCCCCAGTGATAGAGGACTTGGAGCTATGGAGGACTCAGTGGTGGCCATACGTCTTGAACTCTAGTAAACTTTCGATTTTATCTAAATTAAGATTTTATTTAATTTTGGGTTATTATTGTAATAAGGCCTTTGGACTTAAATTTTCTTTTAAACATTCATTTTCGTCATTATTGTTATTACTAGATGATTAATATGGGGGTTTTTCTAAAACTTTAATAACTGTTTTCCAAAATATCACATTTCTGCAAAATTTCAAATTCTATTTTCATAACAAAGGTAGATGTCAAGCTAATTACAACTTTTAGTAAATGAACACTTAGTAAATTGGATCTTTTATAAACAAACAACGTAACTCGGAGTTTTCAAAAGAGATGCAACCATTTTCAACATACGCATAGTTTTTTTACAACCTTTCTATGTAAAGCACTAGATCCGATCATAACGTCTAGGCCGAGTTTGGGGTGTTACATTTTATGGTATCTGAGCTCGGGTTACAAAACTCGACTGTGGAATGGGTCCAAAATGTTTTTTTAAAGTTATTTAAAATTTGATTTAGAAAATATATGTCTTTATTGGAAGTATGGCACCATGAGTCTTCGGCACAAACTCCATAAGTACCCTTAGTGTATGATTGTTGATATGATGATAACATGACTGTAGTAAGAAAACTGTTAGAAACTTCTAGCTCTAAGGGCTAAGACTATAGAGATTGAGACATTAGGAAATTATATTCATGAAAGCAACTCTTATATCTACTTTCCATAAAACATTTGTTCATAAACACTGAATTACATATTGATTCATAAAATTCTTAATCAGATTAAATCGATTCAGCAAACATGAGTACTAGATGACATGGACATGGTAAATATAGCCGTGGTAGGGGCCGAGGTGCTGGGGTTGGGTCCGAAACATCAGGGCACATGCCTGAAATGGATGCACCTAAATCACCAGCGACCGAAGTAGGGTTTCATGACCGAGCTGGAGGGGAAGATGCTTTGTCCCAAGCTATGCTGCGAGTGTTGGAACGGGTTGTTGGGGCAAGTACTAGGTCGGCAACACGTGGGTCCATTTTTGAGTGACTCAGGTCGAATGGGGCCGAAGTTTTTAGGGGCATATCAGGTGTGGCCCTGAATGTAGCTGAATACTAGCCTGAGACTGTGGAATGAATTATGGATGATTTTAATTGCACGGCTGAGTAGAAGTTGAAAGGGGTTGTGTCATTACTGATAGATGAGGCATACCAGTGGTGGCTCACGGTAAGGGAAGGTACACAAGCAGATTGTATCACTTGGGATTTCTTTAAAGCAGCCTTCCAGGGAAAATATGTCGAGGCTAGCTATGTGGATGCTCAAAGAAAAGAATTTTTAAATTTTGTTTAGGGGAGTAAATCTATGGCAGAATACGAGGCGAGTTTTTGCATCTGAGTCGATACACCCGGGAAATAGTCTCGACTGATTATGAGCACTGTGTGCATTTTGAAAATGGGCTATGAGATGAGTTACGGGTACTGATAGCCCCGTAGAGGGAGAGAGACTTTGCTACGTTGGTGGATAAGGCCAAAATTGTTGAGGAGGTAAAACGCTCAGAGTGACAGAACCGAGATAAGGAAATGGGCAAGAACAAAAGAGATCATGAGTTCTCAGGTCATTCAAGGGAATTCCATAAGAGGCCTAGGTTTGATGGGCCAGCTCGAGTGGGAGTTATAGCCACTACCGGTCAGTTACAGCCTTGTGTGGAATGTAGGAAATTTCACTCGGGATAGTGCTGGAAAAGAACTAGGGGTGTTACAGATACGGGTCTATGGATCATCGATTTAGGGATTGTCCTCGATAGCCTGTTCAAACATAGGTAGTACATCATAGATTTGTGTAGCCAGGGAGAGGTGGTCAGCAGCCACCCAGGGGTCGTGGTCCAAGTCGAGGTGGAAATGGTATAGGACGTGGTCGGGAAGCACCGGGCAGAGATGCTGGTAAAATGGGTAACATAGATGCAAGACAGCTGGGACTAGTTTATGCGACACGACGTCGAGAGGATGGCGACGCACCGGACATCATAACCAACGACATTTTCATATTCGATGTACCATTTACAGCTTTAATAGATATTGGATCTACCCATTCATATGTTTCCTGTATTGTGTCTGGGACTCGGGTATTAAATCTGAGGTTGCTGCTAGAGAAATGTCTGTGATTAGTCCCTTAGGACAATCTGTGCTAGTGAACAAGTTATTTAGGGATGTGCCTCTAGAAGTACAAGGAGTGGTATTTTCGGCGGATTTGATGGAACTGTCGTTTGGCGAGTTTGATCTTATTTTAGGTATGGACTAGTTAGTCGAACATTGTGCTAATTTGGATTGTGCTACTAAGCGCATGGTGCTAAATACTTCAAAGGATAAGGAGGTGATAGTGATAAGAGAAAGAAGGGATTTTCTATCTCATGTTATTTCGGCGCTCAAGGCCGAGAAGATGGTGCAAAAAGGGTGTGAGGTGTTTCTAGCATTTTTCAGCACATCTGATGCCAAGGAATTATCTGTTGGGGATGTCAGAACCATGAAGGAGTTTCAGGACATTTTTCCTTAAGAGCTTCCATGATTACCTCCGAATCGCAAAGTCAAATTTGTTATTGAGCTATTATTGAGAACGGCACCGGTGTCCATCGCCCCTTCTAGGATGGCGCTAAAGGAGCTGGTAGAACTAAAAGCTCAAATTCGAGAGTTATTGGACCGGGGTTTTATCAGACTGAGTATATCGCCGTAGGGAGCATCGGTATTGTTCGTGAAAAAGAAGGATGGGTCGATGCGTATGTGCATTGACTATCATCAGTTAAATAAGTTAACGATTAAGAATAAATACCAGCCACATAGGATTGATGACCTGTTCGATTAGTTGCGAGGAGCTTCAGTTTTCTCGAAGATAGATTTAAGATCGGGTTATCATCAGCTAAGGGTCAAGGAGGTAGACATATACAAGACAGCTTTTCAAACTCGTTATGGGCATTACGAGTTTTTGGTGATGCCGTTCGGATTAACGAATGCACTAGCGCATTTATTGATATGATAAACCGGGTCTTCCAACCTTATTTAGACCGGTTCGTGGTGGTTTTCATAGATGACATCTTAGTGTACTCAAGAATGGATGAGGAGCATGATTAACATCTTCGGATTATTTTATAGATATTAGAGAGAAGCAAATTTATGCCAAATTCAATAAGTGCGAGTTTTGGCTAAAGGAAGTGACATTCTTAGGTCATGTTGTGTCTGCTGAGGGGATTAGGGTTAATCTTGGAAAGTGTAAACTATGTTGGATTAGAAGCCACCGAAGTTAATGTCCGAGATTCGAAGTTTTTTGGGTTTGGCTGGGTACTACAGAAGGTTTGTTGAAGGGTTCTCGTTGATTGCTGCACCCCTAACTAAGTTACTGCGTAAGGGAGTATCGTTTGTTTGGGCTGCTAAACAGCGAGAAAGCTTTGAAAAGTTAAAGAAGCTTCTGACTGAGGCACCAGTGTTGATTCAGCCTGAGGCTGGAAAGGAATTTGTTGTCTATTGTGATGCATCGTACATAGGTTTGGGTCGTGTGCTAATGCAAAAAGGGAAGGTGGTAGCGTATGCATTTCATCAATTAAGGACGCATGAGATGAACTATCCCACGTATGATTTGGAGCTAGCTACTGTGGTGTTCGCACTGAAAATATGGAGACATTACCTGTACGGAGAAAGGTCGATCATTTACACCGACCACAAGAGTCTGAAATATCTCCTTACCCAAAAAGAACTGAATTTAAGGCAGCGAAGGTGGATAGAATTGATGAAAGACTATGATTGCTCGATTGAGTATCACCCAGGTAAAGCCAATGTGGTGGCGGATGCACTAAGTCGTAGGTGGTATCAGGTTTGAGAGCAATGTTTGCTCATCTCAGTCTTTGTAAAGATGGTAGCTTGTTGGCAGAACTTCAGGTAAAGCCGACATGGGTTAGTCATATTAAGGAAAAATAGTTTTTGGATGAATCATTGAGTTTTCGGCTTCAACAGGTGAAAAGTGGTAAGACAGTGGATTTTGGGCTGAACAGTGAAGGGGTATTATGTTTTCGTGGAAGAGTTTGTATGCCAAAGGACTCTGAGCTAAGATAGATGATTCTGCGGGAGGTGCATAGTAGCCCATAAACTATGTATCCCGGTGGAAGTAAGATGTACAGAGACTTACGAGAACAATACTAGTGGCCTGGATTGAAATGTGAAGTTACCAATTTTGTGAGCAAATGTTTGACATGTCAACAGGTAAAGGAGAAACATCAGTTGCCTTCGGGATTGCTACAACCGGTGAAGATTCCACTTTGGAAGTGGGAGAGAATAATGATGGATTTTGTTAGTGGGCTACCCCTGATGCCTACTAAGAAGGATTCAGTATGGGTAATCGTTGACCAATTGACTAAGTCCGCTCACTTCATATCGGTTCACACAAACTACTTGCTACAGAAGTTGGCCAAGTTGTACGTGGCGAAAATTGTGAGGCTGCATGGGGTACCAATGTCTAGCATATCAGACAGGGACCCAAGGTTCACATCCTAGTTTTGGAAGGCTTTACATGAAGCTTTGGGACAAGGTTTGACTTCAGCATAGCATTTCATCCTCAGACTGATGGTCACTCGAAGAAGGTGATCCAGATTTTGGAAGATATGTTAAGGGGCTATGTAATTGCCTTCAGAGGTAGTTGGGAATATTATCTATCGTTAGTGGAGTTTGCATACAACAACAACTACCAATCCAGCATCCAAATGGCACCCTACGAGGTGTTATATGGTCGTAGGTGTCGCACGCCTACTTGTTGGACAGAATTGAGTGAGCGATAGTTGTTGGCTCCAAAACTAATTTTGGAAACTGAGGAGAAGGTAAAGTTGATTCGGGTTCGATTGAAAGAAGCTTCCGATAGATAGAAGTCGTATGCGGATCTGAGGCGTAAGGAGATAGAATTTTTAGTGGTGGATTATGCCTTCTAAAAGTCTCGCCTTGGAAGAAGATTTTGAAATTTGGACGGAAGGGCAAGTACAGCCCTAAGTTCATTAGGCCTTATCGGATAGTGAAGTGTATGGGACCGATCGCATACAACTTGAGCTGCCCCCTGAGTTGAACCAGATCCATGATGTATTCCATGTTTCGATGCTAAGGCGTTACTGCTCAGATCCTTCTCATGTAGTACCGGTGGAGGAAATTGAGGTTAGACCTGATCTGTCTTTTGAACAAGAACCAGTGCGGACCCTAGATCGGGATATTAAGGTAGTAAGAAGGAAATCAGTTCCACTGGTCAAAGTGCTGTGGCGTAATCACGGTTCAGAGGAAGCCACGTGGGAGCCGGAGGAGGCAATGCGATAGCAGTACCCTCACCTCTTTTAGTCAGGTAAATTTCAAGGCTGAAATTTCTTTAAGGGGGTAGAACTGTAACATCCTAAAATTTAGGGGTTTATTGTATTTGTGTAATTGCGTGTTATGTTGGTTCTGCGTGTTGTTTAAGGGTGTTTAGGGTAACTAGGGAGGCCTGGGTTGTGTTTGAGCCCTGGTAAAATTTTGGTTTTTTGGTACTTTAGTGGGGTAAGGTAGTGAGGGCAGGACTTAAGCATAATTATTTGTATCTTGATATCACAACTAGCAAGGTAGCCTAGTGGGTGGCGTCATAAGGGAGCATGGATGGGGAGTGTTCGAATCCTACCTGCTTCAAAAAGGAGCTTTATTTTATGCTCAGGAGAGGGAGGTGGCTGAATGGATATCAAACTATATAGGAGAAAGGAAAACTCAGCCAAATGAGTTTGAATGAGTGATGGAGAGGAGTTTGAGGAGTGAATCAAGGAGTAAATCATGGAGTTGAGGGGGTAGAGTTAGTATTAGCCGAATGTAGGGAAGTGCATGGAGGAATTCGGTACACATTTGTTTTTTTTTTTGGAGTGTGCATTCGGTTTGTATAAGGGGTACCAAAGGTTGTTGTCATTTTGGTGCAGTTTGAACATTTATTCTAAGCATTTTTAGTTATTTCTCTTTTGGAAATTCTCGGGTTATCAAAATATTCTTCTCATTTTCTTTTGTATTTCTTTCTCTTAGTGTCTTGGCCGAACCTTTTTAGAAGATACCACTCATGCATCTCCTTTTGAACACTCCATCTTCTTTCTCTACCTGAGTTATCACCTCCTCTCTTGGTCGAATTTGGTAAGTCTAGGTTCTTTCCCATCCTACAATTTTCACTTTTCTATACCATGGCCGAATACATAACCTTTCTTCTATTTTGTTTATTTTTCTTCACTACAACCGAAACTCCAATTCCTCTCATTTGTTCTTCTCATTTTCTTCTCTTATAGTTGCTTAAACGGGGTTGGCTGAATCTCTCCTTCTCATAAGACTTATTTCTGATCTAAGGTAATGGTAAACCTTTTCTCTCTATTTTCTTTTTTTCGTTCTTATGTTTCACATAGTCGAAGTGGCTACTCTTCTTTCTTCTAGTTCTCGACTAATTCCTTCTTTTCTTCTCTCAATATGGAATGCTTACTTTGGTTTAATCCTATTGCCAAATCGGCCTCTATTCATTTTTCATTGATCAAGGCTGAATCGGCTCATTGTTGCTATTTGGAATCATCCTTGTGTGGTAATAGCCGAACCCTCTAAGGCACTCTAGGTGCAAACCGTTTTGTGATCTTCTTTAATTGTTGGTAAGTTTTTATGGTGAATAAAAGGAGTAGATGATCGTTCTTCATTTTAAGTTCACTTAGGCTGAAATGCCATTCCTCTATTAATCTTGAAACAAAATCGCTAACTCGTGTTCTTCTTTAGGGGCATAATTTCGAGGGAGTAAATCGAACTCTCAGACATAGCAAGGAATTACTGTCGTATTGGTAAGTATGGTGGGTTGTGTTATCGATAGCCATTTTGGGATTTTCGAGCAAAGAACTAACTGATAGTCTTGTATGCCCTTAGGTGATTCGGAGAGGGTCATGGTTTGTATTCCAAATCAGGTGTGTAATCTCACACCTTTCTGAATGACTGCTTGTCGGGTTGTGTGAATCGGCCAAAAGTCGAAAAGCCAAAAACTGACACCTATGACCACACGAGCGTGCGAACGCTAACAGTGGTAAATCGAGAAACAAATCGTGTCGTTAAGTCGATAGGAGTGTCACGAACACTCTTGCAATAATGAGGCTATAACGGGCCTAACCGAGCTGAAATAGGCCAAATGGTCCCAAAGGACTCTCCGGCCCATTTGGGCCATATTTTTGGGAAACTAGCAAAAGATAGACCCGAATGCGAAATCTACATATCCGAAACCGAAACCCCGCGTTTTGGGCCACACAAGCATGTGGGCCTAAAATGGATTTGAGGCCCAATAGCCCCGTAGAGACCCAGAAAGGGTTTCGTGTCACTCGAGGCGACAGTAGGCCTTCGAAAAGGCCATTATTGTAAATTACTAAAATACCCTTAGGTTGCGAAATTACCGAAATACCCCTAGGTTACAAAATTACTGAAATACCCTTAGAGGGTAAATTACCAAAATACCCCTAGGTTGTGAAATTACCGAAATACCCCTTGGTTGTGAAATTATCGAAATACCCCTAGGTTGCGAAATAACTAAAATACCCTCGATGGGTTGAATGACCGTTATACCCTCAGTGTTGTCTAATAATAATTGTATGTTTACATTACCCTATTATATATTGATGTGTATGTTGCACTATATCATGATTGCATGGGGCGGGTTAATGAATGAAGAGCAGTGTAGCCTGGTGGCATTGCCACAATATAAATATATGTTTACATAATTATGATTCCGGTGGCTCAGCCACAAATATTCTATAATTACCAGCGTGACTGCGATATTGGTGTGATTGGCAGGGTGGGTTGACTTGATCCCCATATGTGTGATTGGCTGGTCGGGGGTGTGATGGTTGGATTGGGTTGGGTTGCACCAATTCATTTGAACATTCATGATTTTAGGGCTTAGGCCCAAACTAATGTCTTTCGAGCTCGGGCCCAGTTAATATGAGTTTAGGGGATTACACACTAAGTTCTCGTAACTCACCTCTTTTCTTTAATCTCGCAGGTAGTCCCCAACAATAGAGGACTTCGACCCGCGGAGGACTCAGTGGTGGCCATACGTCTCGAACTCTAGTGAACTTCCAATTTGATCTAAATTAAGATTTTATTTAATTTTGGGTTATTATTGTAATAAGGCCTTTGGACTTAAATTTTCTTTTAAACTTTCATTTCAATTATAATTATTACTAGATGATTAGTATGGGGGTTTTTCTAAAACTTTAATAACTGTTTTCCAAAATACCACGTTTCTGCAAATATTTCAAATTTGATTTTCATAACAAAGGTAGTTGCCAAGCTAATTACAACTTTTAGTAAATGAACACTTAGTAAATTGGATCTTTTATAAACAAACAACGTAACTTGGAGTTTTCAAAAGAGATGCAACCATTTTCAACGAACGCATAGTTTTTTTTACAACCTTTATATGTGACACACTAGATCTTGTCGTAACGTCTAGGCCGGGTTTGGAGTGTTACAAAATGAATGTGAGAGGTAGACCACTAAGAAATACGAGGAATGTATCCAGTGGTAGACGTATGACTAGAGACTCAACTGTGAGATTTGAGGCCAGAACACCTACTAGAGCCTATGCTATTCGTGCTCGTGAAGAAGCATCATCCCCAGATGTTATTACCGGTACATTATCTCTTTATGATACTAGTGAGATTGCTTTAATTGACCCTAGATCGACACACTCGTATATATGTATGAATTTGGTATTTAATATGAGTTTACCTGTCGAGTCTACTGAGTTTGCGATTAAAGTATCGAACCCCTTAGCAAGTAAGTTCTAGTTGATAAAGCTTGCAAGAACTGTCCTTTAATGACTCGGAGTTACTGTTTTCTGACTAACTTGATGCTTTTTCCATTTTATGAGTTCGATGTAATTATAGGAATGGATTGGTTGACTCTGCATGATGCTGTTGTGAACTGTAGATGAAAGATTATATAATTGAAGTGTCAGACTAATGAAATTCTTCGAATTGAATCAAATGATTCGAATGAATTGCCTGTTGTGATTTCATCTATGTCAGCTCAGAGATGTTTGAGAAAAGGTTGCAAAGCTTATCTTGCTTATGTTTTGGATACAAAAGTGTCTAAATCAAAGATTGAGCTAGTGCCAGTTGTCTGTGAATATCCAGATGTATTTCCTGAAGAATTACCGAGGTTTCCACCTATCAGAGAGGTTGAATTTGCCATTGAATTAGTACCGGGAGCTTCACCAATATCTATAACTCCATATAGAATGGGTCCGATAGAGTTGAAAGAGTTGAAAGCTCAGTTGCAAGATTTAACAAATAAAGGTTTTGCACGACTGAGTTTTTTGCCTTGGTTGCGCTAGTATTGTTTGTTAAGAAGAAAGACGGGTCCATGAGAATGTGTATTGACTATCGTCAGCTCAATAAGGTTACGATAAAGAATAAGTATCAATTACCAAGAATAGATGATTTATTTGACTAGTTGAAAGGTGCAACAATGTTTTCAAAGATTGACTGGAGATCCGACCATTATCAGTTGCAAGTTAAAGACTCAGATGTGCCGAAAACTATGTTCAGAATGAGGTACGTACACTATGAATTCCTTTTTATGCCTTTTGGACTAACTAATGCTCATGCCATTTTTATGGATTTGATGAATCAGATCTTTAGACCGTATTTAGATAGATTTGTTGTTGTGTTCATTGATGACATTCTGATCTAATCTCGAGATGAGTCTGAGCATGCCAAGCATTTGAGGATTGTGTTGCAAACTTTGAGAGACAAGCAATTATTCGCTAGATTCAGCTAATGTAAGTTTTGGCTTCGAGAGGTTGAATTTCTCAGACATTGTTTCAACCGAATGTAGTAGAGTTGACCCGAGCAAGATTTCTGCAATTATAGATTGGAAACCTCAGAGAAATGTATGTAAAGTCTGAATTTTTCTAGGACTAGCTGGCTATTATCGATGTTTTGTGAAAGGATTCTTTATGATTGCAACACCGCTAACTTAATTTCTTTAGAAAGATGTAAAGTTTGAATCGTCTGAGAAGTGTCGGAGAGTTTTGAATAGTTGAAAACATTATTGACAGAGGCACCAGTTTTAGTACAGCCTGAGTCAGGTAAAAAATTCGTAATTTATAGTGATGCATCATTGAATGGTTTGGGTTGCATATTGATGCAAGAAGGTAAAGTGATAGCTTATGCTTCCAGACAGTTGAAGCTGCATGAAAAGAACTATCCGACGCACGATTTGGAGTTAGCCTCTATAGTTTTTGTACTGAATATTTGGTGTCATTATTTGTACGGTGAAAAATGTCACATCTTTACTGATCATAAAAGCTTAAAGTATATTATGACTCAAAAAGTTTTAAATTTGTGACAACAGAGATGGCTTGAGCTATTGAAAGATTATGAGTTGGTGATTGAATATCACCCGGAAAGAGAATGTAGTCGCGGATGCTTTGTTGTTTGTCTTGAGAGCAATGAATACATAGTTGACATTATCTTATGATGGTTCAATTTTAGCTAAGTTAAAAGCTAAACTAGTATTTCTACAGCAAATTTACGAAGCTCAAAAATGTGATAGTGCTATGCAAGCCAAAAGAGTGCAATGCGAGTCGCCTAGTGATTCAAAGTAAAAAATTGGATTCGATGATTGTCTAATGTTTCGAGATAGAATTTACATATCGAAAAATCTAGAGTTGATTCAAAAAATTTTATATGAGGCACATAGTGGTTGTTTATCGGTTCATCCTAGGAGTACTAAAATGTATAAAGATTTGAAGAAATTATATAGGTAGTCTGGTATGAAATGAGATATTTCTGAGTTTGTATCGAAGTGTTTAATTTTTCAGCAAGTGAAAGCCAAGCATCAAGTAGCTTTAGGTTTGCTTTAGCCTGTGATGATATTGGAGTGGAAATGGGATAGAGTGACTATGGATTTTTTATCGGGATTACCCTTGTCTCCGAAAAAGAAAGATGCAATTTGGGTTGTCGTCGATCGACTAAAAAAATCTACACATTTCATTCTGGTACGTACTAATTAATCACTTGATAAATTAGCTAAACTGTACATCTCTGAGATTGTTAGATTGCACGGGATGCCAGTTTCGATTATTTCAGATAGAGATTCGAGATTCACATTGCGGTTTTGGAAGAAATTGGAAGAAGCTCGGGTCAAAGTTGAATTTCAGTACAGCTTTTCATCTGTAAACTGACGGTTACTTTAAGAGAGTAATTTACATTCCTGAAGATATGCTCAGATGTTGTGCTTTAGAGTTCGAAGGTAACTAGGAGAAATATTTACCGTTGGTTGAATTTGCGTGTAATAACAGTTTTCAATCGAGCATAAATATGGTACCGTACGAAGCATTATATTGTTGCAAATGTCGTACTCCTTTGTACTAGACCAAGCTTAGCTAAAAATAAATTCACGGGGTTGATTTGATTAGTGAAACTGAAGAGAAAGTGAAAATAATTTAGGACAGTTTTAAAGCAGTTTTAGATAGACAGAAATCGTACACAAATTTGAAATGGAAAGACATAGAATTTCATATTGGTGATAAATTGTTTCTGAAAGTGTCCCCGTGGAAAAAATACTTTGATTTGGTCGTAAAGGCAAGTTGAGTCTGCGATTCATTAGGCCGTATAAGATTATTGAATGAATAGGGCTAGTGGCATATCGACTAGCTTTACCATCAGAATTAGAAAAGATTCACAATGTGTTTCATGTGTCGATGTTGGGCCGATATTAATCTGACCCATCACATGTAATTCCTCCGGCAGAAATAGAAATTGTAACACCCCTAACTCATATCTGTTGTCGGAGTAGGGTTACGAGGTATTATGACCAATACACATTATTTAACATACATAACTCATAAATTTATGCATTCAAACTCAAATATCATTTCATAACAAACACATTGTCCCTTATAAGGGCCTACAAGACCTTAAACATGCTTTAGAAGTGGTTCGGGACTAAACCAATATCTTGGGAAATTTTTAGAAACTTGGAAAAATTTCAACCATACAGGGGTCACACGCCCGTGTGAATAGGCCATGTGCCTCACACGGCTCCAGACACGCCCGTGTCGTAGGCCATGTAGAAACAGGGCATAAATACTGACTTGGGTCACACGACCAACCACACGCCTGCGTTTCCAAACCGTGTGCCCTTCGAAGTGGCCACACACGCCGGTGTGCTAGGCCGTGTTCTGGCGGTGCCAAACCTTTAGGGTATACTGAATTATTCCACACGGCCAAGTCACACGCCTATGTGCTAGGCCATGTGCCATTTGGGGGGTATACTAACTTGTACCACACGGCCAGTCACACGCCCATGTGTGAGACCCTGTGGAGCATCCTGTCTTCAATTCAATTTCAACATCGGGGACACAAGACCGTGTAACATGACCACGTGTCACACACGGTTGCGACATACACGTGTCTCTACCCATGTGGACAAAAATTGGCCATTTGCAAGGCCAATATGCAACCCCATTTTACACATACCTACACAAGTACAAATGGTACCATTTCAAGGCACAAATATGCATTCAAAAATCATTAACCAATACATAAATCTTACTATATATATCTCCAACCATGCAAGTCACAAATATGTCACAACTTTCCATTTAATTATATACCTAATTCACAAATACAATTCAATTTACTAATTCATTTCAAACATACATTATCAAGCATTAATTCACAAACACATAACTTCCAAAATATTAACTTCAATCACATAACAAAAGTCAATTTACCAATCTCAAAATAGAACCATTTGCACATTGATAAACATCATCATGTTCATCATCTTATGCCAACCGAAATGGCATAAATACATATCCATCAAACATACCAAAATAACACAAACCTATACATGCCATATACCATATTTACACAACTCAAAATTAAATAGATGTCCGATAGTGCGATGAAGTCCCTGACGATCCTCGAATCTGAGCTAGCTTTGAAATACTATAAAACATAGGAACAAATAAATAGAGTCAGCTATAAGCTTAGAAAGTTCGTAAGTAAAAATGAAATAATCTCATCATTCATTAAAATTTCTAAATGGATAACATAAATTTCATTAAATAATCAATAACTAAATTAACATAAAATTCTCGACTTCCATCAACTCGCTACTCTAATAGTTTTCCGTACATACCTATACTGATACATATATATTCTCACCAATTCAGTTATCAAATTACTTTGACTTTATAAATGCATACGTACGTTGATTTTTCGATTCCATAGTCCAAATATGGTCTTACACATACATTGCCAAGGCCCTACCATGGTCTTTCATTCACATGCCATAACCCTGTTATGGTCTTATATTCGATTTTGCCATGGCCCAGCTATGGTCTTATTTAGCAACTCCTTTACTTAAAATGTGCATTTAATTTAATATCTCCACATTTATTTAATAGAATAAATACTATCTCAATTTCATCCATCAAATAAATAGAAACACATTTAAGTTCAGTTATACGAACTTACCTCGTGTATGGATTTAACGTAACGGATCGACTACTAATAACCTTACTTTTCCCCCGATTTAAATCTAAATTATTTCTTTCTTGACCTATATGAATTCAAAATTAACTCATTCAGTCACATATTCTTTCAATTTAGTCCATATCACACTTTAAAGCACTTTTACACTTTTGCCCCAAGTATTTAACAACTTTTGCAATTTAATCCTTAGTTCATAAAACAAAAAATTCACATAATTTCAATAAACCCAAGCTTGGCTGAATTATTTATAGGTCCCTAGTAGCCCAAAACTTCCATTTATTTCACATTTCAACCACTAAATTTTCACTTTTCATAATTTAATCCCTATCATGCATTTTCATCAAAAATCACTTAACAAAACATGTAAAACTATCATCAAGCTTTCATATTTCAACATTAAACATCCAAGAACACTTAGATTCAACAATGGAAACTCTCAAAATCTTTAATAGTTTTGAAATTAAAGGTACGGGTTAGCTAGATTGAGCTGCAACGACTACAAAAACATAGAAATCATTAAAAAAGAGCTCAAAATTACTTACAATTGAAGCATGCAATAGCCGAACCTTCAAAGTTCATCAATGGCTTCTTTTCTTTCTTATTTTTAGTTGGGAGAAAGATAAATGAACAAAATTTTTCTTTTGTTTTAATTAATCAACCTTTATTTAATAAATTACTATATTAACCTTATAAAAAACCATTTAAAACACCTTAATATATGCCTATATATGTCAGATCATGCTATTAATGGTCTAATTACAACATAAGAACCTCCAATTTTAAGCTCCATAGCTATTAGACACGTTTAGCTCTTAGAACATCACTTTTGTACTTTACGCGATTTAGTCCTTTTTTCTCAAATTGACCAACCAATTGATAAAATTAGCTCACGAAACTTTCACATATATTAAATAACATGCTAAAAATATCAAAAAATATTAAAACATTGTTCTGATTTAGCTAAAATCAGGCTGTTATAGAAATTCAATCTGATATGACGTATAACGAAGAACCGATTAGAATTCTAACATGTGAGGTTAAAAAGTTGAGAAATAAAAGCATAGCTCTCGTAAAAGTACTTTGACAATGACACGATGTTGAAGAGGCTACGTAGGAGCCCGAGGAAGCTATGAGAAAACAGTACCCTAACCTATTCATTGGTAAGATTTTCAGGAAGAAAATCCCTAGGGGGAGAGTTGTAACAACCCGTTTTTAGTCAAATTAGAAAAGTGGTTTTGGGACAAAAAATCCAAGGTCAAAAGATTTATTTTGTTATTATTTTAATGTCTATAGTATGATTGAGTGACTATGTGAAAATTTCGTTAAGAAATTTTATTGTTTGAACAGTCAATTTGATAGAAAGGACTAAATCGCATAAAATGTAAAAGTGGAGTTCTATTAACTAAAAGTATCTAATAGCTATAGAACGTTAAAGTTAAAGTTCTTAAGTGATAATTAGACCATTTTTAGCTTGAGTGGACAAGTATGGACAAGTATTAAGATATTTTTATATTTTATAAATAAGGTTAATTTTGGTATTTAGAAATTAAATTGTAATAAATAAAAATAAAATAAAATACTCACTTAATGTTATCATCTCCAAGTAAATTCATAATGGAGAAACCTATTTTCATGTTTAAATTTTGGCAACACTAATCTCTTCAATTAGGTATGTATTTTGACTTAGTTTTTACTGATTTTTATGTTTTTAAGATTGTTGCATCTAGTACTAGCTCACCCAGGGACTATTTTACAAAATTGTTAAAGATTTTGAACCATGCCATTGATGAATACATGAGTATTTTGATGTTTGATGATAGATTTTGAATAGTTGGTGATAGTTAAACAAGTTTTGTTAAGTGATTTTGAGTAAAAATACAAAATAGGGATTTAATTGAGAAATGTGTAAAGTTAGTGGTTAAAATCTAAAATAAATGAGAAATATGGGCTAATATGAGTACTAGAGAAATTCAGCTAGCATGGATGGTGACTAAATTGCATGAATTTGTGATTTTATGAACTAAGGCCTAAATTGTAAGAAATGTGAAAGTTTAGGCTTAAATGTGCAAAATAGACCTAATGTGTAATTTGGACTAAATTGAATAAATAGATGATTAAATAAGTTGATTTTTATTAATTATAGATCAAGAAAAGAGGAATTCGTACATAGATAGGGGTAAAAGCAAAGTAATTGAATAGTCGATCCATTTCGTCATTTTCATACCCGAGGTAAGTTCGTATGTTATAATTTCATTTCAAATGTATTTTACATGCTTTGATTAGCATGAATTGTGATTATGTGATTATGGATGAGTTCGAAAATGATTCGATCAAGATTCGGCAATTGGAAACCCGATTGAACCTTAGGAATAGTTTAGGATGCTAGTGATATGTCATTAGGTATCCTTGAGTTGGCTTCGGGCCATGCATATCGGTTGAATTGGCTTCAGGCCATGATATCAAAATTTCGAATAAGTTACCTTGATTTGGCTTCGGACCATGGTATAGGTACTTTTCGTTTGAGACCTTGAGTATCCGACTTCTATTCAGAATGGTTCAACTGGTAAAATAAGGATGTGGTTGATTATGAGATTGGCACAAGATTCTTCAGGTACGTATACGAAAATGAATTAAGTATTGAAAATTATGAAATTGATGAGTTACTTGGTAAGTTATATGAATGATCATTTGATAGCTTGATATTTAATGGAATTGTTGCACATTATTTTCTATTATATGAATAACTTATGAATGATGATAGTTGCTCATTGTTAACGTACGAGCTCACTAAGCTATATAGCTTACTTTATTATTTTTCCATGTTTTATTGTGATTTCAAAGCTAGCTCAAATTCGGGGATTTTTGGATACTTCACCACACTATTCACTGACTCTTTGGTTCTTTTGAAACTATGTTTTGAGTATATTACATGTATAGGTATTTTGGGTCATTTTGATTATGGATTGATAAAGATTTTGGTCATTTATAATGGCTTGTAAATGTATATGTTTTGGTTTGTAAATATAGCCATGATATTTGTCTTAATTTGGTGGATTTGGTTATGTGTTTATGTCTGTATATATGGTTGATATTGAGTTCTTGGATGTATATGTGAATGACCATATTATAAAGTTTGTGGAATTGGTACCTTGCTTGTGAATTGGTAATGAGGTATGTTAGGTAATGGTTTAACTAGTTGATTGGTATATGTATTTTAGTAAGTTTTGATTGAATAAAACTTGAGATATAAGCATGTTGGTTGTATTTGAAATGGTATGAAATTGTCTTGAATGTGGCTAGAATGGATTTTCTATTGTGCTACGAATTGGTGCCATTTGTGTTGCCCAAGTACATGAGATTAAGGGTAGAAAATTGGCTTGGTAAATAGCCTATTTTTGTCCACACGGGTAGAGACAAGGGCGTGTGTCTCAGCTGTCTATGACACACAGTCATGATACATGGCCGTGTGTCCCTTAGTGTTGATATTGAAATGAAATAAGTATGCTCCACATGGTCTCACACATTGGCGTGTGATTGGCCATGTGGTATAAGTCAGTATACCTCCTAATTGGCACACGACCTAGCACACAGGCGTGTGACATGGCCGTGTTGCATAAGTTAGTATACCCTACAGGTTTGTCACTTCTGAGGGACACTGCATATTAATGGTGGAATACTTTGGTGTCTGTAGTACTGAGAGAGAGAGTTACCTAGGAATTCTTTCAGATGGAGTTCCAGAAGAAATATATAAGTCAGAGATTCCTCGATAAAAAGCACAAAGAATTTCTAGAACTGAAACAGGGTCGTATGACTGTGAATGGGTACAAAAGAGAATTTCTGCGGTTGAGTAAGTATGTTCGGGAATTTGTTTCTACCTGTAAATTGTAACATCCCAATTTTGGGCTTAGTCGAAATAGTGGTTTCGAGACCACAAATCCAAAGTAGAAATATTTTTTTATGATTGTTTTGAGGTCCATGACATATGTTTGCATGCTTGTGTGAAAGTTTCATTAAGAAATTTTGTGAGTAAGTGTCCAATTTGACTTTTAGGACTAAATTGTAAAAGTTACAAAATATGAGATTCTAGAAGCTTTAAGTATGAAATAGATTTGGATTATTAATTAGAGGTCCTTAAATAGCAATTTGCCTAATTTCTATTTTTTTGGACAAAAATGAGCATGAGTAGGTAAAATTTGAAAGTTTAGTAAAAATGGCATTTTAGTTATTTGGTTAATAAAAGAATTAAAAGGGAAAATAAGTCAAAATTCATGTCCATCTTCATCTACCTTAGCCAAAATTCTCAAGAACACCATAGCTAGGGTTTCTTCAACTTCCAAGCTAGATTGTAAGTGCATCCCAGCCCCGTTTTTAATGTTCTTTACGTTTTTGAAGTTGTTATCAACCTATCTAGCTATTTCTACCATTTATTTGAGCTAGGGTTCATGTTTAAAAATTTACACATGTGCGGCATGATTGTGTTTTGATGTTTCATGGTAGATTATGAAAGTTTGATGTGTAATAAACATCTTTTACTAAGTGATTTTTGATGAAAACACCTAAAAAGGGCATTTTTGTAAAAGTTGTGAACATGAGTAGTAGAAATGTGATTTAATGAAAAATATGGCTGGTATAAGCTTGATATAGGTTTGACTAGGCTTGGGTAACAAAGAAAATGGACACATTTCATTTTACAAGCCCAGGGACTAATTTGTAAATATGTGAAAGTTTAGGGGCAAAACTATAAATTTTCAAAGTATGGTTTTTGGACTAATTTGAACAATGTGATAATTAAGTGAGCTAAATTTACTATTATAAATCAAGAAAAATAGAGTCCGGACCTAAATCGAGGAAAGAATAAGGTTGTGGGCTAAATCAAATAGTTAGCCATATTTTGGTACTGAGGTAAGTTCGTGTGTAAATAATGAAACATTACATTTTTAAGTATTTAATGCTTTAATATTGCATGAATTGTGTAATTTTCCTTGTGGACTTGATTAATGTTGACTTGATGACGATTCGACGAAGATTTGATACCTTGAAATCCCGGTTGAACCTTAGGAATGGTTAGGATACAAATGTCATGACATTAGGGATTGAGTTTACGTGGAAGACCATATCTGGGATATAGCATCGTTATGAGATTTTGTGCAAGACTATGTTTGGGACATGGCATCGACATGAGAATTGTGTAAGACCATAGCTGGGCTATAGGCATCGATATGTGATCCCATGTAAGACCATATCGGAGATATTGCATTGGTATGATTCTATGTGTATGTGATTCCCGAGTATCCTTTACTATTCGAAGTGCTTAAATGGGTAGACCAAAGATTATGTCAACGAAATGATAGGGTATGAACATGTTGAAAGGGTACAAATATGTACACAAAGCTCATACATATTGAGATTATAAATCGATGAGATCTCAATAAGAAGGGAATGAATAAATCATGATCATGGGTTTTAGTGTACATTATGTAAATGACATGATTTAAAATGTATTTATGATACTTGATGACATTGTGATAAATTACATTATGTTATATGCATAATAATGCATGGTTAATGTTGTTAATTATTTACATGCAAACTTACTAAGCTTTATGCATACTCCCCTTTCTTTTCCATTTTCTTATAGTATCGCCAAGCTAGCTCAAGGATTGAAGGACATCAGAGACTCGATCACACTATCAATTGGAGCTTTTGGGTATAGTTAGTCTTAACATTTTTAGTATGGCATGTATAAAGACTTGGTCTTTTTGTTATATGTCATATTGGTTTAGCCAAATGTGTTGGCTTATGATAATATTTGATTCATTTTGTATAAGGCCATAGGATGTGGCTCATAATGATTATTTGGTTGTAAACCTATTCATACATGGATGCATATGCCAATGCCATTATGATATGGCCTATGGTTATTGATGGTCGAATGATATTGTGTTGTATGTGATTATGGATGTTTGATGATGGTGAAGCACTTAGTTATACCATGTTAAGTGCCTTGAAGTATGGGTGGTTTTGATGTTTTGTAGGTTGGTGCAAGTATGGGTGGTAAAAAGGCTTGGTAAATAACCTTATTTTGTCCATATGGGTAGACACACGAGAGTGTGTCTAGGCCATGTGTGACACACAGCTAGCCCTAAGGGCATGTGTTCTGGCCATGTGTCTCCTGCACCTTAGTTTTGAGATACAGAATGACCAGTAGTAAACACACGGGCACGAGACACGGCTATGTGAGAGACACGGCTATAGGACATGGGCATGTGCCTAGGCCGTGTAAAATCTGCACTTGATTTTCAGAATTTAGTTCACCACACAGCCTAAGGACACAGGCATGTGCCTTGGCCGTGTGACCTCATTTTGATGATGATGTCATAAATATAATGTCCTCTATTTTGGACACGACCTGAAGCACGAGAATGTGATATGTCACACAGATGTGTCCTTTCGCACGGGCGTGTGAACCTTTGTCATGAAAAATTTTCTATGTTTTCTAAAAGTTTCCAAAGCTCTCGGTTTAGTTCGGAACCACTCCTAATGTATGTTTTGGGCCTCGTAGGCTCGTTTAAGGGACAATATGAATGTAAATGAAAAGTTTTAAATTTTGACAAAAATTTATGTCTCGATTTTGTATGATTGTTTGAGTTTATGTCTGGTAATACCTCGTACCCTATTTCGGCATCAAATACGGGTATAGAGTGTTACATAAATGATTTGTTGATGGGTTAAATGAAGATATTAAACTTCTAGTCAGAATTGTAGAATTGAAAGAATTTGTTGTCCTGGTTGATAGTGTCTGCAAAGCCGAAGAGCTTAGCAAAGGAAAGAAAAAAGCAGATTCAAAGGCTAGAGACTTGAGAAAAAGATAGATGAGTAAGCCATATCAATCTTCATCAAAGAAATCCAGAGATTCATACACTCTTCCAAATGCTTCAATCGGGTATTCGAACAGAGACCGTGGAAAACAATACTTAAGTCCTAAAACTTAAGCTACATCGGTATCGAGTGTTAGCAGTGTGAGAAACTATAGACTTGAATGTCAGCAATGTAGAAGACGACATCCTGGTGAATGTAGAATGAATAACTGGGCTTGTTTCAAATGTGGTTCACAAGATCATTTCATACGTGATTGTCCTGAGTTAAATGAAAAAGTTAAGTCTCAGAACGTAGGATCAAGCAATATAGGTGCTAGAGGGAGGCCACCAAGAAATGTGGGAAATGCGAGTGGTAATTGCGGTACTACGAGAGATTCTACAGCGAGATCTAATGTTAGATAACCTGTTAGAGCTTACGCTATTCGCGCTCGCGAAGATGCGTCATCACCCGATGTTATCACCGGTACATTTTCTCTTTGTGACACAAATGTTATTGCATTGATTGATCTTGGATCGACTCATTCTTATATATGTATGATTTTGGTGTCTAATAAGAGTTTGTATATTGAGTCTACTGAGTTTATGATTAAAGTGATGAACCCCTTAGGCAAGTATGTGTTAGTTGATAAAGTTTACAAGAAATGTCCTTTAATGACTCGGGGTAATTGTTTTCTGGCTGATTCGATGCTTTTGCCATTTGATGAGTTCAATGTAATTCTAGGTATGGATTGGTTGACTCTCCATGATGCTATTGTAAATTGTAGACGAAATATCATTGAATTGAAATGTCAGAACAATGAAATCATTCGAATTGAATCAGATGAATGGAGTGAATTGCCTATTGTGATTTCGTCTATGTTAGCTCAAAAATGTGTGAGAAAAGGTTGTGAAGGTTATCTTGCTTATGTTTTAGATACAAAAGTGTCTAAATCAATGATTGAATTAGTGCCAGTTGTTTGTGAATATCCGGATGTGTTTCTTGACGAATTACTGGGGTTGCCACTGATAAGAGAGGTTGAATTTGCTATTGAGTTAGTATCGGGAACTTCACCAATATCTATAGCTCTTTACAGAATGACTCCAATAGAGTTGAAAGAGTTGAAAGCTTAGTTGCAAGAATTAATAGTTAGAGGTTTTGCACGACCTAGTTTTTCACCCTGGGGTGCGCTAGTGAAATAGCCTGATTTTGGGGATAGTTAGAATAATAGTTTCGGGACCGCTAATCCAGGGTTGAAGAAAATTATTTTGATATTATTTTATGTGTTATAGCATGTTTATAAGGATGTATGAAAATTTTGGTGCATTAATTTTGGTGATTTCATGCTTAATTATGAAAAAGGATTAAATCGCATAAACTGTGAAAGTTCTATTATACAAGGTAGAGGTGTCTAATAGCCATAGAATATTAAATTGGAGGTCCCTAAAGTGCAATTAGGTCATTACAGGTGTGTTGGCCGGCCATAGAGACAAAGGGGACAAGGGTATTAATTTTGGTAAAAATTTGGTGAAATTAGGTGATTAAAAATGAATAAAATAAGGCAAAGAAAGAAGATATCATCTTTCACTATTCACACTTCTTCTCCACAAAAAATTGAAGAGAAAATAGGGGATTTTGGAGTTCAAACTTTCAGCCAAGCTATTATATTGCAAGTAAGTGATTTTAGAGGTCTTTCTTGATAATTTTTGTACTTTTAGAACCCCAAAGCTTAAGCTTGCTAATGAGGGGACTAATTTGCAAAAATGGTTGAAAGTTCAGGGAATTGCCATGAGAGTGTTCATGTTGTTTGCTATGTTTTTATGGAAGAAAATGAATGTTAGTAGGTTGAGGAACAACTTTTGTGAAAGGTGTTACCATGAAAACACCTAAATAGGACTTATTTGTAAATGTTGTAAATGAGTAATAAATGCATGAAATAATTGGTTTTGTGAGTTGTTGTAAGAGAAATAAATGTTCAGCTAGGCTTGATTAATGAGAAAATGTGATGAAAAATGATTTACGAGCCTATGGGCAAAATAGCAATTTTGCCAAAGTATGAGGGCAAAATGGTCATTTTTCCTAAGAAGAAATTTTGATGTATCATGAATTATAAAGTGATTGAATGAGTGAATTTTATTATTATAGATCAACAAGAGCGCGAAAACCACATTGATCGAGGAAAATGCAAGGTTACGGAGTAAACTATCGACTAGTACATTTTACACCGAGGTAAGTTTATGTGAAAACAATACATCTTTAATACATATGTTGTTACTTATTGGTGCATTGTATGAATGAGATCAATTATGATTGTGATTGATTGGAATTGATAGATAGTGAGTAATTCTCGTATGAACTTCGGAATAAATATGTAAGTGCGAAAAAATATCCTAATAACTATTGGGTGGACTGTCTGCGATACCACCATAAATATCCTTTTTGGTGGGCTGTATGCGATACCACCTTACTTTTTATTCACGATGGGTTGTGTGCGATACCATCGTTTATATTGTTATTTGGTGGGCTATGTACGAAACCAGTATAATTATTCTTGTTGGTGGGCTGTGTGCAAAACCACCAGGTACTTAGTATCATTCCGAGGGGTTCATCGAGAAATTGTCTAAGTAAATATATCATGTGGTTTGTGGTGATGAGTGCAGGAGATGTGTGCAAGGAAATGTGAGCATTTTATTTGTGGCATGGATGGAATGTGGTAAGATATGAGATGAGTAAGCATTATTATAGAAATGTGATTAGTTCTTGCTTATTATGTAATGTTATTGGTTGATTGGCATATGTTATGATGTTTATAGTTTACATGTAAACTTACTAAGCTTAAAGCTTACTCCCTTTCTTTTACCTTGTTTTATAGTGTCAAAGAGCCAGCTCGGGATACAAACATAATTTGAAGATCACCCACACTATCAGCTCATCTCGGTATATTTAGACTTAGCATTTTGAGTATGGCATGTATACGGGCTAGACTTAGTGAAATGTCTTGTTGTTTTGGCCAAGTATGTTGGCTCCTTTAAAGATGAACTTTCTACAAATAGCCATAGTTGATGGCTCATTATTATTAATATATGAAAAGACGAGGTTATTCATGAATGTGTATGATGCATGATTGGATTGTTTGATTAATGGTTGAATGTGATTTATGTTGTAGGAGTTTGGGTGATAAAAAGAGCTTGGAAAATATCCTTGTTCTTGTCCACACGGGTAGGCACACGGGCATGTGTCTAGGCCGAGTGTGACACACGGATAGTCCCATGGGCATGTAGCTGGACTGTGTGTCCCCTGGATGTTAGTGTTGCAAGTTAGTGTCGGCCACGGGCTAGACACACAAGTGTCTGCCTTTATATGGTTGCTGACGTCATAAATAGAATACCCAGGTTTTCACACACGGGCCAAAGGCACGGGTGAGCATCTAGCGGTGTGAAAATTCCTATAGGTTCAAAATGAAAAATAAATCTCACACTGGCTGAGAACATGGCGTGTGTAACCACACGGCCTGCCCATATAGGTGTGTCCCATTTCACATGGGCATGTGGCCCTGTTTAGGTAAAAAATTTCTAAGTATACAAAAGTTCCCGGTTTGATTCTGAGACCCTATGTTTGAATGTTTAAGGCCTCATAGGCCTATAATAAGAATGTTATGAATGTGAGTGAGAAGTTTTAAGTTAGAATTAAATTTGATAGCCCAAAGTTGTGGTATCAGAGCTATGGTTTAGTCAATTTTAAGACTACCGTAGCGTGTGTAAGAGTCTACCTATACATGTCATAAATGTTTATTGATAGTGTGGTGACTTTGACAATTATAAACTTTGTTTTGTATAGTAAATGGATTCCAATTGAACGGCTGCTAATGAAGTAGCCAGTAATGTGCTTGCCCCCACGCAAGGGACCGTGCCTATAGAGAGTAGATCGGAAACTATGGGTCAAGGAGAAGAGGCTCAGGAAGCCTTTCTCCAAATGATGAGTAATTGGTACACGGAGTATGTGCGAGCAAACCCAAATGCTCAACCTCCTCTACCCCGTCCTATACCTCAGCCAGTTTCTATGGCTCTTCAAGGTATAGACTTGGTAGGAGTGACTAAACCCCCGGTTGAGAAGATTTGGAAGCAAGAGGCCGAGGAATTTAGAGCTAATATAGATGATGACCTTGAGAGGGCAGAGTTCTGGCTTGAGAACTCAATGCGAGTATTCGATGAACTCTCTTACATACTTGACGAGAGCTTGGAATGTGTCGTGTCATTACTGAAGGACTCGGCATATCGTTAGTGGAAAACATTGACGTTGGTAGTTCCAAGGGAGGGAGTAACGTGGGACTTCTTTTCGGAAGAGTTCCAAAAGAAGTACATACGTCAGAGATTTGTGGACTAGAAATAGAAAGAATTCTTTAAATTGAAGCAAGGAAAAATGGTTGTGGTAGACTATGAGATCGAGTTTGTTAGGCTCAACGAGTATGCACAAGAGTGTGTGTCTACGGAAGCAATTTTGTGCAAGAGATTTGAAGGCGGGCTGAATGAGGATATTAGACTACTAGTTGGGATTTTAGAATTGAATGAATTTTTAGTGTTGGTTGATACGGCATGCAAGGTGGGGAGCTGAATAAGGAAACGAGAAAAGCCATGAGTGAGGCCCGAGATGCAAGAGAGAGGCCAATGAGTAAATCGTACCAAATTCAATCAAAAAGGTCAAAGGAAATGAACCATTGGATGACTGCGTTAGTTGGATATTCACACTGAGATCAAGGTAATACATACTCGGGCTCGAGAGTTCAAGCCACTTCATGCCAAGCATGGGCAATCCAAAGTCTAATAAACTAGAGTGTCCAAATTGTGGTAGGAAGCACACTTGGGAGTGTGATCGTTGTTTTGTCGAGTTTAAAATTTATATAAATAATGATCGAACCAGGAAACTAACTAAGACAACGATGGAGGCAAGCGCACCTATCGATTAGTAGTATAGTTTAGGCAAGACCGGTATGTCAAATCCTAAAGGAACCAAAAGTACTAATACTAACTCTCTTTCTATTACTTAGCCTAAGAATTAAGGGAATTTGTTGTTTAATCTAAATTAACTAACTACTAAACTAAAGTCTCTAAGACAAAGAAGAATGAAATTGAGAAAATAACTTAAGGAAAAACCAATTGATTAAGACAAAACCTAAGGAAGAATCCAGCTAGACTTCACTTGTTATCTAACACTGAACCAGACAATTTATTCACTTGACTTGATCCGTAAGATTCCCTAAGATGTATTAATCCCTCTCTCGAGGCGACTAGCGTCTAACCCTAGGTTAATTAATTAAAATCTCTTTCTACTTAAAACACCTAGAATTGCATTAACTTGATCTATGAACTCCTATATTAGGTTTCACCCTAATCTGGCAAAATCTCGCCACCCAATCTCTAGGCACGCGATCAACTCTGCTTAATTATGCTAGATCTACTCTTAGGTAGGGACTTTTGCTCCTCCACCTAAGCACATCATACTTGAATTAATATCCAGAAAATATCAAAACAAGAATTAAGAACACATAATTAAGAACAAGCCAAATATTTATCATATTTAGTTCAGCAAACAATAACAAGATTCATCTTAGGTTTCATCCCCCTCAGGCATCTGAGGGTTTAGTTCATAGTTTAAAAAAAATCTCAAAAGAAAAGATAAAACAAAACATAAGAAATCCCTAAAACCCTTTGAAAGAATTGAAGGAGAGATCCTCCGTCTTGAGTATAATTCCAGCTTCTTGAGATAAATCAACTGGCTATCTTTGAGTAATCTCCACAAATCTGCCTTCTTTGGTGTAGCCGGATGTCTATCCGAACGTCCCCCAAACAAAATCCCTGGTAGAAGGCTTCTGCCAAACTGCACTTAAGTTGCCCCCTAAGGTGTTTATAAAGGCTTTGGGATGCCTTACTTGGTCCCTAAGTATCCTAATCTGGGTGGAATTCCTACTAGGGTGTTTGAATAGGCTTTGCAATGTGTTTATTTGCCTCCAAGTATCCTATTTTGATTAAAACTCCTCTTGGCCGCGATAAGGACACGCCCATGGCACATGCCCGTGTGAATCGTGCTAGGCCGTGGTCGAGTCTGCTGAAGAGACACGCCCATGTGTTTCAAAGTCCAGGCTGTGTTAGAGTAGATTAGGGAGGCACGGCCATGTGGTCTTAAGTCTAGGCCGTGTCGATTTCCATTTTGGCCTAATTTGGTCCGTTTTAGGCCCGTTTCTCATTCTTTTCATCCTCCGGTGCTCTCCTGAGTATAAAACATGAAAACAAAGGATTAAGAGCACCAAATTACATAATTTAGGAGATAAATCATCCAAAAATATGCTAAATGTGGGATTAAAATATGTTACTTTTACGGTTTATCAAATACCCCCACACTTAAGCTTTTGCTTGTCCTCAAGCAAAATTCTCAACTTACAATTAAAACAAACTTTCCACAATTCATAATTCTCATCAACAATGTCTCATCATAATTCATAGACAATTCATACATGGATAATTTAACTCAAAGACTCCCAAAATTCAAACAATTCTAAGCCATATATTTGTAACACGAAGACATAGGTGTCTCCCCTTATCTAAACAATTACCTTTAATTCAAAACTGACAAAGATTGACATCCTTGCTAAAGATTCACTCAAAGCACTCAAAGTGTTTAAGGTTCAAGAATAAGCACTCATAAGTCGAACCTAAAAAGTTAATCCCATAAGTTTGTCTAAAAATCAAATCTCCACCACTGTAATATGGGATGATACAAAATCAAAAAGTCTTTAACATGGTTGTAACGGGGCTTGGGTTAATGGTGTGGATAAAGGCTAAATTAGAAGGGTTAGAAGTAAGATTGAATTGACAAATTACCTAACTAGAAAAATGAACTAATAACTTGAATAATTATATCACACGAAAATTTAAAATACTAATAATACGAGCTTCTTCTTCAAGATGTTGAATTTAAACATGTAAGCTCCCTTAATTATAGAACTAATAATGAATATACTTCGATTTTTATTTTAAGAACAAGTCAAATGATGGATTTACTAATAAAATAATTAGGCAACCGATCAAATCAAATCTCAATATAAGGGTAGTCAAAAAGAGTGGCGATAATAAATACAAAGGGCTTTGGGGGAATATTGGTGGATAAGTAAATGAAAAGGATTGTTAAGATCAACGGGGTTCACTATGGGTTAATTGTAAAGGTAGGCATTTTAGTGGAGTGAGTGGGTTAAAACCTAGGTGCCTTTATCATCTCAGTAAATCAAATAAAAATGTGGTCTTGACATGTATAATCACAGTAAGTTCTAGAATAGAAATTTAGTGTTGACGCACTCATAATCAATAAAGTGAGCATGAAAAAGATTATATGCTCTATAAGGCTCAAAACTCACAAAAATTATTGGTAATTGACATCAATCCCTGTAAATTTCAAACTTCAAGGTAATATTCAAATTCAGTTCGACAACCTAGAGAATTTTTTATTCTTGAAAAATAGACCTATCATGCTTGATTCTCTAGTATCTTAAAGTTTAAATCATCAATGCACAATTAACTATGACTTAATCTAAGACATATCAATAAAAATCATAAATCAAAAGAAATTTCATCATAATTAGTAATATGAGAAAATTACTTTAGAATAAAGCATAATTCAGATAATTTCGAATAATACTATAGTTAAGCCCCCCCACACTTAAGTTGTACATTGCCCTCAATGTACAAAGATAGATAACAACATTTAGTAGATAACTGAAAGAGAGGGAGAGAAGTGAAACTTCCTAAATTATGGATGAGATCCTTGGAGAATGTTCCATGACGAGTGTGATGACTAAGTGTACGTGATGTTTTCATTCCGTGAGTGGTATATTCAATCTATTTTATTTGCGAAGTCATCGATTAGTTTTGGGGGGTGGATGTTGTTATGGAATTTTATGGTTAGATAGCCAGTGATAAATTGAGACCAATAGTAATAATAAAACTTTCAAGTCTTTAGACAATAACTAAATTAGGGTCGAAATAAAAGTAGAAATAAAGATAAAGGAGAAACATAAAAAGAAAAAGAAAAAGAAAAATAAGCATAAAAAATAAAAAGGACTCAGAGGTCCTCTGCATCATCTGGGTCTTGAGGTGGTGGTGGTGATGAGATATGGAAATGATGACAGATCTGCTGAAGGGCGGCCTCGATGTCATTAAATCGTCGAGTGGTGTCATTGAATTGTGAAGTACATTAATGCTCAAACTGGGTGAGATGTGCAGAAATGTCTGATACTGAAGCTGTTATCTGGGAGGGACGATGGCTCAGTAGTGGTGCCTCCTATGGTGGTTGGACATCGTTAGTAATGTCCTCGGGGTCCTCCTCGTCGGTGGGAGGTTTAAGTCGATATTGTGGAGGATCATTTCCACGTCGGTGTTGGATCATCCTCATGTGTAACATAGTTTAGATGCCTTGTGGGGACATCTAACCGACCAGGGTGAGGGAGGAGGTTTGGGCATCGGTGTTGAGGAGTCCGAAATATCGAGCCAGGCGTGTGATGTAGGGCCTCATAGAAATGACTCCTCTCCTATGTTGCTCTATCTAGTGTTGAATGGCACGGGCTAGGAAATAGGCCAAGTCAAAAACGTGTCCGTTTGACATGCACCACAGGTAGTAGGCACCATGAGTATTGACGATGCCAGTGCTTTCTCGCTGACCTGTAAGTGTATGGGCTAGAATAGAATGTACGTACCTCAGGGGTGGGACAAGAGCTATCACCTTAGAGCGGCTGGGGTCGTAATTACCTCCGTCGGGGACAATGTTGTACCAACAGCTTACGGGGGTGCGATGATTATGGCGGTGTTAGCTCGGATAGATCATTCTCTGCTACAAAGTCTTCCGTATAAAGTCTTAGTACAGCTCTGAACTGTGGTACGTTTAGCTGTCGTATAGTGCCTCCGAGATGAAATTGTATTGTACCTAGATCATCGTGGTTTGTCATTGCCATCTGAAGTTGGAACATTGAGCAGAACTCTAGAGTGAGCTCTAAGTACGTATGCTCGATGATGATAAAATATTGATCCCACAGATCGGTTGTAAGCAGCACTCGAACATCGCCTATGAGACGGACTTGATCTAAAGTGGCCCAATCAATGCATCTATCGAGTCCGATAGGTTGTACCCGTAGTGCCTTGTAATGGTCTTCTTGGGCGGCATGAGGGAATTTGAGGAACCGATGGCATATTTCGGTGGTTGCGCTAGCAGAGGATGAGCTGGGTCCCATTAGTTTTTAGAAATGGTGGCTGTGGTTCGCTTTTCCTCGTGACGACGACACTGTACCTAAAAATAGTGGATATTCAAGTAATTTTAAACCAAAATAATGCAAGTACTTTGATCAATACCCAAAATTTTCAAAGTCTAAATAAGAACATTTCAACCATGAGCAACCATTTCGACAATGATTGGTTCTATTTAGTTCTGATTAACTTCCTAAACAATGACTAACATACTTTAATGTAGTGATCAAATTAGTTTTAAATTCTAAATATAAATTTAGTTAATGAATAAAATTAATAGAAAAGAGACTAAACAAAATGAAATCATAATCATATAATAAGTAAATAAATGGGAATGAAATAATGAAAGGTGACCAGTGGTGCTTTTGAGTGTGGCGATGTGGACGGGCGGAGCACGGGCGTGTAACGGTGGTGCATGGTCATTTGTTGTGAAAATCGTGGGTAACATGGCAGTGGAGTGGGTGTGGACTCTGTTAACATGGGCATGGCTTCATCTTTGTATGGATATTTGAATGTTTGGAAGATTTGGGGTAGGGAAAGGCAATGGTGAGGGGATTTCTTGCTGGTGGTTGAATTTAGGGGAAGCTTTTTAGGGAAAACGACTAGGGTTGGGGTTTGGGGAAGGAAATTTAGGAAAAATGGGGCTGAGTTTCTTTAAATAAGGAAGGTGACACGGGTAGAGGCAATGCCTGTGTGTTTGTTTATTCAGGCCGTGTTTTTTGTGATTTTCAAATTTAGGCGCGTTCAATATGTTTCCCACGCCCGTGTTCCCTGGTCGTGTGCTATTATGTTTGCTTTTCCCATGCCCATGCTTTAGGTTGCCACACCCGTATATATAGTCAGTGTCTTCCACGGTTGGCACACACGGGCATGGCTCAGGCCCGTGCTTAGTTACTGAGAATAGGCCACAGTTACATCGCACGGCCGTAGTCTTTTTATCGCAACCAGTGTTGGGAAAAAAATTTTCTTCCTCTTCTCACACGTCTACCCCGCACTGTTTTCATCCCATGTTATCCACACGGCCAGAGGCACGCCCGTGTATAAGGCCGTGTGATAGGAAACCTGCACTTAACTGACTCAGTTAGTTTGATTTAGATGTTAAAAGGAAAAATAAAATTAAAATGTGAACATTAATGGGGTTAGTGAAGTTAATGCTCGGGTTGCCTCCTAAGAATCGCTTGTTTAAAGTCTTAAGCTAGACTCACCCTATTTTTATCCCTAAAAGAAGGTTCACAGAGTCGAAGCTCCTCTCTCAATTCCTTGAAATCTTCACCATTGTAAAATTTCAGTCAATGGCCATTTACCTTGAATGTTCCTTGAGTTGGATGTGCTACCTCAACTGTGCCATAAGAAAAAATAGATTTTATCATGAATGGGCCTGACCACCTTGATTTTAGCTTTCTAGGAAATACTTTGAGCCTTGAATTATACAGCAGGACTAAGTCTCCTACTTCGAATTGCCTTGATTATTTTAAACAAGCATCATGGCATCGTTTTCTTGCCTTCATATATAGTCGTGAATTTTCATAGGCCTTGGCTTGCCATTCATCTAGTTCATTTAACTTCATCATCCTCTTCTCACTTGCAATTTTAAGATCATAATTAAAGAATTTTATAGTCGAGTAGGCTTTGTGCTCTAACTCAAATTGTAGATGACAACTTTTTTCGTAAACAAGTTTGTACGGGGATGTCCCTAAAGGGGTTTTAAATGCTATTCTATAGGCCCATAAAGCATCATCTACTTTTACTACCCAATCTTTCCTATTTGATTCAACTTTTTTTTCTAGGATTCGCTTAAGCTCTCGATTTGCCACTTCCACTTGCCCACTGGTTTGAGGATGATAAAGGGTAGCTATTTTATGGTGTACTTCATATTTTCTTAAGACTTTTTCAAATTGAGTATTGCAAAAGTGAGTGCCCCCATCACTGATGATTGCTTTGGGTGTTCTGAAACGAGAGAAAAGTTTCTTAAGAAACTTTACTATAGCTCTAGCATCGTTAGTAGGTAAAGCTTGGGCTTCCACCCATTTTGACATGGAATCTACTGCTACTAAGATGTATTTATTTCCAAATGAACTAGGGAACGGACCCATAAAGTCAATACCCTGTACATCAAATATCTCACATGATAACATATATGTCTGAGGCATTTCATCCCGTTTAGAAATATTACCAGTTCTTTGGTATTTATCACACGAAGTGGCATACCTGTTGGCATCCTTAAAAAGAGTTGGCCAATAAAATCCCGATTCGAGCATTTTGTGGGCTGTCTTAATCCCACTATAATGTCTTCCTGAAAGTCCTGAATGGAAATGTTCCAAGATTTTGCTTGCTTCCATCCTTGTAACGCATCTCTGAATTACTTGATCTGCACATATGCGGAAAAGAAAAGGATCTTCCTAAAAATAGTTTTTTGCATCAGCAAAGAATCGTTTCCTTTAATGATGTGTTAACCTTTTTGGTAAGATGTTAGTAGCTAAATCATTCACGATATCTGCAAACCATGGTACCTCGACGTTGGTTATAGAAAAGAGTTGTTCTTTGGGGAACGAGTCGTTTATCTCACTTTCGTCGAGTTCTTCGATATATGGGTTCTCAAGCCTAGAGAGGTGATTTACTGCAAGGTTTTTAGCTCCCTTCTTATCATGTATTTCCAATCAAATTCCTGTAAGAGTAAGATCCATTGTATGAGTCGAGGTTTTCCATCAGGTTTAGTTAAGAGGTAACGAAGAGCTGAATGATCAGTGTAAACAACAACTTTAGATAATATTAGATATTGCCTAAATTTTCCAAATGAAAAAACTAAAGCTAGTAATTGTTTCTCTGTGGTGGTGTAGTTTTCTTGTGCAAGTGTCAATATTCTGCTAGCATAATAAATTGGCTGAAAATGCTTGTTTCTTCGCTGTCCCAAAATTGCTCCTACTGCAAAATCACTAGCATCACACATTAATTCAAAAGGTAGATTCCAATCAGGTGCAATTATAATCGGAGCATTTCCTAGTTTATATTTAAGGATATTAAATGCATCTAAACACTCCTGATAAAAATTGAAAGGAACATTTTCTAGTAATCTTGTTAAAGGCTTAGGTAATTTAGGGAAATCTTTAATGAATCTTCTGTAAAACCCAGTATGTCCTAAAAAGCTTCTAATAGCCTTAATTGAACTAGGAGGAGGTAGTTTTTCTATGGTTTCAATCTTAGCTTTATCTACCTCAACCCCTTTACTAGAAATCTTATGTCCTAACACAATCCCCTCTCTAACCATAAAATGACATTTTTCCCAATTCAAGACAAGATTCGTTTCCTCACATCTTATTAGAACTCGTTCTAAATTTTTAAGACAAAGGTGGAAAGAGTTACCGAATACCGAGAAGTTTTCCATAAATACCTCCATAATATGTTCCACAAGTACATTAAAGATGGCTAGCATGCAGTGCTGAAAAGTAGCAGGAGCATTACATAATCCAAAAGGTATTCTACGATAAGAAAACGTACCGTATGGACATGTAAATGTTATCTTTTCTTGATCTTCAGGAGCTATGGGAATTTGGAAGTAGCCGAAGAGTCTGTCCAAGAAGCAGTAGTACATATGCCCAGACAACCTTTCTAACATCTGATCAATAAAAGGTAAAGGGAAGTGATCTTTTCTGGTTGCGTCATTCAGCTTCCTATAGTCAATGCAGACTCTCCAACCTGTGACTGTTCATGTAGGAATCAATTCATTCTTTTCATTGGCTACAATAGTCGTGCCTCCTTTCTTTGGAACTACCTTCATAGGACCTACGCAGGTGCTGTCAAAATAGGATAGATTATTCCTGCATCTAGAAGTTTAATTACCTCAGCTTTCACAAATTCTTTCATATTGGGGTTCAAATGTCTCTGAGGTTGCACACAAGGTTTATATTCATATTAAAATTTTATGGATGCGAAATGATGGGTTATTCCTTTAATGTTTGACATTTTCCATGCTATGGCCTTTTGTGCTTCCTTAGTGCTTTTAGTAAATCTTCTTTTCGTTGGGTCCTAGTTACAAGAAATGATTACCTAAGTGTAGAATTTCCTCGAGAATCGTATTCTAGATGTTTTGGCAATTGTTTGAGTTCTAACTTGGGTGGCTCATCAATAGAGTGTTTTGTTTTAATTCATCATTAATCTTGATATCCTCTATTTTCGATGCATCTAGAGGATGATGTATTGGGATTCACTTCATCGATATCGTTATCTTTCCCTCACCATTTGAAAAGTGCGGTTCTATCATGTCACTTGCATGATTTCTGTATTTTTTAAAAATGTGATTAGTAGCATCAACAAAGTAACAAGAATCATCTTGTTCTCTAGAATATCGCATGGCATCATGAATTTTGAACACAATTTCTTCATCTCCTACCCTTAGTGTGAGTTTACCATCACCAACATTAATGACAGCCCTAGCAGTAGCTAGAAAGGGTCGTCCCAAAATTAAAGGTGCCTCTACGTCCTCATTCATGTCAAGCACAACAAAATCAACAAGAAATATAAATTTATCTACTTTTACCAAAACATCTTCAACAATTCCCCTAGGATACTTAACAGATCTGTCAGCTAACTGAATACTCATCCTAGTAGGTGTTGGTTCCCCAAGACCAAGTTGCTTAAACATTTTATAAGGCATTAAATTAATGCTAGCACCTAAATTAGATAATGCTTTTTCTATGCTCAAACTACCAATTAAACCGGGAATAGTAAAACTTCCTGGATCTTTCAGTTTGGTTGGCAGCTTGTTTTGAATAATAGCTTAGCATTCATTATTAAGTTCCACTGTTGAAATTTCCTTGAACTTTCTTTTATTTGTTAGAAGCTCCTTTAAAAAATTTCATATGTCGGGATCTGCGAAATAGCTTCAACAAAAGGTAAGTTAATATGTAGCTGTTTGAAAAGTTTAAGAAATTTACCATATTGTGCATCTAAGTGATCTTTCTTAAACTTTTCTGAATGCAGGATTGTTGGTTTAATTTCCTCACAGTTCGGAGTTATTTTTGCCTTATCGGGTTCATGTGGTACCTCCATCTTTGTTTCGATTAACTCCTTTCCACTTCTCAGTGTCAATGCCTGGACCTGTTCTTTTTCCCTAGGTAAGATTTTTGATCGTATTTCAAAACTAACCCAGTAAGTTGCCCGATCTGATCCTTGAATTCCTATGACAACGCTTCAAGTTTCATTTCTACCTTTTGGAAACGTGTTTCTAAGGTTCTATGAAATTTGTCAGCACCTCTTCAAGGTTCGACTTCTTTTCCTGTGGGTAGGGCTGGAAGTTTTGGAATGGTTATTGCCTTTGATTTCTTTGATCGCCCCATGAAAAATTGGGGTGGTTCTTCCAACCTGGATTATAAGTATTACTATAAGGGTTATTGTTAGATTAGAAATTGTTACCCATATAGTTCATTTGTTCACTCTCAATGCCCTGTCCGTAGGGTGGGTACTCAAGATTCACCACGCCTTCACTTGCGTCACACTGCATAACTGGATGTGCCTACAAAGAACCATATAAACCATCAAATTTTTTATGTAGCAACTCTACCTGATTTGATAACATGGTTACTGCATCGAGGTTGAAAACTCCGGCTGCATTGGCTGGCCTTGTCCTTGTAACTTGCCACTGATAGTTATTCAGTGACATCTCCTCGATAAACTCGTAGGCTACTTCAAAAGTTTTGTTATTCAGAGTTATGCCGGCGGCTGAATCGATTAGTTACCTTTTTGAGGGGTTCACACCATTGTAGAAAGTCTGCACCTATAGCCATAATGGTAATTCGTGGTGTGGACACTTTCTCAACAAATCTTTGTATCTCTCCCATGCTTCATAAAGTGTCTCTAAATCCATCTGCACAAAAGAAGAGATATCATTCCTTAAATTGGTCGTTTTGGCTGGCGAAAAATATTTTAATAAAATTTTCTCAGTCATTTGATCCCAGTAGTGATTGATCCTCGTGGAAGAGAATGTAACCACTGTTTGCTTTATTTCTCAAAGAAAAGGGAAATAACTAAAGGCGGATGAAATCATCAAAAATGCCATTTATTTTGAAGGTGTCACAGAATTATAGAAAATTTGCTAAATGTGTGTTAGGATCCTCATCCTGCAAACTATCAAACTAAACAAACTGTTGTGTCATCTTTATAGTATTAGGTTTCAGTTCAAAATTATTTGCAGCAATAGTAGGCCTAATAATACTTGACTCAGTTCCTGTTAAACTAGGTTTAGGATAATCATACATAGTACGTGGAACATGATGTTCTGCTGCCTCTGGAGGTAGTGGATTGTTTTCAGCCATCCTTTCAGTAGGATTGGTTTCGTCTTATTTCTCTTCTTCTATGTAGTTTAAGATCCGCCTTATTTCTCTGTGATTTTTGTGAACGATACCTTCGATGTCACTATCGTAAAGTAGAGGCCCTGTCGGGTTCCTTCTAGTCATAAACTAGAGGTACCTGAAATGAGCAAAAGAAGAAAATTTAGAAAAGCAAAAATAAAATTTAATTGCAAAAATAAAATATGGCTAAAGTAATAAAAATTAAGCATTCTTAATATTTCAATTCCCCTTCAATGGCGCCAAAAACTTGATCGTTGTTTTGTCGAGTCTTAAAATTTATATAAATAATGATCGAACACGAAACTAACTAAGACAATGATGGAGGCAAGCACCCTATCAAGCAAAGAGTATAGTTTAGGCAAGACTAGTATTTCAAATCCCAAAGGAACCAAAAGTACTAATACTAACTCTCTTTCTATTATTTAGCGTAAGAATTAAAGGAATTTGTTGTTTAATCTAAATTAACTAACTACTAAACTAAAGACTCTAAGACAAAGAATAATGAAATTGAGAAAATAACTTGAGGAAAAACCAATTGATTAGGATGAAACCCAAGGAAGAATCCACCTAGACTTCACTTGTTATCTAACACTAAACCCAGACGATTTATTCACTTGACTTGATCCGTAAGATTCCCTAAAATATATTAATCCCTCTCTCGAGGTGACTAACGTCTAACCCTAGGTTGATTAATTGAAATCTCTTTCCAATTAAAACCCCTAGAATTGCATTAACTCGATCAATGGACTCCCATGTTAGGTTTCACCCTAATCAAGCAAAATCTCGTCACCTATCTCTAGGCGCGCTATCATCTCCGCTTAATTATGCTAAATCTACTCTTACGCAGGGACTTTTGCTCCTCCACTTAAGCACATCATACTTGAATTAATATCCCAGAAATATCAACACAAGAATTAAGAACACATAATTAAGAACAAGCCAAATATTTATCATATAATTCAGCAAACTATAACAAGATTCATCTTAGGTTTCATCCCCCTCGGGCATCCGAGAGTTTAGTTCATAGTTGTAAAAGAAAACACCACAAAAGAAAATATAAATCTAATAGCCTTAATTGAACTAGGAGGAGGTAGTTTTCTATGGTTTCAATCTTAGCTTTATCTACCTCAACCCTTTACTAGAAATCTTATGTCTAACACAATCCCTCTCTAACCATAAAATGACATTTTTCCCAATTCAAGACAAGATTCGTTTCCTCACATCTTATTAGAACTCGTTCTAAATTTTTAAGACAAAGGTGGAAAGAGTTACGAATACTGAGAAGTTTTCCATAAATACCTCCATAATATGTTCCACAAGTACATTAAAGATGGCTAGCATGCAAGGTCTTTGAAAAGTAGCAGAGCATTACATAATCCAAAAGGTATTCTACGATAAGAAACGTCTGTATGGACATGTAAATGTTATCTTTTCTTGATCTTGGAGCTATGGGAATTTGGAAGTAGCCGAAGAGTCTCTCCAAGAAGCAGTAGTACATATGCCCAGACAACCTTTCTAACATCTGATCAATAAAAGGTAAAGGGAAGTGATCTTTTCTGGTTGCGTCATTCAGCTTCCTATAGTCAATGCAGATCTCCAACTCTGATGTTCATGTAGGAATCAATTCATTCTTTTCATTGGCTACAATAGTCGTGCCTCCTTTCTTTGGAACTACCTTCATAGGACCTCTGAGTCTGTCAAAATAGGATAGATTATTCCTGCATCTAGAAGTTTAATTACCTCAGCTTTCACAAATTCTTTCATATTGGGGTTCAAATGTCTCTGAGGTTGCACACAAGGTTTATATTCATATTAAAATTTTATGGATGCAGAATGATGGGTTATTCCTTTAATGTTTGACATTTTCCATGCTATGGCCTTTTTGTGCTTCCTTAGTGCTTTTAGTAAATCTTCTTTTTCGTTGGGTCCTAGTTCTGAAGAAATGATTACCGGAAGTGTAGAATTTCCTCGAGGAATACGTATTCTAGATGTTTTGGCAATTGTTTCAGTTCTAACTTGGGTGGCTCATCAATAGAGTGTTTTTGTTTTAATTCATCATTAATCTTGATATCCTCTATTTTCGTCTGTCTAGAGGATGATGTATTGGGATTCACTTCATCGATATCGTTATCTTTCCCCTCACCATTTGAAAAGTGCAGTTCTATCATGTCACTGTGCATGATTTCCTGTATTTTTTTAAAAATGTGATTAGTAGCATCAACAAAGTAACAAGAATCATCTTGTTCTCTAGAATATCGCATGGCATCATGAATTTTGAACACAATTTCTTCATCTCCTACCCTTAGTGCGAGTTTACCATCACCAACATTAATGACAGCCCTAGCAGTAGCTAGAAAGGGTCGTCCCAAAATTAAAGGTGCCTCTACGTCCTCATTCATGTCAAGCACAACAAAATCAACAAGAAATATAAATTTATCTACTTTTACCAAAACATCTTCAACAATTCCCCTAGGATACTTAACAGATCTGTCAGCTAACTGAATACTCATCCTAGTAGGTGTTGGTTCCCCAAGACCAAGTTGCTTAAACATTTTATAAGGCATTAAATTAATGCTGGCACCTAAATTAGCTAATGCTTTTTCTATGCTCAAACTACCAATTAAACCGGAATAGTAAAACTTCCGGATCTTTCGATTTGGTTGGCGACTTGTTTTGAATAATAGCTTAGCATTCATTATTAAGTTCCTTGTTGAAATTTCCTTGAACTTTCTTTTATTTGTTAGAAGCTCCTTTAAAAAATTTCATATGTCGGATCTGAAATAGCTTCAACAAAAGGTAAGTTAATATGTATTTGTTTGAAAAGTTTAAGAAATTTACCATATTGTGCATCTAAGTGATCTTTCTTAAACTTTTCGAATGCGGATTGTTGGTTTAATTTCCTCACAGTTCGGAGTTATTTTTGCCTTATCGGGTTCATGTGGTACCTCCATCTTTGTTTCGATTAACTCCTTTCCACTTCTCGGTGTCAATGCTCGGACTGTTCTTTTCCCTAGGTAAGATTTTTGATCGTATTTCAAACTAACCCGATGAAGTTGCCGTCGATCCTTGAATTCCTATGACAACGCCTCAAGTTTCATTTCTACCTTTTGGAAAGCGTGTTTCTAAGGTTGCTATGAAATTTGTCAGCACCTCTTCAAGGTTCGACTTCTTTTCCTGTGGGTAGAGCTGTTGTTGGAAGTTTTGGAATGGTTATTGCCTTTGATTTCTTTGATCGCCCCATGAAAAATTGGGGTGGTTCTTCCAACTGGATTATAAGTATTACTATAAGGGTTATTGTTAGATTAGAAATTGTTACCCATATAGTTCATTTGTTCACTCTCAATGCCTGTCCGTAGGGTGGGTACTCAAGATTCCGCCTTCACTTGCGTCACTTGCATAACTGGATGTGCCTACAAAGAACCATATAAACCATCAAATTTTTATGTAGCAACTCTACGATTTGATAACATGGTTCTTGCATCGAGGTTGAAAACTCATTGCATTGGTGGCCTTGTCCTTGTAACTTGCCACGATAGTTATTCGGTGACATCTCCTCGATAAACTCGTAGGCTACTTCAAAAGTTTTGTTATTCGAGTTATCTGGTAAGTGAATCGATTAGTTACCTTTTGAGGGTTCACACCATTGTAGAAAGTCGCACCTATAGCCATAATGGTAATTCGTGGTGTGGACACTTTCTCAACAAATCTTTGTATCTCTCCCATGCTTCATAAAGTGTCTCTAAATCCATCGCACAAAGAAGAGATATCATTCCTTAAATTGGTCGTTTTGGTGGCGAAAAATATTTTAATAAAATTTTCTCGATCATTTGATCCGATAGTGATTGATCCTCGTGGAAGAGAATGTAACCACTTGCTTGCTTTATTTCTCAAAGAAAAGGAAATAACTAAAGGCGGATGACATCATAAAAATGCCATTTATTTTGAAGGTGTCACGAATTATAGAAAATTTGCTAAATGTGTGTTAGGATCCTCATCCGCAAACTATCAAACTAAACAACTGTTGTGTCATCTTTATAGTATTAGGTTTCAGTTCAAAATTATTTGCGCAATAGTAGGCCTAATAATACTTGACTCAGTTCCTGTTAAACTAGGTTTAGGATAATCATACATAGTACGTGGAACATCATGTTCTCGCCTCTAGAGGTAGTGGATTGTTTTCAGCCATCCTTTCAGTAGGATTGGTTTCGTCTTATTTCTCTTCTTCTATGTAGTTTAAGATCCACCTTATTTCTCTACGATTTTTGTGAACGATACCTTCGATGTCACTATCGTAAAGTAGAGGCCCTGTCAGGTTCCTCCTAGTCATAAACTAGAGGTACCTGAAATGAGCAAAAGAAGAAAATTTAGAAAAGCAAAAATAAAATTTAATTGCAAAAATAAAATATGGCTAAAGTAATAAAAATTAAGCATTCTTAATATTTCAATTCCCCGGCAATGGCGCCAAAAACTTGATCATTGTTTTGTCGAGTCTTAAAATTTATATAAATAATGATCGAACCTGGAAACTAACTAAGACAATGATGGAGGCAAGCACCCCTATCAAACAGTAGTATAGTTTAGGCAAGACTAGTATTTCAAATCCCAAAGGAACCAAAAGTACTAATACTAACTCTCTTTCTATTATTTAGCGTAAGAATTAAAGGAATTTGTTGTTTAATCTAAATTAACTAACTACTAAACTAAAGACTCTAAGGCAAAGAATAATGAAATTGAGAAAATAACTTGAGGAAAAACCAATTGATTAGGACGAAACCCAAGGAAGAATCCACCTAGACTTCATTTGTTATCTAACACTAAACCTAGACGATTTATTCACTTGACTTGATCCGTAAGATTCCCTAAAATATATTAATCCCTCTCTCGAGGTGACTAACATCTAACCCCAGGTTGATTAATTGAAATCTCTTTCCAATTAAAACCCCTAGAATTGCATTAACTCGATCAATGGACTCCCATATTAGGTTTCACCCTAATCAAGCAAAATCTACACCTATCTCTAGGCGCTATCAACTTCGCTTAATTATGCTAAATCTACTCTTACGCAGGACTTTTGCTCCTCCACTTAAGCACATCATACTTGAATTAATATCCCAGAAATATCAACACAAGAATTAAGAACACATAATTAAGAACAAGCCAAATATTTATCATATAATTCAGCAAACTATAACAAGATTCATCTTAGGTTTCATCCCCCTCAGGCATCTGAGAGTTTAGTTCATAGTTGTAAAAGAAAACACCTCAAAAGAAAATATAAAACAAAACATAAGAAATCCCTAAAACCCCCTAAAAGAATTGAAAGAGAGATCCTCCGTCTTGAGTATAATCCTGGCTTCTTAAGATGAATCAACTAGTTATCTTCGAGTAATATCCACAAATCTGCTTTCTTCGGCCTAGCTGGACGTCTATCCGAACGTCCCCTTGACAAAAGCCCTGGCAGAAGGCTTCTACCGAACTGCGCTTAAGTTGCCTCCTAGGGTGTTTATATAGGCTTTGGGATGCCTTACTTGGTCTCTAAGTATCCTAATCTGGGTGGAATTCCTACTTGGTCCCCTCGACAAAACTCCTCTTGGCCGCGGCAAGGACACACCCATGGCACACGCCTGTGAATCGTGCTAGCAAGTGGTCGAGTCTGTCAAGAGACATACCGTGTGTTTGGGGTCCGACGTGTTAGAGTAATTAGGAGAACGCGAGGTGGTCTTGGGCCCGTGTGTCGATTTCATTTTAACCCAATTTGGTCTATTTTAGGCCTATTTCTCGTTCTTTTCATCCTCTGGTGCTCTCCTTACTATAAAACATGAAAACAAAGGATTAAGAGCACCAAATTACATAGTTTAGGGACAAATCATCCAAAAGTATGCTAAATGTGAGATTAAAATATGTTACTTTTATAGTTTATCGAGTGTTCGGAAACAACCGAAATTGTTACAAGTGTGGTTCACCGATCAATTTATCCAAATTGTCCCGAGATGGATGAGAAGGAAAGAAAGCAAGAAATAAGACCAAGCAATGTATCTTTGATCGAGTAGATCGCAAAAGAACCCGGAGGTGGGACTAGTAGTAGAGGTGTGCCTAGAGACTCTACTGTGAGGTCGAGGGTCGAGCACTTGGAAGGACTTATGCCATTCACGCCAAGAGGCATTATCTCGGATGTGAGACGGTACTTTTTCTCTTCATGATATCTCTTTGTTGCTTTGATTGATTCAGGGTCTACCTATTCTTACATTTGTATAAAATTGGCATCTAACATGAGTTTGATTGTTGAGTCTACGAAATTTGTAGTAAAAGTTACAAACCCGTTAGGCAAACATGTGCTAGTTGGCAAGGTGTGTAGGAGTTGTCCTTTGACAATTAGAGGTTATTATTTTTCGGCAAATCTCATGTTGTTGCCGTTTGATGAATTTGACTTGATTCTTGGTATGGATTGGTTAACTGCTCATAATGTATTAGTGAACTGTGGTAGTAAGTTCATTGAATTGAAATCTATAAATGGGGATGTCATTCGGGTTGAATCAAATAGACCAGGTGGTTTGCCTGTGATAATTTCATCTATAGTAGTTGAAAATTACTTGAGGAAAGGGTACGAGTGCTATCTCGCCTTGCATGAAGCTCAAGAGTCAGAGGTAAAGATTGAATTAGTGCCGTGGTATGCGAGTATCCAAATGTGTTCCGGAAGAGTTACCGGATTGCCTCTAGTTAGAGAGGTCGAGTTTGGGATTGAGTTAGTCCGGTACGGCACCTCTTTCGCTGTTGCTCGTATAGGATGGCACCATTGGAGTTAAAAGAATTAAAAGTTCGATTGCAAGAGTTAAGATAAGGGTTTTGTGAGACCGAGCTATTCACCATGGGGAGCTCGATACTTTTTGTGAAGAAGAAAGATGGATTGATGAGATTGTGCATAGACTATGACAACTCAAGAAGGTAATAGTGAAGAATAAGTATCTTTTACTAAGGATAGATGATTTATTTGACCAATTGAAGGAGCTACGGTGTTCTCTAAGATAGATCTAAGGTCGCTATTACCGGTTGAGGGTTAAGGAGCAAGATGTGCCGAAAACCGCATTTCGAGAGGTATGGCCATTACGAGTTTCTTGTCAAGCCATTTGGCTTAACGAATGCTCCTGCGATTTTATGGATCTAATAAATTGCATCTTGACCATATTTGGATAAATTTGTGGTTGTTTTAACGACAACATATTAATTTATTCCGGATGAGAGTGAGCATGCAAAGCATTTAAGAATTGTCTTGGACCTTAAGAGACAAGCGGTTGTATGCTAAATTCATAAGAGTGAGTTTTGGCTCAAAGGTCGAATTTTAGGACACATTGTGTAAGGTATGGCATTAGAGTTGATCCGAGTAAGATTTCAGCTATTGTAGAGTGGAAATCGCCAAGGAATGTGTAAGAAATTATAAGCTTTTTGGGTTTAGTGAGGTACTACAAACGATTCAGTAAAGGGTTCTCTATGATTGCTACCCGATGCCAAAACTATTGCACAAAGATGTTAAGTTTGAATGGATGAGAAATACCAACATAGTTTAGAGATTGAAAGCATTGCTCGATCGAGGCACCGCTTTAGTACAACCTAAGTCGGGAAAGAGTTTGTGGCATATAGTGATCGTCATTAAATGGTCTTGGTTCTATGTTGATGCAAGAGGGTAAGGTAGTAGCTACGCTCGAGACAACTAAAACTACATGAGAAGAATTATCCAACTCACAATTTGGAATTGGTCTGCGATCGTCTTTGCCTTAAAAATTTGGCGTCATTATTTATATAGTGAGAAGTGTCGAATCTTCACCGATCACAAGAGTTTGAAGTACTTGATGGATCAAAAGGATTTGAATTTGTGACAACGATGGTGGCTCGAATTATTGATGGATTATGAGCTAGAAATCGATTACCATCTGAGGAAAGCAAATGTGGCTGTGGATGCCTTGAGCAGAAAATCCCTGTATGTTTTGAGAGCTATGAGTACGAGCTTAGCGTTGTCTGATGATGGTGCTATATTGGCTGAGTTGAGGGCTAGACCATTATTTATTCAATACATATGTGAAGCTCAAAAGAATGATAGTAAGATGCAAGCTAAGAGAGCTCAAGGCGATTTGGGAAATGACTCTAATTTTTGGGTGAGTTCGGTGGTTGGTTGATGTTTCATGCGTGGTTTGTGTACTTAAGGATGGTGAGTTTGTAATCCAGTTTAGACCCTAGTTGAAGCATAGGTTCGGGGACCACAAATGAAGTTAAAATAATATTTTAATATTATTTTTGTGCCTATGATATGTGATTAAGCATGTGTGAAAGTCTCGATGAAATTTTGTGCTTTGTGTGCCTAATTTGAACAAAGGATTAAATTGCATAAATACTAAAAGTAGCTTTCCAATTGATTAATGACCGAATTGATGTGGCTTTTAAATGAGGAGGCCTTATGAAGCAATTGATCCATTATATAGTAAGTGAGGTGGTTGATGGACAATTATGTCCATAGTTTAAATGATTTTCATAAACATTTCATTAAGGGCAAAATTTGTGTTTGATAATTAAGTTTAATTTAATAAAATAAAAGCTTGAAAATGGCCATTATCATGGCCATTATCATCCATCTTCCACCGAAAATTAGAAAATAAAAAGAAAGTTTGAAGCTTGTGATATTCGACCATTGTTCATCTTAATTCAAGGTTAGTTTTTGTTCGGTTTTTAATAATTTCTATGTTTTTGTAATCTTTTCATTGTATATTTCAAAACCCATGCCTTAATTTTGTGAATTGATGATGTCTTTGAAATGATCCATTGATGAATTCATGAGATTCATGATGTTTGTTGGTGAATTATGAAAGATATATATTTGATTAACATGTTTTGTCTTTGGAGTTTTATTGATTTTGAGTAATTTGTGTTAAATTGAAAGAATAATATTTTGTGGGACTAAATTGTGAAATAAATGAAATGTGTGGACTTGTATGAGCATGGGTGACATTCGCAAGCATGAATAATATGAAATTTGGTGTATTTTAGGATTTTGTGAAATAAGGACTAAAATGTCAAAATGTGAAAATGTGAGGGCTAATTTGTATATCACCCTAAATGTGTGTTTTTGGATTGAATTGAATGTTTCAATGAATAAATGACTTGGTCCCTCGACAAAACTCCTCTTGGCATGGCAAGGACACACCCATGGCACACGCCTGTGAATCGTGGCTAGCAAAGGTCGAGTTGAAGAGACATACCCGTGTGTTTCGGGGTCCAGACCGTGTTAGAGTAAATTAGGGAGACACGGCCGTGTGGTCTTGGGCCCAGGCCGTGTCGATTTCCATTTTAACCCAATTTGGTCTATTTTAGGCCTATTTCTCGTTCTTTTCATCCTCTGGTGCTCTCCTTACTATAAAACATGAAAACAAAGGATTAAGAGCACCAAATTACATAGTTTAGGGGACAAATCATCCAAAAGTATGCTAAATGTGAGATTAAAATATGTTACTTTTATAGTTTATCAGAGTGTTCGGGAAACAACCGAAATTGTTACAAGTGTGGTTCACCTGATCAATTTATCCGAAATTGTCCTGAGATGGATGAGAAGGAAAGAAAGCAAGAAATAAGACCAAGCAATGTATCTTTGACGAGTAGATCGCAAAAGAACCCGGGAGGTGGGACTAGTAGTAGAGGTGTGCCTAGAGACTCTACTGTGAGGTCGGAGGGTCGAGCACTTGGAAGGACTTATGCCATTCACGCTCGCGAAGAGGCATTATCTCCAGATGTGAGAACGGGTACTTTTTCTCTTCATGATATCTCTGTTGTTGCTTTGATTGATTCAGGGTCTACCTATTCTTACATTTGTATAAAATTGGCATCTAACATGAGTTTGATTGTTGAGTCTACGAAATTTGTAGTAAAAGTTACAAACCCGTTAGGCAAACATGTGCTAGTTGGCAAGGTGTGTAGGAGTTGTCCTTTGACAATTAGAGGTTATTATTTTTCGGCAAATCTCATGTTGTTGCCGTTTGATGAATTGACTTGATTCTTGGTATGGATTGGTTAATCGCTCATAATGTATTAGTGAACTGTGGTAGTAAGTTCATTGAATTGAAATCTATAAATGGGGATGTCATTCGGGTTGAATCAAATAGACCAGGTGGTTTGCCTGTGATAATTTCATCTATAGTAGTTGAAAATTACTTGAGGAAAGGGTACGAGTGCTATCTCGCCTTCGTACTGAACGCTCAAGAGTCAGAGGTAAAGATTGAATTAGTGCCAGTGGTATGCGAGTATCCAAATGTGTTCCCAGAAGAGTTATCGGATTGCCTCTAGTTAGAGAGGTCAAGTTTGGGATTGAGTTAGTCCTGGGTACGGCACCTCTTTCGGTTGCTCCGTATAGGATGGCACCATTGGAGTTAAAAGAATTAAAAGTTCAGTTGCAAGAGTTAACAGATAAGGGTTTTGTGAGACTGAGCTATTCACCATGGGGAGCTCTGATACTTTTTGTGAAGAAGAAAGATGGATTGATGAGATTGTGCATAGACTATAGACAACTCAAGAAGGTAATAGTGAAGAATAAGTATCTTTTACTAAGGATAGATGATTTATTTGACCAATTGAAGGGAGCTACGGTGTTCTCTAAGATAGATCTAAGGTCTGGCTATTACCAGTTGAGGGTTAAGGAGCAAGATGTGCCGAAAACCGCATTTCAGACGAGGTATGGCCATTACGAGTTTCTTGTCAAGCCATTTGGCTTAACGAATGCTCCTGCGATTTTTATGGATCTAATAAATTGCATCTTCTGACCATATTTGGATAAATTTGTGGTTGTTTTTAACGACAACATATTAATTTATTCCCGGGATGAGAGTGAGCATGCAAAGCATTTAAGAATTGTCTTGTAGACCTTAAGAGACAAGCAGTTGTATGCTAAATTCATAAGAGTGAGTTTTGGCTCCGAAAGGTCAGAATTTTAGGACACATTGTGTAAGGTATGGCATTAGAGTTGATCCGAGTAAGATTTCAGCTATTGTAGAGTGGAAATCGCCAAGGAATGTGTAAGAAATTATAAGCTTTTTGGGTTTAGTGAGGTACTACAAACGATTCGTAAAGGGGTTCTCTATGATTGCTACCCCGATGCCAAAACTATTGCACAAAGATGTTAAGTTTGAATGGACTGAGAAATACCAACATAGTTTCGAGAGATTGAAAGCATTGCTGACTGAGGCACCGGTTTTAGTACAACCTAAGTCGGGGAAAGAGTTTGTGGCATATAGTGATGCGTCATTAAATGGTCTTGGTTCTATGCTGATGCAAGAGGGTAAGGTAGTAGCTTACGCCTCGAGACAACTAAAACTACATGAGAAGAATTATCCAACTCACAATTTGGAATTGGCTGCGATCGTCTTTGCCTTAAAAATTTGGCGTCATTATTTATATAGTGAGAAGTGTCGAATCTTCACCGATCACAAGAGTTTGAAGTACTTGATGGATCAAAAGGATTTGAATTTGTGACAACGATGGTGGCTCGAATTATTGATGGATTATGAGCTAGAAATCGATTACCATCTGAGGAAAGCAAATGTGGCTGTGGATGCCTTGAGCAGAAAATCCCTGTATGTTTTGAGAGCTATGAGTACGAGCTTAGCGTTGTCTGATGATGGTGCTATATTGGCTGAGTTGAGGGCTAGACCATTATTTATTCAGTACATATGTGAAGCTCAAAAGAATGATAGTAAGATGCAAGCTAAGAGAGCTCAGTGCGATTTGGGAAATGACTCTAATTTTTGGGTGAGTTCAGGTGGTTGGTTGATGTTTCATGACAGGGTTTGTGTACTTAAGGATGGTGAGTTTGTAACAGTCCAGTTTAGACCCTAGTTGAAACAGTGGTTCGGGGACCACAAATTCGAGTTAAAATAATATTTTAATATTATTTTCTGTGCCTATGATATGTGATTAAGCATGTGTGAAAGTCTCGTATGAAATTTTGTCTGTTTGTGTGCCTAATTTGAACAAAGGATTAAATTGCATAAATACTAAAAGTAGCTTTCCAATTGATTAATGACCGAATTGTTGTGGCTTTTAAATGAGGAGGCCTTATGAAGCAATTGATCCATTATATAGTAAGTGAGGTGGTTGATGGACAATTATGTCCATAGTTTAAATGATTTTCATAAACATTTCATTAAGGGCAAAATTTGTGTTTGATAATTAAGTTTAATTTAATAAAATAAAAGCTTGAAAATGGCCATTATCATGGCCATTATCATCCATCTTCCACCGAAAATTAGAAAATAAAAAGAAAGTTTGAAGCTTGTGATATTCACCATTGTTCATCTTAATTCGTGGTTAGTTTTTGTTCGGTTTTAATAATTTCTATGTTTTTGTAATCTTTTCATTGTATATTTCAAAACCCATGCCTTAATTTTGTGAATTGATGATGTCTTTGAAATGATCCATTGATGAATTCATGAGATTCATGATGTTTGTTGGTGAATTATGAAAGATATATATTTGATTAACATGTTTTGTCTTTGGAGTTTTATTGATTTTGAGTAATTTGTGTTAAATTGAAAGAATAATATTTTGTGGGACTAAATTGTGAAATAAATGAAATGTGTGGACTTGTATGAGCATGGGTGACATTCGCCAAGCATGAATAATATGAAATTTGGTGTATTTTAGGATTTTGTGAAATAAGGACTAAAATGTCAAAATGTGAAAATGTGAGGGCTAATTTGTATATCACCCTAAATGTGTGTTTTTGGATTGAATTGAATGTTTCAATGAATAAATGGATTAAATTTGAATATGTATAGATCAAGAACAGAAGAAAATGGATTTAGATTGCGAAAAGTCAAAAGTGGTCGAATAACTGAATCCAATCGAATATCCAAATCCGAGGTAAGTCTATATACAAATAAATGTATTTGTATTAATATTTATATGTTTATATGAAATCTCTTTGTGATGAATGTGTATGAGAATGATAGTATATGAATTTCAATGAAGTATTGATAATGTATTAATGTCAGAGAAGTTTCGAACGAGCCTAGGACTAGATAGGATTACGTATGTCATGACATAGGTGTCCGATATGTGATATCATGTAAGACCACGTCTGGGATGTTGGCATTTATTTGAGATTTCCTGTAAGACCATGTCTGGGACATTGGCATTGATATGAGATTTACGTGTAAGACCATGTCTAAGACATTGGCATCTTATTAATTTGTGTAAGACCCTGTCTGGGACAGTGGCATCGATATTTGGTTACATGTAAGATCACGTCTAGGACGTTGGCATTGTGCGACTATTCTGAACATTTCGAGTATCCTATTAGACTCCGAACGATTCAACGGGCAAGTTTGAGAAATAAATGTCTATGTGAAAAGTATATTGAATCAAGTACGTTTGATATGTACTTCATGTATGTGTATGAAAGGTAAGTAATCTATGAACTTGCCTAGATGGGATATGTGCAAGGAATAGATGAAGTTAAGTATGGTATATGAAAGATTATGCTATGATCAAAAGCAGCATATGGTGATTTGCATGTTGGTAAGCAAATGGCTAATCCAATGAGCCAAGGATTATTATGAATGTCCAAAAGAGCCATTAATAATCTTTTTTTTTTTTTTGATATGATAATGTGAATTATTTGTTAAGTTTATTTGTATATGGGTTACTAAGCTTTTGAAAGCTTACTTTGTGTGTTTTTGCTCTATTTTATAGATTGTTAAAGTTACTGGAGGCTCGAGGGCCTTCGAGGATCATCACCACACTATCAAACTCAACTTTGGTACTTTTGAATGTGTATATAGCTAAATGTGGCATGTATAGGCTAGTTGTTTTGGAGTATGTTTGAGATAGATGTATATAGCCATGTGATATGGCTAGATAAGTGATTGTGTTTTGTATGTGATGCTATGCTATATAAAGTTGATTTTGGTATGATTTCAAAGTTATGGAATGGTCATGGAGATGATAAGCTTATTGATGCAATATGAGTATATGAGTTGAATGGATGATGACTGTGTGGATTGGTAGATTTGTGAATGAATCATAATTGGAATACTTTGGAATAAGTTGAGATAAATGTTGCATAAAATGGTATGTTTGAGAGGCTTTTGAATGCTTGGAAAAGTTGATTATTTTGGTGTGAATTGAATTGGTATGTTGCTTATAGGGATGACCTAAGTTTAGGTGGCATTTTGGCCTTGCAAATGGCCTATATTTTCCCATACAGTTGAGCACATGGGCGTGTGGCTCGACCGTGTCCCTTGTGGTTTTAATTCATAACAAGTCAGGCTCGACCATGGGTTGGACACACGGGCGTTGACTGGCCGTGTGGTGCAAGTCAGGATCAGCCACGAGTGGGGCACATAGGCGTGTCTCAGGCCGTGGGGACAAGTCAGTATGCATGCCCTATTTTGGCACGACTTTGACACACGAGCGTGTCTGGCGCATGGGAGGCACATGGCCTGTCTACACGAGCGTGTGACCTCTGCAACTTTAAAAAATTTTAAAATTTCTAAGAAGTTTCATATGCGTTCGGTTTAGTCCCGTCCTATTCTAAAGTATGATTAAGGTCTCATTGACCTACTTAAGGGACTTTTGACTTGAATGGTTGGATAAAAATTATGAAATGTCTGTAAAAGTTTTCGATTATCTTGTAATGCCTTTTAACCCTAAATCGGTGACGGTTACAGGTTAAGGGTGTTACAATTGGTTGGTATTAGAGCTATGGTTTAGTCGATTCTCAGACTAACGTATCATGTGAGAGTCTAGCTATACACGCCATATTTCTGAATTGTGATAGTGTGATGAATCCTGATGTGTAAAATTTGTTTCATATAGTAATGGATCCCGAAAGAGATGTAGCTAACGATGTTGAAAGGAACGCACCTGCTCCCACTCAAGGGACAATGCCATCTGATTTGAGACCGGCTACTAGCGGTCAAGAGGGAGAAGTTAAACAAGCTTTCTTCAAAATGATGAGTGAGTGGTTCACTCAATTTGTAAGAGATAATCCGGTTGTTTCACAACCTCCGCCCCTGCCTAATCCCCTCAGACTTCTACTATGTCTCCAGTTATGAATCTGAATATGTTGAATAAACCTCGGCTAAAGAGTTCAGGGCTACTAGTGATGATGATGCCAAGAAAGCTGAGTTTTGGCTAGAGAACATGATCCGGGTATTTGATGAGATGCCATTGACTCTGGAAGAATGCATAAAAAGTGTTATATCTTTATTACGAGATACAGCTAATCAATGGTGGAAGGCTCTAATTTCTGTTGTTCTAAAGGAATGTGTTACTTGGGATTTTTTCTAGTTTTAGTTCAGAAGGAAATATATCAGTCAGAGATTCATAGATCAGAAACAAAAGGAATTCTTGGAATTGAAACAGGGCCTGTAACATCCGGGATTTAGGGATCTCGCATTTTATTTCATATCTATGTGATTGGTATGCTTTGTATGATTGTTTGAAGGTGTTTGGGGCTTTGGGAAACCTTGGGGTTAAGGCTGAACCTTAGTGGAAATTTTTGGTTTTAAGTCTTTAAGGGAGAGCTAGTGGAGCCAGCCTTTAAAGGATTAACGTTTGTGGTTGTTGACACAAGGAAAGAGTTGGTGTAGTGGCCAGGAGGCACCACTTTGCGTGCATTGGAAGTGGTGTCAAAAGGGAGTTACAAGGGGGAAAGAGTTCGAGCTGCATTGATTGCATTTTGGAGTTTTATTTTCGCCAGGAGAGGTGAGTGATGGATTCGGCAAGGGCACTTGGAAGGGGGAGGTTTGGTTGGGTCAAACATTTTGAATGATGTGTGGAGAGGGTTTTTAGGAGTGGAACAATTCAAACTTGTTTGAATGTGTGAAGGAGAGGGAATTAAGGAGAGAAAGAAGGGAAAAGGAGGGGGTGGAGTGTTGGCTGAATGTGGGGTTCTAGGAGACGACTTTTTGGTCATGAAGGGGGTGTTTAGGTGCCGAATTTAGGTGTTTGGGTAGCTTGAGTGTGTTCACCTTTTTGAGTTTACTCTTCTTTAATCTCCTTGCCGAAAGGGTGCCAGCAAAAAAGTCATTCATTTCTTTCATCTTTTTCTTTGACCAAAAATCTGAATTGAAAGAGACTATTGGTGTACTTTCGTCCCATCTTCTTTTTCTTCCTATTCATTCTTCAAAACACCTAAACCGTAATCGTCACACTCATTCTTTTCAATCCCTTTGTTTTTCTCTTCTTTTCTACTCACTCTTTAAGGTCAAACCTCACCTCTTCCTTCTTCTCTTTTCACTTGATAGCCTTAGGCATTCACTTCCCTTTCAAAAGCCGAACAACCTTTCTCTTCTGGAAGCCGAACGAACCTTCTATTCAGTTGAGCCTTAGCCGAATCTTCCGAACATCTTTACTTCTTTCTTTTTCATCTCCACTCTTTCTTTTTCTTTTTCTATTCGCTTATTTCTCAAGCCTCGTCTCTTGGTCGAATCTTTCAAAGTCGAATCTCTCTTGAGTGGTGACTCTTTTCATTTGGTAATCTCTAGAGGAAGTGCCGTCATTCATCCTGTACCAATTCTCTCAAACGGTTCTCAGTGGTAGTGGTAAGGGTTCTCTTTTATCTAAATCCTTCTCTTTTCTCTTTGGTTTGCCGAAACCAAAAGCTAAACTCTGTTCTTGTGTTTGGCCAAATCTATGAAGGGATTGATTTCGGGTCTTCTGCTTTAAGCCAGCGATTAAGGGTGTTAGAGATCTCTCCAGGTTCTACTAATTTCGATAAGGGATATTGGATTAAAGCATTTATTTAGCTTCATTTATATCTTAATCAAATGTTTTAACCAGGTCTTCTGACCAAGATTTGTATTTTATGGAATCGAGTACCATTTAATTAAAGAAAGGGCTGGACACGGAGTCCCTACCCCTAAATTCAAGAAGCGAGCAGTTTCAGCGATTCGAGATTGGCCATGGGTTGTGGGCCAACGTCTGAAAAGGACAAGTAGATCGCTGTAATCTCTTTGAGTGAGGACGTTAGGAAGATCGATAGTCTAGTTCTTCAGGTTTACAAGTGTGTAATTATCACACTATTCCCTTATTTTTTTTTAAACATATGTGTTATGCTTGGAAGCTGAACATAGTGGCAGTGGTGAATGTATTACTCGTGTTGGGTAATCGGTAAACAAGGCTAGTGTGTTACCTACTTTGATAGTCATGGTTAAACTATTGTGGATGCATGTGAGTATGTGGTGCAGGTACATATATACCTATATAATTATGATTTATCATGTTGCTCATCTGCTATATTATGTTGCATGTGCATGGGTTTTGGGATATTAATGATGATAAGGGGAAGTGTATTTATGTGGGTGACTCTGTCACGATTAATAATGGCCTCGAGCCTCATTGTGGATATGGTGATTTAATCACGTGTGAATTTAGTGGCTAGACCACTTATGTGGAAATTGACCAGTGTGTCTATCAGTATGACTGCCAAAGAGGTGTGTAGCGGATGGAGGGTCGATTGTAGAAATCCCTAGGTGTGTATGAGGATGGATGTATAGAGAGGTCTGTAGAGGATGGACATTAGGTTGGGTGGGGCTATCATTTGAATATTTGTGCTTGGCATGTTGATTTGGGGCTCAAGCCCACTTGTGGAATGAGGTGGTATAATTGCACACCGAGTCCGTGACTCACCCCATTTTCTTAACACATCGCAGTAGCTCATGACTCTTTGGATGGGTTGGAGCGGGCTCGAGGTGGCCATCAGAGTTATTTTAGTAAACTTTATTTTAAACTATTAATTGCTATTTTCCTTTAGGACATTTTGAATATGTAATAAGGCCACTATAAATTTGGTAAATTTTGGATTTTTAAGTTGGTTTTATTATTAAATTTTTATTTAAGATATAACGTTACTATACTTTAATATGGAAGACGCAAAACAAAAAATGGAGTTTTCAAAATAGGAGTGCATAAAAACAACTGATTTCTCTGAAAGTACCAACTGGGATATCAAATAGAATTTAACTAAATTTGGGAATTTTTCCTTCAACTATAAACCACTATTTTTAAAGCCACTCCTCAAGCTAACGGTTTTCAAAGCTTATGGTACTTTCTTAATTCTCGTTTTACACCTATTTCCCAGTAACATACCATATCCGGTCGTGGTGTTTGGACCGGGTTAGGGGTGTTACAGGGCCGCATGTTTGTCACTGAATATGAACGAGAGTTTGTAAGATTAAGTCAGTATGTTCAGGAATGTGTATCGATCGAAGCAATAATGTCCAAAAGATTTGAAGATGGCCTTAACGAAGATATCCGTTTGCTAGTTGGGATTCTAGACATAAAAGATTTCATTGTGCTTGTTGATCGAGCTTGTAAAGCCTAGGCACTTGGGAAAGACAAAAGAAAAGTTGAGTCAGAAGTTAGAGATGTGAGAAAGAGATTTCCAAGTAAATCATTTCAGACTGCATCAAAGAAATTAGAGATGAACATAGTCGTTCCATGGCATATGTGGGACAATCAAATAGATATCGAGCTAGATCATAGTCGAATGCCAAAGCTCTGGCAACTTCAATGGCAAGTGTTGGAAATGTTCGATCTGATCGACCTGAATGCAAGCATTGTGGTAAAAGACATCCGAAGTTGTAGATTAAATGATCGAGCTTGCTTCAGATGTGGATCATTAGATCATTTTATCCGTGACTACCTAGAATCTGTTGAGCAAGAGATCGTTCAAAATCTGAGGTTTCATAATGTTTCAGTGAGAGGTAGGTCTTCTCTAAATACAAGAAATGTTAGTGGTGGTAAGAGAATTACGAGAGACACTGTTGCAAGATCTAAAGCTAGAGCGCATGCCAGAGCGTATGACATTCGAGCTCATGAGGAAGTTTCATCTCTAGATGTTATAGCAGGTAGATTTACTCTTTATGATACTTCTATGATTACATTGATAGACCTAGGTTCTACTCACTCATATATATGCATGAACTTAGTATCCAGCAAGACTTTGCCTGTAGAGTCTATTGAGTTTGTTATAAAAGTATCGAACCCCTTAGGTAAAAGTGTCCTGGTTGGCAAAATACGCAAGAATTGTCTGTTAATGTTTCGAGATATCTATTTTTCGACTAATCTGATGTTATTACCTTTTGATGAGTTCGATATAATTTTGGGTATGGATTGGTTGACGTTGCATGATGCTGTTGTGAATTGCAAAAGAAAGACTATTGGTTTGAGATGCCAGAATGATGAAATAGTTCGGATTGAATCTAATGATTTGACTGGGTTATCTGCTGTGATATCTTTATTGAAAGCTCAAAATTATGTGAGAAAGGGTTATGAAGCTTATTTTACTGATGTGATTGATTCGAAAGAAACTAAAAAGAAAGTTGAATCAGTGCCAGTGGTTTGTGAATTTTCTAATATATTCCCTGAAGAATTACCGACATTGCCTCCATTATGTGAAGTTGAATTTGGTATTGATTTGTTACTGGGGACAACTCCTATTTCAATAGCTCCGTATAGAATGGCACAAACAAAATTGAAAGAGTTGAAGTCACAGTTGCAAGAGTTGACCGATAGAGGATTTGCACGACCGAGTTTCTTGCCCTGGGGTGCTCCTGTTCTATTTGTGAAAATGAAAGATGGCACGATGATAATGTGCATTGATTGTCGTCAGTTGAACAAAGTGACTATAAAGAACAAATATCATTTCCCCAAAATTGATGATTTATTTTATCAGCTTAAAGGAGCTATTGTGTTTTCAAAGATAGATTTGAGATCGGGATATTATCAATTACGGGTAAAAGATTCAGGTATTTCGAAGGTTGCTTTCAGAACAAGGTACGAGCATTATGAGTTTTTAGTTTTGCCTTTCGGACTAACGAATGCTCCTTCTGATTTTATGGATCTGATGAACAGAATTTTTAGACCGTACCTAGATAGACTTGTTGTTGCTCTCATTGACGATATTTTGATTTATTCTTGAGATAAAATTGAACATGCTGAATATCTGAGAATTGTGCTGCAAACTCTGAGAGAAAAGCAATTGTATGCGAAGGTCAGCAAATGTGAATTCTGGTTGTGTGAAGTTGGTTTTCTGGGACATATTGTATCGGCCTCTAGAATACGAGTTTATCCGAGTAATATTTCTGCTATTCTGGAATGGAAGCCTCCAAAGAATGTGTCTGAAGTCCATAGCTTTCTGGGATTAGCTGGATATTATTGTCGGCTTGTAAAAGGATTCTCAATGATAGCTACTCCATTGACTAAATTGCTTCAGAAAGATGTGAGATTTGAATGGTCCGATAAATGTCAGAAAAGCTTTGATCAGTTGAAAGCCCTTTTGACTAAAGCTCCAGTGTTGGTACAACCAGAATCGGGCAAAGAGTTCGTGATTTATAGTGACGCTTCATTAAGTGGTTTGGGATGTGTTTTGATGCAGAAAGGCAAAGTTATAGCTTATTCCTCGAGACAATTGAAGCCGCATGAAAAGAACTATCCTACACTCGATCTTGAGCTAGCTGCGATTATGTTTGCATTAAAGATTTGGCGTCATTATCTTTTTGGTGAGAAATGTTACGTATTTTCAGATCATAAAAGTTTGAAGTATCGATGACTCAGAAATATTTGAATCTGCGTCAGAAAAGGTGCTTAGAGCTATTGAAAGACTATGAGCTTGTGATAGATTATCATCCAAGTAAAGCGAATGCTGTTGCTGATGCATTAAGCTAAAAATCACTGTTTGTTTTGTGTGCAACGAAAGATCATTTAGACCTATCTGATGATGGTTTAGTTTTAACTGAATTGAAAGTGAAGCCGATGTTTCTACAGTAGATATGTGATGCTCAGAAAGTTGACAATGAAATGCTAGTGGAATGCACTCAATGTAATTTGAATTCTGATTCTGAATTTCTAGTTGACAATGATAATTGCTTGAGATTTCGAGATCGAATCTGTGTTCCGAGGAATCCAGAATTGATTCAATTGATTTTGAATGAAGCTCATAATAGTCACCTATCTGTTCATCCAGGAAGCACAAAAATGTACCATGATTTGAAGCAACATTATTGGTGGTCTGGAATGAAACGAGACATTTCTGACTTTGTTTCGAAATGTTTAGTTTGTCAGCAAGTTAAGGCTGAACATCAGGTTCCGTCTGGTTTGTTACAACCAATTTTGATTCCCGAGTAGAAATGGGATAGAGCGACGATGGATTTTGTATCTGGATTACCTTTAACTCGAGAAAGAAAGATGCAATTTGGGTCTTAGTTGATCGATTGACGAAATCTACCCATTTTATTCCGGTACGATTTAATTTCTCACTTGATAGATTCGTTGAGCTTTACATTTCTGATATTGTGAGATTGCACGGAGTGCCATTATCTATTGTGTCTGACGAGATTTGAGGTTTGCATTACGATTTTGGAAGAAATTGCAAGAAGCTTTAGGTACATAATTGCATTTTAGTACTGCTTTTCATCCACAAACGGATGGTCAGTTCGAACGAATCATTCAGATTCTCGAGGATATGTTGAGATGTTGCATCCTTGAGTTTAATGCTACCTGGGAACAATATCTGCCATTGATTGAATTTGTGTATAATAATAGTTTTCAGTCGAGCATCAGAATGGCACATTATGAAGTTTTGTATGGAAGAAAATGTAGAACACCTCTGTATTGGATTGAGCTCGGTGAAAATAACATACACGGGGTTGATTTGATAAAAGACACTGAACAAAAAGTGAAAGTGATCCGCGATAGTCTGAAAACAATGCCTTATCGTCAGAAGTCCTATGCGGACTTGAAACGAAAATATATTGAGTTTGAAATCGGTGACAAAGTGTTTTTGAAAGTGTCTCCGTAGAAGAAAGTACTCAGATTTGGTCGCAAGGGTAAATTGAGTCCGATGTTCATCGGGCCGCATGAAATTATAGAGCGAATTGGGCCAGTTGCGTACAAATTGTTGTTGCCCTCCGAGCTGGAAAAGATACATAATGTATTTCACGTGTCAATGCTTCATCGATATAGATCCGATCAATCACATGTGATTACATTGTCTAAAATTGAAACCGGATCCGATATGACTTACGAGGAAGAACCAACTTGTATCTTAGCTTGTGAAGTGAAATAGTTAAGAAATAAGAAAATTCCGTTAGTGAAAGTATTGTGGCATCGACACGGAGTGAAAGAGGCTACGTGGGAGCCTGAAGATTCAATGAGACAGTAATATCCGGATCTGTTTAACGGAAAGATTTTCGGGGACGAAAATCCCTAAAAGGGAGAATTGTAACAGTACGGTTTAGACCTTAGTCGGAACAGTGGTTTTGGGACCACAAATCCGAGTTAGAATAATATTTTAATATTATTTTCTATGACTATGATATGTTATTAAGCATGTGTGAAAGTCTCGTATGAAAATTTGTCTGTTTGTGTGCCTAATTTGAACAAAGGATTAAATCTGTCTCGTAAGAAAAGTCTCGTATGAAAGTTAAGGGATTTTGACTTCAATGGTTAATTAAAAATTATGAAATGTCCGTAAAAGTTTTTGATTATCCGATAATGAATTTTAACCCTAAACTGGTGACAGTTACGAGTTAGGGGTGTTATAGAGTTAATCAATAAAATTTTACATGAAGCACACAGTGGTTGCTTGTCAATACATCCTGGCAATACAAAAATGCACAATGATTTGAAGAAATTGTATTGGTGGTCGAGTATGAAAAGAGACAGCTCCGAGTTTGTTACGAAGTATTTGGTCTGACAACAAGTGAAAGTCGGGCATCAAGTACCGTCGAGATTACTTCAGCCAGTGATGGTTCCAGAGTGGAAGTGGGATCGAATCACAATGGATTTCATAACGTGGTTACCTATGACTCCGAAAAAGAAAGATGTTGTGTGGGTTATTATTGATAGATTAACAAAGTCGGCTCACTTTACACCGGTGCATGTGGATTATTCACTTGATAAGTTGGCCAAGCTGTATATTGCTGAGGTGGTGAGTGTAACACTCCTAACCGTAGCCGTCTCCGAACTAGGGTTAAGATACATTACCGAATCACCGAAACATTTCACATTCACTTCACGACACAAAGTCAATCATCAATCACACATACTCAAATATGAGCATATAGTCCCTTATCTAGGCCTACGAGACCTTAAACACAATAGGAAGAGGTCGGGACTAAACTGAACACTTATGCAAGTTATTGGAAATTTAAACATTTTCAATACTGCTGAGGTCACACACCCGTGCAGTCAGGCCATGTGCCTCACACGGCTACCAGACACACCCATGTGTCTAGGCCGTGCCAAAGCAGAGCATACATACTGACTTATTCCCACGGCCACTAGACATGCCCGTGTTCCATGGATGTGAATGTTAGGCTAGCTACTGACTTGACCACATGGCCACCATGCATGCGCGTGGGCCTCAGCTGTACCTTATCCATACACACCTAGAAGTATCCTTAAACCACACAGCAGAGACACACGCCCATGTCTCTTGGCCGTGTATGCAAAATAGGCCATTTGCAAGGCCAATTTTCCACCCACACAAGGGTCATTCCCTATAATCACAATTAAGCATCATTCCATGTATCAGTAACAACCAAAAACACATCAAAATACCCATCATGACAACCCAATTCAATCTCATTTCTATCATACTATCTTGTGTGCTAAATAGCTCGACCAATTCACATGTAAAACCAAGAATGATTCATCCTCAATACCACTAGATCATAATAGCATCAATTCATCACTAAGCTTACCAATCATAAGACATTTTCATTACCATCAAGCCATACCATAATATGCATCATATACCCAATCCATTCATACACATAGCCAACATATATCTAGCCACATCACATGGCTATTTACACATCTCAAACATGTTTCAAAACAACTAGCCTATACATGCCATATTCAAATATACACATCATCAAACGTACCAAGACAGATTGCCTGTAGTGTGATTGAAATGCTAACGATCCCCAGATTTGAGCTAGCTCTATTGACACTGTAAAACAGAGAAACAAATCACACAGTAAGCTTTCAAAGCTTTGTAAGTTCGAAATACAATACAATTAACTCATTGGATCAAATCAATATTCAAATTGAACCATCACATAGATAATTTACCAATGATACACAATTTCAATTACATTCAATACTTACACAGCATTCCATTCATCTATTTTCAATTTCACCAACCATATAGGCATCATACATACCTTTGCCAACACTTAGTTACTCACTAACCATGCTATCGAACCATCACATGGATAAAGACACAACTAAGCACATTATCAATCTCAACTACATACTCAAATATCTATTTATTCAACTCTTAAATCTATCATCAACAACATAGGTTCAAACGTACCTTGATCAACACATAGTTGCTCACCATTCATGCTACTCAATATCTCGATATTACCTCTCATTCAACCTTTGCTATTCCTTTGATAAATTCGCATACTTAATGCCAATTTCATAACCGAAACATAATTTTCATCGCACATTTAGTGTCAATATGTTAAACTGAACTTATATAGGTATTGAACACACAATGCCAATTCGATAAGCCGAAGCTTCTATCTTTTCGCACACACAGTGCTAATCATTAAAGCCGTAGCTTCTATCACTTCACACACACAGTGCTAATCAACTCTATCTCAACTCAATTTCGCACACTTAGTGCCTCAATACTCGAACTCGTACATAGCACATTCTATTCCATTAATATACATTCATTCATTATTCATCACATAGATACTAGTTTAATAGCAAGTATTATATCCAAACTTACCTCGGACGTCGATATACCGAAGCGGTTGATTAATCGAGCACTTTATCTTTGCCTTGATCTCGATTTGAACCTCTCTTTTCTTGGTCTATACGCATTCAAATTCAACCCATTCAACCGTAATTCATTCAATTTAGTCCACAGACACTTATTTAGGGTATTTTACAAAATAGCCCTTACATTTTCTCATTTCAACACTTTAGTCCTTATTTCACAAAATCATCAAATTCACATAATTTCTTTTCATATAAGCCTAGCCGAATTTCCTTGTGTTCATACAAGCCCACACATTTCATTTATTTCACAATTTAGTCCTCCAATTTACACTTTCTCAATTTATCCCAAAATACTTAATTGCACCAAAAATTCAAATACAAACTATGTTAACCCAACAACAAGCTTTCATATTTCACCAACTAACATTACAAAGCTCACATATTCATCAATGGCACATCTCAAATCTCTCTATCAATTTCTAATATTAAAGAATGGGTTGGCTAGAGCACAAAGTAATGATCATGAAAACGTAGAATTTATCAAAAACTGAACAAAACTCTTACCTCAATTTAGCTATGAGTTTTCCAAAACCATGAAAGCCTCAAACCCTATTTTCTTTCACAATTTTTGGTGGAAAGATACATGAAAAAGATGAGCATTTTGACTTCATTTTTGTTTATTATAACATTTATAATTGATTTCCAATATTACCCTTAATGAAATAAACATTTAAACTTATAATGGTTGGCTATAAATGTCCATCTACCATCCATTATCTAAATAATGGGCTAATTGCCTCATAAGGCCTCCACATTATAAAGACAACAACAATTAAACACTTAACAATCAGCACACAGCATTTTACACTTTATGCGATTAAGTCCTTTTTGCTATTTAAGCACTTAAACAATAAAGTTTTCACACAAAAATTTTAGATAGACTTAATCTAATACTACAAACACCAAAAATAATATTAAAATATTTTTCAACCTCATATTTGTGGTCTCAAAACCATTGTTCTGACTAGGGTCTAAACTGGGCTGTTACAACTCTTCCCCTTAGGGATTTTCGTCCTCGAAAATCTTACCAATTAATAGATGTGGATATTGTTCTCTCTTAACATTATCAGGCTCCCACGTAACCTCTTCAATTCTGTGCTTGTGCCACAACACTTTCACTAAGGAAATTCTTTTATTCCTCAACTCTTTGGTCTCTCGTGCTAAGATTCGAATCGGTTCTTCATTGTATGACAAATTTGACTGAATTTCGACCTCAGTAGGAGCTATCACATGAGACGGATCAGATCTATACTGTCGAAGCATCGACACTTGAAAATCATTATGGATCTTTTCTAACTCAGGTGGCATCATCAACCTATAAGCAACTGGTCGAACTCGTTCAATGATCTCATACGGCCCGATTAATCTCAGACTCAACTTGCCTTTACGTCCAAATCAGAGTACTTTCTTCCACAGAGACACTTTCAAGAACACTTTGTCATCGATCTCAAATTCAATATCTTTTTTGTTCAAGTCTGCACAGGACTTCTGACGTTAGATGCTGCTTTCAAGCTATCACAATCACTTTTACCTTCTATTCAGTCTATTTAATTAAATCAACCCCGTAAATCTCACAATTTCAGCAATATATAATTCAACCAATCAATCTAGTGAATAATTTGTTCTCACCAGAACGAAATGAGCTGACTTCGTCAAGCTATTGACTATCACCCAAATTGCATCTTTCTTTCCCGGAGACAAAGGCAATCTCGACACAAACCATAACAAACCAGATGGAACCTCATGTTCAGCTTTAACTTGCTGACAAATTAATCATCTCGACACATAGTCAGAGATATCTCTTTTCATACCATGCCACCAATAAAGCTGTTTCAGGTCGTTGTACATTTTCGTACTCCCCAGATGCATAGTCAAACGACTAATATGAGCTTCATTCAAGATTAACTGAATCAACTCTAAATTCATCGGAACACAAATCCCATCAGAACACAAATCCCATCGGAACATAAATCCGATCTTTAAATCTCAAACAATCATCACTATTAACTCGAAATTCTGAATCTGAATTCAAATCGCATTGATCTCGTTTTGCTATCATTTCATCATCACTTTTCTAGGCAATACAAATCTGACATACAAACATCAGCCTTACTCTCAACTCAGCCAAAACTGAATCATCATCACATAGATCTATCTGAGTACTCATAGCTCGGAAGTCACATAAAAACTTTTGACGTAAGGCATCGACAACAACATTAGCTTTGCCCGGATGATAATCAATCACAAGTTCATAATCTTTCAACAATTCTAACCATCTTCCCTATCATAAATTCAATTCTTTCTGAGTCATCAGGTACTTCAAACTCTTATGATCAGTATAAATGTGACATTTCTCAACAAATAGATAGTGACGCCAAATCTTCAATGCAAACACAATTGTTTCTAATTCAAGGTTGTGCATCGGATATTTCTTTTCATGCAACTTTAACTGCCTTAAAGCATAAGCAATGACTTTGCCTTCTTGCATTAGCACACAGCCCAAATCATTTAACGATGCATCACTGTAAACTATAATTTATTTGCCCGATTCAGGCTGAACTAATACTGGCGCTTTCATCAATAACGCTTTCAACTGCTCAAAAATCTGATAGCACTTTTTTGACCACACAAATTTAACATATTTCTGTAGCAACTTAGTCAACGGAGTCACAATCATCGAGAAGCCTTTCACAAACCGTCTATAATATCCCACTAGTCCCAGAAAACTACTGACTTCAAGCACATTTCTCGGAGGTTTCCATTCTAGAATTGTTGAGATTTTACTCGGATTAACTCGTATTCTCGCAGCTGATACAATATGCCCCAAAAATCCAACCTCGCACAACCAAAACCCACATTTACGAAACTTTACATACTATTACTTCTCACGCAGAGTCTGTAACACAATTCTCAAATGCTCGGCATGTTGTGTCTCATCACAGGAATAAATCAGAATATCATCAATGAACAACACAGCAAAACGATCCAAATACGGTCTGAATATCCGATTCATCAGATCCATAAACACTTAAGGACCATTCTTTAGTCTGAAAGGCATCACTAAGAATTCATAATATCCGTACCTCATTCTGAAAGTAGTTTTTGGCACATCAGATTCTTTAACTCTCTTCTCTGACACTTTTGTATCAATCACATATGCCAGATAGGCTTCGCAACCCTTTCTCATATAGTTCAAAGCTTTCATTGCAGATACAACAGCTGGTACCCCTTTCAAATTAGTGGATTCAATTCGAACTATCTCACTGTTCTGACTTCTCAATTCAATACTCTTTCTTTTACAATTCCCAATGGCATTATGCAAATTGAGGTAATCCATACCCAAAATTATATCAAATTCATCGAATGTTAGCAACATCAAATTAGCCAAAAATCATATATCCCGAAACATCAATGGGCAATTCTTATACACTTTATCCACCAAGACACACTTGCCTAAGGGGTAAGATACTCTAATCACAAATTGGTCGATCTCACGTTCTGAACATTCTCTTCATCAGCTAACTTTGGACAATCTTTAATGAAGTGATCCCGTGATCCACACTTATAACAAGTTTGATTATTATACTTGCCCCAGCATTCTCCCATATGTCGCCTTTCACACTGTCTACATTCAGGCTTGTTGCTTTTGGCACTACTAACACTTGATTCCATTGGAGCTTGACTTCTCGGACCAACACTTAGTCTCACACGATCTTTACTCGTATATCCAAATGAAGCATTTGATCGGTTGCTTGTATCTTTGACCCTCTTCGTCAAAGGTTGAGATGACTTACTCATCAATCTTTTTCTTTCATCACGAGCTTCAGAGTCGGCTTTCTTCTTTTCTTTATTGAACTCCTTGGCTTTGCATGCTCTTTCGACTAATACAACAAATTCATTTATGTCAAGTATCCCAACCAACTACTTAATGTCCTCATTCAACCCTTCTATGAAATATTTACACATAGTAGCTTCAGTCGAAATACATTCCCGTGCATACTGGCTCAAACTCACAAATTCTCGCTTGTACTCATTAACTGACAAACGGCCTTATTTTAGCTCAAGGAACTCTTTATGTTTCTGATCAATAAATCGTTGACTAATATACTTCTTTCTGAATTCAATTTGAAAGAAATCTTAGGTGATTATCTCTCTCGAAACCACGAATATCAATGTCTTGCACCAGTTATACACTGTATCTCTCAACAAATAAACTACACACTTGATACATTCATCAGGGGTCAACGACATCTCATCGAATACCTGAATTGCATTCTCAATCCAAAACTCGGCTCGCTCAGCATCATCATCAGCTGTGGCCCTAAACTTTTGGCCTCATACTTTTGAATCTTATCCACAAGAGGCTTATTCAGTCGGATTTGATCTACAACTTGTGGCACAAAAGGTACTTGTGGGGGTGGAGGTTGTGGAGCAGCCGGATTCGTTTGAACAAACTATGAAAACCACTAACTCATCATTTGGTAAAAGGCTTGCTTAGTCTCTCCTCCCTCACTAATTTCATTCGACCTAGATATGGCCGGCGCTATCCCTTCAATGGGCCAGCGCCAGATTTGAAGGTGTTGGACGGCTATAAGACTTTTAATTGGATGAGGATAATGTTTGATTTATTTATCTATTTAGTTATTTAGATTAAGGTAGGATAATTATTATTTTATTTTGAATGAGGGGAGATAATTGTTGAACCATTCAAACTATTTTGAATGGATTGAGAAGAGGAAATCTAGGAGCAGAAAAAGGGATTGAGAAGAGAAGGGGTAGTGGCCGGCCAAGGGACTCTCTTGGTGGCTACTTCCGGTTTTGTTGAGGCAAGTATAGGTGTGTGCCAAAATTTAGAAGTGTTTATAGGGGGTGCTCACCTTTTGGCTATCTTTTTCCATTTAGTTCTCTTTGCCGAATTTCTTTGGGAGCCTAGAGAACATTTTCGATCACTTTGAGTCAAGCCAAAATTCATTCTTGGTGCTTTAGTAGCTAGCCAAATCTTCAGGTGACCATCTTCTCTTCTTCCTTCTTGAAACCGAAAACCCCCCAAGCAATCTATATCTTGCCAAAATTTGCCTTGTTCTCTCTTCATTTGCATCGGTAGCCGAAACTTTACCCTTCTAAACGTCCCTTCTTCTTTTTGTCATTTCAATTGGTGGCCTAATATCAACATTCACCCTCCCATCTCTTTTGTTTTCTTCCATCACCTTGTAAGCCGAATCTTTCCCTCTCACTTCTAATCTCCCATTGCCGATTTTCCCTTGAACCATATTTCTTTTGTTTCTACCTTCAAAACTCTCCTCTTCTATTAAGTTTTTACCTTGGCCGAATATTAGGTGTGGTGTGGATCTCTTTGGGTTCTTTCTCAATCGTTTGGAGAAGGGCTTCGGGATTGTGGAAATAGCCAAGCGAAGCCTCCAACCTTGAGAAATCGGTTGGTAAGTGGTGGTAAGTATTCGGCCAAGGGGGGCCATATTCTTGGTTGTTTTTTATTAGTAGCCGATTCTAATAGTTGTGTGACGAGGATTACGACAGTTCAAGGGCAAGTCGCGCTTTTTAGGATTTCGATAAGTAAGGTAAGGGGTGCATTACTCTCAACATCACAAGAATCGTTAAATTTGTATCCATCACTACATGAAAACACATTTGTAACTATCGAGATTTATCACACTATCGTAATTTCATATATATGGAATGTATAGCTAGACTCACGCGCACTCGTTTGTCCGAGAATCTACTAAACCGTAGCTCTGATACCAATAAAATGTAACACCTCTAACCCTTAACCGTCGCCAGACTAGGGTTAAGAGGCATTACCGAATCATCAAAACATTTTACATTCATTTCATGACAAAAAGTCAATCATCAATCACACATACTCAAATACGAGCATATAGTCCCATATCTAGGTCTACGAGACCTTAAACACATGATAGGGCAAGGTCGGGACTAAATTGAACACTTATGAAAGTTATTGGAAATTTAAACATTTTTCAATACTATTGAGGTTACATGCCCGTGCAGTCAAGCCGTGTGCCTTACACGGCTACCAGACACACCCATGTGTCCAGGCCATGCCAAAATAAAGCATACATACTGACTTATTCCCACAGCCACTAGACACTCCATTGTGCCATGGCCGTGTAAAATTTGGCTAGCTACTGACTTGATCACACGGCCACCATGCATGCCCATGGGCCTCGGTCATGTACCCTATCCAAACATACATAGAAGTGAATCTTAAACCACACGGTAGAGACACATGCCCGTGTCTCTTGGGTGTGTATGCAAAATAGGCCATTTGCAAGGCCAATTTGCCACCCACACAAGGGTCGTTCTCTATAATCACAATTAAGCATCATTCCATGTATCAGTAACAACCAAAAACACATCAAAATACCCATCACGACAACCCAATTCAATCTCATTTTTATCATACTATCTTATATGCTAAATAGCTCAACCAATTCATATGTAAAACCAAGAATGATTCATCCTCAATACCACTAGATCATAATAGCATCAATTCATCACTAAGCTTACCAATCATAAGACATTTTCATTACCATTAAGCCAAACCATAATATGCATCATATACCCAATCCATTCATACACATAGCCAACATATATCAAGCCACATCACATGGATATTTGCACAACTCAAACATGTTTCAAAATAATTAGCCTATATATGCCATATTCAAATATACACATCTTCAAAGGTACCAAAACAGTTTGCCGATAGTGTTATTGAAATTCTAACGATCCCCGGATCTGAGCTAGCTTTACTGACACTATAAAATAGAGAAACAAATCACACAGTAAGCTTACAAAGCTTAGTAAGTTTCAAATACAATACAATTAAATCATTGAATCAAATCAATGTACAAATTGAACCATCACATAGATAATTTACCAATGATACACAATTTCAACTATATCCAATACTCACATAGCATTGCATTTATCTACTTTCAATTTCACCAACCACTAGGTATCATACATACCTTTGCTAACACTTAGTTGCTCACTAACCATGCTATCCAACCATTACATAGATAAAGACACAACTAAGCACATTATCAACTCAACCACATACTCAAATATCTATTCATTCAACTTTTAAATCTATCATCAACCACAAAGGTTCAAACGTACCTTGATCAACACATAGTTACTCACCATTCATGCTACTCAATTTATCGATATTACCTCTCATTCAACCTTTGTTATTCCTTTGATAAATTCGCACGCTTAGTGCCAATTTCATAACCGAAACATAATTGTCATCGCACACTTAGTGCCAATATGTTAAACCAAACTTATATCGATATTGCACACACAGTGCCAATTCGATAAGCCGAAGCTTTTATCTTTTCCTACACACAATGCTAATGAACTCTGTGTCAACTCAATTTCGCACACTTAGGGCCTCAATACTCAAACTCATACATAACACATTCTATTCCATTAATATACATTCATTCATTATTCATCACATAGATACCAGTTTAATAGCACGTATTATATCGAAACTTACCTCGGACGTCGATATACCGAAGTGGTTGATTAATCAAGTGATTTGTCTTTGCCTCGATCTCGATCCGAACCTCTTGTTTCTTGGTTATACACCTTCAAATTCAACCCATTCAATCACAATTCATTCAATTTAGTCCATACACACTTATTTAGGGCATTTTACAAAATAGCCCTCACATTGTCACATTTCGAGACTTTAGTCCTTATTTCACAAAATCATCAAATTCACATAATTTCTTTTCATATAAACCTAGCTGAATTTTCCTTGTGTTCATACAAGCCCACACATTTCATTTATTTCGCAATTTAGGCCTCCAATTTACACTTTTCTCAATTTAGCCAAAAATACTTAATTGTAACAAAAATTCAAATACAAACTATGTTAACCCAACACCAAGCTTTCATAATTCACCAACTAACATTACAAAGCTCACATATCCATCAATGGCACATCTCAAATCTCTATCGATTCCTAAAATTAATGCATAAGTTGGCTAGAGCACAAAGCAACGATCAAGAAAACGTAGAATTTATCAAAAATTGAACAAAACTCTTACCTCAATTTAGCTATGAGTGTGTCGAAACCATGAAAGCCTCAAACCCTATTTCCTTTCTCAATTTTTGGTAGGAAGATACATGAAAAATATGAGCATTTTGACTTTATTTTGTTTATTATAACATTTATAGTTGATTTCCAGTCTTACCCTTAATGAAATAAACATTTAAGCTTATAATGGTTGGTTATAAATGTCCATCTACCATCCATTATCTAAATAATGGGCCAATTGCCTCATAAGGCCTCCACATTATAAAGAAAACAACAATTAAACACCTAATAATCAGTACACAGTATTTTACACTTTATGCGATCCTTTTTGCTATTTAAGCACTCAAACAATAAAATTTAACCAAAATTTCACATAGACATAATATCATACTACAAACACCAAAAGTAATATTAAAATATTTTTATGACCTTGAATTTATGGTCTCGAAACCACTATTTCAACTAGGGTCTAAATCGGGCCGTTATAGTGAGATTGCACGGGCGCCTATATCTATTATCTCGGATAAAGACCCAAGATTTACTTCAAGGTTTTGGAAGAAGTTGCAAGAAGCCTTGGGTATTAGATTGAATTTTAGTACTGCGTTCCATCCTCAAACCGATGGCCAATCTGAAAGAGTGATTCAAGTTCTTAAGGATATGCTCCGATGTTGTGTGTTAGAGTTCGAAGGTAGTTGGGAAAGATATCTACCTTTGGTTGAATTTGCCTATAATAACAGTTATCAATCAAGTATACGGATGGCACCGTACGAAGCATTATATGGTTGCAAGTGTCAAACTCCCTTGTATTGGATCGAGCTTAGTGAGAAGCAAATTCACGGGGTTGATCTAGTTAAAGATATCGAAGAGAAAGTGAAAGTGATCTGTGATAGTCTGAAAGTTACTTCTGATATACAAAAGTCATACGCGATTTAAAGAGGAAAGAAATTGAGTTTCAAGTGGGCGACAAAGTATTTCTAAAAGTATCCCCGTGGAAGAAAATATTGAGATTTGGTCGAAAGGGAAAATTGAGTCCATGATTCATAGAGCCGTATGAGGTTATTAAAAGGATTGGGCCAGTAGCATACTGGTTGGCTTTGCCAGCAGAATTAGAGAGATACACAATGTGTTCCATGTGTCGATGTTGCGGCTATATCATTTCAATCCTTCGTATGGGATCCCTCCAATAGAAATTAAGATACGACCGGACATGACTTATGAAGAGGAACTAGTTAAAATTTTGGCTCGAGAGGTTAAACAGTTGAGAAATAAGAGCATAGCCTTAGTGAAAGTGTTATGGCAAAAAAATGGTGTGGAAGAGGCTACGTGGGAACCGGAAGAAACCATGAGGGAATAGTACCCAAACCTTTTTACCAGTAAGATTTTCGAGGACAAAAATCTCTTAAGGGGGAGAGTTGTAACAGCCTAATTTTAGGGCTAGTCAAAATAGTGGTTTTGGGACTGCTAATTCGAGGTTGAAGAAAATTATTTTGATATTATTTTATATGTTATAGCATGTTTATAAGGATGTATGAAAATTTGGGTGCATTAATTTTGGCGATTTCCTGTTTAATTATGAAAAAGGACTAAATCACATAAAGGGCGAAAGTTCTATTATACAAGGTAGAGGTGTCTAATAGCCGTAGAATATTAAATTGGAGGTCCCTAAAGTGCAATTAGGCCATTAAGGGTGTGTTGGTCGGCCATAGAGACAAGGGGGACAAGGGTATTAATTTTGGTCCAAATTTTGATGAAATTAGGTGATTAAAAATGAATAAAATAAGCCAAAAAAGAAGATATCATATTTCACTATTCACACTTATTCTCCACCAAAAATTGAAGAGAAAATAGGGGATTTTGGAGTTCAAACTTTCAGCCAAGCTATTCTCTTGCAAGTAAGTGATTTTAGAGGTCTTTCTTGATAATTTTTGTACTTTTGAAACCCCCAAAGCTTAAGCTAGTTAATGAGGGGACTAATTTGCAAAATGGTTGAAAGTTTAGAGACTTGGCATGAGAGTGTTCATGTTGTTTGCTGAGTTTTTATGGAAGAAAATGAATGTTAGTAGGTTGAGGAACAACTTTTGTGAAAGGTGTTACCATGAAAACACCTAAATAGGACTTATTTGTACAAGTTGTAAATGAGTAATAAATGCATGAAATAGTTGGTTTTGTGAGTTGTTGTAAGAGAAATAAATGTTCAGCTAGGCTTGTTTAATGAGAAAATGCGATAAAAATGTTTTACGAGCCTAGGGGCAAAATAGTAATTTTGCCAATATATGAGGGCAAAATGGTCATTTTTTCTAAGTAGAAATTTTGATGTATCATGAATTATAAAGTGTGAATTTTATTATTATAGATCAAGAAGAGCGTGAAAACCACCTTGACCGAGGAAAAGGCATGGTTACGAAATAAACTGTCGACTAGTACATTTTGCACCGAGGTAAGTTTGTGTAAACGATGCATCTTTAATGCATATGTTGTTACTTATTGGTGCATTGTATGAATGAGATCAATTATGATTGTGATTGATTGGAATTGATATATAGTTAGTAAATCTTGTATGAACCTCGGAATAAATATGTAAGTGCGGAAAAATATCCGTAATAACTATTTGGTGGGTTGTGTGTGTAGCCTCCATAAATATCCTTTTTGGTGGGCTATGTGCGATACCACCTTACTATTTATTCACGATGGGCTGTGTGTGATACCATCATTTATATTGTTATTTGGTGGGTTATGTGTGAAACCACCGTAATTATTCTTGTTGGTGGGCAATGTTCGATACCACCCTATTATTAACTATTGGTGGGTTGTGTGCGAAACTACCGTACTTAGTATCATTCTGAGGGGTTCGCGAGAAATTGTCTAAGTAAATATATCATGTGGTTTGTGGTGATGAGTGTAGGGGATGTGTGCAAGTAAATGTGAGCATTTTATTTGTGGTATGGATGGAATATGGTAAGAGATAAGTAAGCATTATTATGGAAATGTTATTTGTTCTAGCTTATTATGTAATGTTGTTGGTTGACTGGAATATGTTATGATGTTTATAGTTTACATGTAAACTTACTAAGGTTAAAGCTTACTCCCTTTCTTTTCCCTTGTTTTATAGTGTCAAAGAGCCACCTCGGAATATGAAGATAATCTAAAGATCACCCGCACTATCAGCTCATCTCGGTATATTTAGACTTAGCATTTTGAGTATGGTATGTAAAGGGGCTAGACTTGCTGAAATGTCTTGTTGTTTTGGCCAAGTGTGTTGACTCCTTTAAAGATGAACTTTTTGTAAATAGCCATAGTTGATGGTTCATTATAATTAATATATGAAAAGATGAGGTTATTCATAAATGTGTATGATGGATGATTGGATTGTTTGATTAATGGTTGAATGTGATTTATGTTGTAGGAGTTTGGGTGATAAAAAGAGTTTGGCAAATAGCTTTGTTCTTGTCCACACGGGTAGGCTCACGGGCGTATGGCTGGACCGTGTGTCCCCAGCATATTAGTGTTGCAAGTCAGTGTCGACCACGGGTGTAACACCCCAAACTCGGTGAACACACCACGACCGAATTCAGTATGTTCTGAGTGTAAAATAATTTGTAAAAACAAGTTGCTGGTTTACTTTTGTGAAAAATTGTTCTCGAAAACATTTTTGTCGTTGTGGGTTTGAAAGAAAACTCCATTGAGAAGATCGTTTGTCGTTTCTAGTTTTGGAAAGTCGTTTGGTTTTATGAAAACCAGAGCGAGTTTAGCATAATAAAGTTGAAAACCATTTTGTATCTGAACATAACAAAAACTTGGTTTGGAGAAAGTCTGAGTTAGTTTGTCGACTTCATTTGTTTAGTATTACCCGATGGTAAAGTTTGAAAAAAAAACTAATAAGTTGTACAATTTTTGAAAACGTTGATTTTACAGGTTATTAGAACATGCTATGTTATTTAACTTAGGCAAAGTATGATAAAACTTAAAGCAAATAATCAAAAACCCGAAATAATAAAATTTAGCGGCCTTATTACAAATCCAAAACCAGATTTAAAAGTAAATTAACCCAAAATAGTAATTGAAATAAAACCAGAAAACATAGTGCATGGCCACCTCGAGTCCACCCCGGCTCCACATCCGTGATCTATGCCTCATCTGCAAAAATGTAAGGGAAGGGGTGAGTGACCGAGACTCAGTGTATAAATCCCCACCCCAATAATAACAAGGCACTTACACATTTCATAAGTCACTATGCAAATCATGCAAACCCAACCTAACCAACCGAACTCCTGTGTCTACCCCGTATGGTCAAAACCATTGGTGACTGTAGTCACAAATCATATAAGTGTGGTCAAAACCACTGGTGACCGTAGTCACAAATCATATGGTGGGGCCAACCCACCGTGTGGTCAAAACCACTAATGACAATCCCGTAATCCACATGTGGGGCCAACCCACTGTGGTACCAAACCATTGGGATGAGTCACAATAATCCATGTGTGGTCAAAACCACTGGTGACCGTAGTCACAAATAATATCCATGTAGTCAAAACCACTGGTGGTCAAAACCACTGAGACTAGTCACAAATAATAAGAAAAGTGGGGCCAACCCATTGTGTGGTCAAAACCACTGGTGACAGTCTAGATCATTGTTCCCCCTCCTCTCAACATACCCATCATCATGAACACATTTTCCATGGCATATTAACATGTTTGTAATGCAAATATCACATAGCATAGCATAAAATAATATAACAGCATTTATTGATAGCCAATCCACAGGGGACTTACCCGGAGTCCACGCTCATACCCACAAGGGTAACACACCATTGTCGATAGCTATTTCGGCTTTTAACAGTAAACATAACTAGGAAATTAACTAATGAAGTGTGTAAGAGTTACACACCTAATTACTCGTAAAATGACGCTCTCTACGTTGGTACTGCCATTATTCGACACCACCACTATTTGACTACTACGTTGCTCAAGGGTTCGCCCACACCCAGGTGGCCAATCACGAACCGCAGACACGACCCTGTTCTTGAATTTGGGGGCAAGGGTCTCAAGTCTAACCCCTTCTACTGTTTAGTTAGCCTTAGGGTCCATAAAACCTTTGGTCACTAAATCATGTTAACACAGAGAATAACTATGACTCAAGAATTAACCCGAGAGAGTAGATTCCTTACCTAGATTAATAAATCCAGAAGATTGAGATTTAAACCACGAACCGAGCACAACCCGGGAATCCAACCGCTTACGTCACACCTTCCTATATTCGGCCACACATATATCACTAATAAGCAAATAGCCTTTCGGCTTGAACCAGAAATCTCAAAAGAGATAACGCAAATACAAGGAAACACCCCCTTACCTTAATGCAAAAGATCCCTTGGCACCTAGAATGATTTGGACCTATCACAAAAATGAATGAATTCGGCAAATCAAGGAAAAGAGATGCAAGAATCGCACAAAGAGAGTCCAAGAGATAAAATAAGAATATGGAATTGAGAATGACTCGGCTAAAGAAGGAACTTACCAAAACGGATATTAACAAAGCTTCGATCTCGAACCAAAAATGATTCAGTGGAAATGTAGTTTCGGCTAACAAGAAGTTGTGAAAAAAAGAGAATAACAAGATGAAAGGGAATGAAAGAAGAAGTGGTGATTCGGCTTGAGAAAAGAAAATGGAGAGAAGAGGGTAGTAGAGGTTCGGCTATGGCTTCAGGAGGAGAGACAGAAAAGATGTTAATAGAGAGGGAGGGTGATGATTTTGGCTTACACAAGAACTAAGAAAAAGAGAGAATCTCTTGGTGTTTTCGGCACAATGAGAACCTAGAAGAAGAAAAGAAATTGGAAGAGAAGTGGAATGATGCTCTCGGCTTAGGTTCAAAATGAAGAAAAGAAAGTAGAATAGCTTTGGTTACGACTTGTTGATAGGAGAAAAAAAGAAGAAGAGGGGCAAAGAACCAATAGGGGTTTCGGCAATTGCAAAAGGTGAGAAAAAGAGGAGAGAAATTGTGGTGCTTCCAAAAGAGAGATTGAAAGAAAAGAAAACAAAAGCGATGAGTGCACCTACCTAAATGCCAAAATGCTACTCAAAGCCACCTCAATATCAAGACACCTCTCCACACTCAAAACCAAACTCCAACACCCCTTAGCCACTACCAAATTCGCCACACACTCCCACTCCCTTCAACCTCTAAGCCGTCCCCCTCCTTTCTCCCCAAATTCCTCTCTTCCACTCATTCAAATTGTTTGAATGAGTCAAGCTCCTACATTCACTCCTCTCCATCCAATTCAAATGTGTTGACTCCTTCAACACCCATCCAACAGAGTCCTTCCTGAGCACATCTCCTCATTGCACCTAGCGTCAAAAATAAATGCACAAGGAGAGATTCCTGCAGCTTGAACCAAGGCCCTCTCAGCTCCTTGTAGCATCACCTCACCAGGCCTTTAGTAGCGCCTCCCTTGCCACTTTTCCAAGGCACTTCTTATGTCAAATCACTCTAATAACATCTCCTAACACCTAACTCCCTTGGCTCCCCCTTCCAAGTACCCAAAACAAACATTTTTTCTATGGCTCAAGCCTACCCCAAGCTCATGCCAGGACCCTAAAACACCCAAAACTAGAACAACAAACATATTAACACATGCAAACATGCAAAAATGAAGAGACTCCCCGATTTAAGGATGTTACAGTTCTACCCCCCTTAAAAATAATTTCAGCCTCGAAATTACCTGGTCAAAAGTGTTGAGGGTATTGTTGTCGCATCACATCCTCAGGTTCCCACGTGGCCTCTTCCATACCATGGTTCCGCCATAATACTTTCACCAAAGGAACTGACTTCTTACGCAGAACTTTGACATCCCGATCCAAAATCCTCACTGGTTCCTTCTAGAAAGACAAGTCCAGACTCACCTCAATTTCCCCCACTTGCACAATATGCCACGGATCTGATCGATAGCGCCTAAGCATGGAGACATGGAATACATCATGAATCTGACTCAACTCCGATGGCAACTCAAACTGATAAGCTACTGGTCCCACATGCTTCAACACCTTATACGGCCCGATAAACTTAGGTCTCAGCTTGCCTTTCCGACCAAACCTCAACACTTTGTTCCACGAAGATACCTTAAGAAAAACCTTGTCACCCATTGCAAACTCTATATCCCTACGCTTAAGATCGGCATAAGACTTCTGCCTGTCTGAAGCTTCTTTCAAACGAGCTCGAATCACTCTAACCTTTTCCTCCGTTTCAGCAACCAACTTCGGACCCAACATCTGATGTTCACCCAGTTCTGTCCAACACGTAGGGGTATGATACTTCCATCCATACAGTGCCTCATATGGTGCCATCTAGATACTCGCTTGATAACTGTTGTTATACGCGAACTCTGCCAATGGTAGATATTCCTTCCAACTACCCCTGAAATCTAGAACAAAGCCCCTTAACATATCTTCTAAGATTTGAATTACCCTATCTGATTGTCCGTCTGACTGCGGATGAAAAGCCGTGTTGAAATCCAACCTCGTACCCAATGCCTGATACAAAGCTTTCCAGAACCTTGACGTGAATCTGGGATCCCTATCTAAAATAATCGACACCGGCACCCCATATAATCGTACTATCTACACTACATACAACTTAGCCAACCTTTGTAGTGAATAATCAATCTGAACTGGTATGAAATGGGCTGACTTTGTCAGACGATCAACAATCACCCAGACTGAATCCTTCTTGCTAGGTGTAAGGGGTAGCCCCGTGATGAAATCCATCGTAATCCTTTCCGACTTCCACTGCGGAATCTTCACCGATTGCAACAGACCTGACGGCAACTGATGCTCAGCTTTGACTTGTTGGCATGTCAGACACTTACTCACAAATTTCGTTACTTCTCTCTTCAAACCCGGCCACCATAACTGTTCCCGTAAATCTCGATACATCTTGCTACCTCCTGGATGCATAGCGTATAGGCTGCTATGAGCTTCCTGAAGAATTCGCTGTCTCAACTTAATGTCCTTCGGCATATACACTTTCCCTTGAAAACATAGCACACCCTCACTGCTCAAGCTATAACCCTCCAAACCACCATTTTGCACTTGCAACCTCCGAGCACTCAAAACCTCATCCACTAGCTGTCTCTCCTTAACTTGATCCACCCATGTTGGTTTTACTTGTAATTCTGCCAATAGACTCCCGTCGTCATACAGACTGAGACGAGCAAACATTACTCTCAGATCGTTACCACCTTAAGGCTCAACGCGTCAGCTACTACATTAGCCTTACTCGGATGGTATTCAATTGAGCAGTCGTAGTCCTTTAACAACTCGATCCACCTACGCTGCCTCAAATTCAATTCTTTCTGAGTCAAGAGATACTTTAGGCTCTTGTGATCCGTGTAGACTATCGACTTCTCCCCATACAAGTAATGCCTCTAAATCTTTAGGGTGAAGACCACTGCAGCCAATTCCAGATCATGTGTCGGGTAGTTTCCTTCATAGGTCTCAACTACCGAGCATACGCCACCACTTTATGCTCTTGCATCAGCACACACCCCAAACCAGCATGCAATGCATCACAATAAACCGTGAAATCCTTCCCAACAAATTGTCGAACTTTCCTGCTGCCTATTAGACCACACAAATGGAACCCCTTTCCGTAACAACTTAGTTAACGGTGCTACAATCAAAGAAAACCCTTCCATGAATCTTCTGTAATATCCTGCCAAACCCAGAAAACTCTAAATCTCTGTTACCGACTTAGGTGGCTTCCAATCCAACACCGCTTCAATCTTCCGAGGATCCACTCTAATTCCCTCAGCTGACACCACATGACCCAAGAAAGTTACCTCCTTCAACCAGAACTCGCATTTGCTAAACTTTGCGAATAATTGCTTCTCCCTCGGAATCTATAAAACCACACGTAGATGTTCATCATGTTCTTCCTCTGATCTCGAGTACACCAAAATATCGTCTATAAACACCATGATGAACCGGTCCCAATACAGCTGAAACACCCGATTCATCATGTCCATGAATGTTGCGGTGCATTATTCAACACGAACGACATTACCAAAAACTCATAGTACCCATAACGAGTACGAAATGTCATTTTATGGATATTCACCTCTTTCACTTTGAGTTGATAGTATCCTGATCTAAGATCTATCTTAGAAAAAATTGATGCACCCTTAAGCTGATCAAACAAGTCATCTATCCTAGGCAATGGATACTTGTTCTTGATCATCAACCTATTCAGTGGTGGTAGTCCATACACTCATCGGATGAAACCACGGTCCAACAATTTCTGAATCTATGCCTTCAGCTCCACCAATTCCTTCGGTGCCATCCTATATGGGGCAATAGACACTAGCACGATTCCGGGTAACAAGTCTATACTGAACTCAACCTTACGGTCCGGCGTCAGACCGGAAGTTCCTCTAGGAATACATTGGCAAATTCCTTCACCATTCGGACATTCCCCACAATTGATTCATTGGCCTCCAAGGTACAAACATGCACCATAAATGCCTCACAACCCTTCCTCACCATTTTCTCGGCCTTAAGAGTAGACACAACATTAGATAGATAATCTCTTCTATTACCTATCATTACCACCTCTTCACCATCAAGCATCCTCAAAACCATGCGCTTAGTCATAATCTAAACCGGCTCGGTACTTCACTAGCCAATCTATCCCGAGAATCAGATCAAACTCCCCGAACGACAGTTCTATCAGATCAGCCAAAAACACTACCCCTTAAAGTTCTAGGGGTACACCTCTATACAGTTTATTTACTTCTACAGAGTGACCTAGAGGGCTTATTACTGTCATCTCCCTAGAAGTAATCTCAAAGTCTAAGTTCATAGTTTCCACTATACTACTAGCGATATACGAGTGCGTTGAACCAACATCTATCAAAGCAGTATAAGGTAGTCTAAAAATTAAGAACGTACCGATTATGACGTCCGGTGCGTCTCCCTCCTCTCGACGCCTCGCTGCGTAGACCAACCCAGGCTGTCTCGCCTTTGTGCTCCCAGCAGCTCTACCCGGTGATCCGCACCTCGCCAGTAATCGTTACCTCCTCGGCGAACCGCGACCCCACTATGGTTGCTGACCATCCCTCCTGGACTGTATACGACCCTGATTCCCAGACTTAAACCTAGCTAACCTCTGGGGGCAATCCCTCACTCGGTGTCCCATTGACCCACACTCAAAACACCTTCTGTTTCCAGTCCAACATTCCCCCGTGTGAGACTTCCCACACCGAGCACATTGTGGTGGCCACTGAGTAGTAGCAGCAGTAGGCCTTGTAGCTTGATTCAGCCCACCATATTTAGCCCTTTTCTGCTGGTTCTCGGCAGACTCGGATGACCCAAAATTTTTCTTATTCCAACCCTTATCCTGATTTCGTCTCCCTGACAGTTTCACTTCCTCAGCAACTTTGGCCTTCTCTACTAAGACTATAAACTCTCTCTCCTACTGTGGAGCAATCAACATCCACAACTCATCTCTCAACCTATCCTCAAATTTAACACAGTGTTCATGCTCCGTGCCCACAATACCCCGTGCATACCGACTTAACCAAAGAAATTCCTCCTCATACTCTAATACTGACTTATTTCCCTGAACCAAATTCAAGAACGCCTTACGCTGTTCATCGATGTAACTAGCTCCAACGTATTTCCTCTGATAGGCTACCCTAAAGAAATCCAAAGTGATGTCATCGGCCATTGCTCCATCCCTAACAGTGAGCCACCACTGATATGACTCATCTCAGAGAAGAAATACTATACCCTTCAGCTTCCCCTCAGTCAAAAAATCCAAGTCGTCCATGATACGTTCTGTCACCTCCAGCCAATATTCCGCCGTACTAGGAGCCACACTAGATACACCTTTGAATACCTTTGCGCCATTAGCCCGAAGTCGTTTGGACACAGATTTTCGAGCTCTCGTTTTGACGCCCGCACCCGCGACTTTTTCTAGAACCCACAGCATCGCCTGTGACACTGTGTCATCACCACCCATCTAATCCTGAAATTTTACGCCCACAACTAGCGGCGGTGGTATGTCATTCTTCGACCCATGTCCAAACCCTATCGGTTTTGGCACTGTCATCCTACCCTTGCCTCATCCACGTGTATTACGCCCACGTCCTCGTGCACTCATGACTACTGATACGAATTAATCTGATTTAACAGTTTTATGCATTAGACTTATTCCACTGTTATTAAAGCACAGTCTTATGAATAGTTTAATACAGGGATTGTTTTTGTAAGTTCACACAATCCTACGGTTTAAGTCTCTAAAGTAATTCCCTATTACTACTAATCATTACAAACATATTAACAACAAATAGGGTACTTACAGGCGGATCGGTCTTGAGACTCGGTGCCATGCTTTTCCAACTGCACCTTTCCCAAAAACCTTTCATAACCCATTTTTAAAACATTTTTGGGCCTCGAGCCCATATCTGAGCTTTTGAACTTGGCTCTGATACAAAAATTGTAACACCCCAAACCCAATCAACACACCACGACCGAATTCAGTATGTTTCTGAGTGTAAAATATTTTGTAGAAAATAAGTTGCTGGTTTACTTTTGTGAAAAATTATTCTCAAAAACATTTTTATCATTTTGGGTTTGAAAGAAAACTTCCTTGAGAAGATCGTTTGTCGTTTCTAGTTTTGGAAAGTCATTTGGTTTTATGAAAACCCGAGTGAGTTTAGCATAATAAAGTTGAAAACCATTTTGTATCTGAACATAACGAAAACTTGGTTTGGAGAAAGTCTGAGTTAGTTTATCGACTTCATTTATTCAGTATTACCCGATGGTAAAGTTTGAAAAAAACCCGATAAGTTATACAATTTTTGAAAACGTTGATTTTACAGGTTATTAGAACAAGCTATGTTATTTAACTTAGGCACAGTATGATAAAACTTAAAGCAGATAATCAAAAACCCGAAATAATAAAATTTAGCGGCCTTATTACAAATCCAAAACTAGATTTAAAAGTAAATTAACCCAAAATAGTAATTGAAATAAAACTTGAAAACATAACGCATGGCCACCTCGAGTCCACCCGGCTCCACATCCGCGATCTATGCCTCATCTGCAAAAATGTAAGGGAAGGGGTGAGTCAATGAGACTCAGTGTATAAATCCCCATCCCGATAATAACAAGGCACTTACACATATTATAAGTCACTATGCAAATCATGCAAACCCAACCTAACCAACCGAACTCCTGTGTTTACCCCGTGTGGTCAAAACCACTGGTGGTCAAAACCACTGGTGACCGTAGTCACAACTCATATAAGTGTGGTCAAAACCACTGGTGACCGTAGTCACAAATCATATGGTAGGACCAACCCACCATGTGGTTAAAACCACTGATGAAAAACCCGTAATCAACATGTGGGGCCAACCCACTGTGGTACCAAACCACTGGGACGAGTCACAATAATCCATGTGTGGTCAAAACCACTGGTGATCGTAGTCACAAATAATATCCGTGTGGTCAAAACTAATGAGACTAGTCACAAATAATAAGAAAAGCGGGGCCAACCCACTGTGTGGTTAAAACCATTAGTGACAGTCTAGACCATCCTTCCCCCTCCTCTCAACATACCCATCATCATGAACACATTTTCCGTGGCATATTAACATGTTTGTAATGAAAATATCACATAGCATAGCATAAAATAATATAACAACATTTATTGATAGCCAATCCACAGGGGACTTACCCGGAGTCCACGCTCATACCCACAAGGGTAACACACCGTTGTCAGTAGCTATTTTGACTTTTAATAGTAAACATAACTAGAAAATGAACTAATGAAGTGTGTAAGAGTTACACACTTGATTACTCGTAAAATGACGCTCTTTACGTCGGTATTGCCGTTATTCGACATCACCACTATTTGACTACTACGTTGTTTAGGTGTTCACCCACACCCAGGTGGCCAATCACGAACCACAGACACGGCCCTCTCCTTGAATTTGGGGGCTGGGGTCTTAGGTCTGACCCCTCCTACTGTTTGTTTAGCCTTAGGGTCCATAAAACCTTTGGTCACTAAATCAAGTTAACACAGAGAATAACCATGAATCAAGAATTAACCTGAGAGAGTAGATCCCTTACCTAGATTAACAAATCCCAAAGATTGAGATTTAAACCACGAACCGAGCACAACCCGAGAATCCAACCGCTTGCGTCACACCTTTTATATTCGGCCACACATATATCACTAATAAGCAAATAACCTTTCGACTTGAACCAGAAATCTCAAAAAGATAATGCAAATACAAGGAAAAACCCTTTACCTTAACACAAAAGATCCCTTGGCACTTGGAATGATTTGGCCCTATCACAAAAATGAAGGAATTCGGCAAATCAAGGAAAAGAGATGTAAGAATCGCACAAAGAGAGTCCAAGAGATAAAACAAGAATATGGAATTGAGAATGATTCGGCTAAAGAAGGAACTTACCAAAACAGATATTAACAAAGCTTTGATCTCGAACCAAAAATAATGAAGTGGAAAGGTAGTTTTGGCTAACAAAAAGTTGTGAAAAGAAGAGAATAACAAGATTAAAGGGAATGAAAGAAAAAAATGGTGATTTGGCTTGAGAAAAGAAAATGGAGAGAAGAGGGTGGGAGAGGTTCGGCTATGGCTTCAGGAGGAGAGAAAGAAAAGATGTTAATAGAGAGGAAGGGTGATGATTTTGGCTTGCACAAGAACTAAGAAAAAGAGAGAAGCTCTTGGTGTTTTCGGCACAATGAGAACATAGAAGAAGAATTGAAATTGGAAGAGAAGTGGAATGATGCTCTCGGCTTAGGTTCAAAATGAAGAAAAGAAAGTAGAATAGCTTTGGTTACGGCTTGTTGAGAGGAGAAGAAAAGAAGAAGAAGGGCAAAGAACCAATAGGGGTTTCGGCAATTGCAAAAGGTGAGAAAAAGAGGAGAGAAATTGTGGTGCTTCCAAAAAGAGAGATTGAAAGAAAAAGAAAACAAAAATGATGAGTGCACCTACCTAAATGCCAAAAATTCTACTCAAAGCCACCTCAATATCGGCACACCTCTCCACACTCAAAATAGAAACTCCAACACCCCTTAGCCACTACCAAATTCGGCTACACACTCCCACTCCCTTCAACCTCTAAGCCGTCCCTCTCCTTTCTCCCTAAATTCCTCTCTTCCACTCATTCAAATTGTTTGAATGAGTCAAGCTCCTACATTCACTCCTCTCTATCCAATTCAAATGTGTTGACTCCTTCAACACCCATCCAACAGAGTCCTTCTGAGCACATCTCCTCCTTGCACCTAGCATCAAAAATAAATGCACAAGGAGAGATTCCTGCAGCTCAAACCAAGGCCTTCAGTAGTGCCTCCCTTGCCACTTTTCCAAGGAACTTCTTGTATCAAGTCAGTCCAATAACATCTCCTAACACCTAACTCCCTTGTCTCCCTTCTAAATACCCAAAACAAAAATTTTGCCATGGCTCAGGCCTACCCCAAGCTCATGCCAAGACCCCAAAACACCCTAAACTAGCACAATAAACATATTAACACATGCAAACATGCAAAAATGTAGAGACCCCGATTTAAGAATGTTACAACGGGCTAGACACACGGACGTGTGCCTAGGCTATGTGCCCTTTATATGGCTACTAACGTCATAAATAGAATACCCAGGTTTTCACACACGGGCGCGAGTCCGACCATGTGAAAACCCTTGTAGGTTCAAAATGAAAAATAAATCCCACATAGGCTGGGAACATGGGTGTGTGCAACCACACGGCCATCCCATACGGGTGCTTCCCATTTTACACGGACGTTTGGCCCTGTTTAGGCAAAAAATTTCTAAGTATACAAAAATTCACAGTTTGATTCGAAGACCCTATGTTTGCATGTTTAAGGCCTCGTAGGCCCATAATAAGGATGTTATGAATCTGAAATAGAAGTATTAAGTTGGAATTAAATTTGATAGCCCAAAGTTGCACGTTCAAGCAAAATAAGTTCGATAATACCTCGTACCCAGTTCCAGCGTTGAATACGGGTAAGGGGTGTTATAGCTAGTATTGTTCGTAAAGAAGAAAGACGGGTCAATGAGAATGTGTATTGACTATAGACAGCTCAATAAGGTTACAATAAAGAATAAGTATCCATCATCGAGAATAGATGATTTGTTTGATCAGTTGAAAGAGGCAATAGTCTTTTCGAAGATTGATTTGAGATCTGGCTATTATTAGTTGCGAGTGAAAGATTCAAATATGCTGAAAATTGCTTTAGAACGAGGTACGGACATTATGAATTTCTTTTTATGTTTTTTAGATTAACTAATGCTCTTATAGTTTTTATGGATTTGATGAATTAGATTTTTAGACCGTATTTAGACAGATTCATTATTGTGTTTATTGACGACATTCTAATCTATTCACGAGATGAGTCTGAGCACGTCGAGCATTTGAAAGTAGTTTTACAAACCTTGAGAGATAAGCGACTATTCGTTAAATTCAGCAAATGTGAATTCTGGCTCTGAGAAATTGGATTTTTGGGACATATTGTTTCAGCTGAAGGCATACACATTGACCAAAGCAAGATTTTCGCAATTATTGACTGGAAACCACAGAGATGTGTATTCGAAGTTAGAAGTTTTTTGGGGTTAGCTGGTTATTATCGACGTTTGGTGAAAGGATTCTTGATGATTGCTACACCAATAACCAGATTGTTACAGAAAGCTGTGAAGTTCGAGTGGTCAGAGAAATGTCAACAGAGTTTTGATCAGTTGAAAGCATTGTTAATTGAGGCACCAGTTTTAATTCAACCTGAGTCAGGTAAAGATTTTTTATTTACAGCGATGCATCATTAAATGGTTTGGGTTGCATTTTGATGCAAGAGGGAAAAGTTATAGCTTATGCCTCCAGACAGTTAAAGCTACATGAAAAGAATTATCCGATGCACAATTTAGAGTTGGTCGTAATTGTATTTGCATTGAAGATTAGGCGACATCATTTATACGGTGAAAAGTGTCATATCTTTACCGACCACAAAAGCTTAAAGTATTTAATGACCTAGAAAGATTTGAATTTATGACAACGAAGATGGCTTGAGTTGCTTAAAGGCTATGAGTTAGTGATTGATTATCATCCGGGAAAAGCGGATGTGGTCGCAGATGCTTTGAGTAGAAAATCCTTGTTTCCTTTGAGAGCAATGAATACAAGACTAATGTTATCTGATGATGGTTTGATTCTAGCAAAGTTAAAAGCTAAATCAGTATTTCTTCAACAAATTTGTGAAGCTCAAATATGATAATGAATTCCAAGCCAAAAGACTGCAATATGAGTCGACTAGTGATTCTGACTTTCAGATCGGATCTGATGATTGTTTAATTTTTCGAGGTAGAATTTGTGTACGAATGAATTCCAAGCTCATTCAGAAAATTTTACACGAAGCACACAGTGGTTGCTTTTCTATTCACCCATACAAGGATTTGAAACAACTATATTGGTGGTCGGGAATGAAATGAGACATTTCAGAGTTTGTATCAAAATATTTAGTTTTTCAACAAGTCAAAGCCGAACATCAAGTGCCTTCAGGATTACTACAGCCTGTGATGATACCAGAATGGAAATGGAATAGAGTTATGATGGATTTCGTATTGGAATTGCCCCTGTCACTAAAAAAGAAAGATGCTATTTGGGTTGTAGTAGATCGACTGACGAAATCAGTACATATCATTCTGGTACGTACTGACTATTCTTTTGATAAATTAGCTGAATTGTACATATCTGAAATTGTTAGATTGCACGGGTTCCAATTTCTATTATTTCGGATAGAGATCCGAGATTTACATCATGATTTTGGAAGAAATTACAAGAAGCTCTCGGTACGAGATTGAATTTTAGTACAACATTTCATCTGCAAACTGATGGCAAGTCTGAGAGAGTAATACAGATACTCGAAGATAGGCTTCATTGTTGTGTGTAAGAATTCGAAGGTAATTGGGGGAGATTTTTGCCATTGGCTGAATTTGCGTATAACACCAGCTTTCAATCGAGTTTAAAGATGGCACCGTACTAAGCTTTATATGGTCAAAAATGCTGAACTTCATTTTATTAGACTGAGCTATGTGAAAAAAAGGATTCATGGGGTTGACTTGATCCGAGAGATTGAAGAACAAGTGAAAGTAATTCGCGACAGTCTAAAAGTAACTTTAGATTGACAGAAATCGTACGCAGATTTAAAATGAAAATACATTGAATTTCATATCTGTGATAAAGTATTTTTGAAAGTATCTCCGTGGAAGAAAATCCTTAGATTTGGTCGCAAAGGTGAACTGATTCCACGATTTATTAGGCCGTATGAAATCATCGAAAGAATAAGGCCAGTGGCATATCAGCTAGCTTTACCGACTGAGTTAGAGAAGATTCACAATTTGCTTCATGTATCGATGTTGGGATGATATAGATCGGATCCATCACAAGTAATTTCTCTTGCAGAGATTGAAATTCAACCCGACATGACAAACAACGAAGAACTGATCAGAACTTTAGCTCGAGAGGTTTAATAGTTATGAAACAAAAGCATAGCTTTAGTGAAAGTACTTTGGCAACATCACGGAGTTGAAGAAGCTACGTGGACTCGAGGAAGCTATGAGAAAATAGTATTCTCACTTATTCACTGGTAAGATTTTCGGGGACAAAAATCCCTAAGGGGAGAGTTGTAACAACCCATTTTTAGTCAAATCAGAACAGTGGTTTCAGGACAAAAAATTTGAAGTGAAAATAATTATTTTATTATAATATTAATGTCTACAGCATGGTAATATATTTATGTGGAAATTTCGTTAAGAAATTTTATCATTTCATTGGTCAATTTGATAAAAAAGACTAAATCGCGTAAAGTGCAAAAGTGTTGTTCTATTAGCTAAAGGTGTTTAAATAGCTATAGAAGTATAAAGTTAAGGTTCTTATGTGGTAATTAGATTATTGTTTTAGTAAGTGGACATATATGGGTGTAGAATGAATGATTTAAATTGTTAATTATTAAGGTTAATTTGGTGATTGGTAAATATAAGTTATATAAATAAAACAAAACAAAATAATTGATTTTTTATCATCTTCCCTAGCTGAAATTAACAAGAAGGAAACCTCCATGGAAGCCAGTTTAGGGTTCAATCATTGCATTGCTTAATTTGTAAGTGATTTTGACTTAGTTTTTAATGATTTCTATGTTTTTGATATTGTTGCAACTAGGTCTAGCTAGCCCAGGGGCTATTTTACAAAATTGTTAAAGATTTAGAAAGCTTCCATTGATGAATAAACATGTATTTTGATGTTTGATGATAGATTTTGAATGTTTGATAATAGTTATACAAGTTTTGCTAAGTGATTTTAGTGAAAATGCAAATTAGGTATTAATTTGTGAAAAGTGTAAAATTCATGGTTAAAATGTGAAATAAATGAAAAAATGGGCTGATATGTACACAAGGGAAATTGGACTAGAATGGGTTAGTATTGAGTTTTATGAATTTGTGATTTTATGAAATAAGGACTAAATTGAAAAAGATGTGAAACATTAAGGAAATTGTGTAAAATGCCTTAAAGAGAATTTTGGACTAAATTGAATAGATAGATGATTAAATAATTTAATTTTGATTACATTTAGATCAAGAAAAGTGAAACTTGGATCTAGATCGAGGGAAAAACAAATTTCTCGACTAATCAACTCGTGTCGTCGTTTTTACATCCGAGGAAAGTTCGTATGTAATAAGCATTATTATAATTATGTTTCTAATTCTTTAATATTGGATAAACTATGAAATTGAGATTTGGATATGTTCGACAATGATTTGACGACGATTCGACATTGGAAATCCCAGTTGAACCTTAGGAATAGATTTGGATACTAGTTGAATATCTTTAGGGGATTATTGTGATTATATGATCCGGATACTGGTCCTGTATGTCCTACCGGTGGCTGAATATACCGGCATGTGTTGTGGTTACTTGACATGTAACACTTCAAATCCGTCCTAGACGTTACGACCAAATCATACGTGTCACATCGAAGTGTTTTTCCAGAATCAGGCTTGTTGAGAAAATCGTTTTTAAACGATCGTCATGTTTGTTACTGGTGGTTTCCTAGCTGGTTAAAAACCCGTAGAAGCTACTCTAAAGAATGCCATTTTGAAGTTTGAAAATGTGTGTTTGTCTTTTAAAACATTTATTATTTTTGAAAACTTGTTTGTATCAGTTTAGCAGTTTCAAAATAAGAAATTGAACCCAATTAAAAGAAATTAAAATCACCAGAGGCCTTATTACATAAATATCAACCCAAAATAAAAATTTAATTAACTAGGTCCAAAATATTAGAGAACATGTAGCCACCTCTGAGTCCTTCGCAGCACCAAATCATCTAAGGCTAGGGATTACCTATACAGTTAAAAGAAAAAGGTGAGTTACGAGAACTCAGTGTGTAATCCTCTATCATGCAATGAATCTAGGCACGAACCCTACTCGATGTAATGACAATGGTCGGCCTTAGCCCATTATAGTAATCAATGAAGGCCTAAGCCCAATACAGTATCAGTATGGTGCAAATATGAAACCCACCCAATCCAACCAACACACCACCCATACCAACCAACACACCATGTGGGGATAAAATCGACCCACCCAACCCACACACCAATCTTACAGCATAGCTGCCAGTAATAATAATGCAGTAGAGCTATTAGTAACAGTATATGAGACTAAGACACCAGTAACAATATTGCAGCAGAGTTGCCAGTATCACTATCGCAGCAAAGCTACCAGTAACAGTATTTGTGGCAAAGCCACCAGTAATAGTACACTTCCTCCAAAATAGTATATCAACCCCATGCGGTATGCTATGTCATAAATATCTCGTGTATGCAATATGTCCTAGTAAGTACAATCATACAATAATATGCATACATCAATCGACTCATCTCTAGGGGTAAAATGGTAATTTCCATCTATTAAGGGTAAAATAGTAATTTTTACCCTTTAATGGTATTTTGGTTATTTTACCTATTTTAGGGTTTTAGTGCAGATAACGACCATTCCAAAGGTCCACAGTCGCCTCGAGCGACAATGATAACTTTTATGATCAAAATGATGTAAATGGGCCCAAGGTCCAATAATTAGCCCAAGTTGGCCCACACGCACGTGTTGCCCATTTACCCCATATTCAGTCACGGCTATGCGAAGATATAGCCCAGTCCATTATTTTCCACTTATCGTGGATTTATTCCATGTAGGGCCCACGAACCCATTTGGCATACATGGCCCATTTTAGCCAAACGAGGCCCATAACGGCCCAAGAGCACGAGAACGCTCGTGGTGGCCTCTATAGTCTATTGCCCATGATTGTGGGCTTGGTTTACCAAACGAGTGATCGTACGCTCGTGAGGCCTCATATGCCGAGGGTTCATCTTTTCAACTATTGTCGATTCGTAGAGGAGATAGTGTGATTACACACCTTTTTCACGAGAGGTAGCGAAACACCTCTTGGCACTAACTTACATTCATTCCAACCTTTAGTTAGTCTCTTACTTAACAGTGTTCATAGTCATCTAATCCCGAAACAATACTCCTGCCTACCTTGACCGAATGGAGTATGGCCAAATATACTTAGATCGTGGCTAGAATCAACCACAGGTATCCTGGCACTTAATTGCACACACAATAGATAGATAGATAGATAGAACCGATTAAAATGTAGCCCAAAACCTTATACATAACACTTCCAGAATCTAAGAGTAATTGGCCTATACCCAAAAACAAGGTGCTGAAAATACCTTAATCAAATATTGGGAGACAGGGTTTCGACAACTCGAGAACACTTGCACCTTTCACTCCTCGGTAATGCCCGGAATAATAGAGAACTAGATAAGGAATATACAAATGCCAACTAATTTCTATGAAGTCTTGTAAAATCGAAACCAAAATACCAAGGAGTAGTCGACTTACTATTTAAGATGGAAAAATGGAGTTCAAGGGACAAGAGAGGAGGAGAATTGACTTGTAAAATAATAGAGGAAACAAAATAAGAATAATAAAGAAGAGAGATGTTAAGTTCGGCCAAGACAAAGAGAGATATTGAGAGGAGAAGAAAGGTAAATAAAGAGGGAAAGAAAAAATAGTGTAGTCGACTTTGATTGTGAGAAAAGAGGGACAAGGGTTTGCCCAAATGAAGGATTAAGATTAAGAGTAGAGAGACAAGGTTTGGCTTAAAGAAATAAAGTAAAGAAAATGCCCAAAAGCAATTTGATCACCAAGGTAGAGCACGAAATCGTAAAAGATGAGAAAATAGGAAAATTAGGCACATAGGAAAACCAAAACTAGTTATCACAACACCCAAAACTCAAAACTGGCACAACAATAATACCCTAAAAATGCTCTCAAATTTTCGAAATGCACACAAAAGAGACCCCTAGCTAAATTTGCATACACAAGCTTCCCCAATCAACTACAACTCTTCAAGTTATGAATTCCTTGATTTCCTCCTCCTAGTTCTCCTCCAAATCACCCAACTACCAACCACATCCCCTAATTATCTCCTCCTTGAAGAATTCAAACCTCATCCAGTAGAGTTTCAATCGAACTCCACCTCTCTCACCACAAAGAAATAAAATAAATATCCCTTTGCATTCCATGGGATTTGAACTCGAGCTCCCTTGTAGCCTTAAACACGCCACTTACCACTGGACTACAAGTTCTTTTGTGACATAAATCTACCACATTTATTTATAAGGCCTACAGTCCAGAGTCAAGGTTTACTTAAGAGGTAAAGCTAAAATTTTGCTAAAGCCTAGGTTTGAACTTAGGACTTCTCACACACTCCCAAACACACCCAAATCGCTTAGCTATTAAAGCAAACAAGCAATTTGTGTCAGAAAATGTAAAATTATAGACCCTAAAATTTTTGGGTGATACAATCCTACCCCTAAAAGAAATTTTGACCTGAAAATTTACCTCGTCAGAATAAGTGAGGGTGTTGATGCCGAATTGCCTCCTCAGGTTCCTACGTGGCTTCTTCTGAACTATGATTAGGCTAAAGCACTTTGACTAGCGAAATGGATTTCTTCCTCAGTACTTTAACCTCACGATCCAATATCTGCACTGGCTCCTCCTCGAAGGTCAAATCTGGCCCAACTTCGATCTCCTCGACTGGTACTATATGTGAGGGATCAAAACGATAACGCCTCAATATAAAGACATGGAACACATTGTGAATTCAGTCTAACTCTGGAGGCAACTCTAGTTGATAGGCAACAGGTCCCAGACGCTTCAGTATTCGGTAAGGCCCAATAAACCTAGGGCTAAGCTTACCCTTCTGCCAAACCTTAGTACCTTCTTCCATGCGGAGACCTTAAGAAATACAAAATCCTCACAGATTACCCAATCTTTCGACGTTTAAGATCTGCGTAAGATTTCTGCCTATCAGATGCTTCCTTTAACAGGTCTCAAATCAGTTTCTCCTTTTCTTCCGTATCAAAAATGTCTCGAATCAGTTTCTCCTTTTCTTCCGTATCAAAAACTAACTCTGGCCCCAAAATTCACCGCTCACCCAGCTAAGTCCAACAGGTAGGAGTACGACACCTAAGACCATATAACGCCTCATACGGTGCCATTTGAATACTGGACTGATAGTTTTTATTATACATGAACTCTACTAGTGGCAAATAGTCTTCCCAGCTACCTCGAAAATTGATAACACGACCTCTTAACATGTCCTCCAGTATCTGAATCACCCTTTCTGACTGGCCATTTGTCTGGGTATGGCCCGCAGTACTGAAGTCAAACATAATACCCAAAGTCTCGTGTAATTTCTTTCAGAACAAAGATGTGAATCGAGGGTCTCTGCCAGATATAATGGAAACTGATGCCCCATGCAGTCTCACAATCTTAGCCACATACAACTTCGCCAGCTTCTAGAATGAGTAATCAGTACGGACTGGTATGAAATGGGCAGATTTAGTCAATCGGTCTACAATAACCCATACTAAATCCTTTTTAGTAAGCGCTAAGGGCAGCCCACTCACAAAATCCATGGTTACTCTCTACCACTTCTAGAGTGGAATCTTAACCGATTGCAGTAACCCTAAAGGCAGTTGATGCTCAGCTTGAACTTGCTGGAACGGTAAGCACTTACCTACAAAATCAGTAACTTTTTATTTCAGTCCTGGCCACCAATATAGCTCTCAAAGATTTTGGTATAACTTTTTTCTACCAGGATGCATAACGTATGGACTACTATGCGCCTCTCGCAGTATAGACCACCTTAGATCAGAATCCCTTGGTATACAAACTCTCCCACGGAAACACAATACTCCTTCCCTATTCAGTCCAAAATTCAAAGCTACCCCCTTCTCCACCTGTTAGAAATGAGGAACTAGTGACTCGTCCAACACCTGCTTACCCTTAATTTGTACAGTCCACGTCATCGATTTAACTTGCATCTCAGCCAATAAGCTATCATCATCATACAAGCTGAGATGAGCAAACATTGGTCTCAAATCAGATACAACCCTACAGTTCAGTGCGCCAGCTACCACGTTAGCCTTACCTGGATGGTACTCAATCGAGCAATCATAATCCTTAAGCAGCTCTATCCATCTTCGCTGCCTAAGATTTAGCTCCTTTTGAGTGAGAAGGTACCTAAGGCTCTTGTGGTCTGTGTAGATAATACATTTTTTACCGTATAAATAATGCCTCCAAATTTTCAATGCGAATATCACCATAGCTAACTCCAAGTCATGAGTTGGGTAATTCACCTCGTGAGGCTTAAGTTGACGAGAAGCATAAGTGACCACCTTACCCTCCTGCATCAGCACACAACCAAATCTAATGTGTGATGCATCATTTAGACAGTAAATTCCTTCCCAGACTCTAGTTGTATAAATACTAGGGCCTCAATCAAAACTTTCTTCAGTTCCTCAAAACTTTCTTGCTACTTATCAGTCCAGTTAAACGGTACCTCTTTATGCAACAACTTAGTCAGAGGTACAACAATCAAGGAAAACCCTTCAAAAATGTCTGTAATACCCTGCCAAACCTAGAAATCTTTGAATCTTAGATATGGTCTTAAGTGGTTTCAAATCCAATACGGCTTCAATTTTTTAAGGGTCAACCGTAATCCCCTCGGTAAATACCACATGGCCAAGAAATGTCACTTATCCCAGCCAGAACTTACACTTGCTAAATTTAGCGTACAGTTGTTTCTCCCTTAAAATTTGCAGAACAATTCAAAGATGTGCATCATGTTCATCCTCGGTTCGCGATTACACCAAGATATCGTCTATAAACACTACTACGAATCGATCTAGATATGGCTGGAACACTCGGTTAATCAGATCCATAAAAACAGCTGGTGCATTGTCAGCCCAAATGGCATCACTAGAAACTCGTAATGACCATAACAAGTCCTAAACGCAATCTTATACACATCAGCCTCTTTAACCCTCAGCTGATGGTACCCAAAACAGAGATCTATTTTGGAGAAAGTCAAAGCTCCTCGCAGCTGGTCAAATATATCGTCGATCCTCGGCAAAGAATACTTATTCTTGATAGTCAGCTTATTAAGTTATCGATAATTGATGCATATGCGCATGGACCCATCCTTCTTCTTTACAAACAACACTGGTGCTCCCCATGGAGACAAACTAGGTCTAATGAATCCTTAATCCAGCAACTCTTGGATATGAGCTTTTAACTCTACCAGCTCTTTCGGTGCCATTCTATAAGGGGTGATGGACACCGGAGCTATTTTAGGCAGGAGTTTAATACCAAACTCAACTTCATAGTTTGGGAGCAACCTAGGAAGCTCATTTGGAAATACAACAAAAAAATCCTTAACTATTCTGATATCTCCAATAGAAGGACCCTCAGAGCCAGATACACCAATATAGGCTAAAATGCCTCACAACCCTTGCAAACCAATTTTTCGGCCCTTAGTGTAGAGATCACATTAGACAGAAAGTCCCTTCGCTCCCCAATTACCGCCACTTCCTCATCCTCAGTAGTTCTCAACACCATGCGCTTAGCAGCATAATCCAAACTTGCACGGTGTTTCACCAGCCAATCCATACCCAATATAAGGTCAAATTCACCAAACGATAATTCCATCAAGTTCGCCAGAAAGACAACCCCTTGAACCTCTAGGGACACATTTCTGAACAATTTGTCTACTCTTAATGACTGTCCCAGTGGACTTAACACCATCATTTCATTAGCAGTGCTCTCACACACGATACCCAAGGTGCCAGACATAGTACATGCAATATATGAATGTGTAGTCCCCATATCAATAAGAGCAGTGTAAGGTACATTATGAATCAAGAACGTACCAGTTATAACGTCTAGAACGTCACCATCCTCTCGAAAACGAACAGCATATACTAGAGTTGGCTGCCTTGCCTCAGTGTTATCAGTACCTCTGCCTGGTGCTCCACGACCTCGTCCCCCACCATTACCACCTCTGGCCTGCCCACGGCTTCTCGGTGGCTGCTGACCACCTCTCACTGGCTGTCCATAACCTTGTCCTACCGCTTGCGTCTGAACAGGCCTCTAAGGACAATTCTTAACCTGATGATCCATGGACACGCATCTAAAGCACGACCCACTCCTCTTCCAGGACTCACCCTAGTGAGATCTCCCACAATCAGCGCAAGGCTATGGTCTAGCAATAGCAATAGAAACTCCAGTCCAAACTGGCCCATCAAACCTATCCTTCTTAATAGGCCATCCAAAAAAATTTAAGGGCCCAAAATCCCTCTTATTTCTGCCCTTATCTTTTTCACGGTTTTGGCGCTCCAAGTGCTTCACCATTTCAACAATATTTTCCTTTTCTTCAATAGCAGCAAAATCTCGCTCCCTCTGCGGAGCTATCAATACTTTAACTTGTCTCAAAGGCCATCCTTAAAATGCACATAGCGTTCATACTCAGTTGCCACTATCCCTCGAGCATACCTACGCAACCGCAAGAACTCTGCCTCATATTCCGCCACTGTCTTATTCCTTGGGTCATGTTTAGAAATTCCCTTCTTCGGGCATCCACATAACTTGCACCCACATATTTCCCTTGGAAGGCCACCTTAAAGAAATCACATGTCATTCGCTCGGCCTGCGTACTCTCTCTCATGGTAAGCTACCATTGGTAGGCCTCATCTCGCAGTAGAGACACTGCCCCTTTTAATTTTTGCTCTGTAGTATAGTAAAGGCCGTCCATTATCCATTCGATCGCCTCTAACCATTACTCCACCACATTTGGGGCTACCCAAAAATACCCCTAAAAATTTCCACTCCATTAGACCAAAATCATTCTGAAATTGACCCACGGCCCACTACTCCAATACTAGCTCTAGCAACCCTCTCTAGAACGCAGAGCATCACTTGGGATAGAGCATCATCCCCAGCTGCTCGATCATCAGACCCTGTCTCAGCTACCGGAGAGGTTGGTGGTTCTCTAGCAGGCATATGGCCCGATGATGATCCGGCCTGAGCACTTCCTTGGCCCCTATTGCGGCCCCGTGCACCCTTCTGCGAGTACCTTTTATGCTCATTTCGATATACGCTTCATCTAATTAAAAAGTCTTATGCATCATATTATAATTTAAGTGATTATTAACAAATGTATTATGAAAAATAGTCATTAGGGTTTGTTTTCACATATCGAGGTCTCACTACAATTTACAGTCTCCTACAGTCTCAGTTTTCTCTATCTAGAGTTTCACAATATAACAGTAATCAAAATTAGAGAACTTACAGATTTGCCACCGGAGACTCGGTGTGCCACACTTGTACATCTTTCAAAAACATTTCAAATCTTTGAAATCTACTTTCAGAAAGACTTTTTTAAAACCCATTCCATAGTCGAGTTTTGCAATCAAGCTCTGATACCATTAAATGTAACACTCGAAACACGGCCTAGACGTTACAACCAAATCAAACGTGTTACACCGAAGTGTTTTTCGAAATTAGGCTTGTTGAGAGAAAGTCATTTTTAAACGATCTTCATGTTTGCTACTAGTGGTTTCTTAGTTGGTTAAAAACCATGGAAGCTACTCTAAAAAATGTCATTTTGAAGTTTGAAAATGTGTGTTTGTCTTTTAAAATAGTTATTGTTTATGAAATCTTATTTGTATCAGTTTAGCAATTTCAAAATAAGAAATTGAACCCAATTAAAAGAAATTAAAATCACCAGAGACCTTATTACATAAATATCAACCCAAAATAAAAATTTAAATAACTAGGTCAAAGATAAAATATTAGCGAACATATGGCCACCTCTGAGTCCCTCGCAACTCCAAATCATCTAACGCTAGGGATTACCTGTACTGTTAAAAGAAAAGGGTGAGTTACGAGAACTTACTGTGTAATCCCCTACTGATAAACCGTAATATATACTTATTTTAATCCCACATTTAGCATACTTTTGGATGATTTATTCCCTAAATTTATGAATTTGGTGCTCCTAATCCTTTAAATCCATATTTTATACTTAGGAGAGCACCGGAGGATGAAAAAATGAGAAACGGGCCAAAAACGGAGAAAATGGGCCAAAGACAAAACTCACACAGCCTGGCCCAAGCCACATAGTTGTTCCTCTTAAGCAGACCCGAACACAACCTCGACTCGATTTACATGGGCGTGCCCCTAATGTGACCTATTTTAATTCTATTCGGAATAGGATACTTAGAGGTAAAGAAAGACATTCCAAAAGCCTATATAAACACCCTAGAGGCCAACCTTCAAGGGGGTTCAGGTAGGCCGAGGGCCAAGCCAGAGAGGCCAAATTGTGGGATTTACTCAAAGAAAACCAGTTGATTCATCTTAGGAAGTCGAAGTCATACTCAAGATGAAAGATCTTCCCTTCAATTTCCTTCAAGGGTTTTAGGGCTTTTCTTTGTTTTTTTTATATTTTCTTCTGAGATTTATTCTTTTATGATTTTGAACTAAACCTCTCAAATACCTGAGGAGGATGAAACCTAAGACAAATCTTATTATTGTTTTCTGAAGTATAAGATAAATACTTGATTTGTTCTTAATTATGTGCTCTTAATTCTTGTTTTGATATATCAGGATATTGATTCAAGTATTGATGTGCTTAGGTAGTGGAGGAATATTCCCTATTTAAGAGTAGATCTAGCATAGTTAAGCGGAGTTGATCGTAACCCTAGAGATAGGATGACAAAAATTTGCCATTCTAGGGGTCCATAGATCGAGTTAATGCCATTCTAGGGGTTTTAATTTGAAAGAGATTTTAATTAATCAACCTAGGGTTAGACGTTAGTAGCCTCGAGAGAGGTATTAATATAAATTAGGGAATCTTACGGATCAAGTCAAGTGAATAAATCGTCTGGTTCAGAGTTAAATAACAAGTGAAGTCTAGGTGGATTCTTCACCGGGTATTATCTTAATCAATTGGTTTTTCCCAAAAGTATTTCCCCAATTCATTCTCTGTATCTTAGCATCTTTAGCCTAGTAGTTACTTAATTTTAGATTAAATAACAATTCCCTTAATTCTTAGGCTAAATAATAAAAAGAAAGTTAGTATTACTACTTTTGGTTCCCTTGGGTTCGACATTTCAGTGATGCCACTAAACTATACTACCGTTCGATAGGTTCGCTTGCCTCAATCGTTGTCACAATTAGTTTCTAGGCTCGATCATTCATTATATAAATTAAGACTTTCAGATTAACGATCAAGTTTTTGGCGCTGTTGACAGGGAATTGAAATATTAAGAATGCTCAATTTTTATTACTTTAGCCATATTTTATTTTTGCAATTAAATTTTATTTTTACTTTTCTAAATTTTCTTCTTTGCTTTTGGCAGGTACCTTTAGTTTATGAATAGAAGGAACCCGACAGGACCCTTAATTTATGACAGTGATATTGAAGGTATTGTTCGTAGAAATCGCAGAGAAATAAGGCGAAGCTTAAATTATATAGAAGAAGAGCAAGAAGATGAAACCAATACTACCGAAGAGATGGCTATTAACAATCCGCTACCTCTTGTAGTTGCCGCAAACCCATTGGATCTAGAAACACTATATGATGCATGGGAGAGATACAAGGATTTGTTGAGAAGGTGCCCTCACCATGGGTTACCTTTGTGGCTTCAGGTTTAAACCTTCTACAATGGTGTGAACCCCTCGACTAGGCAATTAATCAATTTAGCTGCTGGTGAAACCTTGAATAACAAAACTCTTGAGGCGGCCTATGAGTTTATAGAGGAGATGTCACTTAACAACTATCAGTAGCAAGTTACAAGGACAAGGCCAACAAAAGCAGCCAGAGTTTTCAACCTCGACGCAGTCACCATGCTATCAAATTAGGTAGAGATGTTAAATAAAAAGATTAATGGTTTGTTTGGTTCTCCGCAGGTACACCCAGTAATGTATTGTGATTCAAACCTAAGCGGTGTGGCGAATCTTTAGTACCCACCCTACGGACATGGCATGAAAAACGAGCAGATAAATTATATAGGTAATAATCTTCGACCTTAAAATAACCTTTATAGTAACACTTACAATGCAGGTTGGAGAAACCATCCAAAATTTTCGTGGGATGGCCAAGGAAATCAGAGACAACATCCCCCTCTAGGCTTCTAACAGCAACCGTACCTACAAGAGAAAATGTCCAACCTTGAGGAGATGCTGACAAAATTCATCGCGGTGTCAGAAACTCATTTCCAAAACACCGAAACAACATTAAAAAATTAGCAAGCATCAATCCAAGTGATCGAGAACCAATTGGGACAACTTGCTAAACTCATCTCTAAATGACCATAAGGTAGCTTTCCAAGCAACACTAAAACAAACCCAAATGAGCAACTTCATGTCGTTACCGCTCAAAATAGTGATGTGTTAGTGGAATCTGAATCTGAGCCAAGGCAAGAACCTGTGGTAAGTGAAGGTAAGGGTGAGGTAAGCCAAGAAAAACCAAAACCGGTAGTTAAAGTGTACCAGCCTCAAATACCATACCCCAATGAGATGATGAAAGACAATATAGATGAACAATTCAGTAAGTTTCTTAAACTTCTGAAGAAATTACATATTAACTTATAGTTTCTTGAAGCTCTTTCGCATATGCCATAATCAAGGAAATTTTTAAAAGAGATTTTGACAAACAAGCAGAAGTTAGACGAGGAATTGCATGTGGAGCTAAACGCAGTGTGCTCAACAATTTTGCAAAATAAACTACCACAAAAATTAAAAGATGTAGCGAGTTTCACAATTCCATGTTTAATTGGTAGTTTATCGGTCAATAACGCTTTAGCTGATTTAGGGGTAAGCATAAATATTATACCCTATAAAATGTTTAAACAGCTACGTCTAGGAAAACCCAAACAAACTAGAATGAGTATTCAATTAGCTGATAAAAATATTAGAATTCCTAGGGGTATAATTGAGGATGTGCTAGTAAAAATTGACAAATTCGTATTCCTAGTAAACTTTGTTGTTTTAGATATGGATGAGTACAATACTATTCCTTTAATTTTAAGAAGGCCTTTTTAGCAACTGCTAGATCTAAAATTAATGTTGGTACATGAGAACTCACACTTCGTGTAGGTGACGAAACGATCACTCTTCAAGCTTTTGTCTTGGCTAAGACATCGAGCGATAAACGTGAGAAAATTAATTTTATAAATGACCATTCAGTTAAACCTTCTTTTTAGGAAGCATCACAGAACCGTACAACTAAGCCAGATCCTATACGTCATGACAATAAAGAAATAACTCACAAGGAACGACGGCTTCAAATAGATGAACTAGGCGAGTGGAAGTCACATTTCAAGGAGAAATTAGGAATACACGAAGTAGACCCAACGCCATTCTGTGGGACAAATAAATATAAGATCGAGATCAAGTATTGTTAAATAAGACAGACTCTCCAATATCTCCTCTCGACCTTAATACAAAAGAAGAAATCCCTTTTTAAGGTACTCAACGTCTTCCCATACAAAACTGTCGAGGTAAGTAATCCTATATTCGGCACTTTTAAAGTAAACGCTACTCGACTCGAACTATATATCGATAATAGAACTGATAGCATGAGAAAAAATTTTCAACTCCTCAAACCACCATGATTATGCGAATGAGAGGTAAGTCTAGCTTAAGACTTTAAACGAGTGCTTTTCGGGAGGCAACCCAAACACTAACCCCATTAATTTTCATATTTTTATTTATGCTTTTAGCACCTAACTACAAACTAACCAAGTTAATGAAGCGCAAGTTTCCATACCCACACATCCTTGCACATGGCCGTGGCCGTCCCGTGTGGGCACCATATGTAGGTAAATGGATGTGGCCGTAGATTTGTATCAATAGGACAAAGTTTTTCCAACACACGGGTGCGATAAACCACCATGGCCGTGGCCGACACTGAGAAAGAGACACGGGCATAGAAACCTCAACACAGGCGTGGAAGAAGCGAACGAAGCATAACACGACCATGCGATATGGTCGTGTTCCTAACACGTCCATGGCACATGGGAGTGGGGATGTACCAGAACCCAAATTTCTATTTAAAACCCCCCTTCTTCTCACCTTCTCCCTAAATTATTTTTCAACTACCACACCCCTCTTCCTTTCTATCACCTTTATCCTTCCATTTTTCCTCTTCCCCTTTCCCTCATTCTTTCTCAAACCACCACCTTCATGTCGAAGAAGCGAAAGGACCCTAGAACAGTCTCCCCATGCGAGACCAATCTCCATAAGTTCATGCCGGCCGCTTCATTCCCTCGACAAGACAAGGACCTTTGAGTCCATCTATTTTTTCTTTTTTGTTTCTCTTCTCCTTTATTTTCCTTATCTTTATCTTTCTTGTGCTTAATTTATATTATTATATTTTGTGTTCTTTGATTTAGGTTCAAAAGGCTACTAGGGAATTACCACACCACAACCTTAGAAATCAGACCCACTTCGCGAACCATCTAACAATAAGGACTTTTCAGTCCATTAATCTTTACTTTTAATGTTATTTTACTTTTTACATTCTTTCTTTTTATCTTTATTTTCATTAAATATATAATTCGTATATTTTAAATTATTCTTATTATTTCCTGGCTAATTCTTCACGAGCTTCCCAGTTTCTTCATCTAGCGCAGAGATTGTTGGTGGCCACCACACCACGACCACTTCCAACTCAAGGAATCCATCCAAAATTCAAGAAGTTTCACCTCTCCCTATCTCTTATGATTTCATATATATCTTTGTACATTGAGGGCAATGTACATCTTAAGTGTGGGGGTGAATTTCAATTCGAAAAGTTCCTAACTGTTTGCATTATTCTCAAATCCCTGAATGATATCTTGTCTTAAGTAATTTTCTCATATCACTAATTAGAATGAAACTTCTGTTGATTTATGATTTTTATTGCTATGTTTTAGATTAAGTCATAGTTAATTGTGCATTGATGATTTAAACTTTAGGATACTAGAGAATCAAGCATGATAAGTCTATTTTCAATATTAAAAATTTGCTAGGTTGTTGACCTAAATTTGAATATTACCTTGAAGTTTGAAATTTGCAAGGTTGTTATCAAAACCCATAATTTTTGTGAGATTTTTTTAGCATTAAGAGCATACATTTTTCATGCTCACTTTATTGATTATGAGTGGGTCAATATTGATTTGTTATTCTAAAACTTACTTCGATTATACATGTCAAGACCACACCTTTGATTTAATATACAAAGATGATAAAGGCACCTAGGATTTAACCCACTTACTCCACTAAAAGCCAACCCTCACAATTAACCCCTAGGGAACCCCTTTTGATCTTATCAAACCGTTTATTGACTCACCCACTAATATTAATCGAAACCCCGTTATTAACTTGTTTGCCCCATTTTCTTGACTCCTTTTTATCGAGATTTGATTTTGAGCAGTTGCCTAACTATATTCTACATTTCAGTTGTTAAAGTTCTTTCTTATTATTGCAAATACTGTTCTTAAAAAAATGTTGGAATGTTATTCATTATTATTTCTATGTTGTTTGAGCTTAAACAACTAATTCCACATTCTGAAGAAGAAGCTCATATTATTAGTATTACAAGTTTTCAATTGATGTAATTATTCAGGATTAGTTCATTTTTCTAGTTAGGCAAATTGTCAATTCAATCTCGATTCAAACTATAACACCCCAAACCCGGCCTAGACGTTACGATCGGATCCAGCATGTCACATGGTTGTGTTGTTTCAAAGCTGTGTTCTCGTTAACAACTTCGTATATTTGCATTTTAAGACTTTGGCTTTGTTGTGTGTAAAAATTAGTTTCACTTTTATGTTGTTGTTGTAAAAATGTTGTTTGTTATAACTATTGAAACCTCAGTTTATAATAGAAATCAAGAATATTTCAAAAATGGTTATCGTTGTTTTAAGAAACTGAACCTGATTTCTATTATAAATTGAGGTTTCAATAGTTATAACAAACAACATTTTTGAAAATGCAAACTGAAAATGCAACCCAGCCTAATAGTACATCCGCTACACTCCACCCGTACTAGCCCTACACTCCATTTGGGGACCAAGTCAACCCACCCAACCCTACACTCCAAGAATGTAGTTGAGTTGCCGGTATAAACGCAACAAAGTTGCCAATATCAATATATGTAGCTGAGCCACTGGAATCAGTAGATTGTGGCATAGCCACCAGTACAACACTTCCTCCATCATTACAACCCATCCTAATGCAACATGTCGTGGCATAATAATTCAGTGTATGCAAAATGTATCATCATGGCAATTAATCAAGTTATACACAATCATACCAAATCTGCCCCTACGAGTGTAACAAAAATTTTACCAAACGAGGGTATCTCAAAATTTACCCACCTAATGTCCTTTTCGAAGGCCTACCATCGCCTCGAGCGTCATGAGACCCTTTCTAGGTCTTTACGGAGCTACTGGGCCTAAAATCCATTTTAGGCCCAAATGAGCCCATACGCTCGTGTGGGCCATTTCGCAATGTTGCAGTCTCAGATTTCCAGATTCACAATCGCACTTACTCCTTTACAATTTTCCATCATTTTCACCCATGTGGGTCGAATGGCCCATTGGGCCCTTTTGGCCAGTTTTAGCCCGGATAGGCCCATTTCAGCCTCAGTATCGCGAGAGTGTTCTTGACACCCCCAACGACTTAACGCCATGTTTTGCATATTGTTTTACCACTACGAGCGCTCGCGCGCTGGAGTAGCCACAATTGCCAAATTTTCCAGCATTTCGGCATTTGGCCGTTTCACAAACGTTTCACACAAACATTCAAAGAGGTGTGAGATTACACACCTGATACTAGCGTTGCCTAAATTGTCAAAATCCTATACCTACGATCCAATATATTCTAAATGGTTATTAAACACCCTGCTAAAACATATCTAAGTTGAACTCAAATAGCCACTAACACCACTTACCACCAGAAAGATCTCCTTCACTAGTAAGACAAGATTTGGCTTTGCCTCTCTCTTGGCTAAAGCAATTGATTACCTACACTGGTTGATGTTCAAGAGGGGTGTTAGCATCTATCATCCCGATACTAGGGAGAGGTTTAATAATAATATGTGTTACCTACCCTTGGATTCGGCAACAGTAGCCCCTTTGAAGAATAGAAGGTTAACTACGCACAGCCCTCAGGGACAATGATTACTAGGAAGAAGAAGAATGAGTTAGAAGTTCGAAAAGAATAAAACAACATGATTCGGCCTACCCCAAAATGCTAGCTTAGTACCGTGAAGAGAGGAGTATTACCACACGAGAAATAGATGAGAAGAGATTCAGTAGTTGATTCCAGATAAAATCGATCTAGACACAAAGAGATGGGATCTAGATTTTTGATTTTTAGGAGAGAACAAGAGAGAAAACAAAACAAAGACACAAAGAAGATAGAAAAAGAACCCAAGGAAAGAAGCATTACCTTGATCACAGCCGAATCGAATAAACAAGATAGGTTTGACCATTAAAGAACACCCAACTTCCAACTACTAATATTTGGCTATGAGAAAAAGCACCGAGAAGTCAATTCAAGAGAAATAAAAGAGGAGGTTTGCGTGTTAGAGAAGTTCTAGAAAAGGAGATGGGAGAAGAGGAAAAAGAAAAAGAAGAATGAATAAGACCTTACCAAATTCGGCTTAAAGAAAAATCAAGTAGGAAGAGGTATGGAAATTTGGCTTAAAGAAAAGAGAAAGAAACACAAAGTGAAGAGAGGTACAGAGAAGATGATTCAACAAACAATTGTTTGGCCTATTCGAAGATCTAAAGAAAATATGCACAAAAAGAAAAAAGTAGTACGAAAGAGAGAAGAAAAGAAGAAAAAAAATGCTTCGATTGCTTCTCAAAAGAAAACTCGAAAGAACAACAAAAGAAAAACCAATTGCCTAACACAAGGAAAGTTTCGGGTCTACTAACACCATAGGCTACCGAATTAACTATACAAACCCCCCTCTAGCCGAAATTCCCCAAGCACTTCCCCATATTCGGCCACCACTACATCTCCCCCTCAATCCCTTGATTTTCTCCACATTTTGCTCCCAACATCCTCTCCATCAATCATTCAAACGGTTTGACCAAGTTCTCAACCACCAAATCAGTGTTTGATCTCCACTCAGCTACGTCCCTTTCCTGAGCACAAAATAAAAGCCTCTAATAAGCTACATGTGGGATTCAAACCCCTTCCCCCCATGCTATCATCCTGACGCCACCACCACTCCACCATGTGGCCATTTGTGTCTTAAATCGTGCACAACAAAAGTTAAGCCTACAGTTAAAGTCTAATTCCCTTTAAAAGGAGATAATCTAAAAGAAAAACAAGTACCAAGACTAGAACCTTGGATCCCTTCCTTCCCTGTGGCGTCACACCCTTGCTCCCTAAGTGGCATCACTTTGCCACTAAACCGCAAGCTCTCTTGTGTGTCATTTTTCTCCACATTTTATTCTTAAAACTTACGTACTAGCTCCAAGGGTTTTACTCGCCTAAAACCAAAATTTTCCTATAGCCCAAGTTTGATCCCAAGACTTCATAGAAGCCCCCTAACCTTCCAAAATCACTCACCTAACAGGTCTAACTTGCAGTAATGCCGTTCTCTCATTCTCAAAAGAAATTTTAAACGCTACCATGGCCAAGGCCCAATGGGCCTAATTCTACTAGGCCCAAATTCTCATCGTTACAAATCTACCCCTTTAAAGAAATTTCGTCTTCGAAATTTCCAACTAATAGGGTAGTCATGAAATAACTATCCCACTACGCTACCACTATGCCACTCTAATTCCAATAGCACTAATACACTTCTAACCTAATCTAGAAACCTCTTCCCCTAACCAGATATCCAACTACACTAATAAATAGGTATTTATCACAAATTCATAAAATTTCCTACATTCAACCAAAACATACCCGATTTAATGAGGATGGAACAATCCGGAGCCCTATGCTCCTTAGACCTGCATCTCACGCATACTCCTAACCTCCTCCAGCATTCACCCGGATGATGCCTTTTTTAATGTTTGCAAGCCGTAAAATTTGGGCGTGCCTTAACACGTTTCACAGAATAAGACTACGACCCCAGAGGATCGCGATCTCTTTTCCTCTTACAATGTACGCACCCGACTCAAAGTGCTTCACCGATTCCTTTAACCTTCTCCAATATCTCCCTAACAAGCTGAGTAAGCACATCAGCCCCGGTTCGATCATGGAACCCCATTTTAGTAACTGGTGATGTAGGTGCCTCCATTTCGGGTATATGCCCCGATGCTGAGGATCCAGCTCTAACATCTCGGCCTCTACCACGATCGCGTGTACCTTATCCACGTCCCCTTGTACTCATGCTGCTGAATCAAATTAATTTTCTTAAAAATTTTATGAATTAGTATATAATTCAATGTTTCTCAACAGATGTTTTATGAAAAGAAGGTATAAGAGTTGTTTTCACAAATCGAATTTCCTAATGTCGCAGTCTCTATAAGCTTTGCTCCTATACCTAATAGTCTCAGTACACTACCACAAACTCTAGTAGTTTCTTGCTACAATCATTTCAACAAATCAACAGATATAAGGTAAGAGAACTTACGAATTTGGTGCTGGAGACTCGGGTGCCATAATTCCAAATAAGATATATTTTTCTTAACCAAATTTTAAACAAATTTGAAAAACACATTTTCGAACCCATTCCACAGTCGAGTTTTACAATCGGGTCTGATACCATAAAATGTAACACCCCAAACCTAATCTAGGCATTACGACCGAATCCAGCATGTCACAAGGCTGGGTTGTTTAAAAGTTGTGTTCTCGTTAAAAACATCGTATATTTGCATTTTAAGACTTTGGCTTTGTTGTGTGTGAAAACCAGTTTCACTTTTATGGTGTTGTTGTAAAACGTTGTTTGTTATAACTATTGAAACCTCTGTTTATAATAGAAATCAGGTTTAGTTATTTGCAAAGGTGATATTTTGGAAACGGTTATCGTCGTTTTAAGAAACCACGTATCAATAAATTTAGCAGTTATTAAAAAACTTAAAAAAAAACAACGGCCTTATTACAAAAATATTAAGCCCAAAATAAAAATGAGACTAAAGTAAAGCAAAACAAAAATTTACTATGTTCATAATAATAAATCTCGATGTATGGCCACCACAAAGTCCTCCACAGCTCCAAATCCACCAACGCTAGGGATCACCTACAAGGTTAAAACGACGGGGTGCTTTACGAGAACTCAGTGTGTAATCCCAATTTCGATTCATAATCATGGTCTCGATGCAGGCCTAAGCCCCATACAAGATCAATTTGGGCTCTCTACCCCAAAATCATGGTAATGCAAACTAAAATGCAACCCACCTAATAATCCATCCACTACACTCCACCCGTATCAGCCCTACAGTCCATGTAGGGACCAAGTCAACCTACCCAACCCTACACTCCAAGAATGCAATGAGTGCAAGATAAACACAACAAAGTTGCCAAGATGTCGATATATGTGGTCGAGCCATTGAAATCAGTATATTGTGGCATACCCACCAGTACAACACTTCCTCCATCATTACAACCCATCCCAATGCAACATGTCGTGGCATAATAATTCAGTGTATGCAAAATGTATCATCATGGCAGTTAATCAAGTTATACACAATCATACCAAATCTGCCCCTACGGGTATAACAAAAATTTTACCAAACGAGGGTATCTCAATAATTTACTCACCTAATGTTGTTTTCGAGGCCTACCATCGCCTCGAGCCTCATGAGACCCTTTCTGGGTCTCTACAGAGCTACTGGACCTAAAATCCATTTTAGGGCCAAACGGGCCCACCGCTCGTGTGGCTCTATTTTGCAATGTTACAGTCTCAGATTTTTAGATTTCATAATCGCACTTACTCCTTTACAATTTTCCATCATTTTCACTCATGTGGGTCGAATGGCCTATTGGGCCCTTTTGGCTCATTTTAGCCTAAATAGGGCCATTTCAACCTTAGTATCGCGAGAGTCTTCTTGACACCCCCAATGACTTAATGCCATATTTTGCATCTTGTTTTACCACTATGAGCACTCGCGGCCGAGTAGTCACAGTTTCCAGATTTTTTAGCATTTTGGCATTTGGCCATTTCACAGACGTTTCACACAAACATTCAGAGAGGTGAGAGATTACACACCTGATACTAGCGTTGCCTGAATTATCAAAATCATGTACTTACGATCCAATATATTCCAACTGGTTATTAAACACCCTGCTAAAACATATCTAAGTTGAACTCAAATAGCCACTAACACCACTTACCACTAGAAAGATCTCCTTCAATAATGACACAAGATTCGGCTTTGCCTCTCTCTTGGCTAGAGCAACCGATTACCTACACTGGTTGATGTTCAAGAGGGGTGTTAGCATATATGACCTTCAACACTAGGGAGAGGTTTAATAAAGATAGGTGTTACCTACCCTTAGATTCGGCAACAGCAAACCCTTTGAAGAAGAGAAGGTTAACTACGCACAGCCCTCAGGCACAACGATTGCTAGGAATAAGAAGAAAGAGTTAGAAGTATGCAAAGAATAAAAGAACATGATTCAGCCTACCCCCAAAATGCTAGCTTAGTACCATGAAGAGAGGAGTATTACCACACGAGAAATAGATGAGAAGAGATTCGATAGTTGATTCCAGATAAAATCGGCCTAGACACAAAGAAATGGGATCAAGATTTTTGGCTTTTAGGAGAGAACAAGAGAGAAAACAAAATAAAGACACAAAGAAGATAGAGAAAGAACACAAGGAAAGAATCATTACCTTGATCACAGCCGAATCGAATAAACAAGATAGGTTTGACGGTCAAAGAACACCCAACTTCCAACTACTAATATTTGGCTATCAAAAATGGCATCGAGAAATTGATTCAAAAGAATAAAAAGAGGAGGTTCGGCTGTTAGAGAAGTTCTAGAGAAGGAGATGAGAGAAGAGGAAAAAGAAAAAGAAGAGTGAATGAGACTTACCAAATTCGGCTTAAAGAAAAGTCAAGTAGAAAGAGGTGTGGCAATTTGGCTTAAAGAAAAGAGAAAGAAACACAAAGTGAAGAGAGGTACACAAAAGATGATTCGACCAACAATTGTTTGGTCTATTCGAAAATCTAAAGAAAAGGTGCATAAAAAGCAAAAAGTGGTATGAAAGAAAGAAGAAAGGAAGAAAAAAAAAGGCTTCGATTTCTTCTCAAGAGAAAACTCGAAAGAACAACAAAAGAAAAACCAATTGCCTAACACAAGGAAAGTTTCAGTTCTACTAACACCCTAGTCTACCGAATTAGCTACACAAACCCCACTCTAGCAAAAATTCCCCAAGCACTTCCCCATATTCGGCCACCACTACATCTCCCCCTCAATCCCTTGATTTGCTTCACATTTTGCTCTCAACATCCTCTCCATCAATCATTCAAATGGTTTGACCAAGTTCTCAACCACCAAATCAGTGTTTGATCTCCACTCAGCTACCTCCCTTCCCGAGCACAAAATAAAAGCCTCCAATAAGCTGCATGTGGGATTCGAAACCCTGCCCCCCATGCTATCATCCTGACGCCACCACCACTCCACCATGTGGCCATTTGTGTCTTAAATCCCGCATAGCAAAAGTTAAGCCTACAGTTAAAGTCTAATTCCCTTTAAAAGAAGATAATCTAAAAGAAAAGCAAGAACCAATACTAGAACCTTGGATCCCTTGCTCCCTAAGGGGCATCACTTTGCCACTACACCACAAGCTCTCTTGTGTGTCATTTTTCTCCACATTTTATTCTTAAAACCTACATACTAAGTCCCAGGGTTTTACTCACCTAAAACCAAAATTTTCCTACAGCCCAAGTTTTATCCCGGGACTTCATAGAAGCCCCCTAACCTTCCAAAATCACTCACCTAACAGGTCCAACTTGTAGTAATGCCGTTCTCTCGTTCTCAAAAGAAATTTTAAATGCTACCATGGCCAAGGCCCAATGGGCCCAATTCTACTAGGCTCAAATTAAGGTCGTTACAAATCTACCCCCTAAAAGAAATTTTGTCCTCAAAATTTCCAACTAATAATCACTATCCCACAACGCTACCACTGCGCCTTTCTGATTCCAATAATACTAATACACTTCTAACCGCTTAGTCGTTTAGTAGAGTTTATTCATTAAAACTATCCCTGATTCACTGACCAATGATTCTAACCTCTCTTACCCTAAATTAAAATATATCCTTGTACCATTTTCATATGTTTCTCCCACTTTTATCTATTGAAAATAGACTCATTAAGTAATCTATACATATAAACTATAACTCATAATTCACTTTTTACAATTTTGAATGATTTTTCCAAGACAGAACAGGGAACCACGAAGTCCTTCAGAGCCAGTCTCATTAAAATTCAGATATCACAGAATATAGAATTCATCTTCCTCCTCTGTTTCTTTCATATAAAACTAGACACAGTAAGCTTTGATTCTATATCTTATACACTTTCTAATTCCCTTTCTCTTATTTTTCATGATTTTTCAAAATTATGTCACTGCTGCTAACCAAAAACTATTTCATTGCAAAATATGGTTTCTACCACGAACATACGCACGCTCGAGTGATCACAAATGCCGGTTTCTAATTTTTTGATCTTTCGATCGAATCACAGAACATATCATGTAAATATTCAGAGAGGTGTGAGATTACACACCATTTCAAACATGTATTTGGATGGGTACGAGATTACACACCTTATTTGGATATCCTAAAGAACCACTCTTCATTGCCCATAGGGCAATACCAACCAAAAGTTAGCCTCAGATTTCCAAAAGATGTCATACCCAATGTATTACTTACACTTGAATCACTTACCACTATATCCGAAGAATTAGCAAATAGAATATATCAAGTGATTTCGTCCCTAAAACATAATCGATTAGTCGAAACTTCAATCCGATTTGCAACATAGCCGAATAGAGTTATAACGAGAAAATCCAAAAATGAACCCTTTACCTTAATGATGATAGATCCGACTTCAATCGATTGACTTAAGACTAGAGAGGAATAGGCAAGAATGTGCTTTACGACCACATACTATAACACGATTCGATCAAAGAAGATGTGTTCAACTCGCAAGATGGAGAAGAGAAGAAGATTGAAATTCAGCTATTGATGAGAAAAGAATTAAGAAGATTTCACCAAAAAAAAGGAGAAAAATGGACTAGGAGATTTCGACCAAAGAAAAGAAAAAAAGAAGTTGAAAAAGAAAGCACTAAAATTGTTCAAAAGGAATGAAAACTTCACAAGCACAAATTTGCATAAAGGCTAAAGGAAAATTTTGGCTCCCTTTTTTTTTTCTCCCTACCAAAACTTTGTATCATCTTTACCAAAAAGATGAGTGTTGACCAAAACTCTTTCCAAAATACCTTCCTCATTATAAAAAAACATGTTCCCTTCTCTTTCATTTTCTTTCATTTATTTCCTTCTTTTTCCCCTTATCTTCCAACTTACCATATTCCTTAGCCTCCTTTCCATCAATAAAAAGTCTTCCCTTACCATATATAAAACTTGGCCAACACTTACCTTAAAGCACCAAAAATATTAATCCAAAATAAGTGCACTAGGTGGGATTCGAGCCCAAGTTCTCCCCTCTGCCATTCACGCCACTTGCCACTAAGCCACAAGCTCCTCTTGTGCTAGCCAGTTGCCCAATTATTCCCTTATGCTAGACGCCACTTTCCTTCTCCCCTTTAAATGCTTCAACACTAAAATTTTCCTATGGCCTAACTTGAACCTGAAACTTCCTAGAAACCCCGTAACTTTCCAAAATCATTGTCTTAGTAAGTCCAACTTGAAATAATGTCGTTCTCTTATTCTCAAAAATTTTAAACACTCCTACGCCCAAGGCCCAATGGGCTCAATCCTACTAGGCCCAATTTTGGGTCACTACAAAATCGATCTATGGACTCCCATACTAGGTTTCTCCCTAATTCAACAAAATCTCGTCACCCTATCTCTAGGCGTGCGATCAACTCCACTTAATTATGCTAGATCTACTCTTAAGCAGGGTCAATTCCTCCTCCACCTAAGCACATTACATTTGGATTAAACATGCAAAATTAAGAACAAACTAAGTATTTATCATATAATTCAAAATTCAATAACAAGATTTATCTAGGTTTCATCCCCTTCAGGTATCTGAAGGGTTTAGTTCACAAAGAATAAAGAAAACATCTCAAGAGAAAAGATAAAAAAAAAAAAAACATAAGAAATCCCTAAAACCCCCTAGAGAAATTGAAGGAGAAATCTGCCGTCTTGACTAGAATTCCAGCTCCTTGAGATGGATCCACTAGCTATCTTCGAGTAGTTCCCACAAATTTGGCCTTTCTGGCTCGGCCCCTTGGCCTAGCTAACTGCCTCTTTTCAGGTTACACTTAGAGTGTTTATATAGACTTTTAGAATGCTTTTCTTGGCCTCTAAGTGTCCCAATTCAAGTATACCTTCTACTCAGTGTTTGGATAAGCTTTGAAACGTGTTTCTTTGCCTTAAAGTATCCAAATCTGAGTGAAATTGCTCTCTCCTACGGTAGGGGCACGGCCATGGTACACGCCCATGTAAATCATCTTTATGCCGTGTCTCGATTTTGTAAATTAGGGCACGTAAATCTTGGCATGGTGTAAATCGTGGCATGGCCGTGTGAAGTGATATGACGAGACACGACCATGTGGCTTGAAGTCCAGTGTGTCGATTTCCTCTTTGGCCCAAATTGGCCCATTTTAAGCCAGTTTCTAGTTCTTTTTGTCCTTGAGTGCTTTCCTGAGTAAAAACATGAAAAGAAAGGATTAAGAGAACCTTTTTACATAAATCAAGGGCTAAATCATCCAAAAGCATACTAAATGTGGGCCTAAAATATGTTACTTTTACGGTTTATCATCAGTCAACTACTTCAGCCTAAGCTTATATGATAAAGGATGAGAAGGATGAAAGCGAAAGTGGATCGTAAAGTTTGTCAATGTCGCATATTTGACTTAGGGTTCTAAACGTTCGGAAAGTAACTTTGATCTTGACACAACCTAAAATGAAATTGAATCCAAGTCAGATAAAACAATTAAAATAAATAACTAAAATAAAATAATAAATCAAAGATTAAGGAAGCGAATAAAGAAGATAAATGGAAAGATAGAACGTGGCGTGTAGAATTCCTAAGAAGCCTTGGAAACACGAAGAATCCACAACCCCCTTTAAACGATTCTAATTTTCCTTCCAAGATAGAAACCTTAGCAAGAAAAAGTTTGAAGATGATCCCCACAATCTAAAAAGATTGCTCAAACTCTTCTAAAAGAAACTCAAGAGAAATTCTTGAAAAAAAAAACACCCAAAGAGAATTTATTAACTCAAAAGAGGAATAGAATAATAATGAATTGAATGAATTGTGTACAATGGAAAGGCCTATATATAGGCTAGCTAAATAAATCTAAATAAAACTCTTAAGTATACTAGAACTCTAATTTAATCTAAACAATAGATAGTTTTAAACTAAATTTTCTTGTTAACATAAAACTCCTAAATAACTTAAAATACTTAATAATTATAAAAATTTGGAATAAATTAATAATAAAATAATAATATCTGAAAAATATAATATTGGGCTCATATATAATAAAAATTAAGTGTAAAACCCGAACCCAATATGATTTAAACTCTAATTAAAAGCCCAAAATTCGTAATTCCCGTCATAATCCTATTCAGAAATTTTGCTCGCTTAGTCTTCATTAAAATGTCATAACTTGAGCTCTCAAACTCAAAATTGAGTGATTCAAAATGTGTTTCGAAGCTAATAGATAGATATTCAAGCTCCATGGGACATTTCAACCCAGAAATGCCAAGATTCTATCCAAAAATTCATTGCAAGTCTACTGATTTCTGAAGCCTAAAATTGACAGTTTTGATTATTGGAATCTAATAAATCTCACCCCATTCGTGCATGTATCATTCGAGAAGATTTCATTATTTACTGTAATGTTTCACTCTAATGACCTTGAATTATGATGGTTTGATTATTACGGGGTCAAGTTTAAACCATTAATTCTTCAAACAATTTGTGAGACGTAATGAAAATACTTGAATTTTTTAGTTAAACAAGAACAAATTCAGAATGATCAGATCACTAATTTTAGTGTGGGTTGAGATAATAGTCTATAGTTTCGAAAGAAAACATTTGTGTTGAACAGTTCTGAGATTGTACAAGACGTTTTACATAAGGTTCCTAGTAGCGCATATTTGTTTTAAATTAGGTAGTGATAAAATGTGTAATGACTGGAGATAGAATTCCTAATGGTTGGAAATAAATGTGAAATTTCAAAGTTTATACCTAGATACATGGTATGTCAACAAATCAAAGTTGAATATTAAGCTCTGTCTGAGTTATTATGACTTTTTTGATTTTTGATTGAATATGAGGACAAGTCATAATGAAATTCGTAAGTGGACTATCTTTTACATTTGGAAAGAAAGATTCGATCTAGATTATTATTGATAGATTGAAAAAATTGGCTCATTTTGTTATGGTTAGAACATATTACTCTCTTAAAAAAAGCTAGTTGAGTTGTATGCATTGAGATTATCAGATTGCATAGAGTATCGTTGAATATCATTTATAATTAAGATCTGAGATCACCTCTAGAATTTCAAAGTAAACTTCACAAGGTTTTGGATATTAAAATTAACTTCAATACAGTACTTCCAATTGCAGTTAGACAGGTAGTCAGAATGGGTAACACAGATTCTAGAAGACATATCATTCGTATCAACTACGCGAGAACAAGCTATTTAGAACAAAATTAACTAGGAAAATCCAAGAGTCCTTAAAAACACAATAACTGAAACTTATTCTAGGGGAGAAATTTTGAGGACGAAATTTTCTAAGGGGGAGAGTTGTAACAACCTATTTTCCAATGGTTTCGGGATCACAAATTTGACGAGTGAGTCTGTAAATATTATTATTTAATATTTATGAGTCAAATAGTGTTATAATAAATTTTGATTTGATAAATTACATTATTTGAAACAATAATTAGGTTTAAGTGGTATATCTCTAAAGTCAAGTGATTTTAGAAAAAGAGGTATCGGGACCTCGTTTCTATAAATCGAGCCCGTAAATATTTAATAGTATATTTATAGAGTGTTATTAGGGTCATATTAAAATTTTTTCAGAAATTTTAATAATTTAATCGTTAATTAGGTAAAAGGAACTAAATCGTAAAAGCTGCAACAGTTAATCGCTACAGACTTATTTGCGTCAAATTGGTGATGTAACACTCCTAACCCATCTCCGTCACCAGATTAAGGTTGCGGATTATTATCGAACAATCATAATAATATTTTACATCAAAACATCTTAAAAAATTATTTAACATTAACTAAATAAGTCTAATTAAAAACCTATCAAACATATGCATTTGGGCCTTAACTTGAGCCTTCGAGGCCCTAAAAATAGTTTAGAAGCAATTCGGAACTAATTTAAAATAAATCAAAAGATTTGGGAAAATGTTGCAAAATTTGAAAACAATAGTCACACGGCCATGTGGTCAGGTCGTGTGTCATAGCCCAGGCCATGTAACAATCAAGCAAAAGGACATACGACCGTCTCCCAACTCGTCGCTCTAATAGTGTAACTCATTGAGTTGGGTCACACGGCCGTGTCACCAGTCGTGAGCCAGACCATGTAACTCTCTGACTTTTAACACACTACCATGTCACAGGTCGTGTGCTAGGTCGTGTAACACACTAACTTGATACACATGAAATAAACAAGTGACACACGACTGTGAACCTAAGCCATGTGACAGCTCATGTCCCAGACCATGTGTTACATAATTTGACCCTAAAATCAAGCCATTTCAAGGCCAAAGCATTCCTAATCAACCACTCCATTTGTGCACACATTTAATAAAATTAAGCATCCTTCAAACACATCTGAACATGCCATTTTAAACATCTTAATTCATCTAACCAATATGCCATTCAAAGGCATCACATTTATACCAAAACATCATTAACCAAAACAAATCAATAAAGCCATATTTCAACAACAAAACCTAATTCTCTAACTACCAAATGATATCACATATAACCATTTACATACCAGCACGAGCATACCAAAAAGGATCTTATATACAACCACTTAAGAGTAGCCAAAATAACCTAACTTTTTAAGGTATTAAAGTCCATCAAACCAAACATAAAGTCCAAAAGCATACATATACCAAATTGACCATTAACACTTTCAAGAACTATCATTATAAAAGGTCCTATACATGCCATTTATAACCTTGTACAAAAAACTCAAAAACTACCGAAATGGTTGTTGGATAGTGTGATAGATCCCCGTCAAGCTTTCGACCGATCAAGCTTTCAATAATTTACCAAACAAAGAAAAGTAACTACATAAAGAACTAGTGCTTAGTAAGCTCGTATAAACTCAAACATAACTTATCATTTATTTAGCACAACTTATAGAGTAATTATAATAATAATACCAAGACCATAAGCTTACTAAAATCCCATACAAGCACCATCAAACTCACAAGTTGGTAAGTTCATCCAAGATACATGTAACAACTCGTTTTTAGTAAAATTGGAATAGTGGTTTCGGGCCACAAATCTAAGGTTGAATAATTTATTTTAATATTATTTTGTGATCTACAACATGATAGTATTATAGTATAAAAATTTTGTTAAGAAATTTTACCATTTACATGTTCAATTGGATAAAAAGGACTAAATCGCGTAAAGTAAGAAAGTTGTGTTCTATTAGTTAAATGTATTAAATAGCTATGGAACTTTAATGTGGAAGTCCTTATATGGTAATTAATCCATAAATAATGAGTGGTATGGCATGATGGATGAAAATGAATTAAATAGTATAAAGTCAATGGTAATTTTGTAATTAAAGTGAAATTGAAACAAATTAAAGTGAAGGTAAAACACTTTAATTTCATTTTCTTCTTCTTCTCTGCACCGAACAATATATCTATGGGGGTTTTGGTTTTGGCTTATTTCATTTATATGTGATTATAATCGATCCTAATTTTTGTAATTTTTATGTTTTTTAGATTGTTGCAACTAGATCCAACTAGCTCATACCTTCGATTTTGAAACCATTAAAGTATTTGAGTTTTGCCATTCATGAATATGTGAGACATTTGAAGTTTAATGAGAGAAAAATAATGGTTGTTTATAGATAAACAACTTTTGTAAATGAAGTTTTGATGAAATTATCAATTAGGGATTAAATTGATAAACATGAGCTTACCGTTATTCAGCTCGGAGGAGCTTACCGATTATCACTCGTATGAGCATATATGGATAAGACCATAACTAGGTTATGGCACTATGAACATAAGACCATGGTTGGACCATGGCAGTGTTTATATGTAAGACCATAGTTGGGCTATGGCATTCTGATGATAAGACCACAACTAGGGTGTGGCACAACAAATGTCAAAGATGAATTGACGGATTACAGTTCAGTACACTTAATGTGTACTACCCGAGTATCCTACGATATTCTAAGTGGTTCAAGGGCAATGTTCTGATATGATTTGACATGAGTTCAATACAAACTATTACTGGTATAGATATGGATTATATGGAAAATGGTATATATATGATACACGGATATACGGTATATATGTTCATGTACATTGAACTTAATACTTGTTAAATTCATACACAATTCGATTACGAATCTTTATGAGTTCAATACGATCTAGTATAGGTATACAAGACATGGAAATGATTTTATATGATGAATTGATACATGATATGGATGTTATATGTATATGGAAATTTAATTATTTGTTGAGTTCATCCATGATTGTTGATTCATAGGTGAATTTACATGACTAACATGGTTGGTGTATATGTATTTAGGCTTTGGCTGAGTTGTGGTTGGATTATACCACATTAAACTTATAAGTTATGCATTGAAATGGTAAATGCCTAAATGGAAATATACTTGTGATCATGAAAAGGAGATTTTCGATTTTATATGAATACATGGCTATATTGATTAATGATTATATGTTAGGATTTTGAGCCAAATTGAGTTGTGATATACCTTGTTTCACTTACTTAATTTGTGGTTAAATGTGTATGTGAAAAATGAAAGATTGGAAAATGCTTCCATTAGAAATGCTATGGTAGTATGGAATGGTATGAGTTTTTGGATGATTGGAATATGTTTAGCCATATGCTGGAATTATAAATGCACATAGGTAGTGGATACTTATGTTATGATGTTTTGAGGTAAATTGGTTTGATAATGTGATAATTAACCATGAGAAGTTATTGTTGTTTAGGCTAAGGCCAACACGTCGGGTCAACTTAAATGGATTACGCTTATAAATTGAAAAGGTGAACTTTATTTTTAAGTTGCGAACTTGCTAAGCTTAATTGTTTACTCTGTTTATTTTTTCATGATTATAGATATCGGAAGCTCGTTCAGGTTGGAAGTTGTTGGAGACTTTATCACACTATATATCGTCTATTTTGGTACTTATGGTTTATAATTTTGGTTATAATGGCATGTATAGGTTGTTTGGTTGGTGTAGCCTATATGGTTTGGTCAAGTATTTAGCCATTGGATTTGGCTTGTTTTGATACAATTTGTTATATATATAAGTGAATGGCCTTTTTATATTGATATATGTATAACATGTAAGTGTTTGATCTTTTAGCCATGTTTGAACTACTTAGTTTGCATGATCATGGATGGTATATTAAGGTGCCTAAGAGTATCATGGTTGTGTGTGTTATTATAAGATGTTATAAGCTTGCTATTGGTTGGCTTTGAATGCCTAATTATGTCATGGTCATATGAAAATTGTTGTATTTAGGTTGGTACCAATTTTGGTGAGAAATATGGCTTGGAAAATGGCCTATTTTTGTCCATACAGGTTGAGACATGGACGTGTGTCTCAAGCCGCGTGTGATACATAGCCAGGTGACACGCCAGTGTGTCCCCTGTAACTTCTTTTGAAAACAAGTCATTAGCTTCACATGGTCTAGCACACGGGTGTGTGGCTTGGCCCTGTGGCCTAAGTAAGTATACCCTCCAGTTTTCACATAGGCTAGCCACAAGGGCATGTGACCCCTGTACCTTTGAAAATTTTACATGTTTTCCAAAAAATTTATTAAGTACATGGTTTTGTCCGAACAATTTTTAATGTTTATTATAGGTCTCAAGGGCTCGTATTAGGGACTATATGAATGAATTTGAATGGTTTTTTATTTGAATGAGAAATGAACATGAAATGTATGATTGGTTGATCTATATGTCCAGTAATGCTCCGTAACCTTGTCCCGGCATCGGATACGGGTTTGGGGTGTTACAATACATATAAGTTCAATCATATCATAAGTAGAATTCATATGCACATCATTTAACTCATCAACATTTTTATAAGTTTATGAACCATTTCAATTGTAAACATACCATGTCATTCCTTTATTTACACATTGAACCATCTAGAATTGAATTGGATACTTAGGAATGCTCACACATAGTGCGTCTTTCCATATAACTGTAACGTTTCCTTTTCAATAGTGCTCACATGAGCTGTGGAGAATAGGCGACAAATGCAACACCTCAGCCATCCATAGGACATTCAAGATCAGCACCCGAAACATGAAATCCCTAATGACATATCATTCGTATACTAAGAATTTTTAAGGTAAAGCGGGATCATTTATTCGTCAATTACTCAAAGCATTGATACATGTATATTCCAATCCATTTATAGCTAACACGATATAACAAATAACCAATTTAACTAACATTAATACGATTATAATTCATACGAACTTTCCTCGATAACTATAGTCATAAAATTAGAGTTGGAAGCTAATCCAAAGCGTTTGTCTTTCCTCGATTAAAATTTGATTTTTGTTTATCTTGATCTAAATAGATAATTTCATACAATTAAGTATTTCAAATAACTTCAAGTATTCAATTTAATCTATAATTCATATTATCATAAAATTACAAATTTACCCCTTCTATTTTAACTTTTTTACAATTTAGTCATTAAGATCGAACTAGAAATTTTTTCCCTAAATCGAGCCTTTGAGGCCCTAAAATAGCTTAGAAGTAATTTATGACTAAATTGAAAGAAAACAAATTTTTTTAGAAAAGATGCAAAAATTGGAAAACAAAGGTCACACGACTGTGTGCCTCACCCGGCTGAGATACACGCCCATGTCTCAGGCCGTGTAATTTTCAAACTAGGGACACACGGCCGTGTCCCAGCCCATGTTCTCTCCCATGTAACTCTCTGAGTAGGGTCAGGCGATCGTGTCACATGCCCGTGTGCCAAGCCGTGTGATATGCCATGTAACTCAATGGCGTGTACCCTAAAGAAATCATCAGATGACACATCGCCATGTGAAACACCCCAAACCCTACCCACAAGCCCTAACCGGATCTAGCATGCTCCTTGAGTAAAATGTAGCTAAACCTCATTCTGTAACTTTAGAAAATTTGGTGGTTTTAAAGAAATTGGATTTGAGTTATGATCAGGTTGAAAATCGTGTTGTTTTTGAAGTTTGTATTGAAACATTATTATCATGTGTTCAAAAGTTTCAAGTTAAAAGAAATGTCTAATTTTAGATGTTTAGGTGTCGAAACAATTGAAGTTGTTTTACGAAAAATGGTTAATCATTTGTTTGATGTTGTTCATATCATAATAAAAATTAAAACGTAAACTTAAAATAGTTAAATGGTAATGGCCTTATTACAACAAATCAAAACCCGAAATAAATTCAAGAAAAACATAATAAGAAAATCTGAAAAAAAAAATGAGCATGGCCACCACTAAGTCCCCACCGACCCGGTCCATTTACTGAGTATCACCTGCAAAATGTTAGCCCACGAAGGGTGAGTCAACAAACTCAATGTGTAACAACCAACATAGATTCCCTTTTGGTTAAGGCATATCAAATCACATATACGCATTTATAATCAATGATGCAACCCAAACCCACCTAGATATCCAACCTCTATACATCACCCGTACCTGCCAATCACACCGTGGGGATTACTAAATCGACCCTCCATCCGCTACACACCATCGAAGGTAGTCACTGCAGTCAACTGCACATCACCCTTATAATTGTGGCATAGCCACCAGATAATGTGACAAAGTCAACGGATTCATAATATGTGACATATGTAATAAATATTTTAATATTTTATTTTGTGCTTATTATGTGTGAATTAAAATGTGTGAAAGTTTCAGAGAAAATTTTACCTTTTAAGTGCTTAATTTGATAAAAGGATTTAATCACAAAAGCGTAAAAGTTGCATGCTAAGGTGTAATGTACTAATTTGCTTGTGGCTTTTTAAGTGGGTGTCCTAAAGACAATTAGCCCATTGACCATAGTGATGGACGACAATGGGCCAAGTTAGCCTTATATATATGTTAGTTTAATTATTTTTTATATATATAAGGTTATGTTATTATTTTATAAAGAAATAAAGTTAGTGTATATATTAAACAAAACATAAAATAAAGCCATCATCACCTTCCTCCTCTCATAGCGAATGTAAGAAAATAAAACACCATTGTAGAGCTTTGAGTTTGACAACTTAGAGAGCTTGATAAAGGTATGGTCGGTTTTAGTTTTGATAATTTTACATTTTGAGATCGTTGTTTCGTATATTACCCGACCCATGCCTAAATTTTTGAAAATATTATGTATATAGGATTGACCATTAACATGCTTGGATGGTTTTGATATTTGATGGTTTTAGATTAAAAATATGTTAAAGATTTACAAGTTTTGTATTGAAGTTTTTGGTGATTTTGAGTAAATAGGGCTAAATTGAGAAAATAAAATTGTGAGAGACTTAAAATGCAAAATAAATGAAATGCAAGGATTCATATGGCTATGTGGAAGGTTCAACCAAGCTATGGTGTTGGGAGATCTTGCATATTTTATGCTTTTGTGTAAATAGGACCAATTTGTAAAAGGGAAACATTAGGGGCAAAATGGTAATTTGTTATTTAAGTGTTTTGGACCAAATTGAGATGAAATGTGCTTGAATGAGCTAAATTTTAATGTGTTTAGATCAAGAACAAAGAAAAGCGAATTGGATCGGGAAAAGACAAAGGTTCTCGAATAGTGGATTTACACGGTCTAACGACAACCGAGGTAAGTCCTTAAGCAAATTTATGTCGAGAAATTATTTACGAAAGTAGTGTATGATAAAAATTGGTATTGAAGGCAAGAAAATAGAGGTAGGCCGAATGTGGGGTATGAAATTGTAGTAAATTTGTTTGTTGAATGTGATGTGAATAATTATGTTCGGTTTAACATGAAATTGTAAAATAAAGTATACGAGATGGATGTGATTTTAGCATTAAGTAATGTGTATGAGTATGTTGATTGGATTGATAATCGGGCTTTGAGCCTAGCAGGCTTCGTGCCGGTGATTTATTTCGGGCTTTAATGCCTAGCAGGCTTCGTGCCGGTGATTTATTTCGGGCTTTAATGCCTAGCAGGCCTCGTGCCGGTGTTATTACTCGGGCTTTGAGCCTAGCAGGCCTCGTGCCGGTGATTTATTTCGGGCTTTAATGCCTAGCGTGCCTCGTCTTGGGAGATTTATTTTGGGCTTTAATGCCTAGCGTGCTTCGTCTTGGTGATTTATTTCGGCTTTAATGCCTAGCGTGCTTCGTCTTGGGGTGTTTAAATTTCGGACCTTTAGTGCGGAAGGTTTTATACCATGATGAAATATCAACTTGTGGTTTATGAGACTACATCATGAGGTGTTTATTGAGTAAGTAAGTTGATAATACAAGTTATTTATATTCAACCATACGGTAAGCGCCTATGAGTTAATTAATTGAGTTTCTATGTTCGATCAAATAGATAAGCATATATGTGAATTTCATTGGGCAAGAATGTGACTAAAGACCATATATATATATATTCGGACCTTTGGTTATGTGGTCATATTGTTATTACATTGATATTGAATACTTGGATATATGAAATGTTGAATGGACAAGTGTATATATATTCATTTATGTGGCCTTATTGAATGATATGCATATGTAATGGGTAGATGGTTGAAAGTTGATATTTTCCATTTGAACCTTATGCGAAATGGTAATTTATTTGTTAAAGGCAAAATAGTGATAAATGTTAAGTTAAATGAGGTATTGGAGTTCGGCAATGATAGACTATATGTTTAACTCAGGTAAGCTTAAGTCTCATTGAATTAATCAAAAATAAGGTAAGTTGTGATTAATGTTACATGGGTTGAAATATTTTGTTAAGAACGGTGTTATGTGTGATTGAGCTTATTGATCGATGTGTATGAATGGTATAAGATAGAATTTGAGCTTAAATGTACTATTTTGGGAGGTTCGGTTACAAGTAGAAATGCTAAGAGTGAAAAGACTGTGAATGTGATAATATAGTTGATATGAATGTTGTACCTATGTGACTTGGAGCATGTGATTCATGTAATATATGTTTATACTATGGTTCGATGAGTTCTGAATTATGGTAATGAAGTGTAAATGCTTGGGTTAATGAACTGTTAGTATTCGCCCTGCATAAATTCATTTATGGAAATATTTATATTCAATGTCATAAGTTTAAAGAATAAAATGTTTAAGGGTTTGAGTGTTACATTATTATTGCTTGAGACTTACTAAGCTAGTAAGCTTATTCGTGTGGTTCAATGTTACATTTTATAGATTTTGGTCTCGCTACGGGCTCGGAAATCGTCAGCAAAGTCAACCACACTATCGACTCATATTGGTACTTTTAAAGTTTGGACGTAAAAACTTAAGGCATGTATAGGCTAGTTTAATGCTTGAATGATAATTTGAATTGTATAAATAAGCCATTGAAAATGGCTATTTCTTTTAGTTAGGTATCGTTTCTATGTTTGAATTTTTATAACTTGCTTGTATGTAAATGGATGTTTTAAATTTGATCATGGCCTAAATTATATATGGATTTGTTTCTGGTATATATATATATATATATATATATATATGGTTAAGGTATAGAGTTTAAATAAATTGAGTAAGGAAGTTATAAACTAGTTAATCATATTTTGTTATGAAACAGTTTTTAGTTGTAGCAGTGATGTGATTTTGAAAAATCACCAAAAATAGGAGAAATTGATTTAGAAAGTGAATAAGACATATAATTAAATTTTATTGTATCTATTTTGATATGAAAGAAACAAGTTAGGCAAAGGAATTATATATTATGAGATATTTAAGTTTTAGTGAGACTTGTCCTGAATGAATTCGTGAGTCCCTGTTCTGTCTTGGAAAAATTGTTAAAATTGTACAAAAATAATTATGGAGCATAGTTTATATTTTATAATCCTTAATGAGTCTATTTTTATTAGAATAAACAAGAACATTATTGAAATTTTTACAATGAGATAACTGAGTTTTGTAAAGATAAGTCAGAATTATTAAACAGTGAAATAGGGGTAACTTTGATGAATAAACTGTACTAATTGGCCACATGAAAAATTCTGGAAAAATTATGGTAAAAATTTATATGAGTCTAGTTTCAAGTAAAATTTACGGATCTAAATTTCGAGTTTTGTAACTCGAGTTATGGTCAATTTAGTCAGCATGATGCAGTTGGACAGCTTTAAATTTTTATGCCCCAAATTAGTAGTCAAGTCTAGTAATGCCACATACTCGACTCCGGCAAAGGTTTCGGGTAAGGGGTGTTACATTTGATTGGTATCAGAGCTTACAGTTTAGTTGATTCTAGGACTACCGTGGCGGCGTGAGTCTAGCTATACATACCTTAATTATATATTTTATAGTGTGGTGACTTGACATTTTGAGCAGTGTTTTATATATTATAAATGGATCTTGATCTGATAGAGCCGTAGTGGATGATGTAGAGAGTGTAGCGCTGACCGTGCCGCGCGGGTTAGTGCCGATGAGACTCTCGACCAGTTCGGGTAGCCACGAGGGGGAGGCTAAACAAGCCTTCTACCAAATGATAAATGAATGGTCTACCCAGATTGTTCAGAATAATCCGGCTGTACAACAACCTCCACCCCTGAATAATCCAACTCTGATACCTTCAGCACCCCGATGATAGATCCGATGAGATCTAGTAGGCCTCCTGTTGATAAAGTCAGAAAATATAGGTAGAAGAATTTAAAGCTAATGATGATGATGACGCCGAAGCCCGAAATGTGATTTGATAATACCATTCGGTACTTGATGAGTTATCACGTACTTGGAGGAATGCCTAAAGTGTGCTATATCTCTACTTGGGACTTTGCCTACCATTGGTGGAAAGCATTAGTATCGATGAGTTCGGAAAAAAAAGAAAGAAAGAAAGAATCTCTTGAATTGAAACAGGGGTGAATGACCGTGACAGAATATGAGTGGGAATTTGTCAGACTTAATGATATGCTAGAGAGTGTGTTTCTTCTGAAGCTATTATGTGCAGAAGATTTGAAGACGGTCCGAATGAAGACATAAAGTTATTTGTGGGCATTCTTGATATTAAAGAGTTTGTGGTGCTTGGTCGAGCGAGCTTGCAAAGTGAAGAGCTCAAAAAGAGAAAAGAAAGGCCGAGGCAGAAGCTACGAGATGACTTTAACCGACAAAGACTACTCGACTGTCTAGATGAGATCGACCTCCAGTGAGTTCTCGAGCCACTTCGATGGCTAGTGTTGGCAATGTTCAACAGGATCGGATTGAGTGCAAACATTGTGGAAAATGGCATTATGGGAGTTGTAGATTCTGTGATCGGTCTTGTTTTAAATGTGGATCGTCAGATCATTTCATTCGAGAGTGCCCAATGTTAGCCGAGCAAAATACGGCTCAGAACACTAAACCGAACAACGCGTTAGCACGAGGTAGACCACCCAGACATTCTGGGAATGTAGGTGGCAGTCAAGGAGGAACGAAAGATACTGCAGTTCGATCAGAGGCTCGAGCACCAGCTAGAGCTTGTGCTATAAGGACCGGGAGGATGCTTCTTCTCGGATGTCATTACGGTACTTTTACCCTTTATGATACTCTGTGATTGCATTGATTGATCTGGTTCGACCCATTCATATGTGTGTGAAACTCTAGTATTCGGTAAGACTCGCCGATTGAGTCTCTGAGTTTGTGATTCGTGTGTCCAACCCTTTGGGTAGATGTGTGTTTGTTAGTAAAGTGTGTAAAGGTTGCCCATTGATGATTCGGGATTTTGCTTCCCATCGATCTAATGTTGTTGCCCTTGATGAGTTTGATATAATTTTGGGAATGGATAGTTAACTTTGCATGATGCGTTGGTGAATTGCAAAAGAAAGATTATCGATTTGAGATGTCGAATGGTGAGAGCAATCGAGTTGAATCTAATGATCTAAATGGGTTACCTCTGATAATATCATCGATGCTAGCCGAAAGCATGTGAGAAAAGGATGCAAAGCTTATTTGGCCTATGTCTTTGGATAATAAAGTGTACGAAAAATAGATTGAATCCGTCTGGTTGTGGGTGAATACCTAAATGTGTTTCTGAAGAATTACCGGGTTTACCACCAGTATGAGAGATTGAGTTTGGCATTGAATTAATCTGGGGCGACTCCGATCTCAATAGCTCAGATCGAATGGCACCTCTTGAGTTGAAAGAGTTGAAAGCTCTTTTGATGAAGCTCTAGTGTTAATTTAGCTTTGAATCGGGTAAATAATTCGTTGTGTATAGTGATGCTTCTTTGAATGGTTTGGGTTGTATTTTAATGCAAGAAGGTAAGGTAGTAGCTTATGCTTGAGGCGAGTTAAAGCCTCTGAAAGAAATTATCCGACTCATAATCTGGAATTAGCAGCCATTGTTTTCGCATTAAAAATTTGGCGTTATTACTTATTCGGAAAAAAAATGTTACGTTTATTCAGATCATAAAAGTCTAAAGTATTTGATGACTCAGAAAGATCTGAACTTGAGACAACGCAGATGGTTAGAATTGAAAGACTATGAGTCGGTGATTGACTACCATCCGGGAAAAGCCAAATGTGTGTTCCGAAGAACTTGAATTTGATTCAGATGATTCTGAGTGAGGTTCATAGTGTTTGATTATCGATCCATCCGGTAGCACGAAAATGTATAACGATTTGAAATAGTTTTATTGGTGGCACGGCATGAAATGGGATAGAATCACTATGGATTTTGTATCCGGGTTGCCTATGACATCGAGCAAGAAAGATGCGATGCAGGTTATAGTGGATAGACGACCAAATCCACTCATTTTGTGCCGGTTAATGCAGACTATTCACTTAATAAACTTGCTGAGTTGTATGTATCATAGATTGTGAGATTGCATGGTGTGTCGAGTTCCATTATTTGAGATAGAGATCCGAGGTTCATCTGCGGTTTTGGAAGAAGCTGCAAGATGCTTTAGGTACTAAGCTTCACTTTAGCACGACCTTTCATCTGCAGACAGACGATCGATCGAGCGAACTATTCGAGATACTTGAGGACATGTTGAGATGATGTGTCCTTGAGTTTAAAGCTCTTTATGGCGCAAGTGTGTATACACCGTTGTATTGGAATAAGCTTAGTGAAAGCAAAATACACGGGGTTGATTTGATTAAAGAGACTGAACAGAAAGTGGTTGTGATCAGAGATACTTTGAAAGCTGCCTCGGATCGGCAAAAGTCTTATGCTGATTTGAAACGTAAAGATATTGAGTTTCAAGTTGGAGACCAAGTGTTTTTGAAGGTTTCCCCGTGGAAGAAAGTACTTGATTTGGTCGAAAAGGCAAACTAAGTTCGAGATTCATCGATCGCATTTGAAATCATCGAACGTATAGGGCCTATTATAGGGCCTATTGCTTATAGATTGAAGTTGCCAGCTGAATTAGAAAAGATACATGACGTATTTCACGTTTTGATGCTTCGTAAGTATAGATCAGGTCCGTCACATGTGATCACTCCGTCAGAGGTTGAAATTCGATCTGATATGACGTACAAGGAAGAACCAACTCGTATTCTAGCTCGAGAAAAGAAAGAGTTAAGAAACAAGAAAATTCCATTAGTGAAAATACTGTGAAAAAGGCACGGAGCTGAAGAGGCTACGTGGGAACCTGAAGATTTAATAAGGCAACAATATCCGACGTTGTTTAACGGTAAGATTTTCGGGGACGAAAATCCTTAAGGGGGGAGAGTTGTAACAGACCGAATTTGACCCTAATCGGAACGGTGGTTTCGGGACCACGAATCCGAGTCCGAGAAATATTTTAATATTTTATTTTGTGCTTATTATGTGTGAATTAAAATGTGTGAAAGTTTAAGAGAAAAATTTTACCTTTTAAGTGCTTAATTTGATAAAAGGATTTAATCGCAAAAGCGTAAAAGTTGCATGCTAAGGTGTAATGTACTAATTTGCTTGTGGCTTTTTAAGTGGGTGTCCTAAAAGGGCAATTAGCCCATTGACCATAGTGATGGACGGCAATGGGCCAAGTTAGCCTTATATATATGTTAGTTTAATTATTTTTTATATATATAAGGTTATGTTATTATTTTATAAAGAAATAAAGTTAGTGTATATATTAAACAAAACATAAAATAAAGCCATCATCACCTTCCTCCTCTCATAGCGAATGTAAGAAAATAAAACACCATTGTAGAGCTTTGAGTTTGGCAACTTAGAGAGCTTGATTAAGGTATGGTCGGTTTTAGTTTTGATAATTTTACGTTTTTGAGATCGTTGTTAGTATATTACCCGACCCATGCCTAAATTTTTGAAAATATTATGTATATAGGATTGACCATTAACATGCTTGGATGGTTTTGATATTTGATGGTTTTAGATTAAAAATATGTTAAAGATTTACAAGTTTTGTATTGAAGTTTTGGTGATTTTGAGTAAATAGGGCTAAATTGAGAAAATAAAATTGTGAGAGACTTAAAATGCAAAATAAATGAAATGCAAGGATTCATATGGCTATATGGAAGGTTCGCCAAGCTATGGTGTTGGGAGATCTTGCATATTTTGTGTTTTAATGTAAATAGGACCAATTTGTAAAATGGGAAACATTAGGGGCAAAATGATAATTTGTTATTTAAGTGTTTTGGACCAAATTGAGATGAAATGTGCTTGAATGAGCTAAATTTTAATGTGTTTAGATCAAGAACAAAGAAAAAGCGAATTGGATCGGGAAAAGACAAAGGTTCTCGAATAGTCGATTTACGGTCTAACGACAACCGAGTAAGTCCTTAAACAAATTTATGTCGAGAAATTATTTACTGAAAGTAGTATATGATAAAAATTGGTATTGAAGGCAAGAAAATAGAGGTAGGTCAATGTGGGGTATGAAATTGTAGTAAATTTGTTTGTTGAATGTGATGTGAATAATTATGTTCGGTTTAACATGAAATTGTAAAATAAAGTATCTGAGATGGATGTGATTTTAGCATTAAGTAATGTGTATGAGTATGTTGATTGGGTTGATAATCGGGCTTTGAGCCTAGCGAGCTTCGTCTTGTGATTTATTTCGGCTTTAATGCCTAGCGTGCTTCGTGCTTGATTTATTTCGTGCTTTAATGCCTAGCGTGCCTCGTGCCGTGTTATTACTCGGGCTTTGAGCCTAGCGTGCCTCGTGCGGTGATTTATTTCGGGCTTTAATGCTTAGCGTGCTTCGTGCGATGATTTATTTCGGGCTTTAATGCTAGCGAGCTTCGTCTTTGATTTATTTGAGCTTTAATGCCTAGCGTGCTTCGTGCAGTGTTTAAATTTCGGACCTTTGGTCTAGCGGTGTTTTATACCGGTGATGAAATATCAACTTGTGGTTTATGAGACTACATCATGAGGTGTTTATTGAGTAAGTAAGTTGATAATACAAGTTATTTATATTCAACCATACGGTAAGTGCCTATGAGTTAATTAATTGAGTTTCTATGTTCGATCAAATAGATAAGCATATATGTGAATTTCATTGGGCAAGAATGTGACTAAAGACCATATATATATATATATATATTCGGACCTTTGGTTATGTGGTCATATTGTTATTACATTGATATTGAATACTTGGATATATGAAATGTTGAATGGACACGTGTATATATATTCATTTATGTGGCCTTATTGAATGATATGCATATGTAATGAGTAGATGGTTGAAAGTTGATATTTTCCATTTGAACCTTATGCGAAATGGTAATTTATTTGTTAAAGGCAAAATAGTGATAAATGTTAAGTTAAATGAGGTATTGGAGTTCGCAATGATAGACTATATGTTTAACTCGGGTAAGCTTAAGTCTCATTGAATTAATCAAAATAAGGTAAGTTGTGATTAATGTTACTTGGGTTGAAATATTTTGTTAAGAACGGTGTTATGTGTGATTGAGCTTATTGATCGATGTGTATGAATGGTATAAGATAGAATTTGAGCTTAAATGTACTATTTTGGGAGGTTCGGTTACAAGTAGAAATGCTAAGAGTGAAAAGATCGTGAATGTGATAATATAGTTGATATGAATGTTGTACCTATGTGACTTGGAGCATGTGATTCATGTAATATATGTTTATACTATGGTTCGATGAGTTACGAAATTATGGTAATGAAGTGTAAATGCTTGGGTTAATGAACTGTTAGTATTCGCCCCGCATAAATTCATTTATGGAAATATTTATATTCAATGTCATAAGTTTAAAGAATAAAATGTTTAAGGGTTTGAGTGTTACATTATTATTGCTTGAGACTTACTAAGCTAGTAAGCTTATTCGTGTGGTTCAATGTTACATTTTATAGATTTTGGTCTCGCTACGGGCTCGGAAATCGTCAGCAAAGTCAACCACACTATCGACTCATATTGGTACTTTTAAAGTTTGGACGTAAAAACTTAAGACATGTATAGGCTAGTTTAATGCTTGAATGATAATTTGAATTGTATAAATAAGCCATTCAAAATGGCTATTTCTTTTAGTTAGGTATCGTTTCTATGTTTGAATTTTATAACTTGCTTGTATGTAAATGAATGTTTTAAATTTGATCATGGCCTAAATTATATATGGGATTTGTTTCTGGTATATATATATATATGTATGGTTAAGGTATAGAGTTTAAATAAATTGAGTAAGGAAGTTATAAACTAGTTAATCATATTTTTGTTATGAAACAGTTTTTAGTTGTAGCGATGATGTGATTTTGAAAAATCACCAAAAATAGGAGAAATTGATTTAGAAAGTGATGTATCTATTTTGATATGAAAGAAACAAGTTAGGCAAAGGAATTATATATTATGAGATATTTAAGTTTTAGTGAGACTTGTCCTGAATGAATTCGTGAGTCCCTATTCTGTCTTGGAAAAATTGTTAAAAATTGTACAAAAATAATTATGGAGCATAGTTTATATTTTAGAATCCTTAATGAGTCTATTTTTATTGGAATAAACAAGAACATTATTGAAATTTTTACAATGAGATAACTGAATTTTTGTAAAGATAGGTCAGAATTATTAAACAGTGAAATAGGGTAACTTTGATGAATAAACTGTACTAATTGGAAGCATGAAAAATTCTGGAAAAATTATGGTAAAAATTTATATGAGTCTAGTTTCAAGGAAAATTTACGGATCTAAATTTCGAGTTTTGTAACTCGAGTTATGGTCAATTTAGTCAGCATCATGCAGTTGGACAGCTTTAAATTTTTATGCCCCAAATTAGTAGTCAAGTCTAGTAATGCCACATACTCGACTCCGGCGAAGGTTTCGGGTAAGGGGTGTTACAACATAGGTCACCAGATAATGTGGTAAAAACCACTAGAACACTTCCCCTTTATCATTATCACCCATATGCCCATGCAACATACAAAACATACAAATATTATGCAATTTACCTTACCCATGGCCATAACGAAATTTCACATATTTTCATATCAATGTTTATACACATTATTAACGAGTATTAAGGGCTGACGTACCTGAATACAATGTACCATTGAATGGTACCCTTAGCCATGTTCATTCGTTGCCTTATTAACATATACATAACAATAGTATTATTACTAATCGGGAATTTAGGGTGGGTTACACACCTGACTATCCGTAGATCTAAGCAAAATCTCGAAACTAACGAGATCCCGAATCGTTTGCCTTCCCCTTCCTACAATTGGCCAACACTCTGTTAATATCCAAAAGCCTATTTGGCTCAACTAGGGATCCTGAAGGACATGTCGCATGGAAATAATACCTTACCTTAATGTCGATTTGGTTTCCAACTAAATCCCAAAACTATGTAATGCACCTCCCTTGCACTCGGCCAAGTACTAGCACACACAAGTGGTTAGCCTTCGGCATTTGAACGAATGAGAGACAGATTCGAAATACTAGAACCCTTACCTCGTTTGCCTAAATCTCGAAACTATCATTTGCCCTTGAAGATGTCGAAATACCTACATAACTTATGTCAGATTCGAATTTTTGCATATGATCTATAAGAATGGCCCTTGGCCGAATGTTACCTTCTGCTTACCTTGGGTCTCAAATCCCGAAAAATCACCTTTCAATCGTCGGCTACAAGAATCCCGAAAGATTTCCTTCATGGTTCGGCCAAAAGAAAATAAGAGGAATTAGATCCCTAGATTTCAGCTAACCAAATCAGTCAAGAAGAGAAGAGAAGTAGGAAGTGTACTTACGAGAAGATTCGACTTTTGATCTTGTGAATAATTTGGTTCCAAAAGGGTAGAGGTACAATCGGCTATGGCCAAGAGATAGGAGATTCGACTTTTGAGAATGACAGAAAAAGAGAAAGATTTCGGCTAATGACAAGGAGTGTTTTGGCTTTTGATGGCAGAAGAAATTATGATAAGAAGAAGAAGAAAAGATGGTGTGATTCGGCTTTGGTGAGAAAGAGGAAGAAAGAATGGTGGGTAGAAAAGAAAAAGAAAGTGATGGTGAGGCTCAAACTAAAATTTGGCTTCTCTTCCCCACCTACATGATGTAACTTGTCATCTTAGAAGTCCCTTGGCCAGCCAACTCTCCTTCCCTCATCCAAATCCCCCTTTTCACTCCTACTTAGCCGAATCTTTAAGCTATTTGACCCAATCTACACTTCATCCATGAAGTGTCCTTGTGTCGTCCATCACTGCCCTTCCTTGCTGAAAAATAAAAGCTTCAAAATGCTTCCCTTGTTGCTCGAACCTAGGCCCCTTCACACTCCTTGTGGCGTCACTGACTAAGGCCCTAAGAGGCGCCTCCTTACCACTTTACCAAGGCTTTTCTTGTGTCCTAAGCCACACAATAAACTCCTTAAGGCCTAGCTCCCTTAGTTTCCCCTTTTTAGGCTTAAAATCAGATATTTTTCTAAGGCTTGTACCTACAACCCAAGGTTCCTGAAGCCTCCAAAACACATTCAAATCACACACAAGCATGCTACCACATACATTTAAGTAAAAATGCATAACCCTAAATCCTGGATATTATAGTTCAACCCCCTTAAAATATTTTCGACCTCAAAATTACCTGGCTAAAATAAGTGAGGGTATTGCGTCGCATTGCTTCCTCTTGCCCCATGAAGCTTCTTCTGATCCATGGTTACGCCATAACACTTTGACTAGAGGAACTGATTTCCTCTGAAGCACCTTCATATCCCATTCCAGAATCTGAATCGGCTCTTCCTCATAGGACAAATCTGGTCTTAGCTCCACCTCCTCAACCGGTATTACATAAGATGGATCCGATCGGTAACGACGTAGCATTGAAACGTGGAACACATCGTGCATCTGCTTCAATTCCGAAGGCAACTCTAACTAATACGCTACTGGTCCAACCCACTTCAGAACCCGATAAGGTCCTATAAACCTAGGACTTAACTTTCCCTTGCGACCAAATCTCATCACCTTCTTCCACGGTGAAACTTTTAAAAACACTTGATCTCCTTCTGTAAACTCTATCTCTTTCCGCTTAAGATCTGCATATGACTTCTGCCTGTCAGATGCCTCCTTCAACCGTGCTGACTTACCTTAACCTTTTCTTCCACTTCTGCCACCATCTCCGGACTTAAAATATAACATTTCCCCAATTCTGTCCAACACGTAGGAGTGCGGCACCTCCTTCCATATAGTGCTTCGTACGGTGCCATCTGAATACTTGCTTGATAGTTGTTATTGTACTCAAATTCCACTAAAGGCAAGAACTCCTCCCAACTTCCTCTGAAATCTATCATGCAACCCCTCAACATATCCTCTAGCACTTGTATTACCCGCTCAAACTGGCCGTCCGACTGCGGATGGAATGCCGTACTGAAGTCCAACCTGGTGCCCAATGCTTGATGTAATGCTTTCCAAAATCGAGACGTAAACCTCGGATCCCTATCCGAGATAATCGACACCGGTACTCTGTGCAGCCTCACGATTTCTGCTACATACAATTTTGCCAATCTCTATAGGGAATTGTCAACCCGCACTGGTATGAAATGTGCAGACTTCGTTAACCGATCTACTATCACCCATACCGAGTCCTTCTTAGTAGGCATAAGGGGAAGCCCACTAATAAAGTCCATGGTAATTCTCTCCCACTTCCATTGCAGAATCTTTATCGGTTGAAGCAATCCTGATGGTACCTGGTGTTCAGCCTTGACTTGCTGACTTGTTAAGCACTTCCCTATAAATTCTGTAACTTCCTGCTTAAGACTAGGCCACCAAAACTGATCCCATAGATCTCTGTATAACTTACTTCCTCCAGGATGCATAGCATAAGGGCTACTATGCGATTCCCGAAGAATTTGCTGCCTTAATCCTCATCATTTGGCATACAGACCTTGCCCCGAAAACACAGCACTCCATCACCGTTTACACTATAGTCTTCCAACTTCCCATTTTGTACTTGTAGCAGCTTAGCATTGAGTTCACCATCTACCAATTGTTTCTCATTCACCTGACTTAGCCACGTCAGCTTCACTTGCAACTCTGCTAACAAGCTTCCATCTTCATAAAGGCCAAGATGCGCAAACATCGCCCTTAGATCCGACACCACTTTTCAACTTAGGGCATCTACCACCACATTCGCCTTGCCTGGGTGATACTCTATTGAGCAATCATAGTCTTTCAACAACTCCACTCACCTTTGTTGTCTCAAATTTGGCTCCTTCTGAGTCAGCAGATACTTCAAACTCTTGTGGTCCGTGTAAATCAACGACCTTTCTCCATCAAGTAGTGCCTCCATACTTTTAGAGCGAATACTACTGCCGCCAACTCCAGATCATGCGTCGGATAGTTAACCTCATGTGGCCTCAACTGTCGAGACGCATAAGCAACCATGTTCCCATCTTGCATAAGGACATATCCCAATCCTGTATGGGAAGCATCACAATACACCACAAAGTCTTTCCCTGCTTTTGGCTGAATCAAAATCGGAGCCTCAGTCAATTCTCTCTTAAGCTCCTCAAAACTTTCCTGCTGCTTATCCGCCCATACGAAAGGTACCTCCTTCCTTAACAACTTCGTCAGAGGTGCTGCTATTGACGAGAACCCTTCAACAAATCCACGGTAGTAGCTTTGCTAACCACAAGAAACTACGAACCTCGACCACAAACTTAGGGGGTTTCCAATCTAATACTGCCTCAATCTTCCGAGGACCCACCCTTATTCCTTCCACAGACACCACATGCCCTAAGAACGTAACTTCCTTCAGCCAAAATTCGCACTTCCTAAACTTGGCATAGAGCTTCTTTTCCTTTAACACTTGCAATACAACCCGGAGATGCTCATCATGTTCTTCCTCAGACTTGGAATACACTAGGATGTCGTCTATAAACACAACGACGAACCGATTAAAGTAGGGTTGGAAAACCCGGTTCATCATATCCATGAACGCGGCTGGGGTGTTTGTTAATCTGAACGGCATTACTAAGAACTCATAATGCCGTACCTTGTCCGAAAAGCTGTCTTATGGATATCTGCTTTCTTCACCTTAAGCTGGTGATATCCAGACCATAGATCTATCTTTGAAAATACTGCGGCCCCCTTAAGCTGATCGAACAAGTCGTCTATCCTCGGCAATGGGTACTTGTTCTTGATGGTCAGCTTATTCAACTACCGGTAATCTATGCACAAACGCATAGTCCCGTCCTTCTTCTTCACGAATAGGACCGGTGCTCCCCATGGAGACACACTAGGTGAATAAACCCACGATCGAGTAACTCTTGGATCTGGGCTTTAAGCTCTACTAACTCCATTGGTGCCATTCGGTATGAGCAATTGACACAGAAGCTGTGCTCGGCAGTAAATCAATTCCAAACTCCACCTCCCTATCCGGGGGTAACCCAGGCAGCTCCTTCGGAAAGACATCCATGAATTCCCTTACTGTTCTCACTCCACTAACTTCTTCTTCATTTGCATCCAAACACTCACGAAGGCCAAAAATGCCTTACACCCTTTCCGAACCATCTTATCAACCTTTAATGCGGAGACTACGTTAGCTAAATAATTCCTTCTTTCTCCTATCATAATTATCTCCTCATCCTCCGGAGTCCTCAACTTCATTTGCTTAGTTGTGCAATCCAATTTAGCCCGATGCTCCACTAGCCAATCCATGCCTAAAATTAGATCAAATTCTCCAAAAGGTAGTTCCATCAAGTCGGCAGGAAATACCACTCCCTGGATCTCTGAGGCACACTTCGAAATATTCTATTCACCACTACTGTTTGACCTAATGGGCTCACTACAGTCATCTCCCTAACAAACAGTTCAGATACTACACCTAGTGTTTCAGCTACTCTACATGCAACATATGAGTGGGTCAAGCCAACATCAATTAAAGCAAAGTAAGGCTTGTTAGCTATAAGGAACGTACCGGTTATGACGTCCGGTGCGTCACCATCCTCCATCCGATGAACTGTATATACCAAACCCAGCTGTCTCGCCTCTGTGTTACCAACACCTCTGTCTGCCTGGTGTTCCCTGACCTCTTCCAGAACCATTACCTCTACCAATCGGACCACAACCCAGCGGTGGCTGTTGTCCACCTCTTCCAGCCTGATTAAGACCCTGACGTGTTGGTCGGCTCCCGTCTGTTTTCATAGGACAGTCCCTTATCATGTGATCCTTAGACCCACACTTAAAACATCCCCCTGTCTTCTTCCAACACTCTCCGAGGTGCATCTTTCCACACTGAGCACAAGTACGGTATTGTCCTCCCGAACAACCTGCTGACCTTACGGCCCATCAACTTTAGGTCTCTTTTGAACATTCCCGGATGACCCTAATGATCCAAAACCTCTCTTTTGTCTACTTCTATCGAATTCTGTCTCACAGATTCCTTAACCCCTTCGGCTACCTTAGCCTTCTCTACCAACATGGCAAACTCCCGCTTCTGTTGTGGAGCAATCAGCAATCTTAGGTCATCCCTCAGTCCGTTCTCAAACTTGATACATCATCCATGCTCCGTAGCCACGATGCCTCGAGCATACCAGCTCAGCCTTAAAAATTCTACCTCGTACTCCACTACAGACTTACTCCCCTAACCCAGCCTCAGAAATGCCTTCCTCTGCGCATCGATATAGCTAGTCCCAATATACTTCTTCTTATACGCCGCCTTAAAATACTCTCAAGCAAGATCATCTGCTGCGGCACCATTCCGAACCGTGAGCTACCATTGGTATGACTCATCGCGGAGAAGCAACACCACCCCTTTCAGTTTTTCCTCAGCAGTCAGGTCCAAATCGTCCATGATTCGCTCCATCACCTCCAACCAATACTCAGCCTTATTGGGCACCACACCAGATACACCACGGAATACCTCAGCTCCATTGGCTCGGAGTCTCTCGGGTATAGATTTTGACCTCCCATGCCTCCACCTGCTTCAGCCACCCTCTCAAGAACTCACAGCATCGCCTGCGATATTGCATCATCCCCCCTCTGATCCTGATATTCAGCACCAGCAGCTAGTGATGGTGGCATCTCATTCTCAGACCCTTGACCAGACCTAACGGGTTCCGATACGGTCATTTTACCTCTACCACGCCTCGCACATTACAACCACGTCCCCTAGAACTCATTCTTCTGAGTTGCGTTTATCTGATTAAGAATTTTATGATTCATTATTTCTTTCCACTGATTTATCACGAACAGTCTTATGATTAATAGTTTTAAAAAGTAGTTCTTTCGAATTCATACACACACTACAGTCTCAGGTTCATTCATTCAATCATCAACATTCATGAACTCGCGTTCATTATAGAAAAGTGTTGTGGTTGTCATTGTTGTTGTTTTCCACTACCTAGGGGTATTTTCATAATTTTATCCTATAAGGGTATGTTCGTAATTTTTTTCAAAATAGGGTCCTTGGTGATTTTGTGAAATAGGGGTGTTATGGAAATTTTGTAATCTTGGGGGTACTTCGAAAATTTTGAAAATCTGGGGGTATTTCGGTGATTTTGGAAATCTGGGGGTATTTCGGTAATTTTGAAAATTTGGGGGGTATTTCAAAAAAATTCTTTTCAAAATAGTTTTTTTCAAATCAAAGAGGTAATTTGGTGATTTTAAAACTAAGGTTTTTATAACACAGTGTAGCTAGTCCCTTTCGGGTTTTAATTATTGAATTTAGCCTGTGAATAAGTCCTCTTGGTTAGAGTGAACCGTCACTGCACCGGTAGGATTCGAAAGGAGAGGAGGTGAGTGACAAGGACTTTGCTTAAATACCAAGCTCCCCTGATCCAATCATAGACATGCTGTGGTTGCCACACCCTTAACTCGGTGACTCACTCACAGGTTTGTTTGATTAGACTTTAAATTTTATGCAATTCTATGTTGGAGTAAGCTAATCCTAGGGTCATTAGCTCCTAATCTACTAATCTATGTCCCCGTAATACCCACATACAAATCACACAATAGTTAGAGGTACTTACCTGGTGGACTTCGGACCGGAGACCCAGGTGCCATGCCAGAAAACCTGCTCAACCTTTAGTAAAGTTCAATTTCAAAATAAAAACGTTTTTGGGCACAAAAGCCCTCAAGGCCGAGTTTTGAACCGCACTCTGATACTAAACTGAAACACCCCAAACCCGGCCCACAAGCCTTGATCGGATCTGGCATGCTCCTTGAGTAAAATGTAGCTAAACCTCGTTCTGTCACTTTAGAAAATTTGGTGGTTTTAAAGAAATTGGATTTGAGTTGTGATCAGGTTGAAAACCGTGTTGTTTTTGAAGTTTGTATTGAAACATTATTATCATGTGTTCAAAAGTTTCAAGTGAAAAGAAATGTCGAATTTTAGATGTTTAGGTGTCGAAACAATTGAAGTTGTTTTACGAAAAATGGTTAATCATTTGTTTGATGTTGTTCATATCACAATAAAAATTAAAACGTAAACTTAAAACAGTTAAATGGTAATGGCCTTATTACAACAAATTAAAACCCAAAATAAATTCAAGAAAAACATAATAAGAAAATTCGGAAAAATAAACTGAGCTGAGCATGGCCACCACTAAGTCCCCGCCGACCCGGTCTATTTACTGAGTATCACCTGCAAAATGTTAGCCCACGAAGGGTGAGTCAACAGACTCAGTGTGTAACAACCAACATAGATACCCTTTCGGTTAAGGCATATCAAATCACATATAAGCATTTATAAGCAATGATGCAACCCAAACCCACCTAGATATCCAACCTCTACACATCACTCGTACCGGCCAATCACACCGTGGGGATTACTAAATCGACCCTCCATCCGCTACACACCATCGAAGGCAGTCGCTGTAGTCAACTGCACATCGCCATTATAATTGTGGCATAGCCACCAGATAATGTGACAAAGTCACCGGATTCATAATATGTGACATAGGTCACCAGATAATGTGGTAAAAACCACTAGAACACTTCCCCTTTATCATTATCACCAATATGCCCATGCAACATACAAAACATACAAATATTATGCAATTTACCTTACCCCATGGCCATAATGAAATTTCACATATTTTCATATCAATGTTTATACACATTATTAACGAGTATTAAGGGGTAACGTACCTGAATACACTGTACCATTGAATGCTACCCTTAGCCATGTTCATTCGTTGCCTTATTAACATATACATAATAATATTATTATTACTAATTGGGAATTTAGGGTGGGTTACACACCTGACTATCCATAGATCTAAGCAAAATCCCGAAACTAACGAGATCCCGAATTGTTTGCCTTCCCCCTTCCTACAATCGACCAACACTCTGTTAATATCCAAAAGCCTATTCGGCTCAACTAGAGAGCCCGAAGGACATGTCGCATGGAAATAATACCTTACCTTAATGCCGATTTGGTTTCCAACTAAATCCCGAAACTACATAATGCACCTCTCTTGCAATCGGCCAAGTACTAGCACACACAAGTGGTTAGCCTTCAGCTTTTGAACGAATGAGAGACAGATCCGAAATACTAGAACCCTTACCTCATTTGCCTAAATCCTGAAACTATCGTTTGCCCTTGAAGATGCTAAAATCCCTACATAACTTATGTCAGATTTGAATTTTTGCATAGGATCTATAAGAATGGCCCTTGGCCGAATGTTACCTTCTACTTACCTTGGATCTCAAATCCCGAAAAATCACCTTTCAATCGTCGGCTACAAGAATCCCGAATGATCTCCTTCATGGTTCAGCCAAAAGAAAATAAGAGGAATTAGTTCCCTAGATTTCGGCTAACCAAATCAGTCAAGAAGAGAAGAGAAGTAGGAAGTGTACTTACGAGAAGATTCGACTTTTGATCTAGTGAATAATTCGGTTCCAAAAGGGTTGAGGTATAATCGGCTATGGCCAAGAGATAAGAGATTCGGCTTTTGAGAATGACAAAAAAAGCGAAAGATTTCGGCTAATGACAAGGAGTGTTTCGACTATTGATGGCAGAAGAAATTATGAGAAGAAGAAGAAGAAAAAGATGGTGTGATTCGGCTTTGGTGAGAAAGAGGAAGAAAGAATGGTGAGTAGAAAAGAAAAAGAAAGTGATGGTGAGGCTCAAACTAAAATTCGACTTCTCTTCCCCACCTACATGACCGAAATTGTCATCCTAGAAGTCCCTTGGCCGGCCAACTCTCCTTCCCTTATCCAAATCCCCCTTTTCACTCCTACTTAGCCGAATCTTTAAGCTATTTGACCCAATCTACACTTCATCCATGAAGTGTCTTGTGTCGTCCATCACTGCCCTTCCTTGCTGAAAAATAAAAGCTTCAAAATACTTCCCTTGCTACTCGAACCTAGGCCCCTTCACACTCCTTGTGGCGTCACTGACTAAGGCCCTAAGTGGCGCCTCTTTGCCACTTTACCAAGGCTTTTCTTGTGTCCTAAGCCACACAATAAACTCCTTAAGGCCTAGCTCCCTTAGTTTCCCCTTTTTAGGCTTAAAATCAGATATTTTTCTAAGGCTTGTACCTACAACCCAAGGTTCTTGAAGCCCCCAAAACATATTCAAATCACACACAAGCATGCTACCACATACATTTAAGTAAAAATGCATAACCCCTAAATCCCAAATATTACACCATGTCCCTAGGCCCTGTGTCTCACACGGCTGAGTCACAAGCCCATGTTTTAGGCCATGTGGATCCAAATTTATTGAAAATTAATGTAACACCCCAAACCCGGCCTATACGTTACGACCGAATCTAGTATGGCATAGGGTGAAGTAAAATCAAGTCTTAGTTATACTTAAGAAAAATTGGAGATTTGAAAGAAAACTTTTTTTCTTATTACTGCGGTGTTTTGGAAACATCGATGTGTTGATTAATGAAACTCCACTTTTACTTTAATATTTAAACTGCGTGGTGTCGAATTTGATATAAACAGTAACTAATAAAAACCAAAGTACAACTTTGAAAGACCTTATTACATAAAAAAAGTCCCAAATAAAAATAAACTTATAGTAATACTGAGACTATAAAAGAAAGAAAAACGGAATTATGGCCTCCACGAGTCCGCCTCGACTCGTGCATCCATGAGCTACTGCTCACCTGAAAAGTTAAGGAAAGGGGTGAGTCACCATGACTCAGTGTGTAAATTCTCCCACATTATACATACGACTTGTAGCCCACAGTCACATATCAACATACAACATATGAATGTAATAAGCCCAACCAAAACCTAGTTTTTCCATCCTCTACACACCAACTCGTACCAGGCCATCATACCGTGGGGATTTCTACAATCAACCCTCCATCCGCTACACTCTATTTTGACAGTCGGGCTGCCAATTATACACGATCACTAGGTGACCAATAATACATCGTGGCATAGCCACCGATCACTATGTGACCAAATAAAATATATATATATCGTGGCAAAGCCACCGATCATAGTGTGACCAAAAGTAGTGTATGAACATATATATATATATCGTGGCAAAGCCACCGATCACAATGTGACCAATTAATCATGCACTTCCCCTTCATATCAAATCCATACCCCATGATCTACATACAAATCCTAACAAATGCAACATGCTATTCATAACACATCATTTTGCCATACATACATTCGGCCATGCAAAGAAACGATATGGTCACGTACCTGGCAATCCTCACCTTACCCCTAAGGGCATCACGATTGTCTACATAGCCCTTTTTCTGGTTTTTTAGCCCACACATATGTTAGTACAGGTATAGTATAGTGTGTGAAGGTTTACACACCTGGTAACATGCAAAACGACACTCTCTATGTCGACGCTATCACTAGTCGTCACAACTGCTATCTGCCTACTATTCTTCTCAGAAGTTGGCCCACAACCTGGTGGCCAATCTCGAACAGCAGACACCGTACGCTTCTTGAACTTTGGGGCTGGGACAATGGATCCAACCCCTTCCTTCAATTCACTAACATTCGAATCCATGAATGATCTTGGTCAGAAGGTACTATATTGAAACAATGATCTCTTAACGAAACATTGGGTTAAGATACGAATAACGAAAGGAAAACCGATCGAACAACTTAGAGAGAATTGAAACCCTACCTTAAGATCTCAAATGAAGTGATAGGATTCACTTGATTCCTTGACTTGAAATTCAATTGCTTCAACTAATCAGGATTTTCCAGAGTAGGCGCCCCAAAGAAAGTGTAAACACATAAGTCATTCACTGAGTCAATTAGGCATTTGGCTTTGGCTATCAAAACCGAAAGACAAACAAAGGAATAAGAGAATGCTTCTTACCATATCACAGCAGATTCGAATAACACTTAAGGGAATTCGGCACTAGCCCAACAGTGGACAGGATTCGGTAATGATTAAAGTAGAAAAGAACTAGAAGAGAGAGCCGCAAAGAAAAATAAAGATACTTCAAATAGAGGCTTAGGTGTTTCGATTTTAGAAGAAACAGAGAAGAGATTTGAGAACAAAATCATTCGGCCATAGCATGAAAGTGAGATGGGAATAGAGTTAGGCGCTTTTGGTTCTGGCAGAAAAAGAGAAGAAGAAACCCTCAATTGCCGAAAATAGGAGGAGAGAAAAAACTATGCTCTTAGAAAAACAATGGAAATTTGGCACACCCTTAGCCACATCTAGCCGATTTCCCTTCTTGCACTCAGTGTCCCACATTTGGCCACCCCCTACACTCAAATCCTATCCCACATTTTCCTATTATCCTTATTTTCCTATCTTCTGACTCAATCCACACTCACTCCTTTAGAGTCCCAGTCGAAACCACCTCTTAACTCCTCAGGCACATATAATAAAAAAACACACCTTTTTGCTTGACATGGGATTCAAACCTACATCCTCACCACCTCCTTATGGTGTCACTTACCTATTCCCTTAGTGGAGCCTCCTTGCCACTTTACTAGTTAGATTTTACGTTAATTTTCCCACTCAAGTACCCTTAAGGCCCACTTCACCTAGTTCTCCCTTGCCGTGTCTAAAAGCAAAATTTCTACCAAGGCTCAGGCTTCACCTCAAGCCTTCCCGAAAGCTCTAAACACACCAAACACACACACACACACACACATCATGGCATGCACACATAACGCATCACAAATGCAGAGCCCCCAATCTAGGATGTTACAGTTCTACCCCCTTAAAAGAATTTCGTCCCCAAAATTACCTGATCAAAAGAGGTGAGGGTATTACTGTCATATAACATCTTTCGGCTCCCATGTAGCTTCCTCCAATCCGAGATTCTACCACAGAACCTTAACCAAAGGAATCGATTTTCTTCTAAAAACTTTAACATCCCGCTCCAAGATCTGAACTGGTTCCTCTACAAAAGTTAAATCAGGCTTTACTTTGAGTTCCTCCAACGGTATCACATGAAATGGGTCTGAACGATAACGTCATAACATTGAAATATAGAACACATCATGAATCTTACTTTGCTCTGAAGGTAGCTCAAGCTGATAAGCAACTGGTCCTACAAGCTTCAACACCCAATAAGGCCCTATGAACCTAGGGCTAAGCTTACCCTTCCGTCCAAACCTTAGAATTTTCTTCCACGGTGATACCTTCAAGAAAACCCAATCATCCACTGCAAATTCTATGTCCCTTCACTTCGGTCAGCATAGGACTTATGCCTATTCGACTTCCTTCAACCTAGCCCGAATCAGCTCAACTTTATTCTCCGTTTCCAATACGCGTTCTGGACCCAATAAATTCGTTCACCCAACTCTATCCAACATGTAGGAGTACGACACTTTCGCCCGTACGACGCTTCATATGGTGCCATCGAATACTGGACTGGTAGCTATTATTATGTGCTAATTTTGCCAATGGTAAGAATTCTTCCCAGCTACCTTTGAAATCGATAATGCAACCTCTCAACATGTCTTCCAAAATCTGAATCACTCTTTTCGACTGTCCGTCTGTTTGTGGATGAAAAGCCATACTAAAATCTAACTTTGTACCCAACGCTTGATGCAATGCCATCCAGAATCTTGATGTAAACCTAGGATCTCTGTCCGAAAAGATGGACATAAGTACTCCATGCAACTTCACAATCTCCGTTATATACAACTTAGCCAACTTTTGTAGAGAGTAATCAACCCGAACCAGTATAAAATGAGCGAACTTCGTCAATCGATCAATGACTACCCATATTGAATCCTTCTGAATAGGCGTAAGGCGTAGCCCACTAACAAAATCTATAGTGATTCTCTCCCATTTCCATTCCAAAATCTTCACCGCTGCAATAACCCCAAAGGCAACTGATTCTCTGCCTTTACCTCCAGACATGTCAAACATTTACCCACAAATTCGGTTACCTCCTACTTCAGACCTAGCCATCAAAATTGTTCTCGTAAATCCTGATACATTTTACTTCCTCCCGGATGCATAGCATATGGGCTACTATGCACTTCCTGAAAAATCATCCACCTGAATTCCACATCCCTCGGTATACAAACCTTCTTTCAGAAACACAGAACCCCGTCATCATTCAGATTATAGTCCCCTACTTCACCATGTTGCACTTGAGATAGTCGGGCACTCAAGTCATCATCCTACAACTGCTTCTCTTTAATCTGATCTATCCATGTCGGCTTTACCTGAAGCTCAGCTAATAAACTCCCATCTTCATACAAGCTCAGATGAGCAAACATCGACCTCAGATCCGAGATTACCTTCCGACTTAGCGCATCCGCCACCACGTTAGCTTTACCCGGATGGTATTCTATCGAACAATCGTAATCCTTTAGTAGTTCAATTCACCTTATCTGCCTCAAGTTCAACTCCTTTTGGGGGACGGGATATTTCAAACTCTTATGATCTGTGTAAATGATGGACTTCTCTCCATACAGATAGTGTCTCCAGATCTTCAAAGCAAAAACCACCGCCTCCAACTCCAAATTGTCGGTGGGATAATTTAGCTAATGAGGTCTTAACTGTCGAGATGCATAAGCAACCACTCTTCCACCTTGCATCAACACACATCCTAACCTACTGTGTGAAGCGTCGCAATAAACCATGTAACACCCCAAACCAGGTCTATACGTTAAGACGAGATTTGGTTTGTCACATAGATCGAACATCCATTTAATTCTCTAATGATTTAGGTAAAACAGTTCTACAAAACCTTCTGAAAGTGAAGTTTAGTAAAAATTAAGAATTTGATTTAAAATCGATGAATAAAGAAATACTAATTTGAAATCTTATCATTTAGTATTTAATTGTCAAAAACCTTTAAGTAGTTTTTTTCCACACATAAAAATCCATAAAATGTTAACAAAGGCCTTATTACATCATACCCAAAATAGTAATTAAATAAAAATACTTAATAAAAGCTCATAGTTTATAAAACCCATGTTCGAAGTATGGCCTCCACGAAGTCATCCTCGGCCCAAGCCTCCGTCAATTTCTATTACCTGAGATGGATAATTAAACAGAGTGAGTTACTCAGAACTCAGTGTATAACTCACTTACCACATTCATTGGACCAGATCATCAAGACATTATTTTAGGCTTGAGCCCATTTACGGATTTAACAATATAATAAATAAAATGCATGTAAAATGAAATTCCCAACCAAACCTAATGTCCATCCGCTACACACCACCCATACCAACCAACACACCTGTGGGGATCAAGTCAACCCACCCCACCAACACACCAATCGTAGGCATAAAGACATTTTAAATAATATTGTGGTGCACCACCAAACTATATTGTGACAAAGTCACAGAACTAGAGGCATTAAGCCATTTAAAATATATTTGTGGCAGAGCCACCGAACTAGATTTTTGGCAACAGGCCTTTCTTCTCTTCGTCAATTATCCCAACCCATGGAATCATGTATGCATAACAATATATATATCCATATCATAATTTAACAAAAGCCCATAATACATGTGATTCCAAAAATTCAAATTTTCATTTTGGCCCATAAGACAAAATAGCATTTTAGCCCATTTAACGATCTAGCAAACTTTGGCCCAAATATCGATCTAGCAGTTTTTCGGCCCATTTATTGATCTAGCAGTTTTTTGGCCCATCTATCACATGAGGCATAAAATTTACTATTTACCAATTAACTCATTGAGGGCATTTTCGTAAATTTCACGACTTTAACTATTATCATGCATTTACACAAAAATGTTAATTATTACGCATTTTCTGATTTTGCCATCTTTACGATTTTATCCCAATACTTACGGTATAGTATCTAACCCGAGATAAGTGTGAAGTTACACACCTGGTTACTGTGAGAACTAGACTTTCCCGCTCGTCGATACCTAAACGCATCACGATAAATTAGAACACTATTATTTATTTACAAATCGAATCTTAGAAATAACGATCTAGACTTTTACCCTCAGAATTTTGAACCACTTCTATTTGCGGTTTCTCCCCGATTGTTGGTTCGTTACCCGATGAAAATCCACGAACAAGCAAATGTTCGGGAGTACGAACGACTTCAAACAACTGGATCTCCTCGGATGAGGGTCCACAACCCGGTGAAGAATCTCAGATTCCCAAAATAGCCTTTCGCTTAAACTTAGGGGGAATAGCGGAACCACCCCTCTTCCGAACACTATTTACCACCCTTTTCATGCCTATCTTGATTGTCTCCGTTGACAAAAGATCATTAGTCCGACTAAATAATATATCGAAATTATGACTAACGATTTTAAGGGTGAGATTGGCTTACCACAAATATCCTTGTTCCACAATATGAAAATCGAGCGATAACGTCCCCTAAAACAAAATCTATTAATGATCCATCTATATCAATATGACGAGTAATATGAGAGTCCTTAATAAACCCTTACCTTAACACCTTAAATTGATTCCAACGATTCACGACGCTCACGAACACTTGAGTTTCGGCCCTCCACTATCACACTAAAATATAAAGAAAACGTTTAATAGAATGAATGATGATTTCGATCAAAGAGATTCTTCTTACCACCATTAAGATTTAGCCAAGACATCCCTTAAGCCAACATAAGAACCAAAAAGAAAGCTCTTACCTATTGCTTAAACGAGGGTTGAAAGAATAACCAACAAGATAATATAGATGAATAGGAGATTCGGCTTTGAAGGAAAATTGGAGAAAATGGTATTAATACCATTCGACCATGAGAGAAAAATAATGAAGAAAGTGTTTGAATGATAAATAAAAAAATGAAGAAGAAGATAGAATGGGAAGAAGGTGTTATAATTCGGTTTTCAAAGAGAAGAAAAGAGAATGAGTAAAGAGATGAATTTAGGAGCAAAATGCATTCAAAATAGGAAAGGAGAAGGAGAAAGAATGGCTTTTTGTGTTGGTAGTTTCGACACTAGGAGAAAGACACTAGAATGATTAGCAAAAATGACCAAATGGTCAAAAAGATGACCAAAAGAAATAAAGCAAATGTTGTTTTCTTCTACACCAATGCATTCGGCCAAGGGAAGGAAAAGATGAATGGAGAAAAAGTGTCTTCAAACATAACAAAAATGACCAAAAGAATTCTAACAAGCTACCATCCTACCCCAAGCTAACCACCAAATTTCGGCTCCCCCCTTTTGTCCATAATGCAGTCCATATTCATGGTCAAAATGGCCATGAAAAAGTTTCCAAAACATCAACCTTGATTCAAGCCTTGCAATCCTCCATTTTCCAAAAGTTTGAGAAATCCTATCCTCAAAATTAAGCAATTCTATCCCTAATTCATGCTTGCCATAACCTTAAGTCTCATTACCATAAAAATTTAGTCCATCTTATCCATGAATGATGCTTGGCCGACACTTGCGAGGAAAAAACAAAAATAAAAGCTCCCAATTTGCATGCTAGAAGATTCGAACCTCTCCCCTCAAGTGCAACTTATGGCACCATCACCACTTTTCCAATTACTCATCTTATGCCATCTTTTATCACTTAATTAACTTAAACTTCAAGTTCACCTGATTCCTCTACAGTAAAGTACTCTTTACTAAAATTTATTCTAATTCCAAGTAAACTCGAGCCTTCTCAAGACTATATTAAGCACACAATAAAATCATACCCGAGCTAACACCAAAGACAAGCAACATATTGATACTCAAATTTTTAGGATGTTACAAACCACGAACTCTTTTCCAGCCTCCGATTGAATCAATACCGGAGCTTCCGTCAACACCTTCTTCAGCTTTTCAAAGCTTTCCTGTTGCTTGTCACCCAACACAAAAAGTACTCCCTTCCTCAACAACGTGGTTAAAGGGCCGCGATCAAGGAGAACCCCTCAACGAACCTCCTGTAATAACCAGCAAGACCCAAGAAACTCTGAATTTTGACACAGACCTAGGTGATTTCCAATCCATGATAGCGTCAACTTTTCGAGGATTAACTCTGACCCCTTCTGCCGACCCAACGTGTCCTAGAAAAGTAACTTCACTTAACCAAAATTCGCACTTACTGAATTTTGCATACAATTATTTCTCCCTCAGGATTTGTAGTACCAATCGCAGATGCAAATCATGCTCCTCCTCCGACCTTGAATATACCAGGATATCATCTATAAATACTACCATGAACCGGTCCAAATAGGGTTGGAACACCCAGTTCATCATATCCATAAACGTCGCTGGCGTGTTGGTCAACCCAAACGGCATTACCAAGAATTTGTAATGACCATAACGGGTCCAGAAAGCTGTCTTATGAATATCCGATTCTTTGACCTTAAGCTGATGGTATCCTGATACTGACGCCCTTTCAGTTGATCAAACAAGTCATCAATCCTTGGCAACAGATACTTGTTCTTGATAGTCAACTTGTTCAGCTAACGGTAGTCAATGCACATACGCATTGATCCATCCTTCTTCTTGACAAATAGCACTGGCACTCCCCAAGGCGATACACTTGGTCAGATGAAACCCCGATCCAACAATTCCTGAATCTGGGCTTTCAGTTCCACCAACTCCTTTGGTGCCATTCTATATGGTGCAATGGATAGTGGTGCTATTCCCGGAAGAAGATCAATTCCAAATTCCACCTCACAATCCAGAGGTAGACCGGGAAGTTCTTCTAGGAAAACGTCAGAAAACTCCCTCACCGTTCTAACATTCTCCACAGTTGAATCTTGGACCTCCAAAGCACAAACCAAGGCTACGAACGCCCTACACCCTTTCCTCATCATTCTTTTCGCCTTTATAGCGGATACTACGTTAGATGTGTAGTCCTCATTTCACCTATTACCACCACCTCATCCTCCCGACTAGTCTTTAGTACCATACGCTATCGCACAATCTAGATTCGCTCGATATTTCACTAAGCAGTCCATACCTAAGATCAGATCGAACTCCCCAAAAGGCAGTTCTATTAAATCCGCCGAAAGACTACCCATTGCACTTCAAGAGGTACATCCCTATACAGTCTGTTCACCACTACCGACTGACCTAGCGGGCTAATTACAGTCATCTCCTTAGGAATAATCTCAGAGTCTATACTTAAGGTTCCAGATACTATACTAGCAACATAAGAATGTGTCAATCCAATATCAATTAATGTAGAACAAGGCAAACCAAAATCAAAAACATACCGGTTATGACATCCGATGCATCCCCTCCTCTCGATGTCTTGCTACATAGACCAACCCCGGCTGTCTTGCATCGGTGTTCCCTACACCTCTGCATTGTGTTCCACTACCCCGACCATAACCATCACCCCCTCTGGATGGACCGCGACCTCTCTACGGTTGTGGACCTCCTCTACCAGGCTGAGCATTAGTCTGTCCCACCGACCCTGCGCCACCCTGATCCTGTGGACAATCCTTTACCTGATGATCCGATAACCCACACCTAAAACATTTCCTGTCACCTATCCAACATTCGCCCGAATGAAATTTATTACACCCGTCACACCTCTGAGGTTGACCATTACCTCCAGATCTCACACCCCGACTCGGCCCATCCATCTTAGGTCTTTTTTGGAAACGCCCCGTTGACCCCAACATCCCAACACTCCTCTTATTCCTATCCCTGCTCTATCATTATTCTGCTTCTCGGATCGCTTAACTTCCTCTGCTATCTTAGCCTTTTCCACTAAAACCATAAATTATCGCTCTCGTTGTGTTGCTATCAACACACGCAGATCATCCCTCAGGCCATCCTCAAATCAAACATAATGCTCATGCTCCATGGCCATTATCCCTCGTGCATAACGACTCAAACATAGGAATTCTACTTCATATACAGCTACCGATCTATTTTCTGGATCAGATTCAGAAATGCCTTACGCTGCACATCCACAAAACTCGATCCGATGTACTTACTCTGGAATGCCGACTTGAAGAAATCCCAAGTAATGCGGTCAGCGACTGCACCATCCCTGACCGTAAGCCACCATTGGTACGCCTCATCCCAAGAAGAGATACCACTCCCTTCAGCTTCTCTTCCTCCGTGAAGTCGAGATCATCCATTATACACTCCACTGCTTCCATCCAATACTCAGCTGTACTAGGAGCTACACCAGAAATTCCCCTAAACACTTATGCCTCACTGGCTCTAAGTCACTCCGGCATAGATTTTAGAGCTCCCATACCCATGCCTACTCCCGCAACTCTTTCCAGCACTCGGAGCATCGCCTGAGACACCGCATTATATCCGCCTGCTTTGGTCCCGATATCTCGCCTCCACGGTGGTGGCACCGGTATCTCATTTCGACTCATGACCGACCACTCGGCTCTACACATAGCAATCTGCCTCTACCTCTACCACGCACACCACGCCCCCTAGTGCTCATTTCTAACTTTCATGATTTATCTAATTAAAAATTTTATGGATTAATAATTTCTTCCACTGATTAATAACGAACAATCTTATAGAAGGTAGTTTCAATAGTAGTTCTTTCAAATTCGAAATTATATCTACAAGGTTCAGTCTAAAGTCTGTATCTCCTAGTTCTAGAAACCACATACATTCAGCAGCAATATGCATTCCCAAACAGATTATCACATAAATGTATCAAACACGAAAGTAACATCCATAAACTCACCTTCGTCACACAAGGGTATTTTCGTTGTTTCACTACCCAAGGGTATTTTCGTAATTCTACCCTACAGGGGTATTTTTTAATTTCGCAAAATAGGGTATCTTGGTGATTTTACAAAATAGGGGTATTTTTGTCTTTTCGTAGAGTAGCGGTATTTTGGTAGTTTTACAAACCAGGGGTATTTCATGATTTCCACAAACTAAGGGTATTCCGGTAGTTTTCACAAACCTAGGGGTATATTAGTAATTTTACAAAAAATAAGGTATTGGTCCCTTTCGGGTTTTAGTTATGAACTTTGGCCCGTTAACAAGTCCTCACGGCTAAAGTGAACAGACACTACGCACCAGGTAGGATTCTAGTGAAGAGGAGGTGGGCCACTAGGACCGCTTAAATACCAAGCTCTCCTTAGATCCAATCCTAGACATGCATACGCCCGCTACCACACTCCAACCCGGTGACTTGTTCACGGACATGTTTAATTAGAGAAATTAAGTTTTATGGATTTTAAAAGTTGTTTAACTAGGCCTAAGGTCCATAAACCCTAGCATACTTGTCTATGTCCCTATAAAGCCTATCAAACCCAACATGCATACCTTATCAAGAGTTAGAATACTTTCCTGCGTGGATCGATTGCCAGTAGACTCGGATGCCATAATTCAATCAACTCAAAGCATTTTTCTTAAATCCACATCCATCTACAAAACACTACAAGACCCATTTTACAGTCCGAGTTTTGCAACTGGGCTCTGATACCAAAAATGTAACACCCTAAACACGGCCTATACGTTACGACCGAATCTGGTATGTCACAGGGTGAAGCAAAATCAAGTCTTAATTATACTTAGGAAAATCGAGATTTGAAAGAAAACTTTTTTTCTTATTACTGTGGTGTTTTGGAAACATCGATGTGTAGATTAATGAAACTCCACTTTTACTTTAATATTTAAACTGCCATGGTGTCAAATTTGATATAAATAGTAACTAATAAAAACCAAAGTACAACTTTGAAAAGCCTTATTACATAACAAAAGTCCCAAATCAAAATAAACTTATAGTAATACTGAGACTATAAAAGAAAGAAAAACAGAATTATGGCCTCCACGAGTCCGTCTCGCTCTCGCATCCACGAGCTACTACTCATCTGAAAAGTTAAGGAAATGGGTGAATCACAATGACTCAGTGTGTAAATTCTCCCACATTATACATAAGGCTTGTAGCCCACAGTCACATGTCAACATACAACATATGAATGTAATAAGCCCAACCCAAACCTAGTTTTTCCATCCTCTACACACCAACCCGTACCAGCCCATCACACCGTGGAGATTTCTACAATCACCCATCCATCCACTACACTCCATTTCGACAGTCAGGCTGCCAATTATACATGATCACTAGGTGACCAATAATACATCGTGGCAAAGCCACCGATCACTATGTGACCAAATAAAATATATATATCGTGGCAAAGCCACCGATCACAGTGTGACCAAAATTAGTGTAACACCTCTTACCCGAAACCTTTGCCGGAGTCGAGTATGTGGCATTACTAGACTTGACTACTAATTTGGGGCATAAAAATTTAAAGCTGTCCAACTGCATCATGCTGACTAAATTGACCATAACTCGAGTTACAAAACTCAAAATTTAGATCCGTAAATTTTCCTTGAAACTAGACTCATATAAATTTTTACCATAATTTTTCCAGAATTTTTCATGTGGCCAATTAGTACAGTTTATACATCAAAGTTACCCCTATTTCACTGTTTAATAATTCTGACCTATCTTTACAAAAATTCAGTTATCTCATTGTACAAAATTTCAATAATGTTCTTGTTTATTCCAATCAAAAATAGAATATTAATGATTCTAAACATATAAATTATGCTCCATAATTATTTTTGTACAATTTTTAACAATTTTTCCAAGACAGAACAGGGACTCACAAATTCATTCAGGACAAGTCTCACTAAAACTTAAATATCTCATAATATATAATTCCTTTGCCTAACTTGTTTCTTTCATATCAAAATAGACACAATAAACTTTAATTCTATGTCTTATTCACTTTCTAAATCAATTTCTCCTATGTTTGGTGATTTTCAAAATCACATCACTGCTACAACTAAAAACTGTTTCATAACAAAAATATGATTAACTAGTTTATAACTTCCTTACTCAATTTATTTAAACTCTATACCTTAACCATACATATATATATATATATATATATATATACCAGAAACAAATCCATATATAATTTAGGCCATGATCAAATTTAAAACATCCATTTACATACAAGCAAGTTATAAAATTCAAACATAGAAACGATACCTAACCAAAGGAAATAGCCATTTTGAATGGCTTATTTATACAATTCAAATTATCATTCAAGCATTAAACTAGCCTATACATGCCTTAAGTTTTTACGTCCAAACTTTAAAAGTACCAATATGAGTCGATAGTGTGGTTGACTTTGTTGACGATTTCCCGAGCAGTAGCGAGACCAAAATCTATAAAACAGAACATTGAACCACATAGAATAAGCTTACTAGCTTAGTAAGTCTCAAGCAATAATAATGTAACACTCAAACCCTTAAACATTTTATTCTTTAAACTTATGACATTGAATATAAATATTTCCATAAATGAATTTATGCGGGGCGAATAATAGCAGTTCATTAACCCAAGCATTTACACTTCATTACCATAATTCTGTAACTCATCGAACCATAGTATAAACATATATTACATGAATCACATGCTCCAAGTCACATAGGTACAACATTCATATCAACTATATTATCACATTCACAGTCTTTTCACTCTTAGCATTTCTACTTGTAACCGAACCTCCCAAAATAGTACATTTAAGCTCAAATTCTATCTTATACCATTCATACACATCGATCAATAAGCTCAATCACACATAACACCGTTCTTAACATAATATTTCAACCCAAGTAACATTAATCACAACTTACCTTATTTACGATTAATTCAATGAGACTTAAGCTTACGAGTTAAACATATAGTCTATCATTGCGAACTCCAATACCTCATTTAACTTAACATTTATCACTATTTTGCCTTTAACAAATAAATTACCATTTAAGCATAAGGTTCAAATGGAAAAATCAACTTTCAACCATCTACTCATTACATATGCATATCATTCAATAAGGCCACATAAATGAATATATATACACTTGTCCATTCAACATTTCATATATCCAAGTATTCAATATCAATGTAATAACAATATGACCACATAACCAAAGGTCCGAATATATATATATATATATATATATATATATATATGGTCTTTAGTCTCATTCTTGCCCAACTAAATTCACATATATGCTTATCTATTAGATCGAACATAGAAACTCATTTAATTAACTCATAGGCACTTACACTGTATGGTTGAATATAAATAACTTGTATTATCAACTTACTCAATAAACACCTCATGATGTAGTCTCATAAACCACAAGTTGATATTTCATCAACGGTATAAAACACCTTTAGACCAAAGGTCAGAAATTTAAACAAACGCGAAGCACGCTAGGCACTAAAGCCCAAAATAAATCAAGAAGCACGAGGCTGCTGGGCTCAAAGCCCGAGTAATAACACGGAGCGAGGCACGCTAGGCATTAAAGCCGAAATAAATCACCGACCACGAAGCACCTTTGAGCTCAAAGCAGAGTAATAACAAGCACGAGGGCACGCTGAGCATTAAAGCGAAATAAATCACCCGACGAAGCACGCTGAGCATTAAAGCTCGAAATAAATCAAACACGAGGCACCGCTAGGCTCAAAGCCCGATTATCAACCCAATCAACATACTCATACACATTACTTAATGCTAAAATCACATCCATCTCGTATACTTTATTTTACAATTTCATGTTAAACCGAACATAATTATTCACATCACATTCAACAAACAAATTTACTACAATTTCATACCCACATTGACCTACCTCTATTTTCTTGCCTTCAATACCAATTTTATCGTATACTACTTTAGTAAATAATTTCTCGACATAAATTTGTAAGAACTTACCTCGGTTGTCGTTAGGCCGTGTAAATCGACTATTCGAGAACCTTTGTCTTTCCAGATCCAATTACTTTTTCTTTGTTCTTGATCTAAACACATTAAAATTTAGCTCATTCAAGCACATTTCATCTCAATTTGTCCAAAAACACTTAAATAACAAATTACCATTTTGCCCCTAATGTTTCCCATTTTTACAAATTGGTCCTATTTACACAAAACACAAAATATGCAAGATCTCCCAACACCATAGCTTGGCGAACCTTCCACATAGCCATATGAATCCTTGCATTTCATTTATTTTGCATTTAAGTCTCTCACAAATTTATTTTCTCAATTTAGCCCTATTTACTCAAAATCACCAAAACCTTCAATACAAAACTTGTAAATCTTTAACATATTTTAATCTAAAACCATCAAATATCAAAACCATCCAAGCATGTTAATGGTAGAATCCTATACATAATATTTTCAAAAATTTAGGCATGGGTTGGGTAATATCTGAAGCAACAATCTCAAAAAGCGTAAAATTATCAAAACTAAAACCGACCATACCTTAATCAAGCTCTCTAAGTTGCGAAACTCAAAGCTCTACAATGGTGTTTTATTTTCTTACATTCGGCTATGAGAGGAGGAAGGTGATGATGGCTTTATTTTATGTTTTGTTTAATATATACACTAACTTTATTTCTTTATAAAATAATAACATAACCTTATATATTTAAAAAAATAATTAAACTAACATATATATAAAGGCTAACTTGGCGATTGTCAGTCCATCACTATGGTCAATGGGCTAATTGCCCTTTAGGACACCCACTTAAAAAGCCACAAGCAAATTAGTACATTACACCTTAGCATGCAACTTTTACGCTTTTAGCGATTAAATCCTTTTATCAAATTAAGCACTTAAAGGTAAAATTTTTCTCTGAAACTTTCACACATTTTAATTCACACATAATAAGCACAAAATAAAATATTAAAATATTTCTGGACTCAGATTCGTGGTCCGAAACCACCGTTCGATTAGGGTCAAATTCGATCATTACAAGTAGTGTATAAACATATATATATATATGGCGAAGCCACCGATCACAATGTGACCAATTAATCATGCACTTCCCCTTCATATCAACCCCATACCCCATGATCTACATACAAATCCTAACAAATGCAACATGCTATTCATAACACATCATTTTGCCATACATACATTTGGCCATGCAAAAGCGATACGGTCCGTGCACAGCAATCCTTGCCTTACCCCTAAGGGCATCACATTGTCTACCACCCTTTTTTGACTTTTCATCCCACACATATATTAGTACAGGTATAGTATAGAGTGTGAAGGTTTACACACCTGGTAACACGTAAAACGACACTCTATGTCGACACTATCACTAGTCGTCACAAGCGCTATCGCCAACTATTACGCTTTCGGAAGCCCCATAACGGTGGCCAATCTCAAACAATAGAGACCGTGCGCTTCTTCAATTTTGGGGTGGGACTATGGATCCAACCCCTTCCTTTGATTCAACGGCATTCGAGTCCATGAATGATAAACAACGAAACATTGGGTTAAGATACGAATAACGAAAGGAAAACCAATCGAGCAACTTAGAGAGAATTGAAACCCTACCTTGAGATCTCAAATGAAGTGATAGGATTCACTTGATTCCTTGACTTGAAATTCAATTGCTTCAACTAATCGAGTTTCCAAGTAGGCGCCCCAAAGAAAGTGTAAACACACAAGTCATTCATCGAGTCGATTAGCCATTCGGCTTTGGCTATCGGCGAAAGAAAAACAAAGGAATAAGAGAACGCTTCTTACCTTATCACGATGATTGAATAACACTTAGGGAATTCGGCACTAGCCCAACAATGAACAGGATTCGGTAATGATTAAAGTAGAAAATAACTAGAAGAGGGAGCCGCAAAGAAAAATAAAGATACTTCAAATAGAGGCTTAGGCATTTTGGTTTTAGAAGAAATATAGAAGAGATTTGAGAACAAGATCATTCGGCCATATCAAGAAAGTGGATATGGGAATAGAGTTAGGAGTTTTCGATTCTGGCAGAAAAAGAGAAGAAGAAACCCTCAATTGTCGAAAATAGGAGGAGAGGAAAAAAACTATGCTCTTAGAAAAATAATGGAAATTTGGCACACACTTAGCCACATCTAGCCGATTTCCCTTCTTGCACTCAGTGTCCCACATTCGGCCACCACCTACACTCAAATCCTATCCCACATTTTCCTATTATCCTTATCTTCCTATCTTCTGACTCAATCCACACTCACTCCTTTAGAGTCCCAGCCGGAACCACCTCTCAACTTCTCAGGCGCATATAATAAAAAAAACACTCATTTTTGCTTGACATGGGATTCGAACTTACTCCCTCACCACCTCCTTATGGCATCACTTGCCTATTCCCTTAGTGGCGCTTCGCTTGCAACTTTACCAGTTAGATTTTTGCGTTAATTTTCCCACTCAAGTACTCTTAAGGCCCACTTCACCTAGTTCTCCTTGCGGTGTCTAAAAGCAAAATTTCTACTGAGGCTCGAGCTTCACCTCAAGCCTTCCCAAAAGCTCTAAACACACAAACACACACACACACGCACATCATGGCATGCACACACAACACATCACAAATCAGAGCCCCCAATCTAGGATGTTACAATTAAGCTATCACAAAACATATCTATTCATACACAATCAATCCATTTGTCCATACTATATAGGAACCTAAACATCATCCAAACACACATCAAAATGTCATTTCGAATCCTAATTCAACTAACCAATATGCCATCCAAACGCACCACAATATACCAAGTCATCAAACATCATTTACCAAAACAAGATAACATTGCTTCATTTTATACATATAGCCCTAGTTCAAATATGTACTAAGTATATCACAATTTGACAATTTCAAGCCATCACGACATACCAAAAGGGATCATATTACAAGTATCTAAATGTGGTCTAAATGACCTAACTTGTCAAGACATTAAAGTCCAACAACAAAACATAATCTCAAAAAAAAAAAAAAAAACATATATATAATAAACACCCTATTTACATGCCACTCTTAACCAACTTCCAAAATTAAAAAAAGATATCTACCAAAAGTGTGGATGATAGTGTGAACTCCCAAATTGTTCCAATTGATGCCAAGATTTCAAATACGTACATTCTTGAAAACAAATCATATAAGTTTGATGTAACTTAGTAAGTTATATAAGCAACTTAGCGAACATAATGAAAACTTTATGATGTAATTTTAAGAGTCAATTAAACAATCTTGTTAAACACCGGCACATAGCCAGCTAGGCACATAGCACGTAAACACTAGCATAAAGGCACATAGGCACTTAGCACGATAACACGAGCACAAATGCACTGCTAGGCACTTAGCACGATAACAAAGCACAAAAACCTACTAGGCACTTAACTTGATACAGTTGGTGGTAAAGGCCTACTACGTTACATAGCCTAATAACACCCGACACAAAGCCTTCTAGCCACGTAGCATGACAACACTATATATACAATCATACATTTAAAAATATACTTAATAAGTTAACATATATTAACCAATATAGAATTTAAAGATAAATCCATTAACAAAGAACTTATATAACATACAAATTAAGTAAAATGAACTTACAAAATGGTTTGCGAAATCACAAAAGCATATAAACTACTCCACAATCTTTCCTTTTCATGATCATCAACACACTCGTGATTTAAAACAATGATTTCATTCAATTAACGAAATCAACAACCATAACTAATCATTCTATACAATTTAGTCTTTTATTAGCATTTTACAAAAGTGCCCTCAACTTTTTAATTTTAATCAATTTAATCTCTAAGCCCCAAACATGCAATCTACCCAATTCTTTTACACGAGAATTCTAAGCCGATTCTTCCATGGCCTCATACCTGCCCATACTTGCATTTATTTCTTTTCAAATACAACAATTTCAAAATTTTAGCAATCTAGTCCTTAAACATTAAAATCATCAAAAACTACTTTCTGAAATAGTATAATTTAACAACAAAGCTTAGAAATCTTTCAAAAGTTTCAAGAAAACAACTAAACTCAACAATGGCACAATCCATATGGTTTAACAGTTTACAAATTAATCCTCAAGCATGCTAGGTTAAGCTAATCTGAGTCCGAAACATAAAATCAAAACACATACCAATCAAATATTCAATAAAAAGGCTAAGAACCTAGCTTTTCCACCTTAGGTGGGAAGATGAAGAGAAACACAATTTTCTCTTAATTTTTGGTTTTAATATAATATATATACTTTGGTATTTTTGTAAATATTTCAACTTTCTTAATTAAACCTTGATTAATCTAAGTTTAAGCCTAATAAATCCATTTCCACTAATGAAAATCACCATCCCATTCCACTAACTAAATTTCATGATTTAGTTACCTTTTTAACCCCTTTAATTTAACTATTTAACTTTTATAGTTTTTACGATTTAGTCCTTTTACTTATTAAACCATCTAAATGATAAAATTTGTAACACCCCAAACCCGACCCTAGGCGTTCTGTTGGATCTGGCGTGTCACATGGAAAGGTTGTTAAAGAAACTTTGCAATTTTAAAAACTTCGTCTTTTGTATTTATTTTGAAAATCGACTGAGTTTAAGGTTTTCTTGTAAACTTTAATTATTAATACTAACGATCGAAAATAGGTTTTTGATAAAAACCGAAAGTAGTGGTGTTCAAAAATGTGACATTTTGAAAACAATGTTGGTAGTTCTAAGAAAATTTCCGTATTAAATGATTTATTTGCTTGTTATCCATTTGTTAACATTTTGGAAAAATGCTTGTTTGAGTTTTTACTATTAGAAAAACTCCATATTTAACGTTCATAAAATATAATAACTGACATTAAATAAAAAAACCAAATTAAAATCCAGAAGGCCTTATTACATAACAAATTCCTAATTATAAATAAGTTTAAATAAAGAAAAGCGAAGTTTACCAAGAAATAACACATGGCCATTAAAGTCCTCCTTGGCTTCCAATCCTTGAACTAGGGTTTCTGCAAAATTAAGCGAGAGGGTGAGTCACGAGGACTCGGTGTATTATTCCCTTATGAGTAAAATATGGGCATTTCATCTCAATTTGTCCAAAACACTTAAATAACAAATTACCATTTTGCCCCTAATGTTTCCCATTTTACAAATTGGAGTACATTACACCTTAGTAGTATATGAACATATATATATATATATATATCGTGGCAAAGCCACCGATCACAATGTGACCAATTAATCATGCACTTCCCCTTCATATCAACCCCATACCCCATGATCTACATACAAATCCTAACAAATGCAACATGCTATTCATAACACATCATTTTGCCATGCATACATTTGGCCATGCAAAGAAACGATACGGTCACGTACCTGGCAATCCTTGCCTTACCCTTAAGGGCATCACGACTGTCTACACAGCCCTTTTTTTGGCTTTTCATCCCACACATATATTAGTACAGGTATAGTATAGAGTGTGAAGGTTTACAAACCTGGTAACACGTAAAACGACACTCTCTATGTCGACACTATCACTAGTCGTCACAACTGCTATCTGCCAACTATTCTGCTCAGAAGCCGGCCTATAACCCGGTGGCCAATCTCGAACAATAGACACCGTACGCTTCTTCAATTTTGGGGCTGGGACTATGGATCCAACCCCTCCCTTTGATTCACTGGCATTCGAGTCCATGAATGATCGCTTAACGAAACATTGGGTTAAGGTACGAATAACGAAAGGAAAACCAATCGAGCAACTTAGAGAGAATTGAAACCCTACCTTGAGATCTCAAATGAAGTGATAGGATTCACTTGATTGCTTGACTTGAAATTCAATTGCTTCAACTAATCAGGATTTCCCGGAGTAGGCGCCCCAAAGAAAGTGTAAACACACAAGTCATTCACTGAGTCAATTAGCCATCCGGCTTTGGCTATCAGAAACTGAAAGAAAAATAAAGGAATAAGAGAGCACTTCTTACCTTATCACAGTAGATTCAAATAACACTTAGGGGAATTTGGCACTAGCCCAACAGTGAACAGGATTCGGTAATGATTAAAGTAGAAAATAACTAGAAGAGGGAGCCGCAAAGAAAAATAAAGATACTTCAAATAGAGGCTTAGGCGTTTTGGTTTTAGAAGAAATAGAGAAGAGATTTGAGAACAAGATCATTCGGCCATATCATGTAAGTGGAGATGGGAATAGAGTTAGGAGTTTTCGATTCTGGCAGAAAAAGAGAAGAAGAAACCCTCAATTGTCGAAAATAGGAGGAGAGGAAAAAAACTATGCTCTTAGAAAAATAATGGAAATTTGGCACACACTTAGCCACATCTAGCCGATTTCCTTCTTGCACTCAAGGTCCCACATTCGCCACCACCTACACTCAAATCCTATCCCACATTTTCCTATTATCCTTATCTTCCTATCTTCTGACTCAATCCACACTCACTCCTTTAGAGTCCCAGCCGGAACCACCTCTCAACTTCTCAGGCGCATATAATAAAAAAAAAACACTCATTTTTTATTGACATGGGATTCGAACTTACTCCCTCACCACCTCCTTATGGCATCACTTACCTATTCCTTTAGTGGCGCCTGCTTGCCACTTTACCAGTTAGATTTTTGCGTTAATTTTCCCACTCAAGTACTCTTAAGGCCCACTTCACCTAATTCTCCCTTGCAGTGTCTAAAAGCAAAATTTCTACCGAGGCTCAGGCTTCACCTCAAGCCTTCCCAAAAGCTCTAAACACACCAAACACACACACACGCACACATCATGGCATGCACACACAACACATCACAAATACAGAGCCCCCAATCTAGGATGTTACAATTAAGCTATCACAAAACATATCTATTCATACACAATCAATCCATTTGTCCATACTATATAGGAACCTAAACATCATCCAAACACACATCAAAATGTCATTTCGAATCCTAATTCAACTAACCAATATGCCATCCAAACGCACCACAATATACCAAGTCATCAAACATCATTTACTAAAACAAGATAACATTGCTTCATTTCATGCATATAGCCCTAGTTCAAATATGTACTAAGTATATCACAATTTGACAATTTCAAGCCATCACGACATACCAAAAGGGATCATATTACAAGTATCTAAATGTGGTCTAAATAACCTAACTTGTCAAGACATTAAAGTCCAACAACAAAACATAATCTAAAAAAAAAAAACATATATATAAAAAACACCCTATTTACATGCCACTCTTAACCAACTTCCAAAATTAAAAAAAGATATCTACCAAAAGTGTGGATGATAGTGTGAACTCCCAAATTGTTCCAATTGATGCCAAGATTTCAAAGACGTACATTCTTGAAAACAAATCATATAAGTTTGATGTAACTTAGTAAGTTATATAAGCAACTTAGCGAACATAATGAAAACTTTATGATGTAATTTTAAGAGTCAATTAAACAATCTTGTTAAACACCGGCACATAGCCAGCTAGGCACATAGCCCGTAAACACTAGCATAAAGGCCTGCTAGGCACTTAGCCTGATAACACAGGCACAAAGGCCTGCTAGGCACTTAGCCTGATAACACCGGCACAAAAACCTACTAGGCATTTAACTTGATAACAGCGGTACAAAGGCCTACTACGTACATAGCCTAATAACACCAGCACAAAGCCTTCTAGCCACGTAGCATGACAACACTATATATACAATCATACATTTAAAAATATACTTAATAAGTTAACATATATTAACCAATATAGAATTTAAAGATAAATCCATTAACAAAGAACTTATATAACATACAAATTAAGTAAAATGAACTTACAAGACTGGTTTGCGGAAATCACAAAAGCATATAAACTACTCCACAATCTTTCCTTTTTCATGATCATCAACACACTCGTGATTTAAAACAATGATTTCATTCAATTAACGAAATCAACAACCATAACTAATCATTCTATACAATTTAGTCTTTTATTAGCATTTTATAAAAGTGCCCTCAACTTTTTAATTTTAATCAATTTAATCTCTAAGCCCCAAACATGCAATTTACCCAATTCTTTTACACCAGAATTCTAGCCGATTCTTCCATGGCCTCATACCTGCCCATACTTGCATTTATTTCTTTTCAAATACAACAATTTCAAAATTTTAGCAATCTAGTCCTTAAACATTAAAATCATCAAAAACTACTTTACGAGATAGTATAATTTAACAACAAAGCTTAGAAATCTTTCAAAAGTTTCAAGAAAACAACTAAACTCAACAATGGCACAATCCATATGGTTTAACAGTTTTACAAATTAATCCTCAAGCATGCTAGGTTAAGCTAATACGAGTCCAGAAACATAAAATCAAAACACATACCAATCAAATATTCAATAAAAAGGCTAAGAACCCTAGCTTTTTCCACCTTAGGTGGCGAAGATGAAGAGAAACACAATTTTTCTCTTAATTTTTGGTTTTAATATAATATATATACTTTGGTATTTTTGTAAATATTTCAACTTTCTTAATTAAACCTTGATTAATCTAAGTTTAAGCCTAATAAATCCATTTCCACTAATGAAAATCACCATCCCATTCCACTAACTAAATTTCATGATTTAATTACCTTTTTAACCCCTTTAATTTAACTATTTAACTTTTATAGTTTTTACGATTTAGTCCCTTTTACTTATTAAACCATCTAAATGATAAAATTTGTAACACCCCAAACCCAGCCTAGACGTTACGACTGGATCTGGCGTGTCACATGGAAAGGTTGTTAAAGAAACTTTGCAATTTTAAAAACTTCGTCTTTTGTATTTATTTTGAAAATCAGCTTCAGGTTTAAGGTTTTCTTGTAAACTTTAATTATTAATACTAACAGTCGAAAATAGGTTTTTGATACGAAAACCGAAAGTAGTGGTGTTCAAAAATGTGACATTTTGAAAACAGTGTTGGTAGTTCTAAGAAAATTTCCGTATTAAATGATTTATTTGCTTGCTATCCATTTGTTAACATTTTGGAAAAATGCTTGTTTGAGTTTTTACTATTAGAAAAACTCCATATTTAACGTTTCATAAAATATAATAACAGCATTAAATAAAAAAAAACCAAATTAAAATCCCGAAGGCCTTATTACATAACAAATTCCTAATTATAAATAAGTTTAAATAAAGAAAACGAAGTTTACCCAAGAAATAACACATGGCCACCCCAAAGTCCTCCTTGGCTTCCAATCCTTAAACTAGGGGTTTCCTGCAAAATTAAGCAGAGGGGTGAGTCACGAGGACTCAGTGTATTATTCCCCTTATGAGTAAAATATGGGCCTATGCCCACAGAAGCAATTTGGTCGAAGCCCATACGTATCGATTTGGGTCTTAGCCCTAACAACATGGCATATCAGATAGTGAATGCAATGCAACCCAACCAGACCTAGTATTCCATCCGCTACACACCACTCCACATGTCCAACCTCAACACACTTGTGGGGATTTCTACAATCAACCCTCCATCCGCTACACTCCTCATTGGTAGTCATGCTAACAGTCATACTGCTTAAAGCCGATATAATGTGATAGAGTCACTGATATACGTGGCCTAGCCACTGCAATAATGTGACAGAGTCACCGATTATGTGACACCGAGCCATCGAAATAATGTGACAGAGTCACCGATATACACTGCCCATTTTCATCAATAACATATCATAATCCCATGCAAACATATAATCATGATATAATCAATGCAACATATGTCAATGTAAATCAATTACTCAGAGCATAAAGATGTACATGATAAGGTATTTACGTGACACAATCAAGAGCTAACTAACCTGGTATCTCCGATTTTACCCCTCAAGGGTAACTCAACAGCTGTTACCAATGTTTCAGCTTTTAAACAATTCATATACTTATTATTAATCAAACAGAAGATGGTGTGAGAAATACACACATGATTATGCGAAGGACTAACTTTTCTTATCGTTTCTACTCTCACTAGTGAGAATAACCACTATCTGCCTATCCCAAACGGATGTCGGGTCACTATCAGAACCCGACAAAAAGTCTCGAATCGCCAACACAACACGTCATTTGAACTTGGGAGTAGAGACTATGAGTTCACTTCCCTCAGGCTCCTTTAATGCACCCTCTTTGGATCGGCTAGCACTCACATCCATGAAGAGAGCCTTGATCAATACTCAAAGAGAAACGTTGGTTGTCTAACAAGAGAATTTTGTTAAGGCAGACTAAAACAAAAAGGAAATAATAGCCAAGAAACCAAAAGATGACTTCTTACCTTAATAATCAACGCAAATTAGTTCTATCCTTTTGACTGGTTTCCCCTAGTTTGACACAAGTAGGTTCTTGATCAATCGAGAATCGAGCCCTTACATAACGATAAACAACACCACGCAAGATCGAGGTAATGACTGCTCGACTTATAACATCACTATTCACCACCACTAAAAAAGGAAAAGAAAGTGTTACCTACTCTACGGAAAAACCCAAGTACGAGATTCGATCCTTAGTGCCTAAGAACCCGAATGGAATGGTAAGATTTGGCAATCAACGGACCTTCAAGCTTCAGACTACAAACTGTTCGGCTACTGGGGTTCACCGAAGTAAACGTTCCATAACGAGAGAAGAAAGAAGGGATTAGCCGAGATCTAATCATTAAAGGAGATAGCCACTTCGGCTAAGAGCAACTTAAGACCGAAAAGAGAAATACAAAGATAAACAGAATTGCCCTTACCTTGCAATTACGGTTGAGTTGAAGGAGAAAAGAGATTCGGCCACCCCACTCAAACAATTACGAGAGATGAACGCAATAAGAAAAAGTGAGAAGAAGAAGAGAAACAAAATAAAAGGAGGGGTGATATAAGTGAGGAAAGGTTCGGTTATGGTAAAGAAAACAAGTTGTAGTAGATGAACAAAGGAAATTTGGCTTAAGGAGAGAAAATGGAAAAGCAATGGAGAAAAACCAAGTTTCGGATGTAGATCACAATAGGAAAATATGAGAGGAGAAAAGTTCAAAATGGACTTAGATGACACTAAAAGAAAACGGTGTGAAAAGGAGGAGAAAAACAACTAAAAATTTGGCAATGCTTAAGAGAACCAAAAATGCAAAATTTGAAAGAGAAGAAAAAGAATGGCTACAAGCACCTAATGGAAATTTCGGCACTCTCCCTACACACTATGACCCAAAAATGCTAAAATGAACATGCCTAAGACTGAAAAAAATTTTGGCACCCACCTATCCTAGCTAAAATCGAAATGCTCCCTCCTTAGCATCTTCCCACATTCGGCCAACCACCTACCCCACACCAAATCCCTTATTTTGCTCCACCAAGTTCTCCCCATCACCCTTTCAAATTGGTTTGACCAATTCAACTCCTCAATTCCCTCTCCACCCACCGTTTGAACTATTTGACTCCTTCAACAACCACCTAGGTAGAGTCCTAGCCGAATGCCACCTCTTCCCCTCATTGTGCACAAAAATTTATGTCTCCTCAATGCAACAGATGCAATTCGAACTCCTTTCCCCTTGCTCTGCCAGTGACACCACAACCACTCCACCTCATGCTCACTTTGTGTCATCAAACACAACTAAATATCCTTAAAGCCTACTTCCCCTAGCTCTCCCCCCTCATGCCCAAAAACAAAAATTTTACCAAGGCTCTAGCTCAAACCCGAGCCTCCCCAGGGCCCCCAAACACACCTAAATAACAAGCAAAACGGGCCAAGCACATAAAATAGCACAAAATACAAAACCCCTAATTCTAGGTTGTTACAAAATTTATTTTCCAAAATTTAACATGACTTTAAAGACTTCAGAAATATCCCAATAAAAAATATTTACGAATTATTTTGTCAGAATTATGGTCTTGAAACCACTATTTTTGTCACCACTAAAATCGAATTGTTACACATTATATATGGATGAGCAATGAATTATGAAATTGAAATACCTGATATGTTACATGCCATGTTTTGATTTTAATTACATGTGAATTGTGCACTTTCCAACTTTGTGAGGTTGTGTTTATATTGAAGGAAATTTGGCATATGTTATTTTGACATTATGTTTGGTTGTTTAACTTAATATGTTTGGTAAGTTTAAGATCCTTTATATGAGCATACTAAGCACTAATTTCTTACGTAATTGTTTTTCTATATTTTGTAAATAATTCGAAAGCTCGAACGGTTAGAGTGAACATTGGAGTACAATCACACTATCCATCAATCCATTTGGTAATTTTGGCTAATGGTTATAAGTGGCATGTATAGGTTGTATGTTAATTTGATATGTTTTGGGTTGTGCCAAGCTTTGGTGCATCCTATTACTTTTTGGTAACGGTTGTGCATGGTCTTTTGGAAGTTAGAAATGAAATAGTGGAGTGATATGTTTTTGGATGGTTGAATTGGTATGTTTTGAATGTATTAAGAATGTTTTGCTAACTTGACCATGTAAAATGTTTTGAGCTTATACTTTACCTATTTGCATATGTATATGCCTTAGCATTAGTTGGTATGTGCTTGTGTTAATATGTGAAATTGGTCACTTGTGTATGACTTGCAAAAGAGCATGGCTAAGAGTTATGATTTGATAATGGAGTAACTAAATGGTTTGTGCGTGATGTATGTTTTGGTCATGGACTTATGGTGTTGAGATTGATGTGTTTTAGGTGAATGACTTATGGTGTCTAATGAAAACACATTGGTTAATTTTATATTGAATGATTTTTGACATGTTTTAGGTGACTATAGATTGTATGGCTTGGTAGATCTGAAAGGCGTTTGAAATGGCTTATTTTAGGGGTTACTAAAGGAGCACACGACCTGGGGCACGTGCTATCACACGACCATGTGCCACACACAGCCACCCCATACGATCGTTTGTCATTTTAATTTCAAGTGCAAGTTTCACACAGTTTGTCATGTCACATCCCAAAAAACAAGATAGTAGAAATTGGGTTAATGAACCAATAGTGGTCACACCTGATTTTTTTTATATGACCTTGGTACATTTTTCAATATATAAGATCAAGTATAGTGAGTAAGTAGCGGTGGAGCTGTCATTGATGATCTGAGCTTGAATCCCCTCCCTCTCATTAATTTTTGTTCGGTGCAAATTTTCTTCAAACCCTTAGCAAAGGGCATACCATATTTTTAAAATAAATGTTGTAAAAGTGTTAACAAGTAAGTGAGTTAGTCTAATGGTTAAGAGCTTAATTAGTTTCGTACAGGTCTTATGTGCAATTCTCCACATTCTCATGTTTTTTTTTATTACATGGTCAAAACCCCATAGTTTCCATATAAGAAAAGATTTTTTCCTCCTTTAGCTAGTCAACCTTCATCATTTATCCCCCTTTTCACTCCACGTTTCTCATGGTCCACCTTTCATGCCTTTGTCCCCCACAAATTCCATTTTCTCCCTTTTACCAAGCTTCAACCGTCCATCCTAGCAAAGTAGGCTATGACTCTCATTTTCTCTCATTTTGGTTTCTCCTCCTCCTCTATTGACTGATTCCTCCATTGCTCCTCTCTTGTTCCTCATTTCTCTTCCATTTTCTTCTTTTTTGAGCCGCTTTTGAACCCCTTTTTCTCCACTCCTATTCCACCTTCCACCACCATTCATTAACCACACCACCACTGCACCACCACCTCACCACCACCACCGTGATCAATTTTCCTTCTCTTTTTCTCTCTACTTCTCAACCAAGTGATTTTTTCTCCACATTTATGCATATTATTTATTTTGAAAACCTTGCTGGAAATTTATTATTTCCAAACCAAAAATTTCATCCTATTATCCATCTTTCTCAATTTCATTAAATTAGATTGATTCAACTCGTTACCATACAAAACAAGCGTATGTAATGTGTTACTAGTCGATTTTGTCACATTTCTTCCATCCTTTTTTCCTTTATTACGACCACTTTGGATCGCAAGAAATTTTGGAAGTGAATTATATCTCCGACATAAGTATTATAATGACTATTTGCTATCAACTTAGGATCACCCATTGCTTTGGAAGTGAATCACGACATCAGAATTAATCATAACAGTAAATAGGATTGTTTTAGCTAAATCAAAGTGTGGGTGTTCGAAGTAGACTAGTGTTGCATTGGATCTTCTACGTCAGGTGTGCGTCTAATCTCAAATAAAAATAGATATCTGTTAATTCTAGTATTTAAATAAATATCATTATTTATATTATGTTTTATACAAATACTTAAAGTATTCCAATAAAAAAAAAGAGTTCAACCCATGGATGTGTATTATACCAAGTAAGTGAGATGTTGTGTGGTTATGATTTTCACTGTTTGAAAAGCATGTTATTCTCATTCTCATGTTATGTGATACTATGACATACTTGATTTTAGATGAAAAACAAATTGTGATATGTTGATATCTTGAAACAATACGTGAAATGCATGTTAAACATGCCCGCATGATATTACATATTGAGAAATTTGATTTTGCATGTTTCAACATATCCAATGTGATAAGTGATATCTTGAAATGAAAAATATGTTTATATATATGTTGATTATGGACATATCACATACATGGAGTGGGACATTGTAAGGAGGAAGAATTGGTGGCTTCGTTCACAACCTACATAGCAGCTTGTCTGCAAAATTGATGGTTTATCCACAACCTATATGGAAACTTGTCTACGGATATTGGTGGCTTCGTCCACATATATTTTAAAAAAATTGCATAACAGTTTTTACAAAAATTGCACTGCCATGATCAAGTGCATAAAATTGATTATGTTCTTTATTATTATTTAACTTATTGTTATTTAATTTGTTATAAGAATAATACTGAGCTTAAAAGCTCACCCTTTTAGTTTCATAACCATTTCAGGTGTAACACCCTTTACCCGTATTCTACATCGAACCGGGTACGAGGCATTACCGCACTTAACTCACATGATCATACAACTTTGGGTTATCAAATTTCATTCCAAATTAAAACTTTTCCATTCACATATCTAACATCCTTATAATGGGCCTACGAGGCCCTAAATATACTTCTGGAAGGTTTTAGAAATAAATCAAAACTTGTACGCACTTTGGAAAATTTTACCTATACAGGAGCTACACGCCTGTGTGGTATTTCACACGCCTGTGCTTTACACCCGTGGTTGACACTAACTTGCATCACATGGTCAGCCACACGCCCGTGTGCTGTACCTGTGGTCGACACTAACTTATTCCACACGGCATATCACACGCCCGTGTGCTTCAACCATGTGGCGATTTAAATTCCAATTTTAAGGTGCAAACTTCACACGGCCTGGGCAGTACCTATGTCTATGGCCGTGGCTCCCACATGGCTGAGACAGACGATGGTGTCTCTGCCCGTGTGTTTACTACTAAGCTTACTGACTGGCAATTCTAACATGCAAGGGGACACACGGCCTGATCACACACCTATACGATTGACCGTGTGTCACACACGACCTAGACACATGCCCGTGTGCCTACCCATATGGACAAGAACAAGGTTATTTTCCAAGCTCTTTCATCACCCTAACTCACTCAAGCATAACTCACCCTCCCCCATCAATTCAATCATGCATTTTCATAACCAAACAAACCAATCATATACTCTACACAATCATGAATAACCTCTTCTTATCATTGATTGATAGTAAAGAGCCATTTCCTATGGCAGTATACAAAAGATTTCATCTATGAGGAGCCAACACATTTGGCCAAAATAACAAAACAATTTACCTAGTCTAGCCCCCTTAACATGCCATTGTCATACTCAAAATGCTAGTTCTAAATATACTGAGATGAACTGATAGTATAGGTGATCTTCCAATTATCTTCGTATCCCGACCCGACTCTTTGACACTATAGAACAAGGGAAAAGAAAGGGAGTAAGCTTTAAGCTTAGTAATTTTACATGTAAACGATAAACATCATAACATGTGCTAATCAATAAATAGCATTTCACAATCCAAGATCATGCTTATTCATTCATCTCTTACAACATTCCAATGATATCACAGACCAAATGCTCTTGTTATTTAACATACATTCCTGCACTTAATCACCACATGATCACATGAAACAACACATCACAATTACACAATAAGCCATTCTTAGTAATACCAAACACTCGGTGGTTTCACACTTAGCCCACCATTCATCTTTAACAGGGTGGTATCGCACATAGCCCATCAACAAGAATATTTATTATGGTATCGCACATAGCCCACCAAATGATAATATAAACGATGGTATCACACATAGCCCATCATGAATAAATAATAATGTGGTATTGTACATAGCCCACCAACAAGAGTGATTAAGGTGGTATCGCACAAGCACACCATTACTCACTACGGATAATATTCCACATTTACATATCTATTTCAACATTCATATGAAAATAATTCATTATATACCGATTTCAATCCATTTAAATCATAAGTATTCTCAATCATACAATGCATTGATAAGCAACAACATGTGTATTTAGGATGCATCATTTACACATAAACTTACCTCGGTGCAAAATGCGTTAAATCGCGATTTAATCTGAAATCTTGCCTTTTCCCCAATCAAGGTTGATTCCTCGCTCTTCTTGATCTATAACAACAAAATCACTCATTTAAATCATTTTATGATCATAATGCATCATAGTCTCTACTTAGGAAAAAATGACCATTTTGCCCTTGTACTAGGGCAAAATAACGCCCCATAGGCTCGTAAATCATTTTTAACACATTTTCTCATTAAACAAGCCTAGCTGAACATTTATTTCTCCTACAACTGCTCACAATTCCAACTATTTTAGGCATTTATTACTAAATTACAACATTTACAACTTGGTCCCTTTTAGGTGTTTTCATGACAACACCTTTCACAAAAGTTGTTTCTCAACCTACTAATATTCATTTTCTTCCATAAAAACTCAGTAAACAACATGAGCACTTTCATGGCAAGTCCCTAAAATTTCAATCATTTTGCAAAATAGTCCCCTTATTAGCTAGCTTAAGCTTTAGGGATTCCAAAAGTACAAAAATTACCAAATAAAACCACCAAAATCACTTACTTGCAAGGAGATATCTTGGCTGAAAGTTTGGTCTCTCAAATCCCCTATTTTCCCTTCAATTTTTGGTGGAAGAAGAAAGATGAATAGTGAAAGATCATATCTCATATTTTTATCTTATTTTATTCACTTTTTATCACCTAAAGTCACCAAATTTTGACTAAAATTAATGCTCTTGTCCCCTTAAGCTATATGGCTGGCCATTACACATCTAATGGCCTAATTTCATTTTACGGACCTCCAATTTGATATTATTTGGCTATTAGACACCTCTACCACTTAAAATGGAATTTTTACACTTTATGTGATTTAGTCTTTTTTTCACAATTAAACATATAATTGCTAAAATTAATGTAACACCCCTAACCCAAATCGTCGCCGAAATAGGGTTAAGAGGCATTACCGAACAATCAGAATATTTCACATCCATTTCACAACACAAAGTCAATCATCAATCAAACATATTCAAATACTAGCATATAGTCTCTTATTGAGGTCTACGAGACCTTAAACATGTGTTCGTAAGAGGTCGAGACTAAACCGAACACTTATGAAAATTTTTAGAATTTTAAACATTCTTCAATACTGCAAAAGTCACACGCCCGTGCAATCAAGCCGTGTGCCTCGTATGACTACCAAACATGCCCATGTGTCTAGGCCTTGCCAAAACAGAGCATACATACTGACTTATCCCCACGGCCACTAGTCACGCCCGAGTGCCATGGCCAGGTGAAATTACACTAGTTGCTGACTTGGTCACACGGCCACCATGCACACCCATGGGCTACAGCCGTGTAACCTGCTCAGACACACTTCGAAGTGGCCCTTGAGCCATACAGCAGAGACACATGACCGTGTCCCTTGGCCATGTATGCAAAATAGGTCATTTGCAAAGCCAATTTGCTAACCACAAAGGTCATTCCTACAAACACAATTGCACATTTTCTCACACACAATTTGGAAACTAAATACATACATCACCAAGCATGATTCATCCACATTATCACTAGATCCTAATGGCATTAATCCATCACCATGCTTACCATTCATAAAACATTTTCATACCATCAAGTCATACCATAATATGCATCATATACCAAATCCACTCATGCATATAGCCAACATATCTCCAACCACATCACATGGCTATTTACACATTTCCAATATGTGTCAAAACAACTAGCCTATACATGCCATATTCAAATATACACATCTTCAAAAGTACCAAAATAGATTACCGATAGTGTGAAATGATGCTGACTATCCCCGGATCCGAGCTAGCTTTACTGACACTATAAAATAGAGAAGCAAATCACACAGTAAGCTTTTAGAAGCTTAGGAAGTTCGTAATATAATACAATTAACTCATTGAATCAAATCAATGTACAAATTGAACCATCACATAGATAATTTACCAATGATACACAATTTCAACTATATCCAATAATCACATAGCATTCCATTCATCTACTTTCAATTTCACCAACCACATAGGTATCATACATACCTTTGCCAACACTTAGTTACTCACCAACCATGCTATCCAACCATCACATAGATAAAGACACAACTAGGCACATTATCTCAACCACATACTAAAATATCTACTCATTCAACTCTTAAATCTATCATCAACCACATAGGTTCAAATGTACCTTAATCAACACATAGTTACTCACCATTCATGCTACTCAATTGCTCAATATTACCTCTCATTCAACCTTTCCTATTCCTTTCATTTATTCGCACACTTAGTGACAATTTCATAACCGAAATATAATCGTCATCACACACTAAGTACCGATATGTTAAACCAAACTTATATCGGTATCGCACACACAGTGCTAATCGTTAAAGCCGTAGCTTCTATTGTTTCGCACACACAGTGCTAATCAACTCTATACCAACTCAATTTTGCACACTCAGTGCCTCAATACTCGAACTCGTACATAACATATTCTATTACATTAATAAAATTCATTCATTTCTCATCACATAGACACTAGTTCATAAGCAAGTATTATATCCGAACTTACCTTGGACGTCGAAATACTAAAACGGTCGATTAATCGAGCACTTTGTCTTTCCCTCGATCTCGATCCGAACCTCTACTTTCTTGGTCTATACACATTCAAATTCAATCCATTCAATCACCAATTCATTCAATTTTTTCCACACACACTTATTTAGGGAATTTTACAAAATAGCCCTCATATTTTCACATTTTGACACTTTAGTCCCTATTTCATCAAGTCATAAAATACACACAATTTCAAATCACATATGCTTAGCCAAATTCTTTCCATGCTAATACAAGACCACACATTTCATTTAGTTTTCATTTTAGTCCTTCAATTTATAGTTTTCTCAATTTGGCCCAATTTACACAAATTCACCAAAATTTCAAAGACAAAATATGTTTATCTTTCACCTATCTTTCATATTTCATCATCAACTAACACATAGCTCAACATTCATCAATGGCATATCTCAAAATCACTATCAATTTCAAAAATTTAAGCATGGGTTTGAAAGAGCACAAAGCAATGTTTACAAAAACATAGAAATTATCAAAAATCGAGCTCAAAACATACCTCAATCAAGATGAACAAGGGCTAAATATCAGAAAGCTATAAACCCTTCTTTTTCTTCTTCAAATTCGGTGGAAGAGATGAGAATATAGCCATCTCATTTGTTTTTTTAAATTAATATTTACTTATTAGTCATTTTACCATTTTGCCCTTAATGAATATTAATATTAACAACCAATGCCATGCTATCATCTTCCACTAACCATAAAATGGGCTAATTACAATTTAAATCCTCCAAATTATAAAGGCAACAACTTTTAAGTACCTATCAATCAACACACAGCATTTTACACTTTATGCAATTAAGTCCTTTTTGCTAATTAAGCACACAATCAATAAAATCTTCACATAGAAATTTCACATAGACCAAAACACATACCGCAAACACAAAGAATAATATTAAAATATTATTCTAACCTCAAATTTATGGTCTTGAAACCATTATTTCGACTAGGGCCTAAACCGGGCTATTATAATTAAAGCACCAAAATTTTCATATAGTTATATATTTATGCCATAACACAAAAGTAATACTAAAATAATTTTCCTCAACCTTGGATTAGTGGTTCCGAGACCATTATTCTGGCTAGCCCCAAAATCGGGCTGTTACATCAGGTGATTCAGGGACATAGGGCTTGGATTCAGCTTACGGAGGAGCTTCTCGGATCTATTTTTAATAAATGGTTTATGAACTATTGGGTTGTTATATTGGACTTTTATTGGGTTATTTTTACTTTAAAATTTTAAACTATCATGCATGCATGTTTGATGAGCTTACAACTAATTTGAATTGTGGTTATTTAAAATACTTTTTTATTTTCACTTGATTTTAACTAAACTTTTAAATTTAAGTTTATGATTTTCTAAGTATTTTCAAATTTCCGCTGTGAAAGATATTTACCAAAAGCATTTTTAAGAACATATTAAGAAATACTACAAACTCCTTATTTTAATGACTTAAGACGAAATCTCAATAAACAAATGAACTTTCAAAATATTTGTGTTTTAAAGTGTTTTTCAAAACTAAATTACTCAGTATTTAAATTTTAGAGTTTTCTTAAAAACAACTAGAACAAATGTAACACCCCAAACTAGGTCTATGCGTTAGGACGAGATTTGGTTTGTCACACAGATCGAACATCCATTTAATTCTCTAATGATTTAGGTAAAACAGTTCTACAAAACCTTTAGAATGTGAAGTTTAGTAAAAAAATCAAGAAATTGATTTAAAATCGATGAATAAAGAAATACTAGTTTGAAATCTTATCATTTAGTATTTTAATTGTCAAAAACCTTGAAGTAATTTTTAAAGAGTTCAAAAGAATTTGAAAAAACAAGAATATTTAAAGAATCTCATATGTTTTAAAACAAAATGTTTAAGGAAACATTATAGAATTAACATAAGCCCATATTAAATGTCTAAAACAAAATTAAATCCATCCACACATAAAAATCCATAAAATATTAATAAAGGCCTTATTACATCATACCCAAAATAGTAATTAAAAGAATTCACTTAATAAAAGTTCATAGTTTATAAAACCCATGTTCGAAGTATGGCCTCCACGAAGTCATCCTCGACCCAAGCCTTCGTCAATTGCCATTACCTGATATGAATAATTAAACAGAGTGAGTTACTCAGAACTCAGTGTATAACTCATTTACCACATTCATTGGGCCAGATCATCAAGACATTATTTTGGGCTTGAGCCCATTTACGGGTTTAACAATAAAATAAATAAAATGCATGTAAAATGAAATTCCCAACCAAACCTAATTTCCATCCGCTACACACCACCCGTACCAACCAACACACCTATGGGGATCAAGTCAACCCACCCCGCCAACACACCAATCGTAGGCATAAAGCCATTTTAAATAATATTGTGGTGCACCACCGAACTAGATTGTGACAAAGTCACCGAACTAGAGGCATTAAGCCATTTAAAATATATTTGTGGCAGAGTCACCGAACTAAATTTTTTGGCAACAGGCCTTTCTTCTCTTCGTCAATTATCCCAACCCATGCAATCATGTATGCATAACAATATATATATCCATATAATAATTTAACGAAATCCCATAATACATGTGATTCCAAAAATTCAAATTTTCATTTTGGCCCATAAGACAAAATAGCATTTTAGCCCATTTAACGATCTAGCAAACTTTGGCCCATATATCGATCTAGCAATTTTTTGGCCCATTTATCGATCTAGTAGCCTTTCTCGACCCATTTATCGAGCTAGTAGTTTTTCGACCCATTTATCAATCTAGCAGTTTTTTGGCCCTTTTATCGATCTAGCAGTTTTTCGGCCCATTTATCGATCTAGCAGTTTTTCGGCCCATTTATCGATCTAGCAGTTTTTTTGGCCCATTTATCACATAAGGCATAAAATTTACAATTTACCAATTAATTCATTGAGGGCATTTTCGTAAAATTCACTACTTTAAATGTTTTCATGCATTTACACAAAAGTGTTAATTATTACGCATTTTCCGATTTTGCCATCTTTACGATTTTATCCCAATACTTACGGTATAGTATCTAATCCGAGATAAGTGCGAAGTTACACACCTGGTTACTGTGAGAACTAGACTTTCCCACTCGTCGATACCTAAACGCATCACGATAAATTAGAACACTATTATTTATTTATAAATCGAATCTTAGAAATAACGATCTAGACTTTTACCCTCAGAATTTTGAACCACTTCTATTTGCGGTTTCTCCCCGATTTCTGGTTCGTTATCCGATGAAAATCCATGAACAAACAAAGGTTCGGGAGTACGAACGACTTCAAACAACTGATTCTCCTCGGATGGGCATCCACAACCCTGTGAAAAATCTCGGATTCCCGAAACAGCCCTTCGCTTAAACTTAGGGGGAATAGTAGAACCACCCCTCTTCTGAACACAATTTACTACCCTTTTCGTCCCTATCTTGATTGCCTCTATTGACAAAAGATCGTTAGTTCGACTAATAAATTATCGAAATTATGACTAACGGTTTTAAGGGTGAGATTGGCTTACCACAAATATCCTCGTTCCACAATATGAAAATTGAGCGATAACGTCCCCTAAAATGAAATTGATTAATAATCCATCTATATCAATATGTCGAGTAATATGAGAGTCCTTAATAATCCCTTACCTTAACACCTTAAATCGATTCCAACGATTCACGACGCTCACGAACACTTGAGTTTCGGCCCTTCACTATCACACTAAAATATAACGAAAAAAATGTTTAATAGAATGAATGATGATTTCGATCAAAGAGATTCTTCTTACCACCATAAAGATTCGGCCTAGACTTCCCTTAAGCCAACATAGAAACCAAAAAGAAACTTTTACCTATTGTCCAAGGCTTGAAAGAAGAATGATTGAGAAGAATACTTATGTATAGTTGAAGATTCAGCTATGAATAAACAAAGAAAAGAAAAATGATTCGGCAATGGAGTAATCTAACATTCGGCCATGAGAGAAAAATAATGAAGAAAGTATGGTTGAAAAGAAAATAAAGATGAAAGAAAGAGATGATGTTGATTCGGTTTTCAAGAGGGAAAAGAGAAAGAAAAGTGATGAATTTAGGAGCAATATGCATTCGGCAATAGAGAGGAAAAAGAGAAGAAAAGAAAATGATCTTGGCTTTGGTATTTCGGCATAAAGAGAAAAGTGTCTTGAAATGCTAAGCAAAATGTGCTCAAATGGTAACATGAAAATGAAATGGTCTAAAGAACAAGGCTTACCAAAAGCTCAAATTCAGCTAGGAGAAAAGGTTGTGAAGAGAATTGCAATTTTGCACAAAAATGCTAGGAATGACCAAAACTAACTCCTAATCCTAGCCAAGCTACAAACACATTCGGCCAAACCCCTTAGTCCACAATGCCGTCCACATTCTTGGTCAAAATGGCCATGAAAAAATTACCAAAACATCAACCTAGATTCAAGCCTTACAATCCTCCATTTTCCTTAAGTTTGAGAAATCCTATCCCCAAAATCAAGTAATTTCATCCCTAAAGTCATGCTTGCCATAAACTTTAGTCTTCTTACCAAAAAAAAATTAGTCCATCTTATCCATGAATGATGCTTGGCCGACACATGATAGGAAAAAGCAAAAATAAAAGCTCCCAATTTGCATGCTAGGAGATTCAAACCTCTCCCCTCAAGTCCAACATATGGCGCCATCACCTCTTTGCCAATTACTCATCTTATGCCATCTTTTATCACTTAATTAACATAAACTTCAAGGTCACCTGATTTCTCTACAGTAAAGTACTCTTTACTAAAATTTATTCTAATTTCAAGTAAACCCGAGCCTTCTCAAGACTATATTAAGCACACAATAAAATCATACCCGAGCTAACACCAAAGACAAGCAACATATTGATACTCAAATTTTTAGGATGTTACAATTCTACCCCTAAAAAAATTTCATCCTCAAAATTTACCTGATTAGAAGAGGTGAGGATATTGTTGCCGAATTGCATCCTCAGGCTCCCATGTAGCTTCCTTCGCTCCGTGATTACGCCATAAAACCTTGACCAATGACACAATCTTCTTTCTTAGCACCTTAACATCTCGGTCTAAGATTTCCACTGGTTTCTCCTCAAAAGATAAGTCTGATCTCAACTCCACTTCTTCTACCGGTACTATGTGAGACGGATCCGATCTATAGCGCCTCAGTGTGGAAACTTGGAAAACATTATGAATTTGACTCAACTTCAGAGGTAATTCAATCTGATAGGCCACTGGACCAACACACTTCATCACACGATATTGTCCAATGAACCTAGGGCTCAACTTGCCCTTTTTTCCAAATCTGAAAATCTTTTTCCAAGGTGAGACCTTCAGAAAGACCTGATCCTCCACAGCAAACTCGATATCCTTACGCTTCAGATCTGCATACGACTTTTGTCTATCCAAAGCTTCTTTTAATCGTGCTCGAATAACTTTTACCTTTTCTTCCGTCTCAGATATCATTTCAGGACCCAACATCTGCCGTGCACCCAATTCAGTCCAACAAGTAGGAGTACGACACCTACGACCATACAATGCCTCGTAGGGTGCCATCTGAATGCTAGACTGATAGCTATTATTATACGCAAACTCTGCCAACGGTAGAAAATCATCCCAACTACCTCTCAAGTCAACTACACAACCCCTTAACATGTCATCCAATATCTGAATGACTCTTTCCGACTGACCATCTGACTGAGGATGAAAAGCCATACTGAAGTTTAACTTTGTTCCCAAAGCTTCATGCAGAGCTTTCCAAAATCGTGATGTAAACCTAGGATCCCATCCGATATAATGAACCTTTGGTACCCCATGCAACCTCACGATTTTAGATACATACAACTTAGCCAACTTCTGTAATGAGTAATCCATATGAACTGGTAGCAAATGAGCAGTCTTCGTCAATCGATCAACTACTACCCAAACAGAATTTTTCTTAGTAGGTGCTAAAGGCAACCCATTAACAAAATCCATTGTTATTCGCTCCCATTTCCAAAGGGGAATCTTTACCGATTGTAATAAACCTGACGGTAATTGATACTCCGCCTTCACTTGTTGACAAGTCAAACATTTTCCCACAAACTCAGAAATCTCACGCTTCAACCTTGGCCACCAATACCGTTCACGAAGATCTCGATACATCTTATTTTCTCTGCGGTGCATAGCATAAGGGCTACTATGCGCCTCCCGTAGAATCATTTGTCTCAAATCTGAGTCCTTGGGCATACAAACTCTTTCACGAAAACACAGCACTCTATCCGTGTTTATACTAAAATCCGCTATTTCACCACTTTCAACTTGCTGAATTAAGGGTCCTAACTTTTCATCTGATATCTGTTTTTCCTTGATTTGATCTAACCATAGAGGTTTCACCTGAAGTTTCGCTAACAGACTACCATCCTCATACAAACTCAGATAAGGAAACATTGCTCTCAAATCAGATACCACCTTACGATATAACGCGTCTGCTACCACATTAGCCTTTCTAGGATGATACTCGATTGAGAAATCATAATCCTTTAACAGCTCCACCCATCTTCTTTGTCTCAAGTTTAACTCCTTCTGAGTAAGAAGATACTTAAGACTCTTGTGATCCGTATAGATGATAGACTTTTCACCGTAGAGATAGTGCCTCCAAATCTTTAAAGCAAACACTCACCGCAGCTAACTCCAAGTCATGAGTAGGGTAGTTTACTTCGTGCGGTCTCAACTAACGAGAAGCATAAGCCACCACTTTTTCATTTTTCATTAGCACACAACTTAAACCCGTGTGTGACGCATCACAGTAGATGATAAATTCTTTTCTAGCCTCAGGTTGAATCAAACTGGTGCTTCCATCAAAATCTTCTTCAATTTCTCGAAACTCTCTTGTTATTTTTCAGTCCATACATACGGTACTCCCTTTCGCATCAGCTTAGTTAAGGGTGCGGCAATCAGCGAAAACCCTCAACAAAGCGTCTATAATAACCAGCCAAACCCAAAAAACTTCGAATCTCAACTACTGACTTCGGTGGTTTCCAATCCAGTAACTACATAAAGTCACTTCCCTTAACCAAAATTCACATTTACTGAATTTGGAATAAAGTTGCATATCTCGAAGTAACTACAATACTATACGCAAATGTAAGTCATGTTCCTCTTTATTCCTCGAATATACCAAAATGTCATCTATGAACACTACCACAAACCGGTCTAAATATGGTTGAAAGACCCGGTTCATCATGTCTATAAATTCAGCTGGTGCAGTGGTCAACCCAAACGGCATCACCAAAAACTCATAATGTCCATAACGAGTTCGGAATGCCGTCTTATGAATTTATTCTTCTTTCACCTTGAGTTGGTGATCAATTTTGGAGAAAACCGAAGCTCCTTTCAATTGATCAAACAAGTCATCAATTCTCGGTAAAGGATACCTATTCTTGATCGTCAATTTATTCAATTGCCTATAATCAATGCACATACGCATCAACCCATCCTTTTTCATAGCGAACAAAACTGGTGCTCCCCACGGAGACACACTCGGTCGGATAAATCCACTATCCAAAAATTCTTGAATTTGAGCTTTAAGCTCCGCCAACTCCTTCGATGCCATTCTATAAGGAGCAATGGACACTGGAGCCGTTCCGGGCAAAAGCTCAATACCAAATTCTACTTCCCAATCTGAAGGTATACCAGGAAGTTCTTTGGGAAATACATCTAGAAATTCCTTCACCGTTCTCACATCTTCCACTGATAACTCCTTGGCATCCAAAGCACTAATAAAAGCTAGGAATGCTCCATACCCTTTCCGAACCAACTTTTCAGCCTTTAACGCAGATACCACATTTGCTAAATAATTCCTTCGTTCGCCTATCATTACTACTTCCTTATCATCCGAAGTCCTTATTGACATCCGTTTTTTCAGCACAATCCAAATGCACCCGGTGCTTAACCAACCAATCCATGCCCAGAATGAGATCGAACTCGCTGAAAGGCAATTCCATCAAATTCGCCAGAAATATTTCTCTTTGGATTTCTAAGGGCACGTCTCTAAATAGTTTAGTTACAACTATTGGCTGTCCTAAAGGACTAATTACCATCATCTCACTATCGGTAATTTCAGATTCTAGATTCAGGTTTCCAGATATGGCACTAGCAACATACGAGTGGGTAGAACCAATATCTATCAAAGCAGTAACAGGCACATAAAAAATGAAGAATGTACCAGTTATCACATCAGGTGCATTACCATCCTCACGGCGTCTAACTGCATAGACCAATCCTAGCTGTCTTGCATCCGCGTTACCTCTAGAACCATTGCCTCGATCCGGTGCACCTTGACCACATCTAGCCCTATTACCACCACAACCTGGTCCACGGCCTCTCTGTGGCTACTGAGTACCTCTGGCTGGTTGTACATCAGGATTACAAGCTTCCTGAGTCGTATCCATCCATCGAGGGCAATTCTTATATTGATGATCCATTGAACCACATTTATAACAAGCACCAGTTTTCCTCCAGCACTCTTCAGAATGTCATTTCCCACATTCAGCACAGTCTCGACTCTGCTTAATAGCCCCAGGTACTCTACCTTAAGCTGGCTCATCATTCCAAGGCCTCTTCTGAAACCTTTTTGAAGAACCCGAATACTTTATATCTCTCTTGCCTCGACTCTTTCCGGTTCGACGTTACGAGCTCTTAGCCTCTTCGGCTATCTTGGCTTATTCCACAAGCGTAGCAAAAGTTCTCACTTGTTGTGGGGCTATCAAAACCCGCAACTCATCATTCAGCCCATCCTCGAAGCATACACAACGCTCATGATCAGTTGGCACTATTGTCCGAGCATAGCAACTCAAGCGTAAAACTCAAATTTCATACGCCGCCACCGCCTTATTTCCTCGAACCGATTCGAAATTCCTTCCTCCGGCATCCACATAACTTGTTCCTACATATTTCCCTTGAAAGGCAGCTTTCAAGAAATCCCAAGTAACTAATGCAGCTTTAGTGCCTTTTCAGATAGTAAGGCACCATTGATATGCCTCGTCCCTTAACAAGGGCACCGCTCCCCTTAGTTTCTGTTCTACAGTGCACTCTATGTCGTCCATAATCCGCTCCACTACCTCAAGCCAATATTCAGCAACATTTGGAGCTACACCTGAGACACCTCTGAAAACCTCAACACCACTTGATTTCAATCGCCCGATATCAACCCACGAGCTGCTGGCCCATCTCTAGTTCCAACGACCCTTTCAAGGACTCGCAACATTGCTCGTGTCAAAGCATTATCTTCTCTCCTATTCTCTTGTGAATCATTTTCTGACGCTAGTGATGCCAGTGCATCCATTTCTGGAATATGTCCCGATTCCTCAAACACAGCTCTAGCACCTTGGCCTCTACCATGGCCACGTCTACCACGTCCGCGTCCTCTGGCGCTCATACTGACTAACTCATTTTAATCTGATTACGAATTTTATGAATTAGAAAATTGTTTCAGTGTTTATTAACGATATTTTATGAGATTCAAGAGATAAAGTTATTTTTCACAGACATATCCTATAGTCTCGATCTCTATGATTTTCAACATCTAAAACTAGAAGTTCTAGAGTGTTCCTATGATCAAATCATCATAATAATCATTCAGTAATGAATACTTACTTGAATTGGTGCCGGATGCTTGTGGTGCCATACTAACTTTAAAACATAATTAAAAATAATTTCAAACGGAAGTTATTTATTGAACCCAACCACAGCCAAGTTTTGAAACTAGCTCTGATACCATTAAATGTAACACCCCAAACTAGGTCTATGCGTTAGGACGAGATTTGGTTGTCACATAGAACGGACATCTATTTAATTCTCTAAGGATTTAGGTAAAATAGTTCTACAAAACCTTTTGAATGTGAAGTTTAGTAAAAAAAAAAAAACAAGAAATTGATTTAAAATTGATGAATAAAGAAATACTAGTTTGAAATCTTATCATTTAGTATTTTAATTGTCAAAAACCTTAAAGTAATTTTTAAAGAGTTCAAAAGAATTTGAAAAAACAAAAATATTTAAAGAATCTCATATGTTTTAAAACAAATTTTTAAGGAAACATTATGGAATTAACATAAGCCCATATTAAAAGTCTAAAACAAAATTAAATTCATCCACGCATAAAAATCCATAAAATTTTAATAAAGGCCTTATTACATCATACCCAAAATAGTAATGAAAAGAATTCACTTAATAAAAGTTCATAGTTTATAAAACCCATGTTCGAAGTATGGCCTCCACGAAGTCATCCTCGGCCCAAGCCTTCGTCAATTGCCATTACACGAGATGGATAATTAAATGCAGTGAGTTACTCGTAACTCGATGTATAACTCACTTACCACATTCATTGGGCGAGATCATCAAGACATTATTTTGGACTTGAGCCCATTTGCGGATTTAACAATAAAATAAATAAAATGCATGTACAATGAAATCCCTAACCAAACCTAATTTCCATCCGCTACACACCAATTGCATTCAACCAACACACCTGTGGGGATCAAGTCAACCCACCCCTCCAACACACCAATCGTAGGCATAAAGCCATTTTAAATAATATTGTGGTGCACCACCGAACTAGATTGTGACAAAGTCACCGAACTAGAGGCATTAAGCCATTTAAAATATATTTGTGGCAGAGCCACCGAACTAGATTTTTGGCAACAGGCCTTTCTTCTCTTCGTCAATTATCCCAACCCATGCAATCATGTATGCATAACAATATATATATATATCCATATGATAATTTAACAAAAGCCCATAATACATGTGAGTCCAAAAATTCAAATTTTCATTTTGGCCCATAAGACAAAATAGCATTTTAGCCCATTTAACGATCTAGCAAACTTGGGCCCATATATCGATCTAGCAGTTTTTCAGCCCATTTATCGATCTAGCAATTTTTTCCGGCCCATTTATCGATCAAGCAATTTTTTAGCCCATTTATCGATCTAGTAGTTTTTCGGCCCATTTATCGATCTAGAAGTTTTTTTTTTTTTTTGCCCATTTATCACATGAGGCATAAAATTTACTATTTACCAATTAACTCATTGAGGGCGTTTTCATAAATTTCACGACTTTAACTATTTTCATGCATTTACACAAAAGTGTTAATTATTACGCATTTTTTGATTTTGCCATCTTTATGATTTTATCCCAATACTTACGGTATAGTATGTAACCCGAGGTAAGTGTGGAGTTACACACCTGGTTACTGTGAGAACTACACTTTCCCGCTCTTCGATACCTAAACGTATCACGATAAATTAGAACACTATTATTTATTTACAAATCGAATCTTATAAATAACGATCTAGACTTTTACCCTCAGAATTTTGAACCACTTCTATTTGCGGATTCTCCCCGATTGTTGGTTTGTTACCTAATGAAAATCCACGAACAAACAAAGGTTCGGGAGTACGAACAACTTCAAACAACTGATTCTCCTCGGATCAGTGTCCACAACCCAGTGGAAAATCTCGGATTCCAAAAATAGCCCTTTGCTTAAACTTAGGGGGAATAGTAGAACCACCCCTCTTCCGAACACTATTTACCTCCCTTTTCGTCCCTATCTTGATTGTCTTTGTTGACAAAAGATCGTTAGTTTGACAAATAAATTATCGAAATTATGACTAACGGTTTTAAGGGTGAGATTGGCTTACCACAAATAACCTCGTTCCACAATATGAAAATCGAGCAATAACGTCCCCTAAAACGAAATCGATTAATAATCCATCTATATCAATATGTCGAGTAATATGAGAGTCCTTAATAATCCCTTACCTTAACACCTTAAATTGATTCCAATGATTCACGACGCTCACGAACACTTGAGTTTTGGCCCTCCACTATCACACTAAAATATAACGAGAGAAAACGTTTAATAGAATGAATGATGATTTTGATCAAAGAGATGCTTCTTACCACCATAAAGATTCGGCCAAGACTTCCCTTATGCCAACATAGAAACCAAAAAGAAACTTTTACCTATTGTCCAAGGCTTGAAAGAAGAATGATTGAGAAGAATACTTATGTATAGTGGAAGATTCGGCTATGAATAAACAAAGAAAAGAAAAATGATTCGGGAATGGAGTAATCTAACATTCGGCCATGGGAGAAAAATAATGAAGAAAGTATGGTTGAAAAGAAAATAAAAGATGAAAGAAAGAGATGATGTTGATTTGGTTTTCAAGAGGGAAAAGAGAAAGAAAAGAGATGAATTTAGGAGCAATATGCATTTGGCAATGGAGAGGAAAAAGAGAAGAAAAGAAAATGATCTTGGCTTTGGTATTTGGCATAAAGAGAAAAGTGTCTTGAAATGCTAAGCAAAATGTGCCCAAATGGTAACATGAAAATGAAATGGTCTAAAGAACAAGGCTTACCAAAAGCTCAAATTGCTAGGAGAAAAGGTTGTGAAGAGAATTGCAATTTTGCACAAAATGCTAGGAATGACCAAAACTAACTCCTAATCCTAGCCAAGCTACAAACACATTCGGCCAACCCCCCTAGTTTACAATGCCGTCCACATTCTTGGTCAAAATGGCCATGAAAAAAATTACCAAAACATCAACCTAGATTCAAGCCTTACAATCCTCCATTTACCTTAAGTTTGAGAAATCATATCCCCAAAATCAAGCAATTCCATCCCTAAAATCATGCTTGCCATAAACTTTAGTCTTCTTACCAAAATAAAATAGTCCATATTATCCATGGATGATGCTTGGATGACACATGCTAGGAAAAAGCAAAAATAAAAGCTCCCAATTTGCATTCTAGGAGATTCGAACCTCTCCCCTCAAGTCCAAAATATGACGCCATCACCTCTTTGTCAATTACTCATCTTATGCCATCTTTTATCACTTAATCAACTTAAACTTCAAGGTCACCTGATTTGTCTACAGTAAAGTACTCTTCACTAAAATTTATTCTAATTCCAAGTAAACTCGAGCCTTCTCAAGACTATATTAAGCACACAATAAAATCATACCCGAGCTAACACCAAAGACAAGCAACATATTGATACTTAAATTTTTAGGATGTTACAAGCTAGTTACTTTTAAACAATTAAATAATTTCAACAATTTTAATGTTGCTTCTAAAATTTGGTCATAACGTTTAGGCCGGGTTTGGGGGTTACATGGCACTCGACTTACGACACGACCATGTGAAACAAGTCAGTAAATAGCACGGGCAGACACATGAGATGGGACACGGTTGTATATGCAACTCCCCTAACCCGTGTCCGCTGCCAGATTAGGGTTACGGGTATTACCAGATAAGTAAAAACTTTTACTCAATCAATTTATGTTTTAGTTAAACATCCTTATAAAATGTTTTAGTTAAACATCCTTATAAAATGGTTCAATTATAAACATCCTTATCAAATCTTCTATGTGTTATATATACATATCTCAACCTCACACAAATTAAATGTTCATACATGTTAATGGTAAGATCATCATCAGTAAATAAAATTCTTAATGAATCATTCACTTCATCACACCATACTTAATTAAAATGATAATGAACTGAGCTACTTCATTTCTTACTAATAAATAAGCCAACTCTTACCCGAGCTTCTAACACATATCATTTAATATGCCATACCTCATTTCATTCTCAAATTCTTCGTTTATAGCGTATCACCGGCATTTAGCCTGCTAGGCATTCAAGCCCGAATTACCTACCGGCATTAAGCCTGCTAGACCAAAGGTCCTAAGTATAAACACCGGCATTCAACCTACTAGACCGAAGGTCCGAAGTATAAACACTGGCATTAAGCACGCTTTCAGTCAGAAGCTGAATTAAATCAAGCACAAGGCCTACTAGGCTCAAAGCCCGAATTAAGTCACCGGCACAAGGCCTGCTAGGCTCGAAGCCCAAAATAACAACATAATAAATCGTTCAATGCACATTTCTCAACACTAGCATCTCAAACAACCTATGTAATGCTTATCACTTTCATATAACAATCGAGCATATTTATTACACATTACTTTCAACAAATAACACTCAATCCAATATTATACCCCTACATTTGGCCATTTGATATATTTATGCTTAAAATATTCAAATTTCATCATTTATTATATTCACAAATAATTCTTTGACTTATATTTACTTAAGGACTTAGCTCGACTATCTACGGACGACGAAGACCGGCTATTCGCGAACTTTCGTTTTTCCCCAATCCAAATCCAATTTTCTTTGTTCTTGATCTAAACATATTTAAAATAAGCTCATTCAAGTACATTTCATTTCAATTTAATCCAAAAACACCTAATTGGGAAAATTACCATTTTGCCCCTAATATTTCACATTTTTACAATTTAGTCCTATTTGCACAAAACACAAAATACACAAAATGTCATTACACAACCCAAGGGCCGAATATTCATAGGGAATATACAAGTCCATTTATTTCATTTATTTTCATTTTAACCCTCAAAATTCATTTTCTCAATTTAGCCCTAATTACTCAATTTCACCAAAATTTCAATACAAAATATGTTAATCTAACATATATCTTTCATAATTCACCAACTATCATCATAAAACTCATGAGCTCATCAATGGCACATTTCAAAATATTCATCAAAATCAAAAATTCAAGCATGGGTCTTGAGGTATTCGAAGCAACGATTGGAAAAACGTAGAAATTTTCAAAAATCGAAAGCAAAACTCACCTTAATTTTAGCTTGCAAGTCTTAATGCCTAGCAAATTTTTCTTTCTTTTTTCTTTTATGGTTTCGGCAAGGGAATGAATAATATGAAGCCACTAACCCATTTTATTTTATTGTAAACTAATAGATTATAAAATACATATAATATAAAATATAATATACATTATCATAAAAATAATAAACATTATTATAACATATAAAACTCATTACATTTATTAACTTGCCGTCCACTAACCATAAAAATGGCTTAATTTCCATGCAAGGCCATAATTTTTAAAAGCCACAACACTTTGATATCTCAATAAATAGTATGCAACTTTCACATTCCATGGAATTTCATCCTTTTATCAAATTAGCACACACAAACGAACAATTTAACTTACGAGAATTTACCACACACTTAATCACATATTTACGGCACAAAAAATAATATTAAAATAATATTAAAATATTATTCAGACTCGAATTCGTGGTCTCGAAACCACCGTTCTGATGAGGGTCAATTTTGGACTGTTACAACTCTTCCCCTTAGGGATTTTCGTCCCCGAAAATCTTACCGTCAACAAAGTCAGATATTGTTGCCTCATTGAATCCTGAGGCTCCCATGTAGCCTCTTCTACTCCATGTTGATTCCATAGTACTTTTACTAACAAAATTTTCTTGTTTCTCAACTCGTTCATTTCACGAACTAAAATACGAATCGGCTCCTCCTCATACATCATATCAGATCGGATTTTAATCTCTAACGGGGTGATCACATGTGATGGATCTGATCTATATCTATGAAGCATCGAAACATGAAATACGTTGTGCATCTTTTCTAATTCAGAGGGCAACTTCAATCTATAAGCAACAGGCCCAATACATTTGATGATTTCATACGGTCCGATGAATCTCGGACTTAGTTTGTCTTTCTGACCAAATCAAAGTACTTTCTTCCACGGAGAAACTTTCAAAAATACCCGGTCTTCGACCCGAAACTCAATGTCTTTACGTTTCAAATCAACGTAGGACTTTTGGCAATCCGATGCAGCTTTCAAACTATCTCTAATTACAGCCACTTTCTGCTCAGTCTCTTTAATCAAATCAACCCTGTGTATCTTGTTTTCACTGAGCTCATCCAAAGACAACGGTGTATGCGACACTTGCGACCATATAGAGATTCGTAAGGTGCCATTTTGATACTAGATTGAAAACTACTATTATACGCAAATTCAATCAATGGCAGATACTGTTCCCATGAACCATAAAACTCTAATACACAGCACCTTAACTTATCTTCAAGAATATGAATAGTTCGTTCAGATTGATCATCTGTTTGGGAATGAAAAACTGTATTCGTGCCCAAAGCTTTTTGCAATTTCTTCCAGAATCGTGATGTAAATCTCAGATCTCTATCTGACACAATAGATAGTGGCACCCTGTGCAATCCCACAACCCCAGTAATATAAAACTCGTCCAATCTCTCTAGCGAAAAATCAGATCTTACCGGAATAAAATAGGTAGATTTAGTTAATCGACCAACTACGACCCAAATCGCATCTTTCTTTCTCAGAGTCAGGGGCAAACCAGAAATAAAGTCCATCGTCACTCTATCTCATTTCCACTCAGGAGTCAGAGTCGGATATAGCAATTCAAACGAAACTTGATGTTCAGTTTTCACTTGCTGGCAAGTAAACATTTCAAAACAGAGTCAGAAATGTCTCATTTCACACCAAACCACCAGTAGTGTTGCTTCAAATCATGGTACATTTTAGTACTTCCTAGATGAACAAATAAATGACTATTATGTGATTCATCCAAATCAATTGAATCAACCTTGGATTTCTCAGAACACAGATACGATCCCGATAATTCAAACAATCATCCACAATTTGAAATTCAAAATTCAAAGTTCATTTCACATGAGCTCATTTCTCTAGTAATTCATTAGCAGACTTCTGAGCTTCACATATCTGTTGTAAAAACAACGGTTTTGCTCTCAATTCCTCTATTACAGAACTATCATTAGACAAGTCTAACTGAGCATTCAAAGTATGTAATGCAAACAATGACTTTCTACTTAACGTATCAGCAACAACGTTTGCTTTACCCGGATGATAATCTAACACTAGCTCATAGTCTTTCAATAACTCAAGCCATCTTCTATGACTCAGGTTCAAATCTTTTTGAGTCATCAAATATTTTAAACTTTTATGATCTGAAAATATGTGACATTTCTCACCGTACAGATAATGACGCCAAATCTTAAGTGCAAACACAATCGCAGCTAATTCAAAGTCGTGTGTCGAGTAATTCTTTTCATAAGGCTTCAACTGTCTCGAGGCATAGGCTACCACTTTACCTTCCTGCATTAAAACACATCCCAAATCATTTAATAAAGCATCATTGTATACAACAAACTCTTTACTCGATTCTGGTTGTATTAACACTGGAGCTTCTGTTAACAGAGTTTTCAACTGATTTAAACTTTTCTAACATTTATCCGACCATTTAAATCTGACATCTTTCTAAAGTAGTCTAGTCAATGGAGTAACTATCGCTGAAAATCCTTTTACAATTCTACGGTAATAACCAGCTAAGCCCAGAAAACTACGAACTTCAGACACATTCTTTGGAGGTTTCCAACTCAAAATAGAAAAAATTTTACTCTGATCTACTCGGATTCCAGAAGCTGACACAATATATCCCAGAAAACTAACTTCATGCAACCAGAATTCAGAATTGCTGAATTTTGCGTATAATTGTTTTTTTCTCAAAGTTTGCAACAAAATTCTCAACTGTTCAGCATGATCATTTTCATCACATGAATAAATCAATATGTCTTCTACAAATACCACATCAAATCGATAACAAATTCAACTTCACGAGGCAAACCCGATAACTCTTCAGGAAATACATCAAAAAACTCACAAACAATAGGCACTGATTCAAATTTCTTCTCATATATTCTTAAATCAATCACATAAGCAAAATATGCTTCACAACCCTTTTTCACATAATTCTTAGCTTTCAATACTGATATTACAGCAGGCAATCTATTCAAATCATCTGACTCAATCCTTACAATCTCATTATTCGGACATCTCAAATCCATCGCCTTTATTTTGCAATTCGCAACCGCATCGTGCATAAATAACCAATCCATACCCAGAATAATATAGAATTCATGAAATGGAAAGAGCATCAGATCAGCAGGAAAATAGATATCTCAAAACATTAACAGTTCTTGCATATTTGTCAACCAGAACACTTTTACCTAATGAGTTCAATACTTTTATGGTAAACTCAGTAGACTCTACAGGCAAGTCTTGCTGAATACTAAGTTCATGCACATGTATGAATGCGTAGAACTAGGGTCTATTGAAGCAATCACAGAAGTACCTTAAATAGTAAAAGCACCAGTTATTACATCAAGTGATGAAGCTTCCTCTCAAACTTGGATAACATACGCTCTAACAGGCGCTCTAGCTTCGTACCTGACAACACTATCTCTTATAGTTCTCTGATTACCACTGACGTTTCTTACATTCTTTAAACATCTACCTCTTATAAGTGCACTATCAGATCTCAGATTCTGAATAGTCTTTGGCTCAACAGACTCAGGACAATCTCGGATAAAATGATCAAGCGATCCACATCTGAAGCAAGTTTTGTCGTTAAATCTACAACTTTTCGGATGCCCCAGCTTGCAAGCTCGGTCAACGAGTACAACGAACTCTTTTATTTCTAAAATCCCAACTAGTAAATGAATATCTTTATTAAGACCATCTTCGAATCTTTTTCACATTATAGCTTCGGAGGATACACATTCTCAAACATACTGACTCACTCTCACGAACTCTAGTCCATACTCAGAAACAGTCTTTCGACCCTGTTTTAATTCCAGAAATTCTTTACGTTTTTTATCAAAGAATCTCTAACCGATATATTTCTTAAAGAACTCAGTCTGGAAGAATTCCCAAATCACTTTCTCTTTCGGGTCCACCGATACTAGTGTTTTTCACTAATGATATGCAGTGTCCCGTAATAATGATATAGCACACTTTAAGATTCAACTAGAGTACGTGATGGCTCACCGAACACACATATAGTATTATCAAATCACTGGTCAACTCGTTCCGCATCATTATCATCATTAACTTTAAACTCTTCGGCCCCGTGTTTCCTGATTTTATCTAAAGGGGCCTGCTAAATCTCATCGGATCTAACACCAAGGTATCATATGTATCAAAGATGGATTATTCGGGGGTAGAGGTTGTTGCAAAGTCGATTAGTCCAGATATATTTAGTAAACCTTTTGTTCATCAACTGGTAGAAGGCTTGCTTAACCTCTCCCTTCATGGCTACTCGAGATAGGTCGAGATTCTATCGGCGCTGTCCCATGCGCGGGATTAGGTGCTACGCTCTCGACATCATCATTTACGGCTCAATTGGGATCCATTTACAAAATAGAAACACAATCTAGATGTCAGAAGTCATCACACTATCGCATTATAATATAAGGCATGTATAGCTAGACTCACGTGCGCTACGGTAGTCCAAGAATCGACTAAACCGTAAGCTCTGATATCAATCAAATGTAACACCCCTAACCCGTGTCCATTGCCAGATTAGGGTTACAGGTATTACCAAATAAGTAAAAACTTTTACTCAATCAATTTAGGTTTCAGTTAAACATCCTTATAAAATGGTTCAATTATAAACAGACAGTCCCATGCGTAATACATACTTAATATACTAACTAAGTCATATTCAATATGATCACAGATAAACACAAAATAATCATGCAATGTACATTTCAATAATACCAAACAATAATGCAAATAGTATAAATCTCATTTATCATATCTTTTTATTTTATGAATTGCTCATACCAACAAACGAATCGTATTTAATTGATTAAAATAAGCATAATCCATATGTCGTCCTATATAACTTACTTATAAGACCAAAACATGTGGTTTAAAAACCTTACCCCATACGGCCAAAACATACAAGCTTATTACAATATCATGCACACACTCATTTACTTGGCCGATTATACAAAGACATACATATATTATTTCATGTACATTACATAGCTTATACTAAGTCTAGATAGAGTCAAACACTTAATCAAATTACGAAATCACATATAGTTAATTTCATATATATATATATATATATATATCAATACATCATAGATATGCGCATTTACCAAATTTGAAATTAAGCTTAAACAACTAATTCTTCAAACAATTTGGTTACATGAAGATATCTCTCATAAGCTTAACTGAACACACATATGCATTTCATAACATATTTCATATTCCATAAAATGACTAAAATTAATGCATACACATAAATTCCAAATAATACCTAACTAATACATACTAGCCTTGACTTAACCATCTAACCGTTATTAACATCTTACATTAAACCTAATGATCTTCTATAATATACATTCTAAAGTTATTCATATCAAATGATCTCATAGAAATCATCCATACACTTAGTCATCCAAATAAACTAAATTAAGCCAACCGAAATGTACATCTTTCAATCATACCTACTTCATTCGAACCAAATTCAAAAATGCAAAACATATCAATATGTCGAGCTTATACCAGATACACCATATCTATATGTTAGGAATTTTATTTAAATACTACATTATATACTATGACTCATCGAACATCCATCATTTTCCTCATTTCCAAACACATAACTAAACGCTTAACACATATATAAATATATATCACATGACTACTTAGCATACGTGATTAAACCATGACCGAATTTATACATCCAAAAGCATTATAAACAAGCCATTATAACAAAAGAATGGGAATTAAACTTAACCCAATAGAGATAGCCATTTTCGCATGGCTATAAACATTAACAAGTATCATTCAAAATATCAGGCTAGCCTATACATGCCTTATGCTTAAAATTCAACTTCTATGAGTACCAAAATAAGTCGATAGTGTGAGTGACTTCGACAATGATTCCCAAGCCCGTAGTTGACCCAAAATCTATATAACAGCACATTAAAACACACAAAGTAAGCTTACTAGCTTAGTAAGTCTCAAGCAAGTATTTATGCAATAAACGAACATTTAAACATATTAATTTCCATGCTTTCGGCATTGAATTTAATCATTCCAACATGTAAATTATGCTTAACCGAATACTAGTAATACTTTGACTTAAATATTAGCACATGGATATCATAAACGCATATACCAACAAATCATTCAGTATTATGTTTATTCATATATTTTGAGTCAAACAAACTCAATTACAAATACTTTCAACACTTTTACCATTCATCTTTTCATTATAATCGAATCTTCCATGTGTTATATATACATATCTCAACCTCACACAAATTAAATGTTCATACCTGTTAATGATAAGATCATCATCACTAAATAAAATACCTAATGAATCATTCACTTCATCACACCATACTTAAGTAAAATGATAATGAACTGAGCTACTTCATTTCTTACTAATACAATAAGCCAACTCTTACCCGAGCTTCTAACACATATCATTTAATATGCCATACCTCATTTCATTCTCAAATTCTTCGTTTATAGCGTATCATCGGCATTTAGCTTGCTAGGCATTCAAGCCCGAATTACCCACCAGCATTAAGCCTGCTAGACCAAAGGTCCGAAGTATAAACACCGGCATTAAGCCTGCTAGACCAAAGGTCCAAAGTATAAACACTGGCATTAAGCCTGCTAGGATGTAAGTCGAATTAAATCACCGACACAAGGCCTGCGAGGCTCGAAGCCCGAAATAACAACATAATAAATCGTTCAATGAACATTTCTCAACACTAGCATCTCAAACAACCTATGTAATGCTTATCACTTTCACATAACTACTGAGCATATCTATTACACATTACTTTCAACAAATAACACTCAATCTAAAATTATACCCCTACATTCGGCCATTTGATATATTTATGCTTAAAATATTCAAATTTCATCATTTATTATATTCACAAATAATTCTTTGACTTATATTTACTTAAGGACTTAGCTCGACTATCTACGGACGACGAAGACCGGCTATTCGCGAACTTTCGTTTTTCCCCGATCCAAATCCAATTTTCTTTGTTCTTGATCTAAACATATTTAAAATAAGCTTATTCAAGTACATTTCATTTCAATTTAATCCAAAAACACCTAATTGGGCAAATTACCATTTTGCCCCTAATATTTCACATTTTTACAATTTAGTCCTATTTGCACAAAACACAAAATAAACAAAATGTCATTACACAACCCAAGGGCCGAATATTCATAGGGACTATACAAGTCCATTTCTTTCATTTATTTTGCATTTTAACCCTCAAAATTTATTTTCTCAATTTAGCCCTAATTACTCAATTTCACCAAAATTTCAATACAAAATATGTTAATCTAACATATATCTTTCATAATTCACCACTATCATCATAAAACTCATGAGCTCATCAACGCACATTTCAAAATATTCTTCAAAATAAAAAATTCAAGCATGGGTCTTGAGGTATTCGAAGCAACAATTGCAAAAACGTAGAAATTATCAAAAACCGAAAGCAAAACTCACCTTAATTTTAGCTTGCAAGTGCCGAATGCCTAGCAAATTTTTTCTTTCTTTTTTATTTTATGGTTTCCGCAAGGGAATGAATAATATGAAGCCACTAACCCATTTTCTTTTATTATAAACTAATAGATTATAAAATACATATAATATAAAATATAATATACATTATCATAAAAATAATAAAGATTATTATAACATATAAAACTCATTCCATTTATTAACTTGCCGTCCACTAACCATAAAAATGGCTTAATTGCCATGCAAGGCCAAAATTTTTAAAAGCCAATACACTTTGATATCTCAATAAATAGTATGCAACTTTCACATTCCATGCAATTCCATCCTTTTATTAAATTAACACACACAAACGAACAATTTAACTTATGAGAATTTACCACACGCTTAATCACATATTTACGGAACAAAAAATAATATTAAAATATTATTCAGACTCAAATTCGTGGTCTCGAAACCACCGTTATGATTAGGGTCAATTTCAGACTGTTACAGTATATCCCGTGTTTCGAATGCATACATGGTCTGGGCTATGCCACACGGCCGTGTGACCCCTATTTCTCAAATTTTCAAATTTTACCTAAAATTTTCTATTTTGTTTCAAAATGGTTCCTGAGTGTCGCCAAGCTATTTTTAGGGCGTATTATGCTTGGTTTAAGTCTGTAAGTGTATGTTTATCCTGCTTAGAATGTCATATTATATCTTTCCTTTTAGTTTTCATAATTGTTAATGTTTGAAATTAAATGTTCTAATTTGTATAGTAATGCTCTGTAACCCTAATCTGACAACAGAAATGGGTTAGGGGTGCTACAAAGGTTATGGACATGAAGGGAATAGTAAAAAGGAAGACAAAGTATTCGTTGTTCTTTTAGAGACAAATAGCAACTAATGGGTTCTTTATCTTTATTGTACTCGTTTTCAAGTTATAAATGAAAATTTTTGTTTGAGTTTAGTTGATCTAGCAATTTACTTGGTGGCAAACTTATCTAGGCGTATTGTTTAGGTGCAATGGTTAGTGGCTTCAAATAAAGATGTTAGGGTGGTGATTTAAGGAGTTAAGGGCTATGACATTGAAGGTTAAAGAAGATGCACTATGGAGCTACTTGGGAGTGGTGTTGGAGCAAGGTAAGGGCTACAGGGTTGTGCAAAAAAGGGTTGAAGATTTTTCTAGCACCCATAACCTGTATCCGTCGTCGGACCAGGTTACGGAGCATTATTGGAGTTTTTAATTCAAACAAACCCAACTTGAAAATAATTTGAATAATAACAATAATCATATTAAAGCCAATCCAAAACATACATATCATCCCTTATACGAGTCCTCGAGGCCCTAAAAACTCATTAGAAATAAGTCGGGACTAAATCAAAAACTTAAAGAATTTTTCAAAAATAGTGAAAAGTTTCAACACTGCAGGGGGCACACTGCCGTATGGCAAGGCCATGTGACTTACACGGCCAAGAGACATCAACATGTCTCAGGCCGTGTGGGCATTTGAAATAGGGACACACGGCCATGTCCCAGCCTGTGTTTGTCCCTGTGTAACTCACTCACTTGGGTCACACGGCCAAGCCACACACTCGTGTGCCAAGCCGTGTACCATTTGAAATAACCTCACATGCCCATGTGCCAAGGCATGTGCTAGGCTGTCTAATAGCCTGACTTGCAAACCTTTGAAAGCTACAGAGGACACACAGCCGCGTCGCCTGGCCGTATGTCATACACAACTAAGACACACACCCGTGTCTCTACTTGTGTGGACAAAAATAGGTCATTTTACAAGCCATTTCTCTCACCCATATCCACAAGTACCTACAACCAGTTTTTCCCCAATATACAAGGCTTTAAAAGGCATTAAAATCATGATTAATCAAGCTATATACATATGATATAATAACATACAAGTAATATGCCAATAGGCACCTCAAATGACAACATTTAAACATGTGTAATCACATTCTCAATTTAACTAAAATGTTCAACTAAACTTACAACATTAACCAACCATGAAATTCAACTTCCAAAACATACCAATTGGTAACAAAATTACCATTCAACAACTAGCACCAAAATATACATATGTTTTGTATAACATGGTACCAAACCACCACATTTCCAACACATCACAAGACATTTACAACATCCATTTTAGACTACCATTTTATCTTTAAACATTCAAGCATCATGTTCAAAGGTATCAATCACTTTAAGGCTAAATATTTACATATCAAACTAAATTCACTCAAAAATCCTAAATACAAGCCAAAGAAAATGGAAATTTCAACAACAAAAAAGCCTATACATGCCATTATAACCAAATTTAAAAACATCCATAGGTACCGATAAAGTCGATGGATAGTGTGATAGATCCCCGACACTTTCCAACCCGATAGAGCTTCTGATTACCTAAAAACACATAAAAATAAACACAACGTAAGTGTGCCATGCTTAGTAAGTTCTTAATGAATATGAATTAAAATTTTCAATAGATTATAAAATCTCAAAGCATATATAAACCACTACAATATGATATTAATAAATTCATAACCTTAGACATATGCATTCCAACTCTTCATCACCACAATAATCCACATTTCTTACCTTCCATCATAATAATGAAATTTACATTGAAAGCTCTTACTGAAGCTCACTCAAGGTAATAATACGATGGTTGACACGTCACTTTTCATAATTTGATAGCTGAATCTATCCCTTTATATAATTTGATAGCCGAAGTTATCCCTTTTCATAATTTCATGGTCGTCACCATCCCTTTTCATAATTCGATGGTCGCCACCATCCTCTTTCATAATTCGATGGTTGTCACCATTTCTTTTCATAGATCGATGCCCGAAGCCATCCCTTTTCATAGATTGATAACCAAAGCCATCCCTTTTCATATTTGATGGTCGTCACCATCCCTTTTCTTGATCGATAGTCAACGCTATCCCTTTTCGTATTCGATAGTCGAAGATATCCCTTTTCACCATTGGATACACAATTTGGTATTATGCAATAATAACATTTGAATTACAATTGAAAACATTATTTAAAGTACGAACTTACCTCAACGATAAACGTAGAAAATAAGGTCAACTAATCTGAAGCTTTCTTTTTGCCTCGATTTAGAACTGTACATGGTTTATCTTGATCTAAAATAAATTCAACTCAATTCAATATGTAATTTATTCAATTTAACACAAAATCATCTATTTCAAAAATTACCATTTTTACCTCTATACTTTATATTTCTATTCAATTTAGTCCCTAGCTCGTAAAAATGGAAATTCATGCAATTTAATCACCACCCACCATAGCCAAAATCAATTAGGGCCCTAACAAGCCCTATATTTCATTTATTTTACAATTTCACCATGTATATTTTTCTATTTTTCAATTTAATCCTTATTTGACAATTTATTCAAAAATCACTTAAAAAAGTTGTTTATCTAACAACAACTAATCATTTTCTTTCATAAATCATCAAAAATCATACATATTCATTAATGGAAAAAACCCTAATAGTTTAACAATTTCTCAAATTAGTCCCTGGGCTAGTTAGATTAAGCTACAACGATCTCGAAAACATAAAAATCAATAAAACCAGAACAAAAACACATACCAAATCAAGAAAATATATATTTCTAAATGTAAAAGCTCAAAGATGGCTTCCTAAACCCTAAAATTCAGTTGAAGATGATGAATAAAAGATGATAGACTTATTTTATTTTGTTAGTTTTATCATCATTTAAGTATTTACTTAAATAACCTTTAAAAACATTAGGATTTTCATAAATGCCAATCCATCACATTCCACTATTAGCATTAATGGTCTAATTACCATATAAGGACTCAAAATTTAAAATTCCATAGCTATTTAATACATTTAGTTACTAGAACTCAACTTTTGTAATTTACGTGATTTAGTCCTTTTTATCAAATTAAGCATGTAAACGGTAAAATTTCTTAAAGAAATTTTTATACGGTATTATCATCATGCTATAGACAATAAAATAATAATAAAATAAATATTTTCATGTCAGATTTGTGGTCTCAAAACCACTATTATGATTTCACTAAAACGGGTTGTTACAACTCTCCCCCTAAGGAATTTTTGTCTCCGAATATCTTACCAGAAAAGAGGGTCAAATATTGTTTTCTTATAGCTTCCTCAGGTTCCCAAGTGGCTTCCTCTATCCAGTGATGTTGCCAAAGAAACTTTACTAAAGCTATGTTCTTATTTCGCAATTCTTTAACCCTTGGAGCCAAAATTCTGATTGGTTCTTCATTGTATAACATATCAGGCTGAATCTCGACATCCGTCGGTGAAATAACTTGCGAAGGATTAGATTGATATTGTCGTAACATCAATATGTGAAACATGTTATGAATCTTTTCTAATTTTGGTAGCAAAGCTATTTGATACGCTACTGGTCCGATTCTTTAAATAATCTCATACTGCCTCATAAATCGCGGGCTTAGTTTTCCTTTGCGAACGAAATGAAGAATTTTCTTCAGGGCAATAATTTTGGTATACTCTATCACCGATTTGAAACTCAATGTCTTCACGATTCAAATTCGGATACGATTTCTAATGATCTGAAGTAACTTTCAAACTTTCTCCAATCACTTTTACTTTTTCTTCAGTCTCCCGAATCAAATGAACCCCATGAATATTTTTCTCACTATGCTCAGTCCAATATAACTAAGTTCAACATTTTTGACCATACAGAGATTCACACAGTGCCATTTTTATGTTCACCTGATAACTGTTATTAAACACGAATTCAACCAACTGTAAATATTTCTCCTAGTTGCCTTCATACTCTAATATGCAACAATAAAGCATATCCTCGAGTATCTAAATTACTCACTTGAACTAACCATCGGTCTGAGGATGAAATGCAGTGCTAAAATGAAATCGCATACCTAAAGCTTCCTATAACATTTTCCAAAATCGCGATGTAAACCACAGATCTCTATCTGAAATGATATACACCAACACCCCGTGCAATCTAACAATCTCAAATATGTATAACTCAGCTAACCTCTCAACGGAGTAATCTGTATGTACCAAAATAAAATGTGCAGTTTTTGTACGACGATTAACGACAACCCAAAATATATCTTTCTTTCTTAGAGATAGGGGTAAACCCGATACAAAGTCAGAAATCTTACATGTCATTCCCGGCCACCAGTACATCTATTTCAAATCATTGTACATTTTATTACTTCCCGGATGAATGGAAAAGCTAAAACTATGAGCTTCTTGTAAAATTTTTCGAATGAGTTCTGGATTTTTCGGTACACAAATTTTGCCTTTAAATAATAAGCAATCATCGAGTCCAATCTAAAATTCTGAATCAGAAGTTGACTCACTCTGTGCCCGTTTAGCTATTAATTGTCATCACACTTCTGAGCCTCACAGATCTGCTGTAAAAACATCGATCTAGATTTCACCTCAATTAAAATCAAACCATCATTAGATAACGTCAGTCGAGAATTCATTGCTCATAAAGCAAATAAAGACTTTTTACTCAGAGTATTAGCAACCACATTTTCTTTACCCGAATGATAATCAATAATCAAATCATAGTCTTTCAATAGCTCAAGCCATTTGTGCTGTCTTAGATTCAAATCTTTCTACATCATCAAATACTTCAAACTCTTATGATCAGTAAAGATATGACATCTTTCACCATACAAATGGTGACGCCAAATCTTCAATGCCAACACAATAGCTGCCACTTCTAAATCTTATGTTAGATAATTCTTTTCATGTAGCTTTAACCACCTAAAAGCATAAGCTATAACTTTGCCTTCCTGCATCAAAACACAACCTAAACCATTCAAAGATGCATCGCTAAAAATCACAAATCCTTTACCCGATTTAGGCTAAATTTGTGCTGGTGCCTCGGTCAATAGTACTTTCAACTAATTGAAACATTTATGACATTTTTGGACCATTCAAATTTCATATCTTTCTATAATAGTTACCTCATAGGGGTAGCTATAATCGAGAATCCTTTGACAAATCTTCTGTAACAACCGCCCAATCCCAAAAAAACTTCTAACTTCAGATACGTTTCTCGATGGTTTCCAATCAACAACTGCTGAAATTTTACTCATATCAACTCTGATACCTTCAGTCGATACTATATGTCCCAAAAAAACCAACTTCTCACAGCCAAAACTGACAATTACTAAATTTGGAAAATAGTTGTTTATCACCCAGGGTTTGCAACACAATTTTCAAGTGCTCGGCATACTCACACTCATCTCGTGAATAAATTAGAATATCGTCAATGAATACCACAACAAATCTATCTAAATACAGTCTGAAAATTTTTTTATTAAATCCATAAATACTGCAGGTGCATTAGTTAAACCAAATGGCATCACAAAAAATTTGTAGCATCCGTACCACCTTATTCTGAATGCAATTTTCGACACATCCAAATCTTTAACCCGTAACTGATAGTAACCAGAATGAAGATCAATCTTTGAGAACACTGTTGCACCTTTCAACTGGTCAAATAGATCGTCAATTCGAGGCAATGGATATTTTTTCTTGATTGTAACCTAGTTGAGGTGACAGTAATCAATACATAATCTCATCGATCCATCCTTTTCTTAACGAACGAAACTGGTGCACCCCAAGGTGAAAAACTGGGTTGAGCAAAACCCCTATCTATCAATTCTTCCAATTGTGCTTTCAACTCAATAGGAGCCATTCTGTAGTATGCTATCGAGATCGATGATGTTCTTGGTACTAATTCAATAGCAAACTCAACTTCTCTAACCGGCAGTAATCCAAGTAACTCTTCTGGAAACATATTAGAATACTCTATAACCACTGGCACTGATTCAAGCTTTAACTCAGATACTTTAGAATCCAGTACATAAGCAAGGTAAGTATCAAAACCTTTTCTCACACATTTCTACACTGACATAGCTGAAATAACAATAGGTAATCCACTCAAATTATTTGATTCAATTCGAAGTGTCTTACCATTCTGACATTTCAATACAGTAAACTTCATTCTATAGTTCACAATATTATGTGAATAGTCAGCCAATCCATGCCCAAAATCACATCAAATTCATCAAATAGTAATAGCATCAAATTAGCCAGAAAATTGTAACCTTGAATCATCAACGGACAGTTCTTGCAAACTTTATCAACTAATACATGCCGACCTAAGGGGTTCGACACTTTAACCATGAATTTAGTGGACTCGACAGGTAATTTCTTACTAGATACTAAATTCGTGCATACATATGAATGGGTTGATCCCGGATCAATCAAGGTAATAAAATCAGTGTCAAAGATAGAGGCAGTACCCGTAATAACATCAGTCGCATAGCCTCCTCTCATGTACGAATAACGTAAACCCCAGCTGGTTCTCGTGATTCAGATCTTATAGCAGAATCTTTTGTTCCACCATGACTACTACTCACATTTCCAGGGTTACAAGGTGGCCTACCCCTCATGGCAGTGTTACTAGGTCAAACATTTTGAACCTTTTCTTTCTAAAATATTTCTAGGCAATCAAGAATGAAATGCTTAAATAAACCACATTTGAAACACGCCCCATCTTTCGCTCTACACTCACCAAAATATCAACGTCCACACCGTTGACAATTAGGTTTATTATCTTTAATGTATGCTAGCCACAGACATAGCTTGCACTTTGGAACCTGCATAGTCTTTGCCTCGGTCTCTATCAGGGTAACCCACTAAAGGAATCGATCGATTATGGTATTCTTTTTATCTCTTCAACTATGAATGATATGACTTTCCAGTTGACTTTTTTCTTGAATCTCTGGCTTCACAGTCAGCTTTTCACTTTTTTTTTGCTAAGCTCCTCGACTTTATGTGCTATGTTAACTAAAACAACAAATTCTTTCAGCGCAAGAATCGCAACTAAAAGTTTAATATCATCATTTAGTCGGTCTTGAAATCATTTACACATTGTAGTCTCGGTCAGAATGCACTCTCGAGCATATTAACTCAATCGAACAAACTCCCTTTCATATTTTGACACTGTCATATAGCCCTGCTTGAGTTCAAGAAATTCTTTACATTTCTGATCCAAAATCTCTAACTAATGTATTTTTTTGGAACTCGATTTGAAAGAATTCCCATGTGATCCGCACTCTCGGCACTACAAAAATCTAATATACAAAATTGATGTGGTGCCTGAGATGCTGGGTAGTCCTTCAAGCACAATATGGAAAGAAATAAGCACACAAGACATAAGAAGAATTTTACATAGTTTAATTTCCCTACGTCTACGAAGCCTAGGTTAGTGAGAATTATGCACTCTCTTCAAAAATTACAAAGTGAATCTACTCAATCACCACACTGTGATAATTTCCTTCACCCTTGTACTTTGAAGATACAATACTCTCATTACTATATTCACCACTTGTGAACACAACAACCAAAATCGCAACACAAGGTTTTACTTATCAAAATAACACTCTTAATAAAATTCTCACTAGAATAGATTAAGTGCCTAATTAATCTTCCATGAGTTATCATGCTTAGTTGATACCCATTTACATTTATTTTAGCATGTTTGAAAGTAAAATCTAGTATTTTTAGTGATAATGTATGTTTTTAGAGTTTAAGTATCAAAAGTATGCTTTTTAATAATTTTGATATTATTTCACATTTAAACAAGATTATGTGGTCATGTCAGATGGAATGGGAGATAAAGATCCATCTTTTGGGATGAAACTACAACTGATGCGGTGACAACAAGCCATGTATATCGTGACACCAAAGACAACCCCAAGGAATAGACAAAATAGACTCCACGTGTAACATCCCAAAATAGGGCCTATGAGTTTTAGGGGTATTTTAGGTATTAAGCCTTAGAGTGGTTGAAATTTTGCAACATAATTTATCAGTTTTATTTTTTTCTATGGATTTTAGGAAATTAAATCAATTTTTCAAAAAAGAGATTTAAATACCTTCAATTTGAAAATTAGATTGATTTGTAAAAGATTCAGAATTGTGAGTTTTAAAAGACAATTCAACCAAATTTTAAAAATCACCCTAACATCATCCCCAACCTATAAATTCCATGTTTGTCTTCTCCACCTTCATGCTTTAGTAGTCCTTTGCTCCCAAAGCTCTTCTCGTCTAGTTTTTTTTCTCCAACCTTAATTCTTTTTATTTCCATCATCGCCCAAGCCAAATATCTCCATGAAATCTAAGAAAAACACCCAAAAACACCATTCATCTCTCCATAGTTAAGCTTGTGAGTTTTTTGGGTTTTTAATCAAACGCTTTATTTTTTGTCATCTAAGTAACGATTCAACTTCTAATTAGTTTTAAATGTTAATTAGTCTTTTAAAATAAATTATTAGCCATTAATTGCATGTTTTAAATAAAAGCCAAAAATTTGCTCGTTAATGGTGGATTTTAGGATTTTGAGAAAAAATATGGTTTCAAAGTGTTTTCCAACTTGTTTTAATATGATTAGAAAGTTTCTAAACTTACTTTGAAGTTTTGTAACACCCCTAACCCATAACCATCACCGGTCTAGGGTTAAGAGGCATTACTTGACAATTTAGAACTTTTATGAACATTCACATCATAATTTAACAATTCATAATCAAAGAGCCCTTAAATAGGTCTATAAGACCTTAAACATGCATTAGAAAAAAGTAGAGACTAAACCGAACACATACAAATTTTTTTTAAATTCAAACATTTTTCAAAGTTATAGAGGTCACATGCCCGTATGGGTAGCACACGGCCTTAGACACACCCGCATGTCTAAACCGTGGCAAAATAGGGCATACATACTGACTTGTCCACACGGCCGAGGACACGCCCATGTGCCTAACCCATGGTCGACACTAACTTGAATCACACGGCCAGTCACACGCCCGTGTGTCTAGCCCATGGTTGACACTGACTTGAATTGAATTACAAATTCAAGGGACATGGTCGAGCCACATGCCCGTGTGCTCAACCGTGTGGGAAAATATAGGCCATTTGCAAGGCCAATTTGCCACCCATTTTGGGTCAAACCTACAAGCACAAACAAACATATTTCATACCTTCAAAATACAACCAAATCATACCAATAATATTCATATTTTCTAACCATTCAAATGAATAACAAACATACCAACTTATGAACCATTTATCTCATTCTAATCACAAGCATTTCTAGGCAAAATCCATCCAAAAACTTACCAATTCAATCAACTAACCATTCATCAACATATACTAACTTTGCATAACAAAACATAAATGACATTACCATATTCATATCTCATTTGCAATCCATATCACATATCTTATATATATACATCTCAAACATAATCCAAATCAACTAGCCTATACATGCCATACTTAGCTATATACACATTCAAAAGGTACCAAAATATGATTTGATAGTGTGGTGATGATTCTCGATGATCCCCGAGCCTTCTGTAGCTTTACGATCTATAAAGCAATGCAAACACACACGAGTAAGCTTTTAAAAGCTTTGTAAGCCATATACAAATAAACTGAACATATAAAACATTTATAACCATTTCAATACAAGAACTTTAACATATCTCAATAGCATATTCATATTTCTCCTTTAACTCATTTGTATCCAACCATTTGCTTGACAATAAACCACATCTCCATGTATCTCATTAGATCATAGCACATTCATAGATATATCACATTTTTGTCTGAACAAGTCTATGCACCTATCTCACTTTTGCAAATTCACGTATACTTACCTTTCATACTCAAATATAGTATACATTTCAAATGTACCTAAATCGGTAACACATTTCACATAGTCTTTTATTTCTTAGAATTGCCTGTTGAACCATTCGTAATCAAATAGGATACTCAGATAAATCGAAATATTTGTACAATGCTAGCATCCCAAACGTGGTTTTACATGTAATCAAATATCGATGCCACTGTCCTAGACAAGGTCTTACACGAAATCATATACGATGCCAATGTCCCAGACATGGTCTTACACATAATTCTCAAATCGACGCCAACGTCCCATACATGTCTAACATGATATCACATATCGGAACTCTATGTCATGACATATGAATCCTATCTTTTTCTAAGGTCCATAAGAGACATTTTATGTAACATCCTAAAATTTGAGTATTGATATGATGCATGTTTTGGTGCTTAACTTGTGTATAATTAAAATTTTGCATGTTTAGTATAGTCTTGAGAAGACTTGAGAAGTATTCGGGATTTGAATAAATTTTAGTAAGGAGTATTTAATTGAAGTGGAGCAAGTGACTTTGAGGTTTAAGTAGATTTAAGTGCCAAAAACTAGCATAAGATGAGCTAGTAGCAAGGTGGTGTTGGCGCATGCATTTTTGCTTGAGGGGAGAGGTTCGAATCTCCTAGCATGCATTTTGAAACCTTTTATTTTTGCTTTTCCTTAGAAAGTGTCGGTCATGGATAAGGATTAGATGAGTTGGATTAATTTTTTTATGGCAAGAAGACCATGGGAAAAAGGCAAGTGATAACTTAGGGAAAGGAATCATATGGAAAAAGAATATAAGGGGGACATAAGGCTTAAAATAAGGGGAGATGTTTTGGAAAGTTTGGGTGGCTAAACTTTGACCATTTGGCCATGCACTTGGATGGTTTTAGGGGCTAGGGGGATGGCCAAATTTTTGGTTAGCATTTGGTAAGGTAGGAGCTAATTTTGGTCATTTTTCATTTTGGCATTTTGGTGTATCAATAGCTTTCCTCTCCAAATTCTTCTCCCTAGTCAAATGTGTCTTGAGCAATAGGTAAAATTTGTGTTTTGTTTTGGCCATTTCATTTGACCATTTTGGTATTATCTTTCATTCTACCAAAAATCTTTTCCTCCTTGTGCCGAAACCATACAATCTTAAAGGGCATTTTTCTTTTCTTTTCTTTTCTTCTCTTGCCGAGTGCACACTAGCCTCAAGACGTTTTCTTTGTTCATCTTCCATTCTTGAAAGAAAACCCGAAACATAAACACCCTATTTTCTTCTTCTTTTTTTCTTGTAAAAAACTCTCAAACATCACTCCCTCTTTAATATTTCACATGGCCGAATGTTATTGATCATCATCCTCTCCAATATTTTCACTATAGCCAAATCTTCCATCTTCCATTTAACCCTCTTTTTAATTCGAGTGGTCATCTTTGAACAATCGATAAGAACACTCTTTTCAATTCTTTTATTTTTCCTCTATTGCCGAAATTCATATGTTGACTTGGGAGGGTCTTTTTGATCGAAATCATCATCTTTTCTCTTTCAAACAAAACCTTTCTTCTTGTAGTGGTATAGTGAAGTTCCAATTATTTTGACATCGCTTAAGTGACTCTAGCCATAGGAAGATCGTGTGAAAAAGGAAAATTCATCGTTCAAGGTAAGGATTTTTTTAGAAGGGTTCTATATTACTTTTTATTTGTTAAAGATAGTGTTGATTAACCAATTTTTATCATAGGGACTCTATCACTCGATTTTCATCCTGTGGACGTAAGGATTTTGTGGTAAGCGGACTTCGCTCATAAGATCAATCGATTATAATAACGAATATTAGTTTGGACTAATGATTCATTGTCTTTGAAGACAATCAAAATAGGGACGAAAAGAGTTGTTAATAGTGTTTGGAAGAGGGGTGGTTCCACTATTCCCCCTAAATTCAAGAGAAGGACTATTTTGGGAATCCAAGACTTTCCAGGGTTGTGGACCCTCATCCGCAAAAATCAATTATTCAAAGTCGACGCACTCCCCAGAACCATTGTTTACTCGTGGTTCTGAACCTTTGATCAGAGAGAAATCGCAAATAGTGGTTGTTCGAGATTTCGAGGGTAAGATCTAGATCGCTTAATATTAGAATAGTTTAATATTAAATTTTAGTGTTCTAATCCTTTGTAATGTGTGTTTAGATATTGACGAGCGGGAGAGTGTAGTTCTCACCGTAATCAGGTGTGTAATCTCACATCGTATCTCATGGGTTAGATGACTATATCGTATAAATCGTTGGATGAAATCCCAAGTTAGTGAAATCGGGAAGAATAACATAATTATCATCTTAAAGATAAGATTTTGAAAATTGTATTAAGATCATGAAAATTACAAAATTACCCTTAACGAACTAATTCGAAAAAAGTGTTAAGTGGGTTATATGTGATATTTGACAATTTGGGCCATATGTGATATTTGACAATTTGGATTATATGTGATATTTGAAAAATTGGGCCACATGTGATATTTGACAATTTGGGCCATATGTGATATTTGACAATTTGGGCCATATGTGATATTTGACAATTTGGGCCATATGTGATATTTGACAATTTGGGCCATATGTGATATTTGAGAATTTGGGCCATATGTGATAATCGATAAATGGGCCATAAGTGATATTTGATAATTGGGCCATTTATGATAATTGATAAATGGGTTATATGTGATATGTGATTTTATGGGCCAAAATGCTATTTTGATTAATGGGCCAAAATTGATAAATTGTAATATGGTTTTCTTTACAAATATTTTGTTATGCATAAACATGATTGCATGGGTTGGGATCAATGATGAAGAGAAGAAAGGCTTGATGCCAAAATTCTAAATAGGTGACTCTGTCACGATGGCCGTTGCCCGAAATCTAGATCGGTGGTTCTACCACAATTGTTTAAATGGTCGTTGCCACAAATATTATATTGGGCTTAAAGCCTACTTTGGTGTATTGGCGGGGTGGGTGACTAAAGCTCCCCATAAGTGTCTTTGGTTGGTGCAATTGGTGTGTAGCGGATGGAAATCTAGGTTTGGTTTTGGGAATTGCATATCACTTGCATTTCATACATGCTAAATTATTATATTTGAAATGGGCTTAGGCCCAAATAAATGTTTAAATGGTCTTGGCCCAGTGGACTATGGTAAGTGAGTTACACACTGAGTTCTAAGTAACTCACCCCATTTTTTTACCCCTCTCAGGTAATAACAATTGATGGAGACTTGGGTCGGAGATGACTTCGTGTGGAGGCTATACTACAAATGGTGGTTTATAAAACTTTAAGACTTCTTTTATAATTTTTATTAAGTACTATTTTTATGGCAATGTAATAAGGCCTCTTTAATTATGGATTTTATTATGTGGATGGGTTTTATTATGTTTTAGTTTTTCCAAAGTTGGATTGGTTTAGTTTTTTTATAAATGTTTTTCTATAACTCTCGTATAAAATAAAGGTTTTTTTTAAAATATCATTGAAACTTAGGAAATTCTTTTAAAACTTTTCGATGAAATATTTCAACTAAATAAATCCAAAGTTTTAATCAATTACTACTCTATAGACCAAATGATAAACTCTTGTGTTTTAAATCATGGTTTTCAATGAACTTCAAATTTTTTTTTCGGTAAAGTCTTTCTCTTAATCATTTTGGAATTTAATTTCTACTTCGTTAAATGATTTGAATGTACGTTTAATTTGTGTGGCATGCTAAAACCCAGGCTTAATGCATAGGCCGGGTTTGGGGTGTTACATTTTATGGTATTAGAGCTCAGTTTCAAAACTCAGCTATGGTTTGGGTTCAACAATGATTTCTGTTTAAAAACCACTTAAATTTCTACACTTTATGTTTTAAAGGTAGTATGGCACCACAAGCATCTGACACCAAGTCAAGTAAGTATGTTCAGTAAGTATTTGTTTATTAAATGTTTATTTTTGTGATGAGACCTAAGGAACACTCTAGAACTTCTAGTTTTAGGTGTTGAAAATGATAGAGATCGAGACTATAGGATGTGATTGCAAAAACAACCCTATCTCTTATATCTCATAAAATATCGTTAATAAACACTGAAGTAATATTCTGCTTCATAAAACTTGTAATTAGATTAAAGTGAATTAGTCAATATGAGTACTAGAGGACGTGGTCGTAGACGTGGTAGACGTGGCCGTGGTAGAGGACGAGGTGCTACGTCTGAAGTACCGGGTCATATTCTGAATATGGATGCACCTGTGTCATTTGAGAGCGAACCTAGATCTGATGATCACGCAAATGAGAATAATGCTTTGACTCAAGCAATATTGCGAGTCTTAGAAAGAGTAGCTAGAGCCAGAACTGGGCCAGTAACTCGCGGATCAATATCGGAACGACTTAAGTCTAGTGGTGCAGAAGTTTTTAGAGGTGTCTCTAGTGTAGCTTTGAATGTGGCAGAATATTGGCTTGAGGCTGTAGAACCAATTATTGATGATCTGGAGTGTACCGTCGAGTAGAAACTGAGAGGATCTGTGTCTTTACTATGAGACGAGGCGTATCAATGGTGGCTTACTATTCGAGAAGGCACCGAGGTTGCATTGGTTAATTGGGATTTCTTTAAAGCTACTTTCCAAGGGAAGTACGTCGAGACAAGTTATGTAGATGCTCGGAGGAAGGAATTCCTGAATTTGGTTCAAGGAAGTAAGACTGTAGCAGCTTACGAGGCAGAATTTCTTTGTTTGAGTCATTATGCTCGTACTATAGTACAGACTGATCATGAGTGCTGTGTATGCTTTGAGGATAGACTTAATGATGAGTTACGGGTATTGATAGCCCCACAACAAGTAAGGACTTTTACCTCGCTTGTAGAGAAAGCTAAGATAGCCTAAAAGGCTAAGAATTCAGAACGCCAGAACCGGGAAAAGTAAGAGGCAAGAGGGATTTTAAGTATTTTGGTTCTTCTAAAAGGTTTCAAAAGAGGCCACGAAATGATGAGCCAATTCAAGTTAGGGCACATGTGACTACCAATCAGATTCAAGAATGTGCCGACTGTGGAAGACGACATCCCGGAGAATGTTGGAGGAAAATTGGAGCCTGTTTTAAATGTGGATCCAAGGATCATCAGTTTAAGAATTGTCCTCGATGGACTAAAACAACTCATAAAGCTCGTAAACCTAAGGCTCAGCCAGCTAGAGGTACTCAGCAGCCACCAAGAGGTCGTGGACCAGGTCATGGTGGTAATGGTAACAGACGTGGACAAGGTACACCGGGTCGAGGTAATGGTGTTAGAGGTAACACGGAGGCAAGACAGCCAGGATTGGTCTATGCTGTCAGGCGTCGTGAGGATGGTGATGCACCTAATGTGATAACTGGTACGTTCTTCATTTCTGATGTACCTATTACTGCTTTGATAGATATCGGGTCTACCCACTCGTATATTGCTAGTGCTACATCTGGAAACCTAAATATTAGATCTGAGATTACCCATAGAGAGATGATGGTAATTAGTCCTTTAGGACAGTCGATAATAGTGAATAAATTATTTAGAGATGTGCCCTTAGAGATTCAAAGAGATGTATTTCTAGCAAACTTAATAGAATTACCTTTCGGCGAGTTTGATCTTATTTTGGGCATAGATTGGTTGGTGAAGCATCGGGTGCAATTGGATTGTGTCGAAAAGCGAATGTCAATTAAGACTGTGGATGATAAGGAGATAATAATGATAGGCGAGCGAAGAAACTTTTTGGCAAATGTGGTATCTGCTTTGAAGGCAAAAAAGTTGGTGCGGAAAGGGAATAGAGCATTCTAGCATTCATCAATGCTTTGAATGTCAAGGACTTATCGGTAGAAGGTGTGAGAACGGTGAAAGAATTTTCAGATGTCTTTCTCGAAAAACTTCCAGGTCTACCTCCAAATCGGAAAGTAGAATTTGGCATTGAGCTTTTGCCCGGAACTGGTCCGATTCCATTGCTCCTTATAGAATGGCACCGAAGGAGTTAGCGGAGCTTAAAGCTCAAATTCAAGAACTACTAGATCGGGCATTTATTCAACCAAGTGTATCTCTGTGGGGAGCACCGGTTTTGTTCGTCAAGAAGAAGGATGGGTTGATGCGTATGTGCATTGATTATAGGTAGTTGAATAAATTGACGATCAAGAATAGGTATCCATTACCGAGAATCAATGACCTATTTGATCAATTAAGAGGAGCTTCAGTCTTCTCCAAGATTGATTTGAGATCGGGTTATCATCAACTCAAGGTGAAAGAGGCAGATATTCATAAGACGGCATTTCGAACTCGTTATGGACATTATGAGTTTTTAGTGATGCCGTTTGGTTTGACTAATGCACCAGCTACATTTATGGACATGATGAATCGAGTCTTTCAGCCTTATTTAGACCGGTTCGTAGTAGTGTTCATAGATGACATCTTGGTATATTTGAGGAATGAAGAAGAGCATAACTCTCATCTGCGTACTATGTTGCAAATTTTGTGAGATAAGCAACTTTATGCCAAATTTAGTAAGTGTGAATTTTGGTTGAAGGAAGTGACTTTCTTGGGTCATGTAGTGTCAGTTGAAGGAATAAGAGTTGATCCTCGAAAGGTAGAGGTTGTGTTGGATTGGAAACCGCCAAAGTCAGTAGCTAAGATCCGGAGTTTCTTGGGATTGGAAACCACCAAAGTCAGTAGCTAAGATCCGGAGTTTCTTGGGTTTGGCTGGTTATTATAGACACTTTGTTGAGGGGTTTTCGTTGATTGTTGTACCCCTAACTAAGCTATTGTAGAAGGAAGTACCGTATGTATGGATCATTAAACAACAAGAAAGTTTCGAGAAACTAAAGAAGATTCTAATGGAAGCGCCAGTACCGATTCAACCAGAGGTCGAAAAAGAATTTACCGTTTACTGTGGTGCATCACACACGGGTTTAGGATGTGTACTGATGCAAAGTGGAAAAGTGGTAGCTTATGCTTCTCGACAGTTGAGGCCGCATGAAGTTAATTATCCTACTCATGATTTGGAGTTGGTGCGGTAGTGTTTGCATTAAAGATTTGGAGACATTATCTTTACTGTGAGAAGTCAATCATTTATACGGACCATAAGAGTCTTAAGTATCTCCTTACCTAAAAGGAATTGAATTTAAGACAACGAAGATGGGTGGAGCTGTTAAAGGATTATGATTTCTCAATCGAGTATCATCCTGGAAAGGCTAATGTTGTGGCAGACGCATTAAGTCGAAAGGTTGTATCAGAGTTAAGAGCAATGTTAGCTAATCTCAGTTTGTATGAGGATGGCAGTTGCTAGCGAAACTTTGGGTAAAGCCTCTGTGGTTGGAACAAATCAAAGAAAAGTAATTATCCAATGAAAAATTGGGTCCTTTAATACAACAAGCTAGAAGTGGTGTAATAGGAGATTTTGGTTTGAACAAGATGATGTACTGTGTTTTCGTGGAAGGGTTTGTATGCCCGAGGATTCAGATTTGAGGCAAATGATTCTTCTAGAGGCGCATAGTAGCCCTTATGCTATGCACCTCAGAGGAAATAAGATGTATTGGGATCTCTGTGAACAGTATTGGTGGCCAAAGTTAAAACGAGAAGTTATTGATTTTGTGGGAAAGTGTTTGACTTGTCAACAAGTAAAGGCGAAACATCAATTATGGTCGGGATTGTTGCAACCAGTAAAGATTCCATTATGGAAATGGGAGCGGATAATGATGGATTTTGTAAGTGGGTTACCCTTAACACCTACTAAGAAAGATTCTGTCTAGGTGGTAGCAGATCGATTAACGAAGACTGCTCATTTTCTAACAGTTCGTACGGATTAGTCGTTGCAGAAGTTGGCTAAACTATATGTATCTGAAATTGTGAGGTTGCATGGGGTACCAGTGTCTATCATATCGGACAAGGATCCTCGATTTACATCACAATTTTGGAAAGCTTTGCATGAGGCTCTGGGTACAAAGTTAAACTTCAGTACGGCTTTTCACCCTCAGTCAGATGCTCAGTCGGAAAGAGTAATCCAGATTTTAGAAGACGTTAAGAGGTTGTGTGATTGATTTCAGAGGTAGTTGGGAGGATTTTCTGCCGTTGGTAGAGTTTACGTATAACGATAGTTATCAATCCAGTATTCTGATGGCACCCTATGAAGCATTATATGGTCGTAGGTGTCGTACTCCTACTTGTTGGACTGAATTAGGGGAACGACAGCTTTTGGGTCCTGAATTGATATCAGAGACAGAAGAAAAAGTAAAAGTAATTCGAGCGCGGTTAAAGAAAGCTTCGGATAGACAAAAGTCGTACGTAGATCTGAAGCGTAAAGATATCGAGTTTGCGGTGCGAGATCAAGTCTTTTTGAAAGTTTCACCGTGGAAAAAGATTTTCAGATTCGGGAGGAAAGGCAAGTTGAGCCCTAGGTTCATTGGGCCGTACCGTGTGTTGAAGCGTGTAGGACCAGTGGCCTATCAACTTGATTTACCTTCGGAATTGAGTCAGATTCATAGTGTTTTCCATGTTTCTATGCTGAGACGTTATTGATCGGATTCATCGCACATAGTACCGGTAGAAGAAGTATAATTAAGGCCAGATTTGTCTTTTGAGGAGGAACCAGTGAAAATCTTAGACCGAGATGTTAAGGTGTTAAGAAAAAAGACCGTACCATTGGTCAAGGTTTTATGGCGTAATCACGGAGTGGAGAAAGCTACTTGGTAGCCTGAGGATGCAATTCAACAACAATATCCTCATCTCTTTTAGCCAGGTAAATTTCGAGGACGAAATTTTCTTTAAGGAGGGTAGAGTTGTAACATCCTAAAATTTGAGTATTGATATGATGCATGTTTTGGTGCTTAACTTGGGTATAATTAAAATTTTGCATGTTTAGTATAGTCTTGAGAAGACTTGAGAACTATTTGAAATTTGAATAAATTTTAGTAAGGAGTATTTAATTGAAGTGGAGCAAGTGACTTTGAGGTTTAAGTAGATTTAAGTGACAAAAACTAGCATAAGATGAGCTAGTAGCAAGGTGGTGTTGGCGCATGCATGTTTGCTTGAGGGGAGAGGTTCAAATCTCCTAGCATGCAATTTGAAAGCTTTTATTTTTGCTTTTCCTTAGCAAGTGTCGGTCATGGATAAGGATTAGATGAGTTGGATTAATTTTTTTATGGCAAGAAGACCATGGGAAAAAGGCAAGTGATAACTTAGGGAAAGGAATCATATGGAAAAGGCATGTAAGGGGGACATAAGGCTTAAAACAAGGGGAGATGTTTTGGAAAGTTTGGGTGGCTAAACTTTGACCATTTGGCCATGCACTTGGATGGTTTTAGGGGCTAGGGGGGATGGCCGAATTTTTGGTTAGCATTTGGTAAGGTAGGTGCTAGTTTTGGTCATTTTTCATTTTGGCATTTTGTTGTATCAATAGCTTTCCTCTCCAAAATCTTTCTCTCCATATTCTTCTTTATAGCGGAATGTGTCTTGAGCAATAGGTAAAATTTGTGTTTTGTTTTGGCCATTTCATTTGACCATTTCGGTATTATCTTTCATTCTCCCAAAAATCTTTTCCTCCTTGTGCCGAAACCATACAATCTTGAAGGGTATTTTTCTTTTGTTTTCTTTTCTTCTCTTGCCGAATGCACACTAGCCTCAAGATGTTTTCTTTGTTCATCTTCCATTCTTGAAAGAAAACCCAAACATAAACACCCTATTTTCTTCTTCTTTTCTTCTTGCAAAAAACTCTCAAACATCACTCCCTCTTTAATATTTCACATGGCCGAATGTTATTGATCATCATCCTCTCCAATATTTTCACTATAGCCGAATCTTCCATCTTCCATTTAACCTTCTTTTTCATTCGAGTGGTCATCTTTGAACAATCGGTAAGAACACTCTTTTCAATTCTTTTATTTTTCCTCTATTGCCAAAATTCATATGTTGACTTGAGAGGGTCTTTTTGACCGAAATCATCATCTTTTCTCTTTCAAACAAAACCTTTCTTCTTGTAGTGGTATAGTGAAGTGCCGATTATCTTGACATCGCTTAAACGACTCTAGCCATAGGAAGATAGTGTGAAAAAGGAAAATTCATCGTTCAAGGTAAGGATTTTTTTAGAAGGGTTCTATATTACTTTTTATTTGTTAAAGATAGTGTTGATTAACCGATTTTTATCATAGGGACTCTATCACTCGATTTTCATCCTGTGAACGTAAGGATTTTGTGGTAAGCCGACTTCGCTCATAAGATCAATCGGTTATAATAACGATTATTAGTTTGGACTAATGGTTCCTTGTCTTTGAAGACAATCAAAATAGGGACAAAAAGAGTTGTTAATAGTGTTCGGAAGAGGGGTGGTTCCATTATTCCCCCTAAATTCAAGAGAAGGACTATTTCGGGAATCCAAGACTTTCCACCGGGTTGTGGACCCTCATCAGGAAAAAATCAATTATTTGAAGTCATACGTACCCCCGAACCATTGTTTACTCGTAGTTCTGAACCTTTGATCGGAGAGAAATCGCAAATAGTGGTTGTTCGAGATTCCGAGGCTAAGATCTAGATCGCTTAATATTAGAATAGTTTAATATTAAATTTTAGTGTTCTAATCCTTCGTAATGTGTGTTTAGATATCGACGAGAGGGAGAGTGTAGTTCTCACCGTAAACAGGTGTGTAATCTCACACCGTATCTCATGGGTTAGATGACTATATCGTATAAATCGTTGGATGAAATCAAAAGTTAGTGAAATCGGGAAGAATAACATAATTATCATCTTAAAGATAAGATTTTGAAAATTGTATTAAGATCATGAAAATTACGAAATTACCCTTAATGAACTAATTCGAAAAAAGTGTTAAGTGGGTCATATGTGATATTTGACAATTTGGGCCATATGTGATATTTGACAATTTGGATTATATGTGATATTTGACAAATTGGGCCATATGTGATATTTGACAATTTGGGCCATATGTGATATTTGACAATTTGGGCCATATGTGATATTTGACAATATATGTGATATTGGACAATTTGGGCCATATGTGATATTTGAGAATTTGGGCCATATGTGATAATCGATAAATGGGCCATAAGTGATATTTGATAATTGGGCCATTTATGATAATTGATAAATGGGCTATATGTAATATGTGATTTTATGGGCCAAAATGCTATTTTGATTAATGGGCCAAAATTGATAAATTGTAATATGGTTTTTTTTACAAATATTTTGTTATGCATAAACATGATTGCATGGGTTGGGATCAATGATGAAGAGAAGAAAGGCTTGATGCCAAAATTCTAGATAGGTGACTTTGTCACGATGGCCGTTGCCCGAAATCTAGATCGGAGGTTCTACCACAATTATTTAAATGGCCATTTCCACAAATATTATATTGGGCTTAAAGCCTACTTTGGTGTGTTGGCGGGGTGGGTGACTAAAGCTCCCCATAAGTGTGCTAGTTGGTACAGGTGGTGTGTAGCGGATGGAAATCTAGGTTTGGTTTTGGGAATTGCATATCACTTGCATTTCATACATGCTAAATTATTATATTTGAAATGGGCTTAGGCCCAAATAAATGTTTAAATGGTCTTGGCCCAGTGGACTATGGTAAGTGAGTTACACACTGAGTTCTAAGTAACTCACCCCATTTTTTACCCTCTCGGGTAATAACAATTGATGGAAACTTGGGTGGAGATGACTTCATGTGGAGGCTATACTACAAATGGTGGTTTATAAAACTTTAAGACTTCTTTTACAATTTTATTAAGTACTATTTTATGGCAATATAATAAGGCCTCTTTAATTATGGATTTTATTATGTGGATGGGTTTTATTATGTTTTAGTTTTTCCTAAGTTGGATTGTTTTAGTTTTTTATAAATGTTTTCTATAACTCTCATATAAAATAAAGGTTTTTTTTTAAATATCATTGAAACTTAGGAAATTCTTTTAAAACTTTTCGATGAAATATTTCAACTAAATAAATCAAAAGTTTTAATCAATTACTACTCTATAGACCAAATGATAAACTCTTGTGTTTTAAATCATGGTTTTCAATGAACTTCGAATTTTTTTTCGATAAAGTCTTTCTCTTAATCGTTTTAGAATTTGATTTCTACTTCGTTAAATAATTTGAATGTACCTTTAATTTGTGTGGCATACCGAAATCGGGCTTAATGCATAGGCCGGGTTTGGGGTGTTACATTTTAGACATTGATGAATTGTCGATACTTCCTCGGATTTCACATATATATCATCCAAAACCATTCATCGTAATTCAATATTATATGAACATGAATGAATCAACTTAAATACATTTATTTGTATATAGACTTACCTCGTACGGATACAAACAGATGGATTCAATTACTCGATCACTTTCAACTTTCAAATTTAACCCATTTATTCACCAAATCATTCAATTCAATCCAAAATACACATTTAGGACATTTTACAAACTAGTCCTCACGTTTTCACATTTTGACATTTAAGTCCTTATTTCACAAAATCACAAAATACACATAATTTCTTTATACCCATGCTTATTTGAATAATCATCATGCTCATCCAAGTCCATATAATTCATTTATTTCACATTTTAGTCCCTCAAAGTATTATTTTCACAATTTAATCCAAATTACTCAAATTCATCAAAAATCCCAAGACAAAACATGTTAATCTAACACATATATTTCATATGTCATAAACTAGCATCACAAAGCTTACAAATTCATTAATGGCATATCTCAAAATCTTCATCAAAATCTAAAATTAAGGCATGGGTTTGATAGTATACTAAGCAACGATCTCAAAAACGTAAAAATTATCAAAAATCGAAACCAAAACATACCTTAATCAAGTTTAAACCTAGCTAAATGAAGCTTGTTCTTTCTCTTTTCTTTTCTTTGAATTTTCGGCACAAAGATGAATACTTAATGTATGTATTTTAATTTATGTTTTATTATATTAACATAATCAACATATTTACTAAATTAACCTTATTAGTTTAATTATAAAACCATTTATAATAAGCCCCTAACAGTCCATCCCCTAATTTGATGGGTGAATTGCAACATAAGGACTCCATATTATGGAAACAATAGCAATGTAACACTTCAACAATTATCAAGCCACTTTTAAAATTTACGCGATTTAGTCCTTTTCTCAATTTAAGCTCACAAGCAATGAAATTAATTCACGAAACTTTCACTCATGCTTAATCACATATTGCAAACATATAAAATAACACTAAAATATTTTTGACTTGGATTTGTGGTCCCGAAACCACTATTCCAACTAGGGTCTAAACCAGACTGTTACAGTTCTCCCCCTTAAGGATTTTTGTCCCCAAAAATCTTACAATTAAATAGATTCGAATATTGTTGTCTCATAGCATCTTCAAGCTCCCACGTAGCCTCTTCCACTCCATGTCGATGCCACATTACTTTTGCAAAAGGAATTTTCTTATTTCACAATTCCTTAACCTCGTGAGCTAAGATACGAATCGGTTCTTCTTCGTAATTCACATCGGATCGGATCTCAATCTTAGACGGATAAATTAAATGTGATGGATCAGATTTGTATCATCTAAGCATTGACATGCGAAACACATTATGAATATTTTCTAGCTCCGGTGGCAATAGCAATCTATACGCAACAGGTCAATACGCTCAATAATTTCATACGGTCCGATGAACCTCGAACTCAATTTGCCTTTACGACCAAATCAGAGTATTTTCTTCCACAGTGAGACTTTCAAAACACTTTATATCCAATCTCAAATTCAATATCTTTCCGTTTTAAATCTGCAAAAGATTTCTGACGATCAGACGTTGTTTTTAGACTATCACGAATCACTTTCACTTCCTATTCAATTTCTTTACACAAATTGACCCCGTGTATCTTTTTTTCACTTAGCTCAGTCCAATACAGAGGTGTTCAACATTTATGTCCGTACAATTCCTCATAAGGTGCCATTTTGATGCGCGATTGAAAACTATTATTGTACACAAACTCAATCAATGGAAAATATTGTTCCCACGTACCATTAAACTCAAGAATGCAACATCTTAACACATCTTCAAGTATCTGAATAATTCGTTTGGATTGACCGACTGCCTGTGGGTTAAAAGTTGCACTAAAATGCAATTTAGTTCCTAAGGCCCCTTGCAGTTTCTTCCAGAATCGTGAAGTAAACCTCGGATCTCTGTCAGACACAATAGATAGTGGCACCCAGTGCAATCTCACAATATCAGAAATATATAGCTCAGCTAATTTATCAAGTGAGTAATCAGATCGTACCGGAATAAAATGTGCTATTTTCTTTAATCTATCAACTACAACCCATATTGCATCTTTCTTTCAAGGAGACAAAGGCAACCCTGAAACAAAATCCATCGTCATTCTGTCCCATTTCCACTCGAGAATCATAATCGGTTGTAACAAACTAGATGGAACCTGATGTTCAGCTTTAACTTGCTGACAGATTAAAAATTTAGATACAAAGTCAGAAATATCTCTTTTCATTCCAAGCCACCAATAAAATCATTTTAAATCATTGTACATTTTTGTACTTCCCGGATGAACAGATAGGTGACTATTATGTTCTTTTTTTAAAATTAACTGAATTAACTCTGGATTCCTCGAAACACAAATTTGATCTCGAAACCTCAAACAATCATCATCATCAACTCAAAATTCTGAATCAGAATTCAAATTACATTGAGCTCATTTCGCTAACATTTCATTATCAACTTTTTGAGTATCACATATTTGTTGTAAGAACAACAGTTTCTATTTCAACTCCGACAAAACTGAACCATCATCAGACAAGTCTAAATGAACATTCATCGCTCATAATGCATATAGTGATTTCTGACTCAATGCATCAGCAACAACATTTGCTTTACCCGGATGATAATCTATCACAAGCTCATAGTCTTTCAACAGCTCTAACCATCTTCTCTGTCATAGATTCAAATCTTTCTGGGTCATTAAATATTTCAGACTTTTATGATCTGAAAACACATGGAATATTTTATCGAAAAGATAGTGGAGCCAAAGTTTTAAAGCAAACACAATTGCAGCTAGCTCAAGATCGTGTTTCGGATAATTCTTTTCATGCAGTTTCAATTGTCTCGAGGCATAAGCTATAACCTTGCCTTCTTGTATCAAAACACATCCCAGTCCATTTAACGAAGCATCACTATAAATCACAAATTCTTTACCCGATTCTGGTTGTACTAACACTGGAGCTTCAATTAAAAGGGCTTTCAATTGATCAAAGCTTTTCCGACATTTATCAGACCATTCAAATTTCACATCTTTCTGAAGTAATCTTGTCAATGGAGTTGCAATCATTGAAAAGCCTTTTACAAACCATCGATAATAACTAGCAAGTCCTAGAAAATTGTGAACTTCAGACACATTTTTCAGAGGCTTCCACTCTAAAATAGCTGAAATCTTGCTCGGATCAACCCGTATACCAAATGCTGACACAATATGTCCCAGAAAACTAACTTCACACAACAAAAATTCACATTTACTAAACTTTGCATACAATTGCTTATCTCACAGAGTTTGTAGCACAATTCTCAGATGTTCAGCATGTTCAATTTCATCATGTGAATAAATCAAAATATCGTCAATGAATACAACAACAAATTGATCTAAATACGGTCTGAAAATTCTATTCATCAAATCCATAAAGACAGCATAAGCATTTGTTAGTCCGAAAGGCATAACTAAAAATTCTTAATACCCGTACCTCGTTCTGAAAGCAGTTTTCAGAATGTCTGAATCTTTTACTCGCAACTAATAATATCCAGATCTCTGATCTATCTTTGAAAACACATAAGCTCCTTGATCAAACAAATCATCAATTATAGGTAAAGGATATTTATTCTTAATAGTTATTGTATTCATCTGACGGTAATCAATGCACATTCTCATTGTACCATCTTTCTTTTTCACGAATAGAATAAGAGCACCCCAAGGTGAGAAACTTAGTCGTGCAAATCCTCTATTGGTCAACTCTTGCAACTGAGACTCTAATTCTTTCAATTCTGTAGGTGCCATTCTATATGGAGCAATTGAGATAGGAATCGTACCCAGCATTAAATCAATACCAAACTTAACTTCTCATATTGGAGGTAATTCCAGTAGTTCTTCAGGAAACACATCAGAGAATTCCCAAACAACTGGCACAGATTCAACTTTCTTTTCAGTCACTCTCGATTCAATCACATAGGAAAAATAAGCTTTATAACCCTTTTTCACATAATTCTGAGCATTCATCACTGATATCACAATTGGTAACCCAATCAAATCATTAGATTCAATTCGAACTATGTAATCATTCTGACATCTCAAATCAATAGTTTTTCTTTTGTAGTTCACAATAGTATTATGCAATGTTAACCAATCCATTAACTTACATAAACATACATTTTCGAACTATACACCCTTTACATATTCATAACATCCTTATTATGCACCTCGAGGCCCTAAAATATCTGCGGGAGGTTTGAGATACGAGGCATTAACGAACTTAACTTACATAAACATACATTATCGAACTATAAAATTTCTTTTCAAACTTCAAACTTTTTATTCATATTCATAACATCCTTATTATGTCACCTAATAGGCCCTTAAAATATCCTTAGTCAAGAGGTTTAGGACAACAATAATGCAAACTTTTATTGATGATAAAGAAAATTTTACCTAATGCAGAGGCCAGAACAACATATTGCCCATGTCAAATGGGACACGCTCATAGTGATTAATAGGTTGTGTAGATAATCATTATCCCAACATCGTGAGTCGATATTTTGATACGATCAAGCGTACACCGTGAATCGGTTTGTTCTATAAAGGCGATGTTGGATATATCACAATCAATGTAGAGGATATTGTTGATCAATATAGGATAAGTCCTCCCACATAATGGGAGTAATATCTTAGGCCACTTGATTGAGTGAGACTAGAAATGCATGGCCATGCTCAAATAAGTTGACATGAGATGTCATACTAATTTGTATATCATAGTCTACTCAAGATATCAAGAAACATGGGATGGACTATACAAGTGTGACTATTCCATGACTTGTATCTATTAGGAGATAAAGGACTTAAGGATTAATGCATGAAAAGTTAATCACAAAAGTTATGTCGAATCATGACTTCTTGTATCTTAGGTAGCAATGATGCATTGCTAGATGCCACTCATTGTTTGTGACATTAGAATCGTTCTAGTATTACTACTAACGTTACAAGAACCTCTGAGGTCACACCCTATGGTTGAAATGAGCGGAATGAAACATAGTTGGTATTGTGTTTGATTGTCACATGAATTAAATTAATTAAAGAATTAATTTAATTGACAATCAAATATTGAATATATTATATGTACAAGGATGTTGTACACATAATGAGAATTAATATATGAATTTGGTTCCTATATAAATTTAAATAAATATAGTTTACGAAATCCATGTTATTGCCCTTGTGGAATTTAATTTTATTTTGAACCTCATAGGGTTTTCACACTTAAAAAGGTCTAGACACACGCCTGTGTCAATGGTCGTGTCTCTCACTACTTCGATTGAAACCTAGACACGCCTGGATTCATTCCTTACCCGTGTGTGAAAATCTTAGCATTCATTTCTCACACGCCTGACGTCAAGAACTTCTTAAGGGCACACGGCCTAGGCACACGCTAGGCACACGCCCATGTCTACCCACATGGACAATTAGAAGGCTATTTTCCAAGCCAATTAACACCCTGAAACATAAACACACTTATACCAACTCAAGCAATACATGATATGGTAAAAATACCCTATAAAGAACCACTAATCATCATTCAAACACTTCACATTTTACCTTATCATTTGCATAAACTTTCCCTTCATAAAACTTACCATCATTAAAATATGAAACTTGACAAATATTGGCCAATTCTATAACACTCCAAACCGGCCTAAACATTACTACTTGATCTGGTACGTCACATAAAAAGGTTTCTAATGGATCTTTACAATCATCTAAAAATATTTGAATCTCTTTTTAAAACTCTGAGTTAGGGTGGTTGTTTGGAAACTCAGTGTTCATCTTTGAAAACTTGTAATTAACTTTAAAACTACCTTTATTGGGAAAATTGAACTTACACTATTGTGGGTAGGTGATATTTTAAAAATACTTGTTATCACTCTAAGTGAAACAAAGGTGTTGTCCATTATCATTTGTAATTCATTCGTTATGTTTTGGAAAATAGTTATTTACATTTTATTAGGAAAACCCCATACTAATTAAATCATAAATTAAAGCGTTTAAAATCCAAATTGAAAATACTAGTGGCCTTATTACATAACAGAATCCCAAATTAAAGAAAATTCAAAGATAAGAAAATTTTAATTTACTAAAACCGTGCATGGCCACCACTGAGTCCACTCCGTCCCATATCTGCTGGTCTAAGAATTGCTTGTAAAAATTTAAGCAGAGGGGTGAGTCAAGAAGACTCAGTGTGCAATTACCCCACATGAACCATAACTGGGCCCGAGCCCATTCAAATACCATCTGGGCCTTAGCCCATACAAAATCACCTTGGGCAAAGCCCATTCAGAATCGGACTGGGCCTTAGTCCTATTAGCATAGTATAGCACATGATGTATGCAATATGATGGAATACACAACCCAGCCTAAATTTCCATCCACTACACACCACCCGTTCCTGCCAATCACACCAGTGGGGATTTCTACAACTGACCCTCACCGCTACACACCATCGATGGCAGTCATGCTGCAGTCAGCTACTCATCGCCAAAATATGTGGCATAGCCACCGGTATTATGTGACAACATCACCGAATTATGTGGCTGAGCCACTGAAACAATGTGACAACATCAGCGGAGTATGTGGCATAACCACTGAAAACACTGCCCCTTTCATCATTATCATATCCCCATGTCCATGCAACATATGATCATAGTGGTATGCATGCAACATATAATGCAGCATATAACAACATACTAAAAATATTCAAAATATATGCATATTCATGCCAACGTCAATACTTATCAAGCATAATCAGAGAATAACTCACCTAGTGTTACGATTTTTACCCTCTATGGGTAACACAATAGTTGTTACTGCGTTTTCGACTTTCCAAACAACATATATATATAACACACAAAACAAGGTGTGGGAATTACACACAATCACACTAATCAACCCCTAAGGGTATAACGGTAATTTTACCCATCGAGGGTATTTTAGTAATTTCACAAACCAGGGGTGTTTCGGTAATTTTACAAACCAGGGGTAATTCAATAATTTTGTAAACAAGGGTAATTCGATAATTTTGCAAACTAGGGGTAATTTGGTAATTTTGCAAACTAGGGGTAATTTAGTAATTTTGCAAACCAGGGGTAATTCGGTAATTTTGCAAACCAGGGGTAATTTGACTAACTGAATTCTCCAAAATGATCACTTAAAGGATGGCACACCCTTATGACCAATAATGTACAAAAAAGAAATGAAGGAAAAGCCTAAGACTCAAAGGACTTTCGACACACTTACCTCACCTAGCCCTAAACCGAAACCCCCTTCATACATACCACATTCGGTCAACAAGCCACCAAATCCCTTGATCATCTCCTACCTTCACTCTCCTCTCATCATTAGAATTAGTTTGAATAATTCAAACTCCACCTTTCTCTCATGGCCACATATTCAAAATATTTGACTTATTCAACTCCCACTCTTCACAGTCCAAGCCGAAACCACCTCCTCTCCATCCTAATGCAAAAGTAAACTCCAAAAAGGCAACCTATGAGACTCGAACCTGCTCCCAGCTCCTCTAAGCTCCCCTTGAGGCGTCATCCCCCTTACTTCCTAGGTGTCACCTTGCCACTTTACCACACTCCATCTTGTGTTACCAAATACAAGCAATGGTCCTTAAAGCCTGTCTAGCTAGCTCTCCCCTAAAGTGCCCAAAAATAAAATTTTCACCAAGGCTTCAGCTTAACCCCGAGCCTTCCCGGGGCCCCCAAACACACCCAAACAACAAGAAAAGCATACCAAACACACAGAAACATAACAAATGCAAATCCTCTAATTCCCGAGATGTTACAAATTCCTTATGGCCATATACAAAATGAGTGTATAACATTAGTAGCCAACCCTTTGGCTCTCAAATATGACATAATACAAAATCACCATGTTCCTATACATGTCATACTCAAAATAAATCAACTTTACTATACCAAAAGAATGATTGATAGTGTGGTCCGAGCTCCAACGTTCTATGATCCTCGAGCAAGCTTGGCGATACTACAAAGAAAAAGGGAAAAGAGAGGGGTAAGCATATAGCCTAGTAAGTTTGCATGAATTAATATAGCAACATAAGTGTTCATGGTAAAATCCATTCATCTCATATAACAATAGCAATACAAGTTCTTAAGTGCTTAGGCATACATAGTGTTCATGGTAAAATCCATTCATCTCATATAACAATAGCAATACAAGTTCTTAAGTGCTTAGGCATACTTACTCATACTCACTCTTACCATCACACATCACATTATGGTTTCATAACTTGAAATTTTACTCATGGTTCCTGAATCACTTAGTCACATAATTTAGAACTTATTCTAACTTGGACATAAACTTAAATCATCATCATCATCCTTAACATAAATGGAACTCATTATCAACCTTGTATAATTTAACTCTATAGCATCTTTGCATACTTAGCTCTTTTGCCCATTGAACTACTCGAAATATTAGAGGATACTCAATCTCATCATACATGTATCATTATGCCAATGCCATATCCCAGATATGGTCTTACATGGGATCACATTTTGATGGTAATGACATATCCCAGATATGGTCTTACACGAGATCTCTTAGCTCGATGTCGATGCCATGTACCAGACATGGTCTTATACGAGATCATACTTAGATGTCGATGCGATGTCCCAGACATGGTCTTACACGAGATCTTCCTTTGGTACCGAAGCCATGTCCCAAACATGGTCTTATCGCGGACCTTCCTTATTTGATGTCGATGCCATGTCCCAGACATGGTCTTATATGGGATCTACATTTGGTGCTGATGCCATGTCCCAGACATGGTCTTACACGGGACCTACATTCGGTGCTGATGCCATGTCCAAGACATGGTCTTATACGGGACCGTCTTTCTCTCATGTCATTACATAGGTATCCTGATCGTTGTTTTATCGAGTTTTAAAATTTATAAAGATAATGATCGAACCTGGAAACTAACTCTGACAATGATTTAAGGCAAGTGCACCTATCGAGCAGTAGTATAGCTTAGGCAAGACCTGATTGTCGAACCCAAAAGAACTAAAAGTACTAATACTAACCTTCTTTCTATTATTTAGCCTAAATATTAAGTGATTGATTGTCTAATCTAAATTAACTAACTACTAAGCTAAAGACGCAAAGACAAAAAGAATGAAATGGGGAAATAACTTTGGAAAACTCAGTTGACTAAGACGATACCCTTAGGAAGAATCCACCTAGACTTCCCTTGTTTTCTAACACTGAGCCAGACGATTTATTCACTTGACTTGATTTGTAAGATTCCCTAATTTATATTAAACCCTCTCTCGAGGCGAATAACGTCTAACCCTAGGTTGATTAATTGAAATCTCTTTCTAATTAAAACCCTTAGAATCGCATTAACTCGATCTATGGACTCCCATATTAGGTTTCACCCTAATCCGGTAAAATCTCGTCACCCTATCTCTAGGCACGCGATCAACTCCGCTTAATTATGCTAGATCTACTCTTAGACAGGAACTTTTGCCCCACCACCTAAGCATATTCAACTTGAATCAATATCTCAAAAATATTAACACAATAATTAAGCTCACATAATTAAGAACGAATCAAGTATTTATCATATAGTTCAGAAAACAATAACAAGATCCATCTTAGGTTTCATCCCCTTCACGTATCTAAAGGGTTTAGTTCATAACAATAAAAGAAAACATCTCTGAAGAAAAGATAAAACAAAACATAAGAAATCCCTAAAACTCCCTGATGGAATTGAAGGAGAAATCCGCTGTCTTGAGTAGAATTTCAGCTTCTTGAGATGGATCAACTGGCTATCTTTGAGTGATTCCCACAAATTTGACCTTTCTAGCTCGGCTCCTACAAAGTTGTGCTCAGAAGGTTTCTGCCAAACTCCCCGCTTAAGTTGCCCCCTAAGGTGTTTATGTAGACTTTGAGATGCTTTACTTGGCCCCTACATATCCTAATTCAAGTAGAATTCCTACTAGGGTGTTTGAATAGGCTTTGGAATGTTTTTTGCCTCTAAGTACCCTTTTACTCGAGCACAACTCCTCTTGGCATGGCGAGACATGCCCATGCGCTGCACGCCTCAGTTTCAGATCCGGTAGTGTGCGAGCACATTGATGAGGTACGCCATGTGAATCATGGTCGGTAGTGTTCGACTTCTCTTAAGAGGCACTACGTATGGGCTTAAGTCCAGCCATGTTGATTTAAATGATATGGCCCATTTAGTGCATTTTTAGGCCCATTTCTCATTTTTTCATCCTCCCATGCGTTCTGAGTATAAAACATGAAAAGAAAGGATTAAGGGAACCTTTTTACACATTCCAGGGAATAAATCATCCAAAATAATGCTAAATGTGGGGTTAAAATATGTTACTTTTACAGTTTATCATATCCTCTTTATTCTGAATCTTCATTCGGGACTTCAACTTGTCATATTCTCTTCACTTTCTCATCGAGGTATCATTAATCAATCTCATGGAAACAATAATGTGCATTTCTCATAATAATAAGTAATTTAAACATAAAACATAAGTAGCCTTAATTTCACGCAAACTTACCTCGGTACTCAAAATGTATATAGATGTTCAATTTAGTCCGTAACCTTGTTCTTGTGCGGTTTGATGCAGGCTTCACGTTTTTGATCTATAATGACAATTTCAGAACACCCCAAACCCGGTCAATACGCCACGAATCGAATCTGGTATGTCACTAAGGAAAATAATTTTTGAAAGAATCAATTAACAATTAAATTTTGTGAAAAACTCTTTGTAATTCTTTATTTGTCGAAAATAAGTTAAAATTGAAATTTACTTCAAATTACATAAAACTTTAAAACTTAGTTGATAAATCATATGATAGAAAACATTTATATCTTTTAAGAAAATTCAAATATCATTTTGGAAAATCCGCTTGCAATTGAGTATAGAAACTTGAATTTTGGAAATCACTTAACTGTTGAAAACATTTAACTTGTAATTTTACTATTGAACTATTCATGTTACCCGATGGTAAGATTTTTAAAACCATTATGAGTTTTAGTTTAGAAAACTTTGGGCTCAATTATTAAATTAACCAAGTAATTTAAAAGCCATATTTTAAACATATTCAAAACATAAAAATAATCCAAAACATAATTAAACAGCCTTATTACAAATCCATAAAAATATGAAAACCAAATTAAAATAAAGTACCCAATTGGAAATTCATGTAAAACCAAATTTTATTGCATGGCCTCCTCGAGTTCATCCGCTCCTCATCCGCAAACTCACGAATCACATGAAAAGATAAGGAGAAGGTGAGTCACCAAGACTCAAAGGCATATTCCTCTCCCGTAAATACCACATACTTACACAAATTATAACAAAGCAACATATATGTATAATGCACCCAACCTAGCCATCCATAACTCCTTTTCTACCCCGTGGTACCAAACCACCGGTGGTGCTAAACCACCGGTGACCAAGTCACGATATAAATGTGATACCAAATCACCGTGACCAAAGTCACGAATAATCCATCTGTGGGGCCAACCCACGTGTGATACCAAATCACCGGCGACGATCCCATATCTCAAAAGTGGGGCCAACCCACGGTGGTGTTAACCACGTGGACGAGTCGCTATGAGGTGCCAAACCTCCGTGTCCAAGACACGAATGTGATACCAAATCACCGGTGGTGCCAAACCACCGGTGGTGCTAAACCACCGTGACCAAGTCACGAATCATCAAGTTGTGGGGCCAACCCACGTGTGATACCAAATCACCGGCGACGATCCCATATCTCAAAAGTGGGGCCAACCCACGGTGGTATTAACCACGTGGACGAGTCGCTATGAGGTGCCAAACCTCCGTGTCCAAGACACGAATGTGATACCAAATCACCGTGACCAAGTCACGATATCAATCTTCCCTCCTCTCATCATACCCGCAATATGACATAATAATTGTGTATGCAGATGTCATGTATGCTAGACATATATCAAATATAAGTATAACATGAATTACCATCATAATCGATAGACATAAAACAACATAATCATGCTAATCAACCTCTAAGGGTATAACCGTAATTTTACCTACCAAGGGTATTTTCGTAATTTATCCACCAAGGGTATTTTCATAATTTACCCACCAAGGGTATTTTCGTAATTTACCCACCAAGGGTATTTTTGTAATTTACCAACCAAGGGTATTTTTAGGGTATTTTTGTAATTTACCCACCAAGGGTATTTTCAGAATTTACCCACCAAGGGTATTTTCAGAATTTACCCACCAAGGGTATTTTCAGAATTTACCCACCAAGGGTATTTTCGTAATTTACCCACCAAGGGTATTTTCATAATTTACCCACCAAGGGTATTTTCGTAATCTACCCACCAAGGGTATTTTCGTAATTTACCCACCAAGGGTATTTTCGTAATTTACCCACCAAGGGTATTTTCGTAATTTACCCACCAAGGGTATTTTCGTAATTTACCCACCAAGGGTATTTTTGTAATTTTGTACCTGGAATGGCCTTTCTAAAGGTAAGTGTTGCCTTGAGCGACTCAACTACCATTTTCTGCCTTTATCTGGACCGTTGGGCCTAAAACCCGATTTCGGCCATTCTGCCCACACGCCGTGTGGCCCACCTAACACAAATCTATCCACGATATAAGTTCCACCTAGTCTAGTTCACTATATACTATATCATCATACAATTTATTCCAATTGGGCCTACGGGCCCATTGGGCCCACTTCACCCATCGCACCAAGCAAATTTCAACCCACAAGAATACTACCGATGGCCTCAACTATCGCGTTGAAGCCCCACACGCGGCGCAGCGCCGTGGCTACTATTGCCGTGATCTGCACTTCGGCATTTGCCGCTTACAACTAGAGTAGAGAGTTACACACCGATAGACTCGTGCTAAACTGCACACGCGACCACTCCCGTGCCCAACGCCCACCAAGGTATGTTAACCCTTCTCCGGCATGCTCTTTATATAGCTAGCTCTTCACCTTCATTCCTTGTATCTTTCCGATGGGATCCTTCACAAGAGAGTTTAAATTCAACTAAAACTCTTACCGTCCACTCAAGAAAATAAATACTCCTCGCTTCTCATGAGATTCAACCTGTGCTCCCTTATAACATAATCCACGCTAGCCACTTTACCAACTAGCTCCTTGTGCCTCAAACCATGCGCAATTAAATATAACCCTATGGCCAAGGTCTAAATTCATTTAATAAAATAATCAAAAGGAATGCAAACGCTACAACTAGAACCTTGACCTCCTTCCTTCCTTGTGGCGCCACTTTGCCACTACACCACACACACCACTTGTGTCATTTTCTCCACATTTTATTCTTAAGGCCTACCCGCCAACCTCCAAGGTTTTTTTTCACCTAAAACCAAAATTTTCCCAAAGCTAATATTTGATCCCGGACTTCATAAAGCCCCTAACCTTCCAAAATCACTTATCTAAAAGGTCCAACTTGCACTTAAGCCGATCTCCTATTCTCCAAAAAATTTTAAACGCTACTACGCCTAAGGCCCATTGGGCTCAATCCTACTAGGCCTAATTTCAGATGTTACAAATCTACCTTCCTTAAAGAAATTTCGTCCTCGAAATTTCCAACTAACTAACAAATACACGCCCTAACCTACCACACTACGCTCACGTCACAAGACTCGATCTAATAACACTAATAAACCAAATCTCAAACTTCTTTCTCATAACTAGATAACTAAACACAAAAGCAAATCGATATTTATACATACAATTTCTATATCCAAACCAAAGACACACAAAATAAATACCAAAAATATACCATAACATTGTCTTAACAAACATAAAATAAGGGAACTTACTTGATTTGGATGCCGAGACTCAAGGTGCCATACTTCCAAACAACATGTATTTTCAAACAAACTTTTTTGAACCCCATAACCCACAAATGAAGTTTTTGAAACCTAGGCTCGATATTAATTTGTAACACCCCAAACCCGGTCAATACGCCACTAATCGAATCTGTATGTCACTAAGGAAAATAATTTTGAAAGAATCAATTAACAATTAAATTTTGTGAAAAACTCTTTGTAATTCTTTATTTGTCGAAAATAAGTTAAAATTGAAATTTACTTCAAATTACATAAAACTTTAAAACTTAGTTGATAAATCATATGATAGAAAACATTTATATCTTTTAAGAAAATTCAAATATCATTTTGGAAAATCCGCTTGCAATTGAGTATAGAAACTTGAATTTTGGAAATCACTTAACTGTTGAAAACATTTAACTTGTAATTTTACTATTGAACTATTCATGTTACCCGATGGTAAGATTTTTAAAACCATTATGAGTTTTTAGTTTAGAAAACTTTGGGCTCAATTATTAAATTAACCAAGTAATTTAAAAGCCATATTTTAAACATATTCAAAACATAAAAATAATCCAAAACATAATTAAACAGCCTTATTACAAATCCATAAAATATGAAAACCAAATTAAAATAAAGTACCCAATTGGAAATTCATGTAAAACCAAATTTTATTGCATGGCCTCCTCGAGTTCATCCGGCCCTCATCCGCAAACTCACGAATCACCGAAAAGATAAGGGAGAAGGTGAGTCACCAAGACTCAAAGCATATTCCTCTCCCGTAAATACCACATACTTACACAAATTATAACAAAGCAACATATATGTATAATGCACCCAACCTAGCCATCCATAACTCCTTTTCTACCCCTGTGGTACCAAACCACCGGTGGTGCTAAACCACCGTGACCAAGTCACGATATAAATGTGATACCAAATCACCGTGACCAAAGTCACGAATAATCCATCCGTGGGGCCAACCCACGCAGGATACCAAATCACCGGCGACGATCCCATATCTCAAAAGTGGGGCCAACCCACGGTGGTGTTAACCACGTGGACGAGTCGCTATGAGGTGCCAAACCTCCGTGTCCAAGACACGAATGTGATACCAAATCACCGGTGGTGCCAAACCACCGGTGGTGCCAAACCACCGTGACCAAGTCACGAATCATCAAGTTGTGGGCCAACCCACGGTGATACCAAATCACCGCGACGATCCCATATCTCAAAAGTGGGGCCAACCCACGGTGGTATTAACCACGTGGACGAGTCGCTATGAGGTGCCAAACCTCCGTGTCCAAGACACGAATGTGATACTAAATCACCGTGACCAAGTCACGATATCAATCTTCCCTCCTCTCATCATACCCGCAATATGACATAATAATTGTATGCAGATGTCATGTATGCTAGACATATATCAAATATAAGTATAACATGAATTACCATCATAATCGATAGACATAAAACAACATAATCATGCTAATCAACCTCTAAGGGTATAACCGTAATTTTACCTACCAAGGGTATTTTCGTAATTTATCCACCAAGGGTATTTTCATAATTTACCCACCAAGGGTATTTTCAGTAATTTACCCACCAAGGGTATTTTTGTAATTTACCAACCAAGGGTATTTTGTAATTTACCTACCTAGGGTATTTTCAGAATTTACCCACCAAGGGTATTTTCGTAATTTACCCACCAAGGGTATTTTCGTAATTTACCCACCAAGGGTATTTTCAGGGTATTTTCGTAACTTACCCACCAAGGGTATTTTCGTAATCTACCCACCAAGGGTATTTTCGTAATTTACCCACCAAGGGTATTTTCGTAATTTACCCACCAAGGGTATTTTCGTAATTTACCCACCAAGGGTATTTTCGTAATTTTGTACCTGGAATGGCCTTTCTAAAGGTGCAATGTCGCCTTGAGCGACTCAACTACCATTTTCGGCCTTTACCGGACTGTTGGGCCTAAAACCCGATTTCGGCCCATTCGGGCCCACACGCTCGTGTGGCCCACCTAACACAAATCTATCCACGTATATAAGTTCCACCTAGTCTAGTTCACTATATACTATATCATCATACAATTTATTCCAATTGGGCCTACGGCCCATTGGGCCCACTTCGCCCATCGCACCAAGCAAATTTCAACCCACAAGAATACTACGGATGGCCTCAACTATCGCGTTGAAGCCCCACACGCAAGCGCCGCACGCTCGGTGGCTACTATTGCCGTGATCTGCACTTCGGCATTTGCCGCCTACAACTAGAGTAGAGAGAGTTACACACCGATAGACTCGGTGCTAAATCACACCATGACCACTCCCGTGCCCAACGCCCACCAAGGTATGTTAACCCTTCTCCGGCATGCTCTTTATATAGCTAGCTCTTCACCTTCATTCCTTGTATCTTTCCGATGTGGGATCCTTCACAAGAGAGTTTAAATTCAACTCAAACTCTTACCGTCCACTCAAAAAATAAATACTCCTCGCTTCTCATGAGATTCAACCTGTGCTCCCTTATAACATAATCCACGCTGCTAGCCACTTTACCAACTAGCTCCTTGTGCCTCAAACCATGCGCAATTAAATATAACCCTATGGCCAAGGTCTAAATTCATTTAATAAAATAATCAAAAGGAATGCAAACGCTACAACTAGAACCTTGACCTCCTTCCTTCCTTGTGGCGCACTTTGCCACTACACCACACACACCACTTGTGTCATTTTCCTCCACATTTTATTCTTAAGGCCTACCCGCCAACCTCCAAGGTTTTTTTTTCACCTAAAACCAAAATTTTCCCAAAGCTAATATTTGATCCCGGACTTCATAGAAGCCCCCTAACCTTCCAAAATCACTTATCTAAAAGGTCCAACTTGCACTTAAGCCGATCTCCTATTCTCCAAAAAATTTTAAACGCTACTACGCCTAAGGCCCATTGGGCTCAATCCTACTAGGCCTAATTTCAGATGTTACAAATCTACCTTCCTTAAAGAAATTTCGTCCTCGAAATTTCCAACTAACTAACAAATACACGCCCTAACCTACCACACTACGCCACGTCACAGACTCGATCTAATAACACTAATAAACCAAATCTCAAACTTCTTTCTCATAACTAGATAACTAAACACAAAAGCAAATCGATATTTATACATACAATTTCTATATCCAAACCAAAGACACACAAAATAAATACCAAAAATACAAATATAACATTGTCTTAACAAACATAAAATAAGGAACTTACTTGATTTGGATGCCGGAGACTCAAGGTGCCATACTTCCAAACAACATGTATTTTCAAACAAACTTTTTTGAACCCCATAACCCACAAATGAGTTTTTGAAACCTAGGCTCGATACCAATTTGTAACACCCCAAACCCGGTCAATACGCCACTAATCAATCTGTATGTCACTAAGGAAAATAATTTTGAAAGAATCAATTAACAATTAAATTTTGTGAAAAACTCTTTGTAATTTTTATTTGTCGAAAATAAGTTAAAATTGAAATTTACTTCAAATTACATAAAACTTTAAAACTTAGTTGATAAATCATATGATAGAAAACATTTATATCTTTTAAGAAAATTCAAATATCATTTTGGAAAATCCGCTTGCAATTGAGTATAGAAACTTGAATTTTGGAAATCACTTAACTGTTGAAAACATTTAACTTGTAATTTTACTATTGAACTATTCATGTTACCCGATGGTAAGATTTTTAAAACCATTGCGAAGTTTTTAGTTTAGAAAACTTTGGGCTCAATTATTAAATTAACCAAGTAATTTAAAAGCCATATTTTAAACATATTCAAAACATAAAAATAATCCAAAACATAATTAAACAGCCTTATTACAAATCCATAAAAATATGAAAACCAAATTAAAATAAAGTACCCAATTGGAAATTCATGTAAAACCAAATTTTATTGCATGGCCTCCTCGAGTTCATCCGCTCCTCATCCGCAAACTCACGAATCACCGAAAAGATAAGGGAGAAGGTGAGTCACCAAGACTCAAAGGCATATTCCTCTCCCGTAAATACCACATACTTACACAAATTATAACAAAGCAACATATATGTATAATGCACCCAACCTAGCCATCCATAACTCCTTTTCTACCCCGTGTGGTACCAAACCACCGGTGGTGCTAAACCACCGTGACCGGTCACGATATAAATGTGATACTAAATCACCGTGACCAAAGTCACGAATAATCCATCTGGGGCCAACCCACGGTGATACCAAATCACCGGCGACGATCCCATATCTCAAAAGTGGGGCCAACCCACGGTGGTGTTAACCACGTGGACGAGTCGCTATGAGGTGCCAAACCTCCGTGTCCAAGACACGAATGTGATACCAAATCACCGGTGGTGCCAAACCACCGGTGGTGCTAAACCACCGTGACCAAGTCACGAATCATCAAGTTGTGGGGCCAACCCACGGTGATACCAAATCACCGGCGACGATCCCATATCTCAAAAGTGGGGCCAACCCACTGTGGTATTAACCACGTGGACGAGTCGCTATGAGGTGCCAAACCTCCGTGTCCAAGACACGAATGTGATACTAAATCACCGTGACCAAGTCACGATATCAATCTTCCCTCCTCTCATCATACCCGCAATATGACATAATAATTGTATATGCAGATGTCATGTATGCTAGACATATATCAAATATAAGTATAACATGAATTACCATCATAATCAGATAGACATAAAACAACATAATCATGCTAATCAACCTCTAAGGGTATAACCGTAATTTTACCTACCAAGGGTATTTTCGTAATTTATCCACCAAGGGTATTTTCATAATTTACCCACCAAGGGTATTTTCGTAATTTACCCACCAAGGGTATTTTTGTAATTTACCAACCAAGGGTATTTTTGTAATTTACCTACCTAGGGTATTTTTGTAATTTACCCACCAAGGGTATTTTCAGTAATTTACCCACCAAGGGTATTTTCGAATTTACCCACCAAGGGTATTTTCGAATTTACCCACCAAGGGTATTTTCAGAACTTACCCACCAAGGATATTTTTGTATTTTTGTAATCTACCCACCAAGGGTATTTTCAGAATTTACCCACCAAGGGTATTTTCGTAATTTACCCACCAAGGGTATTTTCGTAATTTACCCACCAAGGGTATTTTTGTAATTTTGTACCGAATGGCCTTTCTAAAGGTGCAAGGTCGCCTTGAGCGACTCAACTACCATTTTCGCCTTTACTGGACCGTTGGGCCTAAAACCCGATTTCACTTCATTCTGCCCACACGCCGTGTGGCCCACCTAACACAAATCTATCCACGATATAAGTTCCACCTAGTCTAGTTCACTATATACTATATCATCATACAATTTATTCCAATTGGGCCTACGGCCCATTGGGCCCACTTCACCCATCGCACCCAAGCAAATTTCAACCCACAAGAATACTACCGATGGCCTCAACTATCGCTTGAAGCCCCACACGCAGGCCGCACGCTGTGGCTACTATTGCCGTGGACTGCACTTCTTTGATTTGCCGCCTACAACTAGAGTAGAGAGAGTTACACACCGATAGACTCGGTGCTAAATCACACCGCGACCACTCCTGTGCCCAACGCCCACCAAGGTATGTTAACCCTTCTCCGGCATGCTCTTTATATAGCTAGCTCTTCACCTTCATTCCTTGTATCTTTCCGATGTGGGATCCTTCACAAGAGAGTTTAAATTCAACTAAAACTCTTACCGTCCCACTCAAAAATAAATACTCCTCGCTTCTCATGAGATTCAACCTGTGCTCCCTTATAACATAATCCACGCCGCTAGCCACTTTACCAACTAGCTCCTTGTGCCTCAAACCATGCGCAATTAAATATAACCCTATGGCCAAGGTCTAAATTCATTTAATAAAATAATCAAAAGGAATGCAAACGCTACAACTAGAACCTTGACCTCCTTCCTTCCTTGTGGCGCCACTTTGCCACTACACCACACACACCACTTGTGTCATTTTCTCCACATTTTATTCTTAAGGCCTACCCGCCAACCTCCAAGGTTTTTTTTCACCTAAAACCAAAATTTTCCCAAAGCTAATATTTGATCCCGGACTTCATGAAGCCCCTAACCTTCCAAAATCACTTATCTAAAAGGTCCAACTTGCACTTAAGCCGATCTCCTATTCTCCAAAAAATTTTAAACGCTACTACGCCTAAGGCCCATTGGGCTCAATCCTACTAGGCCTAATTTCGTGGATGTTACAAATCTACCTTCCTTAAAGAAATTTCGTCCTCGAAATTTCCAACTAACTAACAAATACACGTCCCTAACCTACCACACTACGCTCATGCTGCAAGACTCGATCTAATAACACTAATAAACCAAATCTCAAACTTCTTTCTCATAACTAGATAACTAAACACAAAAGCAAATCGATATTTATACATACAATTTCTATATCCAAACCAAAGACACACAAAATAAATACCAAAAATACACCATAACATTGTCTTAACAAACATAAAATAAGGGAACTTACTTGATTTGGATGCCGGAGACTCAAGGTACCATACTTCCAAACAACATGTATTTTCAAACAAACTTTTTTGAACCCCATAACCCACAATGAAGTTTTTGAAACCTAGGCTCGATACCAATTTGTAACACCCCAAACCCGGTCAATACGCCACTAATCGAATCTGTATGTCACTAAGGAAAATAATTTTTGAAAGAATCAATTAACAATTAAATTTTGTGAAAACTCTTTGTAATTCTTTATTTGTCGAAAATAAGTTAAAATTGAAATTTACTTCAAATTACATAAAACTTTAAAACTTAGTTGATAAATCATATGATAGAAAACATTTATATCTTTTAAGAAAATTCAAATATCATTTTGGAAAATCCGCTTGCAATTGAGTATAGAAACTTGAATTTTGGAAATCACTTAACTGCTGAAAACATTTAACTTGTAATTTTACTATTGAACTATTCATGTTACCCGATGGTAAGATTTTTAAAACCATTATGAGTTTTAGTTTAGAAAACTTTGGGCTCAATTATTAAATTAACCAAGTAATTTAAAAGCCATATTTTAAACATATTCAAAACATAAAATAATCCAAAACATAATTAAACAGCCTTATTACAAATCCATAAAAATATGAAAACCAAATTAAAATAAAGTACCCAATTGGAAATTCATGTAAAACCAAATTTTATTGCATGGCCTCCTCGAGTTCATCCGCCCTCATCCGCAAACTCACGAATCACCGAAAAGATAAGGAGAAGGTGAGTCACCAAGACTCGAGCATATTCCTCTCCCGTAAATACCACATACTTACACAAATTATAACAAAGCAACATATATGTATAATGCACCCAACCTAGCCATCCATAACTCCTTTTCTACCCCGTGGTACCAAACCACCGGTGGTGCTAAACCACCGTGACCGAAGTCACGATATAAATGTGATACTAAATCACCGTGACCAAAGTCACGAATAATCCATCTGGGGCCAACCCACGGTGATACCAAATCACCGGCGACGATCCCATATCTCAAAAGTGGGGCCAACCCACGGTGGTGTTAACCATGTGGACGAGTCACTATGAGGTGCCAAACCTCCGTGTCCGAAGACACGAATGTGATACCAAATCACCGGTGGTGCTAAACCACCGTGCCAAACCACCGGTGACCAAGTCACGAATCATCAAGTTGTGGGGCCAATCCACGGTGATACCAAATCACCGGCGACGATCCCATATCTCAAAAGTGGGGCCAACCCACGGTGGTATTAACCACAAGGACGAGTCGCTATGAGGTGCCAAACCTCCGTGTCCAAGACACGAATGTGATACCAAATCACCGGTGACCAAGTCACGATATCAATCTTCCCTCCTCTCATCATACCCGCAATATGACATAATAATTGTATGCAGATGTCATGTATGCTAGACATATATCAAATATAAGTATAACATGAATTACCATCATAATCAGATAGACATAAAACAACATAATCATGCTAATCAACCTCTAAGGGTATAACCGTAATTTTACCCACCAAGGGTATTTTCGTAATTTATCCACCAAGGGTATTTTCGTAATTTACCCACCAAGGGTATTTTCGTAATTTACCCACCAAAGGTATTTTTGTAATTTACCAACCAAGGGTATTTTTGTAATTTACCTACCTAGGGTATTTTCGTAATTTACCCACCAAGGGTATTTTTGTAATTTACCCACCAAGGGTATTTTCGTAATTTACCCACCAAGGGTATTTTCGTAATTTACCCACTAAGGGTATTTTCGTAACTTACCCACCAAGGGTATTTTCGTAATTTACCCACCAAGGGTATTTTCGAATTTACCCACCAAGGTATTTTCGTAATTTACCCACCAAGGGTATTTTTGTAATTTTGTACCGGAATGGCCTTTCTAAAGGTAAGTGTTGCCTTGAGCGACTCAACTACCATTTTCGGTCTTTACCGGACTGTTGGGCCTAAAACCTGATTTCGCCCATTTGAGCCCACACGCCGTGTGGCCCACCTAACACAAATCTATCCACGATATAAGTTCCACCTAGTCTAGTTCACTATATACTATATCATCATACAATTTATTCCAATTGGGCTTACGGCCCATTGGGCCCACTTCACCCATCGCGCCCAAGCAAATTTCAACCCACAAGAATACTACGGATGGCCTCAACTATCGCGTTGAAGCCCCACACGCAGCGCCGACGCTCGTGTGGCTACTATTGCCGTGGATCGGCACTTCTAAGATTTGCCGCTTCTACAACTAGAGTAGAGAGAGTTACACACCGATAGACTCGGTGCTAAATCACACACGACCACTCCTCGTGCCCAACGCCCACCAAGGTATGTTAACCCTTCTCCGGCATGCTCTTTATATAGCTAGCTCTTCACCTTCATTCCTTGTATCTTTCCGATGGGATCCCTCACAAGAGAGTTTAAATTCAACTGAAACTCTTACCGTCCCTCTCATAAAATAAATACTCCTCGCTTCTCATGAGATTCAACCTGTGCTCCCTTATAACATAATCCACGCTGCTAGCCACTTTACCAACTAGCTCCTTGTGCCTCAAACCATGCGCAATTAAATATAACCCTATGGCCAAGGTCTAAATTCATTTAATAAAAATAATCAAAAGGAATGCAAACGCTACAACTAGAACCTTGGACCTCCTTCCTTCCTTGTGGCGCCACTTTGCCACTACACCACACACACCACTTGTGTCATTTTCTCCACATTTTATTCTTAAGGCCTCCCCGCCAACCTCCAAGGTTTTTTTCACCTAAAACCAAAATTTTCCCAAAGCTAATATTTGATCCCGGACTTCATGAAGCCCCTAACCTTCCAAAATCACTTATCTAAAAGGTCCAACTTGCACTTAAGCCGATCTCCTATTCTCCAAAAAATTTTAAACGCTACTACGCCTAAGGCCCATTGGGCTCAATCCTACTAGGCCTAATTTCAGATGTTACAATTTCACTTATTTAAAATTTACATTGACTAAATCGAATCATGAATCACACTTTGGAAAAAATTATGATTTTGCCCCTAAACTTTCTCGTAATTACACTTTTGCCCTTAGGCTTGTAAAATGATTTTATTCAACTTCCTTGTATTTTAAGCTTATCCAAATTATTCTATTAACTACAAAAGCCCTTAATTTCCACTATTTCACTCATGTATGACCATTTTACAACATTTACAATCTGGTCCTTTTTATGCATTTTTCATGAAAATCACTTAGAAAAATATTTTTATCATACATCAAACTTTCATATTCTTCCTTAAAACATCAAATTACATGCATGTCATACATGGGTAAATTTTTGAACATAAACCCTAGCTCAAAATCTAGCTAGAAATAGCTAAACCCAGCTACGAGGGTCTCAAAATTACAAAAAAAATTAAAAACGGGGCTACGATGCACTTACTATTAAGCTTGGAAGTTGAAGAAACCCTAGCTATGTCCACTTGTAAATTTCGACACTTAGAGGAAGAAGATGGACAAGATTTTCGCTTATTTTTCCCTTTTTAATCCATTAATTAACCAAATGACTAAAATGCCCTTAAGGCTCTTTCTTGAGATTTTTCCTTCCCATGCCCATTTTTGTCCATCTTAACATATAATGGTCTAATTGCTAAATAAGGACTTCTAATAATTTTTATGATGCTATTTCATACTTAAATCTTCTAAAATCTCATATTTTCTAATCTTTGCAATTTAATCCTAATGGACAATTCAATCACTATTTAATAAAATTTCTCCATGAGATTTTCGCATAATCATGCAAACACATCATAGTCCTCGTAAAAATCAAAAACACATATTTATACTTTAGATTTGTGGTTTCGCACCACTCTTCAAACTAGGCCCTAAATCGAGCTGTTATAATTCTCTCCCCTTAGAGATTTTTGTCCCCGAAAATCTTACCAGCAAAAAGGTTTGTGTACTGGTTCCTCATAGCCTCCTCAAGTTCCCATGTAGCCTCTTCTACTTCATGTCTTTGCCATAATACTTTCACAAGAGCTATACTCTTATTCCTTAACTGTTTGACTTCCCATGCTAAAATCTTTACCTGTTCTTCACCATATGTCATGTCGGGTTGAATTTCAACCTCTATCGGTGTAATCACATGTGAAGGATCTGATCGGTAGCGTCACAATATAGACAAGTGAAACACATTGTGAATCTTTTCAAACTCAACTGGCAAAGCCAATCGATAGGCTACTAGCCCTATCCTCTCAGTGATCCCATATGGTCCGATAAAATGCATACTCAGTTTACCTTTCTGCCAAATCTAAGGACTTTCTTCCATGGCGACACTTTCAAGAATACTCTATCCCTGACTTGATACTCGATCTCTTTTCATTTCAAATCTGAATAGGATTTTTATCTATCAGAAGTAACTTTTAAACAATCTCGAATTACCCTGACTTTCTCTTCGATTTCTCTAACCAGATCAACCCTGTGAATCTAATTTTCCTTAAGTTCAGTCCAATATAAAGGCGTTTAGCACTTACGCTCATACAAAGCCTCATAAGGTGCCATTTTCAAACTTGACTGAAAAAATGTTATTATAAGAAAACTCTACCAATAGTAAGTACTTTTCCCAGTTGCCCTGAAACTCAAGAACACAACAGCGGAGCATATCCTCAAGTATCTGTATTAATCTCTCTGACTGTCCGTCGATTTGGGGGTGAAAAGTCGTACTAAAACATAACTTTGTGCCCAAAGCATCGTGCAACATTTTCCAAAATGGGGATGTAAATCTCGGATCTCTACCCGATATGATCAATAAAGGCACTCCATGTAGTCTTACAATCTCAGAAACATACAAGTCTGCTAACTTATCAAGTGAATAATCAACGCGTACAGGTATGAAATGGGCCGGCTTCGTAAGTCTATCCACCACAACCCATACAGAATCTTTCTTACTCAGTGTCAACAGCAAACCCGTTACAAAGTCTATAGTAACCTGGTCCTATTTCCCCTCGGGAACCATAATAGATAAAAGTAGACCCGAAGGTACTTGGTGTTCGACCTTTACTTGTTGAAAAATTAAGCATCTTGATACAAACTCAGAAATATATTTCTTCATACTCGGCCACCAATACCATTTCTTCAAATCATTATACATTTTCGTGCTGCCCGGATATACTGATAAGCATCCACTATGTGCTTCATGTAAAATCTTTCGAATAAGCTCATCATTCCTACTTACACAAAATTTGTCTCTAAACATCAAACATCCATCAGGATTTATCCGATAGTTGGACTCAACACCCAACTCGCACTGTTCTCTTTTGGCTTGCAAGTAACTGTCATCTTTCTGAGCCTCATAAATCTCTTGAAGGAGCATCGGTCTAGCCCTCAACACACCTAGAATGGAACCATCATCTGACAAAGTCACCCATGTATAGCCCTCAATGCAAACAAGGATTGCCTACTCAAAGCATCGGTGACTACATTCGCCTTTCCCCGGTGGTAATTAATGACCAGCTCACAATCCTTTATCAGATTCGTTGTCTCAAATTCAATTCCTTTTGAGTCATCAAGTACTTTAGGCTTTTTTGATCAGTAAATATCTGAAATTTCTCACCATACAAATGATGTCTCCATATCTTTAATGCAAACACAATGGCAGCAACTCTAAATCATGTGTCGGGTAATTCTTCTCATGTGGATTTAACTGTCTAGAGGCATATGCTATCACCTTGCCTTCTTGCATAAGCACACAGCCCAAACCATGCAAGAATGCATCACTGCTGGGTCTTTCACCACACTTTTACTGCTAGCTCCACTTCCAGTATTTCTCGAAGGTCTACCTCTATTAGCAGTGTTAGTTTGTCTAGCACTCTGAAATTTTTCTTCCTTAGCTTTCTCCGGACAATCTTTAATAAAATGCTAGCGAGAACCACACCTGAAACAAGCTCGACCAGTTCCCCAACACTCACCAAAATGTTGCCTACCACAATGCTGACACTCGGGTTTACTAGACTTCACATTGCCCACACTTGTCACAGAAGTAGCTTGAGTTTTAAAGCCCAAATATAATTTCCCACGATCTCGATGTGAATACTCAGCTAAAGCTATCCTTCGAGAATTCATCTCTCTGGGCCTTTTTGACTGGGTTTGGAACGACTTGCTCATTAGTCTCTTTCTTGTATTTCGAGCCTCGATAGCAGCTTTCCTTCTTTCTTTGTTTAATTTCTCAGCTTTAAGGGCTCGGTCAACCAACACCACAAATTCTTTCAGTTCTAGAATTCCCACAAACATTTTAATGTCCTCATTAAGCCCATCTTTGAATCTCTTGCACATAATAGCCTGGGTGGATACGCACTCCTGGGCATACTTACTAAGTCTAACAAATTCACGTTCGTACTCTGCCACAAACATTTTGCCTTGCTTCAATTCAAGGAACTCTTTTCGTTTCTGATCAATAAACCACTGACTTATGTATTTTTTTTCTAAATTTTTCCTAGAAGAAATCCCAAGTAATCCTTTCTTTTGGCACCACTGCTACTAAAGTCTTCTACCAATGGTAGGCCGAATCTCTCAGAAGTGATACAATACATTTTAAACACTCTTCCGGTGTACACGAGAGCTCATCAAACACACGGATAGAGTTTTCGAGCCAGAACTCCGCTTTCTCAATATCATTATCAATATTTGCTCTAAACTCTTCTGCTTCTTGCTTCCTAATTTTATCGACTGGAGGCTTGTTCATTCTTACCAAATCCATATCTTAGGGAGCTACCGGAACTGTCTGAGGTATGGGAGGGGGTGAGGGAGGTTGAGCATTCGAATTTGCTTGAATAAACTCAGTATACCAGTTACTCATCATTTGGAGGAAGGCCTCCCGAGCCCTCTCTCCCTTCCCACTCGTTTCAGATCTATCTTCTACTGGCGTGATCCCTTGAGCGGGAGCCGACGCATTACTTTCAGCATCGTCAGCAGTAGCTCGGTTGGGATCTATTTACTATAAAAAAACATTATAAATTGTGAGGAGTCATCACACTATCACAGTATATTTATGGCATGTATAGCTTGACTTTTACAAACACTATGTTATTCAGAGAATCGACTAAACTATAGCTCTGATACCACTAAATGTAACACCCCTCACTCGGTTCCGTCGCCGCAACAGGGTACGAGGCATTATCAGACATGATTCAAGCAATTGTACAAAATTTAAAATGTAAAATCCTTATAAATTAAAACTTTTCCATACATAGTCATCACACTCTCATTCGACCAATTCAAGCATTATCATAAACATATAACTTGATAAATATTGAACATTATCAATACCTATAAGCAAAATAAACCATCAAATTTTTAAAGGCCAGTATTTTAGCCCAATTCGTTACGACAAGTAACAAAAAGGTTAATCCTTCTATACATGTCATAATTCCTAAAGTATTGTTTTCAAAATACCAAAAATATGCTGATAGTGTGGATGGATCTCTGACGATCGCCGAATCCCGAGCTAGCTTGATGACACTATAGGACAAGGAAAAGATAAGAGAGTAAGCATATAGCTTATTAAGTAAGTATATAAATAATAAATAATGGATTTAACATGTTTACAAAATAACACAATCATATCTACATTCAAATTCACTATTTATTCAAGTTCGGAGCAAGTTATCTATTTGAGTTAAAGTGACTAAATTATTTTTATCCAGAGATACGAAACTCCAAATTAAGATCCGTAAATTTTCCCTAAAGCTAGACTCATTTATCTACTTACTATAAAATTTTCAGAATTTTTGGTCTTTCCAATGAGTACATTTTATTCATTAAAATTTCCCCTGTTTCACTGTTCTACTATTCTGACCTCTCTTCACTACAAATCAATTTTATCTTCGTACAGAATTCACATGACCTTCTTGTTTAGTTAATTTAAAACTAGACTCATTTAGGATTTCAGGAATATAAATTATATCCCATATTTATTTTCTTACAATTTCTAATACTTTTCCAAGGTAGAATAGGAGATCACGTAATCATTTTGAACCAGTCTCACAAAAATTTAAATACCTCAAAATATACAAATTCTTTGCTTTCTCTGTTTCTTTTATATGAAAATAGACTCAATAATATTTAAATAAATATCTTATAAAACTTATTATTCAATTTCTAACATTTTGGTGATTTTTCAAATTCAGTTACAATCTTTGCCCAAAATGCATTTATTGTAATTTTTTTCTCTCACTCACTTTAGTTGTATTCATTACTTACCTATAACAATCTTTTCAATTTTTGATTACATATCGAGCATATTGCTCATACGTTACACATGCATATATATATATATATATATACTTATCACCACAAAGCCTCACATAATTTCACTTAGTCGAATTTCCGCTGAACGCTTCAAATAATAACGAATACGTGGTGGTTTCGCACACAGCCCACCTTTGAAGTCGAAGCTTTCTTGTACACATAGTGGCCTTCACTCAGTACCACTCATGTGACCTAGCTTGATTGTACTCATAATTTTGGCTCTCTTGCACATATAGTGGCCTTCACCTAGCACCACTCATATGACCTAGCCTTCTCATAGCTCTCTTGTACACATAGTAGCTCGCACTATATACCACACATGTGACCTAGCTACGTATAGTTTTCTTGTACACATGGCATACTCTCGGTACTACACATGTGGCCTAGCTATGTATATGTATATCTCTTGTAGCTCTCTTGTGCACATAGTGGCCTACACTTAGTACCACTCATGTGACCTAGCTACATACCAATTACATCTTCTGATTCCGAAGGTTCAAATTGGAAGTATCTCACTTTTTAATACTTTATTTCATTCCTTCAATAGTCATTTATGATTCAAAAATCAGCTACAATACATAAAACATGCTGAAATATAAAAACATCAATAAAGATAATGAAATATTTACATACTGCTTACCTCGGTGTAAAATATGGCAAAATTAGCAATTTAGTCCGTAACCTTGCCATTACCTCGCTCAAGGTCGATTACACGTTCTTCTCGATTATATAACTTGGAAGCTTGGAAACCCTAGCTATCGAGTCCCCCCTTGAAGTTTTGGCCTGAGGAAGAAGATGACAACCTTTTTCCATATTTTTCCCATTTAATTTCTTTTATTTGACATTTTACTAAAATACCCTTCATTAAAATTTTAGTTATTTCTACCTATGCATGTCCATCTTTGTCCATGAAAATATAATGGTCTAATTACCATTTAAGGACCCCTACTTTAGATATGCACTTCTATTTAATCCTTTAGCATCTAGAACTCTCATTTATCAACTTTTACAATTAAGCCCTAATAAGCAAATTAGACATGAAATTCATAAAATTTTCTATCGATACTCTATCACATGCATCCAATCAAACAGTAAATCATAAAAATTAATCAAAATAAACTTTTCTATCTCGGATTCGTGGTTTTGCAACCACTATTCTTTTTAGGCCCTATTTCGGGATGTTACAGACATGGTCTAACATAGGACCTACATTTGGTGTCAATGCCATGTCCCAGACATGGTCTTATATGGGACTGTCCTTATCTCATGTCATGACATGGGTATCCTATTTATTCTGAATCTTCAATCGGGAATTCAACTTGTCGTATTCTCTTCACTTTCTCATCGAGGTATCATTAATCAATTTCATGGAAACAATAATGTGCATTTCTCATAATAATAAGTAATTTAAACATAAAACATAAGTAGCTTTAATTTCACACAAACTTACCTCGGTACTCAAAATGTATATAGATGTTCGATTTAGTACGCAACCTTGTTCTTACCTCGGTTTCGGTCTGGGCTTCGCGTTTCTTGATCTATAATGACAATTTCACTTATTTAATATTCATATTGACTAAATCGACTCATGAATCACACTATGGAAAATTACGATATTGCCCCTAAACTTTCTCATAAGTACACTTTTGCCCCTAGGCTCGTAAAATGATTTTTATTCAACTTCTTGTATTTTAAGCTTATTCAAATTATTCTGTTAACTACAACAACCCTTAATTTCCACAATTTCACTCATGTATGACCATTTTTACAACTTTTATAATTTGGTCCTTTTTATGTATTTTTCATGAAAATCACTTAGAAAAATATGTTTATCATACATCAAACTTTCATATTCTTCCTTAAATCATCAAATTACATGTATTTCATACATGGTTAAATTTTTGAACATAAACCCTAGCTCAAAATATAGCTAGAAATAGTTAAATTGAGTTACGAGGGTCTCAAAAATACGAAAAACATTAAAAATGAGGCTAGGATGCACTTACTATCAAGCTTGGAACTTGAAGAAACCCTAGCTATGTCCCATTGCAAATTTTGGCAGTTAGAGGAAGAAGATGGACAAGATTTTGGCTTATTTTTCCCTTTTTAATTCATTAATTAACCAAATGACTAAAATGCCCTTAAGGCCATTTCTTGAGATTTTTCCTTCCAATGCCCATTTTTGACCATCTTATATAATGGTCTAATTACTAAATAAGGACTTCTAATAATTTTTATGATGCTATTTCATATTTAAATCTTCTAGAATCTAATATTTTCTAATATTTGCAATTTAGTCCTAATGGACAATTTAATCACTATTTAATAAAATTTCTTTATGAGATTTTCACACAAGCATGCAAACACATTATAGTCCTCGTAAAAATTATAAAACACATATTTCTACTTTGGATTTGTGGTCTCGCACCACTATTCTGACTAGGCCCTAAATCGGGTTGTTACACATACCCAAAATTATATCAAACTCATCAAATGGCAATAGCATCAAATCAGCTAGAAAACAAACATCTCGAAACATCAACGGACAATTCTTGCACACTTTGTCACCAGGACACATTTACCTAAGGGATTTGATACTATAATTACAAGTTCAATAGACTCTACAGTCAAAGTCTTATTGGATACTAAGTTCATGCATATATATGAATGAGTAGACCTTGGATCTATCAATGTATCTGTAATAACACCTGTAGACGAAGCTTCCTCACGAGGTCGAATGGCATAAGCTCTGGCAGGTGCTCTAGCTTCCGATCTTGCAACTGTATCTTTCGTAGCTCTCTGACTACCACTGACATTTCTTGTGTTTCTAGAAGGTCTACCTCTAGCTGAAGCATTATCTGATTTCGGATTCTGTACAATTTCTTGTTCAACAGACTTTGGACAATCTCGGATGAAATGATCTAATGATCCACATTTAAAACAAGGTCGGTCATTCAATCTACAGTTGCTTGGATGTCTTTTATCACAATGTCTACATCCAAGTCGCTCAGATCGGATATTTCCAACACTAGCTATCGAAGTCGCTGGAGCTTTCAAATTCGAATATGATCGAGCACGATCTCTGTTTGAATGTCCCACATTAGCCTTTGAACGGCTATGCTTATCTCTGAATTTTTTTGATGCAGGCTGAAATGATTTACTTGAGAATATCTTTCTCACATCTCTGGCTTCAAACTCACCTTTTCTGTTATCTTTCTCGAGGACTTCAGATTTATATGCTCGATCAACAAGCACAACAAATTCTTTTATTTCTAGAATTCCAACTAGCAATCGGATATCTTCATTCAGGCCGTCTTCAAACCTTGTACACATTATTGCTTCATTAGAAACATATTCCTAATCATATTGACTTAATCTCACAAATTCTCATTCGTACTATGTGATAGACATACGACCCTGTTTCAATTCCAGAAACTCTTTTCGTTTTTGATCTATAAATCTCTGACTAATTTATTTCTTTTGGAATTCAGATTGAAAGATATCCTAAGTAATGCGTTCTTTTGGAACAACAGAAATCAATGTCTTCCACCACTAATAAGTTGTATCTCGTAATAAAGAAACAACACATTTCACACATTCTTCAGGAGTACAAGACATTTCATCAAACACTCAGATTATATTCTCGTGCCAAAGCTCAGCTCTCTCAGCATCATCATCCACTGTGGCCCTAAATTCTTCGGCCCCATATTTATAAATTTTATCGACCGGAGGCTGATTCAACAGATTCAGTTTCATAACCGGAGGTACAACAGAAATCTAAGGAGGATTGGATGGGGGTGAAGGTTGTGAAACAACCGAATTTGTTCTAATGTATTGAGTGAACCACTCATTCATCATTTGAAAGAAGGCTTGTTTAGCCTCTCCTTCCTGATCGCTAATAGCCGGTATTGAATCAGATGGTGCTGTCCCTTGAGCGGGAGCAGGCGTCATTACTTTAATCATAATCAGCTATAGCTCTTTCGGGATCCATTTACTATACGAAAAACACATTTTATAAGTCAGGATTCATCACACTATAACAGTTTGTATATATGGCATGTATAGCTAGACTCTCACACGCTACGTTAGTCCTAGAATCAACTAAACCGTAGCTCGATACCAATAAAAGGTAACACCCTAACCCGTAACCATCATCGGTCTAGGGTTAAGAGGTATTACATGACAATTCAAACTTTTACGAACATTCACATCATAACTTAACATTTCATAATCAAAGAGTCCCTTAAATAGGTCTACGAGACCTTAAAAATGCAGTAAAAAGGGGTCGAGACTAAATCGAACACATATAAAATTTTCTGAAATTCAAATATTTTTCAAAGTTACAGAGGTCACATGCCCGGGTAGGTAGGCCGTATGCCTCACACTACCTCGACACACACCAGTGTGTCAAGCCCGGAATAACAGGGCATACATCGACTTGTCCACACTAATCGAGGACACGCCTGTACCTCACTGTGGTCGACATCGACTTGTAGCACACTGACCAACACACGCGCTTTGTCCAAATTTCCCGTGGTTGACACTGACTTGAATCGAATTACAAATTCAAGGGACACAGTTGAGCCACACGCCCATGTACTCAACCATGTAGGCAAATATAGGCCATTTGCAAGGCCAATTTTCCACCTATTTTGGGTCAAACCTACAAGCACAAACAAACACATTTCATACCTTCAAAATACAACCAAATCATACCAATATTATTCATTTTTTCTAACCATTCAGATGCATATCAAACATACCAACTTATGAACCATTTATCTCATTCTAATCACAAGCATTTCTAGGAAAAATCCATCCAAAAACTTACCAATTCAATCCACTAATCATTCTTCAACATATACTAACTTTGCATCACAAAACATAAATGACATTTACCATATTCACATCTCATTTACAAGCCATATCATATAGCTTATATATATATACATCTCAAACATAACCCAAATCAACTAGCATATACATGTCATACTTAGCTATATACACATTCAGAAGGCACCAAAATATGATTTGATAGTGTGGTGATGATCCTCGATGATCCCCGAGCCTTTCATAACTTTACGATCTATAAAATAATGCAAACACACACAGAGTAAGCTTTCAAAAGCTTAGTAAGCCATATACAAATAAACTGAACATACAAAACATTTATAGCCATTTCAATACAAGAAGTTTAACATATCTCAATAGCATATTCATATTTCTCCTTTAGCTCAATTGTATCCAACTGTTTTCTTGACAACAAATCACATCTCCATGTATTTCATTAGATCATACCACATTCATTCATATATCACATTTTGTCTTAACAAGTCTATGCACGTATCTCACTTTTGCAAATTCACATATGCTTACCTTTCATACTCAAATATAGTATACATTTCAAACGTAACTGAATCGGTAACATATTTCACATAGTCTTTCATTTCTCAAAATTTCCTGTTGAACCATTCGGAATTAAATAGGATACTCAGGTAACTCGGAATACTCGTACAATGCCAAAGTCCCAGACGTGGTCTTACATGTAATCAAATATCGATGCCACTGTCCCAGACAGGGTCTTCGACGAAATCATATACAATGCCAATGTCCCAGACATGGTCTTACACGTAATTCTCAAATCGACGCCAATGTCCCAGACGTAGTCTTACACAATTTCACATATCGAAACTCTATGTCATGACATATGAATCCTATCTATTCCTAAGGTTCATACGGGACTTTTCAGACATTGATACATTGGCGATACTTCCTCGATTTCACTTATATATCATCCAAAACCATTCATCACAAATCAATATTATATGAACATGAATGAATCAACTTAAATACATTTATTTGTATATAGACTTCCTCGTACGGATATAAACAGACATATTCAATTACTCGATCACTTTCGACTTTCCTCGGTCTAATTTGTTTTCTTTGGTTCTTGATCTATACATATTCAAATTTAACCCATTTATTCACCAAATCATTCAATTCAATCCAAAATACACATTTAGGACACTTCACAAATTAGTCCTCACATTTTCACATTTAAGTTCTTATTTTACAAAATCACAAAATACACATAATTTCTTTATACCCATGCTTAGCTGAATAGTCATCATGCTCATACAAATCCATATATTTCGTTTATTTCACATTTTAGTCCCTCAAAACATTATTTTCACAATTTAGTCCAAATTACTCAAATTCATCAAAAATCTAAAGACAAAACATGTTAGTACATATATTTCATATTTCATCAACTAGCATCACAAAGCTTACAAAATCATTAATGGCATATCTTAAAATCTTCATCAAATTCTAAAGTTAAGGCATGGGCTTGATAGTATACTGAGCAACGATCTCAAAAACATAGAAATTATCAAAAATCGAAACCAAAACATACCTTAATCAAGTTTAAACCTAGCCGAATGAAACTTGTTCTTTCTCTTTTCTTTTCTTTGAATTTTTCGGCACAAAGACGAACACTTAATGCATGTATTTTAATTTATGTTTTATTATATTAACATAATCAACATATTTACTAAATTAACCTTATTAGTTTAATTATAAAACCATTTATCATAAGCCCTTAACTGTCCATCCCCTAATTTGATGGGTAAATTGCAACATAAGGACTCCATATTATGGAAACAATAGCAATGTAACACTTTAACAATTATCAAGCCACTTTTAAAATTTACGCGATTAAGTCATTTTCTCAAATTAAGCTCACAAAAAATGAAATAAATTCACGAAACTTTCACTCATGCTTAATCACATACTGCAAACATAGAAAATAATATTAAAATATTTTTTTGGCTCAAATTTGTGTCCCGAAACCACTATTTTGACTAGGGTCTAAACCGGACTGTTACAAGTTTCATTAAGGATTTCCAATGTTTTAATAAATTTTCATTAAAATAGCCAAAAACATGTCAAACAAGTTGATACCATGAATTGGGTAGTTTAGCATAGTTTAAGGGTTGGGAATTATTCGTAGACGAATAATTAGATGAATGAAACTCATTTTAGGTGAAAAGATTAAGTGTAGATTGAGATATTTGGATTTCAAGTTGGTTATGTTAAAGGTTTCGGTTACATGAGAACTTAGTTTAGGCTTATGTTTTTTTATTGCTTGTGGTGGGTCCTTGGCTGATTTGTGAATTTATTGTTGTGTGGATTTGTCGCATTCAAGTTCTGAATTTAATAAGACTTTTTACGAGTAGAGATAAAGGCTATTTACCAAGCCTTTTTCCATCCAAAAACTCTTGCACACTTATACCAAGTTTGTCAGCAAACACATGGCATTTTTTTAGGCATCCCAATAACCGCATCATGGCATTCGTACACCATTTATAAATCACATTCATCATGCACAACCACACACACACTTAAATAATCATAGCATATAACTTACTAAACCATTCACATTTAGTATTTTCCACACATAATTATCACACATTCACTCATCCAACCCAAACAAGCATGCACATCCATGTAATGCTTCATCATAGACTTATAACATAACAAATATTGGCCACATCAAATGGCCTTATACAACAATGACCTTCAATTAGCATAGGCAAATATTCTAGGCCAACTCATAATAACATATACACAAATGACCAAGTCCCTATACATGCCATAGACTTAGAAAGCTAGAATAAAAGTCATCGATACCAATCCATAGCTTCTTAGTGTGATAGAATCTCCGACGACCTCCAACTTAAGCTAGCATTTGTGACACTATAGGAAAAGAAAGGAAGTGGTGTAAGCTATATAGCTTAGCAAGTTAGCATGTAAATAATAAGCAATTAATTAATATATTTTTACCAATCCTCACAATCTGTTCTCAAGATAATACAATCTTAATTGCACATAGTTCCACTATTTATTCATGTCTATCTCAAGATGTCTACTTGAGTCATAGTCACTAAATTATTTATATCTTGAGTTACAGAACTTCAAATTAAGATCCGCTAATTTTATCTGAAACTAGACTCGCATATATTCTTACTATAAAAGTTTTAGAATTTTTGGCTTATCCAATAAGTACAGTTTATTCTTTAAACTCATCCCTGTTCTGCTGTCTGACAGTCCCAACCCCTCTTCACTAAAAATTAATTATCTCGTCATGCAAGAGTCATATGATGTTACTGTTTGTTTATTTTGAAAATATACTCATTAATTATTTTAAACATATAAATTATAACCCATAATTATTTTTATACAAATTTTAGTGATTTTCCAAAGTTGGAATAGGGGATTCCAAAATCATTCTGACCCTGTCTCACAAAAATTCAAATATCTCAGAATATGAAATCCTTTCGCTCACCCCGTTTCTTTTATACGAAAATAGACTCAATAATATTTAATTTCATATCTTATTCAACTTCTAATTCAATTTCTAAAATTTTTGGTGAATTTTCAAAGACACATAACTGCTGCTGTCTCAAAATTGTTTTATTGCAAATTTTACTCTTTCATAATTTTTTTGTATTAACTTTCATACTAACACTTACCCCATACCTGCACTTATTCATCACTTAGTTCCTATTCGTTTATACTTAGTCAATTCCCATTGAATGCATCAGAATAATAACGGATACACAAAATTTGCATATCAGTGCCACACTTGTAGCTAAAGATACTTCATATCACACTTTTCACATAGGCTCGCCTCGAGCTAATCACAATCTCGGGTCTGCTCACACAAACTGCTGTCGGTCATGACGTAACTACACGGTGCTGCTTACACAAGCTGTCAAGTATCCGTAACACATGCCGGATAACTCAGCCACTGATAGAACGTAAGGACCAGCACCCGGATCACTTATTTCACTTTGATTTCACATAGGTCCCTACTGAACACGTCACTCGTATCCATTTTTATTCCTAAGGTTCAATCGGGAAATTTCTCACTTGTCAATATTTTGTCAAGTACATCAAATATTCAGCCACAATTCATACCATTTATCAAAATATGAAAACATAGGTAAAAACGATGCATTATTTACATACAAACTTACCTCGGTAGCACAATCGGTGAAAAGGACTTATTCGTCATATTCTTTATTTTCCTCCATTCTAGGTCCGAACCTCATTTTATTTGATCTAAAATATCACATTTAGTCTATTTATTAGTCACATTATTCAATGTGATCCAAAAACCATATTATTGCAAAATTACATTTTTACCCCTAAAGTTTTACATATTTACACTTTTTCCCCTAGGCTCATAAAATGATTTTCATTCAATTTCTTTGTATTTTAAGCTTAGAAAAACCATTTTCATAACTACAACAGCCCAAAATTTTCACTAATTCACACTTTTATGACCATTTTTATAACTTTTACAAATTAGTCCTTTTAGGCATTTTTACCAAAAATCACTTAGTAAAAGTCGTTTCTCTAACAATTAACATGCATTTTCTACCATTAAACACAAAATACACACATATTCATCATGGGTCAAAACTCTAGACTTCAACCATATCTCAAATTAGTGGTAGAAATAGATAGATCTTGTTATGAGGATTTCAAAAACATAAAAATCATTAAAAACGGGGCTAGAACGAACTTACAATCGAGCTTGGAAGCTTGAAAAACCCTAGCCATGGTTTCCCTTGTGAAATTCGGCCATGGGGTTGAAGATGGATAAAAATTGACTTTTAATTTTGTTTTTAATTCATTTTAATTACAAAATGACCAAAATGTCCCTAACTTAAAAATATTCTATTTCACCTTTTTCATGTCCTTTTTGTCCAAAAAAATTAACCAATGGTCTAATTACCATTTATGGACCTCCAATTTAAAACTTCATAGCAATTTGACACCTTTAGCTTCTAGAACTCAAGTTTTTTACTTTTTTACAATTTAGTCCTTTTGACTAAATAGAGTTCCCAAACGTTGAAATTTTCGAACGAAATTTTCATGAAATCGTTCCGTGAAATTGTAGACCATAAAAATATAATAAAAATAAATTTTCTTACGTCGAATTTATGGTCTCGAAACCACTGTTACGACTAGGCCCAAAATCAAGCTATTACAAGTCTCCCCCCTTTAGGAATTTTGTCCCTGAAAATCTTACCAGAAGAAGTTGCTTTCAACTTTTTACCATAATCACAATTTAATTTAGTTTCGTGCTCAGAGATTCCAGCAGCTTTTTCCATAATTGGGATATAACCCTCAGATCTCAATCCGAAATAATGGAGACTAATACTTCGCATAATCGAATAATCCCAGAACCATCTTACTCGATTGGTTTGTTAAACAAGAAATCTGAACACGAACGATCAATCACAATTCGATAACATCTTTGTAACACCCTATACCCGAGTCCAAAGCTAAGACTGGATACGAGGCATTACCAACTTGAACTCACTTAAACATACACTACGGGCTGTAAAATTTCGTTCTGACTTAAAAATTTCTCTTTCTTAGTCTAATCATACATTTCATGGGCCTACAAGGCCTTAAGCACGATATCTAAAAACTTTCAAACTTAATCGAAAACCTTTCTTTGAAGCAGGGGTCACACGCCCATGTGGCTTTGTAACACCCCAAACCTGGCCCATACACCACGACCAGATCTGGCATGTCACCAAGAAGATTTTGTGAAAATACCAAGCGATTTTGAAGAAAAACTTTCACAAAAAATTTGGGTTTAGCATTTGTTTAGAAGATGTAGAAACTTATTATTAATCGAGTTGTATTTTCGCCAGTTTTTTTTTTCAAAACGATTGACCATTCAAAACCTATGTCATCCGTTTAAGATATGCAAACTTCTTTGCAAAAGATGGTAACTTCACTCTTTGGTAGAGTCATAAAAAAAACCTTGTTGTTTTTTGTGTCCTTCTTCTCTTTTAAAACATTTAGTTATTATGTTGGGTTATTCAACTCGAGCGTCTAAAACAAAAATAAAGTCCCAATTTTAAAACCCATTAATCAGTGGCCTTATTACAACGTCAAATACCAAACCGATTATTGAAAATAAATAACTAAATTCTTTACTGAAATGCGAAACCCATGCATGGCCACCCTGTCCTCCTCTCCAAATTTCGGTCCCATCGCACTATGTGCTACCTGAAAATGTTAAACAACGGGGTGAGTCATAAAACTCAGTGTGCAACACTCGAGCACCATGGATTTGGGCCTTAGCCCTAAAGAACAAAATAGCAAGTAATGCATATATAGACGATAATGCGGAACCCAATCCCAGCCTAAGTTTCCATCCGCTACACACCCCCGTACCAGTCGATCACACCAATGGGGATTTCTACAATCAACACTCACCGCTACACACCATCTATGGCAGTCATGTTGCTCATCATCAGAATTGTGACATAGTCACGAGCATGATCGTGGCGAGCCACTCACAAGCAGATCGTGGCGAGCCACTACTGATGATTGTGGCGAGCCACTATGAAGAAATCGTGGCAGAGCCACTATAATGATTGTGGCAGAGCCACTACAACACTTCCTCTTTCATCACATAACCCCAACCCCATGAAAATATTAGATGTAGAAATATGGATGCAACAGATTTCATCAAACATGTACAGTATACCCATAACACAGATCGATATATCTCAACATAGCCACTTCCTTTATCAGAACAGAGATCACTAACCTGATGTCTCGCATACACCAGCCATACCGAGATCCTAGTGTTTAACAGAATATCCATAAACACTTATATACATATCAACGGAACGTCATAAAACAAAGCAATATCCATGGTGTGAGAAGTTACACACCTGAATATACGTAATATCACACCCTCTACGTCGACACTAACGCTAATCGAAACCACTGCTATCTGCCTACGACTTTGCTCCGAAGCCAAAAACGCGAAGATAATGCAACCCCCTACATTCGGCCAGAAGTTAAAAGAATATGGTTGCCTAGATTTACACGTTTAATCGAATAGATCTCCTTACCTAGACCGACAACACCCAAAACTTCAGGCTAGGTTCACAAGTCGAGCGAATCCCGAAGGTCTCCAAAGGAATACGACACCACCCCTACCTACATTCGGCCAAGGGTTAAAAAGTAGGATCACTGCCTTCGGCACACCAATGCCATGAAAGATAGTTAAATGAATAGGAACCCTTACCACAACTACTAGAGGACCCGATTGGGAGTGATGGAAAAATCAGCAACGGCGATCCACTGTAACCAGGAATCAAAAAAGGGGATTTAGATGCCAGAGAGTTTCAGCTAACCAACAATAAAATCTGCTTAAAACAAATGGTAAGTTTCAGCTTTTCCTTCAAAAGAAAACGATAGAAAAAGAGATGAGATGATTAAATAAATTCGGCTAAATCAAGATGATCTTACCAAATGCCGAAGTAGTCTCAATATTGAAAAGGGAAAAGATGAAGAAGAAGAATGCAAGCAAAAAGGAATATTCGGCCAAAGTGTTTGAAAGAGAAGAGAACTAAAAGGTGTAATTCGGCAAGGCTTAGATAGATTTGGCTGACAAGGAGTTTTAAACATAAAAACAGAAAATGAAAAGAAAGGGTGAAGTAATGATTTTGGCTTTTGAGAGTGAGAAGAAAAAGAAAGAATGAAAGAGATGTGCACCCTTGGTCTTTTAGTTTCGACTAGAGGTCAAAGAAGAGAAGAGTGGAAAATGTTTAAGTGATTTCGACAAGAGAGAAAATAAGAGGAAAACTAAAACTAAAAATGTGGAGCACACACACCATAATACCGAAAACCACTACACACTAGCAACCTGATCACCCAAAATTCGGCACACCCTAGCCCCCAACCAAAACCAATTCATCCTCCACTAAGACTTTGAAATTCGGCCAACACCTCCAATAGTCATCAACTCCCCTTTTTCCTCCTACTTTTTCTCCTTTCCACTCATTTGAATTAGAAGACCAATTCAAAATTTTTGCCATTATCTCTTAGCCACTTATTCCAAATTCTAAGTCTCTATCCACTAACCACCCTGAAGAGTCCCAATGGAAGCCATCTCCTCAGCCTCCTGACGCAAAAAAAAAAAAAAAAACTCCAAAAGCTGCCAACGTGCCTTGAACCCTGGACCTCCTTCCTACATGTGGCGCCATTCCCTTGCATCCTGTGTGGCGGTCCCTTGCCACCCTTCCACTGCACTTCTTTGTGTCACCAAACGCGAACTAAAATCCCCTTAAGTCCTATTCTAACTAGCTCTCCCCTGAAAGTGCCCAAAAAGAAAATTTTAGCCAGGCTTCCGGCTTTTCCCTAAGTCATTCTTCGACCCTACAGCACCCTAAATTAGCATGATAAACATAGCATTCACACATAAACACATACAACGCAAAGACCCCAACTCAGGGTGTTATAGTTCTACCCCCTTAAAATAATTTTGGCCTCGAAATTACCTGATCAAAAGAGTTGAGGGTATTACTGTCACAACACATCCTCTGATTCCTACGTAGCTTCCTCCGAACCATGATTCCGCCACAGAACCTTCACCAAAGGAATCGATTTCCTACATAATACTTTGACGTCCCGATCCAAGATCTGCACTGCTTCCTCCTCAAAAGATAAGTCTGGATTCACCTCAATTTCTTCTACTGGCACAACATGATACGGATCCGAACGATAGCGTCTTAGCATGGAAACATGAAATATGTCATGGATCTGATTCAACTCTGAAGGTAACTCAAGCTGATTGGCTACTGGCCCCACTCGCTTTAACACCCGATAAGGCTCGATAAACCTGGGACTCAACTTGCCCTTCCGACCAAATCTTAGCACTTTCTTCCACGGCAACACCTTTAAGAAAACCTGGTCACCTACTACAAATTCTATATCTTTCCGCTTTAGATCCGCATAAGAACTTCTGTCTGTCCGAAGCTTCCTTCAATCGAGCTTGAATCAACTTAACCTTGTCCTCCATTTCAGCAACCAAATCTGGACCCAACAACTGATGTGCACCCAACTCTGTCTAGCATGTAGGTGTACGACACTTTCGACCATATAGTGCTTCATACGGTGCCATTTGAATACTAAACTGGTAGCTGTTGTTATACACGAATTCCACCAACGGTAGAAATTCCTCCCAACTACCTCTGAAATCCAAGACATAGCCCCTCAACATATCTTCCAAAACCTGAATCACTTTCTCCGACTACCCATCAGACTGTGGATGAAACACTGTACTGAAATCTAACTTCGTACCCAATGCCTGATGCAACGCCTTCCAGAACCTTAACGTAAATCTAAGGTCCCTGTCTGAGATAATCGACACTGGCACCCCATGCAACCTCACAATCTCCGCTATATATATTCTAGCTAACTTTTGAAGAGAGTAATCCATACGTACAGGTATGAAATAAGCAGACTTTGTCAGACGGTCAACAATTACCCAGATCGAATCCTTTTTGGTAGGCGTGAAGGGTAGCCCACTAAAAAAATCCATCGTAATCCTTTCCCACTTCCACTGCGGAATCTTCACCGGTTGCAACAATCCCAAAGGCAACCGATGCTCTGCTTTCACCTCCTGACATGTCAAACACCTACCCACAAATTCGGTTACTTCTCGCTTTAAACTAGGCCACCAAAATTGTTCCCGCAAATCTCGGTACATCGTACTACCTCTAGGATGCATAGCATAAGGGCTACTATGCGCTTCCTGAAGAATCATCTGCCTCAACTCCATATCCTTTGGCATATAGATCTTCCCACGGAAACACAAAACTCCATCGTTGTTCAAACTATAATCCTCTAATCCACCATCTTGTACTTGCCGAAGCCTAGCACTCAAAACATCATCTACCAACTATTTCTCTTTAACCTGATTCACCCACGTCGGCTTCACTTGCAATTCTGCTAATAAGCTTCTGTCATCATACAATCTAAGGTGGGCAAACATTGCTCTTAAGTCTGATATTACCTTAAGGCTCAACGCGTCTACCACCACGTTAGCCTTACCCAGATGGTATTCAATCGAGCAGTTGTAATCTTTCAAAACTCGATCCACCTCCTCTGCCTTGAGTTTAACTCCTTCTGGGTAAGGAGGTATTTATGACTCTTGTGATCCGTGTAGATAATAGAATTCTCCCTATACAAGTAGTGTCTCCAAATTTTTAGGGCAAAAACCACCGCAGCTAACTCCAGGTCATGCGTCGGATAATTCACTTCGTGAGGCCTCAACTGTTGAGAAGCATACGCCACTACTTTCCCCTCTTGCATCAGCACACATCCTAACCACAGATACTACGCATCATAATAGATCAGAACTCTTTCCACCTTCAGTGAATCAAGACCGAGCTTCTATCAAAATCCTCTTTAACTTCTCAAAACTCTTTTGTTGCTTGTCTGACCACACAAACGGAACCCCTTTCCTTAGTAACTTGGTTAACGGCGTTGCAATCAAAGAAAACCCTTCCTCAAACCTTTGTAATATCCTGCTAAACCCGAAAACTTTGAATCTCTGCCATAGACTTAGGTGCCTTCCAATTTAATACAACCTCAATCTTTCGAGGGTCCACCCGGATCCCCTCAGTTGACACCACATGACCCAAAAAAGTAACCTCCTCAGCTATCTTAACTTTCTCAACCAGGGCAGCAAAGTCCCTCTCTCGCTGCGGCACTATCAAAACCCTTAATTCAATCCGTAATCCCTCCTCGAATCGTACACAACGTTCATAGTCAGTCGCTACCATTCCTCGAGCGTAATGGCTCAAGCGCAGAAACTCTGCCTCGTACTCAGCCACAGATTTGCTCCCCTGAACCAAATTCAAAAATGCCTTCCTCTGAGTATCCACATAGCTGGTCCCGATGTATTTCCCCTAAAATCACACCATAAAGAAATCCCAGTCGATCTGGTCTGCTGGAGTTCCCTCTTTTACCGTAAGCCACCACTGGTAAGCTTCGTCCCGAAGAAGAGACACTATCCCTTTCAACTTCTCCTCAGTTGTGAGATCCAGATCATCCATTATGTGCTCCGTCGCCACTAACTAGTACTCAGCTGTGTTGGGAGCTACACTCGAAACACCCTTAAATACCTCTGCTCCATTAGCTCGAGTCATTTGGACACAGATTTTTAAGCCCGTGCACCTATGCTGCGCCCAAAGAACTCTCTAGGACCCGTAGCATTGCCTGCGACACCGCGTCATCACCACCCGTTTGATCCTAAAACTCAGCGCCCATAGCTGACGGCGGCGGCACCTCATCGTCTGACCCATGACCAGATGCTACTGGTTCTGACACAGTCACCCACCCCTACCACGACCACGCACATTACGCCTATGTCCTCGAGTGCTCATGACTAGCATTCACGATTTAATCTGATTTAGAAATTTTATGCATTGGCATTTCTTTCCACTATTTAACAACGGACAGTCTTATGGAAAAGAGTTTTAACAGTAGTTCTTTCGAATTCAATTCTATCTACAAAGTTCAGTTCTCAAGTTTGTATTTCCTAATTCCAAAGTTCACATTCAATCCACATCAAGCAGAGCATCACATACATATATCAAACACAAGTAAACATCCATGAACTTACATTCATCACCTAGGGGTATTTTCGTCATTTTACTACCAAGGGGTATTTTCGTAATTTTTCAAAATAAGGTTTCTTGGTGATTTTTCAAAATAGGGGTATTTGGGTAATTTTACAAACCAAGGGCATTTTGGTATTTTGTAAACCAGGGGCATTTTGGTAATTTTGCAAATCGGGATATTTCAATAATTTTGCAAACCAGGGGTGTTTTGGATAATTTACAAAATCAGGGACATATAAGTAATTTTTCAATTAGACATAACTTTTGGCCTGTCAACAAGCCCTTGTGGCCAAGGTGAACAATCACTACGCACCAGGTATGATTCCAGGAAAGAGAAGGTGAGTCACTAGGACTGCTTAAATACCATGCTCTTCCTGGATCCATTCCTAGACATTCGTATGCCTGTTACCACACCCTAACTTAGCAACTTGTTCACAGACATGTTTAATTAGGGAAATTAAATGTTATGAAGTTTGAAGAACTGTTTAATCGAGCCCTAAGGTCCATTATCACTATCCTACTAGTCTACATCCATAAAAGCCCATCAAACCCCATATCATATCAGAACAAAAGTTAGAATACTTACCTGGCGAACTTGGGCTGGAGACACAGGAGATATGCTAAAAACATGTATTCCATCTTACTACGTTTTAAAACCATTTTCAGAAGACGTTTTGAACCTAAAACCCAAAGCCGAGCTTTTGAACTTGGCTCTGATCTAAATTGTAACACCCCAAACCCGCCCATACACCATGACCAGATCTAGCATGCCACCAAGAAGATTTTGTGAGAACACCAAGCGATTTTGAAGAAAAACTTTCACGAAAAATTTAGGTTTAGCGTTTGTTTAGAAGATGTAGAAACTTATTACTAATCGAGTTGTATTTTTGCCAGTTTTTTTTTTTCAAAATGATTGACCATTCAAAACCTATGTCATCCGTTTAAGATATGCAAACTTCTTCGCAAAAGATGGTAACTTCACTCTTTGGTAGAGTTGTAAGAAAAACCTTGTTGTTTTTGTGTCCTTCTTCTCTTTTAAAACATTTAGTTATTATGTTGGGTTATTCAACTCGAGCGTCTAAAACAAAAATAAAGTCCCAAATTTAAAACCCATTAATCAGTGGCCTTATTAAAATGTAAAATACCAAACTAATTATTGAAAATAAATAACTAAAGTCTTTACTGAAATGCGGAACCCATGCATGGCCACCCTATCCTCCTCTCCAGCTCGGTCCACTGCACTATGTGCTACCTGAAAATGTTAAACAACGGGGTGAGTCATAAAACTCAGTGTGCAACACTCGAGCACCATTGATTTGGGCCTTAGCCCTACAGATCATAATAGCAAGTAATGCATATAAAAATGATAATGCGAAACCCAATCCCAGCCTAAGTTTCCATCCGTTACACACCCCCGTACCAGCCGATCACACCAATGAGGATTTCTATAATCAACCCTCACTGCTACACAACATCGATGGCAATCATGCCGCTTATCATCAAAATCGTGACATAGCCACCAGAACAGATCGTGGTAGAGCCACTACAACAGATTGTGGCAGAGCCACTACAGCAGATCGTGGCAGAGCCACTACAACACTTCCCCTTTCATCACATAACCCCAACCCCATGAAAATATTAGATGCAGAAATATGGATGCAATAGATTTCATCAAACATGTACATTATACCCATAACACAGATCGATATATCTCAACATAACCACTTCCTTTATTAGAACAGAGATAACTAACCTGATGTCTCGCATACACCAGCCATACCGAGATTTCTGTGTTTAACAGAATATCTATAAACACTTATATACATATCAACGGAACGTCATAAAACAAAGCAATATCCATGGTGTGAGAAGTTACACACCTGAATACACGTAATATCACACCCTCTACGTCGACACTAATGCTAATCGAAACAACTGCTATCTGCCTACGACTTTGCTCCAAAGCTGAAAACGTGAAGATAACGCTCCCCCCTACATTCAGCCAGAACTTAAAAGAATATGGTTGCCTAGATTTACACGTTTAATCGAATAGATCTTCGTACCTAGATCGGCAACACCCAAAACTTCAGGCTTGGTTCACAAGTCGAGCAAATCCCGAAGGTCCCCAAAGTAATACGACACCACCCCCACCTACATTCGGCCAAAGGTTAAAGAGTAAGATCACTGCCTTCGGCACACCAACGCCATAAAAGATAGTTAAACGAATAGGAGCCATTACCACAACTACTAAAGGACCCGATTGGGAGTGATGGAAAAATCAGCAACGGCGATCCACTACAACCAGGAATCGAAAGAGGGGATTTAGATGCCAGAGAGTTTTGGCTAACCAACAATAAAATCTACTTAAAAAAATGGTAAGTTTTAGTTTTTCCTTCAAAAGAAATTGATAGAAATAGAGATGAGATGATTAAAGAAATTTGGCTAAATCAAGAAGATCTTACCAAATGCCGAAGTAGTCCCAATATTGAAAAGGGAAAAGATGAAGAAGAAGAAGAATGCAAGCAAAAAGGGATATTCAGCCAAAGTGTTTGAAAGAGAAGAGAATGAAAAGGTGCAATTTAGCAAGGCTTAGATAGATTTGGCTGACAAGGAGTTTTAAACAGAAAAAGAGAAAATGAAAAGAAAGGGTGAAGTGATGATTTTGGCTTTTGGGAGTGAGAAGAAAAAGAAAGAAAGAAAGAGATGTGCACCCTTGGTCTTCTAGTTTTGGCTAGAGGTCAAAGAAGAGAAGAGTGGAAAATGTTTAAGTGATTTCGACATGAGAGAAAATAAGAGGAAAACTAAAACTAAAAATGTGGAGCACACACACTATAATACCGAAAACCACTACACACTAGCAACCTGATCACCTAAAATTTAGCACACCCTAGCCCTCAACCAAAATCGATTCCTCCTCCACTAAGACTTTGAAATTCGGCCAACACATCCAATAATCATCAACTCCCCTTTTTGCTCCTACTTTTCCTCCCTTCCACTCATTTGAATTAGAAGACCAATTCAAAATTTCTGCCATTATCTCTTAGCCACTTATTCCAAATTCTAAGTCTTTATCTACTAACCACCCTGAAGAGTCCCAATGAAAGCCATCTCCTCAACCTCCTGACGCAAAAAAAAAAAAAACTCCAAAAGCTGCCAATGTGCCTTGAACCCTGGACCTCCTTCCTATCTGTGGCGTCATTCCCTTGCATCCTGTGTGGCATTCCCTTGCCACCCTTCCACTTCACTTCTTTGTGTCACCAAACGCGAACTAAAATCCCCTTAAGTCCTATCCTATCTAGCTCTCCCCTGAAAGTGCCCAAAATAAAATTTTAGCCAAGCTTCTGGCTTTTCCCTAAGTCATTCTTAGACCCTACAGCACCCTAAATTAGCATGAAAACATAGCATTCACACATAAACACATACAATGCAAAGACCCCAACTCAGGATGTTACAGGCTTGGGACACGGCCGTGTACCCCCTTGACATGCACGTGTCTTCCACCCGTGGTCGACACTGACTAATTACACATGGCCTTGACAAGCACGTGGACATAAACCGTGTGATAAACCTTGACATACTGACTTTTTTCACACGGTCTGGGGCACACGTCCATATTCTAATCGTGTATCACACACGGCCTAAGAAAATGGCCGTGGAACTTGTCTGTGGCCTATTCTGACTTACAAGAATAAGGTGCAGGGTACGCACGGCCTAGACACACGCCCGTGTGTCTAACCATGTGGGCACTTATAGGCTATTTACCAAGCCAATTGCCACTTGAAATCAAAACCAACTCAAGTTCAATTCAATACATTTCAAAACCAATACTACATGCTTCATTGATCTCAATAAACATACATACTTAGTCAGTTTTGGCTAATAATAAACGTGGTTGCCCATACAATGGCCCTTCTTAAACCATATTCTCAAAATGAATGTCTGCTATACATGCCATACTTAACATAAACAACTTAACTATACCAAAATAGAGATTGATAGTGTGCTCCGAGCTCCGACTCTAACGATCCACAAGTTAGCTTGGCGGGACTACATAAAAAGAAAAGATTAAAGACGTAAGCATTTAGCTTAGCAAGTTTGCATGTAAAACACAGATTAATAAAATTGCTTAATATAAACCATTTGACATAACAATGGTATCATAATTTTAGCTATAGAGCTTACTTACTCATACTGATTCTCACATGTCTCATGATACTTACTATCCTCATACTTGTAAGGTAAACATGGTGCCTGTATCACTTAATCACATGAATCAACATACTTTAATTTAATAATCATGATCTCTAATTCATCATTCATATCATAAATAATACTCAATTTCAACTTGGTAATAGCTTTGCTTACTTGGCTTTCTTGTTATCTTATCTTAACTTTACTCACTTGCCCGATGAATTTCTGCAAATAACCGAGGATACTAAATCTCATCCCATGTAACTTGATATCAAAGTCATATCCTAGATACGGTCTTACATGAAATAGCTCATCTTGGTTTCAAGGCCATGTCTTGACATAGACTTATATGAAGTATTTCTTGTTCTCACCAATGCCATGCCTTGGCTTGGACTTACATGGGATCTCGTTCTCTTGATAGCTTTTCAAAGCCAAGCTTGCCTTGGACTTAAATAATAACTGTTCAATGCCAAGCTTGCCTTGGACTTACATGATAACTGTTCAATGCCAAGCTTGCCTTGGACTTACATTATAACTATTCAATGCCAAGCTTGCCTTGGACTTACATGATAACTTTTCAATGCCAAGCTTGCCTTGGAATTACATGATAAATGTTTAATGCCAAGCTTGCCTTGGACTTACATGATAACTATTCAATGATTGACGATGCCATGTTCCAAACACGGTCTTACACTGGCTCTCATAATGTGGTAGATCGAGTATCCTGGCAAATTTATCTTCAATCGGGACTTGCTCTTACTTAATCTCATTGATTTCTTTGTTTAACATAACATTAAAAATTCCATGAAAAGAGTGTACATTATACTAAGCAATTCAATGATAAAACTCATAAAGCTTAGAAATCATACAAACTTACCTCAATATACAAAATGTATGTAGATATGCAATTTAGTCGTCGACTTTGTTCTTGCCTCGGTTTCGATCCGGGCTTTATTTTTCTTGATCTATAATCATAAATAGATCATTTAATACTCATATTGACTAAATTGACTTTTAACTCATACTTTGGAAAAATTACTATTTTGCCCCTATACTTTCTTATATTTACACTTTTTCCCCTAGGCTCGTAAAATGATTTTCATTTAATTTTCTTAAACTTCATGCTTAGTCTATTCATTATCTCTACTATAATAATCATTAATTCTCACTATTTCTAGTATGTGTGACCAATTTCCATAACTATTAAAAATTAGTCCATACTATCATTTTTCATGAAATTCACTTAGGAAAAGATGTTTGTCTAACATCAAACTCTCATAAACTTCCATAAAACATCATTTAATAAGAATCTCATTCATGGGTAGATTTTTGAACATGCATCTTAGCTCATTTTATAGCTAGAAATAGCTAATTCATAATACAAGAACTTCAAAAATACGAAGAATATAAAAAACAGGGCTAAAATGAACTTACTAGCAAGCTTGAAAAATTGAAGAACCCTAGCTATGGAGTCTCCCAAATTTTCGGCACAAGAGGAAGAAGATGAGAATAATTTTTGTCATCTTTTTCCCTTATTAATCATTTATTAGACAAATGACAAAAATGCCCTTCTCTTAAAATTTTCTCAATTTATTAACTCATATCCATTTTTGTCCAAAAATTATAATTTGGGGAAATTTCTATTTAAGAACTTCTAATTAATATTATAAAGTTATTTCATGCAAAAAGCTTCTAGAAACTCATATTTTTCAACTTTTGCAATTTAATCCTTTTGGACCCATCAACCTCAATTTAATAAAATTACTTTGTGAAACTTTTACACTAGCATGCAAACATGGTATAAACCTTAAAAACTCATAAATTCACTTCAGATTCGTGGCCTCGCACCACTATTCCGACTAGGCCCTAAATCGGGTTGTTATAATTCTCCCCCTTAGGGATTTTCGTCTTCGAAAATCTTACCAACAAAAAGGTTTGGATACTAGTCTCTCATACTCTCTTCTGGTTCCCATGTAGATTCTTCTATTCCATGTTTTTGCCACAAATACTTTCACTAGAGTAATACTTTTATTTCTTAGCTGCTTGACTTCCTGGGCTAAAATCTTAACTTGTTCTTCACTGTAAGTCATGTCGGGATGAATCTCTATCTCTGACGGAGTAATTACATGTGAAGGATCTGATCAGTAATGTCTTAACATTGACACGTGAAACACATCATTTATCTTTTCTAATTCTGATGGCAAAGCCAAACGGTAAGCTACTGACCCAACTCTCCCAATAATCTCGTAAGGTCCAATGAAACGTGGACTTAACTTGCCTTTTCGGCCGAATCTGAGAACTTTTCACCATGGTGACACTTTCAAGAAAACTTTATCCCCGACTTGGTACTCTATCTCTTTTCTCTTTAAATCTGAATAGGATTTCTGTCTGTCTGATGCAACTTTTAAACATTCTCGTATCACTTTCACTTTTCTTCACTTTCTAACCAAATCAACCCCGTGAATTTGGTTTTCCTTGAGTTTAGTCCAATATAAAGGCGTTCTGCATTTATGCCCATATAGAGCCTCATAAGGCGCCATCTTTAAGCTCGACTGAAAACTATTATTGTAGGCAAATTCTACCAATGGAAGAAACTTTTCCCATATTGCCACGGAATTCTAGAATACAACATCTAAACATATCCTCGAGTACTTGAATCAACATCTCCGACTGACCGCCAGTTTGAGGATGAAAGGCCGTAGTAAAGCTCAACTTTGTACCAAGAGCCTCTTGTAACTTCTTCCAAAATCTGGATGTAAATCTCGAATCTCTGTTCGATATGATTAATAAAGGAACTCCGTAAAGCTTTACTATCTCTGAAACATACAAGTTTGCTAGCTTGTCTAATGAGTAATCAATTCGTACAGGTAAGAAATGAGCTGACTTCATGAGTCTATCAACTACAACCCATATAGCATCTTTCTTGGTCGGTGATAATGGTAGTCCCATTACGAAATCCATAGTGATACGGTCCATTTCCACTCGGGAACCAAGATGGGCTGAAGTAAACCCGAAGGTACTTAGTCTTCAGCCTTTACTTCTTGACAAATCAAACATCTTGAAACGAACTCTGAAATATCTTTCTTCATTCTTGACCACCAATACAGTTGCTTCAAGTAATTATATATCTTGGTACTACCCAGATATACAGATAAACATCCGTTATGTGCCTCGTGCAAAATTCTCTGAATAAGCTCCTCTTTTCTCGGTATACAACCTCTATCTCTAAACATCAAGTATCCATCAGAATTAATCCAAAAGTTGGATTCAACATCTGGCTCCCACTGAGCTCTCTTGACTTGCAATTCACTATCTTCTTTCTAAGCTTCCAAGATCTCGTGAAAAAATTGGTCAAGCTCTCAACTCAGCTATAATAGTACCATCGTCGGATAAATATATTATTGAATTCAATGCCCTTAATGCAAAAAGGGACTTCCTGCTCAAAGCATCGGCGACTACATTCGCCTTTCCTGGGTGCTAGTTAATGACCAACTCATAGTCTTTTATCAACTCTAAGCATCTCCGTTGCCTTAAATTCAACTCTTTCTGTGTCATCAAGTACTTCAGACTTTTATGATCAGTAAAAAATTCGACATCTCTCACCATATAAATGGTGTCTCCAAATCTTCAAAGTGAAGACTATGGCAGCTAATTCTAAATCATGCGTCAGATAATTCTTCTCATGAGGTTTCAACTGTCTTGAGGCATAAGTAGTCGCATTGCCTTCTTGTATGAGTACACAGCCAAATCCATTTAAGGATGCATCGCTGTAAATCACAAATTCTTTCCCTAACTCGGGTTGTACTAAAACTAGAGCTTCTGTCAATATTGCTTTCAACTTCTGAAAACTTTGTCTGCATCGTTCTGACCATTCAAACTTCACATTCTTCTGTAACAATTTAGTCATCAGGGTTGCAATCATGGAAAACCCAATTGACAAATTGTCTATAATAGCTGGCTAGGCCTAAAAAACTTCTAATCTCAGAGATGTTCTTCGGTGGCTTCCAATCCATTATGGCCGAGATCTTATTTAGATCTACTTAGACTCCATCTTTCGAGACAATATGTCCAAGAAATCCTACTTCCTTGAGCCAAAATTTGCTTTTACTAAATTTAGCATACAACTGATTTTCTTGAAGAATCATAGAACTGTCCGTAGGTGTTCAGCATGCTCATTCTCATCTTGGGAATAAATCAGTATGTCATCAATAAAAACGACTACAAACTTGTCGAGGTATGGTCTAAAGATGCGGTTCATTAAATCCATGAATACCGCGGGAGCATTGGTTAACCCAAAGGGCATGACTAAAAATTCATAATGCCCATACCTCATTCAAAAAGCAGTTTTGGATACATCTGAATCCTTCACTCTAAGCTAATAGTACCCTGATCTCAAGTCTTTTTTGGAGAACACAGTGGCTCCTTTCAATTGATTGAACAAATCATCGATCCTAGGCAATGGGTAATTGTTCTTTACTATCATTTTATTAAGTTGACAGTAATCTATACACAATCTCATGGTGCCATCTTTCTTTTTCACTAATAAAACCGGAGCACCCCATGGTGAACAACTTGATCTTGCAAAGCCTTTGTTTGTTAACTCTTGCAACTGTGACTTTAGTTCTTTCAACTCTGTTGGAGCCATTCTGTAAGGAGTAATAGATATCGGTACAGTACCGGAGCTAGCTCAATATTGAACTCAACCTCTCTAACTGGTGGTAATCCTGGTAATTCCTCGAGATAAACATCTATGTACTGACGTACTATCGGTACTGACTCAATCTTCAATTCTGTTTCTTTATCATTCATCACAAAGGCCAGATATGTTTCATACCCTTTTCTTATATATCTCTGTGCTATCATATAAGAAATCATTATCGGTGTTCTACCTTGTTCATTTGATTCTACATGAAGAATATCCCCATCCTCACATCTCATTTCAATGTATTTCTTCCCACAATTAACTATTACATCATGGGTAGTCAACCAGTCCATGCCAAGAATGAGATCGAACTCATCAAATGGTAGCAACATAAGATTTTCTTTAAAGCAATAACCTCTAATCATTAATGGACAATCTTTACAAACTTTACCAACTAACACACTCTTGCCTAAAGGATTAGACACTTTAATCATAAATTCTGTAGAATCTATAGGCATACTCAAACCGGATACTAATTTCATACAAATGTAAGAGTGTGTAGATCCGGGATCTATTAAAGCAATAACTTTAACATCATGAACTAATAACATCATGGAAAGATGCCTCTTCGTGAGTGCGAATAGCATAAGTCCTTGCAGGTGCTCTACCCTCGGGTCTCACAGCTTGTTCTCTAGGGTTACCTCTTTCACTTGCCCCACTTCCGGGGTTCCTCTACGATCTGCATCTGACCATACTCCCGGATCTCAGGTTCTAGCTCTCTCTTCTTTCATCATCTCCGGACAATCTTTTATATAGTGGTCTTTAGAACCACATCTAAAGCATGCATTTTCATGTGCTCGGCATTCTCCAAGGTGATGTCTACCACACTGTGGGCATTCAGGTCTGTCAGATCTAATATTCCCAACACTAGCAACTGAAGTAGTCTGTGCTTTATTCCCTGGATACTGTTTACTCTTGTCTTTCCTTAAAAACCCCAGTGGAAGTAGCCGATTGGGTAGGGAAATCTCTTGACTTCTTGGATGAAGATTGGAATGACTTATTCCATTGTCTCTTTCTAGAGTTACGAGACTCCATTTCCGATTTCTTCTTCTCTTTTACTAATTCCTCGACTTTGCAAGCCCTTTCTACTAGCACAACAAATTCCTTTAGTTCTAAGACTGCAACAAACAGTTTGATGTCCTCATTCAACCCGTCTTCAAATCTTTTACTCATGATGGCCTTGGTGGACACACATTCGCGAGCGTACATTTACTGAGTCGTACAAACTCACACTCATAATCAGACACTGACATATTGCCATGCTTCAGTTCTAAGAATTCCTTCCTTTTTGGTCTACAAACCTTTGGCTGATATACTTTTTTTGAACTCTTCTTGGAAAAATTCCCATGTAATCTTTTCCCTCGGTACTATCGACACAAGGGTGTTCCACCATTGGTAAGCAGAATCTCTTAAAATAGATACTACTCACTTCATGCAATCTTCAGGGGTGCATGACAACTCGTTGAATACCCGATGGTATTTTCTATCTAGAACTCAGCTTTTTTCGGATCATCATCTTTTTTGGCCTGGAATTCTTCTGCTCCATGTTTCCTGATCCTATCAATTGAGGTTTACCTCCTCTTACCACATCTACTACTTGAGCGGATATTCGAGCAGGTTGTGGAACAGGCGGGAGTGGAAGGGGTTATGCATTTGGGTTCGCACGAACAAACTCCGTATACCATGCATTCATCATATGGAGGAAGGCTTCTCTAGCCTCTTCTCCTCCTCCTTAACTCACCGTAGTGGGTCTATTCTCAATAGGCACCGTCCCTTCAACGAGAGCCGTGTGTTACTTACTATGTCATCCACCATAGCTTTATCGGGATCCATTAACTATACATATAAACATAATTTAAGTTGTCAGGAGCCGTCACACTATCATTATAAAAACATTCTTACGTATAGCATGTATGGCTAGACTCGTGCTCATGCTACGTTAGTCCTAGAATCGATTAAACCGTAGCTCTAATGCCACTAAATATAACACCCCATACCCGAGTCTGAAGCTAAGACTGGATACGAGGCATTACCAAGCTTGAACTCACTTAAACATACACTACAGGCTATAAAATTTCGTTCCAACTTAAAAATTTCTCTTTCTTAGTCTAATCATACATTTCATGGGCCTATGAGGCCTTAAGCACATATCTAAAAACTTTCGAAACTTAATCGAAAACCTTTCTTTGAAATAGGGGTCACACGCCCATGTGGCTTGGGACACGCCCGTGTACCCCCTTGACATGCCCGTGTCTTCCACTCGTGGTCGACACTGACTAATTACACACGGCCTTGACACGCCCGTGGACATGAACCGTGTGATAAACCTTGACACACTGACTTATTTCACACGGTCTAGGAACACGCCCATGTTCTAACCATGTATCACACACGGCCTAAGCAAACGGCCGTGGAACTTGTCCGTGACCTATTCTAACTTAAAACAATAAGGTGCAGGGTACGCACGGCCTAGACACATGCCTGTGTGTCTAACCTTGTGGGCACTTATAAGCTATTTACCAAGCCAATTGCCGCTTGAAATCAAAAGCAACTCAAGTTCAATTCAATACATTTCAAAACCAATACTACATGCTTCATTGATCTCAATAAACATACATACTTAATCAGTTTTGGCCAATCACTTTGCCATATACAAAAGAATAATAAACTTGGTTGCCCATACAATGGCCCTTCTTAAACCATATTCTCAAAATGAATGTTTCCTATACATGCCATACTTAACATAAACAACTTGGCTATACCAAAATAGAGATTTATAGTGTGCTCCAAGCTCCAACTCCAACGATCCACAAGTTAGCTTGGCGGGACTATATAGAAAGAAAAGATTAAAGATGTAAGCATTTAGCTTAGTAAGTTTGCATGTAAAACATAGATTAATAAACTTTTTTAATATAAACCATTTGACATAACAATGGTATCATAATTTCAGCTATAGAGCTTGCTTACTCATATTGATTCTCACATGTCTTATTATACTTCCTATCCTCATACTTGTAAGGTAAACATGGTGCCTGTATCACTTAATCACATGAATCAATATACTTTAATTTAATAATCATGATCTCTAATTCATCATTCATAACATAAATAATACTCAATTTTAACTTGGTAATAGCTTTGCTTACTTAGCTTTCTTGTTATCTTATCTTAACTTTACTCATTTGCCCGATGAATTTCTTTGAATAACCGAGGATACTAAATCTCATCCCACATAAATTGATCTCAAAGTTGTATCCTATATATGGTCTTACATGAAATAACTCATCTTGGTTTCAAGGTCATGCCTTGACATGGACTTATATGAAGTCTTTCTTGTTCTCACCAATGCCATGCCCTGGCTTGGACTTACATGGGATCTCTTTCTCTTGATAGCTTTTCAATACTAAGCTTGCCTTGGACTTATATAATAATTTTGCAATGTCAAGCTTGCCTTGGACTTACATGATAACTGTTGAATGCCAAGCTTGCCTTGGACTTACATGATAACTGTTTAATGCCAAGCTTGCCTTGGACTTACATGATAACTTTTCAATGCCAAGCTTGCCTTGGACTTACATGATAACTGTTCAATGCCAAGCTTGCCTTGGACTTACATGATAACTGTTCAATTATTTTCGATGCCATGTTCCAAGCACGGTCTTACACAGGCTCTCATAATGTGGTAGATCGAGCATCCTAGGGAATTCATCTTCAATCGGACTTGATCTTACTTAATCTCATTGATTTCTTTGTTTAATACAACATTAAACATTCCATGAAAAGAGTGTACATTATACTAAGCAATTCAATGATAAAAATCATAAAGCTTAGAAATCATACAAACTTACCTCAATATACAAAATGTATGTAGATATGCAATTTAGTCCTCGACTTTGTTCTTGCCTCGATTTTGATCCAGGCTTTGTTTTTCTTGATCTATAATCATAAATAGATCATTTAATACTCATATTGACTAAATTGACTCTTAACTCATACTTTGGAAAAATAATTATTTTGCCCCTATACTTTATCATATTTACACTTTTGCCCCTAGGCTCGTAAAATGATTTTCATTCAATTTTCTTAAACTTCATGCTTAGCTGATTCATTATCTCTACTATAACAATCATCAATTCTGACTATTTCTAGTATGTGTGACCAATTTTCATAACTATTACAAATTAGCTCATACTATCATTTTTCATGAAATTCACTTAGGAAAAGATGTTTGTCTAACATCAAACTCTCATAAACTTCCACAAAACATCATTTAACAAGCATCTCATTCATGGGTAGATTTTTGAACATGCATCTTAGCTCATTTTATAGCTAGAAATAGCTAATTCATAATATGAGAACTTCAAAATACGAATATCAAAAAGAGGGCTAAAATGAACTTACTAGCAAGCTTGAAAAATTGAAGAACCCTAGCTATGGAGTCTCCCAAATTTTTGGCACAAGAGGAAGAAGATGAGAATGATTTTTGTCATCTTTTTCCCTTATTAATCATTTATTAGACAAATGACCAAAATGCCCTTCTCTTAAAATTTTCTCAATTTATTAACTCATATCCATTTTGCAACTTTTGCAATTTAGTCCTTTTGGACCCATCAACCTCAATTTAATAAAATTACTTTGTGAAACTTTTACACTAGCATGCAAACATCGTATAAACCTTAAAAACTCACAAATTCACTTCGGATTCGTGGCCTCCCACCACTATTCTGACTAGGCCCTAAATTGGGCTGTAACAATCTTTCTTTTCAAAGATCAAGATAATTCAGATACAAAATCTATAGTGTTTCCATCTCATTTTCTTTCTACAATCATCATTGACTGTAATAGTCCTAAATACTCTTCAAATTCGGCTTTTACTTGTTGACAAATCAACATTTGAACACAAGCTCAAAAATAGCATGTAATATATGCAATTACCAGAACATCAACTTCATATGACTGCACATTTTATTACTCTCTGAATGAATAGACAAGCCACTACTGTGAACTTCGTATAAAAATTTTTGCATAAGCTATGGATTCTTCGGTACATAAATTCCATTTTGGAATAATAATAAAATAAATCAGGTCCAACCTGAAGTTAAGAATCAAAAGTCGATCCTCACTATACTCATTTAGCTTATCACTCACTAACACATTTCTGAGTTTCTCAAACTTGCAAAGAAAACATCACTTTAGCTTTTTATTTAGCTAAAATCAAACCATCATCAAATAAGATTAATCGAGTAACCAACTCAAACAAAATAAATGAGGATTTTCCATACAAGCATTAGTAACTACACTTGCCTCCCCAAAGGTCAATCAATAATTACTCACAATCTTTCAATAGCTCAAGTCATCAACACTGTCTTAAACTCAAATCTTTTTGTGCCATTAGATACATTAAACTCTTGAGATCAGTAAAAATATGGCAATCTTCGTCGAACAAACAATGTCATCAAATTCTCATTACAGACATAATAGTGACCGTCTCTAAATCATTAGTCGAACAGTTCTTTTTAATGTGACATTAACCGTCTGAAAACATGAACCATCACTTTATATTCTAGCAATAAAACTCATTCTAATCCGTTCACTAGTGCATCACTGAAAAATCATAAATTCATTACACAATTCCAACTGAACTCAAAACCAAAGCTTCGATTAATAAAACCTTCAATTGCTTTAACTTTGCTAGCATGCTCAGACCATTCAAATTTCAAAATTGGGATAATTTTATTAACAGAACAGCTTTAATTCAGAATAACATCACCCATTTAAAACAAATCTAATAGGTATTTTTCTATATCATGCTTTCAAGAATATCAATTCTTCATTCAGACTGACCTTCTATACACTCGTGAATGCACAAAATTCATTCTCTTAGCTGAGGACATACTTAAATACATATAACTCAAATCACATCCCAACAAATGAGCACATTCTGATAAAAACGGCTGAGTCGATCTCAACTATAGAATAACACATCTCAAAATACTTCTTTCTTCGTGCTATTAAAACATCTCAAGCACACAATCTTTCAAAATTCTCTTATCATGCTAATCAAAGGCCTTTACAATCGCATTAGCTCAAAGAAACAAAGACATCTCGATTGAATGCATTGACTTTAATCAACTTACCTGAGAAAGAAATCCATCATACGATTTGAGTTTGTGCTTCCATCATTTATACCGTTGCCAAAGTCAATTCCTTACACGAAAATTAGAGAAATCCAAATACCTAGGTCACCATGTTCATATGATCAAACAAGAAATACAACCATAATAGACATAGTTATCACAAGTCGGAGAACACTATTTCAAGATGAGCCAAGGTCGATAATTCACGAAATAAGAATGATAGGAAAATCGAGATAAAGAAATCCAAGATACGATACCATACCGAAAGTTCTAGAACATAACTCATAAGAAAATAACAGAGATCCTGATAATTCCTCAGAGAAACCCAGTAGAAAAATAATGCTTACCGGCTCTGGACTTCCATCATAATAGAGATAATATATTTTCTATATATGTAAAACAAAATCATAATCAGTAGAAACATAAGAATAGTTTTACATAAATTTTTACCATCGACTTCATTTCAACATATTTCAATAGAATTCTGAAGAGATAAAGAAATACCGATCATAAACCAACCAGATTGATAAATCATGATATATACATATTTTAATCACACATTTAGCATACTTTTGGATGATTTATTCCCTGAATTGTGGAATTTGGTGCTCCTAATCCTTTAATTTCATGTTTTATACTTATGAGAGCACTAGAGGATGAAAAGAACAAGAAACAGGCCAAAAACAGAGAAAATGGGCCAAAGTACGAAACTCACATGGCCTGGGCCCAAGCCACACGGTCGTGCCTCTTAAGAAGACCCGAACACGACCTGGACTCGATTTACACGGGAGTGCCACACGGGCGTGTCCCTAACGTGACATGTTTTAATTCTATTCAAAATAGGGTACTTAGAGCAAAGAAAGACATTCCAGAAGCCTATATAAACACCCTAGAGGCCAACCTTCAAGGGGTTTAGGTAGGCCGAAGAGTCAAGCCTGAGAGGCCGAATTGTGGGATTTATTCAAAGAAAGCTAGTTGATTCATCTCAAGAAGCAGGAGTCATACTCAAGATGGAAGATCTTCCCTTCAATTTCCTTTAGAGGGTTTTAGGGTTTTCTTATGTTTTGTTTTATATTTTCTTCTGAGTTGTATTCTTTTATGATTATGAACTAAACCACTCAAATACCTGAGGGGGATGAAACCTAAGATGAATCTTGTTATTGTTTTCTGAACTATATGATAAATACTTGGTTTGTTGTTAATTATGTGCTCTTAATTCTTGTTTTTATATATCAGAATATTGATTTAAGTATTGATGTACATAGGTAGTGGAGGAATATTCCATGATTAAGAGTAGATTTAGCATAGTTAAGTGGAGTTGATTGAAGCCCTAGAGATAGGATGACGAAAATCTACCGGATTAGGGTCAAACCTAATATGGGAGTCCATAGATCGAGTTAATGCAATTCTAGCGGTTTTAATTAGAAAGAGATTTCAATTAATCAACCTAGGGTTAGACGTTAGTAGCCTCGAGAGAGGTATTAATAAAAATTAGGGAATCCTACGAATCAAGTCAAGTGAATAAATCGTCTGGTTCAAAGTTAAATAACAAGTGAAGTCTAGGTGGATTCTTCCTCGTGTATTGTCTTAATCAATTGGTTCTTCCCAAAATTATTTTCCCTAATTCATTCTCTGTGTCTTAAATCTTTAGCCTAGTAGTTAGTTAATTTTAGATTAAATAAAAATTTCATTAATTTTTAGACTAAATAAAAAAAAGTTAGTATTAGTACTTTTGGTTCCCTTAGGTTCGACATTCCGGTCTTGCCACTAAACTATACTACTGTTCGATAAGTGTGCTTGCCTCAATCGTTGTCACAATTAGTTTCTAGGCTCGATCATTCATTATATAAATTTTAAGACTTTCAGACCAACGATCACAGACCAACAAGGTTTCATCTAACATCATAGTTAGCTTCTCACAACATAAGAACTCCATTTGAAATTGATTAATCACACACATATCTTTGAGGATAAAAGAATATATGGAATACCCAGAAAAGATCATCATATTCATTTCAATTATAATTGTCAACACACAGACATCTTTAATACTCAAATATCATTTATTTGACTAATTCTCTCATCATGAACCTCGTATTATTCCACTCACTAACAAAAATCAATTCGGGAAAAATTTTAGCAAACACATACTTTAGACATCATATCTGAATATGTAACACCCCCAACACGTATTCATCGCTGGAATAGGGTTAGAGAGCATTACTAAAATTTTTCAGAACATTTTCAAATAAACCATGTAAATTATTATTCATTAACCAAGATTGTTAAGAACGTCCCTTAAATGGACCCTCAAAGCCCAATACGAACATTAGAAACGAGTCGGGACTTATTCAGAAACTCTAGAAATTTTTTGTAAAATTTCAAAATTTTTCTCGCATATAAGGGTCACAGGCCCGTGTGATTGGGGACACACAGCCTGACCATAAGCCCATATGGTAGACCGCTTGTCACACACGGCCTAGACACACACCCGTGTCTACCCGTGTGGATAAAATTAGGCTATTTTCCAAGCCATATTTCTCACTCACTTGATTCTTTATCTTTACCAACATTTTAATACAATCAAGAAACAATTTAAGATATTCAACCAAGCCTTATACTCATTACCATTTGTTAGTCGTACACTTCAAATAAATAACAAGAAATGTATATGAGCTCAATTCTTATTAAATTCCTCTTATACCTATATTTTTTCACATTATGTATTCATATCACATATAATAATCACACCTCTATATTTCATATACATTTTCATAACAATTTGTCTTGGTTTCTAACTACTTTATATTTGAGTTCTACTCATCAAATCATTTGAACATCATCTTTACACAAATAGTACACTTGAGGTGTACAGTTCTATAATTATGAATAAACACATTTATCAAACATATTCCATATTTTTATATATCACAGTCTCATATTTCCATGTATCAAGTACCATCATTTCCTCATATTTCAGAGAAATACGTGTAACAATTCATAAACATGAAACTTATTCATCACATAATCATATTCAATTACACTTAGTCATTATATGATCACATGTACTTTCACTTAGTCAATTTCCCATTTAACTCATCGAAATAATAACAGATACACGGTGGCTTGCACATAGTACCACCCTTGTAGCCAAAGCTATCTGGTGCACATAGTAGCCTGCACTTAGTACTACACATGTGACCAAAACCATCACTTATAGATAGTGGTCTGCACTTAGTACCACACATGTGATCAAAGCTATCGGGTACGCATAATAGCCTGCACTTTGTACTACACATGCGACCTTTTTGTCTGGTACATGTAGCATCCTGCACTTAGTACTACACACGTGACCTAAAACCATCTCGTAGCTCTCTTGTACACATAGTGGCCTACACTTAGTACCACACATGCGACCTAGCTACCTCATTTGTATCTTTTCTATTCCGAAGGTTCAACTGAGAATTCTCACTTTTTAACATTTTACCAATTCATCTATAATCAACCACAATTCATAATTTACATCAAATAATTACTCCATATTCAACTATATCTCATATAATATAACAAGATATTAAAACATAAATAAAAATGATATATTATTTACATACAAACTTACAAATTCAATTTTTATATCATAACGATAATCACAATTTCATAATAAATATTCAAATAAAACATTATATCGTTTCTAATTTAACATTTATCGATTATAATCGGGCATGTGATCAATTTATACACAAGTCATTCATATATTTTTCCTCCTCCTCATCTCCATCCACATCCTTAGTATATATAACACACTTGTAAGTATTATTATCTATAATTTTCACTATTTACTTATATGGATATTCAAGCTGTACATCCGTGTCATAGTTGCTAAATTATTTTTATCTTGAAGTACAGAACTCCAAATTAAGATATGCTAATTTTCTCTAAAACTAGACTCACATATCTTCTTACCATAAAATTTTAATATTTTTTGGTTTAGCCAATAAGTACAGTTTATTCTTTAAAGTCACCCCTATTCTGCTGTCTGAAAGATCCGACGCTTCTTCAATAAAAAATAATTATCTCCTTATACGGATCCGGATGATGTTCTTGTTTCTTTCTCTTGAAAATAGACTCATTAAGTATTCTAAAATATAAATTTAAGCCCTAATTATTTTCATTCAATTTTTTATGAGTTTCCAAAGTCAGAACAGGGCAACCAAAAATCATTCTGACCTTGTCTTACAAAATTTATTATATCTCATGATTCACAATTCCATTGCTTACATCGTTTCTTCTATAAGAAACTAGACTTAATAAGATTTAATTTCATATTTTATTAATCCTCTAATTCGATTTCTAAAATTTTTGGTGATTTTTAAAATTTAGATTACTGCTACTGTCCAAAACTATTTTAGTGCAAAATATTGATTTTCATTTTGCCCCAAATTTCACAGTTCATACAATTCAGTCCTTACTCAATTAACCCCTCAATTGAGCTAATTTTTATCAATTAATAGTTTATTCTATCATTTTAAACTACTTCATAACCCTTGGAAATAAAACTTTAGCACTAGACCTTAACTCCAAACTCTTTCACTATTAGGTCCTAAAGTCAATTTCCATCAATTTTACTTGATAAAATCATCAAATATCAAAATTAAAGGTTCAATTCTATGTTTATTCATTATATGCTTCCAGCACTCATCCATTGCAACTTTAAAAATTATCCATGGAATCAAAATTAATGACATAGTAAGTTGGACCCAATTGTAAAAGTCCAAAAACTTAGAAATTTCAAGGAGAAAGCAAGAATTAAACTTACATGAAGCTAGAGTATGAAAACCATCTTGAACCCTCTTCCATGGTTGTTTTTCAGCTGATGAATATGAAGAAAAATGATGAGAATTCTAGATATTCTAATTTGGTCTCATTTTTATTTAACTAATTTTGGCAATTTTCCAATTTTGCCCTTATTTCACCCATTTCCGGATTTTTCTCACTATTGCCGCACCAAAATATCTCATTTAGGCTTATTTTAACTTTAGGTCCTTCCTCATTTGAAAATTGAGCTATTTAATCCTTCTAGCAACTTTTACTCATTTTTCAATTTAGTCCTTTTTATTTAATAAACCACCCGAACGTCAAAATTTTCTAACGAAATTTTAATACTACCTTATTGACACTCCGTAAATATTCATAAAATATTTATGGCTCGGTTTATAACACCCAGATCTCGATACCTCTTTTTCTCAATTTCTTGACCAAATAAAACTTTATAAAACACAATTTACTATTTCAAAAATCTTTTAAAAGCTACATTTGGCTCTTAAATATTAAAAAATATAATCTACGAATTTATTTGTTAGATTTGGTGATCTCGAACCACTATTTTTGACATCGCTGAAATTTAGACTATTATAGAATAAGTCGATTAGCCGAGACTAACTTCTCCTTTATCCATAACATTGCATTATTTGTATAATCTTTAAAACATTCTGATATCCTTCCAAAATTGTTTCCACTTTCCAAACTATTCTTATCTTTGTATGTATTACTAATTATTTCACCACTAAACTCTTTAGTTTTACATTTATGGACTTGTTCCACATGGTTCTCGTTAATTTTCGCTATAAAGAAACACTGGTAAGGGGGTGAGGTCGTAATGTAACACCCCAAACCTGGCCTAGACGTTACGACCGAATTTGATGTGTCATATCGAGGTGATTTTCAAAATTTGGACTTGTTGACAACAAAATCTGTATTTAAGTTAAAACCCATTTAGGTTTTATTGCTTAAGAAAATTCGGCTAATTAAGTTATTACAATCTGAAAACAGCTTATCAAAATGATTGTCATATTTGATACCATTGATTTCTTAAATAGAATAAAACCGCAGAAGCTTCTCTAATTAAAAACTTGAAGTTTAAAATGCTTGTTTTTCTTGAAAACAGTTGTTATTTTGAAAACTCTTTTGTATCCGTTTGGCAGTTTAAAACAAAAAATCAAAACCCAATTACACATTAAATCCACCAATGGCCTTATTACATAATCAATAGCCCGATATGAAATTGAGATAAATAAGTCTAAAGCGTAACATCACGGTCGTGTGGCTACCTCAGAGTCCTCATGGCTCCAAATCGATAAGGTGAGGAATACCAGATAGTTAAAAGAAAGGGTGAGTTTACGAAAACTCAAGTGTAATCCCTATCATTCGGTCAAGAATAATATATGCAAGATGTGATGCAGGCTGAGCCCTATTCAAGAATAGTGCAAGATGGGCCTTAGCCCATTACAAGAATAAGATGGGCCCGACCTAATACAAGATCAAGACGTGCAAATATGCAACCCACCCCAATCCAACCAACACACCACATTGCATTCAACCAAAACACCATGTGGGATAAAATCGACCCAATCGAAACACCCCAAACCCTACCAAAAAGCCTAACCGATTTAGTATGTTCCTCGAGTAAAACTTTAGCGGAATATCGCTTTTGTTCAAGAAAACTTGATGATTTTAAGTAAAACGGATTAACTTAAAGATCGAGTTGGGCTTAGTTGAAAAATAGATTTGTATTTTCTTAAAACATATATATATATATATATATAATTACGGACAAAAACCTTTTAAATTATTTATCGAAAACCATTTAGTTATTTAATTGATAATTGTTCATGGCGTAATTTAAAATAAATCCAAACACAAAATCTAAAAGTAGTTTATAGTGGCCTTATTACAAAAATAGCAAACCCAAAATAAAGTCTAAGTAATAAAATTTAAATTAATAAGTTTAAGTTGGGAAATCTCCACAATACTTGATACTGAGCACTAGCCACCTCGAAATCCTTCACAATTCGATCCATCGCACTATGAATTATCTGAAAAGTTTATCCTACAAAAGGGGTGAGTCATAAACTCAATGTATAACACATACACTAAAAAGTCCATTTTATCAAATGCTTTAGGTCCAAAAATTTCACATATGGCCATAGGCCCATTTAACTCATATTTAGCCCAAAGGCCCGTTTAGCTCATATTTAGCCCAAAGGCCCATTTAGCTTATATTTAGCCCAAAGGCCCATATCATAGTAGATCAAATAATAATCATTCAATATTACATGGTTATGTACATGAAATGAAATGCAAGCTCGCCCACCTAAATATCCATCCGCTACACACTACCCATACCAACCAACACACCGTGGGATTACTAAATCGACCCTCCATCAGCTACACACCATCGAAGGCGCTTCTTTGCAGTCAACATGCACATCGCCTTATAATGTTGTGGCAAAGCCACCAAAACAGATGTGACCAAGTCACCGACCAAGTCCAATTTCAAATACGTGACCAAGTCACCAGATTCACATATGTGACCGTCACCGGAGTTCAAATATGTGACCAAGTCACCGAGTCAAATATGTGACCAAGTCACCGAGTCAAATATGTGACCGAAGTCACCGTAAATGTGGTAAAACCACCGAATACTTCCTCCTTTATCAACAATACCCATATGCACATGCACATACATATCAAATTAGATTTTCATGCTATTTACCCCACAAAACATAATATAATCATACTCACTTCATATTTATGCATATAGCAAAATAAACTAATATTAGGGTAAACATACCTGAATTTTGTATACCAATGATTGGTATCCACAAACAAACATATTGTCATATAATCACTTTTTAAAATATAGATCTATGGAAATTTTAATGTAAGGTTACACACCTTGTTACAAAGGAGAACAATACCTCTCGCTCACAACACCTAATTAATTAACACACTTGGTTAGTATACACTATTGTTAACAAAACTATACTTATTGACGAGAGATCTAATTCCTTACCCTTAGATTCTCGAACGACAGTTATTTGTGGTTTTCTCCACTAGATGGATCAAAACCCACGATATTCCACCAACGTAAAGTGGTTCTATTGTAATGCGACTACTTCAAATAACCGATCCTCGTTAGCGAGGGTCCACAACCCGTGGAAAGTCTCTAACCACTGATATGACCCTTCGCTTGTAGTTCGATGGTAAAGGAATACCTCCTCTCTTCCAAACACTCCATTTTCTTTTCTTACCTATCTTGTTGATCTTAAATCGCCCTAAAAATACAATCGATTAGTAGTCTATCTAAATAAATCGATATGATCTAAATTAATAACCTTACCTTGATGATTTCAAATGGTCACTTAGAGGTTGTCTTCAACAAAGATCTTTGAAAATCTTTTCAAATGATTCTACCTAGAGAGAAATTAAAAGATCATGATTCTAAATTTGCTAAAGTAAAAAGAATTGATGAAAATAATTGATAAAATCTTACTTTGAGTTCTTCAAGATTCTACCTTGAATAAGAAGAAAAGAATATGATGATTCTACCTTAACAAAAAGAGAAGAGAAATGGTGGTTTCAATATGATGGTTTCGATTTTGAGGAAAGAAGAAAGATAATGGAAATGATAGAAGAGAGAGGAGAAAGAAAAGATGATGATAAAGAAAAGAAAAGGGATAGGTTTAGAGACCTATGCACATTCTACCAAAGAGGTAAAAAAATTGAAGAAAATGGTTCTTGATCCTTTGTAGTTTTGAAAGAGGGAAAGAAAAGAGAGAAATAAAATGAAAAGAAAAAGAGAAAAGGAGAAATGATCAAAGAGAAAGGAGATTGGTTTTAGGGCTTAGATGCATTCGCCAAGAGGGAGAAATGAAGAAGAAAATGGTGCTTGAACCTTTGGTACTTTTGGCTATGAGAGAAAAGGAAGAAAAGAAGAAAGGCTTTCCAACTTTTGAGGCTTCGACAAGAATTTTGAGAGAGAGAATTTTAACCAAATGGTCAAAATGAGAACCAAAACAAAGAGAAGTTTTGCCTAATTCCCAAAGCAAGATTCATTAAGGGAGAATTTTTGGAGAAATGAGAAAGATAGACAATTTTGCTAGGATTTTGGCCAACTAGCACCCTAATGGCTACACTAATTTTCGGTCAACCTAGCCAACATCATTCCCCTTTTCCTCCTTGTTTCTTCCCCCATCATATCCAAAATTTGCTACACAATTAAACCACTCCCTTAACCCTTCATGCCGTCTAGGTTTATTGTCAAATGACCATGAACACACTCCCAAAACATTGCCCCAACTTATGCCTTTTGTCCTCCTCATCTTATCATCAACTTATGATTCCATACCATAAGTTCTTAGCTTCCTTTTCACTTGGTCAAATAGCCAAAATTAAGAGAACACTCATCCACTCTAGAACATTCTTGGTCGACACTTATAAGGAAGAAAACAAAAAAAATAAAATCCTCCTTATGCTAGCTAGAGATTCGAACCTCACTCCTCAAGCACACATCCATGCATCTTAACCACCTTGCCAATTACTCAATTCATGCTAAAACCTCTTATCATTAATTCTTAAGGCCTAACTTGCTTAGCTCTCTCTAATTAATAGGATTTAAAAGTTTTACTAAGCATTCACTTAATTAATGAAGCTCAAATAACTTCCCAAAAAATACACTTAATAATAATTAAGCATGCAACATCATTCAATTAAGTAAGATGCATAACCCCTAATTATCGTGGATGTTACGCTTCTACCCTTAAAATAATTTCGCCCTCGAAATTACCCGGCCGAATAAGTGAGGGTATTGCGGTCGCATCGCTTCCTCCTGCTCCCACGAAGCTTCTTCTCGATCCATGATTACGCCATAATACCTTGACGAGAGGAACCGACTTTCTCCGTAAAACCTTTACATCTCGCTCTAGAATTTGAATTGGCTCCTCTTCATATGACAAGTCCGATCTTAACTCCACCTCCTCGATCGGCACTACATGAGATGGATCCACCAAGAATGTGTGTAACATTGAAACATGGAATACATCATGCATTTGCTTCAATTTCAAGGCAAATCTAATCGATATGCTACTGATCTAACCTGCTTCACAATCCGATAAGGTCCAATGAACCTGGGACTTAGTTTCCCTTTGCGTCCAAATCTCATCACCTTTTTCCAAGGTGAAACCTTTAGGAAAACTTGGTCTTCCACTTCATACTCTATTTCTTTCCGCTTTAGATCTGCGTACAATTTTTGTCTGTTAGATACTTCCTTTAACCGAGCCCGGATTATATAACCTTTTCTTCGGATTCAGCCACTAACTCTGGACCCAAAATCTGACGTTCCCTTAATTCTGTCCAACACGTAGGAGTGCGACACTTTCATCCATATAGTGCTTCATATGGTGCCATCCGTATACTGGATTGGAAACTGTTGTTGTACGCAAATTCTACCAACGGTAAGAATTTTTCCCAACTTCCCTTGAAATCTATCACACATCCTCTTAACATATCTTCTAAGATTTGATTACTCTTTCGATCGACCACCGATCGAGGATGAAATGCCGATCAAGTCCAATCTGTGCCCAAAGCCTGATGCAATGCTTTCCAAAATCGCGACGTAAACCTCGGATCTCTCTCCGAAATTATCGACAACGGCACTCCATGGAATCTCACAATCTCAGCCACATATAACTTCGCCAATTTCTGCAAAGAGTAATCAACCCGAATCGATAAAATGTGCAGATTTAGTCAATCGGTCCACTATCACCCATACAGAGTCTTTCTTAGTAGGCGTAAGAGGAAGCCCACTAACAAAGTCCATGGTGATTCTCTCCCACTTCCATCATGAATCTTTATCGGTTGAAGCAATCCCGATGGTACTTGATGTTCACCTTGACTTGTCGACACGCCAAGCACTTTCCTACAAACTCCGTAATTCTTGCTTAAGTCCAAGCCACCAAAATTGATCTCGCAAATCTCGGATAATTTACTTCCTCCAGATGCATAGCATAGGGGCTACCATGCGATTCTCAAGTATCTTTGCCTCAACTCCGGATCCTTTGGCATACGGACTTTACCTTTGAAGCACAATACCCGCCACTTTGTTAATACCAAAATCTTCCAATTTCCCACTCGCACTTGTCGAAGCTTTTCACTCAGATCTTCATCTACTAGCTGCCTCTCTTTCACTTAACTTAACCATGTCGGCTTAACCTGAAGTTCTGCCAATAAGCTTTCATCATCGTAAAGACTAAGATGTGCAAACATCGCCTCAAATCGACACCACTTTTCGACTTAGAGCGTCGCCACCACGTTCGCCTTTGCCCGGTGGTACTCGATGGAACAATGTAGTCTTTCAATAACTCTATCCACCTTCACGCTTCAAATTCGCTTCTTTCGAGTCAAGAGATATTTCAGACTTTTGTGGTCGTGTATATCACCGACTTCTCCCGTATAAGTAATGTCTCCAAATCTTAAGAGCAAAGACTACAATGCCAACTCTAAGTCATGCGTCGGGTAATTAACCTCGTGCGGTCTCAATCACCGAGACGACACGCAACTACCTTTCCGCCTTGCATCGTAACACATCCTAATCCCGTGTGAGAAGCATCACAATACACGACAAAATCCTTTCCCGCCTCAGTCGGATCAAAACTGAGCTTCAGCTTAAAACTTTTTGAGCTTCTCAAAACTCTCTTCGCTTATCACCACACACGAAAGGTACTTCCTTTCTCAACAATTTTGTTAAAGGTGCAAATATCAAGAAAATCCTTCAACGAATCTTCTCGTAGTATCCGGCTAAACCCAAGAAATCGAACCTCGCCATTTGACTTAGGTGGTTTCCAATCTAGTACAAACCTCGATCTTCCGAGGATCCACCCTAATCCTTCCGCAGATACCACATGACCTAAAATGCAACTTCTTTCATTTAAAATTCACACTTCATCAATTTGGCGCAGCTTTTTCTCCTTAAAACTCGTAACACAATTCGTAGATGCTCGTCATGTTCCATCTCGCACTTAGAATACACCAGATGTCGTTTATGAATACCACGACGAACCGATCCAAGTAGGGCTGGAAAATTCAGTTCATCATATCCATGAACGCAATGGGCATTCGTCAATTCGAATGGCATTACTAGGAATTCATAACGCCCATATCTAGTTCGAAAAGCCGTCTTATGGATATCCGCTTCTTTCACTTTAAGCTAATGATACCCCGACCTTAGATCAATCTTTGAGAATACCGCAGCTCCCTTAAGCTGATCGAACAAGTCGTCGATCCTTGGCAAACAATACTTATTCTTGATGGTTAGCTTATTCAACCGCCGTAGTCTATACACATCCTCATCGATCCGTCCTTCTTCTTCACGAATAGTACCGGGTGCTCCCCATGGAGACACACTAGGTCGGATGAATCCACGATCAAACAACTCCTAATCGAGCCTTAAGCTCAACCAACTCCTTCTGCCATTCTATATGGAGCAATAGAAATCAAGCGCTGCCTGTGCAATAAATCTATCCCAATTCTAACTCACGATCCGGAGGCAAACCCGAAGTTCTTCCTAAAAACATCTACAAATTCCTTCACGCCTTGACTTCATTAGCAGCTTGTCTCCTTAGCCTCCAAAGCATTCACTAACATCGAAGGCTTCACATCCCTTTCTAACCATCTTTTCCACCTTAAGAGCAGATACTACATTAGATAAGTAGTTCCGCTCTCACCCAACACTACAACTTCCTTGTCATCAAAAGTTCTTAAGGACATTCTCTTAGCAAAGACAATCCACATTTACACCTGACTTCACAAGCCGGTCCTTGCCTAAGATTAGGTCGAATTCTCCAAATGGCAACTCCATTAGATCACCGAAATCAGTATCCCTTGAACTTCTAAAGGCACTTCCTTAAAAAGTTTGTCTACAACTACTGTCTGTCCTAGAGGACTAAGTACAGTCATCTTCCTAGGTATAGTTTCAGAAGTCACATGCAAAGTCCCAGATACTTCACTAGCGATATAGGAATGAGTTGACCCTATATCTATTAAAGCAATAAAGGCAACCTGTAAATCAAAACGCATCTGTGATAACATCAAAAGGCCACCGCTTTCTCTCATGATTTAAATGCATACACCAAACCGGGTTGTCTCGCCGAGCTACCACGCCTCTCGCTCAAGTTCCGCGTCCTCTACCGTAACCATTGCCCTTCCATTTGGGCCACGACCTCTTATCTGCTGCAGTCCACCTCTATCAGCCTGATTAGCACCCTGACTTGCTGAACGGTTCTTCTCCGAGTTCATCGGGCAATCCTTAATCATATAGTCTTTAGATCTGCACTTGAAACATCCTCCGGTCTTTTTCCAACATTCTCCCGAGTGCATTTTCCCACATTGAGAACAAGTACGATTTTGTCCACCCGTAGTAGTCTGTTGATTTCGCAGACCATCACTTCTTGATTTCTTCTGAAAATTCTTGACGACCACGAGGACCCAAAGCTTCTCTTATTCTTGCTCGCCTCTCGCCTCGATTCTGTCTCTCAGTCCGTTTAGCCTCTTCGAAAATTCTTGCCCTTTCCACTAAGATTGCAAAATCTCTTTCACGGTGTGGAGCAATCATCACTCTTAGCTCATCTCTAAGTCCATCTTCAAATCTGATACACCGTTCATATTCCGTAGCCACTATCCCTCTGGCATAACGGCTAAGTCGCAAAAATTCTGCTTCATATTCAGCTATCGACTTATTTCCTTGGACCAAATTCAGAAATGTCTTCCTCTAGGAGTCGATGTAGCTAGCTCCAACATATTTTCCTTCGAATTTCACTTTAAAATACCCCCAATCCAGACGATCCACGGGGTACTCTCCTTGATAGTGAGCCACCATCGGTAGGCTTCATCACGTAGAAGTGAAATAGCACCTTTCAATTTCTCTTCATCGGTGCGCTTTATATCGTCCATGATCCTCTCGACGCCTCCAACCAATATTCAGCTACATTAGAGCTACTCCAGATACTCCTCCGAAAACCTCACCCATTTGATCTAAGTCTCTCACCATCGACTTTCGAGACCCATTTTAACTAGCTTCGCTACTGCTCCAAAACTCGCAAGACAAACTTGTGATATGCGTCACCTCCTTCATTTTGTTCTTGAAAGTCCACCCCAACAAATGGCGGAGCTTCATTCTCTAACCTTGACCAGATCGAATCGGTTCAAACATCATTCTTCCTCTTCCATGTCCACGACGACCACGCCCTCTAGAACTCATGTCTACTACGTGTCTTATCTGCTTTTACTTAAAAGTCTTATGTATTAGAGTCTTTTCACTTCTTATTAAAGGAAAGTTTTATGAAATGATATTCAGAGTTTTTCCGTAGTAGCACACAAACACCTAAGGTCCATGTCTCTAAAGTATAATTTAAGTTTAAACTATCATACATATCACATATCGATAAAGTACATACCGATGGATCCGGTCGAGAACTCGAGTGCCATGCTCTTATAAAACTATTTAACTTAAGAAAACTTTCAAAAGTCATTTGGGCCAACTTTGAAAACGCTGTGGGCTTTAAAACCCAAGGCCGAGAGTTTAAAATCGGGCTCGATATTGTCGAAACACCCCAAACCCGCCCAAAAAGCCTAACCGGATTTGGTATGTTCCTCGAGTAAAACTTTAACTAATATCGCTTTTGTTCAAGAAAACTTAATGATTTTAAGTAAAACGGATTAACTTAAAGATCGAGTTGGGCTTAGTTGAAAAATAGATTTGTATTTTCTTAAAACATATATATATATTACGGACAAAAACCTTTTTAAATTATTTATCGAAAACCATTTAGTTATTTAATTGATAATTGTTCATGGCAGAATTTAAAATAAATCCAAACACAAAATCTAAAAGTAGTTTATAGTGGCCTTATTACAAAAATAGCAAACCCAAAATAAAGTCTAAGTAATAAAATTTAAATTAATAAGTTTAAGTTGGGAAATCTCTACAATACTTGAAACGAGCACTGGCCACCTCGAAATCCTTGCTGACCCGATCCATCGCACTATGAATTATCTGAAAAGTTTATCCCACAAAAGGGGTGAGTCATAAACTCAATGTATAACACATACACTAAAAAGTCAATTTTATCAAATGCTTTAGGTCCAAAAATTTCACATATGGCCATAGGCCCATTTAACTCATATTTAGCCCAAAGGCCCATTTAGCTCATATTTAGCCCAAAGGCCCATTTAGCTTATATTTAGCCCAAAGGCCCATATCATAGTAGATCAAATAATAATCATTCAATATTACATGGTTATGTACATGAAATGAAATGCAAGCCCAATTTCACCTAAATATCCATCCGCTACACACCACCCGCATTCAACCAACATACCGTGGGGATTACTAAATCGACCTCCATCTGCTACACACCATCGAGGCGCTTGTCAAGTCAACATGCACATCGCCTTATAATGTTGTGGCAAAGCCACCAAAATAGATGTGACCAAGTCACCGATCAAGTCCAAATTTCAAATACGTGACCAAGTCACCAGATTCACATATATGACCAAGTCACCGAGTTCAAATATGTGACCAAGTCACCGAGTCAAATATGTGATCAAGTCACCGAGTCAAATATGTGACCAAGTCACCGTAAATGTGGTAAAACCTCCGAATACTTCCTCCTTTATCAACAATACCCATATGCCCATGCACATACATATCAAATCGATTTTCATGCTATTTACCCCACAAAACATAATATAATCATACTCATTTCATATTTATGCATATAGCAAAAATAAACTAATATTGGGGTAAACATACTCAATTTTGTATACCAATGATTGGTATCCACAAACAAACATATTGTCATATAATCACTTTTTAAAATATAGATCTATGGAAATTTTAATGTAAGGTTACACACTTTGTGACAAAGAGAACAATACCTCTCGCTCACAACACCTAATTAATTAACACACTTGGTTAGTATACACTATTGTTAACAAAACTATACTTATTGACGAGAGATCTAATTCCTTCCCTGATTCTCGAACGCAGTTATTTGTGGTTTTTCTCCACTAGATGGATCAAAACCCGTCGATATTCCACCAACATAAAGTGGTTCGGTTGTACGCACTACTTCAAATAACCGATCCTCATTAGCAGAGGGTCCACAACCCAGTGGAAAGTCTCTAACCGTCGACATGACCCTTCATTTGTAGTTCGATGGTAAAGGAATACCACCTCTCTTCCAAACACTCGCACGCTACTCGTTTTACCTATCTTGTTGATCTTAAATCGCCTCTAAAAATACAATCGATTAGTAGTCTATCTAAATAAATCGATATGATCTAAATTAATAACCTTACCTTGATGATTTCAATGGTCACTTAAAGGTTGTCATCAACAAAGATCTTTGAAAAATCTTTTCAAATGATTCTACCTAGAGAGAAATTAAAAGATCATGATTCTAAATTTGCTAAAGTAAAAAGAATTGATGAAAATAATTGATAAAATCTTACTTTGAGTTCTTCAAGATTCTACCTTGAATAAGAAGAAAAGAATATGATGATTCGCCTTAACAAAAAGAGAAGAGAAATGGTGGTTTCAATATGATGGTTTCGATTTTGAGGAAAGAAAAAAGATAATGGAAATGATAGAAGAGAGAGAAGAAAGAAAAGATGATGATAAAGAAAAGAAAAGGGATAGGTTTAGAGACCTATGCACATTCTACCAAAGAGGTAAAAAATTGAAGAAAATGGTTCTTGATCCTTTGTAGTTTTAAGAAAGAGGGAAAGAAAAGAGAGAAATAAAATGAAAAGAAAAAGAGAAAAGGAGAAATAATCAAAGAGAAAGGAGATTGGTTTTGGGGCTTAGGTGCATTCGGCCAAGTGGGAGAAGTGAATAAGAAAATGGTGCTTGAACCTTTTGGTACTTTCGGCTATGAGAGAAAAGGAAGAAAAGAAGAAAGGCTTTCCAACTTTTGAGGCTTTTGACAAGAATTTTGAGAGAGAGAATTTTAACCAAATGGTCAAAATGAGAACCAAAACAAAGAGAAGTTTTGCCTAATTCCCAAAGCAAGATTCGCTAAGGGAGAATTTTTGGAGAAATGAGAAAAGATGGACAATTTTGCTAGGATTTTTGGCCAACTAGCACCCTAATGGCTACACTAATTTTCTACCAACCTAGCCAACATCATTCCCCTTTTCCTCCTTGTTTATTCCCCATCATATCCAAAATTTGCTACACAATTAAACCACTCCCTTAACCCTTCATGTTGTTTAGGTTCATGGTCAAATGACCATGAACACACTCCCAAAACATTGCCCCAACTTATGCCTTTTGTCCCCTCATCTTATCATCAACTTATGATTCCATACCATAAGTTCTTTGCTTCCTTTTTCACTTGATCAAATAGCCAAAATTAAGAGAACACTCATCCACTCTAGAACATTCTTGGCCGACACTTATATGGAAGAAAACAAAAAAAAATAAAATCCTCCCTTATGCTAGCTAGGAGATTCGAACCTCACTCCTCAAGCACACATCCATGCATCTTAACCACCTTGCCAATTACTCAATTCATGCTAAAACCTCTTATCATTAATTCTTAAGGCCTAACTTGCTTAGCTCTCTCTAATTAATAGGATTTAAAAGTTTTACTAAGCATTCACTTAATTAATGAAGCTCAAATAACTTCCAAAAAAAATACACTTAATAATAATTAAGCATGCAACATCATTCAATTAAGTAAGATGCATAACCCCAATTATCGTGGATGTTACACCCACCCAGCCAGCACACCAATATCGCAAAGATAGTCGCCAAGAATAATAACGTAGCAGAGCTACCAATAACAATGAATGTGGCAAAGCCACCAGTACAGTACTTCCTCTATATTAGAATCCCAACCCCATGCAGTATGTCATGTCATTAATAGTTCGTGTATGCAAATTTTCCTACTCAGTTCAATCTTACAAATAATCATACACTCATCAGTCAACCTACATTTAGAGGTAAGATGGTCATTTCCATCTATTAGGGTAAAATAGTAATTTTACCCTTTAAAGGTATTTTAGTCACTTTGCTTATTTAGGGTATTGGTGCAGATAACGACCTCTCTGAAGGTCTACAGTCACCTCGCACGACAAAAATAACCTAAATGGTCATAACGGTGTAAATAGGCCCAAGGCCCATTATTCGGCCCAAGTGGGCCTACACGCTCTTGTAGCCCATTTAGCCCAAATTCAGTCACGGCTATACGAACTACATGGCTCAATCCAGTATTTTCCACTTATCGTGGATTTTATCCATGTGGGGTCCACGAGCCTATTGGGCTCACACGGCCAATTTTAGCCAAATAAGGCCCATATTGGCCCAAGAGAACGAGAACGCTCGTGATGGCCTCTACAGTTTATCACCCACAATTTGTGGGCTCGATTTACCAAATGAGCAATCGCACACTTGTAAGGCCTCAAATGCTGAAGTTTCAGCTTTTCGCTTTTGCCGATTCACAGAAGAGAAGGGTGTGACTACACACCTATTTGCGCAACGAACAAATTACCCCATGCGCGATCAACCTACACTCATCCCAAAACAATCAATCTTTCATCCTTTCATGCTCATTAACACTAAAGCCCCCAAACCAATACCACCATTTACCTTGACCAAAAGTTATGCGATTATTACTCTTAGATCGTTGGTTGAAAACGATCACACCCTTCTTCTCGATTTACTACGCGTATAACAGATTTCATTAGCAATAATCGTTTAATAGGCTTGAATTGATACCTATAGTCCAAATAATTAGAGTTAGAGTAGATTGAGTATTCAGCCAATACTACAAAAAAAACCTACTTACCCCCACAGTATTCGGCCAAAGAAGTATTTGAAGAAGAAAAAAGAGATGTGCAGAAAAGCAAGGCAGCCGACGTTCCACTGATTTTTAGAGACTATCATCAAAATGGTTTCAAAATAACAAGACAAGATTTATGACATTCAATCAATATTGAAAAAGTAGAGAAACAAAAGAGAGGGGAAAAGAGAAAATGTAGTATTTGGCTTACCAAAGTGTTATGAACAGAAGAATAAATCCCCACCCACTACCAAAATCGATTAGCAGAGCAGAGAAAGAAAAAGAGAGAGTCGGCCACTCAGTCAAAGAGGAAAAGAGAAATTTTGAGAAGAAAAACAAGAAAGGTTCGACTATTTCTTTAAGAAAAGAGGAAGAGAGGCGAAAGCAGTAATGATCAAGAAGATAGTATATTCGGCCAAAGTGATTTACGATGCCAAGACACAAAAAACCAATTCGGCCAGGGAGAAACAAAAAAAGAAAAGAAAAAATGCCAAAAGAAAGAAAACCGAACAAGGAATATACCAAAAGAAGTCACTTCTAAATTTCTGAGTAGCTAGACACCAAATTCGGCACAACTTTCCCCACAAGCAAACTCCTTGATTTCCTCCTAAAATCTCTCCCCAATCCTCTCCACAATTTGCACCACAATCCACTCCTCAAATCTCTCCAATCTCTCATCTATCAGAATTTTACTGTAACTCAACTACTAGCTGAACCATCAGCAAAATAAATACCCTCTCATGCTATGCCAACACTCGAACCTCGGACCCTTTGCCACGCTTGTAACGCCACAACCACTGCACCAATAAGCTTTTTGTGACTTAAAACAAGCACAATAATTAATAAGACCATATGCGGTGTCCAGATTCTTTTAAGAGCAAATTTTAAAAATTCTACAAAAGCCAAGACTTGAACCCAGTATCCTCAAACACTCCCATACACACCCAAATCACTTAGCCATTAAAGCAATCAATCAATTTATTTTAGATCATGCAAAATTAAAAACACTATATTTTTGGGGCGTTACAACTCTACCCCTAAAAGAAATTTCGGCCTCAAAATTTACCTAGTCAGAATAGGTGAGGGTATTATTGTCGCATAGCCTTCCTAGGTTCCCACGTGGCTTCATCTGTACTGTGATTATGCCAAAGAACTTTAACCAGTGGAATAGATTTCGTCCTTAGCACCTTAACCTCACGGTCTTATATCTGTATTGGTTCTTCCTCGAAGGTCAGATCTGGCCTAACCTCGATCTCCTCAACAGGCACTACATGTGTGAGATTAGAGCGGTAACATCTTGGCATAGAGACGTGGAACACATCATGAATCTTGTCTAATTCTAGAGGCAACTCAAGCTGATAGGCAACTGGCCCCACACGCTTTAGTATTCGGTAAGGCCCAATAAATCTATGGCTCAGCTTACCCTTCAGTCCAAATCTCATAATTTTCTTCCACGGTGAGATCTTAAGGAAAACATAATTCCCCACAGAGTACTCAACCTCCTTACGCTTCAAGTCTACATATGACTTTTGCCTATTAGATGCTTCCTTTAATCGATCTCGAATCAACTTTACCTTTTCCTCTGTATCCAAAACTAACTCTAGCCCCAGAACTCGCCGCTCACCCAACTCAGTCCAACAGGTAGGAGTGCGACACCTATGACCATATAACGCCTCGTACAGTGCCATTTGAATACTAGACTGGTAGATATTATTATACTCGAACTCTACTAGTAACAAATAGTCTTCCCAGCTGCCTCAAAATCAATTACATAACTTCTTAACATGTCCTTTAGTATTTAAATCACCCTCTCTGACTGACCATCTGTCTGAGGATGGAATGCAGTACTGAAGTTCAACCTAGTACCCAAAGCCTCGTGTAATTTCTTCCAAAATCGGGATGTGAATTGAGGGTCTCTGCCGGATATGATGGAAACTGGTACCCCATGCAGTCTCACAATCTCAGCCACATACAACTTTGCCAACTTCTGCAGTGAATAATCAATGCGGACCGGTATAAAGTGGGCAGATTTAGTTAATCGGTCTACAATAACCCATATCGAATCCTCCTTAGTAGGCGTCAAGGGTAGCCCACTCACAAAATCCATGGTTACCCTTTCCCACTTCAAGAATGGAATCTTAACTGGCTGCAGTAACCCAGAAAGTAACTGATACTCAGCCTTAACTTGCTGGCATGTCAGACACTTACCCACAAACTCAGTAACTTCGTGTTTCAGTCCTAGCCACCAGTAAAACTCACGAAGATATCAATATAACTTGTTTCCGCTAGGATGCATAGCATATGGACTACTATGCGCCTCTCGCAATATAGACTGCCTCAGCTTAAAATCCCTCGGTACACAGACTCTCCCACGGAAACACAGTATTCCCTCACCATTCAACCCTAAATCTGCAGTCTCTCCATTCTCAACTTGTCGAAAATGAGGAACCAGTGACTCATCCAACAATTGTTTCTCCTTAATTTGCTAAGTCCACGTCAGTCTCACTTGAAGCTCAGCCAACAAGCTACCATCATCATACAAGCTGAGACGAGCAAACATTGCTCTCAAATCAGATACAGCCCTGTGGCTCAGTACGTCAACTACCACGTTAGCCTTACCAGGGTGATACTCAATCGAGTAGTCATAATCCTTAAGCAGCTCTATTCATCTTTGCTGCCTAAGATTCAGCTCCTTCTGAGTAAGGAGGAATTTGAGGCTTTTGTGATCTGTGTAAATAATACACTTCTCACCGTATAAGTGGTGCCTCCAAATTTTCAATGCAAAAACCACTACGACTAACTCCAAGTCATGAGTTAGGTAATTTGCCTCGTGAGGCTTAAGCTGGCGAGACACATATGCAACCACCTTACCCTCTTGCACCAGCACACAACCCAATCCAATGTGTGATGCATCACTATAGACAGTAAATTCATTCCCAGACTTTGGTTGTATTAAAACAAGGGCCTCAGACAGAACTTTCTTCAGTTTCTCAAAACTCTCTTGCTGCTTATCAATCCAATTGAATGGTACCCCTTTATGCAGTAACTAAGTCAAAGGTACAGCAATCACAGAAAACCCCTCGACAAAACATCTATAATATCCAGCCAGACCCAAAAAGCTTCGAATCTTAGATACAGTCTTTAGTGGTTTCCAATCCAATATAGCTTTTAATTTTCAAGGATCAACCCTAATCCCCTCGGCAGACACCATGTGACCCAGAAATGTCACCTCTCATAGCCAAAACTCACACTTGCTGAACTTTGCATATAGCTGCTTCTCCCTTAAAACCTGCAAAATAATTCGAAGATGTGCATCATGATCCTCCTCGATTCTCGAATACACCAGGATATCGTCTATAAACACTACTATGAACAGATCTAGATAAGGCTGGACCACTCGGTTCATCAGATCCATGAAAGTAGCTGGTGCATTCGTCAGCCCAAACGGAATCACTAGGAACTCATAGTGACCATAATGATTCTTAAACGCAGTCTTATACATATCAGCCTCCTTAACTCTCAGTTGATGGTATCCAGAATGAAGATCTATTTTTGAGAAAATTGAAGCTCCTTGTAGCTAATCAAATAGATCGTTTATCATCGGCAAAGGCTACTTATTCTTGATAGTCTGTTTATTCAACTACCGATAACCGATGCACATGCACATGGATCCATCCTTCTTATTTACAAACAACACTGGTGCTCTCTATGTATACACACTCGATCAAATGAATCCTCGATCCAGCAGTTCTTGAGATTTGAGCTTTTAACTCCACCAATTCCTTCGGTGCCATCCTATAAGGGGCGATGGACACTAGAGCTGTTCTAGGCAGGACCTCAATACCAAATTCAACTTCGTGGTTCGGAGGCAACCCAGGGAGCTCATCAGGAAATACATCAAAAAATTCCTTAACTTGCAACACCCCTAACCCGTAACCATTGCCGGATTAGGGTTAAGAGGCACTACCGTACAAATAGAATCTTTTACGGACATATCATGGTATAATTCGTTAAATCCAATCAAAGTGTCCCTTAGATGGTCAATGAGACCTCAAGCGTGCTTTAGAATAGTGCCGGGACTAAGCAAAAAACATACAAAAATTCTCAGAAATTTAAAATTTTTCTAAGTTACAGAAATTTAAAACAGGCCATACATACTGACTTGTCCACACGATCGTGGATACGCCCATGTGCCTCACCCGTGGTCGATCCTGACTTGCACCACACGACCAGTCACACGCCCATGTGTCCAGCCCGTGGTCGATCCTGACTTGTTTTGAATTACAACCACGAGGGACACGGTCAAGCCACACACCCATGTGCTCAACTGTGTGGGCAATTATAGGCCATTTTCAAGGCCAAATTGCCACCCACACAAGGGTCATCCCTACAAGCTCAAATAATCAATATTCCATGCACAAAATTGGCAACCAATATCATGTCAAATGATCAACATATCATCCCATTCAATCTCATTTCTAATCTTGCCAATTTGTACACCAAATTGTACAATTAAAACACATGTATAACCAAGCATAACACATTCACATCTTACCATTGATATATCCATTTCATTAATCAAACATACATACTCATATTGCATCCATATGCTTACCATAACCTTGACTATTTCATAAGCATGAAATTATACCAAAACCAACATCATATAGCATAGCATCACATACAAAACACAATAACTATCTAGCCATACCACATGGCTACATATATACATGTCTCAAACTTACTCTAAAACAACTAGCCTATACATGCCATATTTAACTATATACATTTCCAAAAAGGTACCAAAATGAGTTTAAGTAGTGTGATGATGATCCTCGACGGTCCTCGAGCCTCTCGTAGCTTTAACGATCTATAAAATAGAACAAACACACACAAAGTAAGCTATCCAAAAGCTTAGTAAGCCATATACAAATAAACTTAACATAATAGCATTCAAAACATATAATCAATAGGAATTTACTAATAGATCAATTGCATAGCCATAGTTCTTCTTGGCACATTCACTTAACCATTCATCTATCAATCTTGCATATCACCATATACTTTATTGGATCCTAGCTTATTCATTCAAGTAACACGTTTTGCTTTCTCAAATCCAAATACATAACTCAACTAGGTAAGTTCATGAATATACTTACCTTCTTATGCACACAATGTATACATATCAAACGTACCTGAAATGGATATACAAATCACATAGTCATTCGTTTCTCAGACTTGCCTATTGAACCGTTCGAAACTAAATAGGATACTCAGAGTGCTCGGAATAGTTGTACAATTCCAACATCCCAAACGTGGTCTTAAATGTAATCAGATATCGATGCCACTGTCCCAGACAGGGTCTTACACGAATCAATACGATGCCGATGTCCTAGACATGGTCTTACACGTAAATCTCATATCAATGCCAACATCCCAAACGTGGTCTTACACAAAATCTCATATCGTTACCAACGTCCCAAACGTGGTCTTATATGATATCGAATATCGAACACCTATGTCTTGTCATATACTATCCTATCTATCCCTAGGTTCAAACGGGACTTCTCGGACACTGATAACTTGTTGATATATGCATAAACTCAGATTTCATATACATTCCATCTCAATGGATATTCATAGCAATTCAAATCTCATATATGTACAAATAATTCAATTCAAATACATTTATTTGTATATTGACTTACCTCAGATTCGGATAAACGATCAGATTTGACTATTTGACTACTTTCGATTTCCCGTTATCTAAGTCCATTTTCTTCTATTCTTGATCTTGAATTGAATCAAAAGCTAGCAGAAACCTAGCTTCTTTTTCTTTTCTTCTTCTTTGGTATTTTTAGCCAAAATAAGATGATAATCATCATCTTTAATGTTTGTTTTATTATAACATATATTATTAATCTATTTACCATATTAACCTTTTGAATTAATAATTAAAACATATAAACATTAAGGCCATTAATGTCCTTTAACCATGTATTATCTTTTAAAATGGTTTATTTGCCTCATAAGGCCACACCATTTAAAAACCAACTCAAATAAGTACATTAACATATAGTATGTCACTTTTACCTTTTTATGCAATTTAATCCTTTTTTTTCAAATTAAGCACATAGACAGACAAATTAACTCACGAAACTTTAACACATACTTAATCATATACTGCAGACACAAAAAATAATATTAAAATATTTTTCTCACCTGAATTTGTGGTCCCAAATCTGCTATTTCGACTAGGGTCTAAATCAGACTGTTACAATTCTCCCCCTTAGGGATTTTCGTCCCCGAAAATCTTACCGTTAAACAGATTCAAATATTGCTATCTTATTGAATCTTTAGGCTCCCACGTAGCCTATTTTACCCGTGTCGATGCCACAACACTTTAACTAATAGAATTTTCTTGTTCCGCAATTCTTTCACTTCACGAGCTAAAATACAGATGATTCTTCTTCATAAGTCATATCGGATCGAATTTTAATCTCAGACGGAGTAATCACATGTGACGGATTAGATCTGTATCATTTAAGCATCGACACATGAAATACATTATGAACCTTTTCTAGCTTAGCTGGAAACAACAATCTATACGCAACTGGCCCAACACGTTCGATAATCTCATATGGCCCGATGAACCTCAGATTCAACTTGCCTTTACGTCTGAATCGGAGTATTTTCTTCCACGGAGACACTTTCAAAAAAATTTTGTCATCGATCTTAAATTCATTATCTTTTTTGTTTCAAGTCCATATCTTTCTTTTTCGGAGTCAAAGGCAATCCAGAAACAAAATCCATCGTCACTCTATTCCATTCCACTCGGGAATTACAATCGGTTGTAGCAAACTAGATGGAACCTCATGTTCATCTTTAACTTGCTGACAGACTAAACATTTCGACACAGGATCATATATATCTCTTTTCGTACCAGACCACCAATAGTGTTGCTTCAAATCATGATACATCTTTGTACTTCCGGATGAACAGATGGACGATTGTTATGTGCTTCATTCAAAATCAACTGAATCAACTCTTGATTTCTTGGAACACATAATCAATCTTGGAATCTCAAGTAACCATTATCATCAACTCGACATTCTGAATCAGAATTTGAATCACACTGAGTTCATTTTACTAGCATTTCATTGTCAACTTTCTAAGCATCACATATTTGTTGTAGAAACATCGGTTTCACTTTCAATTCAGCTAACACTAAACCATCATCAGAAAAATCTAAATGAGCATTCATTGCACGCAATGCAGATAATGATTTTCGACTCAAAGCATCAACAACAACATTTGCTTTACCCGGGTGATAATCTATCACAAGTTCATAGTCTTTCAAAAGCTCTAACCACCTTCTTTGTCGTAGATTCAAATATTTCTGAGTCATCAGATACTTTAAAATTTTAAGATCTAAAAATACGTGACATTTCTCACCAAAGAGGTAGTGACGCCAAATCTTTAATGCAAACACAATTGCAGCTAACTCCAGATCGTGTGTCGGGTAGTTCTTTTCATGAGGCTTTAATTGTCTCGAGGCATAAGCTATAACTTTGCCTTCTTGCATCAAAACACATCCCAGACCATTTAATGAAGCATCTCAATAAATCACGAATTCTTTACCCGGTTTTGGTTGTACCAACACTAGAGCTTCAATCAAAAGGGCTTTCAACTGATCAAAGCTTTTCTGACATTTATCGGACCATTCGTATCTCACATCTTTCTGAAGTAATCTAGTCAATGGAGTAGATATCATCGAAAAGTCTTTTATGAACCATCGATAATAACCAACAAGTCCTAAAAACTACGAACTTCAGACACATTCTTCGGAGGCTTCCATTCCAGAATAGCAGAAACTTACTCGGATCAACTCGTATTTTAGAGACCGATACAATATGTCCCAGAAATCCAACTTCACGTAACCAAAATTCACATTTACTGAATTTTGCATACAATTACTTTTCTTGCAAAGTTTGCAACACAACTCTCAAATGCTCAGCATGTTCATTTTCATCGCGTGAATAAATCAAAATGTCTTCAATGAAAACAACAACAAATTAATCTAGGTACGATCTAAAAATTATGTTCATCAGATCCATAAAAATAGCAGGAACATTTGTTAGTCCAAAAGGCATAACTAAAAACTCATAATACACGTACCTCGTTCTGAAAGCAGTTTTCAGAATATATGAATCTTTTACTTGCAACTGGTAATATCCCGATCTCAGATCTATCTTTGAAGACACAGTGGCTCCTTTTAGTTGATCAAATAAATCATCAATTCTGGGCAAAGGATATTTGTTCTTTATAGTCACTTTGTTCAACTGACGGTAATCAATGCACATTCTCATCATGCCATCTTTCTTTTTCACAAAGAGAATAGGAGTACCCCAAGGTGAGAAACTCAGTTGTGCAAATCCTCTATCTGTCAACTCTTGTAACTGAGACTTTAACTCTTTCAACTCTGTTGGTGCCATTCTATATGGAGCTATCAAAATAGGAGTCATTCTAGGAAACAGATCTATACCAAATTCAACTTCACGTATCGGAGGCAATCCTGGTAACTCTTCAGGGAATACATCAGAGAATTCAAAAACAACAAACACTGATTCAACTTTCTTTTTAGATACTTTCAAGTCTATTACATAAGCAAAATAAGCTTCATAACCCTTTTTCACATAATTCTGAGCTTTCATTTCTGATATCACAGCAGGTAACCCATCCAAATCATTAGATTCAATTCAAACTAATTCATCATTCTAACATCTTAAATCAATAGTCTTTCTTTTACAATTCACAACAGCATCATGCAATGTCAACCAGTCCATACCCAAAATTATATCGAACTCATCAAAAAGGTAATAACATTTGATCAGCCAAAAAATAGATATCTCAGAACATCAACGGACAGTTCTTGCATACTTTATCAACCAGGACACCTTTACCTAAGGGGTTCGATAATTTTATAACAAAATCAGTAGACTCTATAGGCAAAGTCTTACAGGATACTAAGTTCATGCATATATATGAGTGAGTAGAACTAGGGTCTATCAATGCAATCACAGAGGTATCATAAAGAGTAAATGTACCTATTATAACATCTAGAGATGAAGCTTCCTCACGAGCTCGGATAGCATATGCTCTGGCAGGCGCCCTAGCTTCTAATCTCACTACAGTGTCTCTCGTAGTTCTCTAACTACCACTGACATTTCTTACGTTTCGGAAGGTCTACCCCTCGTTGGAACATTATCGAATCTCAGATTCTGAACAATCTCTTGCTCAATAGACTCTGGGCAGTCTCGAATAAAATGATCTAACTATCCATATCTAAAGCAAGCCTGGTCATTCAATCTACAACTTCTTGGATGCCCTTTTCCATAATACTTACATTCAGATCGATCAGATCAAACATTTCCAACACTAACCATCGATATTACTGGAGCTTTGGAGTTCAACTGTGATTTAGCTTTATCTCTACCCGAATGTCCCACATTAGCCTTTGAACGGCTATGCTCATCTCAAAATTTCTTTGAAGCATACTGTAATGATTTCCTCGAAAATCTCTTTCACATATCTCTAGCTTCAGTCAGCTTTTCTTTTATCTTTCCCGAGTGACTCAGCTTTGTAAGCTCGGTCAACTAGCACAACAAACTCTTTTATCTCCAAAATACCAATTAGCAATCGGATATCTTCATTTAGGTCATCTTCAAATCTCTTACATATTATCGCTTCCATTCATACACATTCCCAAGCATACTGACTTAGTCTCACGAACTCTCATTCGTATTCTATAACAGACATGCGGCCCTATTTCAAATCCTAAAATTCCTTTCATTTCTGATCAATGAAACTCTGACTGATATATTTCTTTCGAAACTCAGACTGAAAAAAATCCCAAGTAACTCGTTCCTTTGGAACAACAGAAATTAAAGTCTTCCACCACTGATAGACGGCGTCTAGTAACAAAGATACAACACATTTAATACTTTCTTCTGGAGTTAAAGGCATCTCATCAAATACTGGACAAAACTCAGCTTTTTCAGAATCATCGTCATTAGTAACCCTGAACTCTTCAGCCCCATACTTACAAATTTTGTCGATTAGAGGCATGTTTAACATATTCGGATTCATAGCTAGAGGTAAAACAAAAGTCTGAGGGGGGTTAAACAGGGGCAGAGGTTGTGAAACAGTCGGATTATTTCTCACAAACTATGTGAACCACTCACTTATCCTCTAGAAGAAAGCTTGTTTAGCTTCTCCCTCTTGATCGCTCGTAGCCAGTCTCGATTCAGATGGTGCTATCCCTTGAGCGGGAGCAGGCGCATTGCTTTCTACATCGTTAACTACGGCTCTTTCGGGATTCAATACTATACGAAAATCACATTTTTACACGTCAGGATTCATCACATTATCATAATTCAGATATATGGCATATATAGCTAGACTCTTACATGCTACGTTAGTCTGAGAATCGACTAAATCGTAGCTCTGATACCAACCAAATGTAATACCCCTAACCCGTATCTATCGCCAGATTAGGGTTAAGAGGTACTATCATACAAACGAAATCTTTTACGGACATATCATGGTATAATTCATTATATCCAATCAAAGTGTCCCTTAGATAGGTCAACGAGACCTCAAGCATGCTTTATAATAGGGTCAGGACTAAACCGAAAACATACAAAATTCTTAGAAATTTAAAATTTTTCTATGTTATAGAAGTCACACGCCTGTGCGGCCAGGCCGTGGGAGGCTCTGTGTGTTTAAGCCGTGTCAAAACAGGGCATACATATTGACTTGTCCACATGGCCGTGGACACGCCCGTGTGCCTCACCTGTGGTCGATCCTAACTTGCCCCACACAGCCAGTCACACGCCCATGTGTCCAGCCCATGTTCGATCCTAACTTGTTTTGAATTACAACCACGAGGGACACGATCGAGCTACACGCTCGTATACTCAACCTCGTCACAATTATAGGCCATTTTCAAGGCCAAATTGCCACCCACACAAGGGTCATCCCTACAAGCTCAAATAATCAATATTCCATACACAAAATTGGCAACCAATATCATGTCAAATGATCAACATATCATTCCATTCAATCCATTTCTAATCATGCCAATTTGTACACCAAATTGCACAACTAAAACACATGTATAACCAAGCATAATACATTCACATCTTACCTTTCATATATCCAATTCATTAATCAAACATACATACTCATATTGCATCCATATGCTTACCATAACCTTGACTATTTCATAAGCATGAAATTATACCAAAACCAACATCATATAGCATAACATCACATACAAAACACAATCACTATCTAGCCATATCACATGGCAACATATATACATGTCTCAAATATACTCCAAAACAACTAGACTATACATGCCATATTTAACTATATACATTTCCAAAAAGGTACCAAAATGAGTTTAAGTAGTGTGATGATGACCCTCGACATTCCCCGAGCCTCTTGTAGCTTTAACGATCTATAAAATAGAACAAACACACACAAAGTAAGCTTTCCAAAACCTTAGTAAGCCATATACAAATAAACTTACCATAATAGGATTCAAAACATATAATCAATAGGAATTTACTAATAGCTCAATTGCATAGCCATAGTTCTTCTTGGCACATTCACTTAACCATTCATCTATCAATCTTGTATATCACCATATACTTTATAGGATCATAGCTTATTCATTCATGTAACACATTTTACTTTCTCAAATCCAAATACATAACTCAACTAGATAAGTTCATGAATATACTTACCTTCTTATGCACACAATGTATACATATCAAATGTACCTAAAATGGATATACAAATCACATAGTCATTCATTTCTCAGACTTGCCTGTTGAACCGTTCAAACTAAATAGGATACTCAGAGTGCTCAAAATAGTCATACAATGCTAACGTCCCAGACTCGGTCTTACATGTAACCAGATATCGATGCCACTATCCCAGACAGGGTCTTACACAAATCAATACGATGCCAATGTCCTAGACATGGTCTTACACGTAAATCTCATATCGATGCCAACGTCCCAAACATGGTCTTACATGAAATCTCATATCGATGCCAACGCCCCAGACGTGGTCTTACACGTAAATCTCATAGCGATGCCAACGTCCCAGATGTGGTCTTACATGAAATCTCAAATCAATGCCAATGTCCCAAACATGGTCTTATATGATATCGAATATCGGACACCTATGTCATGATATATACTATCCTATCTATCCCTAGGTTCAAACAGGACTTCTCAAACACTAATAACTTATCGATATATGGATAAACCCAGATTTTATATGCATTCCATCTTAATGGATATTCATAGCAATTCAAATCTCATATATGTACAAATAATTCAATTCAAATACATTTATTTGTATATCAACTTACCTCAAATTTGGATAAACTATCGGATTCGACTATTCGACTACTTTCAATTTCCCGCAATCTAAGTCTGTTTTCTTCAGTTCTTGATCTTGAATTGAATCAAAAGCCAGCCAAAACCTAGCTTCTTTTTCTTTTCTTCTTCATTCGTATTTTCGGCCAAACTAATATGATAATCATTATCTTTAATATTTGTTTTATTATAACATATATTATTAATCTATTTACCATATTAACCTTTTGAATTAATAATTAAAACGTATAAACATTAAGGCCATTAATGTCCTTTAACCATGCACTATCTTTTACAATGGTTTATTTGCCTCATAAGGCCACTCCATTTAAAAACCAACTCAAATAAGTACATTAACATATAGTATGTCACTTTTACCTTTTATGCAATTTAATATTTTTTTCAAATTAAGCACACAGACAGACAAATTAACTCACGAAACTTTAACACATACTTAATCATATACTGCAGACAGAGAAAATAATATTAAAATATTTTTTGACTCAGATTTGTGGTACCAAAACCACTGTTTCGACTAGGGTCTAAACTGAACTGTTACATAACTGCTCTAATATCTCCAACAGAAGGACCCTCAGAATCAGATACACCAATATATGCTAGAAATGCCTCACAACCCTTGTGAACCAGTTTTTTGGCCCTTAATGCAGAGATCACATTAGACAAAAAGTCTATTCGCTCCCCAATCACAGCCACCTCCTCATCCTCCGTAGTCTTCAACACCATACGCTTAGCAGCACAATCCGACCTTGCACGGTGTTTTACCAACCAATCCATCCCTAAGATTAGGATGAATTCACCAAACAGTAGCTCCATCAAATCCTCTAGAAATATTATTCCTTCAACCTCTAAGGGAACATCTTTGAATAACTTATTTACCCTAACTGATGGTTCCAGTGGACTTATCACAGTTATCTCACTAACAGTATTTTCAAATTGAGTGCCCAATATCTCAGACACATTGAATGCAACGTATGAATGTGTAGACTTGATATTAATTAAAGTAGTGTATGGTACATTATAAATTAGGAACGTACCAGTGATGATGTCTAGAGTATCACCTTCCTCTCGACGATGAAAAACATAAACCGTAGTCGGTCAGCTCACCAAGATACCAAAGACCTTTTTCTTGTGCTCCATGACCTCGTTCCATACCATTTCCACCTCTGGCTTACCCACGGCCTCTTGGTAGCTACTGACCACCTCTCACTGGCTAAACATGACCCTGTCCTACAGCTTGCATCTGAATTGGCTTCTGAGAACAATTCTTAACCTGATGATCCATGGACCCGTATCTGAAGCATGCCCCAATCCTCTTCCAGCACTCACCCTGGTGAGATCCCCCACAATCAGCATAAGGCTACAGTCTAGCAACAACAATAGGAACTCCAGTTGAATTGGCCCATCAAACCTGGCCCTCTTTATAGGCCTTCCAAAAACCTGAGGGCCCAAAATCCTCTTATTTTTACCCCTATCTTTCTCGTGGTTTTGGCACTCAGAGCCCTTCATATCCTCAGTAATTTTTACCTTTTCTACAAGGGCAGTAAAGTCTCACTCCCTCTGTGGACCTGTCAATACTCGTAACTCATCTCGAAGGCCGTCCTCAAAATGCACACAGCGTTCATACTCAGTTGCTACTATCCCACGAGCATATCGACTCAACCGCAATAACTCTGCCTCCTATTCTACCACTGTTTTATCCCCTTGGGTCAGGATCGAAATTTCTTTCTTTGGGTGTCCATGTAACTTGTACCTACATACTTCCCTTGAAAGGCCGCCTTAAAGAAATCCCATATTAACTGGTCGGCCTACGTACCCTCTCTCATGGTGAGCCACCACTGTTAGGTCTCGTCTCGCAATAAAGACACTGTTTCTTTTAACTTTTATTCCGCAGTATAGTCGAGGTCATCCATTGATCTTTCAGTCGCCTCCAGCCATTATTCTACCACATTTGGGACTATTCCAGAAAAACCCTTAAAAATTTTCGCTCCATTAGACTGGAGTCGCTCTGAAATTAGCCTCAGCCCACTGCACCAGTACTAGACCCATCAACCCTCTCTAAAATGCGGAGCATAGCTTAAGACAAGGCATCATCCCCAGGTGCTCAATCATAAGACCCCGTCTCGATCACCAGTGAAGTTGGTACCTCCCTAGCAGGCATGTGGCCCGATGCCGAAGACTCAGCCCGAGCACCTCCTCGACCTCTACCGCGGCCCTGTGTACCCCTTTCACGAGTACCTCTTGTGCTCATTTTGATATATGCTTTATTTGTTTTAAAAGTCTTATGCATCAGACTATAATTTCAATAATTAATAATAAATATTTTATGAAAGCTAGTCATTAGGGGTTTGTTTTTGCAGATCGAGATCTCACTACAGTTTTAAGTCTTCTACAGTCTCAGTTTCCTCTATCTAGAGTTTCACAATATAGTCCTACTATCCATAGTAGTTTCTCAGTATAACGACTCAGTTTATAATAGTAAACAGTATTAGAGAACTTACAGATTTGGCTCTAGAGACTCGGTGTGCCACCCTTGTGAATCTTTCAAAACGTTTCCAATCTTTAAAATCCACTTTCAAAAAATCTTTTCAAAAACCCATTTCACAGTCGAGTTTTATAACTTGGCTCTAATACCACTAAATGTAACACCCCAAACCCGGCTTAGGCGTTATAACTGAATCTGACGTGTCATAACGAGGTGATTTTCAAAATTTAGACTTGTTGATAACAAAATCTGTATTTAAGTTAAAACTCATTTAGTTTCTATTGCTTGAGAAAATTCGACTGATTAAGTTATTACAATTTGAAAATAGCTTGTCAAAACGATTGCCATATTTGATTTCTTAAATGGAATAAAACCGCGAAAGCTTCTCTATTTAAAAACCTTGAAGTTTAAAATGCGTGTTTTTCTTGAAAATAGTTGTTATTTTAAAAACTATTTTGTATTCGTTTGGTAGTTTAAAACAAGAAATCAAAACCCAATTACAAATTAAATCCACCAATGGCCTTATTACATAATCAATTGCCCGATATGAAATTGAGATAAAGAAGTCTAAAGCAGAACATCAGCAGTCGTGTGGCCACCTCCGAGTCCCTCGCGGCTCCAAATCGTCTAAGGCTAGGGATTACCTATACAGTTAAAAGAAAGGGTGAGTTTACGAAAACTCACTGTGTAATCCCCTATCAGTTAGTCAGTAACAATATATGTAGTAACAGTCTAAGCCTGAGCCCTATTCAGTAACAATGTAGTGTGGGCTTTAGCCCATTATAATAACAGCGTGGGCTTGAGCCCAATACAGTATCAGTATGGTACAAATATGCAATCCACCCTAATCCAGCCAATACACCATGTAGGAATAAAATCGACCCACCCAGCCAGCACACCAATATCGTAGCATAGCTGCCAGAATAATAACGCAGCAGAGTTGCTAGTAACAGTGAATGTGGTAGAGCCACTAGTACAGTACTTCCTCCATATTAGAATCTCAACCCCATGCAGTATGTCATGTCATAAATAGTTCGTGCATGCAAAGTGTCCTACTCATTTAGTCTTACAAATAATCATACACTCATCAGTCAACCTACCTCTAGAGGTAAGATGATCATTTCCATCTATTAGGGGTAAAATAGTAATTTTACCCTTTAGGGGTATTTTGGTCACTTTACTTATTTGAGGTCTTGGTACAAATAACAACCTCTCCGAAGGTCTACAGTCGCCTCGAGCAACATAAATAACCTAAATGGTCATAATGGTGTAAATAGGCCCAAGGCCCATTATTCGGCCCAAGTGGGCCCACACACTCTTGTGTCCCATTTAGCCCAAATTCAATCATGGCTATGCGAACTACATGGCTCAGTCTTGTATTTGCCACTTGTCATGGATTTTATTCGTGTAGGGCCCGCGATCTTATTAGGCCCACACGGCCCATTTTAGCCAAATAAGGCCCATATCGACCCAAGAGCACGAGAGCGCTTGTGGTGGCCTCTACAGTTTATCGCCCATTATTTGTGGGCTCAATTTACCACATGAGCGATTGCACGCTCGATCGCTCATGAGGCCTCAAATGTCAAAGTTTCAGCTTTTCGGCTTTTATCGATTCACAAAAGAGAGGGGTATGACTACACACCTGTTTACGCAACGAACAAATTACCCCACGCGTGATCAACCTACATTCATCCCAAAAATCTTTCATCCTTTCATGCTCATTAACACTAAAGCCCCCAAATCGATATCACCACTTACCTTGACCAAAAGTTATGTGATTATTACTCTTAGATCGCTGGTTGAAAATGATCGCACCTTCTTCTCGATTTACTGCGCGTATAACAGTTTTCATTAGAAATAATTGTTTAATACAAGGCTTGAATTGATACCCATAGTCCAAAGAATTAGAGTTAGAGTAGATTGATTATTTGGCCAATACTACAAAATAAACCTACTTACCCTCACAGTATTCGGCCAAAGAAGTATTCGAAGAAGAAAGCAGAGATATGCAAAGAAGGTAGTCAACGCTCCACCGATTGTCAGAGACTATCATCCAATGGTTTCAAAATAACAAGACAAGATTTATGACATTCAGTCGATATTGAAAAAGCAGAGAAACAAAAGAGAGGGGAAAAGAGAAAATGTAGTATTTGGCTTACCAAAGTGTTATGAACAGAAGAAGAAATCGCCGCCCACTACCAAAATCGGTTAGCATAGTAGAGAATGAAAAAGAGAGAGTCAGCCACTCAGTCAAAGAGGAAAAGAGAAATGTTGAGAAGAAAAACAAGAAAGGTTTGGCTATTTCTTTAAGAAAAGAGGAAGAGAGGCGAAAGCAGTAATGATCCACAGATAGTATATTCAGCCAAAGTGATTTACGATGCCAAGACACAAAAAACCAATTAGGCCAGGGAGAAACAAAAAAAAAGAAGAAAAAATGCCAAAAGAAAGAAAATCGAACAAGGACTATACAAAAGAAGTCTCTGCCGAATTTTTAACTGGCTAGACACCAAATTCGGCACTACTCTCCCCATAAGCAAACTCCTTGATTTCCTCCTAAAATCTCTCCTCAATCCTCTCCACGATTTGCACCACAATCCACTCCTTAAATCTCTCCAATCTCTCATCTATCAGAATTTTTCTGCAACTTAACTATTAGTCGAACCATCAGCAAAATAAATAGCCCCTCACGTTATGCATGTAACACCCCAAACCCGGCCTAGTCGTTATGACCGAATCTGACGTGTCACATCAAGTGCCGTTTAGAATTCGAGCTTATCGATAAAAGTTTGTTAGTGAATTTTAAATCTCATTTAATCAATTGCTTTTGAAAACATTAGTGTTGTAAAATCAAAACATGTTTTCCAATTATAGGTCATATCAATTGGTATAAGTTTATTAATCTGAATTAAAATCGTGGAAGCTTTTCTAATTGAATACCTTGAAGTTTAAAATTACGTGTTTTTTCTTTGAAAACAATTATTATTTTGAAAACTCGTTCTCCTATCCTAGCAAATTGAATAATTAAACAAAAGCCCAGCTAAAAATTAAAAAAAAAAACCCTCAAATGGCCTTATTACACGAAAAAACCAAATCTAAATTTTTATCTAAATAAAGTCAAAACCAAATAATAGCAGTCATGTAGCCACCTCCGAGTCCCTCGCAGCTCCAAATCAGCTAAGACGAGGGATTACCTGAAGACAAAAAAGAAAGGGGTGAGTTTGGAAAACTCAAGTGTAATCCTTAATGCATAAATAGTAAATAGTATATGCAAGGTAAACCGGCCTCGAGCCCTATTCAAGAGCAAAGACAATGTGGGCCTTAACCCTATACAGTAATTGTGTAGGCCTAAGCCCAAATAATATCAGTACAGAATAGAAATGCAACCTAACCCAATCCAGCCAACACACCATCCGTACCAACCAACACACCATGTGGGGACTAAGTCGACCCACCCAACCAACACACCAATATTGCAAAGATAATCAAGTATTAGTAACGCAAAGAAAGTGCTAATAACAATAAATGTGGACAAGCCACTAAAAAAAATTACATGGCCAAGCCACTAGAACAGTAAAAATGTGGCAGAGCCACTAGTACAGTACTTTCTCCAACTCAGAATCCTAACTCCAATGTAGAATGTCGTGTCATAAATATTACGTGATGTGTAGTCAAAACCAATCAAATAAATCATATTCAAAAACTAGGGGAATAATGGTTATCTCGTCAGTTAGGGGTAAAATAGTACCTTTGCCCCTGTGGGGTATTTCAATCATTTATCTAATTTTTGGGTCCCAGTACAGATAATAAACCTTCAAAAGGTCTATAGCCATCTCGAATGACTCAGATAGCCTATATGGCCAAAACAGTGTAATGCCAATTACTCGGGCCAAGTGGACCCACACGCTTGTGTGGCCTATTTAGCCCAATTTCAGTCACGGCAATGCGATCACCATAGCTCAATCCATTATTTGTCACTTACCATGGATTTTACCCATGTGGGGCCCATTGGGCCTACATGGCCCACCTCAACTCAACGAGGCCCATTACTTCCCAAACCTACGAGAACTCTTGTAGTGGCCTCTACAGTCTGTCGCCAATGATTTGTGGGATTGGCTTACCTTAAGAGCGTTCGCACACTCATGAGGCCTCAAATGCCAAAGTTTCAGCTTTTCAGCCTTTTGGCTTTTACCGATTCACAATTAAATAGCGGTGTGAATACACACTTTCATCCGTCATTTTGCCAGTAACTATATTGGGTGTATGATTACACACCTTTTTTGCAGCTCGTACAAATAGCCACGAACACCGAATACATCCATCAACATTTTTGGTTAATATCAATTCCTAATACTAATGTTAAACCCCAAAAAGAATGGTATTGATACTCACCTTCACCCAACTATGCTATCCAATCCACTTATGATGCTAACCGAAAGATATCTATACCCCTTTCCTACCGAAATACTACACTAACTAGGAGAATCCAACACGAGAAAAAGGTCCAAGAGTTAGCAACCCTAAATCGAATCATTCGGCTTCGCTAGAAAAAAGAGCCATTAAAATGGAACCAAGAATCGAATAAAAATAAGGAATACTTACCCAAAATTAGTTGATAGAAATGGTAGAATAAAGTAACAATCAGCCACTTGACCGAGCCTAGTCGCCCAAACTGACACAAATCCAAAGTAGTGAGAAAGGAAAGTTTTCGGCTAACTTGAAAAGAAAAGAAACAGTAAAGGGAAAGGAGAGGTTGATTTTGGCTTACTCAAACTTAAAGAACAAGAGAAGAATGTTGAGAAGAGGGAATAACAGGTTCAGCTATAAGGGTAAAACCAAAAGATCAAAAGAGAGAAGGAGAAATGAACAGGAATTAATTGAAGAACAAAGGAAAAAGGGAATGGATTCGACTAAAGAGAGGAGACGGTTCAGTAAAGAAGAAGAAGGATAGTGTGATTCGACACAAAAAGAATGGAAAGAAGAAAGTTAAGAATGGGGGATTCGGCAAGGTAACAAGAATGTAACCTGAAGACAAAATCGACAAAAGTAAAAGAGCCCAAATGGTCACTTGTAAAAATGGCACTAAAGAGAAAAGAAGCTAGAACCGCCAAAAGAACAAAACTCGAAATGTTAAAGAGGAAAAGCGGCTCCTCAACACTCAGAATTTGTCAAAAATGCACAACAAATCACCCCTAGTGAATTCACATACTTAAGTTACCCAATTCGGCATTCTTCTCCCCTCACTCAAAATCCTTGAAAATCTCCACAAATCATTCCCCTTATCCCTCCTTGATTTACTCCTTGATATTCTCCACAACCACGCACAAGACCATTTCAAACTCCCACACAACAAAGTTCAAAACCACTACAAACTCTTATGCCCCCTGTTAACAAAATAAATGCTCCTTGCTTGCCATGGGATTCGAACCCCAAGCCCCCCTCAATAGCTCAACACGTCACTTGCCACCTTGCCACAAGCTCTTTTGTGACAAAATCACACACATTTAAACATAGTCCTTACTGCTAACAGCCAATTTCACTTAAGAGCAAAAACTAAAAATTTTGCCAAGGCCCAGACTCGAACCCAAGCTTCCTAAATACACTCAAATACTTAGCCATTGAAGCAAACATGGAATTTAAGCCAAATCATGCAAAATTATAGACCCTATATTTTTGGGGCATTACAATGCCAACACTCGAATCTTAGACCCCTTACCACACTTGTAACGCCACAACCACAGCACCAATAGGCTTTTTGTGACTTAAAACAAGCACAATAATTAATAAGACCTATGTGTCAGTGTCCAGATTCTTTTAAGAGCAAATTTTAAAAACTCTATAAAAGCCAAGACTTGAACCCAGGCTTCTCAAACACTCCCATACACACCCAAATCACTTAGCCATTAAAGCAAACAAGCAATTTATGTCAAATCATGCAAAATTAAAGACCCTATATTTTTGGGGCATTACACGTAAAGCCTCTAATTTGACTCTTATAAGTAAACACATATGACTTAGACTTTATAACCAACATCATATCATCACAATTACATAATTCACTTCAAGCTAATTAACATACATAGTCATGTTACATGAACTTTTTCAATTATCTTATTCAAACAAGTGTACATAAACACACATTCCGTCAATTTGAGAAAATTTACTTATCATATTCACTTAATCAAATATGTTGGGCACATAACATCATATGCATGCCAAACAAACATGGATGGGCATATCACCTTATAAACTTTCATTTCATTCCACTTTTCACATTTCTCAACTTATGGGTATCTCATTTCGTACATTAACACATACATATCGTGAACTTCTATTCATATCTTTTCAAATTTGACACATCATAAGAACATTTCAATCATTTCAATATCATCATCAGCATTATCAAAAAATATCTTGGTTGGAAGTCATCTCTGTTTTAACAAAACACTTTCGTCAGAGTTAGGAGATATCACACTACCACGAGTAGTAATATGGCATGTATAGCTAGACTCACATATGATATGTTAGTCCGAGAATCGACTAAACCATAGCTTTGATACCACTAAATGTAACACCCTTTACCCGTATCCTTCGTCGGAAAAGGGTACGAGGCATTACCGGACTTAATCACATATAACCAATCATTTTTTAGTCACAAATTTCCATTCAAATTTAAAAATTTTCATTCATAATCATATTGTCCCTTATATAGGCCTATGAGACCCAAAACATATATTAGGACTCGTTCAAGACTAAACCAAGAACTTTACAATACTTAGAAAATTTTAACACAAAACAAGGCCATACGCTTGTGTGGCTTGGGACACGCCCGTGTCCTCGACCCATGTAACTCTCTGTTTATGACGTCATCAACCATTTAGGGTCGCACGGCCAAGTCACACGCCCGTGTGCTAGGCCGTGTGGCCATCCTTGTGGATGAAAGTTAGGCTATTTACCAAGCCTTTTTCCATCCAAAAACTCTTCCACACTCATACCAAGTTTGTCAACACACACATGGCATTTTTTTATGCATCCCAATAACCACATCATGGCATTCTTACACCATTTATAAATCACATTCATCATGCACAACCACACACACTTAACTAATCATAGCATGTAACTTACTCAACCATTCAAATTTAGTATTTGCTACACATAATTATCACACATTGTAATATCCCGAAATTGGGCCTAGTAGGATTGGGCCTTGGGCTTTAGGAAAAATTTGAGTATCATCTTGTTGATTTTGTTAGCTCGAATATAATTTTGTTGTATGCCTAATACAGTCTTGAGAAGGCTTGGAATTAATTGGTTTAGAATAATTTTTAGTATGGAGAATTTAGTGAAGTGGATCAAGTGATTATGATGCTTATGTTAATTTAAGTGTTTAATGTTAGCATAAATGAGCTAGTTGTAAAGTGGTGTTGGTGCATGAGTAATTACATGAGGAAGAGGTTCAATCCCATGAATGGCAATAAGGTGACTTTTATTTTGCATGTGTATGACATGTGCTCGGTCAACTCTAATTAAGATAAGGTTGGATTTTATCATTTATGGATAGTAGACTAAAGGAATAAGGCAAGTTATTAGTTAAGGTATGGAATCAAGAAAATATGGTATGATAAGGGACAAAAGGCATGGATTAAGGGATGAGGTTTGGAAACTTTTAATGGCATTTTGTCCATGAACATAGACGGTTTCATGGACTAGGGGAGTTAGCGAATTTATTTTGGAAGGAATTAGGAGGAAGAATAGGAGGAAGATTAGGAGGAAATAAAGAGGAAATTGTGGGATTTGTGATGAATATGTGAGTTGGATGGCTAAGGGGATTTCTTGGATGACCATTTCGGTTTTGTGTAGTATAAATAGGGGAGTGATCATCTTTGTTATCTTTTTCTTCTTTAATTTTCTTTGTGCGAAAATTGGGTTCTTCCATCTCATTTTCTCTCTATGCCGAAAACACTTAAGGCTATTCTTCTTCTCCCATTTACTCTCTTGTGGCGAATATTTCAACCCTCTTTTAAGGGCCATAGCCGAACCATATAGCCTCATTTTCTACTCTATTTCTCTATTATTAAAAGTGCCAAAACACCATAGTCAAATCTTTATTGAGGGGTCATCGACTCACGTGCTTGTGATCTTTTATTCTCTTCAACGTAGTGGTAAGTTCTTTCTTTATCATTCGATTTTGAGCTCTTTTTGCTAGTGTGTCAAATCATGAGGATAGGCCTAGGGATGGTCGAATATTCTTTAAGCCATGATTATGTGTTCTTTTGTATAGCCGACGCTAAGGAGCCTTAAAAGAGATCTATCGGGTTTTGGAACATCAAGGTAAGTGATTGATAACATTCACCATAGGCCATATTATGGGTTTAAGTGGTGACCGATTGTGTATTATGATTTTTGGGGCTAATCGATGAGGTAACAGAGGCTTCGGATTCTAGATCGTTTCGTAAGGATACTTAGTAAGTTTAGATCTACTCCAGATTCGCTCAATAGTCAAGGCTAATTATTTGTAGGTACCAAAGGTGGCCGATTACAAAGGGAACTCAGTGTGATTCAGAAATTGGTAGGAGACCAAATTGGCATTTAGGGATAAGGAAGAACCACGTTTCGAGATCGTGTTAGATTCGAGTGGTTCGGGATTTCGCTAATAGGCAGGTGTGTAGTTAGCCTACTATTTTTCGGGTTTATGAGTGTATGTGATATCTGTATGTGTTATGAATGTGCTAACTAGAGCATTGGAAATTGTGATTTGGATACCCTCAAGGGGTATTTCGATAATTCGGTAAGTACCGAATCCGATGAAATGTGACTATTGTTATGAATATGTGATAATATGCGAAATAACATGTACATGCATGGCACTATTTTATGTTGCATGTGCATGGGTGGGATATGAAAGAAAGACAGGGTGTACTTTGAGTACGTGGTTTGATGAATGGCTTTGTGCCTCATCGTGATTGATATAGGCTATGTGTCATATCGTGGTTATTGATGGCTTTGTGCTCATCGTGGTTTTGATGATAGCTTAGGCTACATCGTGGATTGGCGCTGACTGAGGTCGCGTTGTGGACTAATTGCGATTAAGTTCGCGTGGACGGCATTTGTTGCCATATTGGAGTAAAAAGGAGAGGTGATTTAAAATCCCCGTGTGTGGTAGGTGGATATGGGGTGTGTAGAGGATGGACCCTAGGTCGGGTTGGGTTCCATAATTGCATAATTGTGTATGTGAATTAATGTGGTAATGGCCAAGCCCAAGATGTGGAAACATGTGGTTAATTACCCTATTATAAGAATGTGATATGGTTATGGACCAAGCCCAATAAGTGAAATTATGTGAATAACGTATGCTTAATATTTGACATGTGGGTGGAATTCAATGGACTAATTGCACATCGAGTCTGTGTGACTCACCCAAATTTTTACCAACATTGCGGTGATGCATATAGCTTGGACCTGGATTGGAGTGGATACGAGGTGGCCCATGCGGAAGATGATTTAATTGATTTACTAATTTTATATTATCAGTATTTGGGAATTTATTTGATGTAATAAAGGCCTCCTAAAGTATTTAAGGATTTTTACGGTGTTTTGGTTGGATTGGCGTTTAAATTATTATTTGAAAATGTTCTTAATTTCGGCAACTTACATCTTTAGAATATATAATAAAGTTTTCAAATCGAATATTTTATAACAACTAAATTTTAATGGGCTTTTAATTATACAATGTTTTTTTCAAAGACAATAAATTTATACATTTTCACCTTTAAGTCAAATTCTTTTCAAACATTTTTCGCAGTGACATACCAGATCCGGTCAAGGCTCGTGGGCCGGGTTTGGGGTGTTATAATTTGGTATCAGAGCCTAGTTTAAAACTCAGTTTTGAGGGTTTTGGGCCCAAAAACATTTTTTTAAGATGGTCTTTTCAAAGATTTGGGCTTCCATAAATTTTTCAGTTTATTCGCATGGCACTCAGATCTCAGGCAAAGTCCACCGGTAAGTACCCGACTTCAAGTGATTTGTATATGTGAATGTTATAATGCATATTTGAGCTCGTAGATTAGAAGATTAGGGCTATTGAACCCTAGGGCTAGTACCCTCAAACACATGCATAAGACCTAAGGACAATCAAACAAACCTGTGAACTAAGTCGTCGAGTTAAGGTGTGGTAACCATTGTGCGCATGTCTAGGAGTGGATTTGGTAAGAGCTTGGTATTTAAGCAGTCCTAGTGACTCACCTCCTCTTTACTCGAATCCTACCTGGTGCGTAGTTACGGTTCACCATAACCTAGAGGACTTATTCACGGGCTAAACCCAATAACTAAAACCCGAAAGGGAACTAGACGTAATTTTTATAAAAACCCTAGTTTTTAAAATCACCATATTACCCCTTTGATTTGTAGAATGAGTATTTTTGAGAATTTTTCCAAAATATCTTCGATTTACAAAATTACAAAAAGGCTCCTGTGTTGTAAATTACTAAAATACCCCTTAGTTACTAAGATTTTCAAAAATAACCTCCACTTATGTTAAAATATTCTTGCTTTACAAAATATCAGAAACCCTATTTTACAAAAATACCACCTGATTTGGGAAAATTTATGAAAATGCCCCTGACTTCCAAAATTACTGAAATAACCCCGATTTCTGAAATTTTTGCAACACCTCTAATTTGGAAAACAAATTTTCAAGATAACCCCCGAGGTTTTGTAAATTTTGAAATGCCTTTGATTTGTAAAATATTTTCAAATTGACCCCAATTTATTACCAAAATACCCTTATAGGAAAAATGACGAAATTACCCCTGGGTGGGGAATGATCAGGAATGCCCAAAGTAGTGAAGTGAATGTTGTTAATGAATGTGTCTCTATCGAGATGGATAAATGTGAATGTAAAGGTGAATCTCTGAATTAGAATAGTGAACTTGAACTGAAACTTTGTTTGATCGAGAGAACCACTATTAAACTCCTTTTCATAAAACCGTTCGCGGATAAACAGTGGAACAAAGTACTAATGCATAAAACTTTTTAATCAGATTAAATCGCGACGTTAGTAATGAGTTCTAGTGAACGTGGTCGAGGTAGAATGTCAGTATCGGAACCAGTAGGGCCTAGCCATGGGTTAGAAAATGATGTGCACGCCAGAGTGGTGCAGAGGATCAAGATCAGACTGGAGGAGATGACGCAGTATCGTTGGCCATGTTGCGAGTGCTAGAGCAAGTGGCAGGAGCTAATGTGAGCAATGGAGCTCGGAAATTAGTGCCTGAAAGACTTAAGTCAAACGAAGCCAAGATTTTTAGAGGAGTGTCTGATGTAGCTCCGAACATGGCAGAGTATTGGCTAGAAGCAGTTGATAGGATTATGGATGATTTGGATCTAACGGCGGAAGAAAAATTGAAAGGTCTGTCTCGTTGTTCGGGATGAAGCTTATCGATGGTGGCTCACTTTGTTAGACAAGGTACCCTACGGATCGAGTAGATTGGGATTACTTTAAGGTTAAGTTCGAAGGGAAATACGTTGGAGCTAGTTATTTAGACTCTCAAAGGAAGGCGTTTCTAAATTTGGTACAAGGAAGTATGTCGGTAGCGGAGTACGAAGCAAAATTTGTACGGTTAAGTTAGTATGCTAAAGAAATCGTGGCCATTGATTACGAAAGGTGTGTCCGATTCGAAGATGGATTGCGGGATAAGCTACGAGTGTTGATCGCTCTGCAGAGAGAACGAGATTTTGCAATTCTAGTAGAGAAAGCTCGGATAGCTGAAGAAGTTAAGAAGACTGTGAGGTAAAACCGAGAAAAGAATAGGAATCAGAATAAGAGAAGTTTTGGATCATCGGAATCATCTGAAGGTTTTCGGAAAAGGCCAAGGATTGAGAATTCTATACGTGTACCTATACCAGTTGCAGAGAATCAGAGTCGTCTATGTGCCCAATGTGGGAGAGCTCATGTAGGAGAATGTTGGGGAAATAGCAAGGAATGTTTTCGGTGTGGGTCTAAGGCTCATTTGGTTAAGAAATGTCCTCAAGTGATGGATAGGGCATGAGTCCAAGGACTTGGAACACCAAGCAGAAGTGCTGAAGGTACGGATGCAAGGCAACCAAGGTTGGCTTAGGCAATCAATCATAGCAAGGAGGAAGTTGGCCCAGATAGGATCGGGTATGTTGCTTAATCCTAGAATTTCTTTATTACTTTAGTTGTTATAAAGCTAGTTCATTCTTGTGATGTTAGCGAAGTATATGGAATCTTGACTGTGAACTTTGGGATTTTGCAAAAGAAATGTGCTAGTTTTATTAAATCAGAGTGCGCAAGTGTGGTGAGTTAGGACGGACGATTGTTCGTTAGTAAGTAATTTCGAGGATGAAATTATTTTTTAAGGAGGGTAGAATTGTAATATCCCGAAATTGGGCCTAGTAGGATTGGGCCTTGGGCTTTAGGAAAATTTTGAGTATCATCTTGTTGATTGTGTTAGCTCGGATATAATTTTGTTGTATGCCTAATACGCCTTGAGAAGGCTTGGAATTAATTGGTTTAGAATAATTTTAGTATAGAGAATTTAGTGAAGTGGATCAAGTGATTATGATGCTTATGTTAATTTAAGTGTTTAATGTTAGCATAAATGAGCTAGTAGTGAAGTGGTGTTGGCGCATGAGCAATTGCATGAGGGAAGAGGTTCAATCCCATGAATGGCAATAAGGTGACTTTTATTTTGCATGTCTATGACATGTGTCACCAACTCTAATTAAGATAAGGTTAGATTTTATCATTTATGGATAGTAGACTAAAGGAATAAGGCAAGTTATTAGTTAAGGTATGGAATCAAGAAAATATGGTATGATAAGGGACAAAAGGCATGGATTAAGGGATGAGGTTTGGAAACTTTTTATGGCATTTTGTCCATGAACATAGACGATTTCATGGACTAGGGGAGTTGGCGAATTTATTTTGGAAGGAATTAGGAGGAAGAATAGGAGGAAGATTAGGAGGAAATAAAGAGGAAATTGTGGGATTTGTGATGAATATGTGAGTTGGATGGCTAAGGGGGATTTCTTGGATGACCATTTCGGTTTTGTGTAGTATAAATAGGGGGAGTGATCATCTTTGTTATCTTTTTTCTTCTTTAATTTTCTTTGTGCCGAAAATTGGGTTCTTCCATCTCATTTTCTCTCTATGCCGAAAACACTTCAGGCTATTCTTCTTCTCCCCATTTGCTCTCTTGTGGCCGAATATTTCAACCCTCTTTTTAAGGGCCATAGTCGGACCATATAGCCTCATTTTCTACTCTATTTCTCTATTATTAAAAGTGCCAAAACACCATAGTCAAATCTTTATTGGAGGGGCTGTCGACTACGTGCTTGTGATCTTTTATTCTCTTCAACGTGTAGTGGTAAGTTCTTTCTTTATCATTCGGTTTTGAGCACTTTTTGCTAGTGTGTCGAAATCATGAGGATAGGCCTAGGGATGGCCGAATATTCTTTAAGCCATGATTATGTGTTCTTTTGTGTGTAGCCGACGCTAAGGAGCCTTAAAAGAGATCTATCGGGTTTTGGAACATCAAGGTAAGTGATTGATAACATTCGGCCATAGGCCATATTATGGGTTTAAGTGGTGACCGATTGTGTATTATGATTTTTAGGGGCTAATCGACAGAGGTAACAAAGGCTTCAGGATTCTAGATCGTTTCGGTAAGGATATTTAGTAAGTTTAGATCTACTCCGTATTCGTTTAATAGCTGAAGGCTAATTATTTGTAGGTACCAGTGGGTGGCCGATTGCAAAGGGAACTCAGAGTGTGATTCGGGATTTGGTAGGAGACCAAATCGGCATTTAAGGATAAGGAAGAACCACGTTTTGAGATCGTGTTAGATTCGAGTGGTTCGGGATTTCACTAATAGGCAGGTGTGTAGTTAACCTACTATTTTCTGGGTTTATGATTGTATGTGATATCTGTATGTGTTATGAATGTGCTAACTAGAGCATTGGAAATTATGATGTGGATACCTCAAGGGGTATGTCGATAATCCGGTAAGTACCGAATCTGATGAAATGTGACTATTATTATGAATATATGATAATATACGAAATAACATGTACATGCATGGCACTATTTTATGTTGCATGTGCATGGGTGGGATATGAAAGAAGGACGGTGTACTTTGAGTACGTGGTTTGATGAATGGCTCATGCCTCATCGTGATTGATATAGGCTATGTGCCATATCGTGGTTATTGATGGCTTTGTGCTCATCGTGGTTTTGATGATAGCTTCACTACATCGTGGATTGGCGCCGACCGAGGTCGCGTGTGGACTAATTGCGATTAAGTTCGCGTGGGCGACATTTGTTGCCATATTGGATTAAAAAGGAGAGGGTGATTTAAAAATCCCCTGGTGTGTGGTAGGCTGGATATGGGGGTGTGTAGAGGATGGACCCTAAGCTGGGTTGGGTTTCAAAATTGCATAATTGTGTATGTGAATTAATGTGGTAATGGCCCAAGCCCAGTATGTGGAAACATGTGGTTAATTACCCTATTATAAGAATGTGATATGGTTATGGGCCAAGCCCAATAAGTGAAATTATGTGAATAACGTTGCGTTAATATTTGACATGTGGGTGGAATTCAGTGGACTAATTGCACATCGAGTCATGTGACTCACCCAAATTTTTACCAACATTGCGGTGATGCGTATAGCTTGGACCGGGTTGGAGTGGATACGAGGTGGCCCATGGAAAATGATTTAATTGATTTACTTAATTTTATATTATCGATTTGGGAATTTATTTGATGTAATAAAGGCCTCCTAAAGTATTTAAGGATTTTTACGGTGTTTTGGTTGGATTGGCGTTTAAATTATTATTTGAAAATGTTCTTAATTTCGGCAACTTACATCTTTAGAATATATAATAAAGTTTTCAAATCGGATATTTTATAACTAAATTTTAATGGGCTTTTAATTATACAATGTTTTTTTCAAAGACAATAAATTTATACGTTTTCACCTTTAAGTCAAATTCTTTTCAAACATTTTCGCAGTGACATACTAGATCCGGTCAAGGCTCGTGGGCCGGGTTTGGGGTGTTACACACATTCACTCATCCAACCCAAATAAGCATGCACATCCATGTAATGCTTCATCATAGACTTATAACATAACAAATATTGGCCACATCAAATGGCCTTATAGAACAATGACCTTCAATTAGCATAGGCCAATATTCTAGGCCAACTCATAATAACACGTACATAAATGACCACATCCCTATACATTCCATAGACTTAAAAAGCTAGAATAAAAGTCATCGATACCAATTCATAGCTTCTTAGTGTGATAGAATCTCCGACGACCTCCAACTCGAGCCAGCATATGTGACACAATAGGAAAAAGAAAGGAAAAGGTGTAAGCTATATAGCTTAGTAATTTAGCATGTAAATAATAAGTAATTAATTAATATGTTTTTACCAATCCTCACAATTTGTTCTCTAGATAATACAATCATAATTGCACACAGTTCCACTATTTATTCATGTCTATCTCAAGCTGTCTACTCGAGTCACAGTCACTAAATTATTTATATCTTTAGCTATAGAACTTCAAATTAAGATCCGCTAATTTTATCTGGAACTAGACTCACATATATTCTTACCATAAAACTTTAAGAATCTTTGGATTATCCAATAAGTACAGTTTATTCTTTAAATTCATCCATTTTCTGTTGTCTGACAGTTCCGACCCCTCTTTACTAAAAATTAATTATCTCCTCGTGTGAGAGTCAGATGATGTTAGTGTTTGTTTATTTTTAAAATATACTCATTAAGTATTTTAAAAATATAAATTATAACCCATAATTATTTTTATTCAAATTTTAGTGATTTTCCAAAGTTGAAACAAGGGATTCCCCAATCATTTTGACCATGTCTCACAAAAATTCAAATATCTCAAAATATGAAATTCTTTCGCTTACATCGTTTCTTTTATGTTAAAATAGACTCAATAATATTTAATTTCATATCTTATTCAACTTCTAATTCAATTTCCACCATTTTTGGTGATTTTTCAAAGACACATAACTGTTGTTGTCCCAAAACTATTTTATTGCAAATTTTACTCTTTCATAATTTCTTTGTATTAACTTTCATAGTAACACTTACCCGATATCACAACCAAAGTTCGATAGCCTATCGAGCACATTGCTCATAAATTTACACACACATACCTGCACTTATTCATCACTTAGTTCCTATTCGTTTATACTTAGCCATTTCCCGTTGAACGCATCGGAATAATAACGGATACACGAAAATTTGTACATAAGTGCCACACTTGTAGCTAAAGATACTTCATATCACACTTTTCACATAGGCTCGCTCTCGAGATAGCCACAATATCGAGTCTGCTCACACAAGCTATCGATCATGACGAATGTACACGGTGCTGCTTACACAAGCTGTCGAGTATCCATAACACATGCTGGATAACTCAGCCACTAGTAGAATGTACGGACCAGCACCCGGATCACTCATTTCACTTAGATTTCATATAGGTCCCTAGTGAACATGTCACTCGTATCCATTTTTATACCTAAGGTTCAATCGGAAAATTTCTCACTTGTCGATATTTTGTCAATTACATCAAATATTCAGCCACAATTCATACCATTTATCAAAATATGAAAATGTAAGTAAAAACAATGCATTATTTACATAGAAATTTACCTCGGTGGCACAATCAGTGAAAAGGACTTATTCGTCATATTCTTTTTTCCTCCGTTCTAGGTTCGAAAATCATTTTCTTTGATCTATACACATTTAGTCTATTTATTAATCACATTATTCATATTATGGAAAATTACCTTTTTACCCCTAAAGTTTCACATATTTGCACTTTTGCCCCTAGGCTCGTAAAATGATTTTCATTCAATTTCTTTGTATTTTAAGCCTATCCAAACCATTTTCATAACTATAACAGACCACAATTTCCACTAATTCACACTTTTATGACAAATTTTATAACTTTTACAAATTAGTCGTTTTAGGCACTTTAACCGAAAATCACTTAGTAAAAGTCATTTCTCTAACCATAAACATGCATTGTCTACCATTAAACACAAAAATAAACATATATTCATCATGGGTCAAAACCCTAGACTTTAACCATATCTCAATTTAGTGGTAGAAATAGATAGATCTTGTTACGAGGATTTCAAAAACGTAAAAATCATTAAAAATGGGGCAAGAACGGACTTACAATCGAGCTTGGAAGCTTGAAAAACCCTAGCCATGGTTTCCCCTTGTGAAATTCGGCCATGGGGTTGAAGATGGACAAAAATTGGCTTTTAATTTTGTTTTTAATTCATTTTAATTACTAAATGACCAAAATGCCCCTAACTTAAAAATATTCTATTTCACCTATTTCATGTCCATTTTTCTCTAAAAATTTAACCAATGGTCTAATTTCCATTAAGGACCTCCAATTTAAAATTTCATAGCAATTTGACACCTCTAGCTTCTAGAACTCAAGTTTTGCACTTTTTACAATTTAATCTTTTTGACTAAATTGAATGCCCAAACGTCGAAATTTTTGAACAAAATTTTTATGAAATTGTTCTGTGAAATTGTAAACCATAAAAATATAATAAAAATAAATTTTCTTACGTCGAATTTGTGGTCTCGAAACCACTATTCTGACTAGGCCCAAAATCGGGTTGTTACATTGGAATAATTGCTTGTGGACATGATTTAATGCATTATTTGAGAATCTAGTAGTAGCCTAAACCCCTACTCTAAATTCCTAGTGTAAGCCTTTTCATACCTATGTTATCTTGTGAACTATTTGCTTTTGTGTTTGTGAATATGTGAATTGAAATGAGATGCCATAACATGTGAGATGTGATTATGATAACTATTGTGAAAGTGCAAATGTGTACATATTATGTATATCTTAAATGTTAGTGACAGTGTTTTGCTAAAAATGAAAATATGCAGTGATAGTGCACAGATAATCCGTAAGTGATATGTGTTTGATTTCGAAAATTTTGGCCTTATGATCTTGAAACCGTTAGATATAGTTGGCATACCATAGGATTGTGAGTACTCACCTATATGTACAATGATATTGGGAGGGATTAAGGAATGTGAGCTAAGCTCCATTCAACGGGACATGTGAGGGGAAATAAGGAGGGTGTTAGCTTTATGCTTGACTTTTGGGACATGTTTCACTTTATGAGTCTATGTGATGTGTTAGAGATCCGTGTATCCGATGAGTGATGATAGAGCTCACTTTTATGTTTCATATCTTAAGTGCAAAATTATCTTAAATTATGAAAATGTGTGTATTCTAATATGTGTTTATACGATTGTAACCATTATGCTATTTATCTATAAACATGTTTTTGAGTATTGCGATATATGCTTGAATGTTATGTGATTATATGAGTATTGCAATATGTGCTTGAACGTTATGTACTTATATGAGTATTGTGATATATGCATGTTATGTGATTATATGTGTAACGTGATATATGCTTAAAAGTGAATATGTTTACCATGTAAAAGAACTAGTAATAATGCATGAGATAGTATAATATGACCCTAGAGTTGGAATTGTTGAGGTTATGCTATATAGTTGTTTCATTGATAATTGATGAATTGTTTGCATTATGGTTATTCTGAGCATTCACTTAGCTTGTTAAGCTCACTCACTTCTTTTAAACCGTTACAAATTAGTAGTGTACCTGTGTGAGAGGTGTGGTTTCGAGAGGTGATCCAAGCAAGTCTATTTGTTATTTCTTAGGTGTTCTATATTTATTTATGTTTTGGGGAATAAGGCAATATGGAAGACTTGTTTATAGACATGTTAATTTCTAGACATTTTGTTGGTTTTTCTTTCGTTTATAAGGATTACATGTTATTGTTATCCTTGGGTTGATAAACATGAGGATAGATTGACGTTACTTGCCCGAACACAATTTTGTGATATTAAACTATTAATTAATTAGGCCGTTGAATGGTTATTTTTTGAAGTAATTGATGCATGATGTTTAGGAACTAAATTGGAATGGATTAATTGCTTATGTACGTTGCATTTTTTAGGTTTAGAGTAGAGGTATCAATAATCGGGTTTTACAATCAATACCTCTATGTTTTGAAACATGCAAAGAGTCAGAATAAAGATTGAATGCAAGTTTGGTATCATTTTTCTAGGTGGTATCGATACCTACATGACATTTTTTAGATTTTGTTAAATGGACCTTATGCATGCTTAATTATTGTTATAAGACTATTTGATGTATGGTTAGCATGTAACATTAACAACTACCATGTATAATTGACTTAAAACCTATACGGATACTTTAATGCAAGATGCTTCGTTTAATTTAAACCTTTACTTGTTGTATATGACATAAGACGATGGCGTGGCATCCCGTAATCGGGCTTGGTGACCATGCCAGGTATAAGGTGTTACACCACATCATGACAAGGAAGTTCCCAATGTCGCGACATTGCGACGAATTCCTGCACGTGTTGACTTTGATTTTAAGGGAAATTTAGGCTCATTTTTCAACTTTAAACCCTAATTTTTGTATTAAACGAAGAGGCACTTCGGTCTTTGGATTCCTCACTATATAACCAACATTTTATTCAGAATTAAAAAGGATGTTTAGTAGCTATTCGGTAGTTAGTCAATAGCTTAGTTTTAGGTTAGGTTTTCTCTTAGAATAATTTTGTATTAGTTTCTTTATCTTTTTATATTTTATGTTATTTTTGTCTTTGTATTGAAGTTATATTTTCTCAAGTAACCTTTGCATTAGGAGATGATTCAAGACTTCACAATCAACCTAATTTTATTAATGAGAATTCTATCCTCTCAATCTTGTTTTATATTTTTATTTTTCATTTATTTGATTTAATATTTGTATGTGAATAAGATTGATATTTGGGCTATTATGAATATTTTTGGAATGAATTAATTATTTAATTGATTATTAGTTGAGTGTTTAATTCAATTCGATTGAGTTGTTATTTGATTTCGCCAAATTGCTAGAATACAAGAATTGACTCCTCTAGTAGAATATCTAGACAAATGAGACCAAAAGGATTTGTAGTGTATCGATTTGGTGAAAATGCCTTTAAGTGAGACGAAAAGGGTATCTTAGGCAGTAATCCTTAAGTAGGAAGAGACCAAAAGGGTATTTCTGGGTAAGGGTAGTTAACCATTCAATAGGGTTAGGATTTTAGCTTAATTAGTAATTATTTAATTAATTGATTTTGGCATTGTTTAATTGATAAATATTACTTTCTTTAGTAGATGGTAAATTAGGATTAGTTTTACTTTAATTAATTTTAATTCAGTTTGATCTTGGATTCTCACTTAAATTTGTAATTTGAATAGATTAACACTTGTTTTTGAATATTTAATTTAGTAACAACGTTTAAAAATTTTAACAATCCCTTGGGTACAATCTTCGGAATACTTCCGTATTTCATTGTAAATTAAAATTAAATTACAATTTGACTTGTATGCTTGAAGTTCACTACACTTCCATATCTTTATTACTTTGTTTATCTATCCTTGGTGCATGCACTCTAGGGCAAGGTCACTAACTCTCAGTGCATTTCCTAAGAAAGTCTTTCAAATATATAGTCCTTATTTTTGAAACTTGCTTACAAATTAATATTTACTACAATCTCATTGAAACAACAATACCATAATTACAACAGCCCATTTTTCTGTGGTACTGGATTTGAAACCCTAATTTTCAAAGATTGAGACAGTAAATATTATTTTATAATAGTTATGATATTATTAGGGTCTTGATCTTTAGTTGAAACAGCCCGATTTTGGGTCTAGTCGAAAAAAGTAGTTTTGGGACCACAAATCTGACATAGTAAAATTCATTTTTTTATTATATTTTAATGGTCTACAATTATATGGAATTGTTTTGTGAAAATTTCGTTCGAAAATTTTGACTTTTGGGCACTCAATTTAGTTAAAAGGACTAAATTGCAAAAAGTGCAAAACTTGAATTATTTATGTTAGAGGTGTCCAATTGCTATGAGATTTTAAATTGGAGGTCTTTAAATGGTAATTAGACCATTGGTTAAGTTGGTGGACAAAAATGGACATGGTTAGGTATGATTTCAAAGTTTTTCATTAAGGTCATTTTAGTAATTTGGTAATTAAATAAGTTAAAAAGCGAAATTAAAAGCCAATTTTTATCCATTTTCTTCCTTGTGGCCAAAACTTGCATGGAGAAGACATACCTAGGGTTTTCCAAGCTTCCAAGCTCGATTGTAAGTCCGTTCTAGCCCCGTTCTAGCCCCGTTTTTAATATTTTTACTTTTTAAAATCCTCGTAACATGATTTATCTATTTCTACCACTAATTTAAGACATAATCAAAGTCTAAAATTTTACCCATGATGAATATTTGTGTATTTTGAAGTGTAATGGTAAAAATGCTTGTTTGTTGAATGTTAAACGACTTTTGCTAAGTGATTTCGGTGAAAATGCCTAAAAGGACTTATTTGTAAAAGTTGTAAAATATGTAGTAAAAGTGTGTTTTAATGGAAATTGTGGGATTTTATAGTTACTAAAATGATTCGGCTAGCCTTGTATATTAAATAAATTGAATAGACTTCATTTTATGAGCCTAGGGACTAAATTGTAAAAATGTGAAACTTTAGGGGCAAAAATGTAAATTGTTCCATAATGTGATTTTGGGCTGATTTGAATAGTATAATGATTAAATGAGATGAACATGATATTATAGATCAAGAAAAGCAAGGTTTGGACCTAGAATGGGGAAACGAGTATTTGACGATTTAGTCATTTTTGCCATTTTTATGTCGAGGTAAGCTCTTATGTAAATAATGCATTGTTAATTATGCTTTAATTATTTTATTATTATATGAATTTTGATTTCCTCTTGAATGAAATCGATAAAGTTCGACAAACGAGAAATCCTAGTCGAACCTTCGGAATAGTTAGGATACAAATGTCATAACATTAGGGTTATCTAATATTACATGTTAGACCATATCTGGGATATTGCATCAATTTGAGATTTTGGGTAAGACCATATCTGGGCTATTGGCATTGATATGAGATTACATATAAGACCATATCTAGGATATGGCATTGGTACGGTACTGTATGTTTGAGATTCCCGAGTATCCTTTAGTATTCCGAGTGGTTCAACGTGAAATTCAATGGGTATGTCAAATAAGAGATAAAGTATGTGAGTATTACGAATTGGCACAGGTATGTACGTAAATTTTATAAGTATTGACTTCATGAAATTGTGAGTTCATGATTTCCATGAGAATGATTTTATGAAAACCTTGTGATTATAAGTCTATACTTGTGATGTATGCAATACATAGTAAATTCGATTGATGATTTTGTGATTGGCTTTCGGACTAGAGTGAGTTATGACATAGCATGTTATATTCATGAAAATTGTAAGCTATCGAATATGAGATAAAGGAAAGATTGGCAAAATTGCCTATTAAAATGATTATGGTAGCATGGAAAGATAAGAGTTTAGGCAATTGTAAAATGAAAGAGTATACGCTTGAATGTAAATGTTCATAATTAATGTGTATGTTTTATGTGAGGTTTGAAATGGTTTGTTGATTGTGGTAAATGATATGTTATTCTTATGACTGAGCAAGATGTGCTCATTAAGCTTAATATCATTTATGTTAGTATAAGTTATGTTAGTAGTATGATTGAGTAAGTTATGCTCATGAAGTTGAATGACATTTATGTTAATATATGTCATGTTTTTCATATGAAAATGTATAATTAATGTTGTTTATTATTTTCATATGAACTTACTAAGCTATATAGCTTACCCCCTTCCTTCCCATGTCTTATAGGGTTAATAAGCTACCTCAAGTTAGAGATCGCCAGAGATTCTATCACACTATCAAGTTACCATTTCGGTATATATAAATTCAAGTATTTTGAGTTATGGCATGTATTGGGACTTAGTCATTTTGTTAAATGTGCCATTGTGATTGTAGCAAATGTGTTGGCTTGTGATTGTCAAAGGATTGTTTTGCTATTAGCCATGTAAGTTGGATCATATTAGCTTACATGGTTGTAAGCCTAAGTATATTCATATATGTGTGCTAATGACTTTGGTGATATGGTCATGGTATGCTTGGTAAAAGATAAAAAAGTGATTTAAGACAAGAATGTGAAATGTTTGTATAAATGGAGAGTTTGATGTTTTAAGTATGATAAGTGATGGTATAAGAATGACATGTTATTGTCATGGTTGTGGTTATTTGATTGCTCTCACATGCTTGATTTTGTGCCATGAGATGTTATGTAGATGTGTGCAAGTGAGGGTGAAAAAATGGCTTGGTAAATAGCGTTGTTTTTGTCCACACAGGTGTGTGTCTAGGCTGTGTGTGACACACGGTCTGCCCCACGGCCATATGTTCCAGCCGTGTGTCCTCTGCACCTTAATTTTGAAAACTAGAATATCCAGAATTGAGCACACGGGCAGAGACACGGGGCGTGTGTCTCAGCCGTGTGTGGTACACTGCCTAGCATACGGGCGTGTGGCACGGTCGTGTGGCACAAGTTAGAGAGCACCCCTAAATCGAACAGGGTCTAAAGCACAAGCATGTCTTAGGGTCACACGGGCATGTCCCGAACCCACACGGGCATGTGACCCCTTTTTCATGAAAAATTTTCTAAGTTCTCCAAAAGTTTCTAAAGTTCTCGGTTTAGTCTCGAACCACCTCTAAAGCATGTATAGGGCCTCGTAGGCTCGTTTTAGGGACGATATGAATGTGTATGAAATTTTTTAATTTGAATAGAAATTTTGACTCGAAAATGTATGTTTGCTTGTGTTTATGTCCAGTAATGCCTCGTACCCTGTTCCGGTGTTGAATACGAGTAAGGGGTGTTACATTAGTTCTTCAATTTGATGAGTTTTTCAAATCATTTTATTATAGTTTTTATGTTTTTGGAATTTCAGGAGCCTGATTGAATTAACCTAGGGACTATTTCATGAAACTGTTAAGCTTTAGAAAAGTTATCATTAAATAATTCATGAATTTTTTGGAGTTATTAGTTAGATGTTAAGTTTAATTGTTAGTAGAATTAAATCATAAGTGAAATTTTGATAGTTTTGTCATTAAGGACTAACTTGTGAAAGTTACAAATAGAGGGGTGAAAAGTGTATGTTATATGCTACTAGTATATTAGTTAAGGATGTGTTTGAGATCGGTTTCGACATTGAGATAAATGTAAAAGTTAAGGAATTATTGTATAGATGAAATTGAGCTATGTTATGACTCTATATGTTGTTAATTGTTAATTGGAATTATTAATGGAGTTAAATTATGATCTAGATAAAAAATTTCAACAACCGAAGGACAAATGAGGAAAAGAGGAAATTTTCAACTAGTCTTTGTTAGCTAAACCTATACGATTTTGTCAGGTAATTTCGTACGGTATAATATAATTGCTACTGCTAATATATTATATTTTATTTGGTAATGGCGATTGTTGGTGATTGTGAATTGTGTTATAATGTGAGATAAATCCTGATGAAATTAGTAAAAGTCTCGTATATGATGTTACGGGTTATTGCCCGTAGGTCCCGTGCTCCAGCATGTGTTGTGGACTTGAGAATACATATATATTAAGCGCTAGCAAGGCTATTTGTTGTGTATGTTCAACCTTAACAGTGGTCAGGCACAATTATTCGATTCGTGTAGGTTTAACCCTTACGGGTAACCAGGCACTATGATTCATTATTCATGTAGGTTTAACCCAAACAGATAACCAAACACTATTACTTTCACCTGTGTACCAAGTTCTTTTACAAAGTTTCATCGGGTAATACTGTGAATGGAAATGAGTTGATATGCCATTAAATGTTGGCAAACTAATGTATATGATTTGAATAAAAAATATAACTTGATTTGCAATGAAAATGTGAGTAATTGAGGTTGTATATATGTGAATGAGCTCAAAACCTTATATATTAATGAAGTTGTTTGAATCTTGATAGGTATATTTATATTACTTAATGATTTTGTGTGTGATAAGAAATTGAGGTAAGTAATTGTTATAATGTATGAGCATACTAAGTATTTTAAATACTTACTCATGTTATTACTTTTTTGTAGATCTTGGACATCGGAACGTGTCGATTGAATCAGCGAGAAGCTCACTACTATCGTCTCTCGATTCGATAGACTTTTGATGTTTTATTTTGGGTGCTTGTGGCATGTACATAGGTTGGATTAACTTATATAAGATAGTGTGAATTTTGATGTAAAAGCCTTGTATATAAGCTTATGGTTGTGGTTTGATATTTGATGTTTGGTAAATGTCAAGTTTGGTATATTTTGAATGGCATTATGCATATGTTTTAGATGCTAGCATGAAATGGCTTTAGACTTTGGTTTGTGATAAGTAAATGCTATATTTGGCATTGTTGAAGTTGTCATTTGAAGTGTGTTACACTAAGCTTTATTTGATAAAGGATTTTGATATAACAAATTAAAAGTGTTTTTTCATGTAAGCTAAAATTGATAAAATATTTTTTAAATTTGAATTCCAAGAAATAAAACTTTGAATATTTACAATAAACTCATAGAAAATTTTGAAACAATTTTAAAATCAAGTGAAAATGATTTTAACCAAGTCAAAATGATCTCAATTAAGTTAAAATCATTTTAGGACATTAAAATGATTTTCAAACATGCCAGTATTGCTCCAGGACAAAAAGTATCGATACCATTTGGCCAAGTATTGATAATTTTTGAAATATCAATACCCTTAGAAAAATTGAGATCAAAAAGGCATTCTGTCAAAACCCTAAAAATTATTGATACCATGTTTTTTTTATATCGATACTTTTTGAAAATAACTGATACCTTAAGATAATCTTTAGATACCTTAGAGATACTCCAAATTTAGGTCTTTGGTACTCTAGCGACTCATCCTTTCGCTTGTATGCTTACTCGAATGTGGATTTTGGAGGTTGCAAATTAGATAGGAAAAGTACCTTCAGTACTTGTCAATTTTTAGGCAACATGCTAATTTCATGGTTTTCAAAGAAACAAAATAGTGTTGCATTATCCACCACCAAATGTAATATATTTTAGTCAGAACACCTCGCACTCCAAGACCGATAATCTGGTCCGGATACGAGACATTACTATGCTTGAACTCATCAAACATGTACTTACGGGCTATAAAATTTCGTTCCAACTTAAAAACTTCACTTTCGTAGTCAACACATATAACAAGGGCCTACGAGGCTTTAACTCATGTCAGAAAACTTTCGGAATTAAAATCAAATAACTCATTTTTGAAGTAGGGTTCACACACCCGTGTGACTTGGAACACGCCCGTGTATCCTTAAGCACGCCTATGCCCTCAAACCATGTAGAACTACTGACTATTTCCACACGGCTTAGACACGCCCATGTCTACCAACCGTGGGAGGTTACTGACTAATTTCACACGGCCATGACATGCCCGTGGGCTTAGACCGTGTGCTAATCCTTGATATACTGACGAAATTAACATGGTCTAGGCACACGCCCATGTCCAAACCGTGTGTCTTACACGGCATACATACACGGCCGTGGGATTTGCCCATGGCCTATTATGATTAATAATACTAAGGTGCAGGGTTAACACGACCTTGACACATGTCCGTGTGTCCAACCGTTCCAGCACTTAAAGGCTATTTTCCAAGCCATTTGCCACCCTGAAAAGAAGATCATACATAAACTCAAATCAACAATGCAATAACAACCCATCTTTCATGAATAATACTACATGCTTCATTGATCTCAATAAACATACATACTTAGTCAAATACAAAAGAATAATGAACTTGATGGCTATACAATGGCCTTTCCTAAAGCATATACACAAAATGAATGCTTCCTATACATGTCATACTTAGTAAAGTAACATGGCTATACCAAAATAAGAGTTGATAGTGTGCTGCGAGCTCCGACTTTAATGATCCACTAGTTAGCTTGGCAGGACTGCATAATAAGAAAGAGTCATAGCGTAAGCATATAGCTTAGTAAGTTTGTATGTACAACACATATCAATATACTTGCTTAACATAAACCATCCAGCTTACAATGGTATCATAATTTCAGCTCTAAAACTTACTTACTCATACTTGATTCTTACATGCCTTATGATACTTAACATTCTCATACTTGTAAGGTAAACATGGTACCTGTATCACTTGATCACATTGATCAATATGATTTAATAATAATAATCATAATCTTTACTTCCTCATTCATAACATGAATAAGACCAATTTCATCTTGATACTAACTTTGCTTTCTTAACTTTCTTGATATCTTCTTTTTGACTTACTCGTTTGCCCAATGAGTTTCTGCGAATAACCGAGGATACTAAATCTCGACCCACATAACTTGATATCAAAGCCATATTTTCAGTATGGTCTTACATGGAATATCTCATCTTAGTTTCAAGGCCATGTCTTGACATGGACTTATGTGAAGTCTTGCTCTTGATAACATACTCAATGCCAAGCTTGCCTTGGACATACATAATAATTTGCTTGCTAACTTGCTCAATGCCAAGCTTGCCTTGACTTACATGATATGTTGCTCAATGCCAAGCTTGCCTTGGACTTACATGATAACTTGCTTACTAACTTGATCAATGCCAAGCTTGCCTTGGACTTACATTATATCTTGCTCAATGCCAAGCTTGTCTTGGACTTACATGATAACTTGCTTGCTAACTTGATCAATGCCAAGCTTGCCTTGGACTTACATGATATCTTCCTCAATGCCAAGCTTGCCTTGGACTTACATGATATCTTGATCAATGCCAAGCTTGCCTTGGACTTACATGATAACTTGATCAATGCCAAGCTTTCCTTGGACTTACATGATAACTTTTGTGGTAGATCGAGTATCCCAGGGAAATTCATCTTCAATCGAGACTTGCTTGTACGTATTATCATGATTTCTAGCTTGAACATAACATGATCATTTCATACAATTATTGTACATTATACTAAGCAAATTAATGATAAAAATCATAAAACTTAGAAATCATACAAACTTACCTCAATATACAAAATGTATGTAGATATGCAATTTAGTCCACAACTTTGTTCTTGCCTCGGTTTCAATCCGGGCTTCATTTTTCTTAATCTATAATCATAAATAGATCATTTAATAATCATATTGACTAAATTAACATGTAACTCATATTCTGGCAAAATTACTATTTTGCCCTTATACTATCTAATATTTGCACTTTTGCCCCAATTCTAAACCGATTTTCATGCAACTTTCTTAAACTTCATGCTTAGCTGAATCATTTTCTCTTCTATAACAATCATCAATTCTCACTATTTCTAGTAGGTATGACCAATTTTATAACTATTACAAAATGGTCCCTACTACCATTTTTTTCATGAAACTCATTAAGGAAAAGATGTTTATCTAACATCAAACTCTCTTAAAATTCCATAAAACATCATTTAACAAGCATATCATTCAAGGGTAAATTTTTGAACATGCATCTTAGCTCATTTCATAGCTAAAATTAGCAAATTCATAATACAAGAACTTCAAAATACGAAGAATATTAAAAGCAGGCTAAGATGAACTTACTATGAGCTTGAAAAAATGAAGAACCCTAGTGTGGTGTCTTCAAATTTTCAGCAGACAAGGAAGAAGATGAGTGAATTTTTCTCATCTTTTTCCCACTTAAAACACTTAATAGGCAAATGACCAAAATGCCCTTCCTCACAAAATTTCTATTTAACACCATCTCAAGGTCAATTTTGTCCAAATTTTTATTTTTGGGCAAATTGCTATTTAAGGGTTCATAATTATTATTCTAAAGCTATTTCATGCAAAAAGATTCTAGAAACTCATATATGGCAACTTTTACAATTTAGTCCTTTTTGGACCAATTGACCTCAATTTAATAAAATTGCTTTACAAAACTTTCATACTAACGTGCAAACATGGCATAAACTTGAAAAATTCATAAATTCACCTCGGGTTTGTGGCCTCGCACCACTATCCCTACTAGGCCCTAAATCGGGCTGTTACATCAGCCGGTAGTTGTTGTGCTCAAATTTTATGGATGAAACAACAACTTAAGGACTATGGAATTGATATAGATACTATTCCTATCAAGTGTGACAATACTAGTGCTATTTTTCTAACTAAAAATCCAATTCTAACATTCTAGAACTAAACTCATTGAAATTAGAAATCATTTCATTTGAGATCATGTCTAAAAGGTTGAAATAGTTCTAGAGTATATAGACACCTTAAACCAATTAGCTGACATTTTCACAAAACCTCTAGACAAAGAAAGATTTTGGACACTTAGGGGAGAACTAGGTTTAACAACCTTACCTTGAATTTGTGTTACAATTTTCTTGTACCTTATTTGATTATTTTTATTGCAAAAAGCTTGTTGAGTATGGATTTCATTACTTTTATATGCAAAAAGGTAGGGGGAGTTTCATGTGAAAAACTGTTCTATTTTGTTCACTTCCTTTTACATTTTAAAGAAGTGGTATTAACTTAGTTATTTTTTTAACATATTTTTGCTTTATGTATTTTACTCACACTACATATATTTATGCATATGAAATGTTTAGGAACAGTTTTGGAGTCATTTTAGGACCCTTAGAAAAGAATACAACCTTAAAATCTCGTTTTTGTTGTCTTACTGCACTTGGAAAAGAGAATGGTAATTTGGTATCGATACCAACTTAAAAATATCGATACTTTTAAAAAAATATTGATACTCGTGTTAAAATTTCGATACCACTGGGGGTTTAAAGGTACATGTTGCTATTTTAAAACAAAAATCCCTAAAACTAGTTTTTCCCTTTACCAAAAATCCTCTCATCTTCTCTTTAAATTTTTTGAAATTTCTTCATTTTTTCGACAAATATTGGCTATTTTACATTTTCAAACATCCTTTTCACAAGATTTGCTCATCCTTGCTTGAAGATTTTTCCTATTTCAACATTTTTTTAGGTAAATAACTAAATGTTTCAATTTATTGATTTTCACAAATATAGTTTGAAATCGTGCTTGTTGATGGTTATTGGGATATTTTTGAACAATATATATCAATTTTTATTGCAGGAGGTCACCTATTCCTAAAGATCTTTGTTAAATTTTTTTTTCAAACCTTAACCCACCAAGTGTTCGACAAAATTTCTCAAAGAGATTTTTTTTTTTTGGTTTTAGTGTTTTTCTAAGTGATTAATAGCTAGTATGGCCCCAAAGAAGCATTCTAGGACTAGTACATCTTCTTATAATCCATCTAGTGAGTTGGAGTCATCATTTAGCACTTGTCTTCAAGACTCACACACGCTGTATATTTTTAACTCATATTTTGCATCAAAACGTGTATGAGAGGCAAGGAAAATTGATATAGCCATGTTAAAAGCTATTAGCTTTGCTTATCTCCCTATTTTACAAAATTGGGGTGGATGGATTTTTTAAATATTTCTTTGCCAACTTATTTAAATATTGTTTGAGCTTTCTTTTCAAATGCAAAACTTGAACATGATGAGTTTGACGATACTGTTCTACCATCACCTCATTTTTAATTGGAACTCCTATTCGCCTCACTCTCAAAGAGTTTGGTAATTATCTTCACTTACCTTCTACAGGTTCCTCTGATGAAAAAGGGTATTTTGTTCCCTCCCTTTTTATCCAGTCTGGATTAGCATTCAAACTCAATCTCCATGATCATGTCCTCTATTTAATTCTCACTTAGAATCTAAGACCTATCAAAAAGCATGCCAAGCTTCGAAACACTGATTATTGGTGACTCGATGGTTTTAAATCCGATAGGCGTCCTGACCTTGCACTTATCTTGTTTAATGATATTACAAGAGCTATTGGAAGGGGACGAATACAATTATCACTCTTCCTTAAGGTACGTATTTGTCATACATTTTTAGGCAATTAGTGATTAGCACCCATGGAGACACCCCATTTCTTCTAATCAACCTATTAGTTATGGGGCCCTACATCATGCAAGATATCATTTTGATGCTGCCACCAACACTTGGTTGAAAAATTGACCATCCGAGCGGATAATAAAGATGATGATGTCGATGCTACTTTTGACAATGTTCTAATACCCGAGCCCGTTGCTCCACCGACTTCTTCTTCGCATGCTGTTCCAACCCTCCTCCAAGGTTAATAGTGCTATCCTCGATGTAATAGTTCGGTTTAGACCCTAGTCGGAACAGTGGTTTTGAGACCATAAATTCGATTCTAAAAATATTTTAATATTATTTTTTTATGTCGTTGATATGTGATTAAGTATGTGTTAAATTTTCATAAGTTAATTTGTTCGTTGTGTGTTCAATTTGATAAAAGGATTTAATTGCATTAAATGCAAAAGTAGCATGCTATTTGTTAAAGCACCTATGTGTGGTGGGTTTTAAAAGAGGAGGCCTTATGAGGCAATTAAACCATTATTTGGTTAGTGGATGGACAAAGGACAAATATATCCTTAATGTATGGTTGTTTTAATTATTAATTGGAAGGTTAATATAGTAAATGAAATAATAGTAATGTTATAATAACAATAACATGAAAATAAGCTATATGTTCATCCTATTTAGCTTAAATTAGCAAAGAAAAGAAAGAAAATATTCAAGTTAGGTTTCAGTTTTGTTCAAGAAAAATTGAGGTTAGTTTTCACTTCAATTTTTGATAATTTCTACATTTTCGTATTCGTTGTTTCAATGCTTCAAAACCCAAGCTTCAATTTTGTGAATTGATGATATTTTTGAAATGAGACTTTGATGAACACATGAATTTTATGAGGTTTGATGGTGGATTACGAAAGCTATATGTTTGATTAATATAATTTATTCTTGAATTTTTGATGAATTTAGCTATTTAGGGCTAAATTGTGAAAATAGCAATTTGAGGGACTAAATTGGGAATTTGATGAAATGTTTGGACTTGTATGAGATACATGAGCATTCAGCTAAGCATGGGTATATGGTGATTTTGTATAATTGATGTTTTGAGAGAAATAGACTAAATTGATAAAATATGCAAATGTGAGGGCTAAATTGTAAATTACCCTAAATGTGTGTTCATGGATTGAATTGAATGAATTAGTGAATAAATGGATTACATTGAATATGTATAGATCAAGAGTCGAAGAAAACGGACTTAGATGGCGGGAAAGCGAAAGTAATCGAGTAGCCGTATCCGTTTCCATTAAACCAAACTTGAGGTAAGTCAATATACAAATAGACGTGTTTGAATTAAATTATGTATGTTCATATGACTATTGATAATGATGAATGCACATGAGATGATGTACACCTGAATTCCGAGATAGAATCGATTTAGTGTTAATGTTCGAGAAGTGCCGTTTGAATCTAGGAATGGATAGGATTAACTATGTCATGGCATAGGTGTCTATTATGTGATATCATGTAAGACTACGTCTGGGACGTTGGTGTTGATTTGATATTTCGTGTAAGACCACATCTGGGACGTTGGCATCGATATGAGATTTACGTGTAAGACCATGTCTAGGACATTGGCATCGTATTTGATTCGTGTAAGACCATGTCTGGGACATTGGCATCGTATTTGATTCATGTAAGACTCTATCTGGGACAGTGGCATCGATATATGAGTACATTTAAGACCTTGTCTGGGACGTTGGCATTGTACGACTATTCTGAGCATTCTGAGTATCCTATTAGATTCTATATGGTTCAACGAGCAAATCTAAGATACAAATGATTATATGATTTGTATATCCGTTACAGGTACGTTTCATATGTACACTAAGTGTATATGAAAGGTAAGTATCTATATGAACTTACTATGATGAATATGTGAAATGAAATGATGAAATGATATGTGAAGATATGTTTGAATAAGTCATGTGTATATGTGATATTTGAGTTGATAAATGTGGTATGATATGGCTAAGAATATGAGCCAAAGAATATGGGATGAATTTGTTATGAAAACTATAAATGTCAATGTATCAAGATTGTTAGGTGCATTATATGCAAAGTTTATTTTTATATGGCATACTAAGCTTTTGAAAGCTTACTCTGTGTGTGTTTGCAAAGCTACTAAAGGCTCAAGACCGTCGAGGATCGTCATCACACTACCTAAGCTCATTTTGGTACTTTGAAAATGTGTATATAGTTAAATATGGCATGTATAGGTTAGATATTTTGGTATATGCTTTGAAGTGTAAATAGCCATGTGATGTGGCTAAGTAAATGTTGATAATGTGCATGAATGAATATGGCATATAATGCAAGTTTGGTATGGTTTGATAGCAAATGAAATGGTCAAACTATGGTAAGTATAGGAATGCATTATGAGTATGCCTGTTTGATCAAAAGAATATTCTATGATGGGTAAATGTGGTTAAACCATGCTTATAGATATATGTGATTTAGTTGTGCAAGTTGGCATGATTAGAAATGAGATTGAATGTGGAGAATTTTTTATCATTTGATATGTTTTTGGCTGTTAATTGTACATGAAATGGATTGGTACATTGCTTGTAGGTATGACCCAAGTAAGAGTGGCACTTTGGCCTTGCAAATGGCCTGTTTTGCCTACACAGTCGTGGCACACGGGCATGCCTGGTGACCGTGTGATTAAGTCAGTAGCCAGCCTATGTGTGCACGGTCCTGGAGCATGGACGTGCCTGGTAGCCATGTTAATAAACCAGTATATAGCCAAAGAGTATACGGCCATAGTGCACGGACGTGTCTAGTCGCCGTGTAGAAAAGTCAATATGCATGCTCTTTTTGACATGGCCTAGACAAATGGGTGTGCCTGGTGGTCGTGTGAGGCACACGACCTACCTACACAGGCGTGTGACCTCAACAGTGTTAATGAATGCTTGAATTTCTGAAAATTTTCTAAGTGTTCAATTCAGTCTCGACCCTATTCTGAAGCATGATTAAGGTCTCGTTGACCTATAAAAAGGGACACTTGGTTGTGAATGATGATTAGTATTATAAAATGTCTGTAAAAGTTTTTGATCTGTCTGATAATGCCTTTAACCTTATTTTGATGACGGATACGGTTTAGGGGTGTTACACTCGATGCTATCCATTCATTGAGCAACGACATTTAAGGTCTTACGGAAGATGTTAACTCTCGTCTCTTGACTTTGGAGGTGCAAATGGCATCTCTCTTAGCTCGTTTCCCTTCGACACCTCCTTTCTCCCCTCATCATGATGATTAGACCAACTCTAGATCATACATTTCATTTTCATACATTTGCACCTTTATTTTTATGTTTATGCCTATATCCTTCTATTTTACTTTATTGCTTTCTTTGTATTTTGAGATACTTTTTTTAATGTTCTTTCAACTTTTTTTTTTATCTGACTTCTTTTCTCCTTAAGCTTAATTGGTATTTTGATATAACAAAAAGGGGGAGAAGAAAAGGTAAATTGATTGATTAATCTTTGATGATAACTAAAAGCAAAATTGTGTGACCAAATTTTTTTTAAAGTGAAAATGAATGCCAACTTGAATGACAAATTTTATTTTGGCCTTAAATTTAAAATGTCTTTTATTAAGGAGAAGCAATTATTAAAAAAATTTACCAAATGTTTTGTTATATTAAAAGGGGAGATTGTTAAACTAAGCTTTACTTGATAAAGGATTTTGATATAACAAATTAAACGTGTTTTTAAATGTAAGCTAAAATTGATAAAATATTTTTCAATTTGAATTATAAGAAATAAAACTTTGAATATTTACAATAAAATCTTATAAAATTTTGAAATAATTTTAAAATCAAGTGAAAATGATTTTCAAACAAGTCAGAATTGCTCCAGGCCAAAAAAGTATCGATACCATTTGGCCAAGTATCGATAATTTTTGAAATATCGATTCCTTTAGAAAATTTGAGACTAAAAAGGCATTCTGTCAAAACCCTAAAAATTATTGATACCATGTTTTTTTTATATCGATACTTTTTGAAAATAATCGATACATTTCTTAAAAACAATACCAAAATTGTATTATGTTTCTCATAAACCCTACAAAGTATCGATCCGATATCGATACCTATTTCAGGAAGTATCAATAAAATATTTTTGAAGTATCGATTATTTCATTCCAATAGTCGCTGGATTAGTATTTATGATGAAAAATATCGATAACCTTTTTGTAGGTATCGATACTCACAGTTGCAGGTGAAATAAATACTCAGGTTTTACATCCCCAACGGCCATAGTAACTTCACCAACAACCTCAATGGCTGGAAATCTATTAGGGGTATAAATACCATCTTTGAAAATGCTACAACATCCAAGAAAGTACTTTTAAGCAAAATCATCAATCAAACAATTTTAAAGTTTAAATTTTCATATTCTTCTTACATACACTTGTGAGCCTTATCACTTTTCTTTTGCTCAAGTGTATCTCATTGTATTTGTGCTTCAATTTGCAAAAAAATTTATCTTGTAAGGATTGTTTCTTTGTTTGCTCATTTGTATCTCTTTGAGAGGTTTTGAAACTTAAGATTTGGGGTAGAAATCTTAAGGAGTTGTAAGGTTAAACATTGTTCTCAAAGGTTAAACAAATTAGTGAATTTGGGAAAATCTTTAGGTGTGGAAAGCTAAGGTAGTGGGGTAGGAAATTGGGGCCGAACCACTCTAAATTCTTTGTGTTCTTTGTTTTAGTATTGCCTTTGCTTTCACCAATTTTTTTTAAAGGCCAATTCACTCCCTCTTGGCATTGTCGGTTTGCCTCATCGAGCTATCAAAATGATTAAAACATAATTGGTTGTTGATTTGAGTTTATAGAATTGTTGGTGTCAATGAGGGCATATTGGTTGTATATGTAACACCCTATACTCGGCTCAGTCACCGAGCCCGAATATCTAGATGCCACACCACTGTCTCATATCATACATAGTACAAATAAGCTCATTATTAAAGAAACATTTTCCATTTTAACATACGCTCAAGTTATGAGTCAATCTTACTCTAATCATACTTAATACATATTAAACATACATCAAATAGTCTTATAAATATAATTAAACATGCATAGGGTTCATTTAGAAAAATTTCAAAACAAGTTACGTAGGTATTGATACTAAAACAAAGGTATCGATATTTCCCTTAAATGGTATAGATACCGTTTGAAAAATCAGTAACAAAACATCTTTTTTTTCTTGTCTAAAAATTAAATCTGAGAAAATATCGGTACATTTATTAAACTATCAATTATTTTACCCCAAGTATCGATACTCGTGATAAGGTATCGATACCAAATTAAAATACTGACTTCTTGCACAACGTAATATCATAGAGGTAACATTTTTAAAACCTGAATATTGATCCATCTGCTCTAGACACCAAAAATACAGCATAATAAGGCAAATAATCCTTCCCGATCATAAATCATTCAACATTTAACTAATATCTCATCAAATAAACATCAAAATGACCATAATAATAGTTCAATCATCGAAAACATGTCTGAGTAACCAAGCGACATAAAAAGAACAATATCCATAAATCCCAAGAATTAATAAGCTATGACAATAACCAAAACATCATGGCAACATTTATGCAATAGTTCTACCATATTGCCTTTATTTCCCAAATCATAAAAAATAATAATAAATCACCTATGAAATATTACTAGATACTTGCTTGGATCAATCCCTTAGAACCACACCTCTCACACCAAAACATCTCATCAAGCATTAGTGGAACTCATACATAGCACAATTAGGATAGTCTCAAATTTAATGTCATATTTCACTGACTCATGCGCGTTTAACAGTTTATTTACTATGTCATCACATACACTTTCATGCATACATCTCAATACATACAAACATATTTATAGATAATTTGGAACTTGAGCTAAGAAACGTAAAAGTGGGCAATATCACCTCTCATCGGATACACGGATCTCCAACACACCACATGGGTTCATAGAGTCAAACATGTCCCAAAAGTAACGTATAAAGCTAATGCTCTCCAACACACCAAACATGTCCTGTTGAATGAAGCTTATCTCACATTCCCTTATCTCTTCAAACATGTCCCATGTAACACCCCAAACCCGGTCAATACATTACGACCGAACCTGGAACATTACAGGAAAGAAGATTTGGAAATATTGGCAAAGTACCGTGATATGAGAAAGAAAACATTTAGTTTTAGTGATTCCATGTTAAAAACTATTCATGATTTACTTAACTTAAAGCTTATTAAACTCTTGATAAGGGTGGCTAGATGATAAAAATCGATGGATCTATTTTTTTTTTTTTAAAAGGGACCGAACTTTGAAGATTTTGTACAAGGACATTTTGAAAATAATGTTGAGGTATGCAATCTTTTGAAAATAGGCTTAGCAGTGTTGAGAAAAATACCAAGTTAAATTATTTACGACTTATATTACATTTGTTAATCTTTTAGAAAACCTTCATTTACGTTTAACGAAAAACCCATTTTTCTTATGAATACATGTATAAAATCAGCATATGATAAAACCCAAAAATAAAATAAAGTTAAAGCGGCCTTATTACAACTTGAAATCCCAAAATAGAAATAATTTAAAGCAAAGTTCAAAATTACGGAATAAATTGCAACGCATGGCCACCTCGAGTCCATCCCGGCCCAAAACCCGCCATCTATTATTTACCTACAAAATTAACAAAGGGGTGAGTCATCGAGACTCAGTGTGTAAATCCCCATAAGACGCAAACTGCACCTTAGCCCATTCAGTGCAGGACATGTCATATGTATGCAATGCAACCCACCCCAGTATAACTCTCCATCCAAACACCCGTGGCATTATGCCACTCGTGGTTCATAACCACCATGGTCCTAGACCACTCGTGACCGTAGTCACTCGTGACAATAGTCACTATAATGTACTCGTGGGGCCAACCCACTGTGGTCATAGACCACCGTGAAGATCTCTGGCAAATAATGCATATGTGGGGCCAACCTACTGTGGTACTTAACCACTAAGACAAGTCACTGATTAGATTATTTGTGGTTTCAACCATCGTGGTGCTTAGACCACTCGTGACCATAGTCACTCGTGACAATAGTCACTGATTCTCCCTCCTCCTTCCATTCAATCTCGAGCCCATGCTCTTTTCATCGTGCACAATATGTATGCAACCAATATTAGTGTATAACGAATCATATTTCATGCATGCATAACATCAAAATATACGTACGTGCATTTTAACAAGAATATCAATATCGAGAACTTACCCGACGTCTCCAACCTTACCAATAAGGGTATTTTGCCTATCATATTAGTTATTTCGGCTTTCAGCCTTTACAGTTAATAATACAATTAACACGGGAGGCGTGTGAGTAATACACACCTGATAACGCGTAAGGTTATACCCTCTATGTCGACTCTTTCACTAGCAGGAACGATAGCTATTTGCCTATCCTAGACAGACATTGGCTCTCTACCACAGCCCGATAAAAAATCTCAAACCACCGACACAACACATTTTTAAACCTTGGAGCCGAAACTAAGGGTTCGCTCCCTTCCTTGGATTGACTGGTAGTTGGATCCATGAAGAGTCTTGATCAAGAAAAAGGGTTAAGGCTTTGAAAGAAACCAGAGAAAATAAGAACTCAAAACGATGCAGTCCCTTACCTTGATTACTAGAAGCTGAATGTTAGCAGACTTGGCTTAAGAACTTGATTGAACCCCTAAATGAACCATGTTAAACCGATTCTTGGAGATAGAATAAAAGAAGTGGCCTTTTGGCCAACCGAATCAATAAAGAATCCCCTTACCACCCATTTGGCCAACCAATTACCTACCAAAATCTTCTCAAAACTAGGCCACATGAAGAAGAAGAGATGATGATGCACCCCCTACAATCGATCAGTGCCCAAAGAAGTAAGTCAGGATTTCGGTTTAACCAAACCAAGAGAAAAGAAAGCAAGCGAGAAAGAATAGAGAAGAATGCTCCCTACCAAGAAAAAGTTTGCTGAATGGAGGGTCTATATTCGGCTATCAGCACCAATCGATAGAAAAGGTGCCTACACCTGAAGCAAAATGAAGATCCGGCCTTCACACAAGAAGAAGTAAAGAAGATAAAAGAAGATATAACAAGGAATAGGGTTCGTCTACACAAGACACAAGTATGAGATGAAAACAAAAAGGGAAAGGAGGGTTTCGGCCAAAGAAACTAGCAAAAGAAAAATGAAACCAACAATGTGAAGGGTGGATGGTAATAGTAAATTCATCTATGAAGGAAAACTATGGAGTGAGAGTTTCAGTTTTTGGTTTCAAAAGAATTAAGTGCAAAAGTGATATATGGTTTCGGTTTTGGTAAATGAGAAGAGAAGGAGAAATGGTCCAAAAGTACAAAAAGAGAGAATGAGGGTGTTTCAAGATGATTATGGCTACACAACACTCAAGAATGCCTATATGAGCTGCACACCCTTATGACCACCTTACTCAATCGAAAAGTCTATGAACTACCAAGGAAGGTTCGTCCCCTCACCTAGCCAAGCTAAACTGCACCCTCACAACCTTCTTTCAAATTTGGCCAACTCTCCTTCTCTCTCCAAATCCCACAACTTCCTCCACCTTTCACTCCCCACTCCACATTCAAATAATTTGACCAATTCAAACTCCCCAAATCCCTCATGGCCACTCATTCGAATGGTTTGACTCCTTCAACTCTCACTCTTAAAGAGTCCATGCCAAAACCATCATCCATCTATTCAAATGCCAAGAAGAATTCCAAAATGCAGTACACGCGACTCGAACCCCTTCCCTCAGCTGCCTCCTTGTTGACGCCACTTCCCTTACTCCTTAAGTGGCGTCATTTTTCCATCGCACCACATGCTCCACTTGTGTCACAAAACACAATTGAATACTCTTAAGGCCTGCCTCTGCTAGCTCTCCCCTAAAGTGCCTTAAAATGAAATTTTCACCAAGGCACAAACTTAACCCCGAGCCTTCCTAAGACCCCCAAACACAACAAAACAACAATCAAAGACATGCCAACACATAGCAACATACAATAATGCCAAGCCCCTAATTCCAGGATGTTACAGTTCTACCCCCTTAAAGAAATTTCGGCCTCGAAATTTACCTGATCAAAAGAGATGAGGGTATTGCTATCGCATCACATCCTCTAGCTCCCATGTAGCTTCCTTGAAACCATGATTCCACCATAACACTTTAACCAATAGAACCGTCTTCCTCCGCTACACTTTAACATCTCGGTCTAAGATCTGAATTGGTTCCTCCTCGAAAGATAAGTCAGGTCTTACTTCGATTTCTTCCACTGGCACTATATTAGATGGATCTGAACGGTAGCACCTTAACATCGAGACATGGAAAACATCATAGATCTATTTCAGTTTTGAAGGTAGCTCAACTAATAAGCCACTGGTTCCACACGCTTCAACACACGATAAGGCCCGATAAACTTGGGGCTCAGCTTGCCCTTTCGTCCAAACCTTAGGACTTTCTTCCACGATGAAACCTTTAAGAAAACTTGATCACCTACTGCAAATTCTATGTCTTTACGTTTCAAGTCTGCATAAGATTTCTACCTATCAGAAGCTTCCTTCAACCGAGTCCGAATCAACTTAACATTGTCCTCTGTTTCGGAAACCAACTCTGGACCCAATAACTGTCGCTCACCCAACTCTGTCCAGCAAGTAGGAGTGCGACATTTTCGACCATACAACGCTTCATAAGGTGCCATCTAGATACTAGATTAGTAGCTGTTGTTGTACGCGAATTCTGCCAATGGTAGGAACTCCTCCCAACTACCCTTAAAGTCAATAACACAACCTCTCAACATGTCTTCCAAGATCTGGATTACTCTCTCGACTGGCCATTAGTCTGTGGATGAAATGATGTGTTGAAATCTAGCTTTGTACCCAATACCTGATGTAACGCTTTCCAAAATCATGATGTAAACCTAGGGTCTCTGTCTGATATAATTGACACCGATACCCCATGCAATCTCACAACCTCTGCCACATAAAGTTTGTCTAACTTTTGAAATGAGTAATCAGCCCAAACTAGTATGAAGTGAGCAGACTTCGTCAACCAATCCACAATTACCCACACCGAACTTTCTTCGTAGGTGTAAGGGGTAGCCTATTCACAAAGTCCATCACTATCCTCTCCCATTTCCAGAGTGGAATCTTTACTGGTTGTAGCAACCCTGAAAGCAACTGGTGCTCTGCTTTTATCTGCTGACACGTCAAGCATTTACTCACAAATTCGGTTACCTCTCGCTTTAGACCCAGCCACAAAAACTATTCTCGTAGATCCCGATACATCTTACTTCCTCCAGGATGCGTAGTGTATGGGCTACTATGTGCTTCCTATAGGATCTTTTGTCTTAACTCAAAATCTTTTGGCATACAAGTCTTTCCTCGAAAACACAATACCCCATACACCAAAATTCGTTATCCCATCACCTGCCATTAGCTGAAACTTTGAACTTAACTATTCATCAGACAACTACTTCTCTTTAATTTGCTTGACCCAAGTAGGCTTCACTTGCAGTTCAGCTAATAAACTTTCACCATCATATAAGCTGAGATGAGCAAAAATTGCCCTCAAGTAAGAGATCACCCTACGACTCAATGCATCCGCCACCATGTTAGATTTACCCGTGTGGTACTCAATCGAGCAATCATAATCTTTTAACAATTCGATCCACCTCTGCTGCCTTAAATTCAACTCCTTTTGGGTAAGGAGATATTTTAGGCTCTTGTGATCTATATAAATAACAAACTTCTCCCCATACAGATAATGTCTCCAAATCTTCAAAGAAAACACTACTGCAGCTAGTTCCAGATCATGCATGAGATAATTCACTTTATGTGGTCTCAACTGCCAAAACGCATAAGCTACCACCTTCCCTTCCTGTATCAACACACACCCTAACCCTGTGTGCGACGCATCACCGTAGATAATAAATTCCTTCCCAGCCTCAGGCTGAATCAACACAGGAGCCTCAGTTAGAATCCTCTTCAGCTTTTCAAAACTTTCCTGTTGTTTATCTGCCCAAACAAACGATACCCTTTTCTGCAACAGCTTAGTTAACTGTAGCTATTAACGAGAATCCCTCAACAAACCTTCTATAATACCCAGCCAGACCAAGAAAACTTTGAATTTTTGCCATCGACTTAGGCAGTTTCCAATCCAACACAGCTTTAATTTTTCGGGGGTATACTCTAATCCCCTCAACAGACACAAAATGGCCCAGAAAGGTAACTTTCCTCAGCCAGATTCACACTTACTGAATTTGGCATATAGTTGTTTCTCCCTCAGTATTTGTAGAACCATCCGAAGATGCGAATCATGCTCCTCTTCCGATCTTGAATAAACTAGGATATCATCTATAAATACCACGATAAACCGGTCCAAGTAGGGTTGGAATACCCGATTCAGCATGTCCATAAACGCTGCTGGTGCATTGGTCAACCCAAACGGCATCACCAAGAACTCGTGGTGACCATAACGAGTCTTGAAAGCTGTCTTGTGAATAGCTGACTCCTTGACCTTAAGCTGGTGATATCCTGACCTCAAGTCTATCTTTGAAAAGACCAAAGCGCCTTGTAACTGGTCGAACAGATCGTCTATCCTAGGCAGCAGGTACTTATTCTTAATTGTCAACTTGTTCAACTGCCTATAGTCAATGCACATTCGCATTGACCCGTCTTTATTCTTAACAAATAACACTGGCGCTCCTAAGGTGACACACTGGGTCGGATAAAACCCCGATCCAACAGTTCCTGAATTTGGGCTTTCAGTTCCACCAACTCCTTTGGCGCCATTCTAGATGGGGCAATAGACACTGGCGCTGTCCCCAGAAGAAGATCAATACCAAATTCCACCTCGCGATCCGGAGGTATCCCTAGAAGCTTTTCGGGGAAACGTCGGGAAATTCCTTCACCATTCTGACATCCCCTACAATTAACTCCTTAGCCTTTAGAGCTTAAACAAAAGTTAAGAATTCCTCACATCCTTTTCTTACCATTCTTTCACCCTTTAAAGTGAACACTACATTAGACAAGTAGTTCCTCCTCTCACCTATCACCACCTCCTCATCATCCTCAAGAGTCCTTAACACCATGCGCTTGGCAGCACAATCCAAAATTTTGAAATTCAACATTAACGACTCAATTTTTGGCTTTTATTTAAAACATGAAATTTAATGACTAAAAACTCAATTTCAAGGATCAAATAACATTAAAAACTAATACAGAATCGAATCATTACCTTAGTTGATGAAAAAATGAACGTTTGATCAAAAACCCAAAAAACTTGAAAGTTAAGCAATGGAGAAATATGATGTTTTTAGGTGTTTTTCTTAAGATTCTATGGAGGTGTATTGATTGGGAGATGATGGAAATCAAAAGAATGAAGTTTGAGAAAAAAATTGGAGAAATAAAGCTTAGGTAACTCAAGGGACTCCTAGTTTAAACCCCCATTTCAAAACAGTCCTTATTTTAAAATTAAAATTCTTTTCAACATTCTTTTTCAAACATTAGTTTAATTTTCTAAAAACCATAATCGAAAACATTACCGATATACCATGTCACAAGATTCCGAACACTCTAAGGATAAAATTCCTAAAATACCCCTAAAACTCTTAGGCCCAATTTTGGGGTATTACAGTATGTTTAAATGATTATATGAATTAGTGTTTTGGCTTTGAAATATTTATGTTTTAGTGTAGGATTGAATGGCATAATTTGGAACTTTAGGTCACTTTGCTTGAATGTATATAACTTATTCAAATAGGTCATTTATGCTACACATGGGCTACCACACGACCGTGTGTCTCACATGGGTGGTTGACATAGCTGTGTGTGTTACACATTCAAGTTCGTTTTTAGTTCACACGATCATAGTTAGTTACACGACCTGGCAACATGGTCAAGTGACCCTAGATTACACGGTATCAATCTGTTGCACAATATAGGGACACAACTATGTGATAGAACCACGTAGTCTTAACCTTATCACATGGCCTAGTCACACGGCCTTGTGACCCTTGTTTTAGCTTTTTACCTATCTTTTTGTAAATATTTCAAAATGATCCCAAATTGGTTTTGAGCCAGTTTAAAGACTTTCATAAGCTCGACTGAAACTTAGTTTTGTTTGTAACGCATGTTAAATATAGGCTTAACTTGTATTTATTGATTTAATAAATATTATTGAGTAAATTACATATGAATGTTCCTATTTCTTATTGTAGCATCTTATAGCTCGGGTCCGGCGACTGGACTGGATATTGGGTGTTACAATAGTAATACATTATAAAAAGAACATATAAAGTAAATATAGACTCTTGGCAGCTCATCTAATAGAATCATGATCCAAGGGAGTGTATTGAGAAATTTCGATTCAATCCAATTCCTAAACATCATGCTCCCAAGAAATTTGATCTTCCAAAAAAGGCTACAAATCAACCAAATAATTAGGAAAGGCTAAATTCAAGGTTCAATAGATTTTCAACACCTTCATTTAGAAACTATCTCCATGCAGATTTGATGTACATGGGAGTAGGCACTCCCTTTGGCACTAAATTGTTAGTTTTATTTTTTCAAGAGATAGTTTGAAGGAATTGATAAAGAAATGTCATTGATTTCTAGTTGTAGGGAATGTTTATCGAATCTAGACCTTTAGGGTTTCCAGTGCAAAAAACACATACAAAATCATCAATAATATTAATATGCAAATATTGAGATATAACATTTTTATGCAGCCTGTAACACCTCATTTTTGGTCAAATAGAATAGTGGTTTTGAGACCACAAATATGAATTTGAAATAATTATTTTATTATTATTTTAATGTCTACAGCATGATAGTATGATTGTTTGAAAATTTCGTTAAGAAATTTTACTGTTTGAGTGCTTAACTTGATAAAAAGGACTAAATCGCGTAAAGTGTAAAACTTGTGTTCTATTAGCTAAAGGTGTCTAATAGCTATAGAACTTTAAAGTAAAGGTCCTTAAGTGGTAATTAACTCATTAATGAGTTAATGGGTGATGATGGTTTGGCATTTAGTGAAATATTTAATATTCATTAAGGTTAATTTGATAAATTAGTTAATAAAGAATAATTAAATAAAAGAAAAATCACATATCATCTTTTTATTTCTTCATCTTCAATCGATACTCAAAGAAAGGAAGCCATTTTTATGCATTTAGGGTTCGATCACTTTGAGGCTAAATTGGTAACTAATTTTTGTCTCGTTTTTAATTATTTTTATGTTTTGAGATCATTGCTGCTTAATCTAGCTAGCCTAGGGACTATTTTGCAAAAATATTAAAGGTTTAGGGTTTTTCCATTGATTAATTTTGGTGTGTTTTGATGTTGGATGATAGAAAATGCATTCTTGTTGTTAAATAAATAGTATTTGTTAAGTGATTTTTAGTAAAATGTCCAATTAGGGGTTAAATTGTGAAATTTCTAAATTGTGTGGTTAAATTGTGAAATAAATGAAAAATATGGGCTGCTAGGGACCTAATTGAAATTCAGCTAGCATGTCTTTTGGTTGAATTGCATGAATTGGTAATTTTATGAAATAAGGACTAAATTGTAAAAAAGTGAAATACTTGGGGACAAAAGTGTAAAATTGCCTTAATGTATAATTTGGACTAAATTGAATAAATATATTATTAAATAAGTTAATTTTGATTATATATAGGTCAAGAAAGGCGAAATATGGACTTAGATCGGGGAAAGAATAAAGTTTTGGATTAATCAACTCGTTTCGCCATTTTTACATTCGAGGTAAGTTTGTATGTTATAAGATTTATTATAATTGTATTTTAAATACTTTGATATTGCATAAATTTTGAGTACAACTCTACGAACATGTTCGACGACAATTCGGCAAGTGAGAAATCCCAGTTAAACCTTAGAAATATATTAGGATACGAATGACATGTCATTAAGAGTTATGTGATTTGGGTGCCGGTGCGTACGTCCTACCGGTGGCTGAGTTATCCAGCATATGTTGCGGATACTTGTCAGCTTGTGTGAGCAGCACCGTGTAGCTTTATCATGGCCATCAGCATGTGTGAGCAGACCCATTGATAGCTCGAGAGTGAGCATTATATGTGATACGAGATTGAGATAGCTTCGGCTATGTTTGTGGCACTTAGGGTGTGAGATTTTTGAGTATCTGATAGTATTCTGAATGGTTCAATGGGTAATTCAATGATGTGGAAGAATATGTATTTGATACGGGATGGCACAGGTATGTACCATACAAGTATTGAATCGAAGAAATTTGTGAGTTTCACATTTTACTCTTATGGTTAAATATGTGGAAGGTTTGTAAGCTAATATGAGATATATGTTGTTATATTCAATTGTATGAATTGTGTATTTATGGTTAATTGAATTTAATGATATACGAACTTATTAAGCTTTATAGCTTACTTTTTTTCTTTTTCGTGTTTTATATTAAAATCAAAGCTAGCTCGGATTCGGGAATCATGGAAGATTTCATCACACTATCCTACATTACTTGGTACTTTTGAACTTAAGTAATTTGGGTATATGACATGTATAGGATTATGGTCATTTTAATATATAGTTTGGTAATGAATTTGGTCATTTGAAATGGCTTGTAAATGTTAAGTATTTGATTTTGTGTATAGCCGTGAGAGTTGGCTTATTTTGGTTGATTAAGTTGTTTAAATAGATATGCAAATGACCTTTTTCTTGTGTTGATAATTGTTATATTAATGCTTGTGGTAAATGGTTGATGTTTGGAAAGCTATATGCATGTGAGTTTGGGAGAAATGTTGCATGTTTGAAAGTGTCCATTTAGTTGAATTGTGAATGTGAATTTGGTATAAATGGAATGGTTTATTTAGTTATTTGTGTGTAATTTGGATGATGGTATAGAACTAGTATGAATTAGGCTTGATTTAGTAGGTGTGAATGCCTATTTATACCATGTTTTGGTGTTATTTGGTTTGGTGTAGGTGTATTCAAATTTGGGAGGCAAAATGGCTTGGTAAATAGCCTATTTTTGTCCACACGGGCAGAGACGCGAGTGTGTGTCTCAGCCATGTGTGACACATGATCAGGTTAGACGGCCGTGTATCCCCTAGTGTTGAATTAGAAAACAAGTCGGTATGCTCCACACGGCCTAGCACACGGGCATGTGACTTAGTCATGTGGCATAAGTCAGTATACCCTACAGGTTTGGCACGACCTAGCACACGGCCAAGCACACGGCATGTGTGACCATATCTTAGGGCACACAGGCATGTGTGTTGGCCGTGTGACCTAAGTCAGATAGTTACACGGGGTAGGACACGGGCTAGAACACGGCTATGCGATTCCAATTCGAATGTACACACGGCCTGTGACACTGGTGTGTCTTTGGCCATGTGAGACACACGGCCGGGCCACACGGGCGTGTGTCCCCTGTAGTTTGAAAATTTTTCTAAGTTTTGTAAAAATTTCTTGAGTTATCGATTTAGTCCCAAACCACCTCGAATGCATGTTTTGGGCCTCGTAGGCTCGTATTAGGGACGATGTGAATGATGTTGAATGATGATTATATGAAACTTTAAAATGTATATGAAATGTGTGTTTAATTGTATAGTAAGTCTGGTAATGCTTAGTAACCCTATTTCACATTAAATTAGGGAGGGGTGTTACATTTATTGGTATCAGAGCTACAGTTTAGTCTATTCACGGACTAACGTAGCGTATGTGAGAGTCTAACTATACATATCATATATAACCTATGATAGTGTGATATCTCTTGACAGTTTAAATCATGTTTTCATATAGTAAATGGATCACAATCGAGCTGTAGCTGATGATGTTGAAAGTTATGCACTTGCCTCCGTTCACAGAGTGCAGCACAATCAGAATCGAGACCCGTATCGGATAGCCAATGAGGAGAGGTTGAAGAAGCCTTCTTCCAAATGATGAACGAGTGGTTCACAGAATTTGTTCGAACAAATTCGGCTGATCAACAACCTCCACCCCAACCTAATCCCCAACCAGTTCCCATAGCTCCTCAAGGTGTGGAATTTCAACGATTAAATATGCAGCCAATTTATAAGATCCAAAAATACGGGGCTGAGGAGTTCAGAGCTACAGTTGATGACAATCCTGAAAGAGCCAAGTTTTGGCTTGAAAACACTATCAGCGTATTTGATGAACTTTCTTGTACACTGGCTGAATGTTTAAAATGTGTTGTATCACTTCTGAGGGACACAGCGTATCAGTGGTGGAATACTCTACTATCAGTGGTGTCGAAAGAAAGGGTCACTGGGAATTCTTTCAAGCTGATTTTAGAAAGAAATACATCAGTCAACGATTCATTAATAAAAAGCAAAAAGAGTTTCTAGATCTGAAACAGGTTCGTATGTCTGTGACTGAATATGAATGAGACTTTGTGAGACTCAGTAAGTATGCTCAGGAATGTGTTTCAACCGAAGCAATTATGTATAAAATATTTGAAGATGGGTTGAAGGAAGACATCAGACTGTTGGTCGGGATTCTAGAATTGAAAGAATTTGTTGTATTAGTCAACCGAGCATGTAAAGCTAAAGAACTTGGCAAAGAAAAGAGAAAAGCTGATTTCGAGGCTAGAGATTCAAGAAAAAGATCGATGAATAAACCCTATCAGTCTTTTTCAAAGAAATCAAGAGATTTGTACACTCGTTCAAATGCTTCAATCGGGTATCCAAACAGAGATCGTGGAAAGTAATATTCAAATCCTAAAACTCAAGCTACATCAGTATCGAGTGTTGGCGGCAGAGAAATAATAAACCTAAGTGTCAATAGTGTGGTTGACAACATTTTAGTGAGTGTTGGATGAATAATAGAGGTTGTTTTAAATGTGGCTCGCAAGATCATTTCATTTGAGATTGTCCGGAGTTAGCCGAGAAAGATAAAATCCAGAGTGCAAGATCGAGCAACACAGCTACTAGAGGGGGCCATCTAGAAATGCGGGGAATGTAACCAGTAGTACAAGTGTGACAAAAGATTTAGCTGTGAGATCAGAGACTAAAGCATCTGCCAGAGCTTATGCTATTCGAGCTCGCGAATATGCGTCATCACCAGATGTTATCACTTGTACATTTTCTCTCTATGACACTAATGTAATTGCATTGATTGATCATGGATCGACTCATTCATATATTTTTATGAATTTGGTGTCTAGTAAGTGTAACATCCTAAATTAGGGGCTTTGCATTTGATGTGTTTGTGTGTGTGTGCTATGTCTAACATGCTAGTTTAGGGTACTTTAGAGTCCAGGAATGACTTAGGGTGTTTGAGCCTTAGTAAAATTTACTTTTGGGCACTTTAAGGGAGAGCTAAATGGGATAGGACTTAAGGGTGGCTGGTTGTATGTTTAGACTCAAGAAGCGCTTTAGTAAAGTGGCAAGGAGGCGCCACTTAAATCTCATGAAGGTGATGCCTCAGGCAAGCTGGCAGGGAGCAGGTTTGAGTTGTGTGGATTCCCTTTTGGGGATTTCTTTTTGATGCCAAAGTGGGGAGAGTTTCTTTCAGATTGGACTCTGGTGGATGAGTGTTGAATGGGTCAACACATTTGAATGAAAGGAAGAGAGCAATTCAAGGAGAAAGAATCGGCCAACAGGTTTAAATAGAGAGTGGAGAGTGATCGGTGGAGAGAATCATGGGATTGGGAGAGAAGGAGAGAGTTTGGCTGAATTTGGGGTGTGTGAGTGTGTATGCTAGGTTTAGTGATGTTAGGGGTGGCCGAATGTTAAATGATAGCATTAGAGGGAGTGTTGAGCATTTTCAGCTAGCTAGAAAGGACCAAGAGCATTCTTTTATTCATTTCTTTTGTCAAAACCGAAACACCCTCATACCACTTTGTGCATTTGTCTTCCTTCTCTCAAATACCAAAACCAGAACACCTTCTAATCCTCTTCTCATTTTCTTCTTCTTTTGTGCTTGGCCGAAACCTATATTGCCTTTCACTTATCACTTTTGTTTTATTTTCTTTGCCATTAACATCAAAGCCAAATCCCTCTGAAGCCACACCTTTTGCCAAACTCTATCATTCTTTCTCTTTTCTTTCAAACACCTTACCCGAATCTTTCTAATCATCTACTCAGTCACTTTCTTCTCTTGATTTCTTTAAGAAGGAAGCCGAAACTTCTCATTTGTTTAGGCAGTTCTTATTTGTTGGTTAGCCGAAACCCTCTGACATTCATATTCTCTTCTTTCGCTCTTGTTTCAGTGGATTGACTATTACCTATTTTCCTCCATTTCTAATCGATTTCTCTAGTATTTGGGTAAGTGTTTTCTTTTCGGTTCAATCATCTCTTCTCATGTTTGAGTGCCGAAGGCAGTAATCATATTATTTAACTTTTGGCCGATTGTAGGGGGCTTTATCTTCGCGTTCTTCCAGATTTTGGTCTGCGTTTGGAGTGTTTAAAGGGACAATCGGTTCTAGTTAATTTAAGTACTCGAGCGGTGCAGGATTCAAACCTTCTTGATCTCCGGGATTTGTTGATCTAGGTAAGGACCCTTAGCCTTGAGTGTTATTCTATTTTGTTCAATTTCACTACTTTAATCCATTCTAGTAACCAAGGTTTTGTTCATGGACTCAAATGTCAGCCAAGTGAAAGGAGGGGTTGGACCCGTAGTCCCAACCTCTAAGTTCAAGAAACGCACGGTATCTACTATTCGGGATTGGCCACCAGGTTGTAGGCCGACTTCTGAGCAAAATATGAGGTAGATAGTAGTAGTTTTCGAAAGCGATAATGTTGACATAGATAGCATAGTGTTGCGGACCAGGTGTTAAAACTTACACACTTTAATATTAAGATGTGTTAATAATTATTTGGGGCTAAAAAGCCGAAATGGTTAGATGAATAGACGTTATGCCACTATGGGCATGACCGAAATACCAAGTAAGTACCCTGTTGTTTATGTATGCGCTAATGATTATATGCCATAATGATATTGTGCACTTGACAGCTTGCTGCATTCATTTGACACTTGTATGCATGGGTTGGATATGATGTTTAAGGGGAAGTGTAAGACTGTCACTAGTGGTTTGGTACCACACGTGGGTTGGCCCCACATTCTTGATTCGTGACTAAGTCTCAGTGGTTTGGAACCACCAGTGGTTTGGTACCACATATACGTATAATTCGTGACTCGTCCTAGTGGTTTGGTACCACAGTGGGTTGGCCCCATATATATGATTATTCGTGATTGTCACTAGTGGTTTGGTACCATAAGTGGGTTGGCCCCACACATGGTATTTTGTGACTATGTCACCAGTGGCTAGGTGCCACATATGGAGTGTAGCGGATGGAGGGCTAATTGTAGAAATCCCCACGGAGTGATGGGCTGGTACAGAGGTGTGTAGAGGATGGAAATCTAGGATTGGGCCGGGTACATTGCATCCATACTTGTACATGCTACTTTTGAGTGGGCTAAGGCCCAATATGTGGTTGTGGCTTAGAGCCATTTATGTGACTTAAGGGGATTTACGCACTGAGTCTTGGTGACTCACCCCCTCTGCTTAACCTTGCAGATGATCAGTAAGACGTGGACTTGGGAGCTGAAGGGACTCGAGGAGGCCGTAGCTTATTATTTTCAGTAAACTTAGTTTCTTTTTAAGACGTTTTAATTTGGGATTTTAATTGATGTAATAAGACCTTTTCAAATTGCTATTTGGTTTTACATTATTATTCCACTTTGATACAACATTATTTTATGACTTAAACTTAATTGTTAAAAAGAAGTTTTCTAAATAACTGCAACCTAAATATCTGTTTTTTCTCACAAGTGCTAACATAGATAGCAAATGAACGGTTAATCCAACCTGGGTATTTTTCTTAAGATGCAAACCACTGTTTTCAAGACATCACCTGAAATAAAAAGTTTCAAACTTACGGGTTCCATCAGGATTTCAAAGTTTCTTTTCAACCTTTTTCCATATGACATACCAGATCTGGTCATAACGTTTAGACCGGGTTTGGGATGTTACAGTAAGAGTTTGCCTGTTGAGTCTACCAAGTTTGTGATTAAAGTGTCGAACCCCTTAGGAAAATATGTTTTAGTTGATAAAGTTTGCAAGAGTTTTCCTTTGATTATTCAATATTACTGTTTTCCAAAAAATCTGATGATTTTACCGTTTGATGAATTCGATGTAATTCTGGGTATGGATCGGTTGACGTTGCATGATGCTGTTGTGAATTGTAGAAAAAAGACTATTGAATTGAAATGTCAGAATGGTGAAATCATTCGAATTGAATCAGATGAGTCGAGTGAATTGCCTGTTGTGATTTCATCTATGTCAGCTCAGAGATGTGTGAGAAAAGGTTGCGAAGCTTATCTTGCTTATGTTTTAGATACAAAAGTGTCAGAATCGAAAATTAAATCAGTGCAAGTGGTCTGTGAGTATACGGATGTGTTTCTAAAAGAATTATCAAGGCTACCATCGATCAGAAAGGTTGAGCTTGAATTGAATTAGTACCAAGAACATCACCGATAGCTATAGCTCCGTACAGAATCGCTCCAACCGAATTGAAAGAGTTGAAAGCTTATTTGCAAGAGTTAACAAATAGAGGTTTTGCACGACCTAGTTTTTTGCCCTAGGGTGCACCAGTGTTGTTCGTAAATAAGAAATACGGATCAATGAGACTTTGTATTGATTATCATCAGCTCAACAAGGTTACAATAAAGAATAAGTATCCTTTGCCAAGAATTGATAATTTATTTGATCAGTTGAAAGGAGAAACAGTGTTTTCGAATATTTACTTGAGATATGGTTATTATCAGTTGCGAGTTAAAGATTCGAATGTTCCAAAAACTGCGTTCAGCATAAGGTGCGGGCATTATGAATTTCTTGTTATGTCTTTCGGATTAACTAATGCTCCTACAGTTTTTATAGATTTGATGAATCGAATCTTTAGACAGTTTTGAGACAGATTTGTTGTTATGTTCATTGACGATATTCTGGTCTATTCACTAGATGAGTCTGAGCATGTCGAGCATTTGAGGATTGTATTACAAACCCTAAGAGAAAAGCAACTATTTCCTAAATTCAGCAAATGTGAGTTTTGGCTCCGAGAAGTCAGATTTTTGGGACATATTGTTTCAGCTGCAGGCATACGAGTTTATCTGAGCAAGATTTTTGCAGTTGTTGACTGGAAACCACCGAGAAATGTATCCGAAGTCAGAAGTTTTCTGGGATTAGCTGGTTATTACTGATGTTTTGTTAAAGTATTCTCGGTGATTGTTATACCGATGACTAGATTGATACAAAAAGATGTGAAGTTCGAGTGGTCCGAAAAATGTCAACAGAGTTTTGAACAGTTGAAAACATTGCTAACTGAGGCACTAGTTTTGGTTCAACCTGAATCGGGTAAAGAATTTGTGATTTTTAGCGATGCGTTATGGAACGATTTGGGTTGTGTTTTGATGCAAGAGGGTAAAGTGATAGCTTATGCCTCTAGATAGTTAAAGCTGCATGAAAAGAATTATCTGACACACGATTTAGAGTTGCCCGCTATTGTGTTTGCATTGAAGATTTGGCGACAATATTTATATGGTGAAAAGTGTCATATCTTTACTGATCATAAAATTTTGAAGTATATAATGACTCAAAATTATTTGAATTAGCGACAACGAAGATGGCTCTAGTTGCTAAAAATTATCAGTTAGTGATTGATTACCATCTAGGGAAAGCAAACGTAGTTGCAGATGCTTTGAGTAGAAAATCTTTATTTTCTTTGAGAGCAATGAATACTCAGATAACCTTGTCTGGTCATGGTTCGGTTCTAGGAGAATTAAAAGCTAAACCGGTATTTCTTCAACAAATTTGTGAAGCTCAAAAGTTTGATATCGAGTTACAAGCTAATAGAGTACAGTGTGAGTCGAATAATGATTCAAACTATCAGAATGGATCCGATGATTGTTTAATATTTCGAGGTAAAATTTGCGTACCAAAGAATTCTGAGATTTGAAACATTTGTATTGGTGGTCGGGCATGAAACGAGATATTTCAGAGTTCGTGTCGAAATGCTTAATTTTTCAACAAGTCAAAGCTGAACACCTAGTGCCTTCGGGATTGCAACAACCAGTAATGATACCAGAGTAGAAATGAGATAGAGTTACGACGGATTTCGTATCAAGATTACCCCTGTCTCCGAAAAAAGAAAGATGTTATTTGGGTTGTCGTTGATCGACTGACAAAGTTTGTACATTTCATTCTGACACGTACAGACTTTTCACTTAATAAATTAGCTGAATTGTACATTTCAGGTATGGTTAGATTGCACAGGGTTCCAGTTTCGATTATTTTAGATAGAGATCAGAGGTTTACTTCGATTTTGGAAGAAATTGCAAGAAGCTCTGGGTACACAGTTGAACTTTAGTACCCATTTCTTCCACAAACCGACGGTCAGTCTAAGAGAGTAATTCAGATTCTCGAAGATATGCTTCATTGTTGTGTTTTAGAATTTGAAAGCAAATGGAAGAAATATTTACCATTGGTTGAATTTGCATAGAAAAATAGTTTTCAATCAAGCATAAAGATGGCACCGTATGAAGCATTGTATGGTCGTAAATGCCGAACTCCGTTGTATTGGACCGAGCTTAGGGAGAAAAAGATTCACGGGGTTAATTTAATTAGAGAGACTGAAGAAAAAGTGAAGGTAATTTGCGATAGTTTGAAAGCCGCTTCAGATCGACAGAAATCATATGCGGATTTAAAACGTAAAGACAATGAATTTTAGATGGGCGATAAAGTATTTCTGAAAGTATCTTCGTGGAAGAAAATTCTTCGATTTGGTTGTAAAGGCAAACTGAGTCTGCAGATTTATCGGGCCGTATGAGATTATAGAAAGAATAAGGCTAGTGGCATATCAGTTAGCGTTATCATAAGAGTTAGAAAGATCCATAATGTTTTTCATGTGTCGATTTTACGATGATATCGATTGGATCCATCGCATATCATTTCTCTGACAGAGATTGAAATTCAACCTGATATGATGTATAATGAAGAACCGATCAGAATTTTAGCTCGAGAGGTTAAAGAATTGAAAAATAAAAGCATAGCTTTGGTGAAAGTTTTGTGGAAACGTCACGGGTTGAAGAAGCTACGTGGGAACCCGATGAAGCTATGAGAAAACAGTACCCTAACCTCTTTTCTGGTAAGATTTTCAGGGACGAAAATTCCTAAGGGGGGAGAGTTGTAATAGCCCCTTTTTGGTCAAATCGGAACAGTGGTTTTGGGACCACAAATGTGAAGTTAAAATAATTATTTTATTATTATTTTAATTTCTACAAGATGATATTATGATTGTGTGAAAATTATGTTAAGAAATTTCATTGTTTGAGTGTTTAATTTAATAAAAAAGACTAAATCGAGTAAGGTGTAAAACTTGTGTTCTATTAGCTAAAGGTGTCTAATAGCTATAGAACTTTAAAGTAAAGGTCCTTAAGTGATAACTAACTCATTAGTGAGTTAATGGATGATAATGGTTTGGCATTTAGTGAAATAATTAATATTCATTAAGGTTAATTTGGTAAATTAGTTAATAAAGAATAATTATATAAAAGAAAAATCACATATCATCTTTTTATTTCTTCATCTTCAACCGAATATTCAAACAGAGGAAGCCATTTTTATGCATTTAGGTTTCGGTCACTTTGAGGATAAATTGGCAAGTGATTTTTGTCCCGTTTTTAATGGTTTCTATGTTTTTGATATCGTTGCTGCTTAATCTAGCTAGCCCAGGGACTATTTTGCAAAACTATTAAAGGTTTAGGGTTTTTCCATTGATGAATGTTGGTGTGTTTTGATGTTTGATGATAGAGAATGCATGCTTGTTGTTAGATAAACAATATTTGTTAAGTGATTTTTAGTAAAATGTCTAATTAGAGATTAAATTGTGAAAAATGTAAATTGTGTGGTTAAATTGTGAAATAAATAAAAAAAATGGACGCTAGGGATCTAATTGAAATTTGACTAGCATGGATTTTGGTTGAATTGCATGAATTTGTGATTTTATGAAATAAGGACTAAATTATAAAAATGTGAAATATTAGGGGCAAATGTGTAAAATTGCCTTAATGTATAATTTGGAATAAATTGAATAAGAGATTATTAAATAACTTAATTTTGATTATATTTAGATCAAGAAAGGCGAAATACAGACTTAGATTGGGGAAAGAACAAAGTTTTGGATTAATCGACTCGTTTCGCCGTTTTTACATTCGAGGTAAGTTCGTATGTTATAAGCTTTATTATAATTGTATTTTAAATGCTTTAATATTGCATAAATTGTGAGTACGACTCTACGGACATGTTCGACGATGATTCGACAAGTGAGAAATCCCGGTTGAACCTTAGGAATAGATTAGGATACGAATGACATGTCATTAGGGGTTATGTGATTTGGGTGTCGGTCTCAGACGTCCTACCAAAGGGTGAGTTATCCGGCATGTGTCATGGATACTGCCAACTTGTGTGAGTAGCACCGTGTAGCTCCGTCATGGCCGTCAGCTTGTGTGAACAGACCCGTTGATAGCTCGAGAGTGAGCATTATATGTGATACGAGATTGAGATAGCTTCGGCTATGTTTGTGGCACTTAAGGTGTGAGATTCCCGGGTATTCGATAGTATTCTGAATGGTTTAACGAGTAAATCAATGATGTGGATAAGTATGTATTTGATACGAGATGGCACAGGTATGTACATAAATCGTACAAGCATTGAATCTAAGAAATTTGTGAGTTTCACATTTTACTCTTATGGTTGAATATGTGGAAGGTTTGTGAGATAATATGAGATATATGTTGTTATATTCAATTGTATGAATTGTGTATTTATGGTTAATTGAATTTAATGCTATACTAACTTACTAAGCTTTATAGCTTACTTTGTTTATTTTTTGTGTTTTATAGTGAAATCAAAGCTAGCTCGGATTCGAGAATCGTCAGAGACTTCATCACACTATCCTACTATTACTTGGTACTTTTGAACTTAAGTAATTTGGGTATATGGCATGTATAGGATTATGGTCATTTTAATATATAGTTTGGTAATGACTTTGGTTATTTGAAATGTCTTGTAAATGTTAAGTATTTGGTTTTGTGTATAGCCATGAGAGTTGGCTTATTTTGGTTGATTAAGTTGTTTAAATAGATATGCAAATGACCTTTGTCTTGTGTTCATAATTGTTATATTAATGCTTGTGGTAAATGGTTGATGTTTGGGAAGTTATATTCTTGTGAGTTTGGGGAAAATGTTTCATGTTTGAAAGTGTCCATTTAGTTGAATTGTGAATGTGAATTTGGTGTAAATGTAATGGCCTATTTAGTTACTTGTGTGTAATGTGGATGATGGTATTGAACTAGTATGAATTAGGCTTGATTTAGTTGGTTTGAATGCCTATTTATACCATGTTTTGGTGTCATTTGGTTTGGTGTAGGTGTATGTGTGTGCAAATTTGGGAGGCAAAATGGCTTGGTAAATAGCCTATTTTTGTCCACACGGGCAAAGACACGGGCGTGTATCTCAGCTGTGTGTGACACATGGTCAGGTTACAATGCGGTGTGTCCCCTGGTGTTGAATTAGAAAACAAGTTAGTATGCTCCACATGGCCTAGCACACGGGCGTGTGACTTAGTCGTGTGGCATAAGTCAGTATACCCTACTGGTTTGGCAAGGCCTAGCACATGGCCTAGCACACGGGCGTGTGTGACCATATCTTAGGGCACACGGGAATGTGTGTTGGCCGTGTGACCCAAGTCAGAGAGTTACACGGGGTAAGACACAAGCTAGAACACGGCCATGTGATTCCAATTTGAATGTCCACACGGCCTGTGGCACGGGCGTGTCTTTGGCTATGTGAGACACACGGTCAGGCCACAAGGGCGTGTGTCCCCTGTAGTTTGAAAATTTTTCTAAGTTTTGTAAAAATTTCTTAAGATATCGATTTAGTCCCGAACCACCCCGAATGCATGTTTTGGGCCTCGTAGGCTCGTATTAGGGACGATGTGAATGATGTTGAATGATGATTATATGAAACTTTAAAATGTATATGAAATGTGTGTTTAATTGTATAGTAAGTTCAGTAATACTCTGAATCCCATTCCGGCGTTGAATACGTGTGAGGTGTGTTATACTGCCTATGAATGTTGCACATAATTCCATTAAATTTCATAAGTTTGAGTTTATTGATTTCAAGTCATTATATCTAGATTGGATAACAACAGCATCTTAACAGGTAAAATTCATTTTAGATTCATATCAATTCAATAAATAACATCAATGATTATTTTTTTGGTACCATTCTTTATCCTGTAGATTTTATTGGAGCGTTATCTAAGATTAGCATTGTTGTTCCAAAAGTTATTAAAAGGGAAAACCATTTTGCAGTGCATGTTAGAGATTAGAGATGTTGAGTATGTCATACGAACTTTAGTTTTCAATTCTTTACACTTATAATGTTTACCTTATTAACGTAATGTACAACTCTAATTTGTAGCGGGACCTCAGTAAACATCATCTATGGGACTCAATTATGCTCCATACAAAAGACGATATCTTAAATCAACAATTCATGTTGTCGATATCCTTATTACTTCAACAACTGTTAAAAAATTCAATGATTTGTTCATTAACCTTAATTTCTTAACAAGTCAATATTAATATTAGGTTACACATCACCACACAATACTTTCAATTCAATATAGGTAAATATAACATGTTGCCTATATGTGCCATGAAACTTTTCAAGAATCTAGATATCATTGAGGCTTCCATTTTGTTAAATAAGTAAAATATAGTCATTAATTAATTTCTTTCTTTCTAAAATTCAAATTAATAAGACGTTTCAAAACACGCAAAAAAAAAATTTAACATTTATATCCACATGTTTCATCGAAGGTATATTATTAATGTTCCAAACCATGAAGTTAGAGAATACATCACACCTACCAAGATTAGGCCAACTTTGTATGATACTATTTTCAAAAATAGGAGAAATATGTCAGACATATTCTGTACAATGTCAAATATTTCACAAAATGTATGCATTCCTATCTCTTACTTTCTCATATTTATGAACTCATAAATTCAAGTTTACACCAAAAATTTAAAATTGCACGGAGCAAGGAAAGTACAACTGTCATCGTACCTACTAACATGAGAAAAAAGAGAGTGTTAAATAATGTAATAGAAGCAAAGAGAGTTAAAACAAATGAAAACTTAAGACTAAGATCAAAGAAAATTAAATTTTATCTTGAAATTATGAAACAAATTAAAATTTTCATTTGAAGTCTTCCCGATGAACTAAAATTACAAAATAAGAAATAAAAAAATTTACGAGATACATCCACAAATGCTGAAAACCAAATCTAGAAATTTTGGATCCATCTATTTGATCTTATTGACTATAATCTTAATAGTGTGAGAAATATTTGTCGTTGCATGTATAAAGATGTTGTGTACGGTAACAAATCCATTTATTTGATTAACAGTATCAAGGATATATCACACTAGAACACTCTTAAACATTATTACAAATTTCTCAATAATTCAAACCTTATACATATTTTTTTTCAGTCTTTATCTGAGTAGAAAAGTTCTTCACAAATATGATCAACCATCCCAATGCAACTATTGAATTGGGTGTAAGTGAAACTGAGTTTGATACACCTGCTAAACAAATTTGCGCCCGAAACAATTAAATACACATACACATAACTAATTGAATTACATTTAAATTTCTACTTTGGTTTTCCTATTTATACATTTTACAATTTTGTATGACTATTTTTTTTTTATTTGTCAATGAATGTTAGAACGATGTACTGACCTGGAAATTACTTCATTATCTATCACTAAAGCCGAAGGGGAGGGAGTTGGATCAGAACTTGGAGTAGGGAGTGGTTGGGGAAAGTGGGCTAATTTGGGTCCAAAAAGCTACTAATGAAACTAATACAAATTGATTTGAGGCTTCACATTCATTATGTCTGAAAATGATTTGAATGGGAAAAGAAAGGGAATAATAGAAAAGATGCAATCGTTGTCATTGGAAATACTTCAGATCCTACAATGTAAAACCCTAATCTCACTTTAAGGTAAAAGCTTTTGAAAGAAGTGTGGTCAAAAACCCAGAATCCAGTTTTGCTTCATTCAACCCTTCTTTACTCAATCACTTCAAATTTATCTTTCTTTTTGACACTTGAAAATTTATGTTTCAACTTTGAATCCCAGTGAGGAAGAAAAAAACAAAAAGCTATTATGTCATTAAAAAACCCTTAAGAAATGCAAATAAAAAAAATTAATTAAACCTTTGTATTAAATTCGCACCAAATTAAACTCTTGTCGTTAACTAAAAAATTAATTAAGTTCAATCGTTAATAATTTTCATGATTGACCATATTAATCGTTAAAATAAATTGATTAATCAATTATATAATGACATGTGACAACTTCTAGTTTAATATAATATTTTTCATAAAATGATTAAAAATTATAAAGAATAAGGAAAAAATTATCAAAGAGTGTTAAAATTATTAAATATTAAAAATAAAAATTAATATAAACTTATAAATATTATAAATATTATCAAAATATAAAAGAAATTTAATAAATTATAAAAAAATATCAAATCAATAAAGCATGTAACTATTTAAAACAATAAATACATAAAAATATAATAGTAAAATTATATTTTAACTCTTATAAAATATATATTTTAATTTTCACCCATTAAAATTTTTTTTGGCCGCTGACCAAAATATAATTAACAAATTTATCTACACTTGAATTAAGAAAATCTAAGGATTTATTTATATGATTCAATTATATGTCAGAACAAGAGGAAGGGAGAAAGGAGGAGGAGATAAAGGAGAAAATGAAGGTTGGAGGAAGTGGGATAATGAGCCGCGAGTCATTTGAGTTGTCAGAAATGGATTTTCAGTATATGAATCAGGTATTTTTTTTAGTTGAATTATTTGCTGTTTACTTCAATAACACTGCAACCTTTGAAATATAGTGGAAATTTTTCTAAAAGGCGTAGTTGGATTCACCTGTAGGCCAATAACTGGACTGCGTAGCATCCATTGTTCTGTCATTGGATTCGACACTAAAGTTTGATGATGTCATTGTCAATTTTATAGCTTTTGCCTTTTGGGGCTACACACTAAGCTGATGTTAGAAGTATACAGTGTTTCATTTTTTTAAAGTTCAATTTCGCTAACATTTAAAATTATATTAATATAAGATTTTTTATTATATAAGTAATTTTCAAAATTTGTCATGTATTTTTTATAGGACACTTAATTTATATTATATAAAATTTAAATCTATTATTATATTTTTTTGAAAAATTTTACTTTTATATATTATTATTTCTTGTTAATTTTTTATTTTTATATATTTTAAATTTATTATTATATTTTTAAAATATTTATTATTTTATATATTTCTTTGAGTTTTTACAATTAAGATCAAATTGAGATTATTTGTAATTTTAAGGGTTATTTTTAAAATCATGACTAATTTGATATAATATGTAAAATTTGATAATTAAATTATTGTTATACTAATTTTTAATTGACATGTCAACTTTTTATTTGTGATTTTAACTAAAGTAATTAAAATAACCGAATTACGTAACACAGTACTTAAATTACAAAATTATTTTATTTTAAATATCTAAAATATTTTTTATAATTAAGTGAATACTAATTTTAATTACCCAAGTAAAATTAATGATGGCATTAATATAAAATTATTTAAATAATACGAATGCAATTTCTTAAAATTTGACAATACAAACTTGTTTATCGAATTAAAATAGCAAAATAATTTATTTTATCGAAGAACATATACTTCGCTAAATGTTTTTTTTTTTTTTTTGAAAATATGCTTTGTTAAATGTTAGATTTCAAAAGTTCATACAATAATATTATTTTTCAATAATTATACTTGAGTGCACCGCTATCGAATATATAGAATTTAAATTACTTAAATTTATAGAAATTATTATTTTTTATTATAACATGAAAGGTTTTATCAGTATAAAAAGTGGGTAATTTACCTAAAAATACCAAAAAATAATAAATTTACGGAAAAAGGTCGAAATTTGGAATATTTATGAAAAATGGCCATTTTCCCACAAAAAGCGTCCACGTTAGCGCGTTTTGTGGGGAGAAAGTAGGAAAGTGCTCCCCCAAGGGCGCGCTTTTGCCCTCCTTCCCTGTTTAATTTTCAGCTATTTTTAGTATTAGGGTATGAATTTTTAAGGTTTGAGCTAGGGTTTATGATTTTTTAGGGTCGTTAGATTTAGGGTTATTAGGGGAAAATTAATGGAGTAGATTATAAGGTTAATTAAGGTTTAGTAAAAATATGTTTAGGGTTTTGGGCAAAGTATAGTAGCAAAATAAAAATTATTTGAATTTTTTTAACAGTTGTATCTGGCAAAATAATTTTGAGAAGACGTTTCTGAACAAATAGTGCCGAAAACGCTTCAAGCGGGATGCACTTTGTCGGAAGAAGTCTGAAAAGAGCTCCCACGTGGACGCTCTTTTGCTGTAGTAGTCTCCGATAAAATAATTTTGAGAAGAAGTTTCTGAACAAATAGTGCCCAAAACGTTTCAAGCAGGATGCACTGTCAGGAAGAGTATTGAAAAGAGCTCCCACGTGGACGCTCTTTTGCTACAATAGTCTCCGGTAAAATAATTTTGAGAAGAAGTTTATGAAAAAATAGTGTCCAAAATGCTTCAAGAAGGATGCACTATCAGGAAGGGTACTAAAAAGAGCTCCTACGTGGACGCTCTTTTGCTACAGTAGTCTCCGGTAAAATAATTTTGAGAAGACGTTTCTGAACAAATAGTGCCTAAAACGCTTCAAGCAAGATACACTGTCAGGAAGGGTACTGAAAAGAGCTCCCATGTGGACGCTCTTTTGCTACAGTAGTCTGTCGCAATCCTTAGACTATAAATCAGCCAAGTTTCATGCTCAGGTTTCATAAAATAAATTGAGGCAAAAGAAAAATAGAAACTGAAAATGAGTGAACGTGTTAATACTGTTATTTATTACGATGGTGAAGTTTGTGACACCGAAAATAATGTTGTTTTTTTATCGGAGAACACAGCGCGATTGGGTTTTAATCGAAACATAGATTTGTTAGAACTTCGCAAAAGAATTAGGCATAAAATATTCGAAACAACGCCAATGAAAGTTCAGTCTATTAAGTATATATTTTGTGCTTCGGTTGATCCGGTGATATATGAATCATTCGACACCAAAAGTCCTCGAAGCTTTGAGGCAATGATGGAGACTCATCTTGCCAGTGGATCACCCTATCTTGAGGTATATGTACAATTTTCATCGCCAAGTGATCTTCCTTCGACCTTAACATCTACTTCTGTTCGAGGGAAATACACGACCCCAAGCCGACACTCTGTTAGTAGGAGGCAGAATACGGAAGTGCCCGTATTTGGTGGTAGTATGGAAAACATAACCCCTGCACGACACTCGGTTGGTGGATGGGACATGCATATCCTTCCTTCGACAGTCAATGATAGAAATGCGTATTGGGGAACGTCATCAACTTCTAGTGGTTGGCAATTCACATATGATTGGGAACGTTACTAAAGATGTTTAAGGAGGGATAATGTACTCCTTACGACATCCATCGGTGAGGGGTCCTCGTTCGTTGAAGATTATAGTGGGTCGGATGATGAGTCCGATGTGGATCCACCTTGAGAGCCCGGGTCTGATGGTGCAAAAGTTGGATTATTTTTTGAACCGGAGCCAGTTCTAACAGTACTTAAAGATGTTGAAGGCGGTTCAGACGAAGAAGAAGAAGATCCACTATTCAAGGCATACTCGCCTCCAACCCACATGCATAATGTCGATCTATTATCTAAAGATGATGCATTAGAGTTTCCTGAACTACCACACCGGACGCGTGAACGTACAAGTTCATCGTTGGATTCGGCCAAATTAGAAGTTGGTAACGAGTTTTCCAACAAGGATGCTTTTCTTTGTGCATTGAAACAATACAGCATCAAGAACGGGGTTAACTACAACATGGTTAAATCTAAGCTCGATAAGAACGAGGCGAAGTGTGCAGTGCAAGATGGTACATGTTCATGAAAAATAATGGCCTCGTTGAGGAAAAGGACAGGCTTATGGGTGATCAAAAAGTACAAAGGTCCACATACATGTCTTGCCAGGACAGTATCACTATGTGTTCAATGTTTTTGAATAATACTAATATTACGTAATGTTGCATTATTTAACGTAATTCGCTGACATGTGTTACATAAGATCATCCGAAGATGGATTCAAAGATGTTGGTTGACTTAATAATATCGAATGTGAAGGCCGATCCCAAGACTACAGTGCCAACATTAATTGGCAATATTCGTAGCCAATTGGGGTATACGCCCTTTTACAGGAAGACTTGGATAGCCAAGCAGAAGGCGTTGAAAAAGTTGCATGGTCGGTGGGACGCTTCATATAATAAAGTGTGGCAGTGGTGTAAAGTGCTGGAGAGATATGTCCTAGGCAGCATAATAGATATTGAAATGGAATCGGCATACTACAACGATCGTTTGCTCTGTGGATGCGTAGTGTTCAAGCGTCTTTTTTGGACATTTAAGTAATGCCGAGATGCATTTATATATTGCAAGTCATTGTTACAAATTGACGGTACCTTTATGTATGGTACATATACGCATCGGCTATTGCTAGTGTGGCACAAGATGGCAGTGGGAGAATCCTTCCGATTGCATTTACAATAACACCGAGAGAGTCAGCTGATGACTGGGATTTCTTCCTATCTAGGTTAAGGAGGCATGTTTGCCCCCAACCTGATATCTGCGTTATATCATATCGGGGCCCTGTAATACTAGCCGCAATAGAGCGACAGGGAAGCCTGTGGCATCGCACACACCATCGATATTACCTAAGGCATGTTGCGTTCAACTACCACGGGCAACATCGATCTACAAGTCAACGACGGCAAGTGACCAATATGGGTATGTAATGTAATATCTATTAATATAATTTCATTTGTAATATTCAATTTATTCTTAATTGAAGAGTGGTATGTAATATTCGCTATCAACTTATATTGGCAGGGTACGAGATCAATAAGGACCGTTTTCACGAGACGTTGGCCAGTTTGCGATCAGTTAATGAAAAAGGCGCAAACTACCTATGTAATATTCCTTTCGAGCAGTTGACACAAGCATACGACGGTGGCCTACGATATGGTTATATGACCTCAAACCTGGCCGAATGCATAAATTCTATTCTAAAAGGAACGCGTTATTTGCCGATAATATCGGTTGTGCGAGAGACATATTTTCATTTAGCGGCACTATTTTCGAAGCGAGTAGCGAGTTATAAAGGCTAAATGCAAGGAGGCCATGTATAGTGCGCGAAGGTCTTACGAGAAATTAACAGGGGGAAGGCACGGGCCAACATCATGCACACAGTGTGTCACAATCGTGACAACTTATGGTTTCATGTGACGGAGTTTGACAGACCGAACCAATGTACTGTTGGCGGGCAGTATCGTGTACACTTGATAAATAGGACCTGCGACTGTGGGATATTTGATGCACTTCATTACCCATGCGCTTATGTACTTGCGGCTTGTCAGAATCTTCATCTTAATCCCATGAGCTATGTCGACGAAGTGTATAAAATAGAGAACATGTACAACGTGTGGAGACATGTATTCCCACCAGTCCCAGATGAACGTAAGTGGCCGTCGGTATCGCTTGCACCGTATAAGCTGTTACCAGATAGACAACTGAGGCGCAAACCAAAAGGTCGACCTTACTCGACTAGAGTACGTAACAATATGGATATCTGAGAAACGACCAACCAACGTAGGTTGCGCGGATGGTGTAGGAGCCCAGGCCATACATCTCGCTCGTGTCCAAATCGGAATAGTTGACAGTCTTCTTAACTTTTTTTGTCTCTTAATGTCTATGTAAATCCTATTTATTTGTTGATGAAAACGGTGAACTTTTATAAAATGACTAATTTGGAAAAAAAAACTTTAAGTTACAATAAAAAATAAATATTGGACTTTTATTTTATAATTAAATTACAATAAATAAAATAAAAACAACTTTTATTTTATTAAATATATTAAAATTAAATGACAATAAAAAGTACACAATTTCTATTTTATTCAAGATATTAAAATTAAATTAAAGAAAAAATTAAACAACTATTATATTATTAAATATATTAAAACTAAATTACAAAAATAAAAATAATAAACAACTTTTTATTTTATTAAATATATTAAAATTAAATTACAATAAAAATAAACAATTTCTATTTTATTAAAGATATTAAAATTAAATTAAAGAAAAAAATAAACAACTATTATATTATTAAATATATTAAAACTAAATTACAAAAAATAAAAATACAAAACAAATTTTATTTTATTAAATATATTAAAATTAAATTACATATAAAAAATAAACAACTTCTATTTTATTGAAGATATTAAAATTAAATTACAAACACAAATAAAAATAACTTTTATTTTATTAAAAATAAAAAATTATATTACAATTAAAAATAAAAAGCCTCGTCTGAATCAATGTTGATGCTTGGGTCGGCGGGGTCGTGGAACCTCAAGGGATTCAGTTCCTCCAAAGAAGGGTGCAGTTGTGGGTGTTGGGAGGATGACCCACCTTGATAAAATAACGATCGCGAGGTGTTTACATAAACCACTACGGGGTGTCAATCCCGTATGGCAAAGGAGACTGGTAAAAAGAAGTGCTCCCCGACGGCGCCTCCTGTGATCCCTCACGCGACGACGGCCTCAAGATCGGCTGGCCAGTCAGGGTATTCGGGAACGGACTCGAACCGGGCCATGCATTCCAACCTGGAAAGGCTGTGATGTCGATGTCGTCGGCTGAAGTGATGGGCCCGGTGACTGTGTGGGTACTGTTGATGGGCCCGGTGACTGTGTCGATGCTGTTGATGGTCCCGTCTCATCACCCATTCTCTTTGGATTTAAAGGGCCCCATCGTTCCCTTTGTTCACAAAGTTGCCGTCGCCTCTCCTCTTCTGACAACAAATGCGGCTTGCCATGGATCCTAAACCATGGCATGTATTCCGGCACGCACGCTAACTCAGGAACGACGATTGGTTCCCGGATAGGTAAATAGTCATACAGGTTCTCCCACATCTCGATATATGATGACCAAAATCTTGGTCAATTCATGTGCAACTGCAGTAAGTGACTTTGTGCTCATCATCGAGCACCTCAGGTGGCACGGGAATCGGTTGTCGGAATCCAAATTGTCGCAAAACCCGATCTGACTGGTGCATCTCCACGGTGGCATAGTTGATTAATGGGACCTTCACATGCTAAATGTTTAGATTTTGCAAGAACTCCTCCGGAATTATTGCCCGAATTGCCGGATCCTCGTACGATGTCCATTGAAACTATATTAACATGACCAAAATATTAGTTATATACATAATACTAAACACTAAATACGAAATTTGAAACTTACTTGTGATTCCGACTGTTGGTCTAATAAAAGTCGTATATCTTCAAGCGAGGTAGGTATTCCAGCATAACTCGCCGAATGGTTCCACTTAATTAAATAAATTTTTAGCATACAATTATACTATAAATCTACGTAATAATTGTAAAATATAATATTAAATTTACCTCGTTATCAGTGAGAATGTATATAGGTGGTCGAGTCGAGGACGTAAAAATGGAAATCGAAACCATGTCTATGACTACAGTAGTGATAAGCAACCTCTGATTTTCGCTTTACTGGCCGCATCGCCTCGCACATCTCCCGATACAACTTTGATAGCACGGTAGACCTCCAACTCAATTCACCGGCTGCTCTAAAATCAACAAGTTTCAGCAGCCATCTCAAGTGTACGAGGTTTCTAGACAGGTTCGGCATCAGATAGCCTCTAATTATCTCGAGAATGTATGTCCGAGCATACCGTATTCTTTCTATTTTGGTCGAACCATCATTTGGCTCTGGGAATGTGTCTCGTAACCAGGCCATCTCGATCCGACCTCCATGAATGTTATTCGAATGGCACCTAGAAGCTCGTAGCATACGGCAGTCCAATCGGTAGAAGTTGCGGACCCGGTAACTACGGACCCATCCACCGGCAATCCCAATTGCAACTGCACATCTTCTAGAATGATAGTACACTCTCCGCTTGGAAGATGGAAAGTGTGCGTCTCGGGTCTCCACCTCTCTATCAACGCACTGATTAAGTTCGGCTCCAACTTGCACCTACGGCCTATCGTGGCCACGTGCCAAAAATCTGCTTCCCGCAGGTAATTCTCGATCAACGGGGATGGGGGACCATGCAGATTGCGAATATAGCATTGCAACACCTGATCTACATACTGTTTAAAAAATTATAAAATAAAAATTAATTAAAATTGCATAAACCTAAAAAATTTTAAATAGTATTGAAAAATTAAAATTAAAACTTACTATTTGCATATGATCGACGGAGATGTGCTTATCGTCTAGACGAATTAATTCCCCAGCCATTGGTAATACGATCGAATATTTTATAATTTATCAAAAAATATATTAAAAATTTAAAAAGGGCTTTTTTGTAAATATTAAAGGACTATTTTTGAAATTTGAGAGTAAGTTTCAAGGACTTTAAGAGAATTTCGATAGGAATTTGAGAGAAAGTTGAGAGAAAGATGATAGAGGACTAATGTGTGAAAAAATAAAAGGTTGGGGGTTTTATAGGGTTTTTTACTGTTGTAGAGAAAGCGCATTGGGAGCGCTTTCTACCACATCGACAAGCGTCCTCTTGTCGTCAGCGCTTTGTTGATGTGGCAAAAGCTCCCCTAAGGGCTCGCTTTCTTTTCCTACAAAACGCGTGGCGTGGACGCGCTTTTGTGGGAAATGGCCATTTTCAAATATTCCGATTTCGCCCTTTTAGTAAATTTATTATTTTTGGTATTTTTGGGTAAATTACCTAAAAGCTCTTAAAAATCAAAATTTAAGTAAGTCCTTTCACTTAATTTGTACTCAATTGAATTTTGTCATTAATTAAAAAATTAATTAAAATTTTTCATTAATGGTTTCGCTTTGATCATGTTGATCATTAAAATTAATCAACAAACCAATCAAATGATGACACTTAACAACTTTTAATTTAATTTTTATTTTTAATAAAATTATAAAATTTTAAAAATATTTTTAAAAATTATATAAACTTGTAAATATTATAAAATTATAAAACTTATATATATTATAAATATTATAAAAATTACAAATAAAAATTATAAAAGGTCTTTTATTGCTTCCTCATTTTAAAAATTAAACCTTAAAATCAAAATAAACACATGACGTCAGACTAATTGTTAGATAAACAAGAACAACCTTCAAATCGTTGAGGTCATTTTATGTTAAATTAAATATTCGAACCTTCCACGAATAAAATAACAATTTTATCTTTAATTTATTTTTTATTTTTATTTTTATCTTTAATTTTATAAACCTTGCTAAATATTCTACGTTATAAAGTATTTTCGAAGTTTAATTAATTAATATATGTCTGAATGTGAAAACTCTGGGAATGGCGTCAACGTTTAATTAATAAGCCTAAGGATTGGGTAAACGATGAGCCGCAACGGCAGTCATGGGCAAAGGGCAAGGGCTCAAAGTCAAAGGTAAGCAATTGAAATGACCAACCATAAGAACCTAATTTAATACACTTTTTCTAGTGACTAAAAAGAAACTCTATTTTTTCAATCATTAACCCCTGTATTTTACTCTAACTTATGCATTTTAATTTAGCTTAGGGGTCCGCTTACCAAAAAAATAAAAATTTTAATTGAATCTTACCTAAAAACAATTAACTTATTCTTTTCCTTAATAAAAATCATTAATTATTCGATTTCATAATTAAAAGTACTAATATGATTGATGAAAGCTATCAAAAAATAACACGTGACATGTTATGTGAAAGAATGATGACGTGACATGCCATGTTGTCCACATAAATTTCAGATCAAATATTAACTTAAAAATTTGTAGTCAAATTTTATTGATAATGTAAAAAAAATAGTTACAACCTCTCAAGTTTCTTAAAAACAAATAAATCGCTTGATTCTTCTTTTTGTTTTGGCTTCAATCTAATTCATCTAAACTTGATCATGTGAGTTATTTCAAATGTTGTGTTGAAATGTTCTTAAAATTAGTTTGGATCTCCTTTCTTTAGTTAAATTGGATTGAAAAGTGGCTTTCTTTAATAATAGTTTTTAACTCTCTCTTCATGATTGAACTAGATCAAAAGATAAATTTTTTTCAAAACGAGTATGGTGTTTGTAAAAATTTCTACAAAGATTTCTATAAAGAGCCTTTAGACTTCATGAACTTGTATATGTATAGAATAACTTGAGGTAATCTCCTTTATCGTGTCATACACTTGAATAAAAGAAAGTGTTTAACTTCTTCATTTGAATGTTCTACAGAAATAGAGACAAAATAATCATTTCATATTATCAATTAATTATTTTATTTTTAATTAATGATAACATATTTTGATTATTTATCTCTTAATTAATTTAAATTAATTAGATAAAAATAATTATGACATAATATATGATATCATCACTTTTACCGATGGTAATTTTGACATAACCCACAATAATTTTGACTTGACACACGGTGCTTTGTAATTAGTTCAAAAATTTCTTTGTCTACACACCTTAGCAAAAATGAAATTTAAAGTTTTTTTAAAATTAATAAAAATTAATAAATTTTACATTTATAATAAACTTGGACTAATGGTTGTCCAAGTTCATTTGAATATGGACAATTAATTTATACAAATTAATTCTAGATGAGTGCAAAACTATAAATATATATATATATATATATTAAAAATCATAGAAAGGTTAATAATTATTTAACAATTATAAAATATTAAAATATTAAAAAAGTATTATAATTTATAAAAGTGTTCAACATAAAATGGGTACCTAAACTTGTCCACTTCTCCCAAATTGATACTTAAGGTTTTTTTTGTCCTAGATTGGTACCTTAATTTTTTCTGCGTCAACTAGTTTAATTTTTTTTAACGCCATTAAATATGATATAGGTGGCAGAATAAAATTGTGACACGTGGCATGATGTCATAATTTATTTTTTATCACTTTTTCTTTTTTTTCCTTTTCCCTTTTCTTTGGGCAATTTACTCAAAAATATCAAAAATATAATAAATTTACGAAAAAGAACCGAAAAATGGAATATTTACGGAAAAATGGCCATTTCCCCACAAAACGCGTCCACTCAATGCGTTTTGTGGGGAAAGAAGAAAGAGCGCATTGGGGGCGCTTTACGCCACATCGACAAAGCGCCTCGACGACGACGCTTTTGTCGATGTGGCAAAGCGCTTCCCCAAGGGCACGCTTTTGTCCTCCTTTCCCGTTTGATTTTCAGCTGTTTTTAGTGTTAAGGTATGAAATTTTAAGGTTTCAAGGCTATGGTTTATGATTTTTTAGGGTCGTAAGATTTAAGGTTATTAGGAAAAAATTAATAGAGTAGATTATAGGGTTAATTAGGGTTTAGTAAAAATATGTTTAGGGTTTGGGCAAAATATAGTAGCAAAATAGAAATTATTTAAATTTTTTTAACAGTTGTATCTGGCAAAATAATTTTGAGAAGACGTTTCTGAACAAATAGTGTCCAAAACGCTTCAAGCAGGATGCACTGTTAGGAAGGGTACTGAAAAGAGCTCCCATTGGACGCTCTTTTGCTACAGTAGTCTCCAGTAAAATAATTTTGAAAAGACGTTTCTGAACAAATAGTCCGAAAACGCTTCAAGCAGGATGCACTGTTAGGAAGGGTACTGAAAAGAGCTCTCACGTGGACGCTCTTTTGCTACAGTAGTCTCCTGTAAAATAATTTTGAGAAGACGTTTCTAAACAAATAGTGTCCAAAACACTTCAAGCAAGATGCACTGTCAGGGAGGGTACTGAAAAGAGCTCCCACGTAGACGCTCTTTTCCTACAGTAGTTTGTGGCAATCCTTAGACTATAAATCAGCCAAGTTTCATGCTCAGGTTGCATAACATAAATTTAAGCAAAAGAAAAATAGAAACTGAAAATGAGTGAACATATTAATGTTGTTATTTACTACGATGGTGAGGTTTGTGACACCGAAAATGGTATTGTTTTTTATCGAAGAACACAGCGCGACTGGTTTTTAATTGGAACATAGATTTGTTAGAACTTTGCAAAAGAATTAGGCGTAAAGTCTTCGAAACAATGCCAATGAAAGTTCAGTCTATTAAGTATAGATTTTGCGCTTCGGCTGATCTAGTGAGATATGAATCATTTGACATCAAAGGTCCTCGGAGCTTTGGGGCAATGGTGGAGACTCATCTTGCTAGTGGATCACCCTATCTTAAGGTATATGTACAATTTTCATCGCCAAGTAATCTTCCTTCGATCTCAACATCTACTTCTGTTCAAGGAGAATACACGACCCCAAGCCGACACTCTATTAGTGGAGGCAGAATACGGAAGTGCCCGTGTTTGGTGGTAGTATGGAAAACATAACCCCTACACGACACTCAATTGGTGGATGGGACATGCATATCCTTCCTTAGACAGTCGATGATAGAAATATGTATTGGGGAACGTCATCAACTTCTAGTGGTTTTCAATCCATATATGATTGGGAATGTTACGAAAGATGTTTAAGGAGGGATAATGTACTCCCTGCGACATCCACCGGTGAGGGGTCCTCGTTCGTTGCAGATTATGGTGGGTCGAATGATGAGTCCGATGTGGAACCACCTCGAGAGCCCGGGCCCAATGGTGCAGAAGTTGGATTATTTTCTGAACCGGAGCCAGTTCCAACAGTACCTGAAGATGTTGAAGGCGGCTCAGACAAAGAAGAAGAAGATCCGTTATTCAGGATGTACTCCCCTCCAGCCCATATGCAAATGTTGATCTATCTCAAGACGATGTATTGGAGTTTCCTGAACTACTACACCGGACGCGTGACCGTACAAGTTCGTCTTTGAATTCAGGAAAATTAGAAGTTGGTAACGAGTTTTCCAACAGGGATGCTTTTTTTGTGCATTGAAATAATACAGCATCAAGAACGAGGTTAACTACCACATGGTTAAATCCAAGCTCGATAAGTATGAAGCGAAGTGTGCAGTACAAGATAATACATGTTCATGGAAAATCATGGCCTCGTTGAGGAAAAGGATAGGCTTGTGGGATATCAAAAAGTACAAAGGTCCACATACATATCTTGCTGGTACAGTATCATTATGTGTTTAATGTTTTTTAATAATACTAATATTACGTAATGTTGCATTATTTAACATACTTCGTTGACAGGTGTTACATTAGATCATCCGAAGATGGATTCAGAGATGTTGGCTGACTTAAAAATACCAACTGTGAAGGCCAATCCTAAGACTACAGTGCCGGCCTTAATTGGCAATATTCATAGCCAGTTGGGGTACACGCCCTCTTATAGGAAGACTTGGATAGCTAAGTAGAAGGCATTGGAAAAGTTGCATGGTCGGTGGGACGCTTCATATAATGAAGTGTGGCATTGGTGTCAGGTGCTGGAGAGATATGTCCCAGGCAGCATAACAGACATTGAAACAGAACCGGCGTACTACAATGATCATTTGCTCCGTGGATGCGCAGTGTCCAAGCGTCTTTTCTAGACATATAAGCAATGCCGAGATGCATTTATATACTGCAAGACATTGGTACAAATTGACGGTACCTTTATGTATGGTAGATATAAGCATCGACTATTGCTAGCTTTGGCACAGGATGGCAGTGGGAGAATCTTTTTGATTGCGTTTGCAATAACACCGGGGGAGTCAGCTGATGACTGGGATTTCTTCCTATCTAGGTTAAGGAGGCATGTCTGCCCCCAACCTGATATATGCGTTATATCGGATCGAGGCCCTGGAATACTAACCGTAATAGAGCGACAAGGAAGCCTGTGGCATCACACACACCATCGATATTGCCTAAGGCATGTCGTGTCCAACTACCACGGGCAACATCGATCTACAAGTCAACGACGGCAAGTGACCAATATGGGTATGTAATATCTATTAATATAATTTCGTTTGTAATATTCAATTTATTCTTAATTGAAGAGTGGTATATAATATTCGTTATCAACTTATATTGGCAGGGTACGAGATCAATAAGGACCGTTTTCATGAGATGTTGGCCAGTTTGCAATCAGTTAATGAAGAAGGCACAAACCACCTATGCAATATTCCTTTCGAGCAGTGGACACAAGCATACGACGGCGGCCTACGATATAGTCATATGACCTCAAACCTGGCCGAATGCATAAATTATGTTCTAAAAAGAACGCGTCATTTGCCGATAACATCGGTTGTGCGAGAGACATATTTTCGTTTAGCGACACTATTTCCAAAGCGAGCAGCGAGTTATAAAGGCCAAATGCAAGGAGGCCATGTATGGGGCGTGAAGGTCTTGCAAGAAATTAACAGGGGGAAGGCACGGGCCAACACTATGCACACAAAGGTGTCACGATCGCGACAACCTATGGTTTCGTGTAATGAGTTTGACGATCAACCAATTTATTGTTGGCGGCGAAGATCGTACGCTTGATAAATAGGACTGCGATCGTGAGATATTTGATACACTTCGTTACCCATGCGCTCATGTACTTGCGGCTTGTCAGAATCTCCGTCTTGATCCCATGAGCTATGTCGACGAAGTGTATAAAATAGAGAACATGTACAACGTGTGGAGACACGTATTCCCACCAGTCCCAGATGAACGTAAGTGGCCGTCACTATCGCTTGCACCGTATAAGTTGTTGTCGGATAGAAAACTGAGGCGCAAACCAAAAGGTCGACCTTGCTCGACTAGAATACGCAACAATATGGATATCCGAGAAACGACCAACCAACGTAGGTTGTGCGGATGGTGTAGGAACCCAGGCCATACGTCACACTTGTGTCCAAATCGGATTAGTTGACAGTCTTCTTAATTTTTTGTCTCTTGGTGTCTATGTAAATCCTATTTATTTGTTGATGAAAACGGTGAACTTTTGTAGAATGACTAATTTGAAAAAAAAACTTTAAGTTACAATAAAAAATAAATATTAGACTTTTATTTTTATAATTAAATTACAATAAAATAAAATTAAACAATTTCTATTTTATTAAAGATATTAAAATTAAATTACTAAAAAAATAAACAACTATTATATTATTAAATATATTAAAACTAAATTACAAAAATAAAAATAAAAAACAACTTTTATTTTATTAAATATATTAAAATTAAATTTCAATAAAAATAAATAATTTATATTTTATTAAAGATATTAAAATTAAATTAAAGAAAAAATTAAATAACTATTATATTATTAAATATTTACAATAAAAATAAACAATTTCTATTTTATTAAAGATATTAAAATTAAATTAAAGAAAAAATTAAACAACTATTATATTATTAAATATATTAAAACTAAATTACAAAAATAAAAATAAAAATAACTTTTATTTTATTAAATATATTAAATTAAATTACAATAAAAATAAACAATTTCTATTTTATTAAAGATATTAAAATTAAATTAAAGAAAAAATTAAAAACTATTATATTATTAAATATATTAAAACTAAATTACAAAAAATAAAAATAAAAACAACTTTTTATTTTATTAAAATTAAAATTAAATTACATATAAAAAATAAACAACTTCTATTTTATTGAAGATATTAAAATTAAATTACAAACACAAAAAAACTTTTATTTTAGTAAAAAATAAAAAATTATATTACAATTAAAAATATAAAAGCTTATCCGAATCAATATTGATGCTTACCGAAATCAAGATACACACGGGTGGTCAAGGTTATTATCTGTTGGATTCCTTATTCTTCTAGATTCCTATGGGGTCGTGGAACCTCGTGCGAGGATTCAGTTCCTCCGGCAGTGGAGTGCAGTTATGGGTGTTGGGAGGATGACCCACCTTGATGAAATAATGACTGCGAAGGTGTTTGCATAAACCACGATGGGGGTGTCTGAATCCCGTATGGCGAAGGAGACTGGTAAAAAGAAGTGCTCCCCGACGACGCCTCCTGTGATCCCTCACGCGACGACGGCCTCAAGATCGGCTGGCCAGTCGGAGTAGTCGGGAATGGACTCGAACCGGGCCATGCATTCTAACCTGGGGTGGGACTAGGAAAAGGAAACTTATATGGGTTAGGATACATATAAGGGCTAGGGTACGCACCTGGCATAAAGGCCAAAGGCTGTGATGTCGGTGTCGTCGGCTAAAATGATGGGCCCGGTGACTGTGTCGGCGTTGTTGATGGTCCCGTCTAATCACCCCTTCTCCTTAGATTTAAAGGGCCCCGTCGTTCCCTTTGTTCACGAAGTTGTCGTCGCCTTTTTTTTTTTACAACAAATATGGCTTACCATGGATCCTAAACCATGGCATGTATTCCGGCACGCACGCTAACTCAGGAACTACGATCGGTTCCCGGATAGGTCAATAGTCATTCCGGTTCTCCCATATCTCGATATATGCTGACCAAAATCTTGGCCAATCCGTGTACAACTGCTGTAAGTCGACTTTATGCTCATCATCGAGCACCTCAGGTGGCACGAGAATCGGTTGTCGAAATTCAAATTGTCACAGAACCCGATCTGACCGGTGCATCTCCATGGTGGCATAGTTGATCAATGGGACCTTCACATGCCAAATGTTTAGATTTTGCAAGAACTCCTCCGGAATTACTGCCCGAATTATCGGATCCTCGTACGGTGTCCATTGAAACTATATTAACATGACCAAAATATTAGTTATATACATAATACTAAACACTAAATACGAAATACTAAATTATAAATACGAAATTCGAAACTTACTTGTGATTTCGACCGTTGGTCTAATAAAAGACGTATATCTTTAAGCGAGGTAGGTATTCCAACATAACTCGCCGAATAGTTCCACCTAATTAAATAAATTTTTAGCATACAATTATACTATAAATCTACGTAATAATTGTAAAATATAACATTACATTTACCTCATTATCAGTGGGAATGTATATGGGTGGTCGAGTCGAGGACGTAAAAATGGAAATCGAAACCGTGCCCATGACTACAGTAGTGATAGGCAACCTCTGATTTTCGCTTTACTCAGCCGCGTTGTCTCGCACATCTCCCGATACAACTTTGATAGCACGGCAGACCCCCAACTCAATTCACCGGTTGCTTTAAAATCAACAAGTTTCAACAGGCATCTCAAGTGTACGAGGTTTCTAGACAGGTCCAATATTAGATAGCTTCCAATTATCTCGAGAATGTATGCCTGAGCATACCTATTTCGGTCGAACCATCATTCGGCTCCAGGAATGTGTCTCGTAACCAGGTCATCTCGATCCGACCTCTATGAATGTTATCCGGAATGGCACCCAGAAGCTCGTAGCATATGGTGGTCCAATCGGTAGAAGTTGCGGACCCGGTGACTACGGACCTATCCATCGGCAATCGCAATTGCAACTGCACATCTTCCAGAGTGATAGTACACTCTTCGCATGGAAGATGGAAAGTATGCGTCTCGGGTCTCCACCTCTCTATTAATGCACTGATTAAGTTCGGCTCCAACTTGCACCCCCAGCCTATCGTGGCCACATGCCAAAAACCCGCTTCCCGCAGGTAATTCTCGATCAACGGCGATGGGGGACCATGCATATTGCGAATATAGCATTGCAACACCCGATCTACAGACTGTTTAAAAAATTATAAAATAAAAATTAGTTAAAATTGCATAAACCTAAAAAATATTAAATATTATTGAAAATTTAAAATTAAAAGTTACCATTTGCATTTGATCGACGGAGATGTGCTTATCGTCCAGACGAATTAATTCCTCGGCCATTGGTAATACGATCGAAAATTTTATAATTTATCAAAAAATATATTAAAAAAATTAAGAATGACTTTTTTTGTAAATATTAAAGGTCTATTTTAAAATTTGAGAGTAAGTTTCAAGGACTTTAAGAGAATTTTGAGAGGAATTTGAGAGAAAGTTGAGAGAAAGATGATAGAGGACTAATGTGTGAAAAAAATAAAAGGGTTGGGGGGTTTTATAGTTTTTTTTTTACCGTTAGCCTCCAAAGGTCAAAAAATTTTTGACCGTTGCAGGGCAAAAGCGCGCCCTTGAGGGAGCGCTTTCTGCCACATCAGCAAATCGCGTCCTCGTCAGCGTGCTTTACTGATGTGGCAGAAAACGCCCCCCTAGGCGCGTTTTCCTGCTTTTTTTCTACAAAACGTGTTGACATTGACCCTTTTTATGGGGAAATAGCCCTTTTTCCGTAAATATTCTAGATTTCGGCCCTTTTCCGTAAATTTATTATTTTTTGGTATTTTTGGGTAAATTGCCCCTTTTCTTTTATTTTTTCCTTTCCCTTTCCCATTCCAGGGGGCAAATATCCCAAAAATACCAAAAAATACAAAATTACCGGAAAGGATAGGTTTCAAAAATATTGACCTAAGGGCAATTTCCCCAAAAAGCGCATCCACGTCGGTAGCGTTTTTTGGGAAAAAGGCCTAAAAGCGGCGTCACGGAGGAGCTTTAGGCCACGTCACAAAAGCGCCGCCCTGACGCCTTTGCCGACGTGGCCTAAAGCGCTCCTCCGTGGACGCGCTTTAGGCCGCAACGGTCAAAAAAAAAATGTGACCGTTGGACCCCAACGGTCAAAAAACCAACGGTTAAAAAAAAAAAACTATAAATACCCCCAACCCTTCATTTTTTCACACTTCAATCCTTTCTCATTTTCTCTCAATTTTCTCTCAATTTGCTCTCAATTTTCTCTCAAGTTTCTCTCAAAGCCCTTGAAATTTACTCTTAAATTTCAAATAGTCTTCTACCATTTACTGAAAAAGCCCTTTATAATTTTTTAATATATTTATTTTTTGGAAAATTAAAAAATCTTTATCGAGTACAATGGTCGGAGATTTACATCGCCTAGACAAAGAATCACATTGGCGTCCAAAGAATTGAGAATGGTAAGTTTGAATTTTAATTTTCAATATTATTAAATTTTTTAATTATGCAATTTTAATTAATTTTGAATTTTATTATTTTTAAATAATCTAGATCGGTGTTGCAATGTTATATTCGAACATGCCTAGTCCCCATCACCATTGATCGAGAATTACTATGGAAGCTGTTTTTGCACGTACCACGATAGGCCGGGGTTCAAGTTGGACCCGCTTTGATAAGCGCGTTGATAGAGAGGTGGAGACCCGAGACGCACACTTTCCATCGCCATGCGAGAGTGTAGCATCACCTTAGAAGATGTGCGATTCGATTGGGATTACCGATGGATGGCCCAGAGTCACCGGACCGTAATATCTCACGATTGGATGGCCATATGCTACGAGCTCCTGGTGCCATTCCCTGCACCAATGAAGATTCGATGAAGATGAAAGAATACGGTATGCACGGCATACATACTTGAATAATTGGAGGCTATCGATGTCGGACGCTCTAGAAACCTCGTCCACCGAGATGGCTCTCAAACTTGTTGATTTCAGAGCACGGTGAATTCATTGGGGTCCGCTGCTATCGAGGTTGTATCGAGATGTGCGAAGCGACGGTGCGGATAAAGCAAAAATCGGAGGTTGCCTATCACTACCGCAATCATGGGCATGGTTTCGATTTCCATTTTTACGCCCTCGACTCGACACACCATATTCATTCCCATTGATAATGAGGTAAATTTAATATTATATTTTCAATTATGTCGAGATTTATAGTATAATTGCATGCTAAGAGTTTATTTAATTAGGTGGAACCATCCGAGAAGTCATGTTGGAATACCGACTCGCTTGAGGATATACGGCTCCTATTGGAACAACGGTGGAATCACAAGTAAGTGTCAATTTCGTTATTATAATTTAGTATTTATGTATATAACTAATATTTTGGTAATGTTAATATAGTTTCAATGGACACCGATGAGGATCCCAAATTCGGCAAGAATTCCAGAGGAGTTCTCCAAAATCCGAACAGTTGGCACGTTAAGGTCCCGCTAATCACCTACGCGACCGTGGAGATGCACCACGATCGTGTTCTCGGCAATTTGGATGTCGACAACCGATTCCCGTGGCTCTGAGGTGCTCGATGATGAGCACAATGTGGACTTACTGGCGCAAAAGACACGGATTGGCCAATATTTTGGTCGAACATATCGAGAAGTGGGAGAACCGATGACTTTTACCTAACCGGAACCTAACCGGTATGTCTGAATCCATCCTCGGATGATCTTGTGTTACACCGCAATGAAGTACGTTAAATAATGCAACATTACATAATATTAGTGTTATTCAAATCATTGAACACATAGTGGTACTGCATCAAAGAAGACATGTATGCGGACCTTTGTACTTCTTCACCTCCCACATCCCCGTCCTTTTCCTCAACGACGCCATGATTTTCCATGCACATGTGCCGCCTTGCACAAAGACACTTCACCTCGTACCTATTGAGCTTTGATTTAACCATGGTGTAGTTAACCCGCTCACGATCTCAGATTGTTTCAATGCACCAAGAAAAGTGTTCTTGTTGGAAAACGGTTACCAACTTCTAATTGGTCTGAATCCAACGAAGAATTTGTACAATCCGCGTCCGGTGTGGTAGTTCAGAAACTCCAATGCATCATCTTGAGATAGATCGACATTATGCATGTCTTGTTGGAGGCGAGTATGCCCCGAATAGCGGATCTTCTTCTTCTTCGTCCGAACCGCCCTCAACATCTTCAGTACAATTGAACGGGCTCGGCTTGTAAAATAGTCCAACTTCGCACCGTCGTGCCCCGCTCCCGAGGTGGATCCACATCGGATTCATCGTCCGATCCTCCATAACTCGCAACAAACGAGGGCCCTCATTTGGTGGATGCCGTCGGTAAGACATCATCCTCCTTAAACATCTTTCGTAAAGATTCCAATCGTATGTGGATTGCCATCCACTAGAAGTTGATGACGCCCCCAATGCGTATTTACGTCATCCGACGCCGATTGACGAATATGCATGTCCCATCCACCAACCGAGTGTCGTGGCGGGGTTATGTTTTCCATACTACCGCCGCACACGGACACTTCGTGTTTTGCCTCCCACTTACGTAGTGTCGCACTGGGTCGTGTATTCCCCTCGAACGATACTAGATGTTGAGGTCGCAGCCAGATCACTTGGAGATGAAAATTCTACATATAACTCGAGATAGGGCGATCCACTGACAAAATGAGTCTCCACCATTGCCTCAAGGCTCAGGGACCTTTGATGTCGAATCGTCATATCTCACCGGATCGACCAAGCGCAAAATCTATACTTAATAGATCGAACTTTCATTGGCGTTGTTCAATATTTTACGCCTAATTCTTTTGCGGTTCCACCAAATCGACGCTTCGATTAAAACTCAATCGCACCGTGTTCTCGATAAGAAAACAACACCATTTTTGGTGTCACGCACTTCACCATCGTAGTAAATAACACTATTAATACGTTCACTCATTTTCGGTTTTTTTTTTTTTGCTTGAATGCTTTCTGCCAACTGAGAATGCAATTTGGCTGATTTATAGCCTAATTTTGCTGCTGGCATCAGCAAAAGTGCGTCCACGTGGGAGCGCTTTTCACCGCCCCGGTAATAGTGCACCTATTTGAAGCGTTTTTACCACGGTTTGTTGTAAACGTCTCCTCAAAATAATTTTGCCGGAGACCATCAGAGCAAAAGCGCGCCCACGTGAGAGCGTTTTGCCACGATTTGTTACAAACGCTCCTCAAAATTATTTTGCCGAGACTACCGTCCAAAAATTAATTCATTTTCACATTGCAAGTGGATCGAAAGATTCGCGAAAAAGCGCGTCCATGGGGAGCGCTTTGGCCAACTTCAGCAAAAAGCGCTACGTGGAAGCGCTTTTCTTTGATTGGCCTAAAGCGCCCCCATGGACGCTTTTAGGCCGATTTCAAAAACGCTACCGACGTGGACGCTTTTTGGGGAAATTGCCCTTCCGGTCAATATTTTTGAAACCCGTCTTTCCGGTAATTTTGTATTTTTTGGTATTTTGGGATATTTGCCCCATTCCAGTTCCAGCTTTCTTTTATTTTTTTCTTTTCTTCTTATTCTCCTCTTCTCTTTCCAAACTCTAGTCACCACCAACATGCACCATAGCCGCGCTCCGACGCTGTCACCAGCATTCGTTCTCCGATCCAAATCATGGCACCGATCAGAATTTTCCTCTTGCTTTTTCATTTCTGATGTGTTTTCACAGAGAACTCCTTGAAATCCTGTTGGGATTATCCTTCGCTGCTCATCTTACTCCGATGTTGTCACCACTTGTTTCAATGTCCTCACCAATTGGAGAAGTACTGAACGACTTTCATTTCTCTCTATTGCTTCTACTCTTTTTTTTCTACTTTATTTTTGCTTTCAAAGCATCTGGTCATCGCTTCACTGTCGCTGCTCTTCGACGTCAAATCGAGCCACCACCGTTGAATAATCATGGAACTTTGATCGTGGATTCTTCTCACCGTGTCCAATGTCTTGACCATTTGGATTTATTGACTGCGGCCTAAATCTTAAGAACCCAAAAACTTGAAATGGGTCTTGGTTTTGATTTGTTTCTCATCATTTTCTTTTTGTTTGGTTGTGTTCTTATAGATTAATGGATTTTTGTTTGTTATATTAATTTTTTGATGGATTTTTTTTGTGATGTTAATTTTCTTGATTTTTTTAATGGACTGAGGTTTGTTTGTGATGTTATGGGTTTTGTGTTTTATCTGATCGATGAGTTTTGTAATTTTTCTTTTCAATGAGAGAAATGTTGAATGAACCCAGAAATTTTTTTATTACAAATTTTTATTGTTTTAATGTTCTGGCATAGAAATGTGAATGAACCTAAAAAAAAAAAAGTAACGAGGGGAATAAGGAAGAAGAAAGCAATTATCGGAAAAAAAATGAACCAATGTTCTTAAATTTCTTTTCAAAGCAATCCAAAAATGTTGAAAGAACCTTGAAAAGAAAAAGACAAAGTGACAAGAGGAAGAAGGAAGAAGAAGAAAGGAATACGAGAAAAGGAAGGAAATAAGAAAAAAATGAAAATAATTATTAAAAATAATTTTATTAATTTTTAATATATTTTTTAGATTATGACATCAAGATGATACCATTATGCTAAGTGTTACAATCTTGTTTTGTCACCTGTTTCAGATTTAACCGCGTTAAAAATTAATACCAAACTAGTTGATGGAGAAAAAATTTAAGTATTAATCTGAAAAAAAAAAAATTTAAGTATCAAATTAAGAGAAATGAATAAGTTTAAGTACTAATTTTTATTTAATCTTTTATAAAAATATATAAACTTAATAAAAATACACATATGAAATTAACCTGGACAATTAGTTATCCAAGTTCGTCTGAACACCAAGCTCGATTATGGAAAACTTACAGTCGTTCAAACATCTAGCTTATAATGATAATCTACCCTAAGCACTCGAAAGACCTTCATAAGGTCGAGATCCACTTTTTTGAACTAGTGCTAATCACGCAGATTCATCTTTTTGCTTTTAATCTCTAAACCGAAACGTTGAAAAAGTTAAATCACCATGGAAAATTTTCCAAGTCTTCCATTAGTGTATTGCCGGAGAGAGAATAAAAATAACTCTTTTTTCATGAAAAGGGGTTGCAAGAGAAGAATGTATAGGCCATAGTTAATTAAATTTTTGGTAAATCACACCATAAGCCTTTAGCACTTTTGAACTTATTTAATTTAGTCCATATCATTTTAATTTTTAAAATTCATTATAGTGTGTGACCCGTTAGGATCCCAATTATTTTAACAATAAATATAATCTATTTGAAATAAGAAATAATTATATTGGTAGTAAGTTGGTTTTAGTAACTCATAATGACCCCTAATTATTAGAAGAGTTAAAATTAATTTTTGACATAGCCTTTCAATGTTCAGTATTGATGTATAATTTGATACTTCCATAAAAATATCTTAGATAAGCTAAAAGCTGTGGCTTAATATCTACCTTTGTAACAGTCCAAAAGTTAGTTGTGTTGAAAAATGCGATTTCAAAATCTTGTTTTTTGACGATCGAGTCTGAAAATATTATTAATTAATATTTACGGGTCTCTTTATAGTGTTATATTGATTTTTGGTTCAATAATTTCATTGAATGGATAGTTAATTAATGTACAAGTGTAACGACTCTGAAGTTAGTGCTATTGGAAAATGAGGTATCGAGACCTCATTTTTATAAATCGAGCTCGTAAATATTTTTATTAAATATTTGTAGAGTTATTGTATAGATGAATTATTTTTTGATAGAAAATTTTACAGAATTAATGACTAATTAAGGTAGAATTACTAAATTGTTAAAGTAGTAAAAATTAATCGCTATAAATTTTAATTAAATCGAGGACCATTTAAGCAAATGTTCCATTTATAAATTGACATTAGATGGTGGATGCACATGATTATCCACTGAATTGTTAATTAAGTTTAAAAAATTAACTAATTAAACTTTAGTTAATAATAATTAATATTAAGTAATATAATCACATGTATATAAGTGAAATTAAAGAGTCATCATCTTTATTTTTCCTTTCTCTTCTCCACCGAAGCATCAAGGAACCTTGGAAACCATTGTAGAGTTCTTTTAACCATTTGGTCCTCAATTTGGTATGATTTTTAAATCTATTTCTTATAATTTTTATGCTTTTGAGGTCATGGGAACTTGATTTAGCTAGTCCGTATACTAATTTGTAAAACTATTAAAGTTTCCGTATTTAATTTCTTTAAGTTATTAATTTTAAGTTGTTATATTTTAAGCTTAGAAATGAAAAAGGACTAGTTTGTAAATTTTAATTGCTAGTTTTTAATATAGTAACTAAAGTGTGTAAATTTCAAAATTGATGATATTTTTTTATAATTATAGATAATATAGGACTGTAGAAGGATGAAATTAATATTGGTTTCTAAATCAAAGCTCAAATTTGTAAGTTATGACAATTTCAGTTTTAGGGACTAAATTGAATAAAATGAAAAAATTTAGGGAGCTTCCAAAAATTGAAATTTAATTTATGCATGCATATAGTAGACTACCATAAAATGTTTGGAATTGATAATTTGAATTAAATAATTGTATAGACCAGGATTTGAACTAACCCATAAATAATCGCAAAAAAGGCAAATTAAAGGATTAGTACTTGACGTCTTGTGAATTGTTGATTTTTTCTGATAAGCTCATATAGTACAACCATATTTGAATTTTTATATAATTCAATTATGTATGTATGAATATTTAATTATGCTTTGAAATTCTTTACTATTTAGTACAAAAGGTGAGATATTGACTAATTTGTAAAGTATTGCAAATGTGATAATTATAAACTTGTATGAAGTACTGAAGGGATATGAAATGTGTTATAGTAGACAATATGTTCATGATGATTCTACAGTGATATAAATGTTACAAATTCAGTATTATTGCTCGTGTGAACTTAGTAAACTATTAAGATACAATTGGCATGCCAATAGAGTTAGTTGTGTGCTTCTATGGGTTTGCACTTTGGTTCCTCTGATTGCACTTCGGTGCCTTTGTATAACACTGCGGTGTTTTCTAGTGTGGTGTAGTTACCCATGTATCTGAATTTATTTACTAATGTTCATCGAGCCACTAGATTAGTAAAAAAAAAAAAGGAAATGATTATTAAATGTTATGAAACTATGTTTAAGTAGTTATATGATGAATAAATGATACGAATGGTATTATATTGGTATAATGTATGTGTATAGCAATATCTTGAATGATGTATTACTTGTGATAATGCTATATAACTATGTTATTCGTGGAGCGCACCTTATTACCATGAAATGTTATGTCAGGTTTATTGTATTAATCCATTAGCTTGAAATGTATAATTTCTATGTTAAGGTAAGTAAATGTTTATTTCATATGAACTTATAAAGCATTAGTAATGCTTATCCCGTTGCTTTACTTCCTTTTTTTGTAGATTTTGGCTCGCAGAATGTGACAATCGGATCGTATAGAAGCTCACACTATCCATTTATCAACTCGGTAGACTTTTACTCATTTTGTAACTTGATATTGTGGCATGTACATAGGTTTTTGTCTATGTGTTTCTTGTGAATGATATTTTGGGTTGAGCTTAGTTTAATGCTTAATATTGTAAAGCTATATGCATATATGTAAAAATACATGTTTTGGTATGTTTGGAGGTTGATGTATAAGTTATGTATTTGAAATGGAAATGTGATGGTGAATTAGTAAGATATGAAACTTATAGTGTATAATTAGCATGAAATGGTGTAAGAATTTGATAGTAATGAATAACTTATATTCGTGTTAACATATTTGGTATGGTTTGTTGCGAAATGGTGTCAATTGTGACATATTGGTTTGAGTTGGTAATGTTTGATCTATCATCCAATTGATATTTTGAGTATGTTTTGATATGGTATGGTTAAAATGGAGTAAAATGGTAACATATGTTTGGAATGAGTAGTGATATATGTTTCAATGGTTATGAATTTATAGGTTTAAATGACATGCTTAAGTGTATAGTTGGTGAATACTAGTTTGATGGCTTTGAGATGGTAAAATGGATGTTTGTTTTATGCTTTAAATTGGTTTTATAGAGGATATAAGTGTGCAAGCTAATGGTTTGGCTTGGCATGGAATAGGTATCAAATGGCCTAAAATGTACCAAAAATAGAGTCCATGTCGAGATGAGAAACTCTCCTCATCACAACATCGACCGACAGTTTGTAACGTCCCGACGTCGAGTGGCTGGATATTGCAATGTGACAAACTATTTTGCGACGCCACAACATGAAGGAGGCAATGCCATGACGTCGACCCTGGATTTTCAAAACTTTGCAATTTGGTCCTAATTCGTGCTCGGGTCAACAAAAGAGCTTCATAAGCTCGATTAAGGCTCAAATTTAGTTGTGAATCGTATTATGAATGTGTTTAAGCCATAAATGTTTGTTTGATTAATATATTTACTGTGTTCTTTTGAAAGTGTTGGAAAATTGGGTTTGAAAAACCCAACGAAAAATAAGTATAGGGAAAAACCAGAGTTTTAAAATTTTTTTCCAACAACAAGAACTTGGTTGTAATATCTAAAGTATAAAAACTTAATCAAATTTGTACATTTTCGATTCGTCTAGGATGAATGATTCACCCGAGTAATCTTCTTCGGTATCCTCAAGTTTATGTGTGCCGAGTGTAGATTCGCTTCGAATCAGAAAATTTTCCACAAAATTATCAGTGGGGTATTTTCATAATTTCTCTAAACTTGGGGTCAAGTTGTAAATAAGAAAAATATCTCTAGAAATATTCTAAAATAATTTTCTTTAGAGAATTTTCTCTGTACAACTTTCACTTCAATTCATGTGAAAAATAATAACCCAATACTCTCTTTATATAGGGATAGTTTAGAGAGTTAAACAATGATTTAACTTAATCACTTTAATATTAAATTAATAAAATACTATTAATATAAATATTAAATTAAATTGAATATTTATATTTATATTTATATTAAAATAATATTATTTTTATAATAGTTAATCTGAAACCAAATTATACGGTAAAGTCTCAATAGGAGTGTGATTTCTCCACTGCTCAACCTACGAAGGACCACCGCCAGCAACCAGAATAATGTCATCGCCGCCGCTGGCATTGTCTTGTCCGATGGTGCCATTGTAGGTTCGACACCCTCAATGCATCCTGAGTCAGTTCAGTCCAGGCTAGTAACCACCCGACCTGTCCAATTTCACATACTAGGCTCGGTTCGACCAAGTTTTGGGTCTTAGTCTCGATTTTGGGTTCTTGTGCCCAATTTTTTATCTAAGGTCCAATTTTCAAGTTCAATTACCCATTGGGCCAATTTTCTGACTTGAAAATTAATTTTCAAAAACATCATATTTATTTTAATTAATTTGATTAACTTAATTTTACTTAATCAAAATTTCCAAAAAATCATTGAGATTTTCCAAATTATTTTTTCAAGAAAATTTTTAATCAATTTTTTTAGTTAAACAATTCTCACGACTGCCTAATTTAATTCCACATCAAATAAATCGAATCTATTAAATTATTTCCAAAGTCGTAGAATTTTCTTCTGATTCAAAAGCAGTCCGATCAAGCTTTTGTTGAACTAGTAGAGGATCAATCGAACATATACAATTAGGCTCGAGTAATTGCAATTATGTCCAAAAGCATCGTTTCGATAATTCACAATTTACTTAATCATGAAGTCAATCCACAAGAAGTATCATGATTGAAAACTCATTATATTCTATTTATGAAAGCAATTCATCCAATTGCTTTGTCGAATGACCTCGTCATATGTGTGTTACCCTTATATGAGATCATTGATTCCTTTGAGTTAAATTTGTTCACTTAATACAATCATATTTTATCTCATTGTCACCATTGTGTCTTCTTAATGATTAAAATGATTACTATCAACAAATGATTGTGATAAATTGCTCATTTGAGAATAAGCAACCCGTGGCCACATTCTTTATTTATTAATCCACACAATGCCTGTGAGAGGCTATCATTAACTCTTTAATCCAACTATGAATTCAATTATTGCTAGTAAAATAATGTCATACACAAGTCATGTACCCAACATACCGACTATGGGCTCGGTCATCTTTAGAGTATAAACCTCCACTTATATCAAAGTGTATGAGTTACATACGTATGGTCAGTAACTAACTTAGGATTTAGGTAAATTACACCATGAACGTCACAAGTGAATTAATTCACCAATGGATTCAGAATTAATTCATGTTGGGTCCAATCCAATGTATCATTCTTTCAATTAATACATTTATGTCTCTACCCATGGAGTCAATTGTTCCAAAAGCTAAGACTAGTCATCTCCTCAATTGGAATTATAGACGACATAATAATCCTTCTAAGTATTTGAATCAAACGTTCACTTTCAATTTTTTTACAAGATTACAAACTCGTTTAGATTATGTACTGATGTAAGTTGTCTTTCTTGCAATGTAAACGTTCTTACAGTGCCACTTATCATCAGTTTGAACTTAGACAATCAATAAACTAATATTTGTTTGTCACAATTTCGCTATACATGCAAAACATGAAAGACAGAAACACAAAAGACATAATAATGAATGTGAAATTAACTTTATTTAGTTATTCATCATTCAAATACATAGAAAACAATTACATGTTTACTACAATATGGGTACATTTCCCAACAATCTCTCACTTACCCTAGTGAAGTAAATGCATCATGTTTCACATTCTCATATCCTCGACGTGTTTGTTAAAACTCCTAGTTACAAGATTTTTAACAAACGAATCTGCAAGATTATATTCAGAAGCTACTTTCACCACATCTACTATTCCTTAAGTTATTCCTTCTCATATTAAGAGATACTTCTAGTCAATGTGTTTAGTCCTCTTGTGATTTGTCATTTCCTTAGTATTAGCTACTGCAGCACTGTTATCACAATACAGTGTTATAACTTTTTCCATACCAGGAATGACTTCAAGATCAGTTAAGAAATTTGAAAGCCAAATCACTTCTTTCATTGCCTCAGAAGCAGCCATATACTCGGCCTCCATAGTACAGCCAGCAGTGCAAGTTTGTTTTACACTTCTACATACTATGGATCCATCGCCTAAGATGAATACATTACCCTATGTTGATTTCCTCAAATCCTTATAGGTTTGGAAGTCTGAATCTGTGTATCCAATAAGAGTAAGGTTCTCCCCAGAATACATAAGCATATTATCCCTGATGCTTTTAAAATACCTTAATATATGTTTTACAACTTGCCAATACTTGAGATCAGGATCGCTTGATAACGACTAACCATTCTCACTGTGAAAAAAATATCTGGACGTGTGCAAAGCATCACTTACATAAGGTTTTCAACTGCCGAAGCATATGGAACCTTACTCATAAGCTCTCTTGCTTCTATTGTCTTCAGACAGTTGAAAATTTGATGTCATCGATTGAGCAACTGATTTTCCATCGATCATTGCAAACCGTTTCAATACCTTATCTATGTATGAAGCTTGTGATAAAGCTATCATTTTATTCTTTCGGTCCCTAAGGATTCGAATTTCAAGAATATAACTAGTTTCACCAAGTCATTCGTGCTAAAACTATTGAATTAACCATATTTTAACTAATGACAATTCTCTTACATAGCTTTCGATAAGTAGAATATCATCAACATACAGAAACGAGGAAAGCCATTTTTTGTCCTTTATATGCTTGTAAACACAAGGTTCATCAATGTTTTGCTCAAACCAAAAAATCTTGATCATTTGATCAAGATTTATTTCATGAGTTGGATGTCTGCTTAAATCCATAAAGGGATCTTAGTAGCTTGCAAACTTTCAACTTCTTTTGTAACAACCCGATTTAGGGGTTAGTCAAAACAGTGGTTTCAAAATCACTAATCTGAGGTCAGAAAAAGTTATTTTCATGTTATTTTATGAGTTAGATCATGATTATATAAGTGTATGAAAATTTTGGTGCTTTAATTTTGACGATTTCTTGCTTAATCGCGAAAAAGGACTAAATTGCATAAAGTGCAAATGTTCTATTTTATAATCTAAAAGTGCCTAATAATCATAGAATATTAATTGGAGGTCTTTAAAGGGTAATTAGACCATTAGAAATGTAGTGGCCGGCCATAGGGGACAAGAAAGTCAAAATTGGTTCAAGTTAGTAAGATTTGGTGACTAAATTGGTGGTATAATATTAAAATAAAGGAAGGAAAAATATCATTTTTTTTCTCTCTTCTTCTCCATCGAAAATTGGAAAAAAACCTAAGGGGTTTGAGAGCTCAAAGTTTCATAAAGCTTCTCTCCTTGCAAGTAAGTGCATTAGTGATCATTTCTTGATAAAAATTGTACTTTTGAAACCTCTAAAGCTTAAGCTTTCTAAAAAGGGCTATCTTGCAATATGGTGAAAAGTTTAGGGATTTTCCATGTGAGCTTTTAAGTTGTTTGTTGCATTTTTATGGAAGAAAATGAGTCATAGATGTTTAATAAACAACTTTTATGAAAGGTGTTACCATGAAAACACCTAAATGGACCTTTTTTTAAAGGTTGTAAAATTTGTTATAAATGTGTGAAATGTTGGGTTTTGATGATAGCCATAAGAGAAATAAATGTTCACCTAGGCTCGTTAAAGGTAGAAATTTGATTAGAATTGATTATCGAGTCTAGGGTAAAATGGTTATTTTATAAAAGTTTAAGGGCAAAATAGTAATTTTGATGAAGCATGATTATTGAAATGCAATTATTAATGTGATAATTAAAATGAGCTAATTTTTTATTGTAGAGCAAGAAGAACCAAGAATCAACCTCGATCGGGGAAAGAATAAAATCTCGGACTAGATCGTCAATCTAGCCTATTTTGAAATCGAGGAAAGTTTGTATGTGATAAATTCAATATTTATGCTAGCACATTTGAGAATGTTCGATATTATAATGATACATGATATTCTGTGAAATTGAATATTTGGTGTTAAATGAGAAAGATGAGAAAAGTTGAGATGGATAAGGTCCCGTGTAAGACCATGTCGGGGACATGGCCTCGGCACCAAATTCAAATCCCGTAGAAGACCATATCTGAGATATGGCTCTGGTATTGAATGTGAGAATCGTATAAGACCATATCTGGGATGTCGCATTGACACTTGATGTGAGGTTTCGTATAAGACCATATCCGGGATATGGCATCGGTATTTAGAGGTAATCCCATGTAAGACCACATCTGGGATGTGGCATTGGCTTCCTGTTTATATCGTTGATAATGAATATACATCTTTGAGTATTTGTAACAGCCCGATTTGGGGCTAGTTGGAAAAGTGATCTTAGGATCACTAATCCGAGATTAAAGAAATTTATTTTCATGATTATATTATGAGTTAGAACATGATAGCATATGTGCATGAAAATTTAGGTGTTTTAATTTTAGCGATTTCACGTTTAATCGTGAAAAAGGACTAAATCGTATAAAGTGAAAAATTCCATTCTATAGGCTAAAAGTACCAAATAGCCCTAAATTGTTAATTGGAGGTCTTTAAAAGGCAATTAGACCCCCAAGATTGGCTTGGTCAGCCATAGGTTTCAAAGGGGGACAAGGATTGACCAAGTTGGTAAAAGTTGGTGGTGGTTGGTGGACTAAATTATGAGTTTATTATTAGAATAAAGAAAAGATGATGTCCATCTTTTTGCTCATCCTTCTCCACCGAAAATAGCAAACAAATAGGAGTTTTTGGAAGCTCAAATTTCAGCAAGCTCTCATCCATTCAAGTAAGTGATCTAGTGATCTTTTCTTGAAAATAATTGTACTTTTGAAATCCCTAAAGCTTAAACTTTCAAATGAGGGTACTATTGTGCAATATTGTGAAAAGTTTAGAGTTTTACCATGATAGCTATCATTGTTATTGTTGCATCTTTATGGAAGAAAATGAGTCTTAGTTGTTAGATGAACAACTTTTGTGAAAGGTGTTAGCATGAAAACACCAAATAGGATCTTGATGAAAATGTTATAAAGTTTGTGGTTAATATGGGAGATATTGATTTTTGATAATAGCTTTAAGAGCATTAAATGTTCACCTAGGCTTGTTGAAGGTAGAAATGTGATTAGAATTTATTTTCGAGCCTAGGGGCAAAATGGTCATTTTGCCAAAGTCTATGGGCAAAATAGTAATTTTGCCTAAGTATGATTTTGAAATGCATTTATTAATATAGTGATTAAAATGAGTTAAATTACTATTATAGAGTAAGAAGAACCAAGGACCCGCCTTGATCAGGGAAAGAACAAAGTCTCGGACTAGATCGACAGGCTAGCTCATTTTGAAATTGAGGTAAGTTTGTATGTGATTAAAGCAACATTTATGTTAGCATGTTGAGATTTCTTGGCATTATATTAATGCATGATACTCTACTAAATTGAGTAGTTAAAGTGAATGAGATGATGAAGTCCTAATGGGCCATGTTGATTATAAAAATGCTATTATTGAGTTATGAAATAGATAAGGTCCTGTATAAGATCATGTCCAGGATATGGCCTCGGCACCGAGTTGAGATCCCGTATAAGACTATATCCGAGATATGGCTTCGGTAATGAATATGAAAATCGTATAAAACCATATTCCAGATATGGCATTGGCATCTAGAGGTGACTCCATGTAAGACCACCTCGAGGATGTGTCATTGGCTTTATACATACAATAATGACAATAAACACACGTCTTTGACTATCCCTTATGAATAGTGGGATAAGTAGATGAATTTAGAAGTAGAAATGTGAATGATATTTAAGTCATGTGAATGAATGAATACAAGTACTCGTGAATGAGTCACGAAGAATCGGTTTTGATATACGACACGGTATGTGCTAGATAAGGGCAATTGTAAGTAAGTATTGTCAAGAAGCCTTGACTCGTGTACGGTTAGCTAACACCGTGGATGGATTATTTTATGGACTTATTATTGCTATTTATTTCCATGCAAACTTACTAAGCTTTATGCTTACCCCATTTTCATTGCCCTTCTTTCTTGTAGTATTGCCAAGGTAACTCGAGGATTGTGGACGTAGAGGTTTAGAAATCACACTATCGACAGCACTTTGGTATAACAATTTTAAACTTATTTTGAGTATGGCATGTATAGGACTTGATTATTTTGTTAAGTTGTAATTGTTAGTCAAAGTGTTGACTATGTAAGTTTGTAAAAGTCATTTTGTAAATGGCCTTATGAGTTAGGCAAATACTTGGAAAACTCTTTTGCTTAATGAAGATGAAATTCATGAAGTGCATGTCCCTTTAATTGTCTTGTATGTTGGAATGTAACACCCCTAACCCGTGTCCGTCGCCAGATTAGGGTTATGAGGCATTACCAAACCCAACTCAGATTATCGTAGTCGTTTTTCGAAAATTCATACTTCTATCAAACCAAAGAATTTAAATTCATGCTTGTACATTTCAAACCATTGAATCATCGAATATATGTCATTCAAATATTTAATACATGTTCAAGCATTTATCATTCACCTTATAAATATAATTTGCCTATTAAGACATACAAATCCTTAGAACTCTATTGTATATTCGTTCACATATGTGACATTAATACACTATAGTATAACTAAACATGTTCATGATACTAATGCAATATGCGCATATTTCTCAAAGACAAAGCCATAATCAATCATGATTAATAAATTTACGTAACCATATTATTGACAACATTTGGGAATAAGCCGAATCATATAATCATGAAACATGCATTAAAACTATATTCATCTTTCAAGAACAATGTACCTACCTGTTAAACATAAAATATATATATATATCCAAATTGTGTCAATACATCTATTTCATTAGTCGAACATCAACTTAACATTTCATAACTTGTGCACATATATAAGTTACACCTAAATAAGCATAATTCGGATGTCAATACATAATAACTTTCTAATAAGATCAAATTTAATATGACTTGAAACTTATTTTCACATAACCGAATAGACAAGTTTTCATTTACCAAATTTCCAGTTCATCACATAGCACAAATCAAGTTTTGTAATTCCAAACACTCAGTCAACGTAAGAAATATCACAAGCCAATTACATATCTATATAAGTACAAAAATATACATCATAGTTCTGCACATTTTCCATATAATTCCATTCAACTGAATTAATGCCTATTTTCGCATTCATTCAACTCAAAGCCACATGAACTAATTATATACATAAATATCATTATAAACTTATCAAACACACGAGCCCTCTAACTAGCCGAATACCTAATTATAACCAATTCATTGACCACATATTCGGACCTCAATTAAACACTTCAATGATCGACTCCAATATATATACATTAACATTTCTACTAGCACCACCGAATTATGGATAAACAACTCTAGATAACTATCATAACATATATATATACATGCTCAAACTAAGCTTTAAACTTATCTAGAAACACACAAGTAACGTATAAGCAAAAGAAATAGCCAATACGCATGCCTACATTATAAACAAAATTAGATACCATCGGTTTACAACTTAACCTAGCTTATACATGCCTTTTTACTAAAAAAACTAAGTTTATAAGTACCAAACAGGTTGATAGTGTGGATTACTTTCTTGATGATCCCTCTTGAGCTCGTAGCTTTAACCAAATCTATAAAACAGAGGAGAACATATCACACAAGTAAGCTCACTAGCTTAGTAAGTCTTAAGCATTTACGAATCAATAATCATACATTCCAACATTTAGTACATATATATATATAAATCAAATTATTCATGACTTTAAAATCCAAATAATTTAACTAATAATTCCACTATGGCCGAATTGCCATTTCTTTAACTTAGTATTTATTATTTCCCTCGTGGAAAGCATACAACCCTCCAAAACACTTTAAACCTTAAGTATTCACATATTCCACCATTAACAAGTTTAACATTTACCTCAATAGTATACAATTAGTCATATATACATATATGCATCTTCGATAACTTTCACTTTTAACAATTGCACATTTGACCAAATCTCAAGGATATTACCAAGCTTATATTTCCATATACATATCACACTCATTAATGAATAAATCAAATGCACGTATCATAAAAACTCATTACTAACATCCTTAACCATTCTACCACTTATGTAATTTGAAAGGAAAGATAATCACTTACCCTGTTCCTTACATCTATAAACCTTTATATTTACTCGAGCATTTTGTTTATTGAAGTATTTACATTTCACCTTGTGAAGGGTTCATAATACATCACCCAGATGAAGCACCTTTAGACTCGAGGTCTGAATTTGATCACCGACATTTAGCCTGCTAGGAAATAAGCCTGATATACATCACCGGCACAAGGCTTGCTAGGCTCAAAGCCCGAATTACATCACCGGCACAAGGCCTGCTAGGCTCAAAGCCCGAATTACATCACTTGCAGAAGGCCTGCTAGGCATTTAGCCTGATAAGTAACACCGGCACGAGGCCTACTAGGCTTAAAGCCCGATATAGATATAATCATCAATTCTACACTCATTCCACAATACCAACAATACAAACAACTCATATACTTCATATTACTTTCACTTACCAATCCGAACATACTTATACACTTCTCATTTTACAAAGTAAGTTCAATTCAATACCATACTCCTATATTCGGCTATTGCCTATAAATACACTTTAACTATTCGAGTTTCATTATTCATCATACTCATAAATAATTCTTTAGCATATATTTTCTTAAGGACTTACCTTGAATATCGTCGGACAACAAGAACCGGCTATTCGTTAACTTTCGTTTTTCCCCGATCCAAGTCCGTTTTTATTTGTTTTTGATCTAAACATATTCAATTTTAGCTCATTCAAATACATTTCATTTCAATTTAATCCAAAGACACCTAAATGGGAAAATTACCATTTTACCCCTAATGTTTCACACTTTTACAATTTAGTCCTAATTACACAAAACACAAAATACACAAAATTTGTTCTCACACCTTAAGGGCCGAATGTTCATAGACTTTATACAAAACTATCCATTTCATTTTTTTCACATTTTAGTCCCTAAAAAAATTATTTTGCAATTTAACCCAAAATGCTCAAATTCATCAAAAATCCAAAGACAAAACATATTAATCTAACATATATATTTCATAATTCATCCTTAAACAACATAAACAACCAACTATCAACAATAGCTCAACTCAAAATATTCATCAAACTCAAAAATTAGAGCATGGGTCTTGATGTATTCGAAGCAATGATTTCAAAAACGTAAAAATTATCAGAAACCGAACTAAAACTAACATTTAATCAAGCTTAAAGTTGGCCGAACCTAACTTGGGTTTCTTTCTTTTCTTTCTTCTTCACTTTCGGCCTAAAACATGCATGAATGAAAATGTTTCTCTTTCATATTATGTTTTTATTATTTTAAGCATAATATAATGTTTAATAAATAAAAAACATTTATAATAATAAAACTTTACATAATATTATCACTTAATCTTTAACATGCCGTCCACTAACTTCAAAAATGGGCTAATTGCCCTTTAAGGATCCCATATTAAAAGGCCACTATCAAATTAGCACTTTACACAATAGTTTATAATTTTTACGCTTTACGCGATTAAGTCCTTTTATTTAATTAAGCACACAAACAATCAAATTTTTATACGAAACTTTCACACATACAAATTCACATATAATTAACACGGAAAATAATATTTAAATTTTAAATTTTTTTTTGGACTTGAATTTGTGGTCCTGAAACCACCATTCTAATTAGTGTCAAATTCGGACTGTTACAACTCTCCCCTCTTAGGGATTTTCGTCCTCGAAAATCTTACCGCTGAACATATTCAGATATTGTTGTCTTATTGAATCCTCAGGCATCCATGTTGCCTGTTCTATTCCATGTCGATACCATAATAATTTAATAACAAAATTTTCTTATTTCTCAACTCTTTCACTTCACGGGCTAAAATACAGATCGGCTCTTCTTCATATGTCATATCAGACCGGATTTCTATTTCAGATGAAGCAATCACATGTGACGGGTCGGATCGATATCTATGAAACATTGAAAGATGAAATACTTTGTCGTCGAACTCAAATTTTATATCTTTTCATTTCAAGTCTGTATAGGACTACTGCCGATCAGATGCTGCTTCCAAACAATCTTGGATCAATTTCACTTCTTGTTCTATATCCTTTATCAAATCAAACCCATGTAACTTATTCTCACTGAGTTCAGTCTAATACAGAGGTATATGACTTTTACGTCCGTACAAATCTTCATATGGTGCCATTTCGATATTCATCTGAAAACCACTATTATTTGCAATTTTAATCAATGGTAGATACTGTTTCCATGAACCATAAAACTCTAATACACAGCACCTTAGCATATCTTCACGAATCTGAATAGTTCGTTCAGATTGACCATCTATTTGCGAAAGAAAGGCTATACTAAAATGTATTTTCGTGCCCAAATCTTCTTGCAATTTCTTCTAGAATCGTGATGTGAATCTCGTATCTCTATCTGACACAACAGATAGTGGCACCTCGTGCAATCTCACAATCTCAGTAATACAAAACTCAGTCAATCTCTCTAGTGAGAAATCAGGCTTAACCGAAATAAAATTGGAAGATTTAGTTAATCGGTCAATTACGACCCATATCGCAACTTTCTTTTTCGGAGTCAAGGCCAATCAGAAACAAAGTCCATTGTTACTCTATTTCATTTCCACTCAGAAACCAGGATCGGATGTAGCAATCCATATGGAACTTGATGTTCAGCTTTCACTTGCTGACAACTAAACATTTCAAATCAAAGTCAGAAATGTCTTGTTTCATACCAGACCACCAGTAGTGTTGCTTCAAATCATGGTACATTTTAGTACTTCCCAGATGAACAAATAAACATCTATTATGTGTTTCATTCAAAATCAATTGAATCAACCCTGAATTTCTCAAACACAGATACTATCTCGATATTTCAAACAATCATCCACAATTAAAAATTCAGATTCAAAATTCCTTTCCCACTGGGCTCATTTCACTAGCAATTCATTATCAGACTTCTGAGCTTCATATATCTGTTGTAAAAAAAATGGTTTTGCTCTCAATTCCTCTATACAGAACTATCATCAGACAAGTCTAACTGAGCATTCAAAGCATGTGATGCAAACAATGACTTTCTACTCACCCATTAGCCACAACGTTTGTTTTACCCGGATGATAATCTAACACTAGCTCATAATCTTTCAATATCTCAATATCTCAAATGTTCAGCATGCTCCTTTTTATTGATTAAATCAATCGTCTATTCGAGGCAACGGATATTTGTTCTTTATTGACACTTTATTTAACTGACGATAATTGATACACATCCTCATCTTGCTATCTTTCTTTTTCACAAATAGAATAGGAACACCCCAAGACAAGAAACTCGATCTAACAAAACCTCTATTAGTCAATTCTTGTAACTGTGACTTTAATTCTTTCAATTCAGTTGGTGCCATTCTATACCAAGTTATCAAAATAGGTGTAATACTATGCAACATATCAATAACAAATTCAATTTCACGAATCGGTGGCAAACCCGGTAACTCTTCAGGAAGTACATCAGAAAACTCACAAACAATAGTCACTAATTCAACTTTCTTCTCAGACATCCTTGATTCAATCGCATAAGCAAAAATATGATTCGTAACCCTTTTTCATATAATTTTAAGCTTTCAATACTCATATTACAGAGGCAATCCATTCAAATCACCCGACTCAAACCTTACAATCTCATTATTCAAACCTCTCAAATCTATCGCTGTTCTTTTGCAATTCACAACTGCATCATGTATAAATAACCAATCCATACCCAAAATAATATAGAATTCATCAAGTGGCAAGAGCATCGAATCAGCAGAAAAACGTATATCTCAAAACATTAACGGACTATTCTTGCATATTTTATCAACCAGGACTCTTTTACCTAAGGAGCTCGATACTTTTATAGCAAACTTAGTAGACTCTACAGGCAAAATCTTATTGAATACTAAGTTCATGCACATGTATGAATACGTAGTACCAGGGTCTATCAAAGCAATCACAGAAGTACCATAAAAAGTAAAAATACCAATTATTACATTAGGTGATGAAGCTTCTTCTCAAGCTCGAATAACATATGCTCTGACAGGCGCTCTAACTTCGTATCTAACAACACAATCTCTCATAGTTTTCTGACTACCACTGACGTTTCTTACATTCTTTAAAGATCTACCTCTCACAAGTACACTATCAAATCTCGTATTCTGAACAATCTCTGGCTCGACAGACTCAGAATAATCTTGGATAAAATGATCAAGCAATCTACATCTGAAGCAAGCTTTGTCGTTAAATCTATAACTTTTCGGATGCCTCAGCTTGTAAGCTCGGTCAACGAGTACAATGAACTCTTCTATTTTCAAAATCCCAACTAACAAACGAATATCTTTATTAAAGTCATCTTCGAGTCTTTTGCACATTATAGCTTCAGAGGGTACACATTCTCGAGCATATTGACTCAGTCTCACAAACTCTAGTTCATACTAAAAAATAGTCATTCGACCCTGTTTGAATTCGAAAAAAAATTCTTTACATTTTTGATCGATGAATCTCTAACTGATATACTTCTTATGGAACTCAATCTGGAAGAATTCCCAGGTCACTTTCTCTTTCAGAACCACCGATACTAGTGTATTCCACCAGTAATATGCGGTGTCCTGTAATAAGGATATAGCACTCTTTAAACATTCCTCTAGAGTACATGATAGCTCATCGAACACTCGAATAGTGTTATCAAGCCACAACTCAGCTCGTTCCGCATCATCATCATTAGCTTTAAACTCTTTGGCCCCGTGTTTCTTGATTTTATCTACAGGAGGCCTGCCAAATCTCATCGGATCAACTATCGGAGGTACCATAGGTATCGGAGATGGATTATTCGGGGGTGGAGGTTGTTGCACAGTTGGGTTAGTCTAAATATATTGAGTACACCATTTGTTCATCATCTGGTAGAAGGCTTGCTTAGCCTTCCCCCTCATGACTACTCGAAATAGGTCGAGAGTCTATCGGCACTGACCCATGTGCAGGATCATGTGCTACGCTCTCAACATCATCAGCTACAGCTCTATCGGGATCCATTTACAATATAAAATCACAATTAAGATATCAGAAGTCACCACACTATCACATTATAATATAAGGCATGTATAGCTAGACCCATACATGCTACGGTAGTCCTAAAATCGACTAAACCGTAAGCTCTGATACCAATCAAATGTAACACCCCTAACTCGTGTCCGTCGCTAGATTAGGGTTATGAGGCATTACCAAACCCAACTCAGATTATCGTAGTCGTTTTTCAAAAATTCATACTTCTATCAAACCAAAGAATTTAAATTCATGCTTGTACATTTCAAACCATTGAATCATCGAATATATGTCATTCAAATATTTAATACATGTTCAAGCATTTATCATTCACCTTATAAATATAATTTGCTTATTAAGACATACAAATCCTTAGAACTCTATTGTATATTCGTTCACATATGTGACATTAATACACTATAGTATAACTGAACATGTTCATGATACTAATGCAATATGCACATATTTCTCAAAGAAAAAGCCATAATCAATCATGATTAATAAATTTACGTAACCATATTATTGACAACATTTGGGAATAAGTCGAATCATATAATCGTAAAACATGCATTAAAACTACATTCATCTTTCAAGAACAATGTACCTACCTGTTAAACATAAAATATATATATCCAAATTGTGTCAATACATCTATTTCATTAGTCGAACATCAACTTAACATTTCATAACTTGTGCACATATATAAGTTACACCTAAATAAGCATAATTCGGATGTCAATACATAATAACTTTCTAATAAGACCAAATTTCATATGACTTGAAACTTATTTTCACATAACCGAATATACAAGTTTTCATTTACCAAATTTCCAGTTCATCACATAGCACAAATCAAGTTTTGTAATTCCAAACACTCAGTCAAAGTAAGAAATATCACAAGCCAATTACATATCTATATAAGTACAAAAATATACATCATAGTTCTGCACATTTTCCATATAATTCCATTCAACTGAATTAATGCCTATTTTCGCATTCATTCAACTCAAAGCCATATGAACTAATTATATACATAAATATCATTATAAACTTATCAAACACGTGAGCCCTCTAACTAGCCGAATACCTAATTATAACCAATTCATTGACCACATATTCGGACCTCAATTAAACACTTCAATGATCGACTCCAATATATATACATTAACATTTCTATTAGCACCACCGAATTATGGATAAACAACTCTAGATAACTATCATAACATATATATATACATGCTCAAACTAAGCTTTAAACTTATCTAGAAACACACAAGTAATGTATAAGCAAAAGAAATAGCCAATACGCATGGCTACATTATAAACAAAATTAGATACCATTGGTTTACAACTTAACCCAGCTTATACATGCCTTTTTACTAAAAAAACTAAGTTTATAAGTACCAAACAGGTTGATAGTGTGGATGACTTTCTTGATGATCCCTCTTGAGCTCGTAGCTTTAACCAAATCTATAAAATGCAGGAGAGAACATATCACACAAGTAAGCTCACTAGCTTAGTAAGTCTTAAGCATTTACGAATCAATAATCATACATTCTAACATTTAGTACATATATATATTTATAAATCAAATTATCCATGACTTTAAAATCCAAATAATTTAACTAATAATTCCACTATGGCGAATTGCCATTTCTTTAACTTAGTATCTATTATTTCCTCAATCGAAAGCATACAACCCTCCAAAACACTTTAAACCTTAAGTATTCACATATTCCACCATTAACAAGTTTAACATTTACCTCAATCGTATACAATTAGTCATATATACATATATGCATCTTCGATAACTTTCACTTTTAACAATTGCATATTTGACTGAATCTCAAGGATATTACCAAGCTTATATTTCCATATACATATCACACTCATTAATGAATAAATCAAATGCACGTACCATAAAAACTCATTACTAAAATCCTTAACCATTCTACCACTTATGTAATTTGAAAGGAAAGATAATCACTTACCTTGTTCCTTGCATCTATAAACCTTTATATTTACCCGAGCATTTTGTTTATTGAAGTATTTACATTTCACCTTGTGAAGGGTTCATAATACATCACCGCATGAAGCCTACTAGACCCGAGGTCTGAATTTGATCACCGGCATTTAGCCTGCTAGGCAATAAGCCTGATATACATCACTGGCACAAGGCCTGCTAGGCTCAAAGCCCAAATTACATCACCGGCACAAGGCCTGCTAGGCTCAAAGCCCGAATTACATCATTGGCACAAGGCCTGCTAGGCATTTAGCCCGATAAGTAACACCGGCACGAGGCCTGCTAGGCTTAAAGCTCGATATAGATATAATCATCAATTCAACACTCATTCCATAATACCAACAATACAAACAACTCATATACTTCATATTACTTTCACTTACCAATCCGAACATACTTATACACTTCTCATTTTACAAAATAAGTTCAATTCAATACCATACTCCTATATCCGACTATTGCCTATAAATACACTTTAACTATTCGAGTTTCATTATTCATCATACTCATAAATAATTCTTTAGCATATATTTGCTTAAGAACTTACCTCGAATATCGTCGGACGACAAGAACCGGCTATTCGTTAACTTTCGTTTTTCCCCGATCCAAGTCCGTTTTTCTTTGTTTTTGTTCTAAACATATTCAATTTTAGCTCATCCAAACACATTTCATTTCAATTTAATCCAAAGACACCTAAATGGGAAAATTACCATTTTGCCCCTAATGTTTCACACTTTTACAATTTAGTCCTAATAACACAAAACACAAAATACACAAAATTTATTCTCACACCTTAAGGGCCGAATGTTCATAGACTTTATACAAAACTATCTATTTCATTTTTTCACATTTTATCCCCTCAAAAAATTTATTTTGCAATTTAACCCAAAATACTTAAATTCATCAAAAATCCAAAGACAAAACATATTAATCTAACATATATATTTCATAATTCATCCTTAAACAACATAAACAACCAACTATCAACAATAGCTCAACTCAAAATATTCATCAAACTCAAAAATTAGAGCATGGGTCTTGAAATATTCGAAGCAACGATTTCAAAAACGTAAAAATTATCAGAAACCGAACTAAAACTAACCTTTAATCAAGCTTAAAGTTGGCCAAACCTAGCTTGGGTTTCTTTCTTTTCTTTCTTCTTCACTTTCGGCCCAAAACATGCATGAATGAAAATGTTTCTCTTTCATATTATGTTTTGATTATTTTAAGCATAAAATAATGTTTAATAAATAAAAACATTTATAATAATAAAACTTTACATAATATTATCACTTAATCTTTAACATGCCGTCCACTAACTTCAAAAATGGGCTAATTGCCCTTTAAGGATCCCATATTAAAAAGCCACTATCAAATTAGCACTTTATACAATAGTTTATAACTTTTATGCTTTACGCGATTTAGTCCTTTTATTTAATTAAGCACACAAACAATCAAATTTTTATACGAAACTTTCACACATACAAATTCACATATAATTAACACAAAAATAATATTTAAATTTTAAATTTTTTTTTTGGTCTCAAATTTGTGGTCCCGAAACCACCGTTCCGATTAGGGTCAAATTCGACTATTACATGGAATGAGTTCTTAGACTTGCTTATGGATAGGAGTTGTATTGTTTTGAGTGGAAGTATGTATATGTGCATTGTAGGTGGAAAGGGCTTGGTATATAGCCTGCTAGTTGTCCACATAGGGAGACACATGGATGTGGGTCTAGACCGTGTGGGAGGCACGGCTAACACATGGGGTGCGGCCATGCCGTGTGAAGTCTGCACCTTACACTTGGGATTTAAATCACCACACGGTTGGGGTACACGGACGTGTGTATGGGTCGTGTGGATAAGTCAGAATGCTAAGGTTTTACACATGGGCCAAGGCTAAGGGCGTGCCATAGCCGTGTGAAATAAGTCAGTGTTGACCACGGATGGAAGACACAGGCATGCCTTAGAGGCACACGTCCCTAGGCTTACACGGGCATGTGGCCTCTGTTTTATTAAAAAGTTTCTCGAACTCGTGAAAGTTCTCAAAAGATTTTGATACTTTTCAGAAGTATGTTTAGGGCCTCTAAGGCCGAGTATGTGCGAACAATAGGGTTAAATAAAATTTTATAACCCTATTTTAAAAGTTTAAGTAAAATTATCTATGTAATGCCTCATACCCTGTTCTGACTCAAATACGGGCAAGGGATGTTACAGTATCCTTAGTGATTTAATAGGATAAATAGACCAGCTTGGAAATAGAAATGAGATTTGTATTAAATCTATGTGACTGAGTGAATACAGGTATCCGTAAGTAATTCACGAGGAACATTTACAATATTTGGCATGGTATGTGCTAGATAAGGGCAAGTAAGAGTAAGTTATGGCAAAGATCCTATAACTTTGTGTGTGGTTATCTAATGCCATGGATAGATATTGTTATGAACTTGTCTTTGCTATTTATTTTCATGCTAACTTACTAAGTTTTATGCTTACCCCTCTCATTTCCCTTTTCCTTATAGTATTGACAAGATAACTTGAGAATCGTGGGACATAGGAGTTCGGAAATCACACTATCGACATCTCTTTGGTATAACAAGTTAGACTTATTTTGAGTATGGCATGTATAGGACTTGGATGTTTTGTTAGGTCATATTAGTTAGCCAAAGTGTTGGCTATTTATGTTATTAAATTCATTTTGAAATGGTTATTGTAATTGGGCCAATACTTGAAAAATATTTATATTCATTGATGATGAATCATGAAGTTTATGCTTGTATGGTTGCTATTTAGGGTGGCATTTGGCTTGGAATATAGCCTTCTTAATGTCCACACGGGTAGACACACGGGCGTGTGTCTAAGCCATGTATGACACACGATCAGCCCCAAGGGCGTGTAGATTGGTCGTGTGTCCCCTTGTATGCAAGGTTTACAAGTCAGTATGCTCAGTAGTAAACATATGGGCAGGGACAAGGTCGTGTGTCTTAGCCGTGTGGGAGGCACAGCCATAGACATGGATGTGTGCCCAGGCCGTGTGAAGTCTGTACCTAAAATTAGGAATTTAATTTGACACACGGTCTAAGGACACCAGCGTGTGCCTTGGCCGTGTGACCTTAGTGAGGTGATAATGTCATAAACAGAATGCCATGGTTTTGGCACACGGACGTGTGTCCGGTCATGTGAAAACCCTTGTAGGTTCGAATTAGAAAATAAATTCTACACGGGTTAGGAACATGGGCGTGTGTGACCACACGGCCTCTCCATACGGGCGTGTTCCATTCCACACGGGCGTGTGGCCCCTGTTTAGGCAAAAAATTTCTATGCGCGTAAAAGTTTTCGGTTTAATCTTAAAACCTTCTGAATGTATGTTTAGGGCCTCGTAGGCCCATAATAAAGATACTACGACAATAAATGAGAAGATTTATGCTGAAATAAAATCTTATAGCCCAAAGTTGTATGTTTAAGCAAGATAAGTTCGGTAATACCTCGTATCAGTTCCGGTGTTGAACACAGGTAAGGGGTGTTAAACCTTTCCTTTAACAACATAGCCAGTGGGTTAAGCCATGTAAATGGTCTTATCAAGATCGTCATTCAAGAATTTTGTCTTGGCATCCATTTGTAAATGTAAGAGTATGCGAATAGACTTAAGCATGGCTACCAAAGAGAATGTCTCATCGTAATCGATATCTTCTTTCTATGTGTAGCATTTCCCTACAAGTCTAGATTTATGTGTTTTCACTTTCCATTCCACATTTCTCTTATTCTTGTTGATCTATTTACACCCTATGAGTTTAATCCCAACTTGTAAGTCTACAAGTTCCCACACTTTCTTGGATTCTATAGAATCCATCTCAGGATCCATGGCATGTTTCTAGAGCTTGAAATCAAAATCCTACATAGCCTCCTCGTAAGTGAGTGGATCATTATCCTCATAATTGGTTTTCATATTATAAATACTACCATCATAGATGAAAAAGTCTAGTTTCTTAGAATATCTCCCACTACGACAGATTCTCCTATGTTATTGATTGCTTGTAGGTCTTTCTACAACTTTATCAAGAATCAACTTGGTGTAACACCCCTTACCCATATCCGACGCCGGATAGGGTACAAGGTATTACCGAACTTATTCACAAGCAAACATTCAAAATCGAGACAGAAATTTCCACTCAAATTTCAATCTTTTCAAAAATATCCATATCGTCCCTAAAAAGAGCCTACGAGGCCTAAAACATGCATCGAAGTGGTTTGGGACTAAATCGAGAACTTTGGAAACTTTTAAGAAACTTAAAAAAGGGTCACAGGCCCGTGTGGGTTCGGGACATGCCCGTGTGACCCTATGACACGCCCGTGCTTCAGGCCATGTTCAAATTAGGGAGCATTTTGTTTATGACGTCATCATCAATTTGAGGTCACACGGCCAAGTCACACGCCCGTGTGCTCAGGCCGTGTGATCAATTAAATTTTTATAATTTTTCATAAAATAGGTGTAGACTTCACACAGCCAGGGCACACACCTGTGTTTGAGGCCGTGCCGTCCACATGGCTGAGACACATGCCCGTGTCTTTGCCCGTGTCTCTGCCCGTGTGCTCATTACTAAGCATTCTATTTTGCAACAATTAAGATGCAGGGGACACACGGCCGAAATACATGCCCATAGGGCAGGACCGTGTGGACAAATATAAGGCTATTTACCAAGCCTTGTTGCCACCCTTCCATGCACCAACCTACACAACAAAACATAGCACCAATCCAAACATATATTCTCAACCCAATCAGCCATACACAAGGCATCCACACATCATTTACATGCTATCATTTATCACATAAAAATATTATATACTTAGCATCTCAAACCATGCAATTTCCCACATTCATAAAAACATCATCATATGCATATATACTTAACCAATATTAGCCATTTTCAATGGCCATTTACAAAATGAATTATCAACTATTGAAGCCATCACTCATGGCCAAATTAATTATGACACATAACAAAAGACCAAGTCCCTATACATGCCATAACTCCAAATATTGAATTCATAAGTACCTAAAATGATAATTTGATAGTGGGAATGAATCTCTGACCGTCTTCGATCCCCAAGCTGGCTTGTTGACACTATAAGACAAGGGAAAAATAAATGGAGTAATCTTTAAAGCTTAGTAAGTTCCTATGCAAATAATAGACATCATACACACTTTAACATATATTTAACATAAAGTAAATTAACATAAATGTCATTGTGAATTCATGATCAAGCTTAGCATAGATGTTATTAAAATCTTAACATCATAACTTGCAACTTACCATAATCTTCCATATCATACCATAGTCTTTCACAACTTTAACGTTTCCTTCGAACTACCCATTGAAACACTTGGAATACTAAAGGATACTCGGAATATCTCATACTCACAGTACCATACCAATGGCATATCCCAGATATGGTCTTACATGGGATCTCAAATCGATGCCAATAGCCCAGCTATGGTTGTAACATCCTAGATTAGGGGTTATGCTTTCATGCATAATTCATGAGTAGTAGGATTTGGCAGTGTTTGGAAGTGAATTAAGGTTTTTTTAAAATCCTAGGATGGAAGAGAAAGCTTTGGACAATTATTGGTTTTTAAGTTAAAAACAAGAAGTGATGTGGAAAAGTGGCAAGGGACGCCACCTAAGGTGCAAGGGTTATGGCAACAAGTGAAGTACTTTGAGGGAAGAGGTTCGAATCCCATTGTGTGCATTTTTGCTTAATAGCATGTTTACTGTGATATGTGGTGTGCATTTTTAGAACCTTGGAAATGTATGGAAATGTAAGGAAATGTATGGAAATGTAAGGAAATGTATGGAAATGTATGAAAATGTATGGAAATGTATAGAAATATAAGGAAATGTATGGAAATGTATGGAAATGTAAGGAAATGTAGGGAAATGTAAGGAAATGTAGGGAAATGTCCTGGAAATGTAAGAAATGATTTAGAAATGTTAAGTTAAAAGAGGAAAGTGAACATTTTGGAAATGTTAAGTTAAAAAGAGGAAAGTGAACATTTATGGAAACTAGGAAAATGATTTAGAAATGATTCAAAAGAGGAAAGTGAACATTTCGAAACTAGGAAATGTAAGGAAATGTCAAGTTTAAAGAGCCAAACGAAAATTTTTGGAAACTTAGAAATGACTTAGAAATGTCGAGTTTTAAAGTTTAAAGAGGAAATTAAGGCAAGGTGGCCTTAAGAGAAAAAGTATGTGAAATTTGACACACAAACAGGCTTGAAAAAGTGGCTCAAGATGCCACTTAGGGCCTCTGAAATGGCGCCACATGCAAGTGTATTTGGGCTGTGGATCGAGTCACTTAGGAAGCAAATAAAACAAGTTTTATTTTGCTACAAAGAGCGAGAGGTGGACGGCATGTGGGCTCTTAAAAAAGGAGTTTTATTTCCTTTAGAATTTCGGCTAATTAAGAGATAATTGTTGGATTAATTCTTTTTGATAAAGTGATAATTATCACATAGGAAGAGTGGTGGCCAAGTAGGGGACTCTAGCCTAGTAATTTCGGCTATAAAAGGGAAAGAAAGCCATTCATTCATTCATTCACTCTTCCTTTGCCAAATTTCTTAAGCAGCTTCTCCTCTCTCTGCCGAAATTCCTACAGTTTTATTCTTCCTTCTCTTTTCTTTCTAAGCCCTCCAAAAGCCGAAAGTTGTGAGAGCATCATTTAGCCATAGCCGAATCTCTGAAGGTTGAAGTGAAGGTGCAATCGATTCATTCAAATAAGGGTAAGATCCAAGTTTAGTTTCCATTCTTTTATATTTTAGACTTATCGAAATTTAGGGACTAATTTCGATTATTAATCTTAATGAATCATGGAAGGAGAAGTTCTTTTCTCGAAGGTACACCATAGGTCGCGTGTTCCCTAGTTATTCGGTGAATTTCAGGATTTAAAATCCTTAAGGTAAGTGACTATGAATATTCGGCCAAGACCCTATTTTAGTAGTAGATCTATTATTATGTGTTTTAAATCGAAAAACTAACCAATTCAAGGGATCTAGTGAGTAGCCGATTTCAAAGGGGAAAGAATACAAGTTTCCGGGATTTGATTTTTTATTCAATCAGCATTAAGGTAAGTACACAAATCCTACTAGGATTTGGTTTTATGGCCGAATAGGCCTTTGCTAAATATTACCATGTTGGCCGAATGCAGGCATTGAAACCTAAAGCAGTAGATCGGATTTCGGGATTTAAGTGAACCGCTAAGCCAATCAGGTGTGTACCCTACCCTAAGTTTTAATATGTTCATGGCTATGTTTTAAATTAAATGTGTTATTAAGAATGTGAAAAGCATTGCTAAGGTACCGTGTGTACCTCACACTAATCTTAATAGATTTATGGCTTAAACTTGATATATGTGTTAATATGAAAGTGTAAGAATGTGGCTAAAGTACCATGTTATGGTACAAAGTACTCAGGTACGTTTTCCAACTCCTACTAGGATTACGAAATATGTTATACTTAACATGTGAAAAGTGATGAATGTGAATTTAAGTATGATATGCATGATATGAATAATATGGGGCATTCGAGTTATTTGAGAAAGGGGAAGTGAATGTGATGACTTCGGTCTCACTATCTGAATGTGGTGACTTCGGTCACATTATCCGAATGTGATGACTTGGTCTCACTATCCGAATGTGGTGACTTGGTCACATTATCTAAATGTGGTGACTTGGTCACATTATCCGAATGTGGTAACCGGTTACATTATCAATGTGGTGTCTCATGACACAATTATCCGTGGCTATGCCACGAATTTTATATGGGCGATGAGCAATTAGTCTCAATGACGCCTTCGATGGTGTGTAGCGGATGGAGGGTTGACTTAGTAGTCCCCACGATGTGCAGGATGGTACGGGTGGAGTGTAGCGGATGGCATATAGGTTTGGGTTCGGGATTGCATCATTATTTTGAATCATTAAATATGAAAATATGATACGTATGAATATGATTTGTTATGCCTGAATTTGTTAAGACTTAGTGTTTGTGTACACATTGAGTCTGTTTGACTCACCCCGTTGTGGGAACATGTTTTAGGTGACGATCAGTGATGGACCGGTTTCTGAAGCTTAGGGATGGCCATGCAAAAAAGAAATTTATGACTTGGACTTTTATTTTATTTAAGTAATTTAAAGTTTATTTTGGTTTTAATTTTGGGAAATTATTTGATGTAATAAGGCCGTAGTAGCGTTTACTTTACTTTTATTTATTGAGCATACAATCTTTATATTTATTAAAAGATTAAGTAAAATTAATTTAATTCAAAGCCCAAACATTTTGTCACCTAAAGTAAAGGATTTTTAACAATGAATTAAACTTGTTTTCAACTCAAGCCCAACCCAAAACAATCTTTCCTTCAAAACGCTCAAGTTTTTCCTAAGTAACAAAAGAATTTGAAACGGTTTACACCGGGGAACATACCAGATCCGGTCAAGGCTCGTGGGTCGGGTTTGGGGTGTTTCAGTTTGGTATCAGAGACCAGTTTTAAACTCTCGGCCTTGGGTTTAAGGCCCAAAACATTTTCCAAAGTAAGCCCAAAAGGAATTTTCTAAAAATTTTAGGTTTTTCTGGCATGGCCCACTAAGTCTCCGACCCGCAGTCCACCAGGTAAGTACTTCTATCCATTGTGTGATTCATATTATGACTTATAGAAGGGTAGAAGTGGAATGGAACGTAGATTAGCATGATAAGCACTTGAACCCTAGGACTAGAATACCCCAACAAAAACATAAGACTTAAATGCCTACTAAACAAACCTGTGGTTGAGTCACCGAGTTAGGGTGTGGCAACCATGGTACGCATGTCTAGGATTGGTTTCGGTGGGAGCTTGGTATTTAAGCAGTCCGAGTGACTCACCTCCTCTCCACTCGAATCCTACCTGGTGCGTAGCTACGGTTCACTCTAACCAAGAGGACTTATACACGGGCTAAACCCCTAACTAAAACCCGAAAGGGACTAGCCGTATTTTTATGGAAACCCTAGTTTTAAAATTTTTAAATTACCCTCTTGATTTGAAAAAGATTATTTTTATAAATTTTTCTTGAAATATTTCTGATTTACAAATTTACTAAAATACTCCTAGTGGTAAAATTACAAAATGCCCTTGGTTTATGAAATTTCCAAATACCCACAGTTCTTATCAAAATTTCACTACTTTGCTTAAAGGAACCCTAAATTTACAAAATATCAACATACCTTGATTATGGAAAGAGATTTACGAAAATATCCCTGATTTGCAAAATGACCAAAATACCTCGTAAGGAAAATCAACGAAGTACCTCAAATTAGAAATCTTCAAAATGCCCTTGGTTTTAAATTTACCTTATTACCCTTGATTTCAATAAAATTTCCTCACTTTGTAAAAGTATTTAAAACCCTATTTTGTGAAAGTCCAAAATACCCGATTTGAAAATTTACTAATTACCCCGATTGACAAAATTACCAAAATGACCTCGATTTTCAAAATTTTTGCAACATCACCGATTTGGAAAAAACAAATTCTCAAAAAGAACCCTCGAGTTTTGCAAATTTTGAAATACCCTTGATTTATTGAGATTTACAAATTCACCCGGGTTAATTACCAAAATACCCTCAGATTTTAAAATTTTCCACAATACCCCTGGGAATTCAAAATTTCCAAGATACCCTCATTGACAAAAACACCAAGGAACCTTGTTTCGATAAATTACGAAAAAATACCCTTGTAGGACAAATTACGATAATACCCCTGGGTAGTGGAAAAACAACAACAATGAAAACTACAACATTTCTCTGAATGAATGAAAGTTCATAATTGATTGATGGATGTATGAATGTAAAGACAGTGTGCATGTATGAATACGAAAGAACCACTTCTAAAAAAAAAATTCTTTCCATAAAACTTCTTCGCGGTTAATCAGTGAAACAAAATTTTTTAATACATAAAACTTCTTAATCAGATTAAATCGTGACGTTAGAAATAAGTTCTAAGGGACGTGAACTTAGAGATTGTGCCCGGAAAGTATGATGGTTCTATTAAGATCGAGTGCAGTGAAGTAAGTGTAGTCTTGTGAGTTAAGATGTACGATTATTCGTTAGTAAGTAATTTCGAGGATGAAATTATTTTTAAGGAGGGTAGAACTGAACATCCTAGATTAGGGTTATGCGTTCATGCATAATTCATGAGTAGTAGGATTTGGCAGTGTTTGGAAGTGAATTAAGGTTTTTTTAAAATCCTAGGATGGAAGAGAAAGCTTTGGACAATTATTGGTTTTAAGTTAAAAACAAGAAGTGATGTGGAAAAGTGGCAAGGGACGCCACCTAAGGTGCAAGGGTTATGGCAACAAGTGAAGTACTTTGAGGAAGAGGTTCAATCCCATTGTGTGCATTTTTGCTTAATAGCATGTTTATCGTGATATGTGGTGTGCATTTTAGAACCTTGAAATGTATGGAAATGTAAGGAAATGTATGAAAATGTAAGGAAATGTATGGAAATGTATGAAAATGTATGGAAATGTATAGAAATATAAGGAAATGTATGGAAATGTATGGAAATGTAAGGAAATGTAGGGAAATGTAAGGAAATGTAGGGAAATGTCCTGGAAATGTAAGAAATGATTTAGAAATGTTAAGTTAAAAGAGGAAAGTGAACATTTTGGAAATGCTAAGTTAAAAAGAGGAAAGTGAACATTTATGGAAACTAGGAAAATGATTTAGAAATGATTCAAAAGAGGAAAGTGAACATTTCTGGAAACTAGGAAATGTAAGGAAATGTCAAGTTTGAAGAGCCAAACTAAAATTTTTGGAAACTTAGAAATGACTTAGAAATGTCGAGTTTTAAAGTTTAAAGAGGAAATTAAGGCAAGGTGGCCTTAAGAGAAAAAGTATGTGAAATTTGACACACAAACAAAGCTTGGAAAAAGTGGCTCAAGATGCCACTTAGGGCCTCTAGAAATGGTGCCACATGCAAGTGTATTTGGGCCAGGGATCGAGTCACTTAGGAAGCAAATAAAAGAAGTTTTATTTTGTTACAAAGAGCGAGAGGTGGACGGCATGTGGGCTCTTAAAAAGGAGTTTTATTTCCTTTAGAATTTCTACTAATTAGGAGATAATTGTTGGATTAATTCTTTTGATAAAGTGATAATTATCACATAGGAAGAGTGGTGGCCAAGTAGGGACTCTAGCCTAGTAATTTCGGCTATAAAAGGAAAGAAAGCCATTCATTCATTCATTCACTCTTCCTTTGCGAATTTCTTAAGCAGATTCTCCTCTCTCTTGAAATTCCTCAGCTTTTATTCTTCCTTCTCTTTTCTTTCTAATCCTCCAAAAGCGAAAGTTGTGAGAGCATCATTTAGCCATAGTTGAATCTCGAAGGTTGAAGTGAAGGTGCAATCGATTCATTCAAATAAGGGTAAGATCCAAGTTTAGTTTCCATTCTTTTATATTTTAGACTTATCAAAATTTAGGGACTAATTTCGATTATTAATCTTGGCCGAATAATGGAAGGAGAAGTTCTTTTCTCAAAGGTACACCATAGGTCGCGTGTTCCCTAGTTATTCGATGAATTTCGGGATTTAAAATCCTTAAGGTAAGTGACTATGAATATTCGGCCAAGACCCTATTTTAGTAGTAGATCTATTATTATGTGTTTTAAACCAAAAAACTAACCAATTCAAGGGATCTAGTGAGTAGCCGATTTCAAAGGGGGAAGAATACAAGTTTTCGGGATTTGATTTTTTATTCAATCGGCATTAAGGTAAGTACACAAATCCTACTAGGATTTGGTTTTATGGTGAATAGGCCTTTGCTAAATATTACCATGTTGGCCGAATGTAGGCATTAAAAGCCTAAAGCAGTAGGTCGGATTTCGGGATTTAAGTGAACCGCTAAGCCAATCAGGTGTGTACCCTACCCTAAGTTTTAATATGTTCATAGCTATGTTTTAAATTAAATGTGTTATTAAGAATGTGAAAAGCATTGCTAAGGTACCGTGTTTAACCCACACTAATCTTAATAGATTTATGGCTTAAACTTGATATATGTGTTAATATGAAAGTGTAAGAATGTGGCTAAAGTACCATGTTATGGTACAAAGTACTCAGGTATGTTTTCCAACTCCTACTAGGATTACGAAATATGTTATACTTAACATGTGAAAAGTGACATGAATGTGAATTTAAGTATGATATGCATGATATGAATAATATGGGGCATTCGAGTTATTTGAGAAAGGGGAAGTGAATGTGATGACTTCGGTCTCACTATCTGAATGTGGTGACTTCGGTCACATTATCTGAAGGTGATGACTTGGTCTCACTATCTGAATGTGGTGACTTCGGTCACATTATCTGAATGTGGTGACTTCGGTCACATTATCTGAATGTGGTAACTTCGGTTACATTATCTGAATGTGGTGTCTCATGACACAATTATCTGGTGGCTATGCCACGAATTTTATATGGGCGATGAGCACGCCGATCCGCAATGACGCCTTGATGGTGTGTAGCGGATGGAGGGTTGACTTAGTAGTCCCCACGGTGTGCGTGGATGGTACGGTGGAGTGTAGCGGATGGCATATAGGTTTGGGTTCGAGATTGCATCATTATTTTGAATCATTAAATGTGAAAATATGATACGTATGAATATGATTTGTTATGCCCGAATTTGTTAAGACTTAGTGTTTGTGTACACATTGAGTCTGCTTGACTCACCCCATTGTGGGAACATGTTTCGTGACGATCAATGATGGACCTGGTTCGCGAGAAGCTTAGGGATGGCCATGCACAAAGAAGAAATTTATGACTTGGACTTTTATTTTATTTAAGTAATTTAAAGTTTATTTTGGTTTTAATTTTGGGAAATTATTTGATGTAATAAGGCCGTAGTAGCGTTTACTTTACTTTTATTTATTGAGCATACAATCTTTATATTTATTAAAAGATTAAGTAAAATTAATTTAATTCAAAGCCCAAACGTTTTGTCACATAAAGTAAAGGATTTTTAACAATGAATTAAACTTGTTTTCAACTCATGCCCAACCCAAAACGATCTTTCCTTCAAAACGCTCAAGTTTTTCCTAAGTAACAAAAGAATTTGAAAAGGTTTACATCGGGGAACATACCAGATCCGATCAAGGCTCATGGGCTGGGTTTGGGGTGTTTCAATGGTCTTACACGAAGTCTTATATCAATGTCATATCCCAGATATGGTCTTACACGAAATCTTAATAACCCTAATGTCATGACATTTGTATCCTAACTATTCCTAAGGTTCAACTAGGATTTTCTCATTTGTCGAACTTTTTCGATTTTGTTCAAGAGTAAATCACAATTCATACAGTAATAACACAATTAAATCATAAATAATAATGCATTATTTACATATGAACTTACCTCGGTACAAAAATAGTAGGAAAGGATTTAATCGTCAAACACCTTATTCTTTCCCCGATCAAGGTCTGAACTTCATTTATCTTGATCTTTAATAGCAAATTTAGCTTATTTAATATTCACATTACTCTAATCATTCCAAAAATCACATTATGGGAAAATTGCATTTTACCCCTAAACTTTGACATATTTACAATTTAGTCCTTAGGCTCGTAAATCGAAATACATTCAATTTATTTATTACCCAAGCCTAGCCGAACCATCTGCCTACTCATATCAGCCCACATTTTTCATCAAATCAAATTTTTACTACCCATTTTACAACTTTTTACAAATAATTCCTTTTTAGGTATTTTCGTGAAAATTCACTTGGTAAAAGTTGTTTATTACACATCAAACTTTCATTTTCTACCATAAAACATCAAAACACATGTATTTCATAGATGGGTCAAATTTCAAATATGAACCCTACTTCAAAATAATGGTAGAAATAGAAAGATCGGGTGAATACGACTTCAAAAACATAAAGAACATTAAAAACGAGCTTGGGATGCACTTACTTTCAAGCTTGAAAAGTGGAAAAACCCTAGCTATGGAGCCCTTCTAAATTTCGGCACTTGTAGCTTGATTTTCCTTTTGTATTCTTTTATTTACCAAATGACCAAAATGCCCTCCACTTAAAACTTTAAATTTTATCTCACCATGTCCATTTTCGTCCACTATCTTAAAAAATGGTCTAATTACCATCTAAGGACCTTCAATTTAAAATTTCATAAAAACTAGACAACTCTAGCATGTAGAACTCAACTTTTGCACTTTTTACAATTTAGTCCTTTTGACTAAATTAAGTGCCCAAACGTCAAAAAATTCGAACGAAATTTTCACAAAATCATTCCATGAAACTGTAGACCATAAAAATATAATAAAAATTAACTTTTTTTTCAAATTTGTGGTCCCGAAACCACTGTTCCCACTAGGCCCAAAATTAGGTTGTTACACTTGGTCATTGTTCTACAACTCTTAAAAGTTCCTCGAGTACCACTTTACTTTGAGGCTTAAAGTTATCCATGTAGCTTTCCTAAAAGAAAGTACCATGAGTAGAAAATTTAATCGTATTATCTTTCGTGTTGTAGAATAATTTACCATTTATTCCTTTTAGATATCCTACAAACATTCACAATTCTGTCCATGCATCCAATTTTTTTGTATCCTTATTCGAAATGTGTGTTGGACAACCCCATATTCTAAAGTGATTTAGAGTGGGTGTCTTTCTAAGTTACAGTTCATAAAATGTCTTACAAGTAGATGTGGTTGGCACATTATTCAAAAAATAGCCAGCCGTTTGTATCGTATATCCCTAGAAGGAAGTAGGAAGTTGTGAATAGCTTAACATTGAACAAACCATGTCAAGCAAGGTTCTATTCTTGCTCTCAGCTATGTCATTCTGTTGTAGATTGCTCAACACAGTTAACAAGGATAAAATCTCATTCTCTATAAGGTATCCTAAGAACTCGTCGGACAAGTATTCCCCACCTCGGTCAAACCAAAGATTCTTTATGGATAAACCTAATATTTTTCCACTTTTGCATGAAACTCTTAAAATTTATCAAAAGTTTTGCTTTTACAGTGTATTATATACACATATCCATATTGAGAATAGTTGTTGATGAAAGTCACGTAATAATTGTAACCTCTTCGGGCACTAATACTCATGGGATCACATACTTCAATGTGTACAAGTTTTAAAGGTTGGTTGGCCCTTATACCTTTTGCATTAAAAGACATCTTAGTCTTTTTACCTTTCAGGAAGATTCACATTTTGGAATACTAACTTCTTTCAGCATACTTAAAGGACCAACTTTCACAAGTCTAGTAATTTTTTCTTGGTTAATATGATCAAGCCTTAATTTCCATAGGTACCCCTCATTAAAGTAAGAAGTTCTAAGTTTTTTATTCACCATTTCAGTTTGAAGCATCGAATAGTTATTTGGTTTGATAAAGAAGAGATTGTTTTTCATTTATCCATTATAGATAAAGAACAATTTCTGTGAATAGCAATATCTTTATTAAATGTCACGAAATAACCGTCATAAAATAAATATACTACAAAAATTAAATTCCTCTTAAAATGAGGTACATAAAACATGTCCTTTAAAATAATCTTCCTAAAATTATCAAAATGTAAAATAACTTCTCCCACTACTTCGGCTGAAACATAGCTCTAATTTTTAGTCCGCAATGAGAGGCTCCAATCACACATACTTCTCGTTTTTCTGAACCCCTGTAAAGAAACACATACGTGGTTAGTGGCTCCAAAATAATAACTCAGTTGTCAATTGATTCTTCCACTGAGCAAGCTTTAACCACAAAGAGTTCCATAGCTTTTCCATTTTCGGTTAGGTAATCCTTATGCTCATTGTAGTTTGATCTGAAGTGTCTTTCCCTATTGTAGAAGAAACATTTGATCTTTTTAGGATCCTTCGACGCCTTAGTCTTCTTCTTATCCACACAAAGTGGAATCTAAGACTTAGTCGGTTTCTTCTTTCTCTTAGATTTTTATTTCCCCTTAGAGGGCGAAGGGCCCATAACTAAGTTTGTCTCAGGTTTCTCCTTAACCGACCTATTACCATTCAACATGAACTCCTAATATTATAATTCCTTCATGAGCTGAGTCAAGGTAAGCACATTGTTCCTTAAGTTGTAAACGGCCCTAAAGCCAACAAACTTATTGGTCAATGATTTAAACATTATTTCAATTTGAGTGTTCACATCCAGCTCAGCCCCATTGTCCTTCGCTTCCATAAAGAATCCAATATGCTTAAGCATATGGTCTTTGACTAGAGTGTCAGGTTTCTGCTGAGTGTTCATCAGATTTGTAATAGCAGATCGTCGAGTCAATGCAACCTGGCCTTCGAGCAAATCCTCCAAATTTGTCATGATCTCTTTGACAGTACAAAAATTCTCCTATTATTTTTTTAGCACATTACTCATGCTCACTAACAGATAACATTGAGTAATCGAGTCAGAATCTCTCTAATAATTTCTCGCTTTGGGCTAAGTTTCAAGTGGGCAAGGTTCATTAAGGACGAATTTGTGTTTCTCACAATTGAAAACTATTAGCATGTAACACCCCAAACCCGGCCCATGAGTCCTGACCGGATCTGGTATGTCACAGAGTAAACTAATTTGAAACCTTTTGAGTGTCTGGTGAAAACTTGTTAAAAATGTGGCTAAGGCATTAAAACGGTGTTTGAAAACTCAGTTGGGCTTTTTATAAATATAGTTGGGTTGATAAACCCTTTTGAAAACATTTGATCATGTAACATTTTAAAATCGACAAGGTTATGGTTGACTTAGTTTATTTTTGTTACCCGATGGTAACCTCTTTGAAAATCTCGTAGAAGTTATTAAATTTGGAAAATTACTTTTAATCGGTTGACTTAACATTTATAAATATCATTTGAAGTATAACATAAGTAAAATAAAATAACATCCAAATAATAAATAGCGGCCTTATTACAATCCCAAAATAAAAAGACTTAGAAAATAAATCATATTAACTATAACAAAATAAATTCAAATCCAACGATAAGCATGGCAGCCGAGTCCTCTCCACTCCATCTCCGCGTTCTACTCATCTCGCAAAATGGTAAGGGAAGGGTGAGTCACCAAGACTCGATGTGTAAATCCTCCACCAAAAATACAACTCATACACAATTTATTAATAAACATGCACAAGCAACCCAACTAACCATCCATACTCCTTTTCTACCCCGTGTGGTCAAAACCATCGTGACTAGTGTCACAAAATAAATGATGGGGCCAACCCATCGTGTGGTCAAAACCATCGATGACCATAGGTCACAATTTATCAAGTGTGGTCAAAACCATCGGTGGTACCAAACCACCGGGACTTAGTCGCAATTTATCAATCGATGTGGTCAAAACCACCGATGACCATAGGTCACAAATAATCGATGGGGCCAACCCATCTTGTGGTCAAAACCATCGCGACATCCATAAAATCATCCCCTCCTCTCATCAATCCCACCATCATCATGCTTACATATCAATTTCATATATCATGCATTTAACGAAGATATGATGGCATACTCAATCATATTTCATAAACAAAATAATAGGGACTTACCGGAATTCGATCTTATGCCCACAAGCAAAACTAGCAAAAAGATAAAAAGGCAACAATATAGCAAAGTCTACTAATAAAGTTTGTAAAGAGTTTACACACCTGATACCACCATGAATCCTAGATCCCGAAGATCCGATCTATGACGCTAGATCTCTTGACCTATAATCGGCCAATCATCACTGTTAGTACTATAAGCCTATTCGGCCATGTTAACTTAATACTAAAGGCTCTTTTGTGGACTTACCTTAAACGGATTTGATTTTCAAACAAATCCTGAGATCGTCACTTGATTAAGACTCTGCCGAAATTCCTTTAACAACCCACAAAAAGATCAGTCACCACATATATTACCTAACATGGCCTTTGGCCGAAAGTCATAGCCTACATACCGAGCTTACCTTAAATCCCGGAAGACCTCTCAATTCTTCTTAATGGCTTCTAACAAGGGTTACAAAACCAAGATCCTGAATAGTTTGGTCATACAAAAATTCATTGTTAAGCCTCATGGTTTCGGCTAGCCATAATAAGAATAAAGATTAAACTTAGAGATCCTTACCACACTATTGAAATCGGCAAGACCTTGGGTAGGGTTGTGAGATTCAAATTAAGCTCCTTCTATGAGAGAGATATTCTACTAGAAGAAAAAGGAAGTGAAATTTTAATAGAAGAGAGGTAGCTTGACTAAGAAGAAGCAAGAGAAGCTGGAAGTTTTGAGCAAATTTTGGCAATGTAACAATGGGAGAATTCGGCCAGCACTAATGAAGAGAAAAAAAAGAAAAGAATTTGATAAATTCTTGGCACTTCTTTGCTATACAAACCGAATGTGGACAGCCCCCCAAAGAGTCCTTAAGTCGGCCATCACCTTCTTTTTGGTGATAATTTCCAACTTTTAATTATCAAAAGATAAAACAAGATTTATCTTTCATTTATCTCCTAATCTCCTCAAACAATTTAAATGAAAATAGGCTACTAACTACCACTCCTCCAGCCAAATTATAGAGCAAAAATTAAGCTCATCCTCATCACTTTTAAGAGTCAAAATTAAGCCATCACCTCCCTCGCTAGCTTGCAAAAAAAAAAAAAAACAAACGCTATTTCTTTGGTTCGAACCCACGCCTTCTTATGACCCTCTCTTCTAACGCCTGTGCCATTTCTCCCATTTGACTTTCATGCCATGAACCCTCCATTTAGTTTTAAAGCCTTCCTACCGGCCCCTTTCCTTTAACGCCGAAAGCCCAAAATAAAATACTCTTATATCCATCATGACTCGAACCCGAGTCCTTATACCGAGGCCCTTAAGTGGCGCCCAAGCCACTCCACCGAACCGATTTTCATGTCATATACCTCACCTTTTAATTTTTAAAGCTTCCTACTTAAGCCCATCACCGCATATATAAAATAAAACGCCAAAAATGTTTGCTCCACCATTCGAACCTATGACTGCATGCCATCTTCACCTCCAACATCTTAAGTGGCGCATGAAAGCCACCTTGCCACTTAATTCTTTGTGTCATGCTTATCCCGAAATTTTACTTAAGCCCTATCTCACCTAGTTCCTTCCTTTTAAGCATTTAAAAAGAAATTTTAGTACTAAATCCGACCTAGCTCGAGGTTAGTTCTAGGCCCTAGAACATGCTTAATAATCATAGTATTCAATTCTTCAAGTACACACATGGGAAAAATAATTAAATTTTAGGCAACCCCTAATTCAGGATGTTACAGTTCTACCTCCTTAAAAAGAATTTCGGCCTCAAAATTACCTGGATTAGAAGCGCTGGGGGTATTACTACCGCATCACATCCTCGGGTTCCCATGTGGCCTCTTCCGTACCATGATTCCGCCACAACACCTTTACCAAAGGCACTGACTTCCTCCTCAAAACCTTGACATCTCGATCCAAGATCTGTATCGGCTCCTCCTCGAAAGACAAGTCTAGATTCACTTCAATTTTCGCAACCGGAACAACGTGTGAGGGATCCGATCGATAGCGCCTCAGCATCGAAACGTGGAAGACATCATGGATCTGGCTTAATTCTGCCGGCAACTCAAGCTAGTAAGCTACCGGTCCCACACGTTTCAACACTGTGTACGGTCTGATGAATCTAGGGCTTAGCTTGCCCTTCCGACCAAACCTCGGCACCTTCTTACAAGGTGATACCTTCAAGAAGACCTTATCACCCATTGCATATTCAACCTCTCTGCGCTTAAGATCGGCGTAGGATTTCTGCCTGTCCGACGCCTCCTTAAGATGAGCCCGAATTACTTTAACCTTATCCTCTGTCTCTGCAACTAACTCTGGACCCAACATCTGTCGCTCTTTTAGTTCCGTCCAACATGTAGGGGTTCGGCATTTTTGACCATACAAATAGCTTCATACGGTGCCATTCGAATACTCGCTGATAACTATTGTTATAGCGAACTCGCAAAAGGTAGGTACTCCTCCCAACTACCACGGAAATCCAAAACACAGCCCCTCAACATGTCTTCCAACACCTGGATGACCCTCTCAGATTGTCCATCAGACTATGGGTGAAAAGCCGTGCTGAAATTCAACTTAGTACCCAACTCCTGATGTAAAGCCTTCCAGAATCTTGACATAAACCGAGGATCCCGATCCGAGATAATGGACACAGGTACTCCATGCAACCGTACTATCTCTGCGATATACAACTTTGCTAATCTTTGAAGCGAGTAGTCAACCGTTATCGGTATGAAATGAGCCGACTTAGTCAACCGGTCTACTACCACCCAAACTGCATCTTTCTTCATCATGCGTAAGGGAAGCCCACTTACGAAATCCATAATAATCTCTTCCCACTTCCATTGTGGATCTTTACCTACCGTAAAATTTCGATGGCAATTGATGCTCACCTTAACTTGCCGGCATGTCGACACTTGCCCACTAGCTCGGTTACCTCCCGCTTAAGACCCGGCCATCAAAACTGCTCCCTTAAATCCCGATACATCTTGTTCGCTCGGGTGCATAACGTCACGACTTCTATGAGCTTCTTTAAGGATTCGCTGCCTCAACTAATCATCTTTAGATATGCATACTCCCCTCTGAAAGTACAACATTCCATCACTGCTCAAGCTGAAACCTTCAGCCTTATCATTCTGTACTTGCAACCTTCGAGTATTCAAAGCTTCATTAGTCATCTGCCTTTCCTTGACCTCATTAATCCAAGATGGCTTCACTTGCAATTCTACCAAAAGGCTCCCATCCTCATAGAGACTTAGATGAGCAAACATTGCTCGCAACTCTGCTACCACCTTTCGGCTCAATGCATCAGCTACCACATTAGCCTTCCCCGGATGGTATTCGATTGAGCAGTCGTGAGTCCTTCAACAACTCAATCACCTCCACGCCTCGATTTAAATCTTTCCGAGTCGGAGGTACTTCAGACTCTTGTGATCTGTACACTACCGACTTCTCCCGTGCATGTAGTGCCTCCAGATCTTGAGCAAATACCACAAAGACCAATTCCAAGTCATGTGTGGGATAGTTAGCTTCATGAGGCCTCAATTATCGGACGATAAGTGACCACCTTCCTTCCTGCATCAACACACACCCTAAACCAAGATGTGATGCATTACAATATCTGATGAACTCCTTTCCGCCTCAGTGAATTAAGATCGGTGCTTCTATCGAATCCTCTTGACTTATCAAAACTCTCTTTTGCTTCTCATTTCCCACAAACGGAACTCTTTTCTCAACAACTTAGTCAATCGGTCTTTGCGATTAAGGAGAAGTTTTCCACAAATCTCCTATAATATCCGCCAATCCCAAAAACTTGAATTTTCAGAATGGCGACTTTGGTGGCTTCCACTCCAATACCGCCTCAATCTTACGGGGATCCACCACGATGCCTCAAATTAAACTACATGCCCTAGAAAAGTTACCTCCTTGAGCGAACTCACATTTCTTTGAATTTGGCGTACAACCATTTTTCCTCGTAACTTGCAAAACCACATGAAGATGTGCGTCATGCTCCTCTTCCGACTTCGAGTACACCAAAATGTCGTCTATAAAGACCACGACGAACCGATCCAAATAGGGTTGGAAAACCCGGTTCATCATGTCCATAAATGCTGTCGGTGCGTTCGTCAAACCAAATGGCATTACCAGAAACTCGTAGTGGCCATACCGAGTACGAAATGCCGTCTTGTGGACATCAGCCTCCTTCACCTTAAGCTGATGGTACCCTGACCTAAGGTCAATCTTAGAAAATATCGATGCCCTTTTGAGTTGATCGAACAGATCGTCAATCCTAGGCAAAGGATACCGGTTCTTTATTGTCAACTTGTTCAGCTGCCGATAGTCTATACACATCCTCATTGTTCCATCCTTTTCTTGACAAACAAAGACCTTTGGAGCTCCCAAGGCGATACACTTGGTCGGATGAACCCTCTATCCAACAATTCTTGAATCTGCGCCTTCAACTCTACCAATTCTTTCGGCGCCATCTGATACAGAGCTATAGATACGGGTGCGATTTCGGGTAGCAAGTCGATAATAAATTCAACCTCACGGTCCGGAGGTAGACCCGGAAGCTCCTCTGGAAATACATCCACATAGTCCCTTACAGTCCGGACATCTCCCACAGTAACATCCTTAGCTTCCAAGGCATAGACATGCACCACATAAGCTTCACAACCCTTCCTAACCATCCTTTTCGCCTTTAATGTCGAAATCAGATTAGATAGGTAATCTCTCCTTTTACCTATCATCACCACCTCATCACCTTCCACAGTCTTTAGCACCATGCGCTTAGTCATAATCCGTGCTAGCCTAATACTTTACTAGCCAATCCATCCCGAGGATTAGGTCGAACTCCGGGCGATAGTTCCATCAAATCGACCAAGAACACGACCCTTGGAGTTCTAGGGTGCGTTCTATAGAGTCTACTTACTTCTGAGAGTGACCTGAGGGCTTAATACGGTCATCTTCCTAAAAGTAAGCTCAGAGTCTAGATGCAAAGTTTCCACTACGCTACTAGCAATGTACGAGTGGGTTGAGCCAATGTCAATCAAAGTACTATAGGGCACACCAAAATCAAGAACATACCTGGTTATGACGTCCGGTGCGTCGCCTCCTCTTGACGCCTCGCGGCATAGACTAGACCAGGTTGCCTAGCCTCAGTACCACCGGTATTTCCCCTTGGTGCCCCACGCCCTCTGCCAGCACCATTACCTCCTCTTCCTGCACCACGACCCCTCTGAGGCTGTTGGTTATCCCTTCTATTCGGTATACGATCCTGACTCTCAAATCCCAGTCTAGCTGCTTTCTTCGGACAATCCCTAACTCGATGCTCGAAGGACCCACACTCGAAACATCCCCGGTTACCATTCCAACACTCCCTCGTGTGAGACTTGCCACACCGAGCACACCGTGACGGCCATTGTGTATTAGCAGCAGCAGCGGGCCTAGCAACTTGATCTGACCCACCAAACCTTATCCTCTTTTTTGATTACCAGAAAGCTTTGAAGGTCCCGAGCTCTTCTTATTCCAATTTCTATCTTGATTCTGTCTAACCGACTGTCTTACCCCTTTAGCAACCTTCGATTTCTCCACCAAGACCGCAAACTCCCATTCTTATTGTGGAGCTTTCATCATTCTCAGCTCATCTCTCAGCCTATCTTCAAATCTGACACAGCGCTCATGCTCGGTACCCACAATACCACGAGCATACCTACTCAACCGGAGGAATTTGGCCTCATACTCAGCCACCGTCTTATTGCCTTGAACCAAGTTCAAGAAAGCCTTTCGTTGTGCATCCACATAACTAGTTCTGATATACTTCTTTTGATAGGCATCTCTGAAGAATTCCCAGGTGAGATTTTCTGCCACCGTTCCAACCCTACGGTAAGCCACCACTGGTAAGACTCATCCCGAAGCAAAGAGATGATACCCTTCAACTTCTCCTCAGCTGTAAAATCTAAGTCATCCATGATCCTTTCTGTTGCTTCCAACCAGTACTCCGCCGCACTAGGTGCCACTCCGAAAACTCCTCTAAATACTTCTGCTCTGTTAGCCCGGAGTCGTTCAACCACAGATTTACGGGCTCCCGCACCCGCGCCTGCCTCAGCAACTCGTTCCAACACTCGTAGCACTCGCTTGGGATACTACGTCGTTACCACCAGTCTGATCTTGGAACTCAGTTTCCGCCGCCGACAGATCCGGCATCTTATTTCCAGACCCATGTCCAGACCTTGCTGGCTCCGACAAGGTCATCCTACCCCTACCACGGCCACGCGACGGACGTCCACGACCTCTTGAACTCATTCTAACGATTGCGTTTATCTGTTTAGGAATTTTATGTATTAGTACTTGTTTCACTGGATTATCCGCGAAGGAATTTTATGACAAGAGTTTAGGAGTGGTTCTTTCGTATTCACACATGCACACAGTTTTCCATTCATTCATCCAAAGAGACGTTGTAGTTTTCATTGTGATTGTTTTTCCACTACCTAGGGGTATTTTCGTAATTTGTCCTACAGGGGTATTTTTGTAATTTCTCAAAAATAAAAATTTTCGGATGATTTTGTCAAAAAGTATTTTGAAACTCTTAAATTCACGAATACTTTGAAAAATTTTAAAAATCGGGTGTATTTTAGTGATTTTAAAGCTCAGGGGCATTTTGGTAATTTTTCACAAATCAGGGTGAATCTGTAAAATTTAACAAATCAGGGGTATTTCAAAAGTTGTAAAACTTTGAGGGCTCTTTTTGATAATTGCATTTTCCAAAATAGTGATGCTGCAAAATTTTGAAAATCAGGGTTATTCTGGTAATTTTGTTGGTTAAGGGCAATTTTGTAATTTTACCACTAAAGGTATTTTAGTAATTTTTTTTCATAACAAGATTTCCAAAATTTGGTTTTAATGGATTTCACAAAAGAAGAATATTTTGAAAAATTTTCTATTTGGAAATTTTTCATACGGAGGGTATTTTGGTAATTTTCAAACCAGAGGTATTTTGGTCATTTTTCAAACTGGGGCGTATTTTAGTCATTTTTTTAAAACAAGGTTTTTATTACTTCAAAAACAAAACGGCTAGTCCCTTTTGGGTTTTAGTTATCGAGTTTAGCCTGTGAGTGTGTCGTCTCAGCTGGAATGAACCGTCACTAGGCACCAGGTAGGATTCGAGCGAGTAGGAGGTGAGTCACGAGGACTGCTTAAATACCAGGCTCCCACCGAATCCAATCCTAGACATGCGTATAACGATTGCCACATCCCTTGCTCAGTGACAACTCACAGGGTTGTTTAGGGAGTTATTAAATCTTATGCATTGTTTGTTGGGGTATGCTAACCTTAGGGTTCAACAATTTCTATTCTAATGTTCTACGTTCCCAATTTACCCTTCTACCCCTCATCAAATATTCACAAAAATGGATAGAGGTACTTACCTGGGCGGATTGGTGCCGGAGACTCGGTGCCATGCTGTTCAAGCCAAAAATAATTTCTCAAAACATTTTAATAAGGCCTAACAACATAAACAAAAATTATGGGCCTTGGGCCCCCCACAGACGAGTTTTGAATCGGGCTTTGATACCAAAAATGTAACACCCCAAACCCGGCCCATGAGTCCTGACCGGATTTGGTATGTCACGGAGTAAAATAATTTGAAACCTTTTGAGTGTCTGGTGAAAACTTGTTAAAAATGTGGCTAAGGCATTAAAACGGTGTTTGAAAACTCAGTTGGGCTTTTTATAAATATAGTTGGGTTGATAAACCCTTTTGAAAACATTTAATCATGTAACATTTTAAAATCGGCAAGGTTATGGTTGACTTAGTTTATTTTTGTTACCCGATGGTAACCTCTTTAAAAATCTCGTAGAAGTTATTAAATTTGGAAAATTACTTTTAATCGGTTGACTTAACATTTATAAATATCATTTGAAGTATAACATAAGTAAAATAAAATAACATCCAAATAATAAATAGCGGCCTTATTACAATCCCAAAATAAAAAGACTTAGAAAATAAATCATATTAACTATAACAAAATAAATTCAAATCCAACGATAAGCATGGCCGCCTCGAGTCCTCTCCAGCTCCATCTCCGCGTTCTACTCATCTGCAAAATGATAAGGGAAGGGGTGAGTCACCAAGACTCAGTGTGTAAATCCCCCACCCGAAAAATACAACTCATACACAATTTATTAATAAACATGCACAAGCAACCCAACTAACCATCCATACTCCTTTTCTACACCGTGTGGTCAAAACCACTGGTGGTCAAAACCACTGGTGACTAGTGTCACAAAATAAAGGATGGGGCCAACCTATCGTGTGGTCAAAACCATCGATGACCATAGGTCACAATTTATCAAGTGTGGTCAAAACCATGGTGGTACCAAACCACTGGACTTATTCGTAATTTATCAATCGATGTGGTCAAAACCATCGATGACCATAGGTCACAAATAATCGATGGGGCCAACCCATCTTGTGGTCAAACCATCGGCGACGATCCATAAAATCATCCCCCTCCTCTCATCAATCCCACCATCATCATGCTTACATATCAATTTCATATATCATGCATTTAACAGCATATGATGGCATACTCAATCATATTTCATAAACAAAATAATAGGGGACTTACCCGGAATCCGATCTTATGCCCACAAGCAAAACTAGCAAAAAGATAAAAAGGCAACAATTTAGCAAAGTCTACTAATAAAGTGTGTAAAGAGTTTACACACCTGATACCACCACGAATCCTAGATCCCGAAGATCCGATCTATGACGCTAGATCTCTTGACCTATAATCGGCCAATCATCACTGTTAGTACTATAAGCCTATTCGGCCATGTTAACTTAATACCAAAGGCTCTTTTGTGGACTTACCTTAAACGGATTTGATTTTCAAACAAATCCTGAGATCGTCACTTGATTAAGACTCTGCCGAAATTCCTTTAACAACCCACAAAAAGATCAGTCACCACATATATTACCTAACATGGCCTTTGGCCGAAAGTCATAGCCTATATACCGAGCTTACCTTAAATCCCGAAGACCTCTCAATTCTTCTTAATGGTTTCTAACAAGGGTTACAAAACCAAGATCCTGAATAGTTTGGTCATACAAAAATTCATTGTTAAGCCTCATGGTTTCGGCTAGCCATAATAAGAATAAAGATTAAACTTAGAGAGATCCCTTACCACACTATTGAAATCGATAGCACCTTGGGTAGGGATGTGAAATTTGGCCTAAGCTCCTTCTATGAGAGAGATATTCGGCTAGAAGAAAAAGGGAAGTGAAATTTTAATAGAAGGGAGGTAGGTTCGGCTAAGAAGAAGCAAGAGAAGCTGGAAGTTTTGAGCAAATTTTGGCAATGTAACAATGGGAGAATTCGGCCAGCACTAATGAAGAGAGAAAAAAGAAAAGAATTTGATAAATTCTTGGCACTTCTTTGCTATACAAACCGAATGTGGACAGCCCCCCAAGGAGTCCTTAAGTCGGCCATCACCTTCTTTTTAGTGATAATTTCCAACTTTTAATTATCAAAAGAAAAAACAAGATTTATCTTTCATTTATCTCCTAATCTCCTCAAATAATTTAAATGAAAATAGGCTACTAACTACCACTCCTCCAAATTAATTTTAGAGCAAAATTAAGCTCATCCTCATCACTTTTAAGAGTCCAAAATTAAGCCATCACCTCCCTCGCCACTTGCAAAAAAAAAAAAACGCTGCTTTCTTTGGTTCAACCCACGCCTCATCGTCATGACCCTCTCTTCTAACGCCCAAGGCCATTTCTCCCATTTGACTTTCATGTCATGAACCCCCTCCATTTAGTTTTAAAGCCTTCCTACCTAGCCCCCTTTCCTTTAACGCCAAAAAGCCCAAAAATAAAATGCTCTTGCGTTCATCATGACTCGAACCCGAGTCCTTATACCAAGGCCCTTAAGTGGCGCCCCAAGCCACTCCACCGAACCGATTTTCATGTCATATACCTCACCTTTTAATTTTTAAAGCTTCCCTACTTAATCCCATCACCGCATATATAAAAATAAAATGCCAAAAACGCTACTCCAGCTATTCGAACCTATGACCTGCGCCCATCTTCACCTCCAACATCTTAAGTGGTGCATGAAAGCCACCTTGCCACTTAATTCTTTGTGTCATGCTTATCCCGAAATTTTACTTAAGCCCTATCTCACCTAGTTCCTTCCTTTTAAGCATTTAAAAAGAAATTTTAGTCCTAAATCCGACCTAGCTCGGGGTTAGTTCTAGGCCCTAGAACATGCTTATTAATCATTGTATTCAATTCTTCAAGTACACACATGGGAAAAATAATTAAATTTTAGGCAACCCCTAATTTAGGATGTTACATAGCAAGTTCCATTTTCATTCTCGAAAGTTATTCCCATTCAATTTATTCTCAGTAGGAATGCTAATAAGAGGAGTAAGAGACATATTTGAACTGAAAAAGTAATAAAGATTCACTAATTATTATCTTTGTATTAAGCAAATATTTTCATTTCAGCAACATATCAAGAATGAAGTATGATGCATGTGTATTGTACTAAAACCTTGAAAAACATTTTTCATTACTTCGATTATTCTCACACCTATCAATTATGTCGCATTGGGGTCCCATGATTAACTAGGCAAGAACATGAATTACATCCAATTAGTTTGTAAATCATAATTCTCAAGACACCACACGAACCAATGTTTGTTTAACGTTTGGCCATAATCTTTAGCTTAAATATCTTTTCTTGGGAAACTATTTAATAAGAGACAATAATTAGTGTATAACCATTGATTCAACACTTATCATGAACATGCTTTCATTTGTGAGTCATTTTGGGAGAATCTCATTGAGAGTCATGCATGAGTAATTGTCCTAAAAAGGAAATCTCATCCAGTGAACCTAAATGATAAAGTTTACCTTGAGGTGCGGTTAGGGTGGGAATTTACTCGAAACTTTTTCATGCTATCACTTAGGGACCATCAATGAAGGTCGTAAGTCTTGTTCAAGGACCTTCTCCCACTCAATATTTTAAAAAACATGCAAGATTTTAATTTTAGATTTCAAAAATTATAATACAATAGTCTTAGTGGCATTTTTACCTATTCTATAAGACATGTTTCTAATATATGTGTAACACCCCTAACTCGTATCCATCGTCGGATTAGAGTTATGGAGTATTACCGATCAATCAGAAATCATTTAACATTATAACATTAAAATGATTAACCTTAATAAAAACCAACCAATCATATGCATTTTGTCCCTAAATTGAGCCTTCGAAGCCCTAAAAATAGCTTAGGAGTAATTCGAGATTAATTTGAAACAAATCAGAAAATTTCAGGAAAATATGAAAATTTTCAAAACAGGGGACAAACGGCCATGTAGCTAGGCTGTGTGGAATGCCCCAAGCTGTGAAAATTTTGAAATAGGGACACACGGTCGTGTCTTAGCCTGTGTCATTACCCATATAACTCACTGAGTTGGGCCACACGGCTGTGTGCCAGACCGTGTAACTGTTTAACTTGTGACACACGGCTGTGTCACAAGACATGTGCTAGGCCATGTAACAGACTGACTTAATACACACGGTCGTGTCACAGACTGTGTGTGGCACACGGACAAGTGACACAGGCGTGTCCCAAGCCATGTGCACCTAAATAAACCATTTACCAACCAATAGACCTATCCAAAATGACATTAAACAAACTCAAATCATGCTATTTTCAACCATCTTAAATGCCTACCTAATGTACTTTCATTTGTACCACAAATTTACCCCTAATCATCAATATGAATCATCAACCAAAGCATGTCAATTCATATGACTTAACATTCAACCAATATGTCTATCATAGGCACCAATCACAATGTTTCAATATGACATATACTACAATCTTGTACCAAAACATCTCCCTTCAGTCACATCTATCATAATAAGTTTTCTACTTGCACTTAAGATCATTTTTTTATAGATTTACATATCAAAACAATAATAATGACAAACAAGCCTATTACGTGCCAAATAATCCAAAATAACATTCCAAAAACTACCGAAGATGGATAGTGTGACATGAGTACTGATCCGACCGTCCAACCTTCAAAAGTATCTACAAGAACAGAAAATAACACAAGTAAGCTTATTGAAGCTTAGTAAGTTCGACGTACAAAATTAATAAGTCTTACCAAAGTATATAAAACAATTCAATAAAAAATGATCCAACAACACATGCTTCCTATCATCCACAACTACATACCGATGAATTGCATCTCTCAATTCAAAGCTCAACCAAAGTTCTCCTATAATAATATACATATCCACAAAATAATCAATTCTAGATATCAATTACATGTCATGCCATTAAAAGTCATTATATAAGTATAGTACAATAATGTATGATTTAATGAAAGACTTACAAATACAAGCACAGTAATCCATCTGAAAACACACCAAATGCTCATAAGAACTCATCCACCCAATAACACGCCAATTGCTCTGAAGAGCTAGTGTAAATAAAAACACGCCAAATGTTCATAAGAGCTCATCTACCCGATAACACACCAAAATAGGGAGTACAACACGAGAGTTCGCAACAAATGCTGAACCTCGACCTACTCAGGAAAAATATACATATCACACCACATCAATCTCCACTCCAATCCCAACATAACACGCCGTCATTTAATTGTACTCTATTTCATGTTCATCCGATCCAAATATAGAAATTTAATAATATTTCTCCAAAAACTATGCATCAACAATAAAACTATTATATCTATTATATCATATTATATCATCAATCATTTCATATAGATATTACATTATAAATCGTACGAACTTACTTGGACTGAGTTGTAGTAGTTATAAAAGTTTAGGGACTATTTCGTAATTTTTTCTTTTCCACGTAAATCAATAGGGTCTTGATCTAAAATATAAAAATCTCAATTATCAGCTTTTATTTCATATTCCAATTTACTTTACATTTTATAACCTTTTATTTTTGAATTCACACAATTGCCCTTAACTTTTACAAATTTTTCAATTTAGTCCCTTAATCTGAAATTAATCAAATTGACCATTTTCTAGGAATCAAATTTCAGCTGAATATTTTAGGCCCTTAAAAAGAATCAAACCTTGAAATTTTGATAGTTTAACAATTAAATCCTTTAATCAAAATCTAATAAAAATTCCTTCACAAAACAACCAAATACAACAATCAAAGCTTCAAACATACAACTATCATCACAAACAACCAATATTCATCAATGGGAACTTCTAAAATTTTTAACAGATTCAAAAACGAAGGTACGAGCTAGCTGGAACTAGTTGCAATGATTTCAAAAACATAAAAATTACAAGAAACGGTAGGGAAATCACTCACATGCTAGGAATTGAACTTGGCTGATTCTCCAAGCTTAAGAAACCATGGCTATTCAGTTAAACATGAAAATTTTAGGAAGAAGATGATAATTTCATGTTTTAGTTTTATTTAGTTAATGATTATTTACCTTTTTAACCTTTAAAATTAACTAAAATTTCATCAAAAACCACACTTGACCGTCCACTTATTTTTTCTAAGGTCTAATTGCCTTATTGGTCCTCTCACATTTTACAATTAAGACAATTGATCATCTAATTTCAATAATTACTAAGTTTTACATCTTTTACAATTTAGCCCTTTTTCTTTAATTAGCTATCTAAACGATAAAATTTCTTAACGAAAAATTAATACGACTCTAATGACTCCATAAATATTCTATAAATAATATTTACGAGTCGACACGATGAAAACTTGTGGTCCCAAAACCATTGTTCCATCACCACTGGAAAATGGGCTATTACAATATACATGGCATGCTATGACAATTTTATAATAGTCACATGCATTCATTCACAAGAATCAATCAATCATAAAGACAAACAATTCTGATTCTCCACAGTTTTTCTTTTAAGGGAAAATTTATAACATCCTCAACTCAGCCAAAATGTTAGACCCAAATTTGGAAGATTACATCAACCACCGAGATGGCCTAGCAGAGTTATTAGAGTTTTTGAAAATAGTTATTTTAAAATATTTGTTTAATTCAGTAGAAAATTTAGTTACAAATAGTATTATTATCCTTAAAATCTTAATTTTAATTTGGTAGCGAAAAATTTGGTTTTAAGGAAAATCGAGGGTTCATGCATACAAATTAATAATCATAGCATAATATCTTAAAATTCAAATAAAATGTCATGCAAAATAAAAAAAAACCTAAATCCTAAGTCTCATGTCATGGTTCAAAAATAAAATTCTACAGTCTTCAAATAATAAAATAAATCTAAAGATTAAGCCTTAATAAGTTGAAAATAAAATAGATTGTGCTGAGACCCTCTAGATGTCGTGTTCACGTCCTAACCTAGTAGGTTATCTGTAAGGATGAAAATTTAAGGGGGTGAGCTTTGATACTCAGTGTGAGTCCATTTATAATAAAATCAATGCAACGGTTATTAAGAAACATTAATTAACATTGCATAAAATAATCATATATAGCAGTTCAGTTCAGAGTATCAAATTTTCAAGTGCAATCATCATTAATATGTCAGAACTTAAAGTAAAATTTTTCAAAATTAACCAAATTATCAATTTTCCCACAATAATCATATCCATGCATGTATATACATATATATTCACGCTTATGTATCATAACATAATTTTTAGATTTGTGTGCACATGATTTGAATGATGTCATATAGTTTCTAGTTTAAACAAAACAAATCCTACCTCACCGTTACAAGTCATAATGGGAGTTTCCTAGAACTCCCTTCTCCAACAGATTGGATGTGGATAAACCACTACTAATTCGTAGATAATAATTTCTATTTTGGCTGTGGACACACAACAAGTCCCCATGGTTGGAATTTAGCTTTGGCTGTGGGTTCACAACAAAAGTCTTATAGATGAAACCTACTTTTTGGCTTTAGATTTTACAGCATAAACCCGCTGTTGGAATCGGCCTTTAGCTGTGGATACATAGCAATACCCGCAATGGAATCTACCTTTAGTTGTGGATATACAACAATTTGCATATAAGAACTGCCTCATGGCTACAACTTACACCATCATTTTTCTTGTAGATAGACTGTCTGATCTTTCTTCGTACATATCGTCCCAACCCATGCAATACATTATGACATGTTGAATACAGATAAAATATTATAGTATTTAATGTACTAACACATGGCAAATCAGTAGCGAAGTCATGCTTTTATCAAGTATTCGGGTTAATAATATCATAATGCATGTCGTACATACATTCACAAGTATAGATTCAATAGCAACATAACCTATTCATGTCACATTCAAATATTCATAAATATAAATAAATGTTGTTATAAATCGATCAATCCTGAATCCTAGCATATTTCTTATCATCAAAGACCTAATTGCATAATTTAATTCACTAAATGTAGTTCAAAACCTATTTATAGACTAATATGATCAAAACATAAAATTTTGGGTTAAATTCTAAGTTACAGGGGACACACGGTCGTGTTATTGGACCATGTGGGAAGTCCTGGACCGTGTGAAAAGGGTACACAATTGTGTGGCTAGGCCGTGTGAGAGATTGTGGTCATGTGGCATTCGAAACTATAACCTACAGAGGTGACATGGTCGTGTGGGTTGTCTTAAGCTGTGTGAGAAGGGAAAACCTAGGGTTTTAAGGGGGACATAGTCGTGTATGGTGGTTGTGTAGTCTATATGGGCGGCCCACAAGCCCATGTTGTTGGTCGTATGGTCTAACTTAGGCTCTATTTGGCCTTGATTTTCTTGTAAAAGAACACACACCTGATTTCTGGGGTCTCGAACGATGGTATTCACATCCAAATCTAACATGGGATGCCTACAACGAGTCTTTCAACTAACAAGCACACGAGAATTAATTACGCATTCCAAGAAACATCAAGATTTTGAAGGATTTTGTAAAAGATTCGTGATTGAAATAGGGAATTAGCGAGAAATCTTGTTATTTCAAAATTTACCAGTTTTACTACTGAAACTAGAATACTTACCAATCTTTTGATGAGATTTCAAGGACGATCGATGCTAAATTCAATGCTCAGAGGAAAACGGGTTAAATCGTGAATTGGTTTTGATTTGGGTTTCCAAGAGATCAATTTCCAGCAAAAAACGTAAATTTTTTTGAAAAGAAAAGGAGAAAATAAAATAAAAAATGAATTTAAAGAGAAGAGAGAAAAAAGTTTTATTTAGTGTTTGAAAGGGAATTAAAAGCAATGTATAATCAAAAAGTTTATTAAATACTTAGGGTTTCATAAATTTGAGGGCCTTGATGGTAAAATGCCTCTTTTTTGCTGAAAATGAAAAAAAAAAAAGAAAAGAAATGGGGGAATGAGTTTGGTGTGGCTTGAACCTAGGGAGTGAGGGGGAATTCAAGGCCTTACCATTTGGGCTACTGCTCAATCTTAGCTTATTTCTACCACATTTATTATATATTTTCATTGGCCTTTGTTCTTCGATTGTTGAAAAAAAAATAGAAGAAATATGAAGAGTGAAGCTTGAACCTTGGTTCTCTAAGCAATATACTAAGCTTTTAACCATCAAGAATAAGGCTCATTTCTTGGTGATTTTATTAATTCTAACCCTATATAATTTCGTGTTACAAAACCTAAATAAGTGAATGTGAATAAGTCATATTTAACTCCTTAAAAACCAAACCTTTCCTTCACTACAACAAAATTGGTTTTTAGCGGCATTTTTTTGGCCCTATAGCAGTGCTTATAAGCGCCGCTAAAAATTGAGGCGTTTATGTTGGAAAACACTATTATAGAACATGATCTTTAACTGCGCTATTTTTTTTTATAAACGCCGCAAGAGAGTCAAGCATGTTGTGACGTTTGTAGCTAGAATCGCCGCAAAAGATCATGTTCATTAGTGGCGTTTGTAGTAAAAGCGTCGCTAAAGATCATATTCTATAGTGGCGATTGTAATAAAAGCGCCATTAAAGATCATGTTCTATAACGGCGTTTTCCCACATAAATGCCACTAACATTAACAGATTTTACCAACCCATTTTATTTCAAATAGAACCCGAATTTTCATAGATTTAAAGCACTCAATAAAAGTTAATATCATCTAACTATTTATATCATGTATGCAATGATAGATGAGAAATGATAACTTAGAGGAAAGTCAAATCCACAATAACCATAAAACAGATTTTGTCAAACTTGTTCATAATGCCATATGATTCTCCAGCACCTTTAACAAACATTCTTAAACCTATTTACAAGTTTGGTTATGATTACAAGAAAATGCATCAATAAAATGCTCCTTCATTCTTGTAAGATAATCAAAGTATGCAGCATATGTCACTACCTATACATAAGATTAGAGACCATGTTCTGATCTACCTTCTACTGGCATGGCTCTACTTATACATTATCAACTCTAGGGATTCGATATCAATGTTACCCCCTATTCCCCCTCCCCCTTCTTGGTTTTAACATTCAATGCATCGTATACAACTAAATGAAAAAGGCTTTACTTATAGCTTCTAAATTCTAATGCATTTGTGTTTTTTTTTTCTATAGTGCCAACAATTCACTTCAAGTTCAGCACACTTAGAAGCCTAATGCCAAGGTCACGTGTTAGAAATGCATTACCTACCTAGGTAACCTCTATGTAATCTCTTTCTATGGTAACTAGTATAACAAAATTCATTCACTAAACAACTAATTGCTACTGTAAAATGATGAAAAAACAGGTTGAATGGAAGAAGATTCATAAATCCCCATCTAGCCCCAACCCAGTCAAAAATCGTCGGCTACAATAGAAACAGGGTAATGAGGCTCAGAGCAGGTAGGGCAATGTAGTTGAGATCGAGCTAGCTCAGAGCTTAGTAGGATGAGATCAAGCACGTTCTTGTACCAACTTCTTGGCCACGTCTTGTAAAATGGATGACTGTATTGTTTCCAACATAAATGCATGTTCTCAAACACAAGGAAAAAGATACAATTATTAGAATAATTCCAGCAAAATATAACTGGAAAATGAAAAACATAAAAGTAAACACATAACTCTTCAATAGATAATCCAAAAACATACTTGATAATAGAAAAATAGATACCATTCTGAATTCGTATCATAATCTCCATAATAGAAAAATATTTACCATTCTAAACTCATACGTATCATTTCTAACCTCCAAATGCATTCCAACATCTCCTATTTTGCAATACCTGATCTCAAACTCAAAATCACAAGAACCACAAAATAGATAATTCAATCTGGTCGCTCTTCTCTATATACAAAGAACTTCTTAGTAAAGTAGTTCGTTAGAAGGTAGAAAAACTATTTCTAAAAGGTAGAAAAACTAACCAATTCTATTCATATATATATATATATATATATTACATTTGCAATTGATTCACACACCCTGACAGGAGCAAATCATTACCAACTCACATACCATAAACAAGGCTGCCCCTATGATTCGAACCCACGATATGGGTTTTTAGGGTAAACATCTAGTGCCATTAGGCCAAGAGCTAAAGTTCTCAAATTCAACTAAATGCGGATAATGCACTGCCACTTACATTTAAATTAGGATTTTGTAACAAATGTGCTGAAGTCACTCTTAAGGTCACAATATACGGTAATATCTTTAACAAAATGCATTGAAAATGATAAATTATGTTACTAGTTATTGTATTTCATAGAACATCCATTACAAAAATAGAAAGTGCCATATTTCAGCAAAATCCTTGAAACTACACAGTTATTTAATTACGGTTATATGATATAGGATGGATACCAGAGTATCTAAGCAGGCTAAGCATATTACAGAATGGTCCTATTGTTTAACTAATAAAAAATAGGTTTTCAAGGGGAAAGGATCTTCTGAGATAAAAGTATAGAAACAATGCTTTTCAAACGCCAAAAATTGGCCAAACGCAAAAGGAAAAATTTTATGAATCTTTTGAGAAAAATCATGCTATAGAGGTTCAGATCAGATAAGAGGAAGCGATGAATGTGTAACTATTAGCACTGCAAGATCAGATCCCTATCACAAGATAAAAATGTCAGGTTAGTAATTACTCAGTTTAATCAAATTTTCTCAACCAAGTAATTACCATTCAAAAAATATGGGCCTTTTGGAGCAAGGATGTGGAGTATTTCATGATTTTGCAATATATCTTGAATGAGTCAGCATAAAAAATGCCACTATATTAAAAATAATACAATTCCTTTAAATATACAAGACTCACCATAAACTAAAATAATTCAGTGTAAAATCTTCTTATACAGCATGCTTCTGCTTAGATCTCTTGCTTCGTCTTGGCTGAGAAATATTAGGAACTTATTTGCTTGCACTTAAAGAATATGCTTCTTCGAGAGCCTCATCACCTTGTTGCAAGAAAATATTAAATCAATAAGAATGAATGCAATAATAAACATTCAAAATCTTTCTCAGGTACAATTTTGCATAACTTACATGTACAAATAAAATGACTTGAAAAGATAGTAATAACTTATTCCAAAGAAAGTTTAACAACAAACGTTACATGATATTCCCTTGTCTTATCAAACATTTCAATCTCAAACACGAAATAGAATCATACTAAGTTTATTGCCTTTACATAACAAATCCTTGAGTAGACGACTGTCGAGTAGCGATGGACGGAGCAGCGTTGACGAAGGAGACAGAGATCGATGGCAAATACACTATCGACGGTGATGCAGTAGACGAATGACCGGACAAACGACCAGCAGCAGACAGATGGGAAAGAAAAAAAATTAAGTTAGGGAATTGGGGAAAAACTAAGTTAGAGATTTGGGAGAATAAAGGTTAGGGGGTTAGCTATCAAAACGGCGCCGTTTAAATAAAAATTAAAAAATATTTGTGGCATTTATAGGTAAAACGCCGTTATTGCTTTACCTTTAGTGGAATTTATGAGAAAAACGCCGCTATCGTTTTTAACCTTTTGCGGCATTTTTGCATAAACACCGCTATTGCTTTACCTTTTGAAGCGTTTATGGGAAAAACGTTGCTAACGCTGCTCCCATTCGGTGTATCTTTGCGGCACATAGCATAAAATGCTACTAAATATGCACTATTTACGGCGCTATTTCCACAAATACCACTATATAACGACTTATTGCGGCGTTTTTCGGTTAGCGCCACTAATGGTATATATTTGTGGCATTTTTCAATACTATCGCTGTTAAAAGTTCAACCTTTGCGGCGTTTTCGATCCAAACGCCACTAAAAGCTTAATTTGTTGTAGTGCTTACTAGAGTCAATCCTAGACATGCACATTTTCATTATCACACTTCTCACAACAATTGAATAACCTAAAGAAGTGAATGGATCCATACAACATATGTATTTTCTTATTACCACACATCTTATTTTTTTAATCGATTAACTGTGGGTCATATATACATATATATCAAACTTATAATATAACATAATATAAATATTATAAACAATTATAAAACATATATATAAGGAGATAGGTAGTTAAAATAAAATTTTCAGCCAAGGTTTCCATGGTTCGATTTATAGAGAATAAATGAAAGACAAAAGTTACATAGTTTTTCACCATAATGCATTCTTTGGGTCTTCAATCGCCACCGCTCAATTCTCATATATAACTCAAAACATACAAAGATCTAAAGAATGTCATCTTCTATGTAATCAAATCATTCAAAAAGAAGATAAATATATTTTGATTATCTGTTTACACTTATAAGTAGAGCATAACCTGACTCACGATACCAATTGTTAGAAAATGGAGTTTGGAAAATGCAGCGGAAAATAAGTATAGGGAAAAACTAGAGTTTTAAATTTTTTTTTCAAAAACAGGAACTTGGTTGCGATATATAAAGTAATAAACACTTAATCAAAATTGTATTTTTTTTATTTGTCTAAGATGAACGCTTCAACCGAGTAGTTAGGCTCGCTTCGAATAAAAAAAATTTCCACAAAATTACCAGTGGGGTAATTTCGCAATTTCTTTAAACTTTGGGATTAAGTTGTAAATAAGAAAAAAATCTCTAGAAAATTTCTGAAATAATTTCTTCAGAGAATTTTCTCTCTACAACTTTCTCTTGAATTCAAGTGTGTGAAAAATAATGACCCAAGGCTCTCTTGATAAGTATTATATTAATTTAATTTTAAATCTATTAAATTAATAAAATATTTATCTACAAGATAAATATTAAATTAAATTTAATATTAAGATAATCACTTTAATATTAAATTAATAAAATACTATTAATATAAGTATTAAATTAAATTTCATATTAAATATATTAAAATAATATTATTTTTGGAATAGTTAATTTAAAATCAAATTATCCAGTAGAGCCCCAATAGGAATGTGATTCCTCCACATCTCAATCGCTAAAGGACCACCTTTCGGTCACTTGAATTGATATCAGAGATCGAAAATTGGGCCCAAGAACTCAAGACCAAAACCAAGACCCAAAAACTGGTCGAACTGGTAGCAGGAATGGACAAGTCAGGTCGTCACTGGCCTGGGCTGAATCGGCTCAAGGTGTTGTGAGGGTGTCACACCTGCGATGGCACCACTGGACACGACAGATATATGTATTTAGCTAATTATAGTTGGCTTATAAGGCTTAGATTAACAAAAGTTAATGTGGGTTTGGATGGACGGTGCATTTACCTGCAGTTAGTATAAAAACAGCGTAGTAAAATTAGATACTATAGCGATATTGTAGCGTAAGAATAAAGGTAAGTTAAACGTACCATACCGCACCATCCATCCAAACTCATATTTACCTTGATCATTTTTAAGGTGTCACGTGTTGTAGCTCTAGACTCCTTGTGATTTAGTTGACCTATTAGTCCTTTCTCATTATAAGTATGGATTGTTGTGGCAAAACAACATATATGTGAAGTGTGAGTTGGCAAATACTCTATTCTTGTTAGTTGTGTAGACCCGATGGTATAGAGCCGTGAGGTCTTGAGCTTATGGAGTCTAGGGCTTGTCGATATTAAATCGCGAGGTGAGGTGGACTTACAAAATATGAAAATAACAATATTTATAATTTTACAACAATCCAAATTATTGAGCGATAAAAATACTTAACAACGATGACTGAAATGCAATTATAATAATCATCCGATTTAAACAACATTATAAGTGAAATTAATTAATAGTAAGTAGATGTAAAGTTGTGATCAAGACAATTCTTGAATTTTATATCTTCTTGAAATGATATTTGATTATTAACAAAATATCAAAATAAATGTGAATGGGCTTTTTCGAATTTGATTTTGTTGAATATAGAGTGAATATTAACATCATCTTTCAACACATTATTCTATATGTATAAATACAAATATAAATAAATAATGAATTGATAAATATAAATATTGTTATTCAATATATTTTAAATAATTATATCATAAATATTTTTTGTTTAAATATGTAAATAGCTATTAAATTAGAAAATTAAACATTTTATAAACACTAGAAACTCTATCACGCATAAATACATGTGGAAATCACGTATACAATTGATTTGGAGATAATAAAGTGTGTATAATATTATTAAAACATATTAAAATATTAAAATAAAACTTTAATTGAGTGGTAAGTTTAAGATTTTGCTAACCCAATTGGACTGGATTCAAATATCATCTTATGTATATTTTTATTGGTTTTTAAATAAAAATTAAAATACCCTTAAATAATATAATTTATTTTAAATGTGAAGGGACATTAAAGTAATTTCTCTAATATAGTTAGAACTCGATTGATGAGTGACACCAACTTAACAAAGAGCGACATAAATAGTAAATATTGATATAAACTTATGGAGATAATAAAATTAATGTTTTACTAAATTAATTGCGTGAGTTCAAATCACATTATATATATATATATATATATTATTTTCTGTTAAAATAAAAATTAAAATATTTTTAAATAATATAATTTATTTTAAATACAAAATAATTTTTGTAATATTTTTGACAGAGTTGATACCCCACTTGATACAAATTTAATGTAATTCTTGAATCGTTAATTATTACAGTTAAAACTAGTGGATAAAGTAGGTGGGGGTGCGTTGATTCTGGAATGTGGGCGGCCTGGCTTGTGTGTCCTATTCGTAAAAGTTGTTTGAGCGTTCAATCGAGAAGAAAAGGAAGAAGTCTGAGCGGACAAAATTTGCTGGCGGCTGGAACCCTAAACCAACCTCAACCAAATGAACCAAAATCCGATATAGACGTTACGTTAGGCCTAAAAAACCACTCCCTTCGGAAACTTGCTTTTCGTGGATTCCAAGACCAACCGGCTGTTATGCCTTGTGGACCTGTCTCTTTCTCCCTCCCATTCTACCCCCATCCCTATTTACATAAAACTCCTTTATATTATTTTATATTCAAGTCTTTTTTAATTTCATTATCTTACATCTAAACTATTTCTTTGCATCAATCAATAAATTTATTTCAAGTTATGAAATTCAAATTAAAAATATGAGTTACAACGACCTGAAGAAGAAAGATTTCCCTACTTCAAATGTTTTTGTTGCACTCATTCTATAACAAAATTGTCATTTCAAACTAAGAAAAGCCAAGGTCAATTTCAATAATGAGATTTTTCCCATTATTCCTGTCAATTAACTATAATTATTTATTTAATCAAGAAACAGAATTGAGGTTGATGTCATTAAACCATTAATAAATTTACATTTTGATTATTCTATTTTAAAAAGTTATAAAACGACCACTAAATTATTCGAAAGTTTTTATTCAAGTCAATAGGCTATTAAAGTCGCTATTATATAGCCTTCTTTGCACCAATCGATAAAACTTATTCCTCATCTTTTCTACAATTCATTTTTTTATGCACATATTTGTAAATTAAATTCCAAACAATTTTCTTCTCTGATATTCGACACTAACCACTAGATTGACTTGGATCTAAGGTACGCTCTCCTTACTTGTTGACGGTATTAAACCACCATACCTATTGTTGAACTGTCGCTTAGAGCTCGCTAGTTGAATTTATTTTTTTTTAAAAAAAACTTAACAGTCCTATGACTTAAATAAAAACTTTTGAATAATTTAGTGACTTAAATGAAACCTTTTGAATAGTTCAATGATCAGTTTTTAAATTTTTTGAAGTTAATTGACCAAACTATAAAATAATTAATAGTTTAGTGGCCTTGGCATAATTTACCCTAGATTTAACTAAGTAAGTTCGGTAGTGATTTAAAGTTTATTATTATTTTTGCTTTTAAGTTTTAGATAATTTCTTTTATTTTAAAAAAATAAAACATTTTATAATTGTTTTGAATTTTCTCAAAATCCACATTTAAATCAATTAAGAAAATTACATGTCTCATTATATGATTGGCTTGTTATGACACCTATTAAAAAGCTAGTACATTTTTGTTATTGAGTTATTTTTATACTATTTGTCAAATTTAAATATCATATTGTCTAAAAAGTATAAAAATATTATATAATATTTTAAAATATAAATAAATATTTTCAAAATTAAAAAGATTAAGAAAATATTTAAATTAAAAAAAAAAAATATGGGAATTATTTATAAAAAACTTTTCTTTTATATGTGTTTTTATAATATTTTCAAAATATTCTGGATATTTATAAATTTTTATAGTTTCTTAGAGGTTTTTGAAAATATTACATATATTTTCAAAACTTTTAAATTTTTGGAAAATTGTTAGAATTATTTTTATTTTTATTTTAGATTTTTATGAATTTTATGAATTATATATATAGTTTTTTTCATTTTATGAATTTACACGTGATCATGTTTTTCATATTTGCATTTATTTTCTTTCACGTAGAAAAATATTTAACATCTCTTTAATTGTTTTTATTTACTTAATTTCGAATAATATAAGGATTAAATTAGGTTTTTTTATAAAAAATGATAGGACTAAATTATTCATTATCTTGTAGTTTGTTAACAGAAAAGTTACACAGTTTTCAATTGTTGATATTTACAATTAAATTATCTTGTTTATTAAAAATATATAATTTTTATCCTTAAACTTAGTATTTAGGTCCACTTTCATACTTATATTTTTTTAGTTCACTTTGATTATTGAACTAGGCAACTAAATTCATTTTAGTCCCTAAACTTGAATTTTATCAAGATTTGATCATATAAATAGTGTTACTAAAACAAGACTAAACCAGATGGGATAGATTGAGGGATGTTCGGCATAACGAACCCAACAAATGGATTAAACATATTGACTTAGAAGTTACTTGAAATTGGTAAAAATAAAAAATCGAGACAAAATTAATAGTTAAACAGATTGGATTGGTTTAATAAAATATTTTAAATTTAAATTCTTTTTTAGATTTCCATCAAATTTTTATTTTTATTTAATTATTGTTGGTTCAGCGATCGAACTGATCAAATCAAAACAGGTGATTTGACCTATTCAATCACCGTTTTAATTATTAAAATATTAAATGTGACACTTTGAGATTATTTTATATCATCAAGCTTTTATAATTTTTAAGTTTAATGATCAAAATAAACCTATCTATTAAATTTAAATGCCAGTTTAAAAAAAAGTAAAATATTTGTTAATGTTAAATAATTATTGTAAAATAATGAAATGTAAGTAATATGTAAAGGAGTGGTTTAATTTTGGCACAATAATAAGATTTCAAATGTTTCAAAGATTTGGTAAAGGATTTCCTTTAACTCTACAAAGAAGAGAGAGATGTCCGTTTTTATTTTGCTTTTTCAAGGTCAACTTGTTGTAATTGTGTTTTTTAGTCAGAGTGGAAAACTTTTCATTTTAGCCAGCTTGGCAACTAGCCTTACTTTCTTCATAATTCCACGCGCCCATATGTCGAGTGGGCCCAATTGTTATTTCGGGTCAACCCTTTAATTGAAGCAAATCCAATGACCCTTTCTTTTAATAATAAAAAATAAAAATAATTATATTTCACAAATAAAATTAAGAGATTTTATTATCAATGTATTTCACAAATTATTATCCTACAAAATTTTAATTTTTTAACTTTATATATATATATATTTAGATTCTTTTTAGAATATTTTATATTAAAAAAGGATAAATTTTGAAATTTTTATAAATTTTTTGAAATTTTAATTTTTTTTTTGCAATTTTTGTTGAGAAAGAGACCAATTTACTCATTTTCAAATTTGACAGGGACCAAAAGGATATTTACACTAATCTGTCATTCGAATTATTTGAGCTATTGAGATTGTAAAATTCAACTCGATTCGAACTCAAAACTCAAATTATTTATTCGAGTTGACTTGAATAATTCGAATAACTCAATTCGATTAACTCGAAATTCAAATATTTTTTTGATTTTTTTTGGAATCGAATCAAATTTTGCTTACACTTAAAACTACTCATAATCTTTTCCTAACCCTTAAATAGGAGGATAATGTGCTTCAATGCGCTTAAATCCACATCCTCCTGCATTAACAATAATATCGATGCTAACCGAATTAAGGCTCAATCAACTTAAATTAGTTGGTTTTAAATTAGTATTTGTTAGGATCGACCCGATTAAGCAACAAACAAGTAAAAATAGTAGAAGAAATTGAGAAATTGAACACACAAATTTAACATGGAAAAACTCCTCCAAAGAGGATAAAAAACCACGGGCAAAGATAATTTTACTATAATGGCAAAAGAAACGAATAGTACAAAAGATGGAGATGAAAACTAAACCCCAAAAACCCAAAAACAAAGAACCCTCAAAGCGTAAACACAAAATTCTCTAAATGTGTTATGAGTTTTAATATCTAATGGGTGTATTTTCTAAGGTTGTAAAAGAGCCTATTTATAGGCTAAATTTATAGGCCAAATAATAATAAAATAATCTAAACTAATCAGTGTTTGATTGAAACTAATAAACTGAGTTTAACTAGAAGATTACTTCTCAAACTTGACTGAAATAGGAGTCATACTTAACAAATCTCCACCTTGACTCATATTTCCACAATGCCATCTTTGCCAAAGCCCGCCACGAGCCTATCTTGAACCATGCAGGGAATTAACTGAGTTGAATCTGTGCTTAGAAACTGGAAGACTTCTAGCCTTCGACTTGTACACTGCCAAATCAAAACTAACTCGGGTTTGATTTTCACGAATACTGTGCCCTAACTTTTCAAAACCTGCAACCAAAAGAGAACCTCTCTTCAACGAAACGGTCATACCTTTTTCCCTCCTATGACCAAGTTGCCTCTGCTCTAAATGAGTTGACTTCGACTCTGTAACGGACGAGACGTCCGATTTCACCGGTCACTGTAGAACCTTCTAGAATATAAAGACTGCCAGTTCTTTTACCTTTTAACAAAACGAGAGCTCCACGAGATACTTTAATGCCGCTCGACTCGATGTTGATTCTGCATCCTTTCAAGTCTAAAATACTCAAGGAGATGAGACTCTTTCGTAAATTAGGTACATACCGGCATCTGAGAGTGTCCTAATCGTCCCATCGTGTATCCTAATTTTAACAGTACCAATACCAATTACCTTACTAGATGAATTGTTTCACATGCACACAACTCCACCTTCAACCGAATTGTATGTGGAGAACCATTCTCTATTGGGACACATGTGGAAAGAACATCCCAAATTTAGGATCCACTCGGACGTGAGCTTGAAGTTATCGCTCGTTGACACTAACAAGAAATCATCACCGCTTTCATCGACCAAATTAGCACCAGCTACATCTTCCTCGTTACTCTCAGTAGCTCTTTTCTTTCGCAGTTTATAATAATTTACTTTGACGTGACCTGACTTTTTACAATAGCGACACATTTTGTCTCGTTTCTTTGATGCTATCAAAACGGAAGCTTGCCTATCTGCCTTTCTATCCAAATGAAGCTCATTGTCGAGTTTGTCTCTACTCAACAAATGACCCTTCACATCTTCGAACGAGAGTTTGTCTCTACCATAAATTAGGGTCTCCCTTAAAGACTTGTATGAAGGGGGTAAAGAGCATAATAATAGCATAGCTTGATCCTCATCATCAATACAAACCTCAACATTCTTTAAATCATTTAAAAGAGTAATGAATTGACTGATGTGATCTCTAAGAAGCTCACATTCATTCATGCGAAACGTAAATAGACGTTGTTTCAACACTAATCGGTTAGCCAGAGACTTAGTCGCATAAAGAGTTTCTAACCTTTTCCACAAGGCAGATGATGTGTTCTCCATCAATATCTCCTGCAATACCGTATTCGCGAGGCACAACTGGATTGCAGACAAAGCCTTTTCATCAAGCTCTTCCCATTCTTTTTTATTTAGATTCTCAGGCTTTTTCCTGGTAACAACCTTTTTCAAACCGGATTGAACTAGAATTACCATCATCTGAACTTACCACAGATTAAAATTTGTCTCACCATCGAACTTCTCAATTTCAAACCTTGTTGTTGCCAAATCTGAATGGCTGATCTATGAAAATTGAACTAGCTCTGATACCACTTGTTAGGATCGACCCAATTAAGCAACGAACAAGTAAAAATTATAGAAGAAATTGAGAAATTGAACACACAAATTTAACATGGAAAAACTCCTCCAAAGAGATAAAAATCACGGGTAAAGATAATTTTACTATAATAGCAAAAGAAACGAAGAGTACAAAAGATGGAGATGAAAACTAAACCTCGAAAACCTAAAAATAAAGAAACCTCAAAACGTCAACACAAAATTCTCTAAATGTGTTATGAGTTCTAATATCTAATGGGTGTATTTTCTAAAGTTGTAAAAGAGCCTATTTATAGGCTAAATTCATAGGTCAAATAATAATAAAATAATCTAAACTAATCAGTATTTGATTGAAACAATTAAACAGAGTTTAACTAGAAGATTACTTCTCACATTTGACTGAAATAGGAGTTATACTTAACAATATTTAATAATAAAAATATATGTAAATAATAACATATAAATAATTTAAATTTTCCATAAAATTTAACAATAAAATAAATTAAGAAAATAATTCAAAGATTTCATCAAAAAGAAGATGAAGAAATTAATCCAAAGATTCTAATTTGGAGAAAAGATTCAAAATTTTAATAATAAAAATAATTCCTACTAATATACTACCTTATTATAAGTAACATTTACACGTTATAAATATTAGAAATTCTATCGTACATGTATAAGCGTAAAAACTACATATTTAGAATACAACATATAATAAATAATGTATAAAATGTGTATAAATAACATTATTATTATATATAATTGATAGTGGTGAAAAATGTGCATGGCAAAATTAAAATAAAATTTTGGTTGAGTGGTAAATTTAAATTTTTACCAATGTTATTGGCATGAATTTAAATCCTCCATATGCATATTTTTTATTATTTTAAATAAAAGAATTAAAATATCATCAAATAACATAACTTATTTTAATTATGAAAGGACATTTTCATAAATTTTTAACCGAATTGATGTCCAATTGACTTATAATATTAACTTAATTAAAGACTTAAATAATAGTATAAATCATTAATCTATGCTATTTAGCATTTTAACATACAATAAAAGGATTTTTAAGAAAAAATGAATCTTAAATTTGAATAGTTTATTATTTTAACAAAAATATCTTTTATATTGGACGAGATTGTATTATAGAATTTTTTTAAAATCAAGCTTGTACTATTTCATAGTAAATTTTATAAATCCATGAAAATTATCAAAATTTTTATATTAATAAAAATAATTATAAAAATAAGGTGAAAAACAAATTATTTACTAGAATGAATTGTTTTGAACAATAAAACAATAAAAATAGTGTTGTCAACCTATCATGTAACATCACCTATTAAAATAATATTTTAAATTAAAAGGAGTGAGGTCAAAATGTCACGCGAGTAGCCCTTTTCACCACTTGTTTTTTAATTTTATATATTTTAGTTTTATAATTTTAGTCACTTGTAGGGGTGGTTGCGGTATGATTTTGAGTTTCATACCTCTATTTAATGAAAATTACAAATTAATCCATTTATTTTAATTTATCATAATTTGATATTTATATGTTTCAATTTAAAAGTTAGTCAAATTATTTAATACTATTAAATTCAATCATCAAATTACTTAACTCAAGATCAATTGTTTATTGAATTCATATGTAGAGAATTAAAAAATCATTAATTCAACTGTTTATATGTGGCTAAGTAGAAAATTTTGAGAAGTTCATGTTTTTATGTTTTCTCATGTTCTAATTATTTTTCTATATCATATATGTTTTTATAATCATACAATGACTAGTATTGCTAAGATTGTTTTAGAGGTCTAATTATAAATTTTATCTCTTTACATTATAAAAATTGAAAATTAATCCCTTTACTTTTATTTGTTAAAATTTAATCCTTGTACTTTATTAAAACTAATCCAATTGTTGATAAAAATATATAAACTTAAATCATTGATTCTTTTTAGTTTGCCATATTTAAACTGTTGAATTGATGATTTTATTAATTCTTTACATATGAATTTGATAAACGGTTGAACTTAAGGTAAATAGTTTGATGATCGAGTTTAATAATATTAAATAATAGGAAAATATATAGAGATCAAATTATGATAAATTAAAATAAATGGACTAACTTTTAATTTCAGTAAAATAAATGTATGAAATTCAAAATTATACCACTTAAAACTAAAATATATAAAATTTAAAAAATAAAGATTTGGGTGACAAAGGGTGTAGAATTTTGACATCACCCATTTTAATTATTTTGTATTTAATTTTAAAATATTATCTTTTATAAGTGATGTATAGATTAAGACTCATCTTCGTAAATAATTTGTTTTCGTGAGAAATAATTATATGAAACCTGTAATTCTACGTTATCCTTATCCCTTTCAATAGGAAATGACAAATTAAATTTATTCACTTGATTTTTAACTTTTCCTTTGAAAAATTTAAATTCAATTAAAAATGCTAAAATTAAGAGAAAATCAAATTTATTATACTTCTATTGAAAATGAATAAAGATGATTTAGAATTATAGTTTTATACCATATTTTTTTAAATGATTAAGGTAGAAAACCCTAGAAATGAGGAGTCAGCAACACAACATAGAAAAAGTTATTTTAAATTTTAAAAATCAAAATGAAAGAATTTTAACAGTTTCAATCAATTTATTGAATTTAAAAAAATGATTTCCTTGTTTAAATAAAAATAAATAAAAATAAAAGTTGAATTCAAACATCTGAGTTTAATTTATTAAAAGAAGAAAGTCAAAGATACTTAAAGTGAAATCAATCCATAAAAATAAAATATTGAGACAGGCAGAGGGTTAAAATCTAATTTTGATTTTCTCAAATTATTTGGTCAGCTCTACTAAACCAACAACAATCCCCCAAAAGAAACCTTCATATGCCGTCTTTAATGGTTTAACCAAAATAAAGAAGATGACAAGGTATCCATAGCTGTACGCATTTAAAAACCCTCTCTCTCTCTTGCTCTTTAAACAGTAGAGTAGAAGAAACGAATGGACATTCAAAGCCATTCAAGTCATTTTCACAGCAACTGCATTGAAATTCTTTGAGAGAGAAAACACACAAACAAAGAAAACAAAAGGGAAAAGGTGGAAAAATAGTATATTTATTATTATTATTATTATTATATGTAAAAGAAAAGTCTTTCCAGGAAAATTCACTTTCCTTTTTGTTCCTTCATCTTCCTAAACAAACGCGGATTTTGTTTTTTTTTTTTATACTCAAATCAAAGAATCCCATTTTTTTTCGTTTCGTATAAAAAGTTTTTAATCGAAGACCAAATATTGTTGACAACATCCTTTGAAGATTCAACCAACCACCCAGAGCTAGAATAAGGCTGAAAAATCTTCAAAAGCTAGAAATTCATTTGTTCTATTTTTGCCGGAGTTGCTTCTTTTATTCTGACCCTTGTTTGAGAATTCAACTTCGGAGTTATCAACCATGGCAACTGCTGCCATATTCTCTTCTCTAAGGAGGAGAAGATCGCCGTCTCTAGAGGCTTTCTTGGCTCCTGTTGACTTAACCCAAGTAGCTCTTCTTCAAACCTTGGCAGCCGTCTCCTCTGAGCTTATCTCTTGCTTTTCCGACAAACCTTTTTTCTTTCAGCGGAGGAATTCTCGATCTTTGATTCGGAAGATGGAAATTTTCCTTATTATGTTGGAGTATCTGAGGGATTCTGGATCACGGTCCATGCCAAGCTTGCCTTCAACAGCCATCTTGTGCTTCAAGGAGCTCTATTTGTTGCTCTATAGGTCCAAGATACTACTTGATTATTGTGCTCAATCCAGTAAGTTGTGGCTTTTGCTTCAAAACCATTCAATTTCAGGCCATTTCCATGATTTGAATCAAGAAATTTCTACCCTTTTGGATGTTTTTCCAATAAATGATGTTGGATTGAGCGATGATGTTAGGGAACAGGTTGAGCTGTTGCAAAAACATGCTAGGAAGGCTAAATTGTATGTCGATAAAAGTGATGAGAATTTAAGGCTTAGGTTCTTTTCGTTTCTTAATGAATTTGACAACGGGAGGATTCCAAATCATGTGGACTTAAGATTGTTCTTTGTGGAAAGACTGGGAATTAGGGATGCTAAAAGTTGTAGGTCTGAAATTGAGTTCTTGGAGGAGCAAATTGTGAACCATGAGGGGGATATTGAACCTACGGCTTGTGTGCTTAATGGGTTTGTTGCAATTACCAGATATTGTAGGTTTTTACTATTTGGTTTTGAGGAAAATGAGGTGCAGTTGCCTTCTAGGAAACAGAAGAAACCGAGGAAAGGGTTGATTACTCGAGAGATCGCGGATACCTTTATAACTATCCCTAAGGACTTTTGTTGTCCGATATCTTTGGACTTGATGAGAGATCCGGTGATAATTTCGACAGGGCAGACTTATGATCGGAGTTCGATTGTTAGGTGGTTGGAGGAAGGCCACTGTACTTGTCCAAAGACGGGGCAAATGCTCATCCATACTCGCCTTGTTCCTAATCGGGCTTTGAGGAATTTGATCATGCAGTGGTGCACTGCTCATAGTGTCCCATGTGATCCCCCGGAGGCTGCAGATGCACCTGCAGAGTCATTTGCTGAAGCTTTGCCAATCAAAGCTGCAACTAGAGCTAATAGAGCAACAACAACCCTTCTTGTTCAACATCTAGCAAATGGATCACAGGGAGCTCAAGCTATTGCTGCTCGTGAGATTCGCTTGCTGGCTAAAACAGGAAAGAAAAACCGTGCTTTTATTGCGGAGGCTGGGGCAATTCCACATTTATGCAAGTTGCTGTCATCTTCAAACCCTGTTGCTCAAGAGAATTCTGTTACTGCAATGCTGAACTTATCCATTTATGATAAAAACAAAAGCCTTATTATGGATGAGGATGGTTGTCTAAGATCGATTGTTGAAGTCTTGAGGCTCGGGCTCACAACGGAGGCGCGGGAAAATGCTGCAGCAACTTTGTTCAGCCTTTCAGCTGTTCATGACTATAAGAAGAGAATAGCAGATCAGGGAGGGGCAATTGAGGCCTTAGCAGGGTTGTTGAGAGTGGGGACGCCAAGAGGGAAGAAGGATGCCGTAACTGCTTTATTTAATCTGTCGACTCATTCGGACAATTATGCGAGAATGATAGAGGTTGGAGCAGTTACAGCACTTGTTGGAGCTTTGGGGAATGAAGGGGTTGCGGAGGAAGCCGCAGGTGCCTTGGCCTTAATTGTCAGGCAACCAATCGGGGCTGAAGCCGTGGGGAAGGAAGAAATGGCTGTGGCAGGGTTAATAACGATGATGAGATGCGGAACCGCAAGAGGTAAAGAGAATGCAGTTGCAGCACTGCTTGAGTTGTGCCGCAGTGGTGGGGCTGCTGCAACCGAAAGGGTGCTCAAGGCCCCAGCATTGGCTGGCTTACTTCAGATACTGTTGTTTACTGGTACGAAACGGGCAAGAAGAAAGGCTGCATCACTTGCTAGAGTGTTTCAGAGGTGCGAGAATGCATCCTTGCATTTTGGTGGATTGGGTGTTGGATATGCATTTGCAGGCAATTCAACTCCTCCTAACAGGGATCCACAATTCGCGGATGACGTCTCAATGCCTATGTCTATCTCTGTGCAAGTATTGTAAAGGTAAACATCACAGTGCGGTTCTGTCCTCCTCGCTTATATAAAAGTTGTCATTTTTGTTGGTAATATATTTACAAATTCTTTCATTGAAAATTTCAGATAATGAGAAAAAAGAAAATTACCGAAATGAGATAATCCAATCATCTATTGTGGGAGAATGATAGAAATGTCACTGAGCAATTACCTTCATCTTATTATATATATGTGATGTTCAGTGAGTTAGAGAACAATAAATACAATAACACTGGAAAAGACCGTCACAAGCTCATAATCATGAACAATAAAGAACTTAAAGCGGCTGAATTTACATTTTGTTTCCAACTTGTGTGGAAAATTAGAAATTTTATCATTTTGAATGTTGCATTTGCCAAAGTTAACATGCTGATTCTTATCAAACACGAGTTAGAGGTGGTTGCATGAATCAATTAGGTTAAATCTCAGGTTTATTTCTTCAAGCTCATGCTGAAATCATTTGTCTACTTGAATCATCTCTTTTCCTTTCCAATATTCCGACAAAGAATCCATGGAAACTTTTACTTTTTTTTATCCGGAATGAATAATTGGACTATCAGTCAAACTCAGAGTATAGATTTTATTTGATATAAAATCACATGCAAACTTATAGAAGCATCTAAAAAAGCTAAGGTCATTGTTTTGATCAAATGGTTTTATTACCTCAAAACCATAAGAATTAAGGCATCTCACCTTTTATGAAGATTCTGAGGAGTGAGATATTTTATTAAGGTGAGTGTTCACAGAAAAATGGGAAATACTTCTAGACATGGTTGGTTGCCCAGTTTTTCTGGGAGAAATTAGTTTTCAACAGTAAAAATAAAGATTAGTAATTAGTTTATCTATTTTTTATTAAAAAAGATAAAATGCAGAATGACAAAGAAATAGTAACATCACAACCCAAGACAGAGAAAAAAAAGCTCCAACTTCAACGTGTGCATTTGATGAGAGTGGAGATTCATTAATTTATATATCCGCCCTTATCTTGTTTCTGGTAAGTGTAAAGGAGGGCAGAGGCATTAATGCCTTTCCTATACGGCATTTCTCCAACCTGGAAAACAAATATTTTGGTTTTTTGTTATTACAAGGTCTAGCTGACAGTGAATAAAGTTAGGCACTCTCTTCAACACAGAATTGTGCAGTTTCGGATTGTAGAGTGCGTCGAAACCATTTTTAGTTTAAAAAATGAGAATCGATTTTAAAAAGAAAATAGAAATAGAGTCAACATCGACCCGATTTTTAGGCGTAATCGGATTATCTTAGAATTGATCATTTTAATAAAATTTCGATCTACTGAAAACAATTTTGGTCTACAAAAACTCGAGAAAACATGTTTGGGAGTCGGTTACGCATGAGGAAGGGTTAACACCCTTTTAGCGCCCAAAATTGGTACCTAATTGATTATTTAAGGTCTTAATGTCGAAAATTTAAAAGATTCTAGATTACGATCCGTTTGCTTGAAATTCATTTGAACAAAATCATGTTGGATGCCAAAACCCTCTTATTTCGAAGAAATAAAACACCATACCCAGTAAGTTAGGGTATAATAACTTATATTCTTGAAACTGAACTTATCTTTTGATTTTTAAAACCCGTGTAATAAAGTTTGAAAATGATATTCAGTTATTTGGGCTTTATGAAAAAAATTGGAACCTAGTAAGTTAGGGCAAAATTTTTCAAAATTCTCGAATACGTTGTTTTTGGAAATTCTTACCTCGAGATGATAAAACGTCACATCCAGTGAGTTAAGACGCAACGTCTCAAATTCTGAGAATAAGTTTTTTCGTTTAAAAACTTATGCATTTTGATTTAAAAGAGAAAAGGGTATTCGGTCGCTAGGATTTAACGAGAAAATTAGAACCCAGTGAGTTAGGGCACAATTTTCTCGAAGTGTCTAAACACGAGCATTGCCTTATTAAAAAAACTTTAAGTAAAATGATTTTAAAACTGAAATGACATTAAAACACAATTTTTTTTTATGAAATACAATGGAATGATAATATATAAAGCAAGATATTAATCTACATCAAATGTTACACTAGTGCATCACTACACCAACCAATAATTAAGAAATACAAATCACATAATAGCAATAATATAAAGTAATTTAAAAAGTTTGTGAAACGATTTTAAAACAAGATAATATATAAAATATTTCAAAATGGTTAATAATAAAAACCAACTTAAACTAACACTTAATCTTAATTTACTAATATATAAAAAGGAATTTACCATGAATAATACACACACACACATATATATATATATAAACGTGAAACATCTTAATAAAAATAGAATGCAAGATCTTGACATTAATAACAATAGAACAATTTTAAAATGACTAATACATAAAAACTTAGCATAGGTAATACATGAAATAATTTAAACTAACTAATATATGTATGAACGTTCAAAGTAAATAATATATAAATTTAATGTAAAAATATACATAAAAGAAATTAAAATGAAAATGGTCGCAATAGATAACATAGAATTATTTTTAAAATAAACTATAATAATAAGATAAATAAATGACAAACAAGCAAGTTAAAACAGATTAAGGGCTAATTTAGAAGTAAAACAAAATTTGGAGTCTAAATGAAGAATATTAAAACAATGAGGGGACCTAAATGGAATGGGCGAGCAAAGAACAGGGGCTGAATGGGTAATTACCCCGAACAATCAAAACGCGTCGTTTTAGCGTAAACCCAAATGAATTAGAAGCAAAAATCAAGGGACCAAATTACAAAATAAAGAAAAATGCAAGACTACATTGCACCACGCCACAAAAGAGGAAGGGCTTGTTGCGCAAATATACCAATAATCGAAAACACGCGGATCCTCCCCGGGTTAGGTCACTCGCGCCGGTATGGCCCTTAAACGACGCCGTTTTGGTCATTAACAGACCATATCAAAACGACGTCGCACCGAGGGGCAATAAATACTAAAAAAGGACCAAAAAATTCATTTTAAACATCTTTTCTTCAAAAAAAAGTTTAAACCCTTTGAAAAAAAAACCTCTAACCTCCGAGTATCGGCTAAGGTTCGGACCGAGCTTCGATCATTGGCCCGTTGTATTCCGCCACCGTTTGCCATTGTGCGCGGTGGTCGGATACCCCAAAAGACACCGATTTAAACTCTTTTATAAGCCCTAAACACAAATATACAACACCGAATACTCAAATCCCCCACTAAAATCGAAGAACAAACGAAACGTTTCATATTTGGGACTTCGATCATCATGAAGAGGTAAAAGTTTGTATTTTTATTCTATTCTCAGTGCATTCATGACATTTGAAGTAACAAATAGACTAAAAAAACTAAAAATACCTTTGCTTTGGTATGCTTTTTTTTGTATTTGAAAATCATGTACCGTTTACAGTGTTTTTATCTCAATTTTTTATAACCGAATTCGGAAAAAGAATAATCAAAATAAATACAATTGTTTTTCCTTTTTGATTTGCTGTCGTTTATCCTTTCTTTGTGCAGGTACGGGCGTGCATGGTGCTATATGGAGGCGGGCCTACGTGGAGGAGCGAGCGCGTGGCATGCGCATGGTGGCGCGCGTGGTGACGTACGTAGAGGCACATGAGCGACGCAAAATTGCTTCTGGAACCCTTATGGTTTCTGTCTGCTAAAACTATTTGGGCCATTCGGGCCGGTTTCAAAATTGGGTTTTTGGGCCTGTTTCGGGGTTTGGGTTTAGTGCAATTGGGTAGGCTGATTTGGGTTTTAAATTTGTAATGGACATGGACTTTAATTTTGGTTTATTTTATTTTATGTTTTATTTTATGGTTATGGTGTGAGCCCGGGCAGATTGGGCCTGCTACAAGCGCCCTTTTGCTCATTGTCGTTAATATAGTAACGAACGGAGCAAAAACTTAGAATGGAGTAAAACTTCTTGGCGCCTTATTCTTATAAGAAGGGTTAATCTTGCCAATTAAAATTTCGTCTCGTAGCTTCAATCTTGACTTCTTGGCGCCTTATTCCATTCTCATCTTTTCTTTGAAACTTCGAAATTAATTGATGTCTCAACTTGTTCCAATTAAAATTTCAATGTAATCTCGGAGAAGAGATTTGTAGCTTCAATTTTCTTCGCTCGAACTTCATAAAGATCTACAATCTTGATGGCTCTCGAATGTGATTTCAATCTTCAACTGCTCCACAAGATTTGTAGCTTCAATCGCTATCTTCAATCGCTACTCCACTACCGCTTTAAACTCGGGGATGCCGCTAGGCTTATTCGCTATCTTCGATCCTCGCTAGATTGGTATCTTGATCCGCTTCTGCAACTCAAGAAGATCGCTATCTTCAATCTACTCCACTTTGACCGTAAACTCGGATCTGTTATCTTCAATCGCTTCATCAGCTATTGCAAACTCAAGGATGCCAAACTCAAGAAGACCGATCATATCTTCAATCGATCCTCAAGGATGCCAAACTGGTATCTTCGATCCACTTCGCTGCAAACTCAAGAAGACAAGATCTGCTGTCTTCAATATGCTCCACTGCAAACTTAGGGATGCTAGACTGGTATCTTCGATCCGCTTCACTGCAAACTCAAGAAGACAATATCTGCTATCTTCAATCTACTCCACTGCAAACTCAGGGATGCCAGACTGGTATCTTCGATCCATTTTGCTGCAAACTCAGGAAGACCAGATCTGCTATCTTCAATCTGCTCCACTGCAAACTCAGGGATGTCAGACTGGTATTTTTGATCTGCTTTACTGAAATCTCAAGAAGACAAAATCTGCTATCTTCAATCTGATCCATTACAAACCCAGGGATGCCAGACTGGTATTTTCGATCTGCTTCACTGCAAACTCAGGAAGACAAAATCTGGGAATTCACTAATGTTGCGACACCGTCCTCTGGGGTACCTATTGTAACAGACCGAATTTGACCCTAATCAGAACGGTGGTTTTGGGACCACGAATCCGAGTCAGAGAAATATTTTAATATTTTATTTTGTGTTTATTATGTGTGAATTAAAAGGTGTGAGAGTTTCGTAGAAAGATTTTATTGTTTAAGTGCTTGATTTGATAAAAAGGACTTGATCTCATAAAGAGTAAAAGTGGCATATTAAAGTGAAATGTACCTTTTTGATTGTGGCTTTTAAAGTGGATGTCCTAAAAGGACAATTAGCCCATTTCTTTAGATAGTGGACGGCATATATGAGAAATAAGATTAAAATCTTGTTTTATAATCATATGTTTTTATTTTAGTAATGAATAAACAATATTACCTTTAATTTTAAGGCATAAAATAATGAAACAAAGTGGGAAGAAAGAGAACATACCTTGTTCTTCTTCTTAGCTGAAAGTGGAGGAAGAAGAACTCCATTGTTGGAGCTTAAATTTCAGCAACTTGGGGCTTCAATTAGGGTATGTATTTTGCTTAGTATTTTATAATTCTTACATTTTTGGAATTGTTACTTTGAATGCTATACAACCCATGTATCAATTTTTGAGATTATGGCACATTAAGATTCGGCTAAGGTTGTATAAGCATGGCATGTAATGTTTGATAGTAGATTAGGAATAGTATGTGTGTAATCATCATTTTTAGAATTAAAAGTTTTGGTGAAATTAAATGTTAGGGACTAATTTGAAAAAAATAAATTCTTAAAGGACTAAAACATGAAATAAATGAAAAATATAGACTTGTATAATCCCTATAAACATTCGGCCCTTGAGTGTTGTAGGGAAATTTTGTGTATTTTGTGTTTTGTGCAATTTGGACTAAATTGTAAAAGGGTGAAACCCTAGGGGTAAAATGGTAATTTGCCTATTTATGTGCTTAGGGACCAAATTGAGATGAAATGTACTTGAATGAGCTAAATTTTAATGTGTTTTAGATCAAGAGCAAAGAAAAAGCAGTTTAGATCGGGAAAGACGAAGGTTCTCGAATAAGCCGATTTGCACGGTCTATCGACAACCGAGGTAAGTCCTTAAGCAAATATATGTCGAAAATTATTTATGTGGCTTAATGGATGATGAAATTTAAATGTTTTGAGGATATATATATAAGATAGCCGAATGTGGATAAATATTTTAGCATGAAGTGTTGTAAAATTTTAATTGAATTGATAAGTTCATGTGATATGAATTAAGTATGGTTTGTATAATTACGTTAGCTTGTAATGTGAATGAGATGGAAGTAATATTGTATTTCGGGCTTGAGCCTAGCGTGCCTAGTCTTGGTGACTTATTTCGTGCTTTAAGCCTAGCAAGCCTTGTCTTGGGTGATGTATTTCGGCTTTAAGCCTAGCAGTGCCTAGCAGGTGATTTATTTCAGGCTTTAAGCCTAGCAGGCCTAGTTCCGGTGACTTATTACAAGCTCTGAGCCTAGCAGGCCTTGTGCCGGTGTTACTTATCGGGCTTTGACGCCTAGCAGGCTTGATGCCGGTGATGTGTTTTACTAAGGAGAAACCGAATTTTGTTTAAGGCAAACTGTAACTAATGTATCTAGTTAAAGGCTCAGGTAAGCAAGTAAGGTAGGTTATGTTTAATGATACTTGAGTCGAGTTAATACTATGAGAACAGTGTTATGTACATTTGAGATTACGATTGATGTGCATGAGTATTATATGATTGAATTTGAGCTTGAATGTACTATTATGGGGATTCGGTTTTCAAATAGAAATGCTAAGAGTGAAAGAAATTTTAGTACGATAACATGGTTGATATGAATGCTGTACTTATACGATTTGGAGCATGTGACTCTTGTAATATATTTACTTTGTGTTTCGAAGAGATACAGGTTTATAGAAATGAAGTACAGTTACTTAGGTTAATGAACTATTAGTATTCGGCTCTGTAGAAATCAACATATTTAAATGTATATGTGCAATGTCATAAGTTGAATGATTTAAATGTTTAAGTGTTTGAATGTTATATTATCATGAACTTAGGACTTACTAAGCTAGTAAGCTTATTTGTGTGAAATGTTCTCCTCTGTTTTAAAGATTAGGTTCAGGCTACAAGCTCAGCGGGATAGTTAAGAAAGTCGACCACACTATTAATCTAATTTGGTACTCTTTCATTTTGGTCTTCGGATAGAGGCATGTATAGGAAAGACTTTGACTTTGTTTTGATGAAAACTTTTTGTTCATGTATATAATAGCCATGCGAATATGGCTAAAATTTTGGTTAAGTACGTTTTTCATGCTTTTGATATAATTGCCAGTTTATATCGTTAATGTTTGTGCAAATTCAATAAAGGTTTAAATCGAATATGGTAAGGAAATATATATTTGTGAAGTGAACATTTGAGTTGGGTAATGTGGTATGAATAATCATTTGTATACTCGATTAATCTAGGTGCATATCGTATACATATATATGGATATATATATATAGGTTAGTCATGACATATAGGCATGATGTGTTTAGTTTTGAAATATCCATTATTAAATATGCATGTTTTGTTTAAATATGAAAGGTAAAAAAAAATAAATCTCATGAGTTATGTATTCGGCAATACATGGTATTGAGTAGAAAATATATTTGGTTTTGGATTTCATTTGTACATGGCTAATAAACATCATATGCTTGGTTTGAATGCGTCATTATAATGATAAGCTCATGATTTATGTAAGTATTTTAAGGCAAATTGTGTGATTTTAAGATATGTATATTGGCTTGAATAAATGATATATAATTGAAATAAATTTGATTGAACTGTGAGACATGATTTGTATATCAGGTATGACTAATCATTTAAGACTAATATTTAATTAATAAAAGGTTATATACATGTATATATATATATACATTTATGGATAAGTTCTATGTGATTATGTGAATGTATGAAAGTTGTATTTTCTTTGAAAATGCCTCGTAACCCTAATTCGGCGATGGATATGGGTTAGGGGTGTTACATTTTATTGGTATCAGAGCTTACGGTTTTGTCGATTCTAGGACTACCGTTGTATGTAAGAGTCTAGCTATACATGCCTTTGAATTTTAAATATGATAGTGTGGTGACTTCTGACAATTTCAATTGTATTTTATATAGTAAATGGATTTCGATCCCGATAGAGCCATAGCTGATGGCGTGGAGAGTGTTGCTTTGGTCTCGCACATGGATCAGCATTAGACTCTCAACCGATTCACGGATAACCACGAGGAGAGGCTAAACAAGCCTTCTACCAAATGATGAATGAATGGTTTACCCAGTTTGTTCAAAATAATCCGTCTGTACAACAACCTCCACCCTCGAATAATCCAACTCCGGTACCTTCAAGACTTCGATGATAGATCCAATGAGATCTAGTAGGCCTCTTGTAGATAAAATCAGGAAATTTGGGGACGAGGAATTCAAGGCTAATGATGATGATGATGTAGAACGAGCTGAAATGTGGCTTGATAACACTATTCGGGTACTTGATGAGCTATCCTGCACTCCAGACGAATGCTTGAAATGTGCTATATCTTTACTTCGGGACACTGCCTATCACCGGTGGAATACACTAGTATCGGTGGTTCCAAAAGAAAAAGTGACATGGGATTTCTTCGAATGAATTCATAAAGAAATATATCGACCGGAGGTTCATCGACCGAAACGTAAAGAATTTTTGAACTAAAATAGGGCAAATGACCGTGGATGAATATGTGCGAAAATTTGTCGATTGAGCCGATATGCTCGGAGTGTGTATCAACTGAAGCCATTATGTGCAAAAGGTTTGAAGATGGTTTGAATAAAGATTTAAAGTTGCTTGTTGGCATTCTTGAAATCAAAGAGTTTGTGACACTAGTCGAACAAGCTTGCAAAGTCAAGAGCTTGGGAAGGAGAAAAGAAAGGTGAGATGAAGCTAGAGACACTCGTAAAGACCATCGGTAAGAATTTCCATTCCACATCTAAGAAGTTTAGAGATGACTTCAGCCGACATAAAGCTACTTCAGATTCACATAGACGTGATCGACCTCCAGTGAGCTCCCGAGCTACCTCGATGGCGAGTGTTGATAACGTTCCACAGAATCGAGTTGAATGCAAACTTGTGGAAAATGGCATTCTGGGAGTTGTAGAGTTCGTGATCGGTCCCGCTTTAAATGTGGATCCTCAGACCATTTTATTCGAGAGTGCCCGATGTTAGATGAGCAAAATACGGCACAAAACTCTAGACCGAAAGCGAAGGCATCAAGACGGGCGGACCACCCGTATTACGGCAATGTAGGTGGTAGTCGAAGGGACGAAGAACACGGCGATTCGATCGAGGCTAGAGCTCCGACTAGAGCTTATGTTACTCGAGCTAGAGAGGATGCTGCTTCTCCAGATGTCATTACCGGTACTTTCACCCTTTATGATACTATTGTAATTACATTGATTGATCTGGTTTGACCCATTCATATGTATGTGAAACTACGGTATTGATGAGACTCGCCGATTGAGTCTCTCGAGTTTGTGATTCACGTATCCAACCCTTTGGGTAGATGTGTGTTTGTCAATAAAGTGTGTAAATGTTGCCCATTGATGATTCGGGATTTTTGTTTCCCGGTCGATTTAATCTCATGTTGCCCTTGATGAGTTTGATATAATTTTGGGAATGGATCGTTAACCGCGCATGACGCAGTGGTGAATTGCAAAAGAAAGCTTATTGATTTGAGACATCGAGCGGTGAGATCATTAGAATTGAATCCGATGATTTAAGTGGGTTTCTCTGATTATATCCTCGATGTTAGCACGGAAGTATGTGAGAAAAGGGTGCGAAGCTTATTTGGCTTATGTCTTGGATAATAAATTGTCGATAAGATTGAATCTGTCTCGATTGTATGTGAATACCGGATGTGTTCCTCGAAGAACTACCGGGTTTACCCCAAAGACGAGAGATTGAGTTTGGCATTGAATTAGCAGGAATGACTCGATCTCAATAGCTCTATATCGGATGGCACCTCTTGAGCTAAAAGAGTTGAAAGCACGATTGCAAGAGTTAACAGATAGGGGCTTTGCACGACCAAGTTTCTCTCCTTGGGATGCACCAGTTCTTTTGTGAGAAAGAAAGATGGAACGATGCGAATGTGTATTGATTATCGGCAATCGAATAAGGTAACTATAAAGAATAAGTACCGTTACCTCGAATTGATGATTTGTTTGATCGGTTGAAAGGGCTTGATATTTTGAAGATAGATTTGAGATCGGGTTATTATCGATTCTTGAGTCGAGATACTGAGATGTGCCAAAGACGCATTCCGGACGAGGTACGGACATTTTGAGTTTCGGTTATGCCTTTTGGGCTTACTAATGCACTTGCTATTTTTATGGATTTGATGAATCGGGTTTTAGGCGGTTTTGGATCGATTTGTGGTAGTGTTTATTGATGATATATTGATCTACTCCAAAGATGAAATCGAGCATGCTGAGCATTTGAGATTAGTGCTACAAACTTTGAGAAATCAGCAGTTGTATGCAAAGTTTAGTAAGTGTGAGTTCTGGATGAAAGAGGTTAGCTTTTTGGGACATGTTGTTTCAGCATCAAGCATTTGAGTTGATCCGAACAAAATCTCAGCTATAATTGATTGGAAGCCACCAAAAATATTTCCGAGATTCAAAGTTTTCTAGGACTTGCGGGTTACTATCGACGATTTGTGAAAGATTTTTCTATGATAGCTACCCCGTTGACAAAGTTGTTGCAGAAAGATGTCAGGTTCGAATGGTCAGAAAAGTGTCAGAAAAGTTTTGATCAACTGAAAGCCCTTTTGACAGAAGCTCCCGTGTTAGTTCAGCTTGAATCGGGTAAAGAATTTGTTGTTTATTCTGATGCTTCTTTGAATGGTTTGGGCTGCGTTTTGATGCAGGAAGGAAAAGTTGTAGCCTACGCTTCAAGACAACTGAAGCCACATGAAAGAAATTACCCGACGTATGACTTAGAACTTGCAGGTATTGTGTTCGCACTAAAAATTTGGCGTCATTATTTATTTGGCGAGAAATGTCATGTTTACTCGGATCACAAAAGTCTTAAATATTTGATGACTCAAAAAGAGTTGAACTTGAGACAACGTAGATGGTTAGAACTGTTGAAAGACTATGAGTTAGTGATTGACTACCATCCGGGGAAAGCTAACGTTGTTGCGGATGCATTATGTCGAAAATCATTGCTTGCTCTTCGTGCATTGAACACACGATGGTTATATCGGTGATAGTTCGATCATAGCTGAGTTAAAAGCAAGACCGATGTTTATTCAAAAAATTTGTGATGCACAAAAGTGATAAAGATATGATTATCAAACGGGCTCGGTGTGGAAATAATGCGAGTCGAATTTGAATTGATGATAATGACCGCTTGAAATACAAAGGCCGAATGTGTGTACCGGGGCGTGGATTTGATTCGGATGTTATTGAAAGAAGCTCATAATAGTCGGATGTCGATACATCCGGTAGTACGAAAATGTATAATGACTTGAAGCGGTTCTCTTGGTGGCACGGTATGAAACGAGATATATCGAATTTGTTTCAATGTGCTTAATTTGTCGACAAGTAAAAGCCGAGCATCAAGTGCCTTCGGGTTGCTTGATCGATCATGATACGAATGGAAATGGGATAGAATTACAATGGATTTTGTATCCGGTCTTCCTATGAGACCGAGTAAGAAAGATACCGTCTGGGTTATAGTTGATAGGTGACTAAATCACTCATTTTGTGCTTGTTAAATGCAGACTTTTCACTCGATAAACTTGCTGAATTGTATGTATCGCAGATTGTGAGATTGCATGGTGTACCGAGTTCCATTGTTTCAGATAGAGACCCGAGATTTACATCACGGTTTTGGAAGAAATTGCAAGATGCTTTAGGTACTAAACTACATTTTAGTACAACCTTTCATCCGCAGACGGACGGTCAGTCTGAGCGAACTATTCAGATACTTGAGGACATGTTGAGATGTTGCGTTCTCGAGTTTGAAGGTACGTGGGAATGATACCTACTTTTGAATGAATTTGCTTATAATAATAGCTTTCAATCTAGTATCAAAATGGCGCCCTATGAAGCCTTGTACGGACGAAGGTGTCGAACGCCATTATAGTGGACCGAGCTCAGTGAGAATAAGATACACGGGGTTGATTTGATTAAAGAAACCGAACAGAAAGTAGCTATTATTAGAGATAATTTGAAAGCTGCCTCGGATCGTCAAAAATCCTATGCTGACTTGAAACGTAAAGACATTGAATTTCAAGTTGGAGATCGAGTATTCTTGAAAGTTTCTCCGTGGAAAAAGGTACTCCGATTTGGTCGAAAAGGCAAACTTAGTCCGAGATTCATCGGACCTTATGAAATTACTGAACGTATTGGGCCTGTTGCTTATAGGTTGAAATTGCCTTCTGAGTTAGAAAAGATACATGACGTATTTCATGTTTCGATGCTTCTAATCTGATCGATCCGTCTCATGTGATCACACCATCCGAGATTTAAATCACCTACGATATGACGTATGAGGAAGAATCGATCCGTATTTTAGCTCGGGAAAAGAAAGAGTTAAGAAACAAGAAAATTCCATTAGTGAAATCTTGTGGAAAAGGCACGAGTTGAAGAGGCTACGTGGGAGCCTCAAGATTCAATGAGGCAACAATATCCGAGCGTTGTTTAACGGTAAGATTTTCGGGACGAAAATCCTTAAGGAGGAGAGTTATAACGGATCGAATTTGACCCTAATCGAACGGTGGTTTCGGGACCACGAATTCGAGTTTGAGAAATATTTTAATATTTTATTTTGTGTTTATTATGTGAATTAAAAGGTGTGAGAGTTTCAGTAGAAAGATTTTATTGTTTAAGTGCTTGATTTGATAAAAGGACTTGATTGCATAAAGAGTAAAAGTGGCATATTAAAGTGAAATGTACCTTTTGATTGTGGCTTTTAAAGTGGATGTCCTAAAAGGACAATTAGCCCATTTCTTTAGATAGTGGACGGCATATATGAGAAATAAGATTAAAAATCTTGTTTTATAATCATATGTTTTATTTTAGGTAATGAATAAACAATATTACCTTTAATTTTAAGGCATAAAATAATGAAACAAAGTGGGAAGAAAAAGAACATACCTTGTTCTTCTTCTTGGCCGAAAGTGGAGGAAGAAAAACTCCATTGTTGGAGCTTAAATTTGAAGAACTTGGGGCTTCAATTAGGTATGTATTTTGCTTAGTATTTTATAATTCTTACATTTTTGAATTGTTACTTTGAATGCTATACAACCCATATATCAATTTTTGAGATTATGGCACATTAAGATTCGGCTAAGGTTGTATAAGCATGGCATGTAATGTTTGATAGTAGATTAGGAATAGTATGTGTGTAATCATCATTTTAGAATTAGAAGTTTTGGTGAAATTAAATGTTAGGGACTAATTTAAAAAATAAATTCTTAAAGGACTAAAACATGAAATAAATGAAAATATAGACTTGTATAATCCCTATGAACATTCGCCCTTGAGTGTTGTAGGAAATTTTGTGTATTTTGTGTTTTGTGCAATTTGGACTAAATTGTAAAAGGGTGAAACCCTAGGGGTAAAATGGTAATTTGCCTATTTATGTGCTTAGGGACCAAATTGAGATGAAATGTACTTGAATGAGCTAAATTTTAATATGTTTTAGATCAAGAGCAAAGAAAAACGGATTTAGATCGGGGAAAGACGAAGGTTCTCGAATAGTCGATTTGCACGGTCTATCGACAACCGAGGTAAGTCCTTAAGCAAATATATGTCGAAAATTATTTATGTGACTTAATGGATGATGAAATTTAAATGTTTTGAGGATATATATATATAAGATAGCCGAATGTGGATAAATATTTTAGCATGAAGTGTTGTAAAATTTTAATTGAATTGATAAGTTCATGTGATATGAATTAAGTATGGTTTGTATAATTCTGGTTAGCTTGTAATGTGAATGAGATGGAAGTAATATTGTATTTCGGGCTTCGAGCCTAGCAGGCCTAGTGCCGGTGACTTATTTCAGGCTTAAAGCTTAGCAGGCCTTGTGCGATGATGTATTTCGGGCTTTAAGCCTAGCAGGCCTAGCGCCGGTGATTTATTTCAGGCTTTAAGCCTAGCGAGCCTAGTCTTGGTGACTTATTACTGACTCTGAGCCTACTTGAGCCTTGTGCTGTTACTTATCGAGCTTTGGCGCCTAGCGGAGCTTGATGCTTGGGTGATGTGTTTTACTAAGGAGAAATCGAATTTTGTTCAAGGCAAAGCAGTAACTAATGTATCTAGTTAAAGGCTCAGGTAAGCAAGTAAGGTAGGTTATGTTTAATGATACTTGAGTCGAGTTAATACTATGAGAACAATGTTATGTACATTTGAGATTACGATTGATGTGCATGAGTATTATATGATTGAATTTGAGCTTGAATGTACTATTATCGGGATTCGGTTTTCAAATAGAAATGCTAAGAGTGAAAGAAATTTTAGTACGATAACATGGTTGATATGAATGCTGTACTTATACGATTTGGAGCATGTGACTCTTGTAATATATTTACTTTGTGTTTCGAAGAGATACAGGTTTATGGAAATGAAGTACAGTTACTTAGGTTAATGAACTATTAGTATTCGGCTCTGTAGAAATCAATATATTTAAATGTATATGTGCAATGTCATAAGTTGAATGATTTAAATGTTTAAGTGTTTGAATGTTATATTATCATGAACTTAGGACTTACTAAGCTAGTAAGCTTATTTGTGTGAAATGTTCTCCTCTGTTTTAAAGATTAGGTTCAGGCTACAAGCTCAGCGGGATCGTCAAGAAAGTCGACCACACTATCAATCTAATTTGGTACTCTTTCATTTTGGTCTTCGGATAGAGGCATGTATAGGAAAGACTTTGACTTTGTTTTGATGAAAACTTTTTGTTCATGTATATAATAGCCATGCGAATATGGCTAAAATTTTGGTTAAGTACGTTTTTCATGCTTTTGATATAATTGCCAGTTTATATCGTTAATGTTTGTGCAAATTCAATAAAGGTTTAAATCGAATATGGTAAGGAAATATATATTTGTGAAGTTAACATTTGAGTTGGGTAATGTGGTATGAATAATCATTTGTATACTCGATTATATTGAACCGAGTTGAGTTTAGTTCATAGGTTAATAATGTTAGGATTTCATGTGAGTGTTCAAGTATAAGTTAGATTTATATAAATTATTATGATGCATGGATATTATGAATTGTATGTGGGTATATTCGGTTATAATCTAGGTGCATATCGTATACATATATATGGATATATATATATATATATATATAGGTTAGTCATGACATATAGGCGTGATGTGTTTAGTTTTGAAATATCCATTATTAAATATGCATGTTTTGTTTAAATATGAAAGGTAAAAAAAAATAAATCTCATGAGTTATGTATTCTAAGAATACATGGTATTGAGTAGAAAATATATTTGGTTTTGGATTTCATTTGTACATGGCTAATAAACATCATATGCTTGGTTTGAATCGTCATTATAATGATAAGCTCATGGTTTATGTAAGTATTTTAAGGCAAATTGTGTGATTTTAAGATATGTATATTGGCTTGAATAAATGATATATAATTGAAATGAATTGATTGAACTGTGAGACATGATTTGTATATCGGTATGACTAATCACTTAAGACTAATATTTAATTAATAAAGGTTATATACATGTATATATATATGCATTTATGGATAAGTTCTATGTGATTATGTGAATGTATGAAAGCCATATTTTCTTTGAAAATGCCTCGTAACCCTAATTCGGCGACGGATATGGGTTAGGGGTGTTACACCTATCCTGTAAAATCGGTTTTATGTGTTTATGATTATGCAAAATGGTTAGGATGCAATGATCAGAGTGAATCTAATGCTCCTAACTAAATGTATTATGGGCGACATTTGCATTAATGCAGAATGTCATGAGAATGATCTTTTTACAATGATTAGGATGTAATGGTAATACCCCATGCCTGAGTACGAGGTTAAAACTGGATATGAGACATTACCATGCTTGAACCTTCTTAAACATGTACTTATGGGCTATAAATTTTTTTGTTCGAATTGAAAACTTCTCTTTCTTAATCAATTCATACATTTCATGGGCCTACGAAGCCTTAAACTTACGTCCGAAAACTTTTGAAACTCAACTAGAGACTTTTCTCTCAAAACAGGGGTCACACGCCCGTGTACCCATGAGACATGCCCGTGTCCTTCACCTGTGGTCGACACTGACTAATTACACATGGCCTTGACACACCCGTGGCCCTAGACCGTGTGCCATACCTTGACATACTAACTTATTCACACGGCTTGGAGCACACACCCATGTGCTAACCGTGTGCCACACACGGCCTATACAAACGGCCGTGGGGTTAGCCCGTGGTCTATTCTGACTTAAGACACTAACATGTAGGCACACACGCCTAGACACACGCTCAGATGTCTATCCGTGTGGGCACTAAAGGCTATTTACCAAGCCAATTACATACAAAATCAAGATCAATCTCAAGCCAAATTCAACAATTCAAATACTTGGTCTAATATTAACAAAGATACATACTTAATTGATATAAATATACATACATATCTAGTCACACATAGCCAATATTTTTAGCCATATACAATAGCCAATATTTTAGCCATATACAAAAGAATAATAAATTTGATAGCCTACACTTTGGCCCTTCATAAGACATATTTTCAAATGAAATGCTTCCTATACATGCCATACTTAATGTAAACAACATGGGTATACCAAAATAGTAATTGATAGTGTGCTTCAAACTCCGACTTCAATGATCCACAAGTTAGCTTGGCGGGATTACATAGAAAGAAAGAATTAAAGACGTAAGCATTTAGCTTAGTAAGTTTGCATGTAATGCACATAGCAATATAATTGCTTAATCAAAATTCATTCATCATAAACAAAGGCATTGCCTAATTCATGTGTTTGAGCTTACTTACTCTTGAAGATTCTTATATAACTCATAATACTTACTAGTCTTATGCTTATGAGGTAAACAAGGTTCCTGTATCACTTGATCACATTGATCAGCATACTTTACTATGATAAGTATATTCTCAACTTCATCATGCGTCACATATATAATATTCTCAGTTAACTTTAACTAGCATGACTTGATGATAACTTTACTTACTTAACTTCTTGCTTTTTCATTCAATCTTTACTCTTATGCTCAATGAATTATTATAAATAACCAAGGATACTAAATCTTATCCCACATGTATCTGGATGCCAAAGCTATATCCTCGATATAGTCTTAAAATGGGATCTCTTACTTGATATCGGCGCCATGTCTTGACATGGACTTACACGAGGTCTTCCTTGTGGGTTCCCTTGGGAACTTACCATTGCTATGTCATGACATAGTCTTACTTGGTATCTTTACTTTGTCAATGCCGAGCCTTGGCTTGGACTTACATGAAATCTTCCTTGATACTCACCAATGCCGAGCTTTGGCTTGGACTTATATGGAATATTTATCTCATGATAACTTTACAATGCCAAGACTTGCCTTGGACTTACATGACATCTTTGCTTGGAGACTTACCAATGCCATACCTTGGCTTGGGCTTACATGGGTCTTCATCTCGTAATAACTCTTCAATGCCAAGACTTGTCTTGGACTTACATGATAACTTGCTTGTTTGTCGATGCCATGATTTGGCTTGGTCTTATACGGGTTTTTTCATCTCATGTGGTAGATCGAGTATCCTAAGTAATTCAACTTCAATCGAGACTTCCTCATGCTTAATCTCATTAATTTCTTTGTTTAACATACCATTAAACAATCTCATGGAATTAAAATATATTCAACTTCATACTAAGCAATTTAATGATATTTATCATAAAGCTTAGAAATCATACAAACTTACCTCAATATAAAAAATGTATGTAGATATTGCAATTTAGTCCTCAACTTTGTTCTTGCCTCAGTTTCGATCCAGGCTTCGTTTCTCCTGATCGATAATAATAATTTAACTCATTTAATACTCATATTGACTAAATTGACTCATAACTCATACTTTGGAAAAATTTCCAGTTTGCCCCTAAACTTTCTCATAATTACACTTTTGCCCCTAGGCTCGTAAAATGATTTTCATTCAACTTTCTTAAACTTCATGCTTAGCTAATTCATTTTCTCTACTATAACAATCATCAATTCTCAATATTTCTATTATGAATGACCAATTTCATAACTATTACAAATTAAATCATACTAACATTTTTCATGAAATTCATTTAGGAAAAGATGTTTATCTAACATCAAACTCTCATAATCTTCCATAAAACATCATTTTACAAGTATGTCATACATGAATATTTTATGGGCATGAATTCTAGCTCAACTTATAGCTATAAATAGCTAATTCATAATACGAGAACTCTAAAAATACGAAGAATATTAAAAATAAGGCTATGATGCACTTACTAGCAAGCTTCAAAAATTGAAGAACCCTAGCTATGGAGTCTCTCAAATTTTCGGCACAAGGAGGAAGAAGATGAATAAGATTTTTGTCATCTTTTTCCTTTTTAATCATTTAATTGATAAATAACCAAAATGCCCTCCTCACTAAATTTTCACAATTTACTAACTCATGTCCATTTTTGTCCAAAAATTATAATTTAGGAAAATTGCTATTTAAGGACTTCTAATTAATAATCCAAAACTATTTCATACAAAAAAATTCTAGAATCTCATATTTTCTAACTTTTACAATTTAGTCCTAATGGACCCCTTTAGTGCCAGTTTCATAAAATCTCTACATAAAACTTTTATAATATCATGAAAACATCTCAAAGACCTTAAAAACTCATTTTATTAGTTCAGATTTGTGATTTAGCACCATTATTCTGACTACACCCTAAATCGGGCTGTTACAATTCTCCCCTCTTAAGGATTTTCGTCATCGAAAATCTTACCAGCAAAGAGGTTTGGGTACTAGTTTCTCATGATTTCTTCTGGTTCCCATGTAGCTTCCTCTACCCCATGTCTTTTCCATAATACTTTAACAAGAGAGAATTCTTATTTCTCAATTGCTTGACTTCCCGAGCTAAAATCTTAATTGGTTCTTCACCATAAGTCATGTCGGGTTGAATCTCTACTTCTGTCGGTGTAATAACATGCGAAGGGTCTGATCAGTAACGTCGCAACATGGACACATGAAACACATCATGTATCTTTTCTAATTCAGACGGCAAAGCCAATCGATAAGTTACTAGTCCAACGATCTCAGTTATCTCATATGGTCCGATAAAACGTGGACTCATATTGCCTTTTCGGCCGAATCTGAGAACTTTTCTCCATGGTGACACTTTCAAGAAAACTTTATCCCCTACTTGATACTCTATTTCTTTTCTTCTCAAATCCGAGTAGGATTTTTGTCTGTCAGAAGTAGCCTTTAAACTTTCTCGAATTACTTTCACCTTTTGTTCGGTTTCTCTAACCAAATCAACCCCGTGAATCTAGTTTTCTTTAAGTTCAGTCCAATATAGAGGCGTTCGGCACTTACGCCCATATAGAGCCTCATAAGGCGCCATCTTCAAGCTTGACTGAAAACTATTATTATAGACAAATTCTACCAATGGGAGAAACTTTTCCCAATTGCCTTGGAATTCGAGAATACAACATCTAAGCATATCCTCGAGTACTTAAATTAACCTCTTTGACTGACCGTCAGTTTGAGGATGAAAAGCTATGCTAAAACTCAATTTTGTACCCAAGGCCTCTTGTAACTTCTTCAAAGATCTAGATGTGAATCTCAGATCTCTATCCGATATGATTGGCAACGGAACTCCGTGAAGCCTTACTATTTCTGAAACGTACAAGTTTGCCAACTTGTCTAGTGAGTAATCAATTCGTACAGGTATAAAATGGGCTGACTTTGTGAGTCTATCAACCACAACCCATACAACATGTTTCTTGCTTGGAGACAACGACAATCCTGTTACAAAATCCATAGTGATATTGTCCAATTTCCACTTGGGAATCATAATTGGTTGAAGCAAACTTGAAGGTACTTGGTGTTCAGCCTTTACTCACTGACAAATCAAGCATCTTAAAACGAACTCTGAAATATCTTTCTTCATTCTCGCCACCAATACCGTTGCTTCAAATCATTATACATCTTGGTACTACCCGGATGTACAGATAAACATCCGTTATGTGCCTCATGCAAAATTCTCTGAATAAGCTCTTCCTTTCTCGGTACACAAACTCTATCTTTAAACATCAGACTTCCATTGGACCTAATCCAGAAATTGGACTCAACATCTGAATTGCACCGAGTTCTCTCGGCTTGTAATTTACTATATTCTTTTTGAGCCTCAATGATCTCTTGGAGGAACAATGGTCTAGCTCTCAACTCTGCTAGAATAGAACCATCATCGGATAAAGTCATCCTTGAATTCAATGCCCTTAATGCAAACAGGGACTTTCTACTCAAGGCATCGGCGACTACATTCGCCTTTCCGGGATGGTAGTCAATGATGAGCTCATAGTCTTTTAGCAACTCTAACCATCTCCGTTGCCTTAAATTCAACTCTTTTTGCGTCATCAAGTACTTCAAACTTTTATGATCGGTGAAAATCTGACATCTTTCACCATATAGATGGTGTCTCCAAATCTTCAATGCGAAGACTATGGCAGCCAACTCTAAATCATGCGTCGAATAATTTTTCTCATAGGCTTCAACTGTCTTGAGGCATAAGCAATTACTTTGCCTTCTTGCATAAGTACACAGCCTAATCCGTTTAAGGATGCATCGCTGTATATTACGAACTCTTTCCTCGACTCGAGTTGTACTAAAACTAGAACTTCTGTCAACAACACTTTTAGTTTCTCGAAACTTTGTTGGCATCTTTCTGTCCACTCAAACTTCACATTTTTCTGTAGCAATTTCGTCATCGGAGTTGCAATCATGGAAAACCCTTTGACGAATCGCCTATAATAACCGACTAGGCCTAAAAAATTTTTGGTCTCAGAGACATTCCTCAGTGGTTTTCAGTCTGTTATAGCCGAAATCTTACTTAGATCCACTCGTACTCCATCTCCCGAGACAATATGTCCCAGAAATCCCACTTCCTTGAGACAAAATTCTCTTTTACTGAACTTGGCATACAACTGATTTTCTCGTAGAATCTGCAAAACTGTCCGTAGGTGCTCAAAGATGCTCAGGCTCATTATAAGAATAAATCAATATGTCGTCAATAAAAACGACTACAAACTTGTTGAGGTATGGCCTAAAAATGCGGTTCATTAGATCCATGAATACTGCAGGGGCATTGGTCAAACCAAAGGGCATGACTAAAAATTCATAATGCCCATACCTCGCTCAGAAAGCGGTCTTCGACACATCTGAATCTCTTACTCTTAATTAGTAGTACCCCGATCTCAAGTCTATTTTGGAGAACATAGTGGCTCCCTTCAATTGAGCGAACAAATCATTGATTCTAGGCAATGGGTACTTGTTCTTCACCGTTACTTTATTAAGCTGTTGGTAATCTATGCACAGTCTCATGGTACCATCCTTCTTTTTTACAAATAAAACTGGAGCACCCCAGGAAGAAAAACTTGGTCTTGCAAAGCCTTTATTTGTCAACTCTTACAACTATAACTTCAACTCTCTCAACTCCGTTGGAGCCATTCTATAAGGAGTAATAGATATTGGTACAATACTGGGAGCTAGATCAATGCTGAACTCAACCTCTCTAACTGGTGGTAGTCCTGGTAATTCCTCAGGAAAAACATCCAAATACTCACATAAAATCGGTACTGACTCAATCTTTAGCTCTGTTTCTCTAGTATTCATCACAAAGGCAAGATACGCGTCATACCCTTTTTTTATAAATCTCTCTGCCATCGAATGAGAAATCATTATTTTCGATCTGCCCGGTTCATCTGATTCTATATGAAGAGTGCCCCCATTCTCACATCTTATCTCAATACATTTCTTCCCACAATTAACTATTACATCGTGGGTGGTCAACCAATCCATACCAAGAATGATGTCAAACTCATCAAATGGTAACAACATCAGGTTTGCTTTAAAATAATGACCTCTAATCATCAATGGACAGTCTTTACATACTTCATCAACTAAAACACTTTTGCCTAAAGGATTAGACACCTTAATCATAAATTCTGTAGACTCTATAGGCATACTCATACTGGATGCTAGTTTCATGCAAATATAAGAGTGTGTGGATTTGAGATCTATTAAAGCAATAAATTTAATATCATGAAGAGAAAAGGTACCCGTAATAACATCAGAAGAAGATGCGTCTTCGCGAGCGCGAATGGCATAAGTCCTCGCAGGTGCCCTACCCTCGAGTCTCGCAGCCTGTTCTCTAGGGTTACCTCTACCACTTGTCCCACTTCCAGGGTTCTTCTGCGGTCTACCTCTGATCATATCCCCAGATCTAGGGTTCTGAGTTCTCTCTTCTTTCATCATCTCAGGACAATCTTTTATTAGGTGATCCTGGGAACCACATCTGAAACAAACATTTTCATGCACTCGACATTCACCAAGATGAAGTCTGCCACACGGTGGGCATTCAAGTTTATCAGAATGAATGTTCCCCACGCTAGCGACTGAAGTAGTTTGTGTCTTATTTCCCAAATACTGCTTACCCTTATCCTTCCTTGAAAACCCAGTGGAAGTAGCCGATCAGGTGGAAAAATCTCTTGACTTCTTGGAAGAGGATTGGAATGACTTATTCCACCGTCTCTTTTTCGAGTCACGAGACTCCATTTCAGATTTTCTCTTCTCTTTTACTAACTCTTCAGCTTTACAAGCCCTTTCCACTAACACCATAAATTCTTTTAATTCTAGGACAGCAATAAACAATTTGATGTCGTCGTTTAGTCCATCTTCAAATCTCTTGCTCATGATGGCCTCGGTGGATACACACTCTCGAGCGTATTTGCTGAGTCGTACAAACTCGAGCTCATAATCAGTCACAGACATCTTGCCTTGCTTCAGTTCTAAGAATTCCTTTCTTTTTTGATCCACAAACCTTTGGTTGATATACTTTTTCTTAAACTCTTCTTAGAAGAATTCCCATGTGATCTTTTCTCTAGATACAACCGACACCAATGTGTTCCACCATTGATATGCAAAATATATTAAAAGAGAAACCACACACTTCAAGCATTCCTCAAATGTGCATGACAACTCATTAAATACCCTGATGGTATTTTCTAACCAGAACTCAGCCTTTTCTAGATCATCATCTCTTTTAGCTCGAAATTCTTTTGCCCCATGTGTTCTGATCCTATCAACTGGAGGTTTGTCTCCTCTTGCCACTGCTACTACTTGAGGGGCTACTAGGGTAGGTTGAGGAATAGGCAAGGGTGGAGGGGGTTGTGCATTCGAGTTCGTACGAACGAACTCTGTATACCATGTGTTCATCATATGGAAGAAGGCTTTTCTAGCCTCTTCTCCTCTTCTCTAACTCACCGTAGTAGGTCTATTGTCATCCTTATCAGCCACCGTCCCTTCAGCGGGAGCCGACACATTACTTTCTACATCATCTGCCACTGCTCTATCAAGATGCATTTACTATATGTATAAATATAATTTAAGTCGTTAGGAGTTGTCACACTATCATTATAAAAACATTCTTACGTATGGCATGTATAGTTAGACTCGTGCTCATGCTACGTTAGTCCTAGGACCGACTAAATCGTAGCTCTGATACCACTAAATGTAATACCCTATGCCCGAGTCTGAGGTTAAAACCATATATGAGACATTACCATGCTTGAGCCTTCTTAAACATGTACTTACGGGCTATAAAATTTTTTTGTTCGAATTGAAAACTTCTCTTTCTTAATCAATTCATACATTTCATGGGCCTACGAAGCCTTAAACTTACGTCCGAAAACTTTCAAAACTCAACTACAGACTTTTCTCTCAAAACAGGGGTTACACGCCCGTGTACCCATGAGACATGCCTATGTCCTTCACCCGTGGTCGACACTGACTAATTACACACGGCCTTGACACACCCGTGGCCTTAGATCGTGTGCCATACCTTGACATACTGACTTATTCACACGGCTTGGAGCACACACCAATGTGCTAGCGTCAGTGCCACACACGACCTATACAAGCGGTAGTGGGGTTAGCCCGTGGTCTATTCGACTTAAGACACTAACATGCAGAGCACGCATGCGGCCTAGACACACATGTGTGGGCACTTAGAGGCTATTTACCAAGCCAATTACATACCGAAATCAAGATCAATCTCAAGCCAAATTCAACAATTCAAATATTTGGTCTAATATTAACAAAGATGCATACTTAATTGATATAAATATACATACATATCTAGTCACACATAGCCAATATTTTTAGCCATATACAAAAGAATAATAAACTTGATAGCCTACACTTTGGCCCTTTATAAGACATATTTTCAAATGAAATGCTTCCTATACATGCCATACTTAATGTAAACAACATGGGTATACCAAAATAGTAATTGATAGTGTGCTTCGAACTTCGAATTCAATGATCCACAAGTTAGCTTGGCGGGACTACATAGAAAGAAAGAATTAAAGACGTAAGCAATTAGCTTAGTAAGTTTGCATGTAATGCACATAGCAATATAATTGCTTAATCAAAATTCATTCATCATATACAAAGGCATTTCCTAACTCATGTGTTTGAGCTTACTTACTCTTGAAGATTCTTACATAACTCATGATACTTACTAGTCTCATGCTTATGAGGCAAACAAGGTTCCTGTATCACTTGATCACATTGATCAGCATACTTTCCAATAATAAGTATATTCTCAACTTCATCATGCATTACATATATAATATTCTCAGTTAACTTTAACTAGCATGACTTGATGATAGCTTTACTTACTTAACTTCTTGTTTTTTCATTCAATCTTTACTCTTATGCTGAATGAATTATTATGAATAACTGAGGATACTAAATCTCATCCCACATGTATCTGGATGCCAAAGCTATATCCTCGATATAGTCTTAAAATGGGATCTCTTACTTGATATCGACGCCATGTCTTGACATGGACTTACACGAGGTCTTCCTTATGGGTTCCCTTGGGAACTTACCATTGCTATGTCATGACATAGTCTTACTTGGTATCTTTACTTTGTCAATGCCGAGCCTTGGCTTGGACTTACATGAAATCTTCCTTGATACTCACCAATGTCGAGCTTTGGCTTGAACTTACATGGAATATTTATCTTATGATAACTTTTCAATGCCAAGACTTGTCTTGGACTTATATGACATCTTTGCTTGGAGACTCACCAATGGCATGCCTTGGCTTAGGCTTACATGTGTCTTAATCTCATAATAACTCTTCAATGCCAAGACTTGTCTTGGACTTACATGATAACTTGCTTGATTTCTGATGCCATGCCTTGGCTTGGTCTTATACGGGCTTTCTCATCTCATGTGGTAGATCGAGTATCCTAAGTAATTCAACTTCAATCGAGACTTCCTTTTGCTTAATCTCTTTAATTTCTTTGTTTAACATACCATTAAACAATCCACATGGAATTAAAATATATTCAACTTCATACTAAGCAATTTAATGATATTTATCATAAAGCTTAGAAATCATACAAACTTACCTCAATATACAAAATGTATGTAGATATTACAATTTAGTCCTCAACTTTGTTCTTGCCTTGGTTTCGATCCTGGCTTCGTTTCTCTTGATCTATAATAATAATTTAACTCATTTAATACTCATATTGACTAAATTGACTCATAACTCATACTTTGGAAAAATTTCCAGGTTGCCCTTAAACTTTCTCATAATTACACTTTTACCCCTAGACTCGTAAAATGATTTTCATTCAACTTTATTAAACTTCATGCTTAGCTGATTCATTTTCTATACTATAACAATCATCAATTCTCAATATTTCTATCATGAATGACCAATTTCATAACTATTACAAATTAATCCATACTAACATTTTCATGAAATTCACTTAGGAGAAGATGTTTATCTAACATCAAACTCTCATAATCTTCCATAAAACATCATTTTACAAGCATGTCATACATGGGTATTTTTATGGACATGAATTCTAGCTCAACTTATAGCTATAAATAGCTAATTCATAATACGAGAACTCTAAAAATACAAAGAATATTAAAAACAGCGCTAAGATGCACTTACTAGCAAGCTTCAAAAATTGAAGAACCCTAGCTATGGAGTCTCTCAAATTTTTGGCACAAGGAGGAAGAAGATGAATACGATTTTTGTCATCTTTTTCCTTTTTAATCATTTAATTGATAAATAACCAAAATGCCATCCTCACTAAATTTTCACAATTTACTAACTCATGTCCATTTTTGTCCAAAAATTATCATTTGAGAAAATTGCTATTTAAGGACTTCTAATTAATAGTCCAAAGCTATTTCATACAAAAAACTTCTAGAATCTCATATTTTGTAACTTTTGCAATTTAGTCCTAATGGACCCCTTTAGTGCCAATTTCATAAAATCTCTACATAAAACTTTTATAATATCATGCAAACATCTCAAAGACCTTAAAAACTCATTTTACTAGCTCCAATTTTGTGATTTCGCACCACTATTCTGACTACAGTAATGACTAGAATGGATCGAACGCTCCTAACTAAATGATTATGGATGACATTTGCATGAATGCAGAATGTTATGAGAATGATCCTTTGTTAAATGTATAAGGATCAAGATGTAATGATCAGAATAAATCAAATGCTCTTAACTAAACGTGTCTTGAATGAATGCATAATTTCATGAGAATGATGCCTTTTTAAATGTTTAAGGTGTCATCGCTCATTGTTTATCAGGCTTTATCACCGACGTATTATGCTGCCATCTTGTTCGGCTGGTATTCTTGACAGAAAACTAGAAAACAATTATATCTTGCTTAACAGATTTGTCCCACTGTAACTTCAGGGTTCATCTCATTGTGACTTAGGGGTTAGGATCTGAATCTTTTCCTATCCATCCTACTGCGACTTCAAAATGTAGGATTTGTTTCTTCTTCAATCCATCCCACTGCAACTCAAGGGTATAAGATTTGTATCTGCTTCCATCTATCCCACTTTAATCTCGGTGTATAGGATCTGTAACTTGTTCCATCAATTGATCACTCCCTGGGTGACCCAACCAGATCTGTATGCCATGATACTCGCATGGATGCGAAATATCATCATTTTTTATTTTTTATTTTTTTGAGAATGATCCCTTCTACGCTTGGGTTGTCATTGCTCGTATTCTGTCGAGATTGTGTCACCAAATATTTTGACAGAAAATCCAAGGAGATAGCTTCAATTTAGACTTTTCCTTCTCAAACATTTTCAGCCCTTAAGCTTGGTAAGTACTAAACAATAGCACTGTTTCAGGTTCTTGTATTATTTAGAAGTTCCCAGAGTAATATGTGAAACTTCTTTTATGAAAGTGTTATTAGTGCACTAATTGTCATTTTAATGCAAAATGCTTGAAAAATATCATAACCATGGATAAGAATAAAATTAATTAAGGGTATAGCTCGAAACAAATAAGTTAATTAAGGTTAGAAAATGCAATTAAGAAGAAAATTTATTGGAGGTGTATCTTGAAAAGAATAAGGTAATCAAATTTAAAAAAAAAATAGAAAACTAGGTGCCCTAAATATCGTAGCCTGAGCTTCTCTATACAAACTTCTTGAGAACCCTTTTGAACTCAATATGTGTTAGGGGTTCCGGAGTACTTTGTCGATGCCTCGAGACATAACATACTTCTTCATTGTTAATTCAAGTATAGAAAGACTACTGTATGCCTTACTTTTCCATCAAAATTTGAGCTGCTCTTTTCAGGTTTCCAACTCAAATCCCTTTTGGTCTCAAAGCACCCTTTGTGGGTTTTTGCCTTGGCCTCTCCTTTTTTCTTTCTTTTTTTTGAAAAACTTTTTATTGAATCTGAATTCATTGAATTGGGCATGTCCTTGCCATCTATCTCGGTTAATATCCATGCTTCCTCAAAACAAGCATTCTTTGCTACATAAGATCCTTCCCAGTTTGGCTCCACTTTCTTCTGAAGTCCCTTTTGCATGGGAAAAAATATTCTTCAAAGCCCTATCATGAAATTTTTTAGGGCGAACCTTTTTTGTTGTTAGCTCGCATCATTTGACCGTGACAGATAGCTTTTAACATTTTCTCTTCAAATTCAACTGATCATATTGAGATTAAATCCATTCTACCTCTTTCATCTTCAGTTATGACAAGACTCGAAAAAAGAATGTCGACTTCAATAGATAAAATGTTTTTATTCCACAAACTAAGGCATTGCCCTAGTGAAGGTCTTGGCCAAAGTTTGATAAGCATAAAGAGTAAATGTAACTTATTTATGCCAATCTTTACAAGTCTAGGTCATCTTCCTAATGATCTCTGTTTTGTTGCTTTTTTTTGTTGCTTTTGTTTTTCTTCTTTGGCTGCCTTTGTTGCACTGTGATGTGGCACCTGATCTGTGAACAGACCTTAAACTTTTGACGTTGTGCGGTTAAATGTGGTCTTTTTGACACTTTTTTTTGGTATTCTTTCTTTCTTTTTCTCTTTTTTTTTTGTTTTTGTTTTGATGACTATCGGCTTTGTAATATTGGCCTGTGAAGCTACTTCCACCCCCTTGGCGAAATAATTAATGCCTGCTAGAAGCTTCCGACGAGATCGTCCTAATAAACTCCATGCCCCACATAGATAAGGTCTACGAAGAAATGAAGGAGGCACATGAATCTTATCTTCATAAATTTGGCCTTTATGGTATAACTGATGCAATCCCTTTCTATAATAGACCAGCAAAATCTGAATCTCATGATTAGCTTGGCTATCATAAAATCATTAGCATGTGATCTTCAAATACCCTTATGAACCTCTTCTAGGATTTCCTTAGCCTTAATATCATACCTACGTCTCAGTAGCCCAGGCGTGCCTCGATATGCAAAAACATCTTTGAATTCTTGAAAATAGCTCAATGACGTCTCACCTTATTTTTGCAGTGAGCTAGGCTTCAATCTTCACTCCTTTCCTAGACTCGCAACATCCAGTGACCCTTTGCAAGTAGAGTCTATTTTCATCTTGTTTTACCACCCTTAACAAATCAAAAGATAGACTACAATCTCTATCATCTTCAAAGTCCCTAGATCCCTTAGACCCATATCTCATTCAAAAAGGGAGTTAGTAACAGCGTTGCTTATGTCTTGATATTTGGGTACCTATTATAGGTACGAAGGCAAATTCCAAAGATTAAATGATTCTAAGGATGATTATTTATGTGATATGATCATGATTCAAGAATGAAAGAATATTTGAAAGAAGGTCTAAAGAACAAAATAATCTATAGAATAAGAATATTTACTTAAAAGAAATGCATATTATTGAAATAAAGATTCTGAACACAAGTCTTTTTCGCAAAATGACTCTTATTACTTCTAGGTTGAAAGCAATAAGTGTGTTTTGAATATTACTCTAGATTAGATTTAAAAAATACATGTCTCTTCCACAGTCTCATTGTTCAAAACACTCTCAGGTACATAAAGGCAGATGCTTGGAAAGCTTCTATTCTTCGGTTCCCTCTTCGGATACGCCATTGGTGTTCTAATTTCCTGATTTCTAGGCTTCTGATGACTTCTTCAAGGAAACACAACTCTCCTGCCCCCACTTTCATTATCACATTTTACTTCTTTGTCAGAATGATCAGGTTTTGAAAAATAATCGAACTTCACAATTCCCATTTTAATGAACCTTTCGACTAGCTTTTAAATGCAATGCAGTTATCGATTGAGTGACCTATTATTCCCGCGTGGTACTCGCATTGAGCATTCGAATCATACCATTTGGGGTACTGGGGTTGCATTGGCTTCATGTAATGAGGAGCTACAACATGCATATCAAATAAGCTCTGGTATAACTCCCTATACATCGTTGGAATAAGTGTGAACTGGGGTTTTTCTAAATTCAATTTTGGATTGGGTTTTTTCTTTGGGGGGACCTGATAGTTGGTATTTGCCGTCTTTGGTTGGCTTACTATAGACAACTTCGATTGGCCCTTGTTATACCTATTTGTATTATTCACTTCCTTTTTCTTCTTCCTCGGGGCTTTGAAATCCACTCTTCTCTTTCTTTTGTTTCTGTCAGAACAAACGGTTTGGCTCGATCATCTTCTGGGTTAAAACCTTAGCCCATCGAGAAGTTCAATAGTATCAGTCTGACATTGGGGTCCGATAATGATGGGTACCCCATGCGAATGCGTGTCTACTTGAGTCGGGACACTTATTGGGGAAAATCTTGGGGAATAAATGATGTCTTCATTATTATCCATACTATTGACCACTGGGCCTCCCCTTTTTTCAAGTCCTCCGGCTAGTAACTAGGTTAACTGGTCCATCATATTCCTTTGGAATTCTATCATTTGTTCCCGCATCTCTTGTTGAATTTTGGTCAATTGGTCCCGCATCTGCATTTGCATTTTCTCAATTCTTTCCAACATTTGATCCATGGCTTTTGTTCTTGCGTGAGTACCGTAACGATGCTCAGTTTAGTAGACTTTTTTCGGTTCCTCAGTTAGCTAAAATAATTTTACCTAATTAGGGTCTTTCTATAAATTTTAATTCATATGATATGATCAATGCAAATGAATGGAATGAATGCAAAAAAGAAAGAGAGGCATTGATTCTAAATTCAATTCCATTAGAAGAACTTTTCTAAAAATAAATTCGTTTACATAAAATAGATTACATATGCGGCTTCGTCCTCATAGTCTAGGTGAAGACACCAACCTTTTTCTTCGTATTCGGATGTTATGGTCATGTCCCGTGAACTTCCTCAATAGATGCCTCTTCTAGCTTCTTGTTGTTTGGTCCAGGCCGCGACTCTTCACTCACTTATCCTCCGCGATGCTCATAATTTTCTTTAAGAAAATTGAGACGTGATGACTCTCGAATAATCCTTATTGGCTTGAATCCCTGGGCAATGAGGCAAAGTCATATACTATCAATCTTTTCGCGTTGTGTTTACTTAGACTATATTTGGACGAACATATTATAACCCACTTTATCAAGAAACCCATTTTCCTATGACAAACTCTTCTATTTAGCAATCGAATATGAATCAACACCTACTTTCTATGATGATGAAATGCAATGTAGTCATAAACAAAAGAAAACACGTTAGTATACAGATGGTAAAAATCAAATCAAATAGTTAAACACCTATCCAGGTGATTGCTAGGGTTCAACATAGTTCTACTTAAAGTGCGCTCTTAGGGTTCACTGTATGTGGTTTGGTTCTAAAGAGAGGTACCCGAACCAACAGATTCCTCGATCCTCACCCATTATAGGCTCAGACGGATCGAGTTCAGTTCAGGGGAATACATTTCCCTATGGCTGCACGGAGATGAAAATCTCACGAAGATATAGGTACAGATGTATCCCGAAAGCGATCCACTATCATCCACGGAGGTGAAAACCTCACGAAGGAGTAGCTTCTCACTCCCACTTAAAAGGGTAAGACCAAAATGGTCCTTATGCAACATGATTGGAGACTCAAACCACAGTAGTTGTAACATCTCGATTTAGGGCCTAGTCAGAATAGTGGTGCGAGACCACAAATCTAAGGTATATGTATGAGTTTTTGAGGTTTATGCCATTTTTGCATGTTAGTGTGAAAGTTTCATGAAGCAATTTTGTTAAATTGCGGTTGAATTGTCCAAAAGGACTAAATTGCAAAAGTTGTAAAATGTGAGATTCTAGAAGTTATTTGTATGAAATAGCTTTAGAATATCAATTAGATGTCCTTAATGAGAAATTTTCCCAATTTCTAATTTTTGGACAAAATTGGGCATGGATGAGTTAAAATAGGAAGTTTGTCAAAAAGGGCATTTTGGTCCTTTGTTAATTAAATGATTAAAATGGGAAAAGATGATAGAATTTTCATTTATCTTCTTCTCCAAGGCTGCCGAAAATTTCAAGAAGCCATTGTTAAAGATCTTCAAATTTTCAAGCTTGCTATTAAGTGCATCTAAGCCCCGTTTTTGATATTCTTCGTATTTTTGAAGTCCTAGTAGCATGAGTAAGCTATTTTTAGCTATATATTGAGCTAAGATGGATGTTAAAAAATATGCCCCTATATGAAATTCATGTATTTTGATGTTTTATGGAAGAATATGAAAGCTTGATGTAGTAGAAACATCTTTTGCTAAGTGATTTTCCATGAAAAATGCACGTAGGGACTTGTTTGTGAAAGTCTTGAGTTTGGTCATACATGTGTGATTTAGTGAGAATTGATGATATCTTTAGTTGAGTAAATGGTTCGGTAAGTATGATAGATTAGAAAGTTGAATGAAAATCACTTTACGAGCCTTGGGGCAAAAGTGTAAATATGGGAAAGTTTAGGGACAAAATGCTAATTTTTCTAAAGTATGAGATAATAGTCAATTTAGTCAATATGTGTATTGAATGAGTTGATTTATCATTATAGATCAAGAAAGATGAAGCCCGGATCGGAACCGAGGTAAGAGTAAAGTGGTGGACTAAATTGGATATTTCAATACTTTTGAGTACCGAGGTAAGTTTACGTATAAATGATGCAAATATGCATTTACATTCTTAATTCTAGCTAATGTGTAGCATGATTGAGAACCTATGTGATTCTAATGGAATGAATGAGATAATAATTGTGAATGGATTACAAGTAGATATGTGAATGTGTAGTGATAATGCTTGATGGTGGGCTAAGAGCGATACCACCTTAATACTTAACAATGATGGGCTGTGTGCGATACCATAGTTAAGTATATTATTTAGTGGGCTATGTGCGAAACCACTATGAATACCTTTGTTGGTAGGCTAAGTGCGATACTACCCTATAAATTGATTGTGGTGGGCTAAGTGTGAAACCACCGAGAAATTAGCTATGTGGATGTATTATTAAGAAATAATGATGTGTTGTATATTGAGTAAATGTGATATTGAGTGCAAGGGCGCATGTAAATGATTATGAGTATGTGACTCATGATGTGTTGGAAATGTGGTAAGGGATAGAAAGAGTAAGCATAATTGTGGATGTGAATTTATTTGGTAGTATAATACTAATTGATGTTTAGTTTATACTAGAATGCTTAAACTATTTATGTGTAAACTTATTAAGCTCAAAGCTTGCTCCTTTTCCTTTCCCTTGTCTTATAGAGAAAGAGGGTTGAATCGAGATACATGGATTAATCGAAAGATCACCCACACTATCAGTACATTCCGGTACAATAGACTTGATGTTTTGTATATGGCATGTATAGAGGCTAGACAAGTTAGTGACTTTTGTTGTAAATGGCTAAGATGTGTTGGCCTTTAGATGGATAATCTATTTTGTATAATGCCATAGTTGTTGGCTATTTTATTATATAAAAAAGATGTAGTTATCCATATGAGTTTGTGTTTCAATATGAGTTGATTATAAATGAATTGGATGAGTGCATGTTGTGTATGATTGAATAGTGAAAGAACTTGGCAAATAGCTTTGTTCTTGTCCGTTTGGATAGGTACACGGGCATGTGTCTAGGCCATGTGTAAGACATGGCCAGCCAACAGACGTGTGCATTGGCCTTGTCAATTTGGCAGAATTGAGTAGTGAAGGCCACGGGCTAGCCACACGGGCGTGTGTCTAGACTCAAGGCCATGTGAGGTAGTCAGTGTGCACCACGGGTGGTGAGCACGGGCGTGTGCCCTAACCGTAGGGCATTGGCAGAATGCTTGAGTTTCATGCACGGTTTGTGAGCATGGGCGTGTGTGACTACCACGGGCGTGTGTCATCTAGCACGGGCGTGTAGTCCCTGTTTAGATGGAGAAATTTTAAGGCTCGAAAAAGTTTTGTTATATTCTCAAGAGCCTCGTGTGTATGGGTGAGGCCTCGTAAGTCGAGAATGAGGTTGTTGTGATGACTTTGAGAGAGTAGTCACGTTGAGCCTCTATGACGATCGAGAGGTTTTAATCCGGTAATGCCTTGGACCCGATTCTGGCATAGAATACGGGTAAGGGGTGTTATATTTAGTGGTATCAGAGCTATGGTTTAGTCGGTTCTAGGACTACAGTAGCAGGTGTAAGAGTCTAGCTATACATGCCATAAGTGTATGATGATAGTGTGGTGGCTTCTGATGATACTAAACTTGTTTTTATATAGTGTATGGATCCTGATCAATCAGCTGCTGCTGCTGAAGAAATAAAATATTATACCCAGTAAGTTAGGGTATAACAACTTCTATTCTTGAAACTGAACTTATCTTTTGATTTTTAAAACTCGTGTAATAATGTTTGAAAAGGATATTCAATTATTTGGGCTTTATGAAAAAAATTGGAACCCAGAAAGTTAGGGCACAATTTGTCAAAGTTCTCGAATACGGAATATTGCATTTGTTTTTGGAAATTCTTACCTCGAGATGATAAAACATAACATCCAGTGAGTTAAGACGTAACGTCTCAAATTCCTAGAATAAGTTTTTTCATTTAAAAACTTATGCATTTTGATTTAAAAGAGAAAAGGGTACTTGGTCGCCAGGATTTAACGAGAAAAATAGGAACCTAGTAAGTTAGGCACGATTTTCTAAAAATGTCTAAACACGAGCATTGCCTTATTAAAAAAAACTTTGAGTAAAATGATTTTAAAACTGAAATGACATTATTAAAAAAAAACTTTGAGTAAAATGATTTTAAAACTGAAATGACATTAAAACACAAAAATTTTTATGAAATACAATGGAATAATAATATATAAAGCAAGATATTAATCTACATCAAATGTTACACTAGTGCATCACTACAACCAACCAATAATTAAGAAATACAAATCACATAATAGCAATAATATAAAGTAATTTAAAAAGTTTATGAAACGATTTTAAAACAAGATAATATATAAAATATTTCAAAATGGTTAATAATAAAAAACAACTTAAACTAACACTTAATCTTAATTTACTAATATATAAAAAGGAGTTTGCCATGAATAATACATACATATATATATATATATATAAACGTGGAACATCTTAATAAAAATAGAATGCAAGATCTTGACATTAATAACTATAGAACAATTTTAAAATGACTAATACATAAAAACTCAGCATAGGTAATACATGAAATAATTTAAACTAATTAATATATGTATGAATGTTCAAAGTAAATAATATATATAAAAGAAATTAAAATGAAAATGGCTGCAATAGATAACATAGAATTATTTTTAAAATAAACTATAATAATAAGACAAATAAATGACAAACAAGCAAGTTAAAACAGATTAAGGGCTAATTTAGAAGTAAAACAAAATTCAGAGTCTAAATGAAGAATATTAACAATGAGGGGACCTAAATGGAATGTGCGCGCAAAGAACAGGGGCTGAATGGGCAATTACCCCAAACCCTCAAAACGCGTCGTTTCAGCGCAAACCCAAATGAATTAGAAGCAAAAATCAAGGGGCCAAATTACAAAATAAAGAAAAATGCAAGACCACATTGCACCACGCCACAAAAGCAGAAGGGCTTGTTAGCAAATATACCAATAAACAAAAACGCGCGGATCCTTCCCCGGTTCTTAAAAAATCAATATTTCAACCTTGGAAATATTGATTCAAGAACGTGAACATGCTTGGAGAACTTTAACAAGCATTAACGAACTGGATTCTTAAAAGAAAGATTGCTTAGAATACAAATTCTAAGTTGTCTTGCATTTTCAGCACATTTGAAGTTCTTTTATGACAAGAGTTGCATTTTAGAAAATTTTAAGACATTTGAACATTGTTGTCTTAATTTTCAGGTTTTTTTTGTTGGTTAATTAAGTTGGATGTCCTAATTATGACTTAGCATGAGTTGAAGTTGAGTTGGCATCCATGCTTAGTTGTCAAAAACTGATTGGTTCTTAGGAAGTTAGTTATCAACTAAGCAAGTTGAATTTTCTTTCATTCAAATCATTTGTAAAGTTTGCTTTTAGCTAGGAGATTGGGAGATTTTGGCCAGCCTTGGGAGTTCTTTTCTTGGTATGTTTTTAGGGGTGGAGCTAAGGGGTTAGCAAGACTAGAACCCCTTAAAATGAAAATTTAACTTTTTAATCTTTGTATAATTCATAAAATTTTAAATTAGTATATTGTAAAATTATATTCTAATCCTTCAAAATGATAAAATTTTGATTTAATCTTTTAAAATTTATAAAGATATAGACTATTAAAATTCTAAAATTGTATTTTTACTACTGTAAAAATATACAACCGAATTTAGCCCCCCCAAAAATTCTGGCTTTGGCCCTATATGTTTTCCTTTCAACTCTTTCTCTTTATTTTTCATTATAAGTTGTGGCAAACACATGGCATATAAGTATTTGGCCAAAATCCTCTTTGTTACTTGAGTTTTTTGATTGCGGGTAAACTACACTGTAGGTCACTCTAAAATAACGTCGTTCTTATCTTAGTCACTCTAAATTTTTTGTTATCAATTAATCACTTTAATTAAGATAATTGCTTGAATTGGTCATAGTCGTTAAAAATTCCATTAATTCACTAATGAATTGTTGAGATGGCATTTTTTGACTTTTGAGTAATACTAGGTACCACCCTATAATTAGTCCAAAATATTTTTTTTTTGATTTATTTGCAACATAAGAACCTCCAATTTTTATCCCGCCAATCCCATGCTTCTCCATCTCTATCTCTCCTTACTCCACCACCCCCTCACCAAAAGGACCACCTTACGAATGCTTCTCCAACATGGGTGATGTAGAACTATGTAATCTTTTCCTTCATTTAAATATCTCAAATTTTCTCTGTGCAGTTCTTGTTCTTTTCTTTTTTCATTTTCCTTCCCATTGCGTTGGGGACCTTCTAAAGTTTCCATTTTCTAATGGCTTCTGCTTCAAAGGAATGGGCTACATTTATATCCCTCTTTTCAGGTAATTATTAGATTTCACCGCTAATCTTTTCTTCTCTCTTTTCCAATGATGAATTGACAATTTGTGTACTTGCCCAGAATGTATAAAATATATATAGCCTTCCTTTTTCTTTTTTCTTTTTAATTATTTTAAAGAAAATTAATATACCATGCCATCTATTTCTTCTCTCTTTTTCCAGAGTAAATTTCCCCAAAATGCCATTTTTTTTAAAAAAATTACTGAATTAGATTGTATTTTCTAAAACTTATGGGACTAGGCCAAAATAATGAAAACGCTTCTGTTTTCAACGAATTTGTAAGAAAGTGCTTCCAGCTCTGCCTCCAATATCTTTTTATTTTTATTTTTATTTTTATTTTTATTTTTTTGTGCCACCTCTTGTGAAAATAAAACTTACAAAATAGGCCTTTATATAGACCCCGAGTCTCTTTTCCCTTGTTTTCTTAAGCGATGTGGGATATGGGTCTATATAGACTCATAATCTATTTGCAGTTTGTTTCTAGACAATGTGGGATTACTTATTTTCAGTTAAGAATAAACAACATAATTGTTTAGCGAGTCTGCTTAGATAGCACGATTTTGTCTGCCAAGTGGTAAGCGTTTTCTGTTAGGGTCTATTTGGTGGAATAATAAGTTTGAAAAGCAATGATAAGGCTTGGAAAAATTTCCTTGTGGAATTTACGATCTGACAAAGATGAATTCAATAGAGAATGATCTAGCAGGATTGCAAATTGACGACACAGAGGAAGAAGCTTGCCCGTTTCCTGGGGAATCTGGAGCCCAAAAGCCAACTTATGATTTATGCCTTGTATATGTTGTTTAACAGCTAACATGGTCCACTTTCTTACAATGCGAAACATGATGGAAAATTTGTGGCATCCGTTGGGAGGGGTTCAAATATCAAATCTAGGGAATAAAAGGTATTTGATCAAATTCTTTCATGAAGTAGATGTTGAACGGGTGTTGAGCGATACCCCATGGACGTTTAATAATCATCTCTTATTACTTCATCGATTAAGAGAGGGAGAGGATCCAAAACTAGTCCCTTTGGTGTTTTTAGATTTTTGGGTTCAGGTACATGATCTCTCATCAGGTTTCTTTTCAAAGAATGTGTTGGGAAATTCCTAGAATATGACGCTAAACAGTTAAGTATGGATGTAAGGAATTACTTGCGTATCCGGGTTTAGTTGGATGTATGAAAACCTTTAAAAATAAGAAAGAAACGTATTATTTCGCAATATAATTTTGTTTATGCAACATTTCAATATTAAAGATTGACGTTGTTTTGTTTCCTATGAGGATGTTTAGGTCACGGGGATAACTTTTGTCAAATCAGAATCACTCATAGCTTGAAGGAGATGGAGTTTGGGTGGGATCTATCATTGAAGGCGCAATTAAGGAGGGCAACCACTACCACAAGTGTTTGGTTAAGGGATGATGATAATGATGATTTTTTGGGTCCAAAAATGAGGTGCAAAATTTGGGAAGAAATTCTAGCGAGGGGTTAAAGACAGGCACACGAAAAGAGATAAACCCTATCTTGGGATTCAATTTGGAAAGAACGTCAAAGTTGGATTGCACAAATGGAATGGGTCCCTCAAGTGGGTCGGATCGATCCAACATGGAGGAAGATTTGGAGGAAAGACCCATTGAGACTAGTGATGTAACACCCCTAACCCATATCCTTTGTCGAAACAGGGTTATGGAATATTACTAGATTTTTCCAGAATAATTGCATATAATTCATGTTAATTACTATTCATATTCCAAGATTATTCATATCATCCTTTAAATGGACCCTCGAGGCCTAATATGAGTAGTAATGTAATGCCCCGAATTTGGGCATAGTAGATTTGGGCCATTGGGTTGTAACGCCCCAAAAATCCTGAAACTTTAAATTTTTGTGCACTGAAGTTGGTATGTATGAGTAGCACTTAGAATGGTAATTTTAAGGTATTAGCGGGATTATTTGAAGTCTTAGAGATAGGGAAAATTTATTTTTCTTGCTTTAGTGGACTATAGTCTCAAGCATTAGGCCGCTTAAGCAGATTAAGGGGAAAATAGGACACAAATGGGCTTGTGGTCCAAGTGGTAAGTGGCGTCACTTGGGAGCCATAAGGTGGCGTGTGTGTAAGCTGAAAGGTCCAAGGTTTGAGCATTAGGAGTGTATTTTTGGAGTTTATTTTGCATGGGTGGACGGTAAGAGTTGTGTTGGTTTTAAACTGTTGCTGTGGAGAGTTTGAGGTGAGCAGGTGATATGGATGTGGAGGAAATTTCATATAAGATTAAGGTGTTATCAGGGAGAAAAATCAAGAGATGAGGAAAGGGAGGAGTTGGTGCTGAATAGGACTTTGGAGGAAGGCATATTCGGCTTGTGGCTATATAAGGTGGGGGCCGAATGCTTGAAAGTTTCTTTTAGCATTATTTAGTTTTTCTTTCTCCCCCTCAATCGGTTTCTCCTATAGTCGAATTCTTCCATTTGTCGAAAAAGAAACCCATCATTCTTTTTACCGAAAATTCCTATCAGAGTTGTGTTCTGTTTCTTTCCCTGAAAGCCGAATACACCTTCTTATCATATAGCTCCACATGTGTCGATTCTTAGTTAGTTCTCCTTCATCACAATCGATTGCTACCCACTTTTAGTCAAGCTGAATCTTGTTCAGTATCGATCTAGGTTGCAGGATCAAAGGAGGGTTTCGTAAGTGTTTAATAAATCTTTTAGTAAGTTTTGTTATAAGCTAAAGGGCTATCTAACCTCTGCTTGTCGTTAACTTGTACTAACAAGGGTGATCGTGTGTCAGAGTCTTAAAAATTTATAAAAAGAATAATCAAACCTGGAAACTAACTAAGACAATGATGGAGGTATAGTTTAGTGGCAAGACCGGATTGTCGAACCCAAAGGAACTAAAAGTACTAATACTAACTTTCTTTCTATTATTTAGCCTAATAATTAAGGGAATTTATTATCTAATCTAAAAATGACTAACTACTAGGCTAAAGATGCGAAGACAAAGAGATTGAATTGGGGAAATACTCGTGGGAAAAACCAATTGATTAAGACAATACCCGAGGAAGAATCCACGTACAAATTCACTTGTTATCTAACTCTGAACCAGATGATTTATTCACTTGACTTGATCCGTAGGATTCCCTAATTTATATTAAAACATCTTTCGAGGCTACTAACGTCTAACCCTAGGTTGATTAATTGAAATTTCTTTCTAATTAAAACCCCTAGAATTGCATTAACTCGATCTATGGACTCCTATATTAGGTTTGACCCTAATCCGACAGATTTACATCATCCTATTTCTAGGGTTGCATTCAACTCCGCTTAACTATGCTAGATCTACTCTTAGGCTGGGACTTTTTCTCCACCATCTAAGCACATAAGTACTTGAATCAATATTTGGAAATACCAAAACAAGAATTAAAAACACATAGTTAAGAACAAATCAAATATTTATCATACAACTCAGATAATAATAACAAGATTCGTCTTAGGTTTCATCCCCCTTAGGTATCTGAGAGGTTTCGTTCATAATTATAAAAGAAAACATCTCAGAATAAAATATAAAACAAAACATAAGAAAAACCTAAAACCCCTCGAAGGAATTGAAGAAGAAATCATCCGTCTTGAGTATGATTCTGGCTTCTTGAGATGAATCAACTGGTTCTCTTCGAGTGAATCCTACAATTTTGGCCCTCTGGCTTGGCTCCTTGGCCTAGCTGAATGCCCTGCTAAATGCCCCTTGAAGGTTGGCCTCTAGGGTGTTTATATAGGCTTTTGGATTGGCTTTCTTTGCCTCTAAGTACCCTAATCCGAATAGAATTCTTCTTTTCTGCGGCAGGGACACGCTCATGGCACACGCCCGTGAAATTCGAGGCCAGGCCGTGGTCTATCCTGTTAATGAGGCATGGTCGTGTGGTCTTGGGCCCATGCCATGTTTAGGTTTGTTAATGAGGCACGGTTGTGTGGGCTTGGGCCCAGGCCTTGTCGATTTCATAAGTTGGCCCATTTGGTCTGTTTTAAGCTCGTTTCTCGTTCTTTTCATCCTTCGGTGCTCTCCTGAGTATAAAACAAGAAAAAAAGGATTAGGAGCACCTATTTCCACAATTCAAGGCTTAAATCATCCAAAAGTATGCTAAATGTGGGATTAAAATATGTTCATATTACGTATTATCAAATACCCCCACACTTAATCTTTTGCTTGTCCTCAAGGAAAATTCTCAACTCACAATTAAAACAAACTTCCTCAATTCATAATATTCATCGATAATGCCTTATCATAATTCATAGATAATTCATACATGGATAATTCAACTTAAAGAATCCTAAAGATTCAAATAATCAAATTCATAGTTTGTAGCACGAAAAATATAGGTGTTTCCCCTTATCCGAATAATTACCTTTGGTTCAAAATCGACAAGGGTTGACATCCTCACTAAAGATTCACTCAAATCAATCAAAGTGTTTAAGGTTCAAAATTAAGCTCTTAAAATTCGAACATGAAAAGTTAATCCCATAGGCTTGCTTGAAAATAAAATCTCCACCACTATAAAATGAGATGATACACAAATCAAAAGGTCTTTAAAGGGTTGTAATGGGGCTCGGTTAAAGGTGTGGATAAAGGCTGAATTAGAAGGGTTAGAATCGAGATTGAATTGACAATTTACCTAATTAGAAAAATGAACTACTAACCTGAATAATTACATAACATGAAAAATAATAACACGAGCTTCTTCTTCAAGATGTTGAAATTAAACATATAAGCTCACTTAATTACAGAACTAATAATGAATATACTTCAATTTTTTTAAGAACAAATCAAGTAATACATAATAAGAAAGATTCAACTACTGAAATAGAATAATTAGGCAACTGATCAAATCAAGTCTCGATAGAAGGGTAGTCAAAAGAAATGGTGATAACAAATACAAGATGGGTTTTGGGTTAATATTAGTGGGTGAATCAATAAAAAGGGTTGTTAGGATCAACGGGGTTCACTAGGGGTTAATTATGAAGGTAGGCTTTTAGTGGAGTAAGTGGGTTAAATCCTAAGTGCCTTTATCATCTCAGTATATCAAATTAATGATGTGGTCTCGACATGTATAATTGAAGCAAGTTCTAGAATAACAGATCAATGTTGACACACTCATAAACAATAAAGTGAGCACGAAAAGAATGTATGCTCTAAAAGGCTCAAAATTCTCACAAAAATTATGGGTTTTTGATGACAACCTTGTAAATTTCAAACTTCAAGGTAACAATTAGATTTAGGTAGACAGCCTAACAAAATTTTAATTTTTGAAAATAGACTCATCATGCTTGATTCTCTAGTATCTTTAAAGTTGAAATTATCATTGTCCAATTATCAATGACTTAATCTAAAACTTATCAATAAAAATCATAAATCAACAGGAATTTCATTCTAATTAATGATATGAGAAAATTACTTAAGACAAGATATCATTGAGGGATTTGAGAATAATGCAAAAAGTTAGGCACTTTTTCTAAATAATTTTCACCCCCCACACTTAAGATGTACATTGCCCTCAATGTAAAAAGATAGATAATAATCATATAATAAGAAAATCATAAGTTAGGGAGAGAAGTGAAACTTCCTGAATTTTTGGATGGATTCCCTAAGTTGGAAGTGTGGAAACTTGATTCAGAGGGGAAATATAAGTTGGAGGGGGATGCCTCGAATTCCTGTGCTAGATGAAGAAATTGGGAACACCGTGAAGAGCTAGCCAGGAAATAATACTAATTTTAATTATACTAATTATATAATTAAAGAAAATAAAAATGAAAATAAAGAGTGTAAAAAGTGAAATAAGCCTAAAAGAACTGATTATTGGACCGAAAGGTCTTTATTGTTAGATGGTTTGCGAGGTGGGTGTGATTTCTAAGGCCGTGGTGTGTGATTCCCAAGCAGCCTGAAGAACCTAAAATCAAGAAACTAAAATAAAAAAAACCAAATTTAGTATAAGAAGAATAAAGATAAGGAAATTAAAAGAGACGAGAAAAGAAAAAGAGAAAATAAATGAACTCAAAGGTCTTTTTCCTGTTGAGTTAATGAAGTGACCGGCATGAACTTATTTAGACCAGTCTCATACAGGAGACTGGGATAGTCTCCTTTGTTTCTTTGACATGGATAAGGTTAAGATTAATGACTTGGAAGATGAAGAAGGAGGGAATGAAAAAGGAGGAGAGTGTAAAGGTTTAGGAAGAAGAGAATGGAGAGTGGGTGAGAAGGGGAGTAGGTGGTTTAAATAAGAAATTCCAGTCTGGTACATCTCACGCCTGTGTACTGGGGGCATGTCAAATCGCACGGCCGTGTCTCATGGCTGTGTTATGCTTCTTTCGTTTCTCCCACGCCCGTGCTTCTAAAACAGTGTCGGCCATGGCCGCATCGCACGGCTGTGGTGTTTAGTTGGAGTCCGTGACTTGAAGATATTTTTTCGTCCTTTTTCATACTATCTCTGTCATGTCGGTATGAAGATCCGTTACACCCACACGACCATAGCCACAGCCTTATGCAAGGCCGTGCGGTGCAGAAATCTGCGCTTCATTAATTTGGTTAGTATGTAGTTAGGTGCTGAAAGGAAAAGAAAAAATAAATGGGGTTAGTGCTCGGGTTGCTTCCCGAGAAGCGCTCATTTAAAGTCTTAAGCTAGACTTACCTCTCATTCGCACATTCATGGTGGTTTGAGGAGTGAAAAATCCTTTCTCATGCTATCATTATATAGTTTGAGTCGAGTAGCGTTTACCTTGAAAGTGCTGAATGTAGGATTGCTTACCTTGACTGTGCCATATGGGAAGATATTAATTACCTTGAAAGGGATCTTTTTGTTCGTATTGTGGTATGAAGTGGTGATTCGTGGGTCTGTTTTATCTAATAGTACTTGATCTCCTATTTTAAAGTGATTTGATGTTCCTTTAAGCTCATCCGGAGGTTCCTTCAGTTTCACTTCGTGTGGTTTCGATTCCTCCTTGAAGTGTGCTTTCCACTCATCTAGTTCATCAATCTGAAGCCTTCGTTCCTCATAATATATTTCTTTGTCGGTATATGTATAGGATTAGGTTCAAGGGTGTAGTTTCATGGTGCTTCCTGTAAAAAAGGTTTAACCGAAGGGTTATCAATAGAATTAATTTTCTCACCTTGATCACTTGATGTCCTAGCTGAGTCGAGAGCTTGAAGACTGATTGCTTCGTCACCTACACGAAGTATGAGCTCACCTGTACTAACATCAATTTTAGATCTGGCAGTTGCGAAAAAGGGTCTTCCTAAAATTAAAGGAACTGTATTATCCTCATCCATATCTAAAACAACAAAGTCTACGGGGAATATGAATTTGTCAATTTTAACAAGTACATCTTCAATTATACCCTTAGGAATTCTAATAGTTTTATCAGCTAATTGGATACTCATCCTAGTTTGTTTGGGTTTCCCTAGACCTAGTTGTTTAAACATTTTATAAGGCATAACATTTATGCTTCCCCTAAATCAACTAAAACATTATCAATAAATAAACTACCAATTAAACATGGAATTGTAAAACTCCCTAGATCTTTTAATTTTCGTGGTAGCCTGTTTTGTAACATTGCTGAGCATACTGCATTTAATTCCACATGCGACTCGTCGTCTAACTTTCACTTGTTTATTAAAATCTCTTTTAAAAATTTACTTGAATTTGGCATCTGCAAAAGAGCTTCAAGAAATGGTAAGTTAATATGCAATTTTTTTAAGAGTTTAAGAAACTTACCAAACAGTTCATCCGTATCGTCTTTCTTCATTGCATTGGGATAAGGTATATGAGGTTGGTATTCTTTAATTACCGTTTTTGGCTTTTCTTGGCTTACCTAAACCTTACCTTCACTTACCACAGGTTCTTGCTTTGGCTCAGATTCAAATTCTACTAACCCTTCACTATTTTGGACTGTTATGGATTGAAGTTGCTCCTTTGGGTTAGTCTCCACTTTACTTGGCAAGCTACCTTGTGGTCGTTCAAAGATCAGCTTAGCAATTTGCCCTAACTAGTTTTCGATTCCTTTAATCGATGTTTATTGATTTTTAAGTGTTGTTTCGGTGTTTTGGAAACGAGTTTCTGACACCGCTATGAATTTTGTCAGCATCTCCTCAAGGTTCGACTTCTTTTCTTGTGGGTAAAGCTGTTGTTTGAAGTTTGGAGGGGGTTGTTGTCTCTGGTTTCCTTGGCCTCCCCATGAGAAATTGGGATGGTTCCTCCAACTTGGATTATAGGTATTACTATAAGGATTATTTTTAGATCTGAAATTGTTACCCGTATAGTTTATCTGTTCGCTTTCCATGCCATGATTGTAGGGTGGGTACTCAGGATTCGCCACACCTCCTAGATTTGAGTCACATTGCATAACTGGATGTACCTGTAAAGAACCACATAAACCATCAACCTTTTTATTTAACATCTCTACCTGGTTTGATAGCATGGTGACTGTATCGAGGTTGAAAACTCTGGCTGCTTTTGTCGGCCTTGTCCTTGTAACTTGTCACTGATAGTTGTTCAGTGACATCTCCTCTATAAACTCATAGGCCGCCTCAGAAGTTTTGTTATTCAGGGTTCCGCTGACTGTTGAATCAATTAATTGTCTTGTTGAAGGGTTCACACCGTTGTAAAAATTTTGGACTTGTAGCCACAAGGGTAATCCATGGGCCTTCTCAATAGATCTTTGTATCTCTCTCATGCATCGTATAATGTTTCTAAATCCATCTGCACAAAAGAAGAGATATCATTCCTTAATTTGGCCGTTTTGGCCGGTAAAAAATATTTTAATAAAAATTTTTCGGTCATTTGATCCCATGTAGTGATTGATCCTCGTGGAAGAGAATTCAACCACTATTTAGCTTTATTCCTTAAAGAGAAGGGAAATAACCGAAGATGGATGGCATCATCAGAAATGCCATTAATTTTGAAAGTATCAAAAAATTCTAGGAAATTTGCCAAGTGATTATTTGGATCTTCATCTTGCAAACCATCAAACTGAACAAACTGCTGTATCATTTGTATAGTGTTAGGTTTCAGTTCAAAATTATTAGTAGTTATAGCAGGTCTAACAATACTTGATTCAATTCCTATTAAATTAGGTTTAGTATAATCATACATAGCTCGAGAAGCGTGGTGTTTGGCCACTTCCTGAGGTAGCAGATTATTCTCATCCATCTCTTCGTTCGTATTAATTTTGTCTTCTTGCTCTTCTTTTATGTATTGTAGGCTTCTCCTTATTTGTCTTCAGTTTCTGCAAACTATGCTTTCGATTTCACTGTCGTAAAGTAGTGGTCCTGACGTATTCTTTCTAGTCATAAACTAGAGGTACCTACCAGGAATAGAAAAAAAATTTAGAAAAGTAAAAATAAAATTTAATTTTCAAAGTAAAATAAAATATGGCTAAAGTAATAAAAGTTGAGCTTTCTTAATATTTCAGCTCCCCGAGAATGGCGCCAAAAACTTGATCGTGTGTCAGAGTCTTAAAAATTTATAAAAAGAATGATCGAACCTAAAAACTAACTAAGACAATGATGGAGGAATGCGCACCTATCAAACAGTAGTATAGTTTAGTGGCAAGACCGGATTGTCAAACCCAAAGGAACTAAAAGTACTAATAGTAACTTTCTTTCTATTATTTAGCCTAATAATTAAGGGAATTTATTATCTAATCTAAAATTGACTAACTACTAGGTTAAAGATACGAAGGCAAAGAGATTGAATTGGGGAAATACTCGTGGGAAAAACCAATTGATTAAGACAATACCCGAAGAAGAATCCGCCTAGACTTCACTTGTTATCTAACTCTGAACTAGACTATTTATTCACTTGATTTGATCCGAACACTGCTTTTGAGGCTACTAACATCTAACCCTTGGTTGATTAATTGAAATTTCTTTCTAATTAAAACCCCTAGAATTGCATTAACTCGATCTATGGACTCCCATATTAGGTTTGACCCTAATTCGACAGATTTACGTCATCCTATTTCTAGGGTTGCGTTCAACTCCACTTAACTATACTAGATCTACTCTTAGGCAGGGAATTTTGCTTCACCACCTAAGCACATCAGTACTTGAATCAATATCTCAAAAATACCAAAACAAGAATTAAGAACACACAGTTAAGAACAAATCAAGTATTTATCATACAGATCAGATAACAATAACAAGATTCGTCTTAGGTTTCATCCCCCTCAAGTATCTGAGAGGTTTAGTTCATAATTATAAAAGAAAAAATCTCAGAAGAAAATATAAAACAAAACATAAGAAAACCCTAAACCCCCCTGAAAGAATTGAAGGAGAAATCCTCCGTCTTGAGTATGATTCCGGCTTCTTGAGATGAATCAACTGGCTCTCTTCGAGTGAATCCCACAATTCTGGCCCTCTAGCTTGGCTTCTTGGCCTAGCTGAACGCCCTGCTAAATGCCCCTTGAAGGTTGGCCTCTAGGGTGTATATATAGGCTTTTGGATTGGCTTTCTTTGCCTCTAAGTACCCTAATCCGAATAGAATTCTTCTTTTCCGTGTCAAGGACATGCCCATGGCACACGCCCGTGGAATTCGAGGCCAGGCCGTGGTCTATCCTATTAATGAGGCACGGTCATATGGTCTTGGGCCCAGCCTGTGTCGGGTTTGTTAATGAGGCATGACCGTGTGGGCTTGGGTCCAGGCTGTTCGATTTCGTAAGTTGGCTCATTTGGTCCGTTTTAAGCCCGTTTCTCATTCTTTTCATCCTTCGGTGCTCTTCTGAGTATAAAACATGAAAACAAAGGATTAGGAGCACCTATTTCCACAATTCAAGGCTTAAATCATCCAGAAATATGATAAATGTGGGATTAAAATATGTTCATATTACGGTTTATCAAAGGGTAAGACTCAACAATCGCAAGCGTGGTAGGTAAGGATTGCTAACAAGGTGGTAAGTGTTCTCGACTCAGTCATGGTTTAGTAAATGGCCGAATCTAATGTGGCTCATAGGGGTGACTTATGTTCAATATGGGTCACTTGGTTTTGACGATATAGGTGTTTGGGTGCAGATCTAGTGGATAATCACAAATAGTAGCAAAGGAAGGGCTACTAGAACGTGAGGCACACGGTAAGGGTACGGTGAGGTTTCGGTTTTTGATAAGTTTGTGTTAAAGCTTTGGTTAATCGCTAGTAATGTTGATTGTAGGTTTGTGACTAAGGGGTTTGCAGCACGCGAGGTTACCAGGTATGTACAAACACTACACACACGATATCGGCAATGCCAAAAAGCCAAAAAGTTGAAGGTGGCTAAATGGTCCCGGTGGGCCCTAAGGCTAGGTTTGATGAGTTTGTTTGGTTTGGTATACGAATTGAGTCAGTCAAGCATAATACATGATCTAGAATTTTTTTGGGCCTAACAGACCATAAGGATGTGATTTGGGCCTAATGGGCCGTAAGGATGTAATTTGGGTTTGATGGGCTTTATGGGGACGTAGGCAAGTATGCTAGGGTTTATGGACTTTAGGCCTAGTTTGAACAACTCTTAAATTTCATAAGATTTAATTTAATTAAACATGTCCGTGAACAAGTCGCTGGGTTACAGTGTGGCAACAGACATACGCATGTCTAGGATTGGATCTAGGGAGAGCTTGGTGCTTAAGCAGTCCTAGTGGCCCACCTCGTCTTCTCTGGAATCCTACCTGGTGCATAGTATCTGTTCGCTTTAGCCGCAAGGATTTGTTAATGGGCCAAAGTCTATAACTAAAACCCGAGAGGGACCAAGTATCCATGATTTGGAAATTACCAAAATATCCTTAGATTTGTAAAATTACTAAAACACCCCTGTTTTGCAAAATTACCAAAATACCTTTAGTTTGGAAAATTACCAAAATACCCCTAATTTGGAAAATTACCATAATACCCTCGATTTATGAAGTTTCCAAAATACCCCTAATTTGTAGAATTACCAAAATACCTCTGATTTGGAAATTTATGAAAATACCCCTATAGGGTAGAATTATAATAATACCCCTGTAAGGTAGAATTACGAAAATACCCTTGATTGTGAAATGGCTAAAATACCCCTATGTGATGAATATGAATTTTATGGATGTTACTCATGTGCATGCAGCATTCATATGATATTCTGTTTAGGATGCATATGGGTGGGAATTATGGTACGGAGGAAGAATTTGAGGATCACATAGTCGCTTGATGACCGTGGATCCACTGGTGGCTTTAAGCCCATTATATGATTAGAAGCTTTGCTGCAAGAGTAGTGCCGTTGTTGGTGCTACCTTTGGAGTGTAGCGATGGGTGGGTTGATTTAGAAATCCCCACAGGAGTGTAGGGTTGGAAGGGAAATAGAGTGTAGCGGATGGAATTTTGGGGAGGGTTTTGCATAACCTTGTTTTCATGTGATATGATGTGATATGATATGAGGTCATTGTGGGCTAAGGCCCAAGACCACCGATTTTGATAGGGCTTAAGCCCAATGTGATAAATGCATATTGAATTGTTTGCCAAGGGTTGTACACACTGAGTTTCGAAACTCACACCCTTTTTATTTAATGTTTCAGGTGATCCTCAACAAACGGCTCGACATGGGAGAGGACTCGGAGATGGCCACACTACAAGATGTTAAATTTTATTTATTTGTTTGGAAGACACAATTTTAATTGTTTTATTTACGTTGAATGTAATAAGACCTTATACGCTGTTTTGACTGTAGATTTTGTGTTTTGTTATCATTGTTCAACTGTTTACGTAATTATTAAACTTAAATAAATTTCTTAAGTTTAAACATGATTTTCGAGATAACTTTAACTTATGGGCTTTTACTTAAAAACATGGGCTTTTATCGCAACTTAACAAATCACATTGATTTTGAGTTTCTTTTTACTAAGCAAGTCATTTTGGAATTGTCCTTGATGTGACATCACCAAATTTGGTCATAACGTCTGGGCCGGGTTTGGGGGTGTTACAAGTAGGATCGAGTCAGGACTAAATCGGGAACTCAGAGAATTTTTCACAAAATTTCAAAAATTTTCCTAGATGCAGGGCACACACGCCCATGTGGTCTAAGGGACACGCCTGTGTGACCATAAGACACGTCTGTGCTGCAGGTTGTGTTGGAAACTATGTAGCTATCTGAATTATGCCACACGGATAGCTACACGCCCATGTGCTAGGCCGTGTAGTTAATTAAAATTTTCAAAATTAGGTGTAGGTTTCCCACGACCAAGACACACGCTCGTGTGCTCAATTCTGAGCATTCTATTTCTCAAATTTAAAGTGCAGGGGACACATTACCTAAGCACACGCCCATGTACTAGACCATGTATCACACACGGTCAAGACACACAAAATAAAGCCATTTCTAGCTTCATTTCTCACCTAAAACTTTGCCAATAACCTACACCAAAACTTACATTCATAAACCAACCAATCCAAGCATTATAATTAGGCTAATTTTATCATTTAACATGGTATATCATTATATGCACACATATTTATAATCTAACCTTGGTTTAGTCTATATGTTAAACATAATTTAATCAACCATACTTAACATATATGTAGCTACATTAGTATGACCTTATAAGTGTATCAAAACAAACCGTTACTAGCCATTTCCAATGGCTAGCTTACAAACATCATTTTCAAGCCAACAATGGCCAATTTAACCTATACATGCCATTATGCCAAAATAAGTTTACTAATTATACCAAAACAAACTAATGGATAGTGTGATGTTGCTCCAACAGATCACCAACCTTTTCGAGGTTCCAAACACTCTAAACAGAGAAAATAAAACCTAGTAAGCATTATATGCTTACTAAGTTCATATAACAGGAACTAAAAGTTACCAATCACATTTAATAACATTAGCATTCAATAACATGCTTTTCATCAATTTGGCAAATTTACCTAAACAAACATACACTTAATCAAGCAAATTAGTTACATAAATTTCACATATACATTAATAAGCATTAATGAACTCATCATACTATATTCTTTCAAGACATTTTCATTTCATCTCATAATTCTCATATCATGTCAAGTATTTTATACGTTGAATCATTGAAATTTCGATGGATATTCTGATAGTACACTCAAGGTGTACAATTCAATAACTCGTCAATTCATATTCAAGAGTACCCATTAGGGAACTTAATAAGAAAGCACACTCTCAAGCCACATATCATATAAACAGGATTACTTTTCCAAGCTAAATCCTGTTTCCAACATATGCTCACAAGAGCTTAATCAAGATTACCCGTCCAGCCTAAATCCTATCTGTAACATATGCTCAAGAGGGCTTATATTAGGATAACCAGTCCAGGCTAAATCCTTTTTGTAATGAGTTCGATAGGATTACTTGTTTGAGCTAAATCCCATCAGCAACAAATGCAGGACCTCATTCAATAAGGGAAATTACATTTATCCATCGAAATCCAATATTCAAACGGAACTTAACCCTTTTCAAACAGTTTCAAGCATGTATTCATTTCTTATATTGTAACATCAAAATAATTCACATAAATATAAATCACATTCTCTACAAATATAACATTCAATTTAACATATTTACATGCTCAATTAAGTCATACGAACTTACCTCAATAATAGTTCGTACAAGGAAATGTACTAATCCGAAACTTTCTCTTTTCCTCGATCTAGTTTCGAATTTAAGTTATCAGGATCTATATAAATGAATTTAATTATCAATTTCTCACATTTCATATTCATTTGAACTCAATTTACATCCTTGGCAAAATTACCGTTTTGCCCCTAAACTTTCCATAAATTCCAATTTCGTCCCTAGGCTCAGAAAATGAAATTCATGCAATTTACTCCTTATTCCAAGCCTAACCGAAATTCCAATATAAAATTTACAGCACATCTATTCTATAAAATTTAGAATTTTTCTTCAATTTTCATAACTTTACAATTTAGTCCCTAAATCATGTTTCATCAAAATTCACTTTGTAACAGTTGTTTATCTATTAAGAACCTTTCATTTTCTACCATAAATTTCATATTTTCAGCATATTCATCCTTGGAAAAATTTCTATACTTTGATAACTTTACAAATTGACCCTATAAATAAATAGATTAAACTATCCCGATTTTAAAAATATAAAAATTACTAAAAACGGGGCTTGAATACTTACCCAATTAGGCCAAAAAAGCTTGTTTTCTCTTTCCTAGGGTTTCCATGGAATATTTGGGGAAGAAGATGATATCAAATGTTTTTAATTCTATTTTAATTATTTATCATCTTTTAATTTTATTACTTTCCAATTTAGTCCTTATCGTTTTCTAATTTTTCCATGGGTGAATAAACGAAAATATCTACTAAATTTTCTTTAATGGTCTAATTACCATATAAGGACCTCAAGTTTTGAATTCCATAGCTATTTGATCCTTTTAGCTACTAGAATCCAACTTTAGCATTTTATGCAATTTGGTCCTTACCGTAATTAAGCACTTAATCAATAAAATTTTCATATCAGAATTTTCATATGACATTCCTATCTAAATGCAAATCATGCAAAAATATAAAAATAAATTTTCCTTCCAGCTCAGATTTGTGGTCCCGAAACCACTATTTCGATTTCACTAAAATTGGGCTATTACAACTCTCCCCTTAAGAATTTTTGTCCTCGAAAATCTTATCAGTAAGAAGGTTTGCGTATTGCTTTCTCATGGTATCCTCCGGTTCCCAAGTAGCTTCTTCAATACCATGTCGTTGCCATAAAACTTTTACTAATGCCACCTTTTTATTTTTTAACTCTTTTGTTTCACGTGCAAGAATTTTGATTGGTTCTTCATTGTAAGTCATATCAGGCTGAATCTCTACTTCTGACGGAGAAATAACATGTGAAGGATCTGATCGATATCGTCATAACATAGACACATGAAAAAAATTATGAACCCGATCAAGTTCTGGTGGTAAGGCTAACTGATATGCAACAGGTCCAATTCTTTCTATAATTTCATATGGCCTAATGAACCGTAGACTCAATTTTCCTTTACAACCAAACCGAAGAACTTTCTTCCAATGTGATACTTTCAATAATACCTTGTCACTGATCTGAAATTCTATTTCTTTTCGTTTAAGATCAGCATAGGACTTTTGACGATAAGAGGTTGCTTTCAAACTGTCCCGAATTACTTTAACCTTTTCCTCGGTTTCATGGACTAATTCAACTCCGTGTAAATTTTTCTCACTAAGTTCTATCCAATACAATGGAGTTTTACATTTGCGACTATACAGTGCTTCATACGGTTCCATTTTGATACTGGACTGATAACTGTTATTGTAAGCAAATTCAACTAAAGGCAGATATTTTTCCCAATTACCTTCAAATTCAAGCACACAACATCGAAGCATATCTTCCAAAATCTGTATTACTTGTTCAGATTGACCATCTGTCTAGGGATGAAATGCAGTGTAACACCCCTAACTCATATCCATCGCTGGAACAGTGTTACAGAGTGTTATCGAAACTTTTCAAAATATTTTCAAATAAATCATGTAAATCACTATTCATTAATCGAGATTATTCATAACGTTCCTTAAATGGACCCTCGAGGCCCAATACGAACATTAGAATAGAGTTGGGACTTAATCGAAAACTCTAAAAATTTTTTGTGATATTTCAAAAATTTTCTAAGGTATAGAGCTCACACGCCCGTGTGGTCCAAGGGACACGCCCGTGCTTTAGGACATGTCCAATTTAGGTTGCTCTCTGACTTGTGTCACACGACCATTCCACATGCCCGTGTGCTAGGCCGTGCGGTTAATTAATTTAATTCGAATTAGGTGCAGGTTTCACATGGCCATGACACATGCCCGTGTTCAAGGCCGTGTCACCCACACGACTGAGACACACGCCCGTGTGCTCAATTCTGAGCATTCTATTTCTCAAAATTAAAGTGAATGGGACACACGACCAGTCAACATGCCCATATACTAGACCGTTTGTCACACACGCCCGTGGGTCTACCTATGTGGATAAAATAGGGCCATTTCCTAGCCTCATTTCTCACCCAAATTTTCCATTTTCTTGCATCAGTACTTATAAGTATAATCCATCAAATTACAAATATAATTCAAGTCAACTTCTATCATCCAAATTAATACATTTCATCATATATTTTTGTTTAGCGACTTACCTTTATGTAACTTACATAATTAGAAAAATTAAATGTTCAAACTTATCATTTTAGTTAATGTATTGATTCAACCATGACATATATCATGTAACACCCCAAACCCGGTCTATGCGTCGAGACTAGATTTGGTTTGTTACATGAATCGAGTTATCTTTGCAATAAGTTGAAAATTTCAATATAAATTTCAAATTTTTAAAATAAATAAAAGAGTATTTGAATTTGATAAAATATTTGAAAACATTAGTTGAAAATCATTGTATTATCAAACCCTTTGAATAGTTTGTTAAAGAGTTAACTAAAATAAAATATTTATAAAAGATTTCCATATACTTGAAAACCCAAATTTATTTTAATAAAACATCCTAAAATCACAACCCATAAATTTAAAAAAAAGTCCAAAGTTTAGTTTAAATCCCATACACATAAAATCCATAAGTTATTTATAGAGGCCCTTATTACAATAATCCAAAAATAGTAAAAATATACTTATTAAAAGTTCGAGTTTAAATAACCCTCTCTCGCAAAGATGGCCTCCACGAAGTCATCCTCGCCCAAGTCCACATCAATTTCCATTACGAGATGGAAAGAATTTAAAGGGGTGAGTTACTTAGAACTCGATGTGTAACTCACTTACCACCATTATTGGGCAGATCATCAAGACATTATCTTGGGCTTGAGCCCAATTCAAAATTCAACAATATATCATGAATTAAAACAATTAATAATGCATGTAAAATGAAATTCCCAACCCATACCTAATATCCATCCGCTAACACCCCGTACCAACCATCACACTGTGGGATCAAGTCAACCCACCCCGCCATCACACCAATCGTAGGCATTAAGCCTTTTTATAATTGTGGCATAGCCACCAACTAGAGGCAAGAGCCGATATTGTGGCAACCACGAACTAGAGGCAATAAGCCGATATTGTGGCGAAACCACCGAACTAGAGGCAATAAGCGAGATATTGTGGCGAGCCACCGAACTAGATATTTGGCAACCGGCCATTCTTCTCTTCATATATCCCACCCATGCAATTATACATGTACTTTAAAATATAAAATTTATTAACAATACATAACATGGTGGGTTTATCAATAACATTTCATTTGGCCCATAATTATAGCAATTTGTCTATTTAGCAGTTTAGTGGGCTTTGGCCCATTTACCTAACTAGAGTGTTTTGGCTAAATTTTAACGAACTAGAGTATTTTGGCCCAATTTATTGAACTAGAGTATTTTGGCCCAATTTATCGAACTAGAGTATTTTGGCCCAATTTAACGAACTAGAGTATTTTGGCCCAATTTATCGAACTAGAGTATTTTGGCCCAATTTAACGAACTAGAGTATTTTGGCCCAATTTAACGAACTAGAGTATTTTGGCCCAATTTAACGAAACATCCAATTTACATATTAACGAAAATTTTCTCGAGGCGTTTAAGTAATTTTTACGATTTAGACTTTTTACGTATTTTCGTCAAAATATCAATATTTACGTTTTAACGATCTAACCGGTTTTACGATTTACTTCATACCCAAAATTGACATCCAACCGAGAAAATAATGAGTGTGAAGTTACACACCTCGTTACCGAAAGTACTAATCCTTCTCGCTCCTCGGCACCTAAAACATATTTTGATCCGTTAGACAACTAATTCGTAAAATAATCTTAATCGATAATAGATCCAAAATCTTACCCTCTTGATTTTGAATCACTTCGATTTTCGGCTTTTCCTCGTTTATTGATTCACTAGCCGCCGAGAATCCACCAACGTATAACGGCTCGGAAGTTCGTACTACTTCGAATAATGGACTTCCTTCGGAAGATGGCCCGCAACCCGGTGGAAAATCCTGGACTGCCGAAATCGCTCTTCGTTTGAATGGGGGATTTACGGATCCGCCCCTCTTAACGTGACTAACCACCGCCCTTTTCTTCCCTATTTTGACAGTCTTCAAGATCCAAAGGAATTTAGTTAGATCTAAAATAATATCAAATAATGCTAGAGGTTTTAAAGAGATTTGATTTCCTTACCAAAATAAAACGTTTCCAACGTTTCTACAATTCTCCCGATCACTTGAGTTTCGATCTCCGTTATTGCACTAAATAATAACGAAAGAGACGTTATTAGAATGAACGTTATATCAATCCAAAAGTCCTTCAATTCACCCTTACTATTCGCCATAGTACCTTAATAAATCGAAAATGGAAAAGAACCCTTACCTATTTTCCACGATTGAAAGGAAAGGATTGAGAATGGTGTCTAATTGATGAAGGATTCGCTATGTATGATCAAGGAAAAAAAAAAATATTTGATTTATAGGCACAATAGCATTCGCCAAGAGAGTGAAGATGGAGAGAATTTCGATTGAAAAGAAATAATATAAAACGAAAGGATGATGGTGATGTTGTTGCTTGATTTCAAAGAGAAGAGAAGGAAAGAAAAAATGAACTTTAGGAGCTAGTATATTCGGCCATGGCAAAAGAAAAGAGAAAAGATGATTCTTTTTGGTATGGATGATTTCGACACAAGAAGAAAAGGCACAAAGAATTGGCTAACGAGATAAGCAAAAGGAATAACCAAATGGTCACAAAATTTGAGCTTTACTAATGCCCTATTCGCCAAGATGAAAGTTTGAGAGGAGAAACAAAGAAAAATCTGCACAAGTGCAAAGAATGACCAAAGAGAAAAGAATGAGATTTTTAGCCAACTAACAAAAATTTGGCTCCTTCCCTAAACCAAGTTGCCGTCCACACATGGTCAATTGGCCATGATTTCTTTCAAATTCTCCCTTGATAAGTGCCTTATGTTCCCCTATCTTTCCTTAAACCTTTGATTCCATGCCATAAGTTAGTTGTTTCCTTAATCCATTGATACACTAACCAAAAATAACATGGTCAACACCTTCCTTATATGTTCCTTGCCGACACTTCTTAGTTATGAGCAGAAAATTAAAACAAAAATTCATTTAGGTGCTATACAAGGGATTCAACCTCTTCCTCTTACTAGAACCCATGCGCCAACTCCACCATGCCATATGCTCATTTTATGACACTCTTTAGCACATAATTTAGCTTAAGTCTTAATCACCTTTGTTTCACTTCAATAAATTCTCAATTAATAAATTTTATTCCTTCTTCAAATTATGCTTTACCCTCTCTAGGACTTCTATAAGCACTAAAATAAAAATAAGAGATTTTTCCTAAAAAAAAAAATCTAAACACCAATTCATGCAATTTAAATACTGGATTTTTAGGGTGTTACAACTCTACCCTCCTTAAAGAAAATTTAGTCCTCGAAATTTACAGTTGAAAAAGGTGAGGGTATTGTTGCGAATTGCATCCTCTGGCTCCCACGTAGCTTCTTCCACTCAGTGGTTACGCCATAGAACTTTGACCAACAGCACGGTTTTCTTCCTTAATACTTTGACATCTTGTTCTAGGATTTCCACGGTTCTTCTTGAAGGACAAATCAATTCAGCTCAATTCCTCTATCGGTATAATGTGCAAAGGATCCGATCTATAACGCCTCAACATGGAAACATGAAAGACATTGTGAATTTGATCTAACTCCGGAGGTAACTCAATCGATATGCCATTGGACCAACACGCTTGACACGATAAGGTCCAATATATCTAGGACTTAGCTTGCCCTTCCTTCCGAATCAAGATCTTTTCCAAGGAGATACCTTCAAGAAAACCCGATCTCCCACACTATACTCGATGTCCCTTCGCTTCAAATCTGCGTCGACTTACATCTATCGAGGCTTCTTTCAACCGTGCTCGAATAACTTTTACCTTATCCTCTGCTCGAGATATCATCTCGGGACCTAACATCATCTTTCGCCCAACTCGGTCCAACAAATAGGAGAGCGACACTTACGACCATACAATGCCTCGTAAGGTGCCATCTGAATGCTAGGCGATAGCATTGTTGTTATCTGCGAATTACGCGGTGGTAGATAATCTTCCCAACTACCCACAAGTCGATTACATCCTCTTAACATATCTTCCAATATCTGAATTACTCTCTCCGACTGACCATCAGATTGAGGATGAAAAGCCGTACTGAAATTCAACTTCGTCCCCAAGGCTTCATGCAGAGCTTTCCAGAATCGTGATGTAAACCTAGGGTCCCTATCCGATATAATAGATACTGGTACCCCATGCAACCTCACAATTTCGGATACGTAAAGTTTCGCCAACTTCTGCAATGAATAATCCGTACGAACTGGCAAGAAATGAGCAGTCTTCATCAACCGATCAACAATTACCCAAACGGAATTTTTCTTAGTAGGTGTTAACGGTAACCCACTAACAAAATCCATAGTTATCCGCTCCCATTTCCAAAGAGGAATCTTTATCGGTTGTAACAATCCAGACGGTAATTGATGTTCTGCCTTCACTTGCTGACAAGTCAAACATTTTCCCACAAACTCGTAATCTCACGCTTCAAGCACGCCACCAATCATTCACGGAGATCTCGATACATCTTATTTTCTCCGGATGCATAGCATAAGGGCTATTATCGCCTCCGTAGAATCGATTGCCTCAAATCTAGATCCTTAGGCATGCATACTCTCCTCGAAAGCACAACACACCCTCCGTGTTTATTCCAAAATCCTCAATTTCACCATTTTCAACTTGTCGCAAGAAAGGTCCCAACTTCTCATCGATGTCTGTTTTCCTTGATTTGTTCCACCACGAGGTTTCATCCAAGTTACGCTAACAAACCGCCATCCTCATCTGACTCAAATGGGCAAACAAAGCTCTTAATTGAGATACCGCCTTACGACTTAACGCGGCTACCACGTTAGCCTTTCGAGGATGGTATTCGATGGAGAAATCGTAATCCTTTAACAATTCTACCCATCTCCTTTGTCTTAAATTCAATTCCTTACGGGTAAGGAGGTATTTAAGACTTTGTAATCCGTGTAGATTATGGACTTCTCACCATAGAGATAGTGCCTCCAAATCTTTAGAGCAAAGACAACGGCAGCCTAACTCCAAATCATGAGTGGGGTAGTTAACCCGTGTGGTCTCAATTGACGAGAAGCATAGGCCACCACCTTTCCATTTTGCATCAACACACAACCTGCACTGTGTGAGGCGCATCACAATAAGCAGTGAATTCTTTTCCACCTCGGGTTGAATTAAAACTAGAGCTTCATCGGGATCTTCTTCAATTTCTCAAAACTCTCTTCTTTGCTTTTCGGTCCGGATATACGGAGCTCCCTTTCGTGATGCTTTAGTTAGGGTGCAACAATAAATGAAAACCCTCTACAAAACGCCTATAGTATCCACCAAACCTAAGAAACTCTAAATTTCAGCTCACGATGTTGGTGGTTTCCAATCCGAATAGCCTCAATTTTCCGAGGATCCACCCTTATTCCTTGGTGATACTACATGACCAAGGAAAGTCACCTCCTTTAGCCAAAATTCGCATTTACCAAATTTGGCATACAATTGCTTATCACGAAGTAGTTGTAATACTATCCGCAAATCTGGTCATGTTCCTCCTCATTTCTCGAATAAACCAATATATCATCTATGAACACTACCACAAACCGGTCTAAATATGGTTGAAAGACTCGGTTCATCATGTCCATAAATGCATTGGTGCATTGGTTAATCCAAACGGCATCACTACAAACTCATAGTGTCCGTAACGTTATCCGAAATACCGTCTTATAAATGTCCGCTTCTTTCACCCTAAGTTGGTGATAACCCGACCTTAAATCAATTTTGGAGAAAAGCTGAAGCTCCTTTTAATTGATCAAGCAGTCGTCAATTCTCGGCGAGAGGATACCGATTCTTGATCGTCAATTTATTCAACTGTCGTAGTCAATGCACATACGCATCGATCCATCCTTCTTCTTGACGAACAAGACCGGTGCTCCCCACGGAGACACACTTGGTCAAATGAATCCCGATCCGGCAATTCTTGAATTTGAGCTTTGAGCTCACCAACTCCTTGATTGCCATTCTATAGGGAGCAATGGACACTTTGGAGCCGTCGAGCAAAAGCTCAATGCCAAATTCTACTTCCCGATCTGAGGTATACCGGGAAGTTCTTCGAAATACATCGGAAATTCCTTCACCGTCCTCACATCATTCACGGATAATTCCTTGGCATCCAAAGCACGATAAAGGCTAGGAATGCTCCATATCCTTTCGCACCAACTTCTCGACTTTTAATGCAGATACCACATTTGCCGATAGTTCTTTCGTTCACCAATCATTATGACTTCCTTATCATCCGAGGTCCTTATCGACATTCGTTTTTCAAAGACAATCCAATTGCTTAGATGTTTGACCACCAATCCATGCCCGAATGAGATCGAACTCGCGAAAGGTAGTTCCATCAAATTTGCTAAGAATACTTCCTCTTGGATTTTTAAGGGCACGTCTTTAAATATTTTATTAACCATCACCGATCATCCTAAAGGATGATTCTTCATCATCTCATTTTCGATAATTTGATTCTAAATTGATTTCCGGATATGGCACTAGATACATATGAATGAGTAGAGCCAATATCTATTAAGGCAATAACAGTACATCAAAAATGAAGAACGTGCGGTTATCACATCGGTGCATTGCCGTCCTCGGCGTCTAACCGCATAGACCGATCCAGTGTCTTGCATCTCGCATTTCTCTATTATCATTGCCTCGACCGGTGCACCTTGACCACGACCAGCCCCATTACCACCACGACCTGGTCCACGTCCTCTCGGTGGCTGCTGATTACCTCTGGCCGGCTGTGCATCATTATTACGGACTTCTTGAGTCGTATCCATTCGTCGAGGACAACTTTTGTACTGATGTTCCATTGAACCGCATTTGTAGCATGCACCCGTTTTCCTCCAACGTTCCCCAAAATGTCTTTTCCCACACTCAGTGCAATCTCGACTTCGATTATTTGCTGTGGGTTCTACCTTGAACGATTCATCATTTCGGGTTTCTTCGAAAATTTCTTTGAAGATCCAGATCTTGTGTCTCTCTCTTATTTCGAAATTTTTCTCGGTTCTGCCATTCTGAGTTCTTAGCCTCTTCGGCTATTTTGGCCTTCTCCACTAGAGTGGAAAAATTTCTAACTTGTTGCGGAGCAATCGAACCCTCGACTCATCATTAAGTCCATCTTGAAACGTCACATAGCGTTCATGATCTGTTGCTACAATTGTCCGGCATAACGGCTCGGGCGTAAAAACTTCGACTTCATATCTTGCCACTCGTCTTACTTCCTTGGACAAGATTCAGAAATTCCTTCCTTGACGTCTACATAGCTCGTTCCGACATATTTTCCTTGGAAGGCGGCTTTAAAGAATTCCCGATTAATCGGTGCGGCTTGGTGCCTTCTCGACGGTGAGCCACCACCGACACGCCTCATCTCTCAATAAGGATACAGCTCCTCTCGGTTTTTGCTCGGTAGTGCATTCCATATCATCCATAATCCGTTCCACGACTTGAGCCGATATTCACCACATTCGAGCTACACGAGACACCTCGAAAACTTCGCATTATTCGCCTTAAGTCGCTCTGAAATTGACCCACGAGTTGTTGGCCCAATTCTAGTTCCAATGACCCTTTCCAAGACTCGTAGCATTGCTTGAGTCAATGCATGATCTTCTTCCATGTGATCGCGTGATCCGGTCTCACTTTCAATTGACGCAGTGCGTCCACTGCCTCGATTTGGTGCTTGGTTGTAGCACCTCGGCCTCTACCACGCCACGTCTACGCGTCCACGACCACGTCCTCTAGTGCTCATGATAGCTTGTTCGTTTATCGATTACAAGTTTTATGAATCGAAATTTTGTTTCGGTGTTTATTAACGATATTTTATGAGATTTGAGATATAAAGTTGTTTTTCGCAACATATCCTATAGTCTCAATCTCTCTGCTTTTTCACGCCTAAAACTAGAAGTTCTAGAGTGTTCCTATAATCATATCATAGTAATCATTAAGTAGCAAATACTTACTTGACTTGTTGCGGATGCTTGTGGTGCCATACTGATTTTGAATGATTTCATACTGAAATTATTTTTGAACCCAAACCACGTAGAGTTTTTGAAATGGGCTCGATACCACTAACTGTAACACCCCAAACCCGGTCTATCGTCGAGACTAGATTTGGTTTGTTACATGAATCGAGTTATCTTTGCAATAAGTTGAAAATTTCAATATAAATTTCAAATTTTTAAAATAAATAAAAGAGTATTTGAATTTGATAAAATATTTGAAAACATTAGTTGAAAATCATTGTATTATCAAACCCTTTGAATAGTTTGTTAAAGAGTTAACTAAAATAAAATATTTATAAAAGATTTCCATATACTTGAAAACCCAAATTTATTTTAATAAAACATCCTAAAATCACAACCCATAAATTTAAAAAAAAGTCCAAAGTTTAGTTTAAATCCCATACACACATAAAATCCATAAGTTATTTATAGAGGCCCTTATTACAATAATCCAAAAATAGTAAAAATATACTTATTAAAAGTTCGAGTTTAAATAACCCTCTCTCATGATATGGCCTCCACGAAGTCATCCTCGCCCAAGTCCACATCAATTTCCATTACGAGATGGAAAGAATTTAAAGGGGTGAGTTACTTAGAACTCAATGTGTAACTCACTTACCACCATTATTGGGCAGATCATCAAGACATTATCTTGGGCTTGAGCCCAATTCAAAATTCAACAATATATCATGAATTAAAACAATTAATAATGCATGTAAAATGAAATTCCCAACCCATACCTAATATCCATCCGCTAACACCCCCAGTACCAACCATCACACTTGTGGGGATCAAGTCAACCCACCCCGCCATCACACCAATCGTAGGCATTAAGCCTTTTTATAATTGTGGCATAGCCACCCAAACTAGAGGCAATGAAGTCGATATTGTGGCGAAACCACCGAACTAGAGGCAATAAGCCGATATTGTGGCAGAGCCACCGAACTAGATATTTGGCAACTGGCCATTCTTCTCTTCATATATCCCACCCATGCAATTATACATGTACTTTAAAATATAAAATTTATTAACAATACATAACATGGTGGGTTTATCAATAACATTTCATTTGGCCCATAATTATAGCAATTTGTCTATTTAGCAGTTTAGTGGGCTTTGGCCCATTTACCGAACTAGAGTGTTTTGGCTAAATTTTAACGAACTAGAGTATTTTGGCCCAATTTATCGAACTAGAGTATTTTGGCCCAATTTATCGAACTAGAGTATTTTGGCCCAATTTAACGAACTAGAGTATTTTGGCCCAATTTATCGAACTAGAGTATTTTGGCCCAATTTAACGAACTAGAGTATTTTGGCCCAATTTAACGAACTAGAGTATTTTGGCCCAATTTAACGAAACATCCAATTTACATATTAACAAAAATTTTCTCGAGGCGTTTTCATAATTTTTACGATTTAGACGCGTTTTACGTATTTTCGTCAAAATATCAATATTTACGTTTTACCGATCTAACCGCTTTTACGATTTACTTCATCTTGAAATTGACATCCAACCGAGAAATAATGAGTGTGAAGTTACACACCTCGTTCCGAAAGTACTAATCCTTCTCGCTCCTCGGCACCTAAAACATATTTTGATCCGTTAGACAACTAATTCGTAAAAATAATCTTAATCGATAATAGATCCAAAATCTTACCCTCTTGATTTTGAATCACTTCGATTTTCGGCTTTTCCTCGTTTATTGATTCACTAGCCGAGAATCCACCAACGATATACTTGGCTCGGAAGTTCGTACTACTTCGAATAATGGACTTCCTTCGGAAGATGGCCCGCAACCCGGTGGAAAATCCCGGACTGCCGAAACCGCTCTTCGTTTGAATGGGGGATTTACGGATCCGCCCCTCTTAACGTGACTAACCACCGCCTTTTCTTCCCTATTTTGGCGACTTCAAGATCCAAAGGAATTTAGTTAGATCTAAAATAATATCAAATAATGCTAGAGGTTTTAAAGAGATTTGATTTCCTTACCAAAATAAAAGGTTTCCAACGTTTCTACAATTCTCCCGATCACTTGAGTTCCGATCTCCGTTATTGCACTAAATAATAACGAAAGAGACGTTATTAGAATGAACATTATATCAATCCAAAAAGTCCATTCAAATTTAAAACTTTTCATTCATAATCATATTGTCCCTATTATGGGCCTACGAGGCCCAAAACATACTTTGGAAGTGATCCGGGACTAAATCGAGAACTTTAAAATACTTAGAAAATTGTACCAAAAAATAGGGCCACACACCCGTGTGGCTTGGGACATGCCCGTGTCCTTGATCCGTGTAACTCTCTGTTTATGATGTCATCAACCATTTAGGGTTGCATGGCCAAGTCACATGCCCGTGTGCTAGGCCGTGTGGCCATCCATGTGGATGAAAGTTAGGCTATTTACCAATCCTTTTTCCATCCAAAAACACTTTCACCCTTATACCAAGTTTATCAACACACACACATGGCATTTTTTTAGGCATCCCAATAACCACATCATGGCATTCGCACACCATTTATAAATCACATTCATCATGCATAACCACACATACACTTAACTAATCATATCATATAACTTACTCAACCATTCACATTTAGTATTTGCCACACATAATTATTACACATTCACTCATCCAACCCAAACAAGCAGGCACATCCATGTAATGCTTTATCATAGACTTATAACATAACAAATATTGGTCACATCAAATGGCCTTATACAACAATGACCTTCAATTAGCATAGGCCAATATTCTAGGCCAACTCATAATAACATGTACACAAATGACCAAGTCCCTATACATGTCATAGACTTAAAAATCTAGAATGAAAATCATCGATACCAATCCATAACTTATTAATGTGATAGAATCTCTGACGACCTCCAACTCGAGCTAGCATCTGTGACACTATAGGAAAAAGAAAGGAAGGGGGTAAGCTATATAGCTTAGTAAGTTAGCATGTAAATAATTAGAAATTAATTAATATGTTTTTACCAACCCTCACAATATGTTCTCAAGATAATATAATCATTGTTGCACATAGTTCCACTATTTACTCACGTTCATCTCAAGCTGTCTACTTGAGTCATAGTCATTAAACTACTTATATCTTGAGCTACAGAAGTCCAAATTAAGATCCGCTAATTTTCCATTAAACTAGACTCACATATATTCTAACCATCAAAATTTCAGAATTTTTGGTTTAGACAATAAGTACAGTTTATTCATTAAAGTCACCCTTATTCCGCTATCCGACAGTTCCTACCCCTCTTCACTAAAAATTAATTATCTCCTCGTACAAGATTTGGATAATGTTTCCATTTGTTTATTTTGAAAATAGACTCATTTATAATTTTAAGAATATAAATTATAAACCATAATTATTTTTTTAAAATTTTTAATGATTTTCACAATTCAGAACAGGGGATTCTGAAATCATTCTGACTCTATCTTACAAAAATTCAAATATCTCAGAATATGAAATTCTTTTGTTTACACCGTTTCTTTTATGTGAAAATAGACTCAATAATATTTAATTTCATATCTTATTCAACTCTAACTCTATTTCAAACATTTTTGGTGATTTTTTCAATGTGATACAACTGCTACTGTCCAAACTGTTTTATTGCTAATTTACTCTATCATATTTTCTTTGTATTAATTCTCATTTACACACATATAACACTAAAGTATATCCATAGTTAGCCATGCCAATAGCTAGTCATTATAAAATATTTACAAGTCTTCATTGTAACACTTACTCCATATCAACCTTACCAAAGTTCGATCACATATCGAGCAAATTGCTCATGAATATATATACACATGTACCTGCACTTATTCATCACTTAGTCATATTCGTTTATACTTAGTCATTTCCCATTGAAAGCATCGGAATAATAATGGATACATGAAAAATTTCACATAAGTGCCACACTTGTAGCTAAAGATACTTCATATCACACTTTTCATATAGGCTCACTCTCGAGCTAATCACATTCACGGGTATACTCACACAAGCTGTCGGTCATACGTAACTACTTAGTGCTACTCACACAAGTTGTCAGGTATCCGCAACACATGTCAAATTACCTAGCCACTGGTAGAACTTATAAGACCAGCACCCGTATCACATAGTCACAGTCTCAGGTCTGCTCACACAAGCTATCGGTCATGACGAAACTACACGGTGCTGCTCACACAAGCTATCGAGTATTCGTAACACATGCCGGATAACTCAGCCACCGATAGAACGTATGGACCAGCACCTGGATCACTTATTTCACTTAGATTTCACATAGGTTTCTAGTAAACATGTCAATCGTATCCATTTTTATTCGTAAGGTTCAACCGGAAAATTTCTCACTTGTCGATATTTTGTCAATTACATCAAATGTTCAACCACAATTCATATCATTTATCAAAATATGAAAACGTAAGTAAAAACGATGCATTACTTACATACAAACTTACCTCGACACCAAAAATGGAAAAGAAGGACCTAACCATCAATTTCTCATTTTTCCCCCGTTCTAGGTCTGAACCTCATTTTCTTTGATCTATAATATCACATTTAGTCTATTTATTAGTCACATTATTCATTGTAATCCAAAAATCATATTATGACAAAATTACATTTTTGCCCTTAAAGTTTCACATATTTACACTTTTTCCCCTAGGCTCGTAAAATGATTTTTATTCAATATCCTTGTATTTTAAGCCTAGAAAAACCATTTTCATAACTACAACAGCCCAAAATTTTCACTAATTCACACTTTTATGACAAATTTTATAACTTTTCCAAATTAGTCCTTTTTAGCATTTTCACCGAAAATCACTTAGTAAAAGTCGTTTCTCTAACCATAAACATGCATTTTCTACCATTAAACACAAAAATAAACACATATTCATCATGGTTCAAAACCCTATACTTTAACCACATCTCAAATTAGTGGTAGAAATAGATAGATCTTCTTACGAGGATTTTAAAAACGTAAAAATCATTAAAAACGAGGCTAGAACGAACTTACAATTGAGCTTGGAAGCTTGAAAAACCCTAGCCATGGTTTCCCCTTGTGAAATTTGGCCATGGGGTTGAAGATGGACAAAAATTGGCTTTCAATTTTGTTTTTAATTCATTTTAATTACTAAATAACCAAAATACCCCTAACTTTAAAATATTCTATTTCACCTATTTCATGTCCATTTTTGTCCAACAAATTAACCAATGGCCTAATTATCATTTAAGGACCTCAAATTTAAAATTTCATAACAATTGGACAACTCTAACATGTAGAACTCAACTTTTGCACTTTTTATAATTTAGTCCTTTTGACTAAATTGGGTGCCCAAACGTCGAAATTTTCGAACGAAATTTTCACGAAATCATTTTGTGAAATCGTAGAACATAAAAATATGATAAAAATAAAAATTTCCTCGTCGAATTTGTGGTCACAAAACCATTATTTCGACTAGGCCCAAAATCGGGCTATTACAATTTGCTTCGACCAATCTCCAACCTTTTCGAGCTTTGAGTACTATAAAACAGGGAAAATAAAACCTAGTAAGCATATTATGCTTAGTAAGCTCGTATAACATAAATTAATATTGCCCATTACATTCAATATATCAACCATGCAAAACATGCTTTTCCAATTATTTGGTAATTTACCTATTCACACATACTCAACCAACATGTTAGTCATAGTATACCAATATGCATAGATTAGCTCATCATGCCATATGCGTGTTTTATCCGATGAATCATTGAATTTTTGATGGATATTTCAAGTAATACACTCAAGGTGTATAATTCCAATATCCGTCAATTCATGTCCAGTAGTACCTTATAGGTACACTCTCGAGCCACATATTACATAGTAGAATTACTAGTCCAGGCTAAATTCTAGTTGTAGCATATACTCTAAGGGCTTTGTCGGATTACCAGTCCAGGTTAAATCCTTTATATGACAAAGAATTCCCTATAGAGTTCATTCTAGATTACCAGTCCAGGCTAAATCCAGTCAACTAGGATTACCATTCCAGGCTAAATCCTAATTGAAACATATACTCAAGAGACTCATTTCGAATTACCCGTCCGGGCTAAATCTATTCTACAACACATGCAGTTTTATCAAGGAAATCACATTTATCCATCAGAATTCAATATTCACTCAGAATTTTACCCTTTATCAATAAATTTCCACCATATAACATTCCATCCCTTACAAATTCCATACATTTCATGCATAGAACATATACAATGTAATATAGCATTTAAAACAACACATTTCTATATTCATTTAGGTTATACGAACTTACCTTGATATTTGTTCGTAACTAAAATCTACTAATTTGAAATCTTTTCCGTTCCTCGGTCTAGCTCTTTGTTTGGTACTTCTGGATCTATATAAATGAATTTAATCATCAATTCAATCCATTTCATATTCTATTGAACTCAATTTACAATCTAGGCAAAAATACCATTTTGCCCCTATACTTTTGATTAATTCTAATTTCGTCCCTAGGCTCGAAAATTGAAATTCATACAATTTAATCCTTATTTCAAGCCTAATCAAAATTCTAATATAACATTTACAGCACATGTATTCTAAAAATTTCATAATTTTCCATGGGTTTTACCATTTTCAATTTAGTCCCTAAATCAAGTTTCCATCAAATTTTCCTTTGTAAAAGTTGTTTATCTATCAACAACTTTTTATTTTCTACCATAAAATTTTATATTTCAGCATGTTTATCCATGTGAAATTTTCTATACTTTGATATCTATTCAAATTAACCCCCAAATACTGAAATTAAGCTTTCCTGATCTCAAAAATATAAAAATTACTAAAAACGGGACATAGAAACTTACCAATTTATGCCTTGAAAGCTTGTTTTCTCTTTCCTAGGGTTTCCATGGAAATATTTGGGGAAGATGATATGAAAATAAGATGATATTCTATTTAGTTAATTATCATACTTTAATTTTCTCATTTTTAATTTAGTCCTTAGCCTTTTCTAATTTTTCCATGGATGATTCACTAAAATATCTACATATTTTTCATCAATGGTCTAATTACCATTTAAGGAGATCAAGTTTTGAATTCCATAGCTATTTAATCCTTATAGCTACAAGAATTCAAAATTGACATTTTATGCAATTTAGTCCTTTCTACAATTAATTACCTAATTGATAAAATTTTCTTATCAAAATTCTCATGTAATCTTTCTATCACATTACTAATCATTTCATAATATTAAAATATTTTATCTTTCCAGCTCGAATTTGTGGTTACAAAACCACTATTCCGACTTCATTAAAATTGGGCTGTTACATGCAGTGATGAAATGTAATTGTGTACCCAGAGCTTCTTGCAATTTGCTCCAGAATCGGGATGTAAATCGAGGATCTCTATCTGAAATAATGGAGATAGGTACTCCATGCAATCTGACAATTTTAGAGACATATAATTCAACCAATCTATCCAAGGAAAAATTGATACGTACCGGAATAAAGTGTGCAGACTTTGTCAATCGATCAACAATTACCCAAATGGCATCTTTCTTCTTTGGAGATAGGGTAATCCCGATACAAAGTCCATAGTTATTCTTTCCCATTTCCATTTGGGTATTGTAACTGGCTATAATAATCCCGAAGGCAACTGATGTTCAGCTTTTACTCTTTGATATATCAAACACTTAGATACAAACTCAGAAATATCTCTTTTCATTCCCGGTCACCAGTACATCTTTTTTAGATCATTGTACATTTTATTAATACCAGGATGAATAGATATGTTACCATTATGAGCTTCATTCAAAATCTTTTGGATATTCATATAGTACATTCAAGGTGTACAATTCAATAACCCGTAAATTCATATTCAGGAGTACTCATTAGGACACATAATCAGAAAGCACACTCTCGAGCCATATATCATATAACAGGATTACTCGTCCAAGCTAAATCCTATCTGTAACATATGCTCAAGAGGGCTTATATCAGGATTACCAGTCCAGGCTAAATCCTTTCTGTAATGAGGTTGATAGGATTACTCATCCGAGCTAAATGCAGGACCTCATTCAATAAGGGAAATCACATTTATACATCGAAATCCAATATTCAAACGGAACTTAACCCTTTTCAAATAGTTTCAAGCATGTATTCATTTCTTATATTGTAACATCCAAATAATTCACATAAATATAAATCACATTCTATATAAATAAAGCATTCAATTCAACATATTTACATCTCAATTAAGTTACACGAACTTACCTCAATAATAGTTCGTACAAGAAAATGTACTAATAAGGAACTTTCTCTTTTCTTCTATCTAACTTCGAATTTAAGTTATCAGGATCTATATAAATGAATTTAATTATCAATTTCTCACATTTCATATTCATTTGAACTCAATTTACATCCTTGGCAAAATTACCATTTTGCCCCTAAACTTTCCATAAATTCCAATTTCGTCCATAGGCTCAGAAAATGAAATTCATGCAATTTACTCCTTATTCCAAGCCTAACTGAAATTTCAATATAAAATTTACAGCACATCTATTCTATAAAAGTTAGAATTTTTCTTCAATTTTTACAACTTTACAATTTAGTCCTTAAATCATGTTTTCATCAAAATTCACTTTTTAACATTTGTTTATCTATTAAGAACCTTTCATTTTCTACCATAAATTTCATATTTTCAGCATATTCATCCTTGGAAAAATTTCTATACTTTGATTAATTTACACCCGATTTCAAAAATATAAAAATTACTAAAAACGGGGCTTGAATACTTACCCAATTAGGCCAAGAAAGCTTGTTTTCTCTTTCCTAGGGTTTCCATGGAATATTTGGGGAAAAAGATGATATCAAATGTTTTTAATTCTATTTTAATTATTTATCATCTTTTAATTTTATTACTTTCCAATTTAGTCCATAGCCTTTTCTAATTTTTCCATGGATGAATCAACAAAAATATCTACTAACTTTTCTTTAATGGTAATTACCATATAAGGACCTCAAGTTTTGAATTCTATAGCTATTTGATCCTTTTTAGCTAATAGAATCCAACTTTTGCTTTTTATGCAATTTGGTCCTTGCTGTAATTAAGCACTTAATTGATAAAATTTTCTTATCAGAATTTTCATATGAAATTCCTATCTGAATGCAAATCATGCAAAAATATAAAAATAAATTTTCCTTTTGGCTCGGATTTGTGGTCCTGAAACCACTTTTCCAGTTTCATTAAAATTGGGCTATTACAAGTGATGGAAAGAAAAGGCCTAGGTCGGATAAACAGATTCCAAACAACTTTATTCGTACTATCATTTTGAAGTTGACAGAAAGGCATGAGGAGATTTGCTACAAAAAAACATTAACGACTGAATAGGCAAGCTGACCAGTCGCAATGAAAATCTTAAATTGGAATTTCTGTGGATTGGGGAGTCTACAGCTTGTGAGGCATCTTCAACATATGCTGAAGTTACATATCTCCAACTGGTCTTCTTTATGTAGACTAAATTAAATGCTGATCGAATGGAAAAAGTTCGGAGATAATGTGGGTTTTAGAATTGTATTGATGTTTCGATTATTGGTTCTCGTGGATGATTGAGTCTTGGATGGAATGGAAGAAGTCTAGTAAATTTGAGGAGTTACTCTATCAATCATATTATTGTAGAAATTCAGGAGGATGGGGAGGTGTCAAAGGGGCGGATAACTGGGTTTTATGGAGCCCCAGATGCTCGAGCTAGGGCGGGAGTTTGGAACTTGTTAAAAAAGTTAAGGAGTAATCGAGATTTTCCATGGATGATCTATGGTGATTTCAAAGAAATTCACAAGGTTGTTTTATGGTGACTAGGGGTTATGATAGTAAAACAATGCGGACGTAAAAAAAGGCTAGTTGCGACGATTGTTGCAGCAGTGGGATTGCTTTAGTGAAAAGTTTATGATGGCGAAAGTAGGGTTTTGTGACAAAAATAAAAAATTAGGGAGAACTTTTGGGATTTGAGGCCGACGACAAAGAGAAAGAAAGTAGGTAGCTAGGGTTAAAGCTAATTGCTTGAATGATGTGAAGAATATGATGGTAAAGAAGGGTTTATATAGTAGTAGATTAGAGTAAAATTATAGCTAAAATTTAGCTACAAAGGGATACTCGAGCGGTAAGGCATGGAGGGAAGAAAAAGTGGTTAAAAATTTAGGGTTTTGAGGGACCCTTTAAGCAATAATAGGTGGGTAATTTCCTCCTCTTCACTGCTCTGGGCCTTGAGCCCAAACTTATTTCCTGTACTAAAGAATTAAATTAAACCAAAAAGTAAATGGATTAGTACTTGGGCCAAATTGTCCCTCTTATTAAACATAAACAAATTAAATTAAAATTGAAAGTAAAAAATAAAAATAAAAATTCTTTTTGGGCTACTTAGAAAATTTTCTTTTCAAAAAATTACATCAAATTAAATTCCTAGAAAAGGTTGGAGGGGTCACAAATGGTCTCACTTAAGTTCCAATCTCCTTAGATAGAACTAATTTAATGTACTAAATCATGAAAAATAATTTCTAATTATGTAATTATTAAAAATAAAAATAAGAAAAATTAAGGTTATGTTAAATTGAACAAGGTTTCAACTTGCTCAACTTCACCATCCCAATAGTGTTTGAGACGTTGACCATTAACTTTAAATGTACCTCCTTTGTTGTCGTGTAATTCTACTGCTCCATATGGATAAACTTTTTGAATGGTGGAAGGTCCAGTCCATTGGGATTTGAGCTTCTTAGGAAATAACCTTAGCCTCGAATTAAACAGCAAAACTTTTTGATCTTTTTTGAAATCATGAGGTCGTATACGGCTGTCATGCCATCTCTTAGACTTTTTTTATACATCTTGGCATTCTTGTATGAAAATAACTTCAACTCTTCAAGCTCATTAGGCTGTAACATTCTTCTCTCACTGGCTCATTTTAGATCCTGATTTAATTGTTTCAAGGCCCAGTGAGCTTTATTTTCCAATTCAAATGGCAAATGACATGCTTTTTCAAAGACTAACTGATAAGGAGTCATTCTTAACGATGTCTTGAAAGTTGTTCAATAGGCTTATAGAGCATCATCGAGCCTTCAAGACCAATCTTATCTATTAGGTTGAACCACTTTCTCAAGGATTCCTTTGATCTCACGGTTTACTCATTCAACTTGACCATTTGATTGTGGATGATAGGCAGTGACAATTTTGTGTCTCACATCATACTTGTCAAGCAACCACTTAAGTCATTTGTTTACAAAGTGAGATCTTTTATCGCTAATTATAGCTCTCGGAGTCCCAAACTGTGTAACACATCTTATGTAAGAATCGCATGACAACCTTAGCATGATTCGTTGGATGTGCCTCGGCTTCAATCCACTTGGATACATAATCGACAACCACTAGGTGTACTTGTTACCATAAGAAGAAGGAAACGATCCTAAAAAATCAATACCCTAAATATCAAATAATTCTACCTCTAGAATGTTTGTTAAGGGCATATCATTCCTTATTGATATGTTTCAAGTCCTTTGGCATCTATCATAAATTTTCACAAATGCATATGCATCATTAAACACCGTAGGCCGGAAAATCCAGCTTGTAAGATCTTTGCTACAATGCGGGAACCACCAAAGTTTCCCCCACTTGGAGATGAATAATAGTGGTATATGATCTCGTCAGTCTCACTTCCTGCTACACACTTCCTGATGATATTGTCCACACACTGTTTAAAAAAATGGATCCTCCTAGAAATAATACCAACTATCGTGAAGGAATTTATTCTTTTGTTGGTATGTCATTCTAGAAGGTACTATTCCACATGCTAAATAATTTGCATAATCAGAAAACCAAGGAATTTCATGAATTTGACTTTCCTCAAAGATATGCTCATCTGGAAAATTTTCATTAATTGGAACAAGTGAATGAGTTATCTCATTTTGTTCCAACCTCGACAGATGATCAGCTACTTGATTTTCAACACCCTTTTTGTCTTGGGTTTCAAGGTCAAATTCTTGGAGTAAGAGTATCCATCGAATCAGCCTTGGTTTAGCATCTTTCTTTGTGAGTAAGTATTTAATGGTCGCATGGTCGGTAAAAATTGTGACTTTCGGACCTATGAGATAAGAATGAAACTTGTCAAAAGCAAAAAATATAACAAAGAGTTCTTTTTCAGTTGCCTTATAATTAAGCTGGGCTCTTGTCAGAGTTCTTTTTGCATAGTATACCAGATGAAACACTTTGTTTCTTCTTTACTCCATTAGCTCCTACAGCAAAATTACTAGCGTCGCAAATCAATTCAAAAGGTGAGTTCCAATCTGGTGTAACGATTATTGGGGCTGAGATTAATAAACTTTTTAATTCCTCAAAAGCTTCCAAGCATGCTTTGTTAAGCTAAAAAATGATGTCTTTCTCTAATAGCATACACAAAGGCTTGGAAATTTTTGAAAAATCTTTAATAAACCTTCAGTAAAAACTAGCATGGCCTAAAAAACTTTGAACTCCTTTCACACTAACTGGAGAAGGTAAATTTTCAATTACATCCACCTTCGCTTTATCGACTTCAATCCCATTTCTGGAAATTTTATGTCCCAAGATAATTCCTCATTAACCATAAAATGACATATCTTCCAGTTAAGGACAAGATTTGTCTCTTCGCATCTCTTCAGTACCTTAGCTAAATTACTCAAACAAATATCATGAGTATTATCAAAAATAGAAAAATCATCCATGAATACCTCAACAAAATTTTCTACCATATCAGTAAATATTTCCATCATGCATCATTAAAATGTGGTAGGTGCATTACATAAATCGAAAGGCATTCGCCTAAAAGTAAACATACCATATGGGCAAGTAAAAGTCGTTTTGTGTTGGTACTCTAGGGCTACAAATATTTGGTTATGTCGCGATATCCATCTAAAAAAGTAGTAATATTTGTTACTTTCTAGTCGATCTAACATCCGATCCATAAAAGGCAGCGAGAAAATGGTCATTCCGAGTGGCTATGTTTAATTTTCTATAATCAATACAGATTTTCCAACTCATTTCACTCATGGGTAACTCATTAACTCATTTCACTCATTCTCAACAATCGTGATTTCACCTTTTTTGGTACACATTGTACTGGACTTACCCATGAACTATCTAATATGAGGTAAATAATTCTAGAATCTAACCATTTGATAACTTTATTTTGAACTACCTCTTTCATGATTGGATTGAGTCTCCTTTTCCCATCGTTTCTACCTCTTTCGCCTTCCTCTAGGATAATCTTGTGCATACAAAAGGACAAGCTTATTCTTTGAATATCTGCTATGGTCCAGCCGTTCGCCTTTTTAAATTTTTTCAAGACTTCGATCAATTGCTCCTCTTGGTGTTCTATTAGTTCCGCTGAAACATTCACAAGCAAAGTAGATCTGTTACCCAAATAAATGTATTTCAACTGAGAAGGAAGTACCTTAAGTTCAAGTTTGGATGGTTCCTCGATTGACAACTTCGGTTGTGTGAATTCTTTAGCTTCCAACTCTAATGGTTCAAACCGTGTTGGTTGAACATAGTTCCTCTGATTGGCTTCCATCAAAGCCATGTTTTCATTACCTTCTTCATCTTCCAATGACTCAGGCCCTAAAGTGTTCTCTAATGGGTCATTTACAAAATTATTCTCTCATTCCATAGAAACTAAGGTTTCTAGCTCCTCCATCACTGAACAATCCTCCGTCGGATTGGGAAATTTCATGGCTTTAAGAATATTAAATGTTACCTGACCGTCTTGAACTCTCATGGTGAGTTCACCTTTTTGCATGTCTATTAATGTTCTTCCCATGGTTAGCAAAGGTCTCCTCATGATGATTGACACTTCCTTATCTACTTCAAAATCTAAAACAATGAAATCAACAGGAAAAGTAAACTTATCTACATGTGCCAAAACATCATCAATATTTCCTTCTGGGTATGCTAAAGATCAATCCGCCAATTGGAGTGTCATAGTTGTGGGTTTTACTTCACCTATTCCAAACATCTTGAAAATAGATTTTGGCATCAAGTTGATGCTTGCTCCTAAATTGCATAAAGCTTTACCATAGTAAGATTCTCCAATATTACAAGGTATAATAAAGCTTTAAGGGTCATTCATTTTTGGAGGTAGCTTGTTCTGTAAGAATGCATTGCACTCATTCGCTAGTGCTACAGTCTCGTACTCACTAAGTCTCTTTTTCTTAGACAAACTGTCCTTCATGAACTTCACATAATTGAACATTTGTTTTAAAGCCTCCACCAACGGGATATTGATGTGAAATTGCTTTAGAATGTTCAAAAACTTCTTGAATTACACCTTCTGTTTCTGCTTATGTTGCTGGAATCTTTAAGGATATAGAGGTGATGGAACTTTGGCTTAGAGTGGACAACTTTTATGAGGAGATAAAGATGCAACTAAAGAGGTGTTAGCTTATCAGAATTCATTAGTTTAGATTTTACCTCATTAGACTTTGTAAGTTTTGACTCTTCTGGTGCAGGAATTTCAACTATTGGTTGACTTTCCTTCTTCTCAATAGGTTGATCTTCAACCACAACTTCCTTAGGTTCCAAATTCTTACCACCTCATAAAGCAACTACCTTGCAATGTTTCTTACCCAAATTCCTTGGATTTTCTGTATTGCTTGGCAAGGCTTCTTGCGGTCTATTATGAAGCTCTGTAGCTAACTAACCCATTTGGTTCTCCAAATTTTTCAGTGTTGCTACTCAACTTTAGATTAAGGTATCATTCTTCACTATGTATGCCTTCAAAAAATTCTCTAAACTATTAGATGATTCAGCTTGTAGTGGCTTTTAAACTTGTTGATTGAACCCTTGAGATTGGCTTGGTCAATGCTACATGTAAGTGTTGTTCGGTCCTCCTCTTTGGTTACTCCAAAAGAATTTTGGATGGTTCCGCAATGAAGGATTATAGAAGTTGGACTGTGGTCCTTATCCATTTTTATTTTTATTTTGATTTCCTACATAATAAATTAACTTGGGATTTGATGGTCAATTCTCGAAAGAATGACCGTCCCTATAATTTACACAGAAAATAACATCGAATTTAGTCGGTGGTTGAGCTACAATATGGTTAAAATTGTTAGTAGAAACTGTTTCAACATTAAAGAGATAGAAGATACATGAGCTGAGAGCTTTGGCTACTTATCTTCTTGAAGGTGCTCGATTAGTCGACCACTGGTAATTTTTACTGGCTATTTGCTCGATGATCTCGTAAGCCTCATTATAAGACTTCATCAATAGAGCATCATTCACAGAAGTATCTACCACCAACCTTGTGTGTACGTTAAGACCATTATAAAATGTCTCCAACTAGATGTAATGTGGAATCCCATGGTGAGGGCATCTTCAAAGTAACTCCTTGAATCTTTCCCACACCTTGTATAAGGACTCATCATCCATTTGTTGAAAAGTGGTGATCTCATTTCGCAGCTTAGCATTTTTGTTATGTGGGAAATATTTTACCAGAAAACGTTCGACTAGTTTTTGCCAAGTTGAAATTGAATGTGGTAGCAATGAATTAAGCCATGCTCATGCTCGATCTCATAATAAGTACGAAAACAACTTCAATCTGAATGTGTCTTCAGTTACACCTATAATCTTAAAGGAATTGCTCACCTCCATGAATAGTCAAAGGTGAAGGTGTGCATCTTCTATGGGCATAGTACTAAATTGGCCTGTTTTTTGAATCATTTGAAACATCACAGGCTTCAATTCAAACTGCGGTGCCTCGATCTCCTATAACAACCCATTTTTCAGTGGTGTTAAAAATAGTGATTTTGGGGCCACAAATCTGATGAGTAAGTTTGTAAATATTATTATTTAATATTTATGATTCAAATATGGTTTTAAAAAGGTTTTTGATATGGTAATTAATGTTATATAAATGATTGATTAAGTTCAAGTGGTAAGACCCTAAGGTCAAGTGGTTTTAGAAAATGAGGTATCGGGACCTCGTTTCTATAAACCAATCCATAAATATTTTTATAAATATTTACGGAGTGTCATTAAAGTGGTATTAAAGTTTCGTTAAAAAAATTTTAATGTTTCGATAGTTAATTAATTGAAAAGGACTAAATTGTAAAGATGTAAAATTTATTAGCTATAGCATTATTTGTATCTAATGGATATAAAAGTATGAAATGAGGGTCTAATGTAGTAATTCAACCAATTTAGAGGATAGTGGATGAACATGACTTGGCATTTGGTGAAATTTGGTTGAGTTTTTAAGGGTCAAATGGTAATTAGGCAATTTAAATTAAATTAAATTAAACCAAAATGTTTTATCATCTTTACATCTCTTTTTCACCGAATTAAAAAGGCAGAAGAAACCATTCTGAAGCTTTGAGTTCGGCGATGGTGAAAGCAATCTTGGTATGTCATTTTATCCCCATTTCTAATAATTTTTATGTTTTAGAGATCGTTGCAACTAGGTCCAGCTAGCCCGTACGTTCGATTTTGAAACTGTTAAAGATTTTGAATGTTTCCATTGATGAATCTAGTGATATTTTATGTTAAATGATGAATTTGAAATATTAGTTGGTATTTAAAAGTATTTTGTTAAGTAATTTTTGATGATTTTTTGATTAAGGACTAAATTATTAAAATAATAAAAGTACAAGGATTTGATGTGAAATTATTGCAATAATGTGCTGTATTGGATGCCATGAGCATTTGCATATGCTCAATTTTGGGTAAAAATGGTTAATTTGCATGTTTATTGAATAAAAGTAAAACTTTAGAGGCAATTTTGTAAAAATGTCAAAAATAATTAATTTGCATAAAATAAGTTGGTTTACTATCTAAATTAATAGATTGAATGAAATTATTAATTTAGATCAAGATCGGGTGGAAAATCGAGGAGAGAGAAAAATTACCAAAATGCCCCTATATTGTCATTTCTACAATTTAGTTAGGTAAGTTCACATCAACTGAATCTATATAATGTTGATCAATTGAATGTCAGCATGTGATTCTATTGCGATTGAATCAATATATATATATATATATTATTATGTAATTTATCTTGTCAATAAATGATGGAAAATAAACAATGTATGACTATTATTAAGCCCGTTTGAACCTTAAGAATATATAGGATACAAATGACATGTCAATAGGGTTACCATGTTTCGAGTGCTGGTCCTAACCGTCCTACCGGTGGCTGAGTTTTGGCATATGTTGTGGATACTTGACAGCTTGTGTGAGCAACACCGTGTAGCTACGTCTGACCGACAACTTGTGTGAACAGACCCATTTATGGCTAGAGAGAGAGCATTTATGTAAAGGAAAAGGAAAGAAATGGTTTCGACCATATGTTAGCATACAGTGTGTGAGATTCCCGCGTATCCGATATTATTCTAACTAGTTCAACGGGCATACAAAGGTAATAAACGGTAAGTGTTCCGATTGGCAATGGCATGAAAGTACGGAAATGTATGAGTTGTTGATGATTACAGTGTGGATAGACATGTTCATGATGAATGGTTATATGCTATATTCATGAAAGTTATTTTATCATGTGGTGATTTTTGCTAAGTTATATGTTTAATCACTAACTTGTGAATATGGTTAATGCTATGTTTATGTCTTATGTGTTATGCAAATGAAATGGTAAATGTTCAATATGAAGTAAGGTATGTATACATACACCAAGCTTATGCCAAATTCATATGAATCATGCTTAAATGAACTAACATGTGTTGTTAATGTACTTAAGCTTATGCCAAGCTTGTGGATATAATTGATGTTTATGATTATGCTTGTATTATGCTTATGAAACGAGTAAGAAAAGGGAATGAAACAGAAAGTACGTAATTGGAATGTATTATGATGTATTTATATGACCATTTGGACATAATTTGGTATGTATATATGTTGGTTGTTGGAACTATTTGAAAATGGCTAGAATGGTGACATTTAAATGGTTTTGATGCATGTGAGAAGTGGTCCCAATGGTAAGGTCATTTTGATATGTTTGATATAGAAACAAGTTAATTGATAAATGGTTAAATATGCGCATGTATAAGTATTTTATGATTAATGATATCTTAGCATTTTGGTGCTTTCATGGTTGATGTTAGAATGGTCAAATTGATGTATGTTTTAGTGACCATTTTGGTATGTTTGTATATGACTTTGACATGTGGTCATGGTGGTAAGTTTGGTAAGGAAATTAGATGAGAAATGTATTGTTGGTTAATGGCTAAAATTATGCAAATTTTTAAACATGTTTGGTATTTGTAATTGAGGTGCCTTTGGGCATATTGGTTGTATGGATAGATACCATATTGATTTAGCTCCATTATGCATGTTTTAGGGGTGTTACATCTCTAATCTCCTAATTCTCGGACTTAGTTCGTTAAAAAGTGGCACAGCATATTGCCTTATAGCTCGATTCCTATAATCAACAATAAAGATTGGAATATGAACATTAGCGGCTCCATCCCCTTGAATATCATTTTGATTTTCAAGGTCCATTTCTATGTCTTGTCTTTGGGCTATTCTGTCTTATCTTCTTTTTCTAAATGTCTGTTCAATTTTAGGGTCTACAGGAAGTATATTGATGATTCGATCTATACTCATAAACACTTAAAAATAAATCACAAAAATAAAGAATAAAGAATAAAAATTAATTAAATAAAAATAAAAATGAATAAACCAAATTACAAGAAATAATTTCACAAAAAAAGATTAAGGCAACAATCCTCGGTAATAGCGCCAAAAACTTGTAATGTTGGGGTTTGTGCAAGTGTACACAATCATTATCAAGTAATAAGTAACCATAAGAGCTACCGTCTCCACAGGGACTGTATATGTTATTCAATATTTTGTAAAATTAATTTTTTACAATTTGGTGAGAAAACACAATATTTTTGAATGTTTGATGTAAATAAAATAACTAGATGCAAAATTATCCTAGATGCAAATTAACTTAAGTGTGATGAATAATTAAAATGGATTAGATGGATTTAGTATAAATTCGCAAGCTTTAACAACAAAAACATGAATAGGCTAGAATAATAGCAATAATTGACTTGGTTCATTTTCATCATGCTCACAATATTCCAGAAAATATTCTATGGCAACTCAATCTTTCATGAACTATGAAACCAGTTTAAGTCCTTTCGAAATCTTTTACTTAAAAAAACGTGCATACTACCATGATCATATTTAACTAAGGGTTTCTTAGAGTTATGTGAAGTAACAAGGATGGATTAGGTTTGAAACACTTTAATCACACAAATCTAAAAGTTATGCAACGTAATAGTGCTTTCTCGAGTTATTACGGACCTATAATTTAATCGAGCTAGGATTTAAGTTAAGCATCCATATTTCAATTATTGCATCCACTAATCGTCATCTGGCTAGGATTGATAAACTAGTTCTAATGCATTTAATCAAATTTTAATGAATGAAATACATACATGATTTTAATTCAAAGCATGATCAATCGAGGCATAGAAATTCATGAACATAAATCACATAAACTTCTTCAAATTGATATAATCATTCTGTAACACCCCTTACCCGTATCCTATGCCAGAACAAGGTACGAGGCGTTACCTAACTTAATAACATGCATACAAATATTTCCTAGTTATGAAATTTCGTTCAAATTTAAAACTTTTCAAACTTCACCTTAAAGTCCCTAATATGGGCCTACGAGGCTTAAAACATACTTTAAAAATGGTTCGGTACTAAACCAGACACTTTAGAAAACTTTGGAAAATTTCACTAAAAATAGGGGCACACGCCCGTGTGGTAAGGGACACGCCCGTGTGGGCAGACCATGTGATCACACACGCCCATGTCCCTAGCCATGTGCATTTATTTTTCAATTCGAACCTATAGGGGTTTTCACATGGCCTGGCACACGTCCCTCACACGGCCATGACACGCCCGTATCTCCGCCCGTGTGTAAAAACCTTGACATTTTATTTCTGACGTCATCAACCCAATAAGGTCACACGGCCAAGGAATACGCCCGTGTCCTTAGGCCGTGTGATGAATTCAATTCCTAAAATCAAGTGCAGACTTCACACGGCCTGGGCACATGCCCATGTATTATGGCCGTGTCATCCACACGATTAAGACACACGGCTGTGCCTCAGCCCGTGTGATTACTACTGGACATTCTGTTTTACCAATTTAGGGTACAGGGGACACACAGCTAGACTACACGCCCATGGGGCAGACCGTATGTCACGCACGGCCTAGACATATGCCCGTCTGTCTACCCGTGTGGACAAAAACAAAGCTATTTACCAAACCCTTTTGCCTCCCTTACTTGCACCAACATAAGCCACATCAAGACATACACACATAAAGGCCACTACACTCTATTCACATGCAGAACTTATCACATATTTTATCAATCCAATTATACGACTTACCTATTCATGCATTAACACACCACATATTTCACCATGCGAATTTCACATTCATGAAAGACATCATCATTTACATATATCAATAACCAGTATAAACCATCATCCATGGCCTTATACAAAATGAATCAATCTTCAAGACAAGTCAACACATTTGGCACAAACAATATGACACTTGACAAAAGACCAAGTCTCTATACATGCCATATTCAAAATGATAAATCTAACTATACCAAATGTTCAGATTGCTAGTGTGATCGAGCCTCCAATGTCCTTTGATACCCGAGCTAACTTGGCGATACTATAAGAAAATGGAAAGGAGAGGGAGTAAGCATAAAGCTTAATAATTATTTAACAACAATTACCATGCATTATCATACTCATAACATATTATAACCTTGCACATAATTCTCAAATGATTAAAGGCATAACTTACTCATTTTCATCCTTACTAATCATACAACATAAATCGAGGTCATTTCTCATGAATTTCGTGTAGGTACATGTATCACTTACAACATAGTCGTAACTTTTCTCACTTTTGATACAAGCTTTAAATTACTCATTGAACCAGTTGGAATACCAAAGAATACTCGACAAGCCTCACACAAGAGGGTACGATGACGATGTCATGTCCCAGAGATGGTCTTACACTGGCTCACATATCGAGGCCGATGCCATGTCCCAAGCATGGTCTTATACTAGCTCTCATAATGTGGCTGATGCCATGTCCTAGACATGGTCTTACACTAGCTCTCATAATGTGACCGATGCCATGTTCTAGACATGGTCTTACATTGGCTCACATGTCAAGGCCAATGCCATGTCCCATACATGATATTACACTGGCTCACGTGTCACCCAAATGTCATGACATGGATATCCAATTTATTCCTAAGGTTCAACTGGGAGTTTTTACTACGTCAATTCTCATCAAGCATATTCACAATGATAATCAAACACTTTAAGCAATATCAATTGTTTAATGCATAATAACCATAGAGTTGTATTATTTACAACTTACCTCGGTATACAAAATATAAGCGACTAGTTCGATTTAGTCCAATAGCTTGGCTTTCCCCCAGTCTTAGTCCGGATCCCATTTTTCTTGATCTATAATGATAAAATTTACTCATTTAATCACTACATTAATTAAGTCATTCCAAAATTTCTAATTTGGCAAAATTATCGTTTTGCCCCTAGACATTCACATATTACGTTTTTGCCCCTAGGCTCGTAAAACGATTTTCCTCAAATTCTCATTAACCAAGCTTAGCCAAATCTATTTTAATCTTATAAAAACTCATAAATCCAATTATTTCACACATTTACTACCCATTTTACAACTTTTACAAAAAGGTCCATTTTAAGTGTTTTCATGAAAACCCCTTTCACAAAAGTTATTTATTTAACAACCAAGATCCATTTTTTCCATAAAATTTTAGAAAAAAACATGAATACTCACATGATAAAACCCTAAACTCTCAACCATTTTACAAAATAGTCCCCTCATTAGCTAGATTAAGCTATAGAGGTTCTAAAAACAACCACCAAAATCACTTACTTGTAAGAGAAGAGCTTGGCTGAGATTTCAAGCTTCCAAAACCCTTATTTTTGTTGATATTTTCGATGGAGAGGAAGAAGATGAAAGGTGATATTTTTTTCTCTTTATTTTATTTCTAGTCAAATTTGTCACCAAAACTTCACCTAACCTTTGACAATTTCATTTTTCTTGTCTCATGGCCGACCATCACCCTCATAAAGGTCTATTTGCACATTAAGGATCTCTAATTTAAGGTTTTTCAGCTATTTAACACCTTTAGCTTGTAGAACAACACTTTCACACTTTATGCGATTTAGTACTTTTTTGAAATTAAGCAAGTAATCACTAAAATTAATTTACTAAAATTTCAATGTACTTATATAATTATGCTATAACACAAAATAATATTAACAATAATTTCTCCAGCCACGAATTAGTGGTTTAGCTAAACCTATCATTGTAATATCCGACTAGACTCAAATATCGTGTGGTTTGGGGCTTAGATGTAGGCTGCACATTCTAGCTAAACAAAATTAAGCTATCATTGTTGTCAACTCATTCAAGCGGTGGATGGAGAGCAATTGTAGGAGGGAGACTTGGTCATGGTATTTGAATTGGTGGTGTGGGAGTAAATGGGGAGATTTGGCGGATTTGGTGAGAGTTTGGGGAAAGGGATGTGTGGCGGTTGGTGTTTGGAGGTGCTTAAATTGCCTTTTGGCATGTGTGTGTTTTTCGGTCACTTGCAAATAGCCTAGGCCGGATCTTTTATTTTTTTTTTCTTTTCATTTTGGAAACCGAACCCAAGTGCTCCCATCTTTGCCGAATTTGCTTGTTGTTCAATCATTTTGTTTTAGTAGTAGTATGAATGTCCTCTTGGACTCTTAAGCATTATTTGTCCTCTTTTGTTGTTTTGCTTCTTTCTCCTTGTGTTAGCTGAACCTAGCACCCATTACCATCTTTTCTCTCTTTTGGAAACCTTGTTAGCCGAATGCCTCTCCACCTTCTCGCTCTTTTTCAATTTTGTTAAACCGAAACCTCAAGCACCCTTATTGCGAAATTCTACCTTGTTCTTTCTTCTTCTTTTCATTGTGCCAAGCAAACTAGTGATCCTTCCTTCTCATTTTCTTTCTTTTTATTTTACAACCCTTGTGCCGATTTTCCCATTTGTTCCATACCATTTCATTTAAGCCAAACCACCTTTGTTTCTCATCATCTCGAGTAGAATCTAGCATTTTCTTTCTCCTTTTCTTGAAGGATAGTAGCCAAAATTTATTCTTCTTCTAAACACACCTTATTATTTTCTTTCTCCATTCATCTATCTTTACTTTCACTTCTTTTCCAAAACACATTAGTTGAATCTTTCTCCTCTCCTAGTGGTGTTTGGTGGCGAATATTGGGTGTTGTTAGGTCTTTGGTTTCAATCGATTGGTAGTGGGTAAGTGTTGGCGAATGGCCTTTCTCCTTTCTCTGGTACCTTGCCGATTTTTGGGTATGTTTAAGGCTGATTTAGTTATCTATTATAAAGGAGTAATCACTTGTTTTGGTAACTATTTCCATATAGGGCCTTTGGAGTTCGTAATCAAGCAAGGAGAGCCTTTTTACTCTGCTTAGCAATCGATAAGTAGTGGTGAGACGATTGCTCATAGTTATCTGTTTAGTTTCGATTAAGTATATGGTTTCCAAGGATTAACCACGTTCTCTCTAGGGTGAAGCCGATTGCTGAAAGAACCATTGTTGGGTTCGATTTGGTAGGAAACCAAATCAAGTTGAAGGTAAGGATAAACCGATATACCCTTTGATTTATTTGGTTATGGCGAATGGTATGATGGTTAATCTATTGTTGGCGATTGTAGGATTCGAGTTGTAGAAGTAATCGAGGCGTAAATCGATTCTAGGATTAATACCTTCGCTACTTGGTGTGTAAACCAACACACTATCTTAACTTAGTAATGTAATAACTTTGTTGTAAATGAAACAGTGTGATTGGTGATTTGGTACCCATTAAGGTATGGATACGGATTCGGGTAAGTCCGTTTTATTATGAGTTATGTGATGATGATGATATCATGATTTTTGATACTTTGAGATGCCATATTAAGCATGTGAGCATGATAGCATGATTGCACGATTTTGCATTTAGTATGATATGCTATTGGGTGATCTGAGAGGAGGGGAGTATGATATCCGTGTCTTTGGGACACTTGTGTCTTTGGGACACCGAGGTTTGGCACCTCCAAGTGGTTTGGTACCACGTATTTTGTGACTTTGGGTCACGGAGGTTTAGCACCTCATTGCGACTTGTCCTGTGGTTTGGCACCACCGTGGGTTGGCCCCACTTATGAGATCTGGGATCGTCGCGGTGATTTGGTATCACACGATGGGTTGGCCCCATCATCGAGTTGTGACTACGGTCACCGGTGATTTAGTATCACATTGTGTCTTTGGGACACGGAGGTTTGGCACCTCATTGCGACTTGTCCTGTGGTTTGGCACCACCGTGGGTTGGCCCCACTTATGAGATCGGGATCGCCGCCATGATTTGGTATCACACGATGGGTTGGCCCCATCATTGGATTATTTGTGACTTGGTCACCGGTGGTTTAGTACCACAGATGGATATCGTGACTTTGGGTCACGGTGGTTTGGCACCACCAATGGTTTGGTACCACACGGGTAGAAAAGCGATATGGTTGGTTAGGAGCGGGTGCATGATTTGCATTATTCTGTTATGATATATGTGTTGGCATGTTATACTGGGAGAGGGATTTATGCTCTGAGTCTTGCGACTCACTCTCTCCTTTGACTTTTCAGGTGACACTTAGACGCGGACATGGAGCCGGGATGGGCTCGAGGTGCTCATGCCATACTGAAATAAAGATTTGCTCGGACTTCTTTTATAAAATTTGGTACACTAGCTGATTTATTTCTATTTTGTTATATTTGGGATTGTAAATGGCCTCTTAAATTATGTTTTGATATGTTATGTTTAAGTAGATTTTCAATATGCTTTAACAAACTAGTTGAGTGAAATGTGCTAAAACTTGGAAAGACAACGATTTCAAAATTTCAAAACGATGTTTTAAACTATACCATCGGGTATCATACTATAACTTGGGACAAAGTGAACTCAAATGGTTTTTCTAACTTAAATATGATTTTCTACTAAGTCAAAAAATGTTTTAGTAACAATAAGAAATAACTTAAGCTTCAAGCGAAGTAAACTAGTTTTACCTACACATCGGATTACTTTTCAAAACTTTCGGGTTTTCAAATACATCATCGATTTTAATCAAAACCTAATCGAGTTTTCCCCAAATACAAAATTTCGCTAAGTGTTTTCACCAAACTTCTAGACTTTAACCTAAACCACCCAAAACCTTTTCCCTGTAGCATACCAGATTCGGTCGTGGTGTATTGACCGGGTTTGGGGTGTTACAATCATTGTTAATGAAAAAACAACAGAGCAAATTGCAAACATGTTGAAAAACAATAAATATTAAGGAAGATGAAACTCTGAAATAATTTCAATAATTCTCCAAAAATTGATCGTGGTGGCTTCTCCCTATCCTCTTAGTTGCTCCTCAAAGTGGCCAGCCAAGAGAGAATTTTCTTAAAGAATTGCTAGCTAAAATGGAAGGGAAAATGGATGATTTATGTGTGAGAGGGAAAGGAAAGATGAAAGTTGAGGGATTGAGAGATTATTGAATGGTGAGGGAAGAGGGAAGAGGGATGAGGGATAAATGAATGGGAAGTAAATGGTGGTATTTATAGTAGAGGGATGGCTAAGAAGTTTACTAAAAATAGTTTGAATATCCCTTAAGTTTCTCCTTTGCTTGGCCGTCTATGAATTGTGAAAAGGGGAGGTTGTTGGTTGCTTGATTCGTGCTTGATTTCATGCATGAATCAAGCAAAGAGGTGGATGATTTCTTAGGTAAAAGTTTAGTGCCAATTTTTAATTCTTTTACAAGTGTAGGGACCTCTAAATAAATCTTCCAAAAGCTGATTTTAAGCTGCTCATATGTTCTTGCCGATTTAGGCTTCTTTTCCCCTTGCTTGGACGATTTTGTGACTCAATTACTTGTCAGACTTGTTCTTCGATTAAACCAACTTTAATTGGATCAAAGTGACATTCTCTTGACCCAATTTGCTTGCCTTTGCCGTCCAACTAAGGTAGAATAAAGCTCATGTCCATGTATAATTAAAATAAGCTTCACAAATTATAAACTCCATGGTCCCACTGCAACAATTAAATACAAGAAATTCTTATGTAGCATGAAATAATTAAAGTATGCATAAATTTAATACATAAAAGCATAAAATTGCATACTTTACTAAATCATGTCCATTATCTCAATATAAACAAAACTCACCCAATTAACTATCAAATATTCGGGATTAACATAATTTTTTAATTAATAAGGTTCCATAAACAACTATAAAAACTCTATATAATTTAGAATTTACACACTCCCAAACTTAATCCATTGCAAATCTTGAGTAATGCAAAGTAAAAATTTAGATAAGGTAATCTTGCAGTAAGTTTAAGTAGAATCAACTTCTGCACATAAATATACATCGACAAAGTCATGCTCACCGACTCTTTTTGTTGATAAGTCACTCATATGCAAACATTATTTCAAACTTTTATAGTAAGTAAGGCAAAATGCTAAGGTAAGTCATAGAGTGCATTTTTTCAAGGTCATATGTAACATTCACTATTCAATCAAAGTTTCCTTATCAATCAGATAAAACAATCACAAGGTTTAATTAGTGGTCCTCATATGTTGAACTTAACAATTCATCTCCACTAATGTAGTCAGCATAATTATCAAAATCAATAGGTCTTTTATAAAGTTGTAATGGGTCTAGACTCAAAATAGGAATAAAGAGAAGTGAATTTTTAGGTTCAATAATCTTGACTCTAACTTTGTATTGAATCTTTTTGAGGTACATCCTTCCTACTAATGGGTTTTACCACCCAAACTTAATTTCAAGCTCATGCCCAATAATACTTTTCAATATTTGAGTATTTATTTTACTCTTTTTTTGCTTGACATTTGAATAGACTTCTCTCTCTCTCTCTCTCTCTCTCTCTCTCTTTTGAACATACAGAGAACATATACATCTTTCTGAATTTTTCCTTAAATTTTGATCACCAAGACAAGTAGAGTTAAGATTAGTGCAACAGAATAATATAAAACTTAAAAAGATGGTAATATGGCTTATGATGGAGGTGAATAGCAATAAAATAGGATTGAAAGCTCAAACTAAGTTTTCAAGGGTTAAATTCATATGGTAGGCTTGAAAAGCTCAAACGATCTAAAGAAAATGTGCCCATATCATGTTTAGATTCTTATGCCGCTTAAGATTTTGCCTTTAAGAAAGTTATTAAGTCAATTCTAGAGACTTAAACCTTCATGCCTGTCTACTAATAAGGAAATTAAAATTTCATGGAAAAAGTCTATATAAGACTTAAGAACATACAAACATTTCATAACTTAAGATAACATACAAAAAACTCAGACAAAATCAAAAATCATACTTGCATTTGAACTAACTTATGAACATTTTTTTTTTCTGAACATCATTTTATTTTAGCATACTTATGTGTAAATACTGAATCATACTTAAGAAAAAAATTAAATTTATACAAATATTGTCCTACTCCCTCCTTAAAAAGAAGCAATATCCTCATTGTGTAAATAAAGTAATGAATGAGAACTGAACACCAGATAAAACAACAACATATTCAATGGTTTGTTTCTTATTGCTAAATTCGCTTTGTAATGAATTGAAAAGCATATTTGGAAAATTTTGGTGGCAAAAAGAAGCATGGGAAGCGATGAATTTATTGGTGCGAGTGGAGGAGATTGTGTAAGTTAAAAGAAGACAAGGGTTTAGGATTTCAATGCTTGTCAAAATTTAATCTAGCATTATTAGCAAAACAAGATTTGCGTCTTATTTGTTTTCCAAATTCTTTATTGGCAAGATCATTAAAGGATAAATATTATCCATAAACAAATTTCTTAAATGCTATGTTGAACAATTTACCTTTATATACTTGGAAAAGTGTGTGGGCGACAAAAGGGCTACTAAAGAAAGGTTTGTGCTAGTGAATCGGAACAGGAAATCAATCTTTGGTTTGGGAAGATGCATTGGTGCCAGGTGCTATGGATTTCAAAATTTAAACACAAGCAAACAATCAGCATATACGTTATGTGTCAGATTTAATTGACCAAACTACTAATTGCTGGAAGGAAGGGGTAATTAAAACTACCCTTAATGAAGAAAAAGATGAAACGATTTTGTGTATCCTTCTTCCATACACACCACAAGAAGACAGACTGGTATGGCGAGGTAAGGCTTCTGGTGAATACTCGATAAGGAGCGGATACAAAATACTTAAACAAGAAATACACTCAACTACTCTCAACAATGAACAACATGAGTACAACACTTCTGTACAAAAAACTATGGTCCTTGAATCTACCTTCTAAAATAAAAATTACGAATTGGAGGATCTTCAATAACTATTTACCTATCCAATTTAATCTATACCATAGGAGGTTGGTGGGATCTGCAAATTGTCCTAAATGTACAACCGGATTGGAAAATATTGAGCATGCCTTTTGAGATTGTTTGGCTGCAAAGGACACATGGAGAAAGTTAGGCATAAATTGGCTGCCAGAATTAAATGAAGGACAACTTAAAGACTGGATGTTGTACCTTTACAATAATGGCTCAATACAAAATTACCGAATAATAGCCTGCTCATTCTGGGCTTTGTAGACAGTTAGGAGCAAATACCTACATAAGGGGATACTTCAAAACGAATAAAAAATAGCTAGTTTTATCACAGGTTACATACATGAACTAGTCAAAATAAGTTTTGATAAAATAAAGAGATTGGGTTGGGGGTACCTCGGTTTCAAGCTGATTAAAGAAGATATCAGCATTCTTGAGGAGTCGAGAACTCTTAGGAAGAGGTGCCTCCGCTTCTACCTCGAGGTACGATGAAACGAACGAGCAGTGGAAAAGTAAGAAATACTGGGTTCTGGACGTTTTCAAGAGTAGTTTCGATCGTCATAAAGGTTGGTTTGCTAGGAGTGATTGTTTAGTTTTTTTTTTTTTTTTTTTTTTTTTTTTTGTTTTTTTAGGAAACGGATAGGGTTTCTTTAGGGCCATATTAGTTTCTTTCTTTATTTATGACCTTATTTTACTCTGTAATTTTAATGAATGCCAACTACCTTTTTTAAAAAGAAATGATAATTGTAATAGGTTAATTTTAGCTTGGCTCAGTTTATAAAATAAACTCAGAAAATAAACATAAATTAACAAGTCTAAAATTACAAAATATAAATCCATTTACTAAACAAAGTTTAAAGTCTAAAACTAATCCAATCCAATTACAAACCTTAGCCTAACAAGCCCATGATAGAAAAAACAAAACAAACACTAAGAAACCGTAGGGTTTCCTCTTCAGCTGCCACATGCCTTTATACACTGCCTCTCGTGCCTCCACGTCCTCGTCTTGTACTTGTAGAGAGGACAAACAAGCATAACAGACATAGAGGCAAAAAAAAAAAAAAAAAAGAAATCGTAGCAAAAAAAAAAAAAATGGGGAACGAAATGTATTTTTTCTTTTCTTTTTTGGCTATTAAAAGCTAACACACACAAGTTGTATTTTGACACACAGAATCAATACAAAGAAACGGATTAAAATTTGAAGGTGATTTTTTTTATTTCGCTTCAAGTTTTTATTTTTCATTTTTTATACGAACATAATAAAGAGAAAAGGGAAAGAAAGGCTTACCTAAGTCGTTCGACGCTGTCACTGGCGAATGTCGTTGGCGCCAAACACCTCAGACTCATGAAGGGTTGGCGAGGGTTTGAAAAGCGTCGAGGGCTCCTTTTGTTTTCGTTTTTTCTTCTCTTAATTCTAAAATGAACAAGGGATTTATGTTTTTAAAAAGGGGATTGAAAAAGAAAAAAAGGAGATTTTTTTCATCTCCGGCCACCGTCTACAGCGGGGTTACGACGGGATCACAGCGGAACCCTAGGCCGGAGCCATGGCCGAATAGGGCCGAATGCAGAGCAAAAAAGGGGCCCTTTCTTTCTTTTTTTTTTTTTAAAACTGGTTTTTTTTAAACATTTTCGGCTTTAAATAGGGTGGTGAAATGACGTTGTTTCACTCAGACGTTTTAACGCTGAAACAACGTCGTTTTGGGGGGAAACCGAGACTCAACCGATTAGACCTTAAGATCCGCGTGTTTTTTAAGCAATGGTCTTATTGCGCTTTTGGCCCCTCCGCATTTTCTATCTTTTTAATATAGTTTATTTTCATTTTCAATTTTTACCCTATAATTTTTCTTCTATTTTAATTTTGTCCAGTGCAAAGTGAAGCGTTTTGGAGGGCAGGGATATTTTTCCTTTTAGTCCCTCATTGTTATTCGCGTGTTCAGATAAATCATTTCCCTTTTATATTCATCAAAGGTTAGCCCCAAATTTTTGTTTTAAGTTCAGTTTAGTCCTTTTTTATATTTTTTGGTTATTGTTGTCATTTTATTAATTATTTTTAACATTATTTTTATTATTACTATTTATTATTATTAACATATTATTATTATTCATGTATTATTATTATTTAACTTTATTATTATTACTATTATTTCCTTAAGATTTATCTACTTAGTATTTTTTAAATATATTTATTTATTTCATCATTTCGTTACTTATTTATTTATTTTCCTCCATATAGGTTTAAAATTTTAGATTTTTTTATGTCGTCATCATTATCATTAGTATTATGATTTTTCAATTTGTGTTACACTATGCTTGTTTATTTATTTGTTTAGTATTAATTCTTTGGTTCTAAATTTTTAGCTTTTTCTTTTATTATTCTTATTCTTATTCTTATTCTTATTCTTATTATTATTATTATTATTATTATTATTATTATTATTATTATTATTATTATTATTATTATCATCTATTTTGGGCTCATTTATTTTATTTTCGTCTTTTATATTGTCATGCATTAACATATTTATTATTCCGTATGCGCATAAGCACCGTAATTTATTTTACATATTACTACAAAACCATGTTACATTTTACCCGATACATTAAATTTTGTTTTAAAATAAGCAATATTTCGCGTTTTAAAAAAAAAAAACATTCGAAAGGTCGTTCCCTAACTTACGGAGTTGCGATCTTCTTGATAAAACCGAATAAACGAATGTTTTAAAGCATAATATTTTTAATTATTCTCGGGAATTCAAAAATATTGTGTCCTAACTCACTGGATGTGACATTTTGTTATCTCGAGGTAAGGATTTCTAAAAATAAAGGTAATTTTCTGCATTTGGAGTTTTGAGAAGTTGTGCCCTAACTTACTGGGTTTATATTTTTTATTTGACCCAACTAACCGAATATCCTTCTTAAACTTAAATTCATGTGTTTTAAAAGTCAAAAGACAAGCTTAGTTTCGAGGATTTAAAATGTCGTGTCCTAACTCACTGGGCGTGACATTTTATTTTTTTTCGAAATAAGAGGGTCTTAGCATCCAATTTAATTTATTCAAGTTTTCCTTTTAAATAGAGAGGATCGTATTTTAAAACCTTTTCAAATTTTTGACATTAAGACGTTAATTAATCAATTAGGTACCAATTTTGGGCGTTACGAGGGTGCTAATCCTTCCTCGTGCGTAACTGACTCCCAAACCCATTTTCACGAATTTTGTAGGCCAAAATCATTGTTAATAAATCAAAATGTTTTAATGATCAATCCCAAGGTGATCCGATCAAACCTCAAAAATGATTGGTGGCAACTCTATTTTCATTTTTAAAGTCGACCCTGTTTTTTTCAAAATAATGGTTTCGACAGCTTGGCGACTCCACTAGGGACAATAAGAGAGTCAAGCCGTAAAATTGATTATTTTCTATCTTGTTGTCGAAAATTGAAAATCTGACTTGAAAAATTACGATCCTTTTATTGCATTTGTTTGTGTTATTTCATATGATTGCTGTGGTTTGAGTCTCGTAGAATATTTTTGCATCATATTGCATAAGGACCATTTTGTCTTACCTCTTTTAAGTGGGAGTGAGAAGCTACTCCTTCCTGAGGTTTTTCACCTCCGTACAGGATAGTGGATCGCTTTTGGGATACATCCGTACCTATGTCTTTGTTAGATTTTATCCGTGCAGCCATAAGGAAATGTATTCCCCTAAATTGAACTCGGTCCTTATGAGCTTATAATGGGTGAGGATCGAGGAATCTGCTTGTTCGGGTACCTCAACTTTAGAACCAAACCGCATGTAGAAGACCCTAGGAGCCCACCCTAGATAGTACTACGAGAAACCCTAGCGGTTACCCAGATAGGTGCTTGATTCTCTTTCATTTGCTTTGAGTTTTGTTTTTGTATATTGTACTGACTTATTGTGTTTTTGCTATGTTTGCATGTCATTCCATATTTGAAAGAGTGTCGATTCGCGTTCGATTACTAAATTAGAGAGCTTGTCATGGAGAACGAATTTCTTGATAAAGTGGAAGATAATACGGCTATCCGTATGTGGTCAGAAAAAATGCAATTAGAGAAAGGATATAGTCTAGCCGAGGGGTACACTTCAGAATTATGGGACTACACTCGTATCAGCGTGACACAAAATAACCTTCAAGAATTAAAAGAGATATGGGATCAGTGGAATTATGAGACCAAGCAATTGTTCTACTATAATAATGGGGATTTGCCATATCTACTCAACATCAAGGTAGACGAGCATTTATTTCGGGCCCTCGCTTAGTATTGGAACCCTGCATACAGTTGCTTTACCTTTGGTAGGGTAGATTTAGTGCTCACTGTGGAAGAATATACAGCCCTACTGCGTTGTCCAAAGGTTCAAGTCGATAAAGCTTATTCTAGAGCCGCTTATGTCCTGAGCTTTTGGAAGAAATTGATGAACATTATATGAATGAGCAAACAGTGGATTACAGCTAGGATCAAGTAGAAAGGTGAGTGTAAGTGTATCCCATGGAAGAATTTGAGAGATTTGATTCTAGCGCTCCCTGATACGAAAAAGAGAGTCGATGTGTTTACTTTGAGCATCTACGGACTAATGATCTTCCTAGGGCATTAGGGTATGTAGATGGGGCAGTCTCGGATCTCTTTGATCAACTTGATAAAGGGGTCACACATGTTCTTACAATCTTGCCAAGACATTTAGATATCTGAACGCATGTAGAAGGGCTGGTGAGGGCAGATTTATAGGGTACGCGCATTTATTGTTAGCTTGGTTCCATAGTCATTTTTGGAAGGTGGACAATGTTCTTATCGGGTTTTCTCTGGGAATTACTCCCTATTAAAGGAGATAATGGCCATGCCAAGAAGAGATGACATATCAGAGGAAAATTGGATAGTGTTCCTCCAAAATCTCCAGGAAGAAGACGTCGAGTGGAGAGCTCCTTGGTTGATTCCTGACAAAATTCTTTACCGATGTGGGAGTTTTGACTGGGTCCCTTTGATTGGGACTTGAGGAGCCGTTGGGTATGCTCCTTTGCTCGTATTGAGGTAGTATAGATCAAGACAATTCATACCAGTAATGCATGGGCTAGCTCAATGTGAGTTTTTGTACAGGGGAGATAACTACAAGGAAAGGGTAAAGGATATTTCTAACGATTGGAATCAGATTCGTCAAATGAAAACGCTGGCCATATGTTCAATGATGACTCCTGAGTACAATGGATGGTGGAGTAAAAGAATTAATGAAATATCCTCAAGCCGAATTCAAGAGGCGCTCGACCGAGGGAAGAGTACTTACAAGTGATCTCGTCAGAACTAGAAATTATAAAGCAGGACTTCGAGAGGAGGAATTTGGAACTTGAAAAGAAGATAGAACAATTGGAGGACGAAATGATGCATTTTAGGTTAGATGCCGATGTTCAAAAGCTAGAGGTGAGAAATTAAGGAAAGGAAAGAATAAAATCGATGAAGATTTGGATAGTTTGAAGACGGATAGAAATTGTGTCTATTAATGAGAACCGCCAGATTGAGAAAAACATCAGAGCAATGGCGACAAGAGATCCAAGAGGAAAGAACTAAAGTCGATCGGTGGGAGAGAAAATTCCAGGAGGCTCAGGCACAGAAAGAGGCCCTAAAGAGGAGTTTGTTAGAAACCCAAAATGAAAAAAGAGAATTAAAGGCTAGAGTGACAAAACTTGAAAAATTACTTCACCAACATAGAAGTCATAATTCTATGGTTGAGTTGAGGACAAGTTTGAACAAGATTGAAGAAATGAAAGGAAAGATAGAAGAACTAGAGTCTACATTACAAAACTATGAGCTCTGGGTAGAGCTTCTTGAGGTAAGTGAGGAACGTGGGAAGGAATAGCTTCACCATTCTCAGAATCAAGTTAGGAACAAAGATTACATAATGGGTGAGGTAATGGCTCAGATTTGGGAGGTAGCCGATCATTTATAGACCTTGGCAATTCAGGCTGACATGCTAAGTGTGAAATATGAGCTAGAATCGGATCGAGGTCAAGAGTTAGCTTCGTTTCTTAGGAAAGTTAAAACTTTGAGCATTAGGGTGAAACCATATTTGTAATCCGTTTTATGTAAAGAATTTTGTTTTCTAGTAAAGTTTTCTAAATGAAATTGAATCAGAATTGACGCCTTTTGGCATTCATTTCATGCATTAGCATTGCATTACATCATATGCAATAAAACTCACGAAAGACCCTAAAATATTGGCAGTTACCCTGGAATATTGATACATGAGGAAAAACTAAAGAAATGGACCAAAGGTTTGAAAGATTAGAGCAAATGCAAATGCAGATGCAAGAGCAATTGACTAAAATTCAACAAGATATAAAAGATCAGATGCTAGAATTCCAAAGAAACATGATGAGCCAGTTAACCCAGATGCTAGCTGGAGGGTTAGAAAAAGGGAAAAGCCCTATGGTTAATTTTGGGGATGATAATGAGGATCCCGCTTATCATTCAGGCTTTACCCCAACAAACACACAAGCACAACCAAATGCATATCCACAAAGGGTGTTCATTAACATCAGACCATAATACCAGACCGGTACCTCGACACTGGTGAACTTCTCGACAGGTCCAGGTTCTAGTCCAGGGGACAATCTAATCAATCCTGTTGTCCTTGATCTAGATGATCTAGTGAAAACAAAAAAGGCGAGAGTGGGGCTCCCAAAACAATTTGAAGATCGTTACAAATGGAAAAGGTGAGAGAGGAGCTCCCAAATCGATACTTTAAAGGCCCTGAGGAGGAGGGAAAATGAGGCGAATAATGCGAGTATGTATGACAAGGGCTATTCAAAGCGATTACCGTAAGCCAGCCAAGGACGAAAACTACTAGCCATCAGGTCCCCCCAAAGCAAGATTTCAATCCAAGACCTAGCCCAGAAATACTCCGGTTCACGCCCATCCCAATCACGTATGGGGAGTTGTACCAAATTTTGTTTGATGCACATATAGTATCCCCTTTCTACCTAAAACCTATGCAGCCTCTGTTCTCCAAATGGTACGATGTGAATGCCCAATGCGAATACCACGCAGGAATCACAGGACACTCGATCGAGAACTACACCGATTTCAAGAAGATAATTGAAAGACTCATCAAAATGGGTATTGTGAAATTCGATGATCCATTTGGTGCAGAAAATTTGTTACCCAACCATTCTGGCAAAGGGGTAAACACGATAATCGAGAATATAGGGAAGAGAATCAAGATGAATATAGCAGAAGTGAAAACCCCAATAAGATAGGTTTGTAAGAAAATGGTAGAAAGTGGATTAATGACACAGGATTTAGGGGAGAAACCCGGAGAAGCATGGAACTACTATGGATTCTATGATGAAGAGGGTCACGTGATTTAAAAGTGCAATGAATTCAGAGCCTTGGTGCAAGGCTTGATGGATAATAAGGAACTAAAATTCTATGAATATACTGAAGGCCTATATGGCATGTTCAGAAATGGGAGCATCAATGCTATATCCAAAGAAGGAATTGGAAGAGAAAACTTATCAGACATTCGCCGTTATGAGCCTGAGAATGTTTTAAACAATGGGACTGTGGAAGAGATCCCTGTATTTTTTAGAGCTAATTTAAAGTAATATTTAAAGCACGCTTGTTGCTTTAAGCCTAGAAGCAATAAGAATCCTTTTGTGAAATAGGCTCATGTCCAACATCTTTATTTCAATAAAAAATGCATTTTTGTGTCTCACTTTGAGCATATATTCTTTTATTCCTTTATTTCATTCATGTTCATACCACATAAATAATTATTCTTAGATTCATTTGTTCCTTGAATATTCCTTCATACCTACAACTTGTCCCTAGATATCAACGACATGAGCGACGCTGCTACTAACTCAAAATCTACTTTTGAGCAAAATACGTGTCTAGAAAGATCTCAGGACTTTGATGATGACTGAGACTGTATCTTATTTCCTGATTTGTTATAGATAGTAGAACAAGATGAGAAACAAATCCTACCTTATAAAGAATCAGTGGAATCGATGGCCTTTCTATATGTGGGGCATGGATGTTAGTGGGCCGATCATACTGAAAGCTTCAAACAAGTATCGACTCATCTTTGTGGTCGTCGATTACTTCACCAAGTGGGCGGAAGCTACTTCATATGCCGATGTCACAAAGACGATAGTTAGCAAATTCTATGTTGGTATGGAATTCCAAAAGGATCATATCTGACGATGCATTAAATTTAAACAACAACGTGACGTTAGAAGTTTGCAGTCTGTTCAAGATTAAACACCGTATCACACCAAAACAAATGGTAAAAAAAATGAATGGTAAAGAAGGCCTTCTCTGTTCAAGAGCTTGCCTAATCCTGCGAATTCAGATTCAATCAAGAAATACGTCATTTTTAAAAAAAAAATAAAAGAAAAGAAAAATGAGAGGCCAAGGTGAAAACCCGCAAAGGGCGCATTGAGACCAAAGGGGTTTTGAATTGAAAACCCGTAAAGGATAATTCAAATTTTGATAAAAAATAGAGCATGCGGTAGTCTCGCTTTCTCCAAATTAACAAGAAGGAGAGATGTTACGTCTTAGGGCATTGATAGAGTACTCTAGATTCCCTAAACACATATTGAGCTCAAAATAGTCCTCAAGAAGTTCGTACAGAGAAGCTCAGGCTACGATATCTGGGGCACCTATTTTTTTCCCCTCACCTATTTTGTATTCCAGCAATGTTTGCTTTCTTTAATTAACCTATTCTTTTTTGATTTTGTTCCTGATAAATTTTAGTTCTGTCCATCATTATGATCATTTTCAAGCATTTTGCATTGAAATAACGATTAATAGACTAATAATACTTTCACAAAAGAAGTTCTGCATATTACTTTGAGAGCTTCTAAATAGTACAAGAACTTGAAACATGACTATTATTTAGAACTCACCAAACCTAAGGGTTGGAAATATTTGAGAAAGAAGAGTCTAAATTGTGACTATTTCTTCAAATTTTCTGTCAAGGATATCAGCTAAACAAGAAGACAGGATAATACGTTAATGATACAACCTTGATGAACAGCGAGCAATGAAAACCTAAGCATTAGAAAGGGATCATTCTCGCAAAATGATGTTCTGCATTCATGCAAATATTATTCATACATATCCAATTAGGAGCATTAGATTCATCCTGATCATGAAGTCCTAATCATTTGACATAAGCATAGGCCCATGAAATCGATTCTACACGTCATGTCCCCCAGAGGACGGTGTAGTAAGATTGGTGAATCCACAAATCTCACCTCCCTGAAGTAGCAGTGGAGCAGATTGAAGTTGTAGATCTTATCTCCTTGAAGTTGCAGTGGTGTAGATCGAAGATGGCGGATTTTATCTTCCTGAAGTTGTAGTGGAGCAGATTGAAGCCACCAGCCTTATCTCCCTAAAGTTGTAGCAGAGCAGACTAAAGACAGCAAATCGTATTTTCATGACGTTGCAGTGGAATAGATTAAAGCTACAAATTATGGCAGATCTTATCTTCCTAAAGTTGCAGTAGAGCAGATTGAAGCCACCAGCCTTATCTCCTTGAAGTTGCAACAGAGCAGACTGAAGACAGCTAATCATATTTCCCTGACGTTGCAGTGGAGCAGATTAAAGCTACAAATTATGGTGGATCTTATCTTCCTGAAGTTGCAGTGGAGCAGATTGAAGCCACCACCCTTATCTCCCTGAAGTTGCAGCGGAGCAAACTGAAGACAACGAATCTTATTTCCCTGAAGAAGCAGTGGAATAGATTGAAGCTACAAATTATGGCAGATCTTATCTTCTTGAAGTTATTGTGGAGCAGATTGAAGCCACTAGCCTTATCTCCTTTAAGTTGCAGCGGAGCAGAATAAAGATAGCGAATTATATTTCCCTGATGTTGTAGTGGAACAGATTAAAACTACAAATTATGGCGGACCTTATCTCCTTAAAGTTGCAGTGGAGTAGACTGAAAACAACAAATCGTATTTCCCTAAAGATGCAGTGGAATAGATTGAAGCTACAAATTATGGCGGATCTTATCTTCCTGAAGTTGCAGTGGAGTAGATTGAAGCCATGAGTTATAAACCTTATCCCCCTAAGGTTGCGGTGAAGCAGTTACGGTGGAGTAGATTCAAGCTACAAGTCTTATCTCCCTGAAGTTGTAGTGGAGCGGATCGAAGCACCAATTCCTATACCTTTGAAGTTGTAGTGGGTTAGAGCAAGGCTACTTGAAGGATAGAAGCACCAAAGAAGTCAAGGCTCAGCAAAACTAGGCAAAATTGACCCTTTAAAAGTCTTTGCTTTGTTCCCATTACACGACAACAAGAAAAGAGGGGTAGCTGTAATAGGCCAATTTTGGCCTGGCCTAGTTTATAAAATAAACCTAGAAAATAAACGTAAATTAACAGTCCAAAATTATAAGATACAAGCCCAATTACCAAACAAAGTTCAAAGCCCAAAATTAACCCAATCCAATTACAAACCCTAGCCTAACAAGCCCATGACAGAAAAAACATAAAACAAACACTAAGAAACCCTAAGTTTTCCTCTTCAGCCGCTGCACGCCTCCTTACACTGCCCCTCGTGCCTCCACGTCCTCACCCATACCTGCAGAGAGGACAAACAAGCACAACAGACACAGAGGCAAAAAAAGGAAATCGTAGCAAAAACAAAAAAAAAATGGGGAATGAAATGTATTTTTTTCTTTTCCTTTTCGGCTATTAAAAGCCAACACACACAAGTTGTATTTTGAAACACAGAATCAATACAAAGAAACGAATTAAAATTTGAAGGTGATTTTTTTATTTCGCTTCAAGTTTTTATCTTTCATTTTTTTTACATTTTTTTATACGAACATAATAAAGAGAAAAGGGAAAGAAAGGCTTACCTGAGTCATTCGACACTGTCACTGGCGAATGTCATCGGTGCCGGAACACCTCAGACTCATTAAGGGTCGGACAAGGGTTCGAAATGTGTCGAGGGCTCCTTTTGTTTTTGTTTTTTCTTCTCTTAATTTTAAAATGAATAAGGGATTTTGGTTTTAAAAGGGATCGAAAAAGAAAAAAAGGAGTTTTTTTCATCTTCGGCCACCGTTTAAGGTGGGGCTACGTCGAGATCACGATGGAACCCTAGGCCGGAGCCATGGCCAGATGGGGTCGAATGCAGTGCAGAAAAGGGACCCTTTCGTTCTTTTTTTTTTTAAAAACTGGTTAAAAGTGTTTTTTTAAAAACATTTTCGGCTTTAAATAGGGTGGTGAAACGGCGTCGTTTCACTCAGACGTTTTAACGTTGAAACGGCGTCGTTTTGGGGGGAAATCGAGACCTGACCCGATTAGACCTCAGGATCCGCATGTTTTTAAGCAATAGTCTTATTGTGCTTTTGGTCCCTCCGCATTTTCTATCTTTTTAATATAGTTTATTTTCATTTTCAATTTTTACCCTATAATTTTTCTTCCGTTTTAATTTGGTCCTGCGCAAAGTGAAGCGTTTTGGAGGGCGCGTATATTTTCCCTTTTAGTCCCGCTTGTTATTCGCGTGTTCAGATAAATCCTTACCGTTTTATATTCATCACAGATTAGCCCTAAATTTTGGTTTTAAGTTCAATTTAGTCCTTTTTTATTTATTTTTGGTTATTGTTTCCATTTTATTAATTATTTTTAAAATTATTTTATTATTAATATTTATTATTATTATTATTAACATATTTTTATTATTACCATTTATTATTATTAACATATTTTTATTATTCATGTATTATTATTAATTAACTTTGTTATTATTACTATTATTTCCTTAAGATTTATCTACTTAGTATTTTTAAATACATTTATTTATTTCATCATTTCATTACTTATTTATTTATTTTCCTCCATATAGTTTTAAAATTTCAGATTTTTTTAATGTCATCATCATTATCATCGATATTATGATTTTTCAATTTGTGTTTCACTATGCTTGTTTATTTATTTGTTTAGTATTAATTCTTTGGTTCTAAATTTTTAGCTTTTTCTTTTATTATTATTATTATTATTATTATTATTATTATCATTATCATTATTATTATTATTATTATTATTATTATTTTTTTTCATCTATTTTGGGCTCGTTTATTTTACTTTCGTCCTTTATATTGTCATGCATTAACATATTTATTATTTAAGATTCGCATAAGCACCGTAATTTATTTTACATATTACTACAAAACCACATTACATTTTACCCGATACATTAAATTTTGTTTTAAAATAAGCAATATTTCGCATTAAAAAAAAAACGAAAGGTCGTTTCCTAACTTACGGGGTTGCGATCTTCTTGATAAATCGAATAAACGAATTTTTAAAGTATAATATTTTTAATTATTCTCGGGAAGTCAAAAATGTTGTGTCCTAACTCACTGGATGTGACATTTTGTTATCTCGAGGTAAGGATTTCTAAAAATAAAAGTAATATTCTGCATTTGGAATTTTGAGAAATTGTGCCCTAACTTCTTGGTTTCGATTTTTCATTTGACCCAAATAACCGAATATCCTTCTTAAACTTAAATGCATGTGTTTTAAAAGTCAAAAGACAAGCTTAGTTTCGAGGATTTAAAATGTCGTATCCTAACTCACTGGGCGTGACATTTTATTTCTTCGAAATAAGAGTGTCTTAGCATCCAATTTAATTTATTCAAGTTTTCCTTTTAAATAGAGAGGATCGTATTTTAAACATTTTCAAATTTTCGACATTAAGACGTTAATTAATCAATTAGGCACCAATTTTGGGCGTTACGAGGGTGCTAATCCTTCCTCGTTCGTAACCCACTCCCGAACCCATTTTCTTGAATTTTGTAGGCCAAAATCATTGTTAGTAAATCATAATGTTTTAATGATCAATCCCAAGGTGATCCGATCACACCTCAAAAAGGATTGGTGGCGACTCCATTTTCGTTTTTAAAGTCGACCCTATTTTTTTGAAAAAATGTTTCGACAATTGCAAGATATATTTTGTTAGAGTTAAATGTTGTATAAAGTTTTGTCTTTAATTTTTAGGAATTAAGTGTAGCCTTTAATTTTATGTTGTTAGTTAAAAAAAGTAAGCAATCCCACATTATCTAGGAACAAACTACAAATAAATTATGAGTCTATATAGATCCATATCCCCAATCGCTTAAGAAAATAAGGGAAATGAGACTTGGGGTCTATATAAAGATCTATTTTGTAAGTTTTATTTTCATAAGAGGTGGGACCAAAAAAATTTAAAAAAGATATTGGGGCAGAAAGCGCTTCTAGTTGGAAGCATTTTTCTATCAATACGCTAAAAATGCTTCTAGCTGGAAGTGTTTTCATTATGTAAACCTAGTCCCATAATTTTTAAAAAATAGCCTAATCCAATAATTTTTTTTTTTTAAAATGGCACTTTTGGAAAACTTGCTCTATTTTTTGGCCTCCACATTTCAAAATCAATGAAGTTTATTTGCTTAAACATTATTTCTAGGAATTGTGTCATTTTAACTTTCTTTTCTCCTTTTCATATATTTGATGGTTCTTCATGCATTGCTAACTCCTTTATTTTTGAGGGAAGGGAAGAGAAAATGAATTATTTGGATGAACAAAATAATGCACCAATGGCTTCACTAATTTAATTTTTCTCTTCTATATGATAATGTACCCAAATTATTGTTTTGGTTTGCACTGTAGAGTACCATGTAGATTTGGAATGTGCAAAACACCTGTGAAGGTAATGGTCTCTCAGTTGATTGCCAATGAACTTTTTTCCACATATGTAGTTAAGATCTTTCTATATCCAGGGGCTGTTCCCAATACTATCATCAACAAAAGGTCTCTTCCAAGGTATACCAAATTGCTGAAGTTATATAACACCTTGCATTTGCATGAACCCCTTCCCCTCTTCAAAATCTAAAATGTTTAAATAGTCCTTAAACTAGAGTTATATATTTATGCAAAAATATAATTGCAGAACTATTTCGTTTCAGAGCTCAATGCAATGTATCAACTTACATGCAAATGCATGGTGGTTTTTATGGTGACAAGGCGACAGAGAGAGTACGATAGAGATGGGGGAGCAAGGGATGGGTGGCAATGATGATTAGTGGTTCATAAGGTGAGTGTTGGGAGGTGATGAGAACTGGTGGTTATTATGCTATAAATAAACCAAAAAAATATTTTGGACTAATTATAGAGAGGTCTTTGACTTTACACAAAAGTTAAAAAATGCCACATTAGTAATCCATTAGTGGATTGATGAATTATCTTAATTAGAATAAGTAAAATGACCAAAAAAAAAAGATTTAGACTTGTCAAAATAGAAATGATGCTATTTTAGAGTGTGTTAAGTATGACTCTTATTTCAGTCAAATTTGAGAAATAATCTTCCAGTTAAACTCTGTTTATTTGTTTTAATCAAACTCTAATTAGTCTAGATTATTTTATTATTACTTGACCTATGAATTTAGCCTATAAATAGGCTCTTTTACAATATTAGAAAATACACCCATTAGATATTAGAACTCATAACACATTTAGAGAAGTTTGTGTTTACATTTTGAGGGTTCTTTGTTTTCGAGGTTTAGTTTTTATCTCCATCTTTTATACTCTTCGTTCTTTTGCCATTATAGTAAAATTATCTTTTCCTGTGGTTTTTTATCCTCTTTGGAGGGGTTTTCTCATGTTAAATTTGTGTGTTCAATTTCTCAAATTCTTCCGTTATTTTTACTTGTTCGTTGCTTAATCGGGTTGATCCCTAATAAGTGGTATCAGAGCTAGTTCAATTTTTTGTAGATTAACCCGTTCAGAGATGACATCAATATGGTTTGAAATTGAAAAGTTCGATGGTGTCACGAATTTCAATCTATGGCAAGTTTGAATATGGCAGTTGTAGTTCAAACCAGCTTGAAAAAGGTTGTTACCGGGAAAAAGTCTGAGAATCTAAATCAAACAGAATGAGAAGAGCTTAATGAAAAGACCTTGTCTACAATTTAGTTGTGCCTCATGAATATGGTATTGTAGAAGGTATTGATGGATAAGACCTTATCCATCTTGTGGAAAATGTTAGAAACTTTTTATGCGACTAAGTCTCTAGCTAACCGTTTAGTGTTGAAAAAACATCTATTTACGTTCCGAATGAACGAAAGTGAGCTTCTTAGAGATCACATAAGTCAATTCATTACTCTTTTAAATGATTTAAAGAACATTGAGGTTCAGATTGATGATAAAGATCAGCTATGCTATTATTGTGGTTTTTACCCTTTTCATGCAAATCTTTCAGGGAGACCCTGATTTATGGCAGAGACAAACTCTCGTTCAAAGATGTGAAGGGTCATTTGTTGAGTAGAGACAAACTCGACAACAAGTTTGGTTCGAATAGCAAGGCAGATAGGCAAGCTTTTGCTTTGGTAGCATCAAAGAAGCGAGACAAAAGGTGTCGCTATTATAAAAAGTTAGGTCACATCAATGCAGATTGTTATAAACTACGAAATAAAAGAGCTACTGAGAGTAACGAGGAAGATGTAGCTGGTGCTAATTTGGCCGATGAAAGTGGTGATGAATTCTTGTTAGTGTCAATGAGATATAACTCCAAGCTTACGTCCGAGTGGATCCTAGATTTGGGATGTTCTTTCTATATATGTCCCAATAGAGAATGGTTCTCCACATACAATTCGGTTGAAGGTGTAGTTGAACACATGAGAAATGATTCATCCAGTAAGGTAATTGGTATTGATACTGTTAAAATTAGAATGCTCGATGGGACGATTAGGACAGTCTCAAATGTCAGATATGTACCTGATTTACAAAAGAATCTCATCTCCTTGAGTATTTTACACTCGAAAGGATGCAGAATCAACATCGAGTCAAGTGACATTAAGGTATCTTGTGGAGCTCTTGTTTTGTTAAAAGGTAAAAGTGTAACACCCTAAACCCGGCCTAGAAGTTTAGACCGAATCCGGATGTTACATTGATCACCGAAGTGATCGTAGGTAAACTTTCACAAAACAAGTTTACATGTTGAAAGGTATTATTTAATCGTTTAAAATCTAGTCCGAAAAATTGTAGTTAATATATATATATATAAACGGAATAAAACAAATAAACTTAAAACGGAGTTTGTACCACAGTTTTATAAAACCTCACATTTCAAAACTGAATAACAAGGTAGAAACTGAAAACACAAACTAATAGTTTATTTCCCACTAAGACTATCCGAGACCTCCGCATACCGAGCCCAGTGCTAGAAACAGGAAAGGTACTTAAAATGGAAGCACTAAGAGGGGGTGAGCTACTCGAGCTCAGTGTGAGTCCGAATCAAGACTTAAGGCAATATATCATAATTTAATTTAGCGATGTAACAGACTTACATAAATGAGCAGAAATAGATACCAAACGAGGGCCTAACACCCCCACACACAATCAAAATAGAGCACACCAAGTACACAGAACACTTACACACAAGTTGTTCAGACAACAAAATATAGACAAATATTTGTACACCTAGAACACACAGAAATATGCATATCAAATGCAGTGAGAAAATATAACCCACCCACCCATCCAGCCAACACACCTCTTCGTTCCCCGATCACACCTCATAAGAGCTGTTAAAGCTCATCCAACCAATCACACCAATTAGGACCTCGGAAGGCCCATCCAACCCTACACACCACATATGTGGACTATGCCACTCAGATAATAATCTGCAGCGAGCTAAGCGTAAGTCTTTATCTTGTGCAATCTGATGAACCATTGTACAAGTGAGTGGTCATTAAATCGCCAAATCGGATAACAAGATGCGTCTGAGTGACGTACGTGCGATAGTGCAATGCAATAATCCGCTATACCGACATGTTATAGTTAAACTGCCAGATCAAAAAATAATGCGTAGCAAAGCTGACGAATGTGCAGTACATTGTGATAAATCTCTGTACGTATAAGTTGCAGTAGAACTACTAGATTAGATCAGAATCAGTTATAAATCACTATACGTATAAGTTGCAGTAGAACTACTAGATTAGATCAGAATCAGTCTCCCTTCTCTTCACAACCCAACCCAAAATAGTTTATGCAAATACATGTATGCATACAATCTCACAAAAGAGTGACACAGTATCAGATATTCAAATAGAATAGATATGCACACACAACTAACAGAACGGACTCAGTTTCAAACATCTCACATGATAGTTATAGATACACTCAAGTCAAAGCCCAGATCATAATTCTTAGCCACCCTGACTAAAGATCAGCCAAGGAAAAACACATAGACAAATGCTCAGATCCAAAACACATAGAATCATAATAAATGTCTTAGAGCCACACACCCATGTGCTCTGGCCGTGTGGGAGGTCAAAAGCCTATGTAAAAAGGGGTACACGACTGTATGACTATGGCACACGTCCGTGTTAAGAGAGGCACATGGCCGTGTGACTGAAGCATATGCTCGTGTGGACTGGGGATAAGGCCGTGGGAGCAGGCCGTGCAACTCTCTATCCATTTATGCTAAATTTGAGTATAGGGCTGACACGGCCATGTGAGGGTCTCACACGCCCGTGTGCCCACCAGACACGGTCATGTGTCCCAAAACACATACTTGTGTGGAATCCCTAAATCTCCAAATTAGCCACACGATTGTGTGGCATCAAAGCACTCAAACCCTATTCCCTAAACTCATACGCCTGTGTGCCTGAGGGACACGACCGTATGAGAAACGATAAAATTCCAAATCAGCCACACGTCCGTGTGGCACCAAAATTGGCCAAAAACCCTAATTCCCAAATGCACACGGCTGTATGAATTGTCACAAGCCCGTGTGGGAACCTCAGTGGCCATGAAACCTCCTTTGAACAACTTGCAAATTGTGATTTTCCACCCCCATACACACCTTAACCTTCAATAAATCTCATCCATACCATAGTAACCCAAATTCAAAGCAATTTAATAACAAAACAATGATACGTTTACATCATTATCAAAACCCACACTCACGAACTCCCCAATTCCATCGCATGTCGACACAAAACTAAACAATTCACAGTCAAAGTTGAAAGTTTCGAACCCACACCTGTTGATAATCCAAAACGTCCCGATGTCGACTCGATGACAAAGAACAACGAAGTTCTATCGTAACTTCCATGCCATCGATTCCAAAAAGAAAGAAAACAAAAGCAAATAAGAAGAGAGGAAATAAAACATGGAAAATAAAAGCAAATAAGAAGAGAGGAAATAAAACATGGAAAAGAAAAGTCCAAAAAAATAATACAAATAAAATAAAATACCAATTAAAAATAAGTTAATAATTAAACAACCATATATTAAATTATCACAAAACAAAAATATTCCTCCAAAAAGTTCACACTAGGAACCAGAGGTTCGCTAACACTCACTGCACCACTAGACCAACAAGCCCATTTTGTCACTTACATGCAAGACTAACCACAAAAGCGCACCTTCCTCTCAGACCCTAACCATTGGCATCAGAACTTCTAACTCCCAAAATTTGGAGTGTTAGAACTCACCCCTCCTTAAAGAAATTTCGTCCCCGAAATTTCCAACTAACAGAACAGTGGTATAACACAAGCTACACCACCACGCTCTCGCTGTGCACTCTAACTCCAGCAACACCAAATCGAACTTAAGACCTTATACACACACTCAGAACACTTAAATACTAAAGTAGATACACATTTGTCCTATCACACACCATTTCAATATTCTAAGCAAAATATCGAAACATTCACAGTCATACATTCTCACTATCGTCGAGGACACTCCTAGATCTGATGCTCAGTGGACCTATAACACCCCAAACCCAGCCTAGAAGTTGGGTCTAAATTTGGTGTGTCACATTGAAGTATTTTTTGAAAACCATGTTTTCATTGAAACTTTCTTGTTTACATCTCTTTACCATTTAAAAACCTCGGATTTCGTTGATTACTAACAAAGCACAATTTGCTCAAAGCCATTCCCTTGCCAAAATATTATTATTTTTAAAACCTTGTTTGTTTCGGAAGTCTGACTTAAAAAGTTACGGAAACGTGATATTTTGAAAACAATAGTTATTATTTTAAAACCCGTGTTCAAAAGACTAGTAGTTTGTAATTAAAAGAAGTACCAAATAAAAGTTAAAAGAAAATCCCAATGGCCTTATTACAAAAATTATTAACCCAATAATTAAAATAAATAAAATATAAAGTCGCTAAGTTCAACTTTAAAGCATGTCGGTCGTGTGGCCACCTCTGAATCCCTCGCAGCTCCAAATCCTTCAAGTCTGGGGATTACCTGCACAGTTAGGACAAAGGGTGAGTTACAAGAACTCAGTGTGTAATCCCCTATTACGGTCACAGGCTGGGCCTGAGCTTGAGCCCATACGGTATCAGTCTGGGCCTAAGCCCTATTCGGTAACAATCTGGGCCTAAGCCCTATTTGGTAACAATTTTTGCCTAAGCCTTATTCGGTAACAATCTGGTCCTAAGCCCTATTCAGTAACAATTTGAGCCTAAGGCCCAAAATCATATCAATGCAATGGACACATACCCAACACATTCCAACCAAACTCTCCAACCGTACCAACCAATCTCTCCATGTGGGGGCCATGTCAACCCACCCAGCCAAACTCTCCATTAGTACAACCATGTTGCTAATAACGGTATACATGACTGAGCCACTAAAATAAGAATATGTGGCGATGCCACTATAACATTGTGTGGCGATACCACTATAACGATTTGTGGCGATGCCACTATAATGGTACTTCTTCCAAATCAACAACCCAACCCAATGCAATATGTCATGTATGTCATACTCAATCATTACACGTAAATGCAAAATGGCCATGCTCAGTAATAGACATTTAAACATAATTTAAAGGCATACCAGTTATACAACCACCATCAAGACGGTTAAAACTCAGTCATACAATCCCAGTCAAATTAGTCTAACTCATAATCTAAGTCAGTCATCTACCCGCAAGGCAATACAGTCATTTTACCCTATAAGGGTATTTCGATAAATTCTATACTTTAGGGGTATTTCGATAATCCTACCCTTCAGGGGTATTTCGATAATTCTACTCTACAGGGGTGTTTTGGTAACTTTACCCATAAAAGGTATTTTGGTAACTTTACCCATAGAGGGTATTTCGGTAACTTTACCCATAGATGGTATTTTGGTAACTTTATCTCTATCACGGCCTTTTCGAAGGCCTACTATCGCCTCGAGCGACACTGATACCCTTTTGATCGAAACGGTACAATTGGGCCCAAGCCCAATTTTTAGCCCAAGTAGGTCCACACACTCGCATGGCCCAGTCAGCCCATTTCTACGATTCTGTGAACCTCGCAGCCACATCTATTATCCGGCACTTACAATAGATTTTGCCCCTATGGGCCCATTAGCCTATTGGGCCCACTTAGCCCACTTCGGCTCAACAAGGCCTATTATAGCCTCAGTCCCATGAGAGAGTTCGTGACACTCCCAACAGTCTATCGCCAACACTTGTGGCTCGATTTATCTCTACGAGCGCTCGTACGCTCGAGTGATCTCAGATTCTGATATTTTGACTTTTTGGTATTTTTAATTTTAGTCGATTCACAGAACATCGCATTAACAGAAAAAACAGAGGTGTAAGATTATACACGTTATCACGTAGAGTACTAAATAATCACAAGCACCTTCACCTGTACAAAACATAACACCCATTTAACTCAATTAGCATAAGAATTGGGAGATCTCAATTCTAAACACCTAACCATGAGATTTACTATCACATACCTTTACTAGAACGATCAAATGCGATTTGCCAAGTTAAACAAAAGTTTGATGCCGACGTTCTTCTGCATCCAGGCAGAAAGTCCTGAACTGTTGACACCCTACACCGCTTAAACTTGGAGTGGAGGCTATGTGCATAGTCTCGGCTGGCACCTTTGCCGTCCCCTATGGCTAGAATCCTCTTTGCTCATCAAGAACACGATCTTATAGAACCGCAGTCAACACGAATGCTTAAATCACAACCAAAAAGTAACCAATAACCCTAACAGGAAGCAACGAGATAACGACGCCATTGGGCCTAAGGCCCATTCTTAACCTAAATGGGCCCACACACTCGTGTGGCCCATTTATCCCAAATCTAGCCATAGATATGAGATTCACATAGTCCAATACAATATCTACTACACAATCATACAATATATTTATATAGGCCCACGAGCCCATTGGCCCCACATGGCCCCTTTTGGCCTATCGTGGCCCAAACAGCCTAAACCCTTAAGAATACTCAAGATGGCCTCAACTATTGCGTCGAAGCTCCCACACGTGCATTCGTATGCTCGTGTGGCTACCATCGCCGCGATTGACATTTTGAGATTTGCTGCTCTACAGCGAGAGTAGTGCGAAATACATATTTTCAGCTTATTAGTCATTAAAAAATAGAGCAGTGCATACGATTACATACCTTATAGGAATCTAAAGCTAATCCGCGCTCCGAACACTCCTATACCCAAACACCAACCAAGGTATGCTAACTCTCCTTATAGATTTCTCTATTTAAAGCCAGGTTCTCACCTTCACTCATGCTAGCTTTTCGATGTGGGATCCCTCCTTCAGTAGAGTTTAATTCCAATACATCCACCTATAGCCCCAACTTAGCAAAATAAATATCCCTTTTTGCTTGCAATGGGATTCAAACCCTTGCCCTCTCCTATGCTCCAAACGCTACATGCCACTACAACACAAGCTCATTTTGTGACTTAAAATATGCGCAACTAAATATAAACCTATGGGCTAAAGTCTAAGTTCATTTAAAAAGAAATCAAAATGAATTTCAAGCGCTAAGACTTGAACCTTGGACCCTTTGCTTCCTCTATGGCGTCACTTCCTTCTCTCCCATGTGGCGTCATTTGCTACTAGACCACAACTCCTTTTGTGTCATTTTTCTCCATATTTTATTCTTAAAGCCTACTTACTAACTCCCATGGTTTTATTTACCTAAAACGAAAATTTTTCCTAAAGCCCAGGTTTGATCTCGGGACTTTATGGAAGCCCCTAACCTTCCAAAATCACTCACCTAATAGGTCCAACTTATATTTCTGCCGTTCGCTTGTTCTCAAAAATTTTTAAACACTCCCCTGCCCAAGGCCTAATAGGCCCAATTCTATTAGGTCCAAAAATTGAGGCGTTACAATTCTACCCTCCTTAAAGAAATTTCGTCCTCAAAATTTCTAACTATAGTAACAGTAGCAAATCCTAACCTACCACAGTACGCTCACGCTGCGCACTCTGATCTTAATAACACTAATACAATTTTAACTTAATCTTGAAACCTCTTACACACAAAAAACATCTAACCACATAAGCAAATTGATATTTATCACAGATACATATAATTTCTATATTCGAACATCACATCTAAACAAAGCACACACAAAATAAATACCAAAAATACAATCCAATATCTAAAGAAACCACCGTATTTCTAACTCACTGTATTTTAATTTCTAAACACACAAAAGTATTCAAAAAACTTACGGGCGGAGATTCGGTGTGCCACACTTATAGAAAAATGGTCAACACAACATTTCAGAACTTCAAATCTTTTCAAGGTTTTTTTTGAAACTACACTTTCAGAAATTCAATTTTGAAAACTCATTCCACAGTTGAGTTTTGCAACTTGGCTCTGATACTACTAAATGTAATACCCCAAACTCGGCCTAGAAGTTAGGCCCAGATCTGGCGCGTCATATTGAAGTATTTTTTGAAAACCATGTTTTCATTGAAACCCTTCTTATTTAAATCTTTTTACCATTTAAAAACCTCGAATTTCATTGCTTACTAACAAAATAAAATTTTCTCAAAGTCATTCCCTTGCCAAAATATTATTATTTTTAAAACCTTGTTTGTTACGAAAGTCTGACTTAAATAGTTGCGAAAACGTGATATTTTGAAAACAATAGTTATTATTTTAAAACCCATGTTTAAAAGACTAGCAGTTTGTAATTAAAAGAAGTACCAAATAAAATTTAAAAGAAAATCCCAATGGCCTTATTACAAAATTATTAACCCAATAATTAAAATAAAGTAAATATAAAGTCGCTAAATTCAGCTTTAAAGCATGTCAGTTGTAACACCCCAAACCCCGTCAGCACACCACGATCGAATCTGGTATGTTACGAGGTGAAAATAATTTTAAAGAAACGAGTTACCGGTTAAATTTGATTGAAAACTCTTTATCATTTTAGAGTATAAAAATCAGTAGATAACTATTACAATCGAGTGAGTTGAGCGTGGACAAGTTCAAATCTTTTGTTCTTGAAGTTGTTAAAAGAAATTCAAGTTTAAGAAAACATCCAAGTTACCTTTGTTGTCATCTTGTGAATTTTGTTACCTGATGGTAACGTTTAAAAACCTGAAGGAGTTATAGTTTTGAAAACATTTCTTTTTACCGATTAATTTAACAAGTCCATATATCCAACATAGGTATAATATAATCAAAATAAAAGCAAATAATAAAAACCTAAAATAATACTTAGCGGCCTTATTACAAATCCCAAAACCGAATTTAAAGAGAATTAATAAAATTGAAGTAGAACTAAAAGGAATCAAAACCCAATCGAACATGCATGGCCGCCTCGAGTCCTCCCCGGCTCCGTATCGCAATCTACGCCTCATCTGCAAAATATAAGGGAAGGGGTGAGTCACTAAGACTCAGTGTGTAAATCCCCACCCGATAGTGCACGTACTTACATAGATCATTAGCAAATCATGCAAATCATGCAACCCATAACCTACCCATCCAATCTCCTTCAACTACCCCGTGTGGTCAAAACCACTGGTGGTCAAAACCACTGGTGGTCAAAACCACTGGTGACCGTAGTCACAAATATATATGACGGTGTGGTCAAAACCACTGATGACCGAAGTCACAAATCAAGTGATGGGGCCAACCCATCGTGTGGTCAAAACCACTGATGACAATCCCGTAATCAACATGTGGGGCCAACCCACTGTGGTACCAAACCACTGGGATGAGTCACAATATTCATATGTGGTCAAAACCACTGGTGGTCAAAACCACTGGGACTTAGTCACAAAATATAATATCAAGACGGAGCCAACCCGTCGTGTGGTCAAAACCATTGGTGACAGTCCAAATATTTCTTCCCACTCCTCTCATCAATCCCATCATCATGTCCATATCATACGTGTCATAATATCATGTATCATGCAATAACGCATAGCATAGCTTATATCAATATCATGATGATGTATATCAAAAATCACATAACAGGGGACTTACCCGGAATCCAAGCTCATACCCACAAGGCATAATCACCGATTTCATTGGCTATAACAATAACATAATAGGCATATTATATTAATAAAGTGTGTAAGCATTACACACCTAACTATATGTAGATCTAATGCTAAATCCCGAAACTACACGATACTACGAGATCCCGAAACGTATGCCCTCACTGTACCTACAATCGGCCAACATCACCCTTTAGATCTGAAGCCATTCGGCTTACTCACAAAATCCCGAAATTATGTCGCAAGAAGGTAGTACTTACCTTAATGCCGATTTGTTTTCCAACCAAATCTTGAAGCTACGTAATGATCCCCCTTACAATCGGCCAGACACTAGAACACACAAATAGTTAGCCTTCGACCTTTGAACGAATAAGGAATAGATCTAAACATTGAACCCTTACCTGGATCAAAATCGAAACCCAAAGATCCACTGCATTAGACTGCACTTCTCCCTACAATCGGCCTTAACACATCATTATGAATCATAGGGCCATTCGGCCATGGCATAAATCCCAAAACCAAGAAGTTGTCTCATCCTTACCTTACAACTGATTCGACCTCTATTCACCAAGGATCGGCACACCCTAAATGAACATGAATAGAGTTTCAATACTTAAATCTAAAATGGAAAAAGGATAAAAGAGAAGTGAGTTTCGGTCACCACACAAATCGATCAAGAAAAGAAAAAGATATTACTTACCAAGAGATTCGGCCACAACCCCAAATGAAAGAATTAGATTCGGCTTTGAAGGTGCTTAAGATGAAGGGTAAGTGCAATGGAGGAGAAAAGATCCGGCAAAGGGTGATTGAGAGGGGTTCCAGCACAAAAGGTTTTGAAAGAGTGAAGAAGATACCGAATGGAAAATAAGAAAGTTGATTTCAGCTAGAGCAAAATAGGAAGGACAAAAGGTGAATAGAGATGGTGGATTTGGCAATATAGGCTAACAATGAATGACCCACAAGGTAAAGAAAAGAAGGGAGGGTATTGAGTTTCAGCTTTGTGCAAGAATGAGAAGAAGTAAAAGAGAGAGAGAGATAGGGGAGAGGAAGATTTGGCCAAGCAATTTGAGAAGGGAAAAAAAAGAAATCAAATTAAAGAGCTTAGAGGGACATTCGGCTACACCAAAAGCTCCCCAAAACCGATAGCCCCCCTTGCCCACAGTCCACCATTCGGCCAACTCTTCCCAAATGAGTTTGATAAGATTCAAGCTCCTAACTTTCCTCACCTTCATCTATCCAATTCAAATCTGATGATCACATCCTCATCCATTCAAGAGTGTCCCTCCTGAGTACTCCTCCTTCTTTCTTGTGGCGTCAAAATATTAAGCGAAAGTGAGATTTTTGCTACTCGAACCAAGGTCCTCCTTACCCCCTTGTGGCGTCACCTCCCTTGTGACTTGAGTAGCGCCTCCTTGCCACTTCACCAAGGCACTTCTTGTGTCTAAAACTCTCAATAATTCCTTTTAACCCCTAACTCTCCTAGCTCCCCCTCACTAAGTACAAAAACAAAAATGTTTGACCATGACTCAGGCCTAACCCGAGGACATGCTTAGATCCCAAATTATGCTAAACTAGCACAGCAGACAGATCAACCCAAGCAACACATGAAAAATACAGAGGCCCCATTTTAAGGATGTTACAGCTTCTACCCCTTAAAAATAATTTCGACCTCGAAATTACACGATCGAAGAGTTGAGGTATTCTTGCGCATTACATCCTCTGGTTCCTATGTGGCCTCCTCCGTACCATGGTTCCGCCATAAAACTTTCACCAAGGGAACTAACTTCCTCCGCAAGACCTTGACATCCCGATCCAAAATCTGTACCGGTTCCTCCTCGAAAGACAAGTCCGAGCTCACCTCAATCTCCACAACTGGCACAACGTGTGACAGATCTGACCGATAGCTCCTAAGCATCGAAACATGGAAGACGTCGTGAATCTGACTTAACTTTGCCTGTAGCTAGAGCTGATAAGCTACCGGTCCTACTCGCTTCAACACCGTGTACGGCCCGATAAACCTAGGGCTTAGCTTCCCTTTTCGCCCAAATCTCAGCATTTTCTTCCATGGCGATACCTTCAGAAAAACCTTATCACCCACTGCATACTCTATATCTCTATGTTTTAGATTGGCGTAAGACTTTTGCCTGTCTGACGCTTCCTTAAGACGAGCCTGAATCATCTTAACCTTATCCTCAGTTTCTGCCACCAACTTCGGACCTAATATCTACCGTTCACTCAACTCTGTCCAACACGTAGGAGTGCGATATTTCCATCCATCCAGTGCCTCATATGGTGCCATCTGGATACTCGCTTGATAACTATTGTTATAAGCGAATTCTGCCAATGGTAGATACTCCTCCCAACTACCATCGAAATCGAATCACGACCCTTAGCATATCCTCTAAAATCAATTACTCTTTCAGACTTTCCATCGGATTGCGGGTGAAAAGCTGTGCTAAAATCCAAACTCGTTCCCAAAGCTTGATGCAAAGCTCTTCAGAACCTCGACATGAACCTCGGACCTCTATCCGAGATAATTGACACTGGCACACCATGCAACCTTACTATCTCAGCCACATACAACTTAGCTAACTTCTGAAGCGAATAATCAACCCTTACCAGCATGAAATGAGCTGATTTGGTCAAACGGTCCACAATCACCCAGACTGAGTCTTTCTTAGTAGGAGTAAGGGGTAGCCCACTGACAAAGTCCATGGTAATCCTTTCCCACTTCCATTGAGGAATCTTTGCCAGCTGAAGTAAACCTGACGGTAGCTGATGTTCAGCTTTAACTTGCTAACACGTCAGACACTTACCCACCAACTCAGTCACTTCCCGCTTCAGTCCTAGCCACCAGAACTGCTTTCACAAATCTTGGTACATCTTGCTACCTCTAAGATGCATAGCGTATGGGCTGCTATGTGCATCCTGAAGAATCCTTTGCCTCAACTCGACGTCCTTCGGCATACAAGCTCTCCCTTGAAAACACAACACTCCATCGTGAGACAAGCTGTAACCTTCCAACCCATTACTCTGAACTTGCAACCTCCGAGCATTCAAACCCTCATCTACTAATTGTTTCTCCTTAATCTACTCTACCTAAGTCGGCTTTACTTGCAATTCTACCAACAAACTAAGGTGAGCAAACATCGCTCGCAGGTCTGTGACCACCTTACGGCTCAACGCATCAGCTACTACGTTAGCCTTACTCGGATGGTACTCAATCGAGCAGTCGTAGTCCTTCAACAACTCAATCCACCTTTACTGTCTCAAGTTTAAATCCTTCTGCGTCAAAAGATACTTCAAACTCTTGTGGTCCGTGTAGACTATCGACTTTTCTTCGTATAAATAGCGTCTCCATATTTTCAGGGTGAAAACTACTGCAACCAATTTTAGATCATGTGTCGGGTAGTTAACCTCATGCGGTCTCAGCTGTCGAGACGCATATGCCACTACTTTCCCTTTCTGCATCATCACACATCCCAAACCAGTATGTGATGCATCACAGTAAACCGTGAATACCTTTCACGCCTCAGTCGTATGCGAACCGAGCTTAGTCAAAATCTTCCTCAATTTGTCAAAACTTTCCTGTTGTTTTTTCGACCATACAAATGGAACTCCTTTCCTAAATAATTTGGTCAACGGCGCTGCGATCAGAGAAAATCCTTCCACAAATCTCCGATAATACCCTGTCAGACCTAGAAAACTCTGAATTTCTGCAATCGACCTAGGCGGTTTCCAATCTAACACCGCCTCAATCTTACGAGGGTCCACTCTAATCCCTTCTGCGGACACTACGTGACCCAAGAAAGTTACTCCCTAAGCAAGAATTCGCACTTACTGAACTTGGCAAATGGCTGCTTCTCCCTCAGAATTTGCAAAACCACCCACAAGTGCGTATCATGATCCTCCTCAGTCATTGAGTACACCAATATGTCGTCTATGAATACTATGAAAAACTGGTCCAAGTACTGCTGGAACACTTGATTCATCAAGTCCATGAATGCTGTCGGTGTATTGGTTAACCCGAACGGCATCACCAGGAACTCGTAATGCCCATACCGAGTACGGAATGCCCTCTTATGAACATCAGCTTCCTTCACTTTGAGTTGATGATACCCCGACCTGAGGTCTATCTTCAAGAAAACTGATGCACCCTTAAGTTGATCGAACAAGTCATCAATCTTGGGCAACGGATACTTGTTTTTGATCGTCAACTTGTTCAGCTGGCGGTAGTCTATACACATCTGCATTGTACTATCTTTTTTCTTAACATAGAGCACAGGTGCTCCCCAAGGGGATATACTTGGTCGAATGAAACTTCAGTCCAACAACTCTTGGATTTGAGCCTTCAACTCCACCAATTCCTTTGGCACCATTCGATACGGGGCTATAGACACTAGCGCAGTCCCGGGTAACAGGTCTATATTGAATTCTACTTCTCGATCTGGAGGCAGACCCGGAAGTTCCTCTGGGAATACATCAACAAATTCCCCCACAGTTCGGACACTCTCTACAGCTGCATCCTTGGCTCCCAAAGCACAAACATGCACCATGAATGCCTCACAACCCTTCCTTACCATTTTCTCCGCCTTCACCGCGCCCTCGCACATTACGACCACGTCCCTTAGTACTCATATCTAATTTGCGATTTAATCTGCTTAAGAATTTTTTATGAATTAGCTTCCGTTTCACTGATTACCCACGAATAAGTTTTATGTAAAGAAATTTGGTAGAAGTTCTTTCGATCATCACTCAGTTTTCAGTTCAATTACCTACCCTAATACAGTGAATTACATTTACTCATCAACAACCTCCTCCACCCATATCCCACATGTAGGGGTATTCTCGTCATTTCACTACCCGACTGTATTTTTGTAATTTAACCTATCGGGGTATTTTTAGTAATAAATCAGGGTTAATTTGGAAACCTTTACAAATCATAGGTATTTCAGAAATTTTAAAAATCGGGGGTATTTTGGTAATTTCATAAACCAGGGGTATCTTCATAATTTTTCAAAGTATGGTTTCAGGTGATTTTACAAAGTAAGGGTATTTTGGAAAATTTTCAATTCGGGGGTATTCCGGCAATTTTCCATAATGAGGGTATTTTAGTAATTTTTTACAAGTCAGGGGTAATTTGGTCATTTTTCAAATCAAGGGTATTTTTGTCATTTCTTAAATCAAGGTTACTGTGGCAATTTTGAAATCAAGATTTAATTTTTAGAGTGTTACAAAATAGGATGGCTGGTCCTTTTGGGTTTTAATTATTAAATTTGGCCTGTGAATAAGTCGTCTTAGCTAGGGTGAACCGTCACTACGCACCAGGTAGAATTCGAGTGAAGAGGAGGTGAGTCACTAGGACTGCTTAAATACCAAGCTCCCCCTGAATCCATTCCTAGACATACGCACAATGGTTGCCACACCCTTAACTTAGCGACGTACTCACAGGTTTGTTTAATGGATCTTTAAGTCTTATGTGATTTGTGTTGGAGTAAGCTATTCCTAAGGTTCAATAACTCCTATTCTACTAATCTACGGTCCCAAAATACCCATCACCCCCACATATAATTCACACAACAGTTAGGAATACTTACCTGGGCGGATTGGTGCCGGAGACTCAGTGCCATGCTATTCAACCCATGTACCTTTTCCAAAAAACTTTTCAAAACCCTACCTTAAAACATTTTGGGCGTCGAGCCCACATCCAAGCTTTTGAACTTGGCTCTGATACCAAAATTGTAACACCCCAAACTCGGTCAGCACACCACGACCGAATCTGGTATGTTACGGGGTGAAAATAATTTTAAAGAAACGAGTTACCGGTTAAATTTGATTGAAAACTCTTTATCGATTTAGAGTATAAAAATCCGTAGATAACTATGACAATCGAGTGAGTTGAGCTTAGACAAGTTCAAATCTTTTGTTCTTGAAGTTGTTAAAAGAAATTCAAGTTTAAGAAAACATCCAACTTACCTTTGTTGTCATCTTGTGAATTTTGTTACCCGATGGTAACGTTTAAAAACCTGAAGGAGTTATAGTTTGGAAAACATTGCTTTTTACCGATTAATTTAACAAGTCCATATATCCAACATAAGTATAATATAATCAAAATAAAAGCAAATAATAAAAACCTAAAATAATACTTAGCGGCCTTATTACAAATCCCAAAACCAAATTTAAAGAGAATTAATAAAATTGAAGTAGAATTAAAAGGAATCAAAACCCAATCGAACATGCATGGCAGCCTCGAGTCCTCCCCGGCTCCGTATCCGTAATCTACACATCATCTGAAAAATATAAGGGAAAGGGTGAGTCACCAAGACTCAATGTGTAAATCCCCGCCCGATAGTGCACGCATTTACACAGATCATTAGCAAATATGCAAATCATGCAACCTATAACCTACCCATCCAATCTCCTTCAACTACCCCATGTGGTCAAAACCACTGGTGGTCAAAACCACAGTGACCGTAGTCACAAATATATATGATGTGTGGTCAAAACCATCGATGGTGAAGTCACAAATCAAGTGATGGGGCCAACCCATCATGTGGTCAAAACCATCGATGACAATCCGTAATCAATATGTGGGGCCAACCCATCGTGGTACCAAACCACCGGACGAGTCACAATATTCATATGTGGTCAAAACCATTTGTGGTCAAAACCACTGGACTTAGTCACAAAATATAATATCAAGACCAGACCAACCCGTCGTGTGGTCAAAACCACCGTGACAGTCCAAATATTTCTTCCCCTTCTCTCATCAATCCCAACATCATGTCCATATCATACGTGTCATAATATCATGTATCATGCAATAACGCATAGCATAGCATATATCAATATCATGATGATGTATATCAAAAATCACATAACAGGGGACTTACCCGAAATCCAAGCTCATACCCACAAGGCATAATCACCGATTTCATTGGCTATAACAATAACATAATAGGCATATTATACTAATAAAGTGTGTAAGTGTTACACACCTAACTATATGTGATCTAATGCTAAATCCCGAAACTACACGATACTATGAGATCCCGAAACGTATGCCCTCACTACACCTACAATCGGCCAACATCACCCTTTAGATCTGAAGCCATTCGGCTTACTCACAAAATCCCAAAATTGTGTCACAAGAAGGTAGTACTTACCTTAATGCCAATTTGTTTTCCAACCAAATATCAAAGCTACGTAATGATCCCCCTTGCAATCGGCCAGACACTAGAACACACAAATGTTTAGCCTTCGGCCTTTGAACGAATAAGGAATAGATCTAAACGATGAACCCTTACCTGGATCAAAAATCGAAACCCAAAGATCCACTGCGTTAGACTGCACTTCTCCCTACAATCGGCCTTAACACATTATTATGAATCATAGGGCCATTCGACCATGGCATAAATCCCGAAACCAAGAAGTTGTCGCATCCTTACCTTACAACTGATTCGGCCTCTATTCACCAAGGATCGGCACACCCTAAATGAACATGAATAGAGTTTTAATACTTAAATCTAAAATGGAAAAAGGATAAAAGAGAAGTGAGTTTCGGTCACTACACAAATCGGTCAAGAAAAGAAAAAGATATTACTTACTAAGAGATTCGGCCACAACCCCAAAAGGAAGAATTATATTCGGCTTTGAAGGTGCTTAAGATGAAGGGTAAGTGCAATGGAGGAGAAAAGATCCGACAAAGGGTGATTGAGAGGGGTTCCGGCACAAAAGGTTTTGAAAGAGTGAAGAAGATACCGAATGGCTAGAGCAAAATAGGAAGGAGAAAAGGTGAATTGAGATGGTGGATTCGGCAATATAGGCTAACAATGAATGACCCACAAGGTAAAGAAAAGAAGGGAGGGTATTGAGTTTCGGCTTTGTGCAAGAATGAGAAGAAGAAAAAGAGATAGAGATGGGGGAGAAGAAGATTTGGCCAAGCACTTTGAGAAGGAAAAAAAAATCAAATTAAAGAGCTTAGAGGGACATTCGGCTACACCAAAAGCTCCCCAAAACCGATAGCCCCACTTGCCCACAGTCCACCATTCGACCAACTCTTCCCAAATGAGTTTGATAAGATTCAAGATCCTAACTTTCCTCACCTTCATCTATCCAATTCAAATCTGATGATCGCATCCTCATCCATTCAAGAGAGTCCCTCCTGAGCACTCCTCCTCCTTGCTTGTGGTGTCAAAATATTAAGCAGAAAGTGAGATTTCTGCTGCTCGAACCAAGGTCCTCTTTACCCCCTTGTGGTGTCACCTCCCTTGTGACTTGAGTGGCGCCTCCTTGCCACTTTACCAAGGCACTTCTTGTGTCTAAAACTCCAAATAATTCCTTTTAACCCCTAACTCTCCTAGCTCCCTCTCACTAAGTACAAAAACAAAATGTTTGACCATGACTCGAGCCTAACCCGAGGTCATGCTTAGACCCCAAATTATTCTAAACTAGTACAGTAGACAGATTAACCCAAGCAACACATGAAAAATACAGAGGCCCCGTTTTAAGGATGTTACATCAGTCGTGTGGCCACCTCCGAGTCCCTCGCAGCTCCAAATCCTCCAAGTCTGGGGATTACCTGCACAATTAAGGACAAAGGGTGAGTTACGAGAATTCAGTGTGTAATCCCCTATTACGATCACAGGCTGGGCCTGAGCCCATACGGTATCAGACTAGGCCTAATCCCTATTCGGTAACAACCTGGGTCTAAGCCCTATTTGGTTAAATTTGGGCCTAAGCCCTATTCGGTAATAATCTGGGTCTAAGCCCTATTCGGTAGCAACTTGGGCCTAAGTCCCAAAATCATATCAATGCAATGGACATGTACCCTACCCATTCCAACCAAACTCTCCACCCGTACCAACCAGTCTCTCCATGTGGGGACCTTGTCAACCTACCCAACAAACTCTCCAATAGTGCAACCATGCAGCTAATAATGGTATACGTGGCTGAGCCATTAAAATAAGAATATGTGGCGATGCCACTATAACGGTGTGTGGCGATGCCACTATAATGGTACTTCCTCTAAATCAACAATCCAACCCAATGCAATATGCCATGTATGTCATGCTCAATCATTACACGTGAATGCAAAATGGCCATGCTTAGTAATAAACATTTAAACATAATTTAAAGGCATACCAGTCATACAACCACCATCAAGACGGTTAAAACTCACTCATACAATCCCAATCAAATCAGTCGAACTCATAATCTAAGTTAGTCATCTACCCGCAAGGCAATACAGTCATTTTACCCTATAAGGGTATTTCAATAAATCTTATCCTTCAGGGGTATTTCAGTAATCATACCCTTCAAGGGTATTGTAACGACTCAGATTTGGGCCTAGTAGGATTGGGCTCATTGGGCCTTAGGTGTGGGAGTGTTTAAAAATTTTTGAGAATAAGAGAATGACCCTAATGCAAGTTGTACCTATTAGGTGAGTGATTTTGAAAGGTTAGGGGGCATCTATGAAGTCCTGGGTTCAAACTTGAGCTTTTGGGAAATTTTGATTTTAGGTGAATAAAACCATGAGAGTTAGTAAGTAGGCTTTAAGAATAAAATGTGGAGAAAAATGACAAAAAGAGTTGTGGTCTAGTGGAAAATGGCACCACATAGGAGACAAGGGAATGACGCCATAAGGAAGCAAGGGGTCCAAGGTTCAAGTCTTGGCGCTTGCATTTCATTTTTATTTCTTTTTTTAAAGGAACTTATACTTTGGCCATAGGTTTATATTTAGTTGCGCATGATGTTAGACACAATGAAGCGGGTTGTCTAGTGGCAAGGCGTCATTAAGGGTGCAAGGGAGCCTGGGTTCGAATCTCATGACAAGCAGGGGAGTATTTATTTTGCGGATTGGACGGCCAGAGTTTGTGTTGGATTTAAACTCTACTGAAGAAGGGATCCCACATCGGAAAGCTAGCAAGAGGGAAGGTGAGAAGTTGGCTATATATGGAGCTATCTATGAGGAGAGGAAGCATACCTTGGTGGGCATTTGGGCATAGCAGTATTCGGAGCGCGGATTAGCTTCAGACTCCTATCAGGTGTGTATCTCGCACTACTCTACCTGTAGAGCGAAAAATGTCGAAATACCGGTCAGACGGCAATGGTAGCCACACGAGCGTGCGGGCGTACGTGTGGGAGATTTGACACGATAGTCAAGGCCACCATGAGTATTCTTGTGGGTTGACGTTGTTTGGGCCACGATGGGCCGAAAAGGGCCAGGTTGGCCTAATAAGCCCGGGGGCCAATATGAATAAATTGTATGATTGTGTAGTAGATAGTGAACTGGTCTATGTGAATCTCATATCTGTGGCTAGATTTGGGTTAAATGGGCCACATTAGGTGTGGGCCCACTTGGGTCAAGAATGGGCCTTAGGCCCATTCGCATCATTATCTCTGTTTAGAATACTTGAGTCGCTTGAGGCGACTGTAGACCTTTTGAGGGGTTGGAAAAATTACCAAAATTATAGAAATACCCTTAGAGGGTAAATTACCAAAATACCCCTGGGTTGAGAAATTTTTGAAATACCTCTGAGGGGGTGAAAATGATTGTTATACCCTTAATTGGGATTGAATATCATGTGTATGATTTTATTTACACTTTTATATGTTGATATATTGCATTTATTCCATGTTGCATGGGTTGGGTTTGATGACAGAAGAGAAGTGTAGCCTGGTGGCTCTGCCACATACTGTTTTCGTGGCTATGCCACATATTTATATACTATGACTCTGGTGGCTTAGCAACAAATATTGTGATTAGCAGCTTGTCTGTCTTATTGGTGCGATTGGCGGGGTGGGTTGACTTGATCCCCACATGTGACGATTGGTTGGTACGGGGGTGTGATTGGTTGGATTGGGTTGGGTTGGGTTACATTACATTACACTACATTATCTGTATTATTATGCTTATAGGGCTAAGGCCCAGATTGTTACTGAATAGGGCTTCGGCCTAGTCTGCTTCTATATGGGCTTTGGCTCAGTCTGCTTTTGTATGGGCTTTGGCTCAGTATGCTTCTGTATGGACTTCAGCTCAATCTACTTCAGTATGGGCTCAGGCCCAGTTAATGATCGACTAGGGGAATTACACACTGAGTTCCTTTTCCCTTAACCTTGTAGGTAATTCCCAGGGTTAGAGGACTTGGAGCCGCAGAGGACTCGGTGGTGGCCATACATCGGAGTTACTTCTCGCGAACTCTAGTAAATTCGGTTTTACTCCATTTTAAGATTGGGTTTTACCTTCTGTAATAAGGACACTTGTTTATTTTTCTTTAAGTTTTCATTAACAATTATTAAACATACAAATACGAGTTTTCTTAAAACATTAATAATCATTTTCCAAAATATCACGTTTCCGCAATGATACAAGTTCGATTTTCACAACAAAAATAGTTTTCAAAATAGTAACAACTTTATAAAACGGACATTAAGTAAATCGGGTTTTTTTACAAACAATCAACGAAACTCAGAGTTTTCAAAAGAGATGCAACATTTTTAACGAATGCTTAGCTTTTCAACTACCTTTTGATGTGACACACTGGATCGGCCATAATGTCTAGGCCGAGTTTAGGGTGTTACAGGTATTTCAATAATTCTACCTACGGGGTATTTCGAAAACTTTACCCATAGAGGGTATTTCGGTAACTTTACCCATAGAGGGTATTTCGATAACTTTATCTCTATCACGGCCTTTTCGAAGGCCTACTGTCACCTCGAGCGACACTGATACCCTTTTGATCGAAACGGTGTAATTGGGCCCAAGCCCAATTTTTAGCTCAAGTGGGTCCACACACTCGTGTGGCCCATTCAGCCCATTTTAGGCTACGATTCTGCGGACCTCGCAGCCACATCTATTATCTGGCACTTACTATAGATTTTGCCCCTATGGGCCCGTTAGCCCATTGGGCCCCTTAGACCACTTCGGCTCAAAAAGGCCTATTACAGCCTCAGTCGCATGAGAGAGTTCATGACACTTCCAATAGTCTATCGCCAACTCAAGTGGCTCGATTTATCTCTACGAGCGCTCGCACGCTTGAGTGGTCTTAGATGCCGATATTCTGGCTTTTCGATATTTTGACTTTTAGTAGATTCACAGAACATCGCATTAATAGAAAAAACAGAGGTGTGAGATAACACACCTTATCACGTAGAGTACTAAATAATCACAAGCGCCTTCACCTATACAATACATAACACCCATTTAACTCAATTAGCAAAAGAATTGGGAGATCTCTATTCCAAACACCTAACCATGAGATTTACTATCACTTACCTTCACTAGAACAATCAACTGCGATTTGCCTAGTTAAACTAAAGTTTGATGCCGACACCCTTCTGCATCCAGGTGAAAAGTCCCGTACCGCTGACACCCTACGCCGCCTAAACTTAGGAGTAGAGGCTATGTGCATAGTCTCGGCTGGCACCTTTCCCACCCCCTATGGCTAGAATCCCTTTTGCTCATCAAGAACACGATCTTACAGAATCGGAGTCAACACGAATGCTTAAACCACAACCACAAAGTAACCAATCACCCTAATAGGAAGCAACGAGATAACGATGCGATTGGGCTTAGGGCCTATTCTCGGCCCAAATGGTCCCACACGCTCGTGTGGCCCATTTAGCCCAAATCTAGCCACCGATATGAGATTCACATAGTCCAATACAATATATACTACACAATCATATAATTTAATCATATTGGCCCACAGGCCCATTGGCCCCACATGCCCTTTTCAGCCCATCGTGGCCCAAACAGCCTAAACCCTCAAGAACACTCAAGATGGCCTTAACTATCGCGTCAAAGCTCTCACACTTATGCTCACATGCTCGTATGGCTACCATTGTCGTGTGACTGGCATTTCATTATTTGCCACTCTACAACTAGAATAGTGCAAAATATACACTTTCGGCTTATTAGCCGATCAACAAACAGATCGGTGCATACGGTTACACACCTGATATGGATCTGAAGCTAATCTGCACTCCGAACACTCCTATACCCAAACGCCAACCAAAGTATGCTAACTCTCCTCATAGATTACTCTATTTAAAGCCAGCTTCTCACCTTCCCTCATGCTAGCTTTCCGATGTGGGATCCCTCCTTCAGCAGAGTTTAATTCCATCACAACCACATGTCGCCCAACTTAGCAAAATAAATATCCATTTTTGCTTAAAATTGGATTCGAACCCTTGCCCTCTCCTATGCTTCAGACACTACATGCCACCACAACACAAGCTCCTTTTGTGACTTAAAACTTGTGCAACTAAATATAAGCCTATGGGCCAAAGTCTAAGTTCATTTAAAAATAAATCAAAATGAATTTCAAGCGCCAAGACTTAAACCTTGGACCCTTGCTTCCTCTATGGCCTCACTTCCTTGTCTCCCATGTGGCGTCATTTGCCACTAGACCACAACTCCTTTTGTGTCATTTTTCTCCATATTTTATTCTTAAAGCCTACTTACTAACTCCCAGGGTTTTATTCACCTAAAACCAAAATTTTTTCGAAAGCTCAGGTTTGATCCCGGGACTTCATGGAAGCCCCCTAACCTTCCAAAATCACTCACCTAATAGGTCCAACTTGCATTAGTGCCATTATATTGTTCTCAAAAATTTTTAAACGCTCCCGTACCTAAGGCCCAATAGGCCCAATTCTACTAGGCCTAAAAATTTGGGGCGTTATAGGACCCGCATCGAAGACACGCTGCCACCTTTTTCTAACAATTATCTGGAAGACGCTTCTTACAATACTCGCAAGATGGAACGCCCGCACCATCACTGTCACCCTCCATAAAATCGCTATTGCCACTAACATGCGTTCTAACACACTTTATAGAATGAGGCTCTATCCTCGGAGGATTGCGATCTTTTTCTTCCTACAATCCATACACCTAGCCTGAAGGGTTTTATTAGTCTCCTGTATCCTATCCTCGAACACCTTCTCTAATACCTCTTTCACTACTTGAGTCAATGCCTCAGTACCAAGCTCTGGGTTATCGCTACCTAAAGTTGGCAGAATTTCATTATCCTCCAACTCCTGAACAGACACATGTCTCAAAGAAGTAGATAACTCCTCGCGACCTTGCTTACCTTCAGAATCCATATCAGTCTTGTGGTTAACTTAAGATATCTATACTTTCAGAAAGCAAAAAAAAAAAAAAAAGTACAAGAATCTACATTTATAATCTTACGGTTTTAGATTTTTACTTGCACCAGCATCGGAGTCTCAGGCAATTCATTTTCGTAAAAAATTTCCTGAAATACAAGTAATTTCATCTAACTGTGGTAAAGTTTCTCCAAAAAATACCGTTTAAAATCAACCATGTGCACACACGGATACGTAGAAACATAGGCCAAGTTTTTACAAACTTGGCTCTGATACGACTAAATGTAACACCCTAAACCATGCTTAGAAGTTTAGACTAAATCCCGGATGTTACATTGATCACTAAGTGATCATAGGTGAATTTTAACAAAACAAGTTTACATGTTGAAACGTATCATTTAATCGTTTAAAATCTAGTTAGAAAAATTACAGTTAAAATATATATAAATGGAATAAAATGAATAAACTTAAAACAAAATTTGTACCACAGTTTTATAAAACCTCACATTTCAAAACTGAATAACAAGGTAGAAACTGAAAACACAAACTAATAGTTTATTTCTCACTGAGACTGTTCAAGACCTTCGCATACCAAGCCCAGTGCTAGAAATAGGAAAGGTACTTGAAATGGAAACACTAAAAGGGGGTGAGCTACTCGAGCTCAGTGTGAGTCCGAATCAAGACTTAAGGCAGAATCTCATAATTTAATTAAGCGGTGTAACAGGCTTACAGACATGAGCAGAAACAGATACCAAATAAGGACCTAATGCCCTCGCACGCAATCAAAACAGAGCACAACAAGTACACGAAACACTTACACACAAGTTGTTCAGACAACATAACATATACAAATATTTGTACACCCAGAACACACAGAAATATGCATATCAAATGCAGTTAGAAAATATAACCCATCCATCCAGCCAACACACCTTTCCGTCCCTCGATCAAACCTCATAAGAGCTGTTAAAGCTCATCCAACCAATCACACCAATTAGGACCTCGGAAGGCCTATCAAACCCTACACACCATATACGTGGACTAAGCCACTAAAATTGTAATATGCAGCAGAGTTAGCGTAAGTGTTGTACCGTGTCAATGCGGTAGACTGCTGTACAGGTGGGTCGCCATTTAAACTGCAAAATTAGATAATGGTACACAGTAGAGCTGATGTACATACAGTACAGTGCAATGCGGTAATCCACTGTACCAACATGTTACAGTTAAACTACCAGATCAGATAATAATGCAGCAAAGCTGACGCATGTGCGGTACAATGAGATAAATTGTTTTACATATAAGTTACAATAGAACTACCAGATCATATCAGAATCAGCCTCCCTTCTCTTCACAACCCAACCCAAAACAATTTATGCAAAAATGCATGTATGCATACAATCTCATAGAACAGTGACACAATATCAGACATTCAAATAGAGCAAATATGCACTCACCCAATAGAACGGACTCAGTTTCAAACATCTCACATGGAAGTCACAGATACACTCAGGCTAAAGCCCAAATCATAATTCTTAGCCACTCTGACTAAAGATCAGCCAAGGCAAAACACACAAAAAAATGCTCAGATAAAAAACACACAGAATCAGAATAGGTGTCTTAGAGCCACACACCGATGTACTCTGGCCGTGTGGGCATGCCTAGACCCTGTGGGAGGTCACAAGCCCGTGTAAAAAGGGGCACATGACCTTGTGACTGTGGCACACGACTGTGTGACTGTGGCACACACTCGTGTAAAGAGAGACACACGTCAGTGTGATTGAAGTGCACTCTCGTGCGGACTAGGGGCATGGCTGTGGGAATAGGTCGTGTAACTCTCTGCCTATTTGTACTAAATTCGAGTACAGGGCTGACATAGCGTTGTGAGGATCTCACACGCCCATGTGCCCACCATACACTTGAGTGTCCCAAAACACACGCCTTTGTGAAATATTTGAATCCCTAAATTAGACATACAATCGTGTGGCATCAAATCACTCAAACCTTAATCCCTAAACTCACACGCCCGTGTGCCCGAGGGACACAGCTGTGTGTAAAATGATAAAATTCCCAAATCGGCCACACAGCCATATGGCAACGAAATTAGTCGAAAACCCTAATTCACAAATGCGCACGACCGTGTGAATTGGCACACTCCCATGTGAGAACTCCAGTGGCCACGAAACCACCCTTGAACAGTTTGCGAATTGTGATTTTCCACCCTCATGCACACCTTAACCTTCAATAAATCTCATTCATACCATAACCTGAATTCAAAACAATTTAATAACAAAAAATAATACATGTACATCATTATCAAAACTCACACATACGAACTCCCTAATTCCACCACATGTCGACACAAAACTAAACAATTCACAATAAAAGTTGAAGAGTTTTGAATCCACACCTGTTGATAATCGAAAACGTCTCGATGCCAACTCGATGACAAAGAACAACGAAGTACTGTTGAAACCGCCACTCCACTGATTCCAAAAAGAAAGAAAACAAAAGCAAAGAAGAAGAGAGGAAATAAAACGTGGAAAAGAAAAGTCCAAAAAAATAATACAAATAAAATCAAAAAATACCAATTAAAAATAATTAAATAATTAAACATTCATATATTAAATTAACACAAAACAAAAATATTCCTCAAAAAAGTTCACACTAGGAATCGAACCCGAAACCCAGAGGTTCGCTAACACTCACTGCACCACCAGACCAGCAGGCCCATTCTGTCACTTGCATGCAAGACTAACCACAAAAGCACACCTTCCCCTTAGACCCTAACCACTAGCATCAAAACTTCTAACCCCCAAAATTTAGGGTGTTACAAAAAAAATCGACGGTCTTTATATTTTGGAAGGTTCTATAGTGACGGGTGAAATCGAATGTCCCTCGTCCGTTACGAAATTGAACTCAACTCGTTTGGATTAGAGGCAACTAGGTCATAGGAGGGAAAAAGGTATGACTGTTTCGTTGAAGAGAGGTTCTCTTTTGCATGTAGGTTTTGAAAAGTTAGGGCACCGTGTTCATGAAAATCAATCCCGGATTAGTTTTGAGTTAGCAGTGTATAGGTCGAAGGCTAGATGTCTTCCAAATTCTAAGCTCAAATTTGACTTAGTTAATTCCCTGCATAGTTCAAGATAGGCCCGCGACGGGCTTTGGCAAAGATGGCATTGTGGTATTATGAGTCAAGGTGGAGATTTGTTAAGTATGACTCCTATTTTAGTCAAAATTGAGAAATAATATTCCAGTTAAACTTTGTTTATTTGTTTCAATCAAACTCTGATTAGTCTAGATTATTTCATTATTATTTGACCGATGAATTTATCCTATAACTAGACTATTTTACAACCTTAAAAAATACACGCATTAGAGATTAGAACTCATAACACATTTAGAGAATTTTGTGTTTACGTTTTGAGGATTCTTTGTTTTTAGGTTTTTGGGGTTTTGTTTTTATCTTCTTCTTTTGTACTCTTCATTCTTTTGCCATTATAGTAAAATTATCTTTGCCTATGGATTTTCATCCTCTTTGGAGGGTTTTTTCAGATTAAATTTGTGTGTTCAATTTCTCAATTTCTTCCGTTATTTTTACTTGTTCGTTGCTTAATCGAGTCAATTCCCAACAGAGTGACCTACAATTAAGTTTACCTTTTAATTTCTTTATGTTAGAAGTCTTTAAAGAGTCTTTTATGTTTTTTTTTTGCTTAATAAGAAGGTTTAAATTCAACAAGAATTCTTCTTAGTTGTCGTTCATTAGGGTTTTTATACAACTAGGAGTTTATTTTCTATTCAATTAGATTGACTATTTAAATATGGCATCCAACCACCTTTTATTGTATTCCTTGACTTTTATTTAATTTAATAGAGATTCTTTTGGTTTTTTATTTACAAGATGTGTTTTTGTTATTTTTCAAAAGTTTTTTAATTTAATTTTATTCAAGATTATTGGTGGGAGTTCTTCACACTTCAATTTTCCAAAAATATTTTTTTGAAGGGTTGATTAAAATCATCAATTAAATTTGTTGGACGGTTTAATTTTCAAAGGGTTCAATTGGACAATCTTAGCTACAATTTTCACCAGTTTCTTCCATTTAAATTTCCTTTTTTTTTTTAATCTTATTATTTTTATTGATCGTTCTAATTGTCAAATTGAATTTTTAGCATTCAAGAGGTTCATACAACTAGATCGATAGCATTCTTGATGATCAATCATCCTAGTTGGACTTGAACTTCTTCTCCAAGTTTTCCTAGGCTTCTACTTTCCTAGTCGATTTGCCTTCTTTGTTTCCCTTTCTTTCTTTCCTTCCCGTCCTTTCTTTCCTTCCCATCCTTTCAAATTACTTCATTACTATATTTGTAACATCCTGAAAAGGGCCCATGCATTTTCAGTTTAATTGTATGAAATGACAAGTTTAAGCACTAAGAATAAATTTTTGATATTTTTTGAAACCTGAACATTTTGAAAACTTGAACATTTGGGAACTGAACATTTTGGAAATGATCCAAAATGGAAACACAATTTTTTGGAAACTTGAAAATGTAAGAAAAATGGCAAATTCTGAGCCGATCGAAAATTTTAGGAAACTTAGAAACGATGCGAGAAATGTCAAATTTTAAAGTTTAAAATAGGAAATAAGGGCAAGATGGCCTTAAAAGAAAAAGTTGGTAAAGTTTGACACACAAACAAGCTTGGAAAAGTGGCTGAAGATGTCACTTAGGGCCTATGGAAATGGCGCCACATGCGGTGTTGGGCACGAGTTCGAGTCACTTGGGAAGCAAATAAAAGGGAGTTTTATTTTTGCTTCCAAGGCTAAGGGGTGGATGACACGAGCCTTCTAGAAAGGAGGTGTTTTAATTCCATAAATATGTGATTAATAAGTGATAAATAAGGGATTTTAAATTTGGATTATTTGAGGAGATAATTGATGGATTAAATGCTTTTATTTTTAGATAAAGGAGATAATATTATCTTAAGGAGAGTGGTGGCCAAGTCAAGGACTCTTGGCCTAGCAAATTCGGCTAAAGAAGGAGAACCAAAGTCTTTTCTCTCATCTTTTCCAAGTTGCGAAAATTCCTAGCTCTCTCCCCTCTCTGCGAATTTTTCTTTAAGCAAAATCCATATCTTCTTCTTCTATTTTTCTTCTCCTCTCCTTTGCTATTGTCGAGCCAAAACACTCTTTGATCCCTGATTAAAACTCCATAGCCGAAACTCTGTGACTCTAGGCAAGAAAGCAATCGATCAAAGCATTAAAGGTAAGGCTAAGCAATAATCAAGTTCTTTCTTTTTCTATTTGCCAAAAGAGAAGGGCCTAATCCCTAATTTTTGTCGTATGGCCGAATCTATAAAGGATCTCTCAGGTTCTTTTTACAATAGTTGAATACAAGGAGGAATCTTTCGAGAAATTCGAGGATCTAAGGTAAGATAAATATATTTGGTTAAAGGTTATGATTTATATGTTAAATTAAATTTAACATATGATGCTAGGGATGTCGACGAGTCTTTATAAGGCAAGGAATCCTTTTGATTTGGAATTTGTAAGGTAGGTGATATTCACCAAGGCTTGTTTTTTTTTTTTTGATATTTAGGATTATTTCCCATTATTTCAAAAGCGGAAACCGACATGGTTACAAGGCTAGTGTTAGCCGATTTCAAGGAAAATGAATACTAGCAATTTTGGGACTTGATTCTGAGACATCAAATTGGCAAACAAGGTAAGTAATACAAATCCTACTAGGATTTGGTTTTCTTTAAGCCAAATAGGTTTGTTAATATGCTTTAATGATTGGCGAATATAGGAGTTAAAAATCTAGATCGGTAGATCGTTCTTGGGATCTCAAGGAATCCAATAAGCGAATCGGTGTGTACCCATACTAATCTTCAATAAATTGTATGGCAATTATTAACTATATGAATATGCATAAGAATGTGAATGTGGTTAAGTACCACAAATGTGGTAAGAAGTACTCAGGTACGTTTCCTACTTCTGATAGGATTACGAATATGATATATTACGAACATGTGAATAGGAACATGAATGAGAAATATGTATGTTATATAATTTATGGGGCATTAGGGATCTATGAGAAAGGGAAGAAGGTGTTGACTTGGTCTCCTGTGGAATATGGTGACTACGGTCACAAAATTTGAATATGGTAACCGGTTACATTATCCGAATTTGGTAACCGGTTACATTACTTGAATATGGTGTCTAATGACACAAATGATATGGGCGATGAGCATATCATTGCAATGACGCCTTGATGGTGTGTAGCGGATGGAGGGTTGACTTAGTAGTCCCACAATGTGATTGGCGTGCAATTGGTGTGTGGCGGATGGACAAATAGGCTTGGGTTTGGGTTGCATCATCATTTATTTTTATATGAATATGAATTTGATATGAACATGTATGCTGATTTGTTGAATGTTAGTCTTGTGTGCACATTAGTCTGTTGACTCACCCATTGTGGGAACTATTTTCGGTGATGAACAAGATGTGGATGGGACGGTAGACCTTGAGGTGGCCATGTTTCATTTGAAGATTTGATTTGATTTGGACTTTATTTCTTTTCATTACATTTTATTTTAATTTTTTTTTTGGGTTTACTTGATGTAATAAGGCCATAAGGCCCAAGTGGATTTCTTTATTTTTGCTTTACTTTTAAATATTGTGCTAAGAACTATTTTGGATGTAAGTAAGTACAAAATTTATTTCTTTAAAATGAACCTAAAATTATTTTGTCACTTTACTTAAATTGGATTTACAAGATTAATTAAATGGGTTTCAATCTAAGCCCAACTCAAAATAATAGTTTTCTAAAATTTTACAAATTTTCTCTAAGTAACAAAAATTTTGAAACGGTTTACTTTAGAAACATACGGATCCTGGTTCGGGCTCGTGGGCGGTGTGGGGTGTTTTAGTTTGGTATCGAGCCAGCTTTTAAACTCTTGGCACGTGGGCTAAGGCCCAAAACGTTTTCAAAGCGAGCCAAATGATTATCTTTGAAAAATAAGCACGTTTTCGGCATGGCACCTAAGTCTCCGACCATGATCCACGGTAAGTACCCTAACTATATGTGTGATTCTATGAACTGCTTAAGGGTAGAAAAGGCATGGAGCGTAGAATAGAATGATAGGAACTTGAACCCTAGGATTAGACTACTCAAACACAAAACCACATAAGACTTAATGCCTTGAACAAACCTATGGCTAAGTCACTTGAGCTAGTGGTGTGGTAACCCACATGCATGTCTAGGATTGGATCTGGAAGAGCTTGGTATTTAGCAGTCCTAGTGACTCACCTCCTCTTGAGAATCCTACAGTGCGTAGCCGGTTCACCCTAACTCGGAGGGCTCGGTGGTGTGGCAACCTCATGCGCATGTCTAGGAATGGTTTCGATGGGAGCTTGGTATTTAAGCAGTCCGCATGACTTACCTCCTCTCCACTCGAATCCTGCCTGGTGCGTAGCTTTGGTTCACCCTGACCAAGAGGGCTCAATCATAGGCTAAACATAATGACTAAAACCCGAAAGGGAACTAGCCATGTTTAAAAAAAAAAGAGAACAAAACAACAAACCCCAGTTTTAAAATTCTCAAAACTTTCTTTGAAGTTGAGGAAACCATCTTTACAAAAAAAAAATTGAAAAATTTCTGATTTGTGAAAATTACAAAAAATGCCCCTGGTGGTAAAATTACCAAAATGCCCCTAGTTATAAAATGTTCAACTACTCAACAGCTTTACCAAAATGTCACTATTTTATAAACATTCAAAAACCCTAATTTGTAAAATATCAAAATACCTTGATTTTAGAAAATTACAAAATTGCCCCTAACTTATAAAATTACCAAAATGACCCTGATTTCCAAAATTTTTGCAACATCCCCATTTTGGAAGGAACAATTTTCAAAAAGAACCCTTAAAGTTTTAAAACTTTCGAAATATCCTTGACTTATAAAATTTTACAAATTTACCCTGATTTATGAAAAATTACCAAGATACCCCTGAGGTCGAAAATTATCGAAATACCCGGTTTCAAAATTTTTCCAAATTACCCGAGACTTCAAAATTTTCAAAATACTTTTGACAAAAACACCAAGGCGTTTTCTTACGAAAAATTACAAAATGCCTCAGGGACAAAATTACGAAAATACCCACGGGTAGTGGAAAACAATAACAACGAAAACTACAACGCGTTTTTACGAATGAGCGAAAGTTCATACTTGTTTGATGGATGAATGAATGAATGGAAAAGACTGTGTGTTTGTATGAATACGAAAGAACCACTCTTAAATTTCTTTTCATAAAACTCCTTCGCGGGTAAATAAGTGGAACAATGACTAATCCATAGAATTTCTTAATAAGACCTCGACGCTAGAAAATGAGCTCTAGAGGACGTGGTCGTTGTGGATGAGGTAGAGGAAGGATGACTGTGTCGGAACCCGTTAGATCAGGTCAAGGGTCCGACAATGAAATACCACCGCCACCTCCACCCCCAGCTGTTAATGTTAAGCAGCAGGATCAGACAGGGGAAGATGATGTGTCACAGGTTGTGCTGCGAGTTTTGGAATTGGTGGCAGGTGCAGGAGGAAATTCAGGAAATCGTAAGTCTTTGCCTGAACGGCTCTGAGCTAATGGAGCTGAAATGTTTCGAGGAGTATCTGGAGTGGCACCCAGTACAGCTGAGTACTGGTTGGAAGCAACGGAGCGCATCATGGATGAGCTCGATCTGACTCTAGAGGAAAAGTTGAAAGGGATGGTGGCATTGTTACGCAATGAAGCGTATCAGTGGTGGTTAACTGTGCGAGATGGTGCTATGACGGAGGATCTAACCTGGGAATATGTTAAGGAGGCATTCCAAAAGAAATATGTGGGAACCGGTATCTGAGATGAGCAAAGGAAAGCTTTTAAGAAATTTGGTTCAAGGAACAAGTCTCAGAGCAAAATATAAGGCGAAATTTTGAGGTTGAGTCGTTATGCTCGAGGTGTAGTGGCGATTAAACATGAGCGCCGTGTCCGTTTGAGGACGGACCGAGACGACACGAGGCGTTGATAGCACCGCATCAGGAGCGGGAATTCTTAGCTTTGGTGGAAAAGGCCAAAGTGGCCGAGGAATTAAAGATTCTACCAAGCGGTGTAGATAAGAATAAGCCTAAGAGAGGTTTTGGACCATCTGGAAGGGTTCATAAGAGGCCTAGGGTTGACGGACCACGAAATTAACAAGTTGATGCACGGTGGCGAGTATTGCCCTTGTGTGCATTGTGGAAAGAGGCACTTGGGGGAGTGTTGGAGAAAGACGGGAGGATGTTTCAAGTGTGGGTCCAAGGACCATATGCTTAAGGATTGTCCCAAGCAACGGATGAGAGCCGATCGATAGTCTGGAGGGCTAGCATTGGTAGAGGCGGCGCGCACCTCAGCGGGTCGTGGTTCGCTAACTATGAGGTAATGGTACTGGCAGAGGCCGTGGAGCACAGGGTCGAGGTGCTACTAATGTTAATGTAGAAGCAAGACAATCGAGTTTGGTTTATGCGGTTTGTCGAAGGGAAGATGGAGACGCAGCCGGATGTTATAACCGGTACGTTTTTTATTCATGACAAGCTCTATTTTGCTCTTATTGATGTGGGCTCGACCCATTCCTATGTTGCATGTAGTGTAGTGGAAACATTAGGCCTAGACTTTGAACTCTCTGATAGGCAGATGACGGTAGTAAGCCCATTAGGCCAAACTATAGTGGTAGACAAGATCTTTCGGAATGTACCCCTAGAGATTCAGGGAGTGAACTTTCGGAAAGACTTAATGGAGTTACCCTTCGGAGAGTTTGAACTTATACTCAGAATGGTTTGGCTAGTAGAACACCGAGCTGTATTGGATTGTCTGGCTAAGCGTATGGAACTAAGAACCCCGGAGGATGAAGTGGTAGTAATGATCGGAGAAAGGAGGAACTACTTGTCTAATGTAGTTTCGGTACTGAAGGCTGAGAAGATGGTTAAGAAAGGTTGCAAGGCATTCCTAACCTTCGTAAGTGCGATAGGTGGAAAGAAAGAAGGTATTAATGGAGTTAGGGCGGTAAGGGACTTCGTGGATGTGTTTCGGAGGAATTCAGGAATACCCCAGACGAGGGAGGTAGAATTTGGAATTGATTTGCTACCGAAACAGACTCATATGTCAATCGCTCCATCCGAATGGCGCTAAAGGAGTTAGTGGAGCTCAAGGCTCAAATCCAAGAACTGTTGGATCGTGGGTTCATCGACCCAAGTGTCTCCGTGGGAGCACCGGTCCTATTTGTGAAGAAGAAGGACGAAACTATGCGTATGTGCATAGATTATCATCAGTTGAATAAGTGACCATTAAGAACAAGTATCCTTTGCCAAGGATCGATGACTTGTTCGATCGGTGAAGGAGCCATGATGTTTTCAAAGATCGACTTAAGGTCGGGATATCATCGATTGAAGGTGAAGGAGGTGATATCCATAAGACCACTTTTAGGACAAGATCGACCATTTTGAGTTTGTGGTGATGCCATTTGGGTTGTGAGCGCTCGGTAGCGTTCATGGATATGATGAATCAAGTTTTCTAACCCTACTTGGATAGGTTCGTCGTTGTGTTCATCGACGATATTTTGGTGTACTCAAAGTCGGAGGAGGAGCATGATGAGCATCTCCGAGTTGTGTTGGAAATGTTAAGGGAGAAGAAGCTCTATGCCAAATTCAGCAAGTGTGAGTTTTGGCTTAAGGAGGTGGCATTCTTAGGACATGTGGTATCTGCAGAAGGAATAAGAGTAGATCCTAGGAAGATCGAAGCAGTGTTGGATTGGAAACCACCTAGGTCCGTGGCTGAAATCTGAAGTTTCCTAGGCTTGGCAGGCTATTATAGAAGGTTTGTGGAAGGATTCTCGTCAATAGTCGCGCCTTTAACAAAGTTGCTAAGGAAGGAAGTACCCTTTGAATGGACTAATAAGCAGCAGGAGAACTTTAAAAAGCTTAAGAAGGTCTTGTGGAAGCTCGGTGTTAATTCAAAGGAGGCAGGAAAAGATTTTGTGGTGTACTGTGACGCTTTGCATACGAGGTTAGGCTGTGTGATAATGCAAGATGGCAAAGTAGTCGCTTATGCATCACGGCAGTTAAGGCCTCATGAGGTTAACTACCCAACTCATGACTTGGAACTGGCAGCAATGGTTTTTGCCCTTAAGGTTTGGAGGCACTACCTTTATGGAGAAAGGCCAGTTATTTACACAGACCACAAAAGTCTTAAGTACTTGTTGACTCAGAAGGAGTTGAACTTAAGGCAACGAAGGTGGGTGAAATTGTTGAAAGACTACGACTGTTCGATAGAATATCATCCGGGCAAAGCGAATGTTGTAGCCGATGCCCTGAGTAGGAAGGTTGTGTCAGATCTAAGGGCTTTCTTCGCTCATTTAAGTCGTATGATGATGGAAGCTTTGTTGGCGGAGTTACAAGTCAAGCCCACTGGTGAAGGAGGTGAAAGAGGGACGGTTGGTGATAAGGACTTAAGTACTAAGTTCTGACAAATACAACAAAGAGGATTAAGGGACTATGGCGTCACCGATGAAGAAGTATTGTGCTACAAGGAAAGGTTTGTATCTTGGGGATAAGGAGTTAAGACAAAGGATTCTTGAGAAGCGCATGGTATCCCTTATGCTATGCATCCGGAGGCATCAAGTTGTATAGAGATCTAAGGAACAATTTTGGTGGTGCGATCTAAAGCGAGAGGTGGCTGAATTTGTGGGGAAATGTTTGGCGTGTCGACAAGTTAAGGTTGAACACCAAGTCCCATCGAGATTGCTTCAACCAATCGAAGTTCCCCAATGGAAGTGGGAAAGAATTACCATGGACTTCGTTAGTGGGCTTCCCTTACGCCTACTAAGAAGGACTCGGTATGGGTGATAGTGGACCGTTTGACCAAGTCCGCACACTTTATCCCGATGAGAATGGATTATTCTCTTGAAGTTGGCTAAGTTATATGTGGCAGAGATTGTGAGGTTACATGGAGTACCAATGTCAATCATTTCTGATAGAGACCCAAGGTTTACGTCTCGATTTTGGAAGGCACTTCATCAAGCCTTAGGAACTAGGTTGGACTTCACCACGGCGTTTCATCCACAATCCAGCAGGCGATCGAGCGAGTTATACAAGTGTTGGAGGATATGTTGAGAGGCGTGTAATGGATTTTCGAGGAAGTTGGGAAGATTACTTGCCTTTAGTGAGTTTGCCTACAACAACAAACTATCGAGGCTAGCATTCGGATGGCACCATATGAAGCGTTGTATGGCGGAAGTGTAGAACACCTACTTGTTGGGTGAGTTAGGAGAACATCGAGTTTTGGGACCAAATTAGTGGAAGAAATTGAGGAAAAGGTTGAGTTGATTGAGACGCGGTTGAAGGAAGCCTCGATAAGCGTAAGTCGTCGCAGACCTTAAGCGAAGGAAATAGAGTTTGAAGTGGGAGATCAAGTATTCTAAAATCTCGCCTTAGAAGAAGGTAATGAGGTTCATCGAAAAGGAAGTTAAGCCCAAGGTTTATAGGGCCTTATCAAATCTTGAAGCGAGTTGGGCGATGGCATACCAATTGGAGTTGCCACGAGTTGCAATGGATGCACGACGTATTCCATGTATCCATGCTACGTCGCTACTGGATCGGACCCATCTCATGTGGTACTGTTGAAGAGGTGGAACTAAGGCTAGACTTATCCTACGAGGAAGAGCCGATTGAATCTTGGAGCGTGATGTGAAAGTATTACGAAGGAAGTCCGTACCTCTAGTCAAAGTGTTATGGCGTAATCATGGAGCGGAAGAAGCTTCGTGGGAGTCGAGATGAGACCATGCGACAACAATACCCTCAATTATTTTAGTTAGGAAATTTCGGGATGAAATTTTGTTTAAGGGATAGAATCGTAACATCACGAAAAGGGCCTATGCATTTTCGGTTTAATTGTATGAAATGACAAGTTTAAGCACTAAGAATAAATTTTGATATTTTTGGAAACACGAACATTTTGGAAACTTGAACATTTTGGAAACTTGAAAATGTAAGAAAAATGGCAAATTCTGAGCCGATCAAAATTTTAAGAAACTTAGAAGCGATCTGAAATGTCAAATTTTAAAGTTTAAAATAGGAAATAAGGGCAAGATGGCCTTAAAAGAAAAAGTTGGTAAGTTTGACACACAAACAGGCTTGGAAAAGTGGCTGAAGATGTCACTTAGGGCCTATGGAAATGGCGCCACATGCGGGTGTTGGGCACGAGTTTGAGTCACTTGGGAAGCAAATAAAAGGGAGTTTTATTTTGCTTCCAAGGCTAAGGGTGGACGACACAAGCCTTCTAGAAAGGAGGTGTTTTAATTCCATAAATATGTGATTAATAAGTGATAAATAAGGGATTTTAAATTTGGATTATTTGAGGAGATAATTGATGGGTTAAATGCTTTTATTTTTAGATAAAGGAGATAATATTATCTTAAGGGAGAGTGGTGGCCAAGTCAAGGACTCTTGGCCTAGCAAATTCGGCTAAAGAAGGAGAACCAAAGTCTTTTCTCTCATCTTTTCCAAGTTCTTGAAAATTCCTAGCTCTCTCCCCTCTCTTGAATTTTCTTTAAGCAAAATCCATCTCTTCTTCTTCTATTTTCTTCTCCTCTCCTTTGCTATTGTCGAGCCAAAACACTCTTTGATCCCTGATTAAAACTCCATAGCCGAAAGTCTGTGACTCTAGGCAAGGAAGCAATCGATCAAAGCATTAAAGGTAAGGCTAAGCAATAATCAAGTTCTTTCTTTTTCTATTTGCCGAAAGAGAAGGGTCTAATCCTAATTTTTATCTTATGGCGAATCTATAAAGGATCTCTCGGTTCTTTTTACAACAGATTGAATACAAGGAGGAATCTTTCGGAAATTCGAGGATCTAAGATAAGATAAATATATTTAGTTAAAGGTTATGATTTATATGTTAAATTAAATTTAACATATGATGCTAGGGATATCGACGATCTTTATAAGGCAAGGAATCCTTTTGATTTGGAATTTGTAAGGTAGGTGATATTCACCAAGGCTTGTTTTTTTTTTTATATTTAGGATTATTTCCCATTATTTCAAAAGCCGAAGCCGACATGGTTACATGGCTAGTGTTAGCCGATTTCAAGGAAAAGGAATACTAGCAATTTTGGGACTTGATTCTGAGACATCCAAATTCGGCAAACAAGGTAAGTAATACAAATCCTACTAGGATTTAGTTTTTTTAAGCCAAATAGGTTTGTTAATATGCTTTAATGATTGGCGAATATAGGAGTTAAAAATCTAGATCGGTAGATCGTTCTTGAGGATCTCAAGGAATCCAATAAGCGAATCGGTGTGTACCCATACTAATCTTCAATAAATTGTATGGCAATTATTAACTATATGAATATGCATAAGAATGTGAATGTGGTTAAGTACCACAAATGTGGTAAGAAGTACTCGTGTCGTTTCCTACTTACGATAGGATTACGAATATGATATATTACGAACATGTGAATAGGAACATGAGCGAGAAATATGTATGTTATATAATTTATGGGGCATTCGGGATCTATGAGAAAGGGAAGAAGGTGTTGACTTGGTCTCACAGCGGAATATGGTGACTACGGTCACAAAATTTGAATATGGTAACCGGTTACATTATCCGAATTTGGTAACCGATTATATTACTTGAATATGGTGTCTAATGACACAAATGATATAGGCGATGAAACACGTCATTGCAATGACGCCTTGATGGTGTGTAGCGGATGGAGGGTTGACTTAGTAGTCCCACGGTGTGGTGGCGGGTAGGGGTGGTGTGTAGCGGATGGACAAATAGGCTTGGGTTTGGGTTGCATCATCATTTATTTTTATATGAATATGAATTTGATATGAACATGTATGCTGATTTGTTGAATGTTAATCTTGTGTGCACATTGAGTCTGCTGACTCACCCATTGTGGGAACTATTTTAGGTGATGAACAGTGATTTGATGGGGACGGTAGACCTTGAGGTGGCCATGTTTCATTTGAAGATTTGATTTGATTTGGACTTTATTTCTTTTCAGTACATTTTTTTTTTTTTTTTTTGGGTTTACTTGATGTAATAAGGCCATAAGGCCCAAGTGGATTTCTTTATTTTTGCTTTACTTTTAAATATTGTGCTAAGAACTATTTTGGATGTAAGTAAGTACAAAATTTATTTCTTTAAAATGAACCTAAAATTATTTTGTCACTTTACTTAAATTGGATTTACAAGATTAATTAAATGGGTTTCCAATCTAAGCCCAACTCAAAATAATAGTTTTCTAAAATTTTACAAATTTTCTCTAAGTAACGAAAATTTTTGAAATCGGTTTACTTTAGGAACATACCAGATCCGGTTCAGGCTCGTGGGCCGGGTGTGGGGTGTTTCAATATTGATTTGGGTTAGTTTTTCATTGAATTTTCATGTTGCTTTCTTCTTATGTTAGTTTTCGATTTCCTCTCTTTGAGTCTACTCTAAGTTGGTTTGTCCCTTACAACTTAATCCATTCATCTTGGGCAATCCACATCAAGATGCGTAGTGCTTAGTATAATACATGTTAGGTACAGGTAAAATTGGTAAAGAGAAAATAACAGCTCCATACATGGTGCCCGATAAATGTAGAAAGGAATATGATTGTTGAATATGATACAAAATTATGGGTTTCAAAACTACACTTGATAAAAATTGCTATTTTTAGGGGTTCAAGACTTGTCTTGGCTTATACATTATATCTTCTATCAACGGGTTGTCTTCGTTGCTTCCTTACTTTATCCTTTATCTTATATATTTTTGGACGAGTTTCGTATTGTAATTGTCAATTAGTTTAAGGGCTCCTTTATGAGCTCAAATATATACAATAACAAAGTCACTGGCTTCTTTGTTTGAATAGATATATTGGTGCCAAAAGTCAAAAGTTTTTATATTAGGAGTTGGATTGCATTTTATACCTTCTACTTCTACTAAAAGATGTGAAAATTACTTGATGTACTTTCAATCAAAGAGTAAAGTGATACTTTTGTTAAAAGTTCTATTCATTCCTTCTGTTAAAAACGAGCTACAGTGATACACCACGTATAACTCTCTAGTTACTTTGCCAACCAAGCAAGTTTTTAAGAGTAGAAATAAGTGTAATTTTTAATAAAAGAAACTAGTTTATTCTTTGATCTAATGTACAAAATTAAATTGACTCATTTTTTGAGTAAATAAATTAAAATGTAATCCAAGTCTATAATATTTTCACCGAAATTCTTTACTTGTTTTCTTAAAAAATATTTATAGAGATCCCAAAAATCCAAAATATATTGTTCCTATCCAGCTCGATTGAATATGATGGGATTTTTTAAAATATCTAGTTAAAGGCAGGATAGAAAAAGTTATTTTTTAAAAACAGTCTCCTAATCCCACTTATGTCTAGCAACCTCTATAGTTCATTTTATATATACACATTAACTTTGTTTATCAATATATATACACACCAATAGCTTTAAAGGTATGACATAAACTCAACAAATTTTTAAGGGCAACTGATTGACTAATTTACCAATAAATGCCCCCAAAAAATTACGTGAATAGGCCAATTTTAGGGAAAATTACAAGAATATGCCATTTTTTGAATAACGCTTCCAGCTAGAAGCGTTTTCAGTAAGTTTCCTGGAAAACACTTCTAGCTGGAAGCACTTTCTACTAAGTCACCTGAAAAAGCTTTCAGCTGGAAGCGCTTTTCCCCTGATTTTGTCAGTGCCAAATTTTTTTAAATTAGGGTTATTGGTGTTTAGGGTTAGGGTTTTGGGTATTCAAAGTAGGGTTTTTTGGGTTTAAGGTTTAGGTTTTTGTTTGAGGTTTTTAATTATTTATTTTGTAATATTTTTTGATATGTTAAATAATAATTATTTATTTCAAAATTTAAAAGCATCGTATTTACACCAATCGTATATTCGAATTGAAAAGTTGAATTGGATTCATAATGGAACTCATTCTACTAGGTAAGGATGAAATATTAGTTATTAATTTTTTTCGCTTTCTTAATATTAGTTTGATCCAATTTTTCAGTAAATTACTTTTTCTCTTATCTATTATTTTCATGTAGATAGGTTCAAAAAATATATCCTGAGAATCTCGGTATATGATGGGTTTCTTGGAATAAAGCTGATGTTGAAATTTATAGAGAGAAAACGTTTCAAGAAGGACGCACTAGCATCAAAAGCACTAAAAGTGCTTCCACCTAGAATCATTTTCAGCTGATATGGTACTGAAAACACTTCTAGCTTCCGTTCTTTCAGTTCTGTTGTTGACAGTACATCCTAGTTGGAGTGTTTTCTCTCTACAATTTTCAACTCCCCATTAGGCCTGGTGAATTTTCTGAACCAACTGTGATTCACCTCTAGTCTATAAACCAACTTAATTCAGCATTGAGTGGCATAATCCATTTATGAGCAAAGAAAATCGTAAGAAGATCAGAAGGGGATAAGTTCACACATAAGGCATAAGTTGGAGTAACCTATTTGCGTAAAGTAAGAATTGATTTTTGTTGTTCATATTTAATTACAACACTATTTCTTTGCATGATGTTTTTATTTCAAACTTGTGGAACAGGTTATCCTGATTTGAAAATGAGTGGACAAACTAATGCTTTTGTTTACTACGACAGTGAATAGAGTGACACCGAGAATGGTGTCATTTTTTAACAGAGAACACAGTGCGATTGACTTTTAACCAAGACATAGAAATACCAGAACTTTGGAAAAGAATTAGGCAGAAATTGTTGGATCCAACCAGATGAGAGTATTGTACCTTAAATATAGATTTTGTACTTCGGTCGACCCCATCAGATATGATGCTTTCAAAATCAGAGGTACGAATGGGTTGGAACATACGCATATTGGAAGTGGGTCACCATTTCTTGAGTTATATGTGAAGTTTGCAAGGATAGATAAGGCCCTCAGAGGTTGACATATGTTCCTCTTTGAGAGGCCAGAACTGAAGAACAAGGTAAGAGTCGAACGACATACTTGTGTGGTGGTTCACCACTCCATTAGAAAGTTCCCATTATGATATTCTAGAATCTTCAGTAGAAAGAAACTCATCTATTTCAGCCCTAAATTTTAACTGCGGCAACCATAATACCAAACAGTTAGGGTTTAGTGGTAGCACCCCTGCACAACACTAACTTAGTGGTTTTTATCTAAACTTTGGTTAGTCAATGTTTAATGCTAGGAACACTTACAGGGGAATGACATCAACTTCCAATGGTTAACAATGAATAGGTGCTTTAAGATGTTTAAACAACTATACAAGAAAGGATGATGTACTCCCTACGACGTCCACCGGTGATGGGACATCCAAAACAACATATGTTGGCAGAGTCGAGAATGAAAAGGGGACTAAATTCGATGCCAATCGAATCCAAAAACTCGATACTGATAGATTAGAAATTGCATTATTTTTTGAACTAAATCCGATTTTGATTGAACCAGAAGATGGAGGTTCAGATGGTGAAGGTCTTGGCGATGATGCTGAAGAAGAACTACGATTCATGATGTACTCACCTCCAGCCCATATGCATAATGTGGACATATAGACAGATGATGAGTGCGAGTGTGTAGAACTACCACACAAGAGGCTAGGCCATACGAGTTCTTCATTGGATTTGGGTGATTTAGAAATGAGGAAAGAGTTCTAAACTAAAGATGGTTTTGTCACTACAGTGAAGAGATATAACATCATGAATAGGGTAAACTTCCACGTGGTCAAATTAATATTTGACAAGTTCAAGGCGAAGTGTGCAACGCGAGACAGCAGATGTGCATGGAAAATCATGACGTATGTTAAGAAAAAGACGGGGTTATGGACAATAAAGAAATATACTGCTCTATATACATGTGTTATCGCGGGTACTACACTAATACTGGTTTAGTGTAGGACATAGTTGAATTCCGAATCTTAACATACTCGTGTTGTTGCAAGTATTTCACATGATCATCTGAAATTGGATTCAGAGATGATTATAGACATAATACTACCTATGGTCAAAGTGAGTCCCAGAATTATTGTGTCGGTTCTAATTGCAAATATTCGTAGCTAGTTCGATTACACACTTTCGTATTGCAAGATGTGGGTTGCAAAGCGAAAAGTATTGAAGAAAATGCACAGCTGGTGGAAGGCATCGTACAATGAGATATGAAAGTGGTGTTGGGTCTTGGAGACGTATGTCCTAGGTTACGTAATCGATTTGGAAACAAGGCCTACGTACTACAACAATTGGTTGCTCTGTGGATGCCTAGTATTCAAATGTTTGTTCTAGACTTTCAAGCAATGTCGAGAGGCATTCTAGTATTGTAGGCCACTTGTACAAATAGACGATACTATTATGTATGAGAGATATACCTATTGATTTTTGTTGGCTGTGGCACAGGACGACAATTGGAAAATCCTGTCAATTGCCTTTGCAATCATGACTGGAGAGTCAACAGACGATTGAGATTTCTTCCTATCTAGGTTGAGGAGGCATGTTTTCCCTCAACCCGATATTTGTGTCATCTTCAATCAGGGACCTGGAATATTGGATGCAATTGAACGGCAGTGAAGCCTTTGGGACTGCACATACCATTCTTATTATCTAAGGCATGTTACCGAATTACTAGGAACAATACGTCTTTACTACTCAATAAGCACAAGTGATCAACATGGGTATGTAATCACCACTATTAATTATTTTTTGATATTTAACTTGTGAGCAAATGTTGGGCATTATGGATAAATTATTATTCACTTCCCTCGGCAGGGTATGAGCTCATCAAAGATCACTTTCGTGAAATGTTGGGAAACTTACAAGCCATTAACGATGATTGGGAGAACTACTTCTACAACATACCCTTCGAACAATAGACACAATCCTACAACGAGGGTCTATAGTTTAGGCACATGACGAAAAACTTAGCGGAATGTATCAATTTCGTGTTGAAGGGAATGCGTCATTTTTTGGTAACCTCGATTGTCAAAGAGACATACTTCTGTTTGGCTGAAGATTTTCCAAAGCGAGCGGTGAATTATGTTGGGTAGATGCAGGGCGACCATGTTTGGAGCGAAGATGTACTGAAAGAAATTAGGAAAGAAACAACACGAGTGAGCTGTATGCATCAAGTGTATCACTCATGCAAAGATGTATGGTTTTGGGTAATGGAGTTTGGCAGACTCGACAAAGGGATTTCTAGGGCAGCGTATCGTGTACACTTGAGAAACCGAACCTATGACTGTTGGAAATTTGAAGTGCTTCATTTTCCATGCGCTTATGCAATTGCAGCATGTAACAGTGTACTTTTGAATCCCATAAGCTTTGTGGATGAAGTCCATAATCTGGTAAACATGTACAATGTGTGAAGAAATGTATCCCCACTGGTCCCAAATGAACCATATGTGTAATACCCCAAACCTATCTCCGTAGTCAGATTAGGGTTACAGAGCATAACCATTCAATCAGAAAACATTTAACATTATAACATTAAATAAATTAAACTTATGATAAACCAATTAATCATATGCATATTGTCCCTAAATCGAGCCTTTGAAGCCCTAAAAATAGCTTAGAAGCAATTCGAGATTAAATCGAAACAAAATAGAAGTTTTAAGAAAAGATGCAAAAATGTGAAAATAGAGGTCACATAGCCATGTAACATTCGAACAAAAGGACACACGGCCGTGTCGCAGGTCGTGTAACTCTCTGAGTTGTCACACATGGCCATGTGCCAGATCGTGTGCTAGGCCGTGTAACTCACTGACTTGAAACACTATGAAATTTCAAATGACACATGGCCGTGTGATAGCCCGTGTCCCAGGCCGTGTGATCCATAATTTGACCTTAAATTCATACCATTTCAAAGACAAATCATACCTAGCTATCCCTACCATTTAGTTATACATTCAAAGGATTTGAGCATCATTCAAACACACATAAACATGCCATTTCAAACATCCTAATTCATCTAACCAATATACCATTCAAAGGTACCACAATTATACCAAAACATCATTTATCAAAACAAGTCAATGTTGCCATATTCCAAGCATACAAACCTAGTTCGTAACTACCAAATAATATCACATATGACCATTTGCATATCACCACACACATACGAACAAGGACCTTATATATAAGCACTTAAAAGTGACCAAAATGACATAACTTGGTGAGGTGTTAAGGTTCACCAAACCAAACATAAACTTTAACGCATATACATATCAAATCACCATTAACACATTCATAAGCTACCATTACAAAAGATCCTATATATGCCATTATGGACCTTGGCCAAAATACACAAAAACTACTGAAAAGGTTGCTGGATAGTGTGATAAGTCTTCAACAAGCTTCCAACCAATCGAGCTTCCAATTATCTATAAAGCAAAGAAAAGTAACTATGTAAGCAATGAGTGCTTAGTAAGGTCGTATAAACTTAAACATAACTTACCATTTCATTTGCACAATTCATAGATTAAGCACAAAATCATTACCAATGCCATAAGCTTAGTATAAGCCTAAACAACATTATCAAACTTACAAGTTAGTATACTTGTCCATGATACAAATGAATTCAACCATAAAATAAATAGATTTCCATATATATAAATATACATCATTTAATTCATCACCATTTTCATAAGATTGTGATTCATTCCATGTGAATACTTACCATTTCATTTTCTTTTCTTACCCACTGAACCCTCTAGAATTACATCGAATACTTCGGAAGGCTCAAACATAGTGTACTTTTAAATATAACTGTAACATTTCCTTTACATCAATGCTCACATGAGCTATGAAATGGGCTAGCTCCCACAAGCTGTGGGCCAAAATGTTAGCACAATGCTGCTCACACGAGCTGTGGAGAATTCATAACAAATGCAGGACCTCAGCCATTGGTAGGACATTCAAGACCAGCACTCGAAACATGAAATCCCTAATGACATGTCATTCGTATCCTAAGAATTCTTAATGCTCAAATGGGATTCGTTATCCATAAACTATTCATAACATTGCTACATTTATATTTAGATCCATTTATATTAAAAAACATAACAAATAGTAATCTAGCTAACATTAAAATGATCATAGGTCATACGAACTTACCTCGATAACTAGGGTCGTAGAAGTGGAATTTGAACTAATCCGAAGCTTTAGCTTTTCCTCGATTTAAACCTAATTGTGGTTTATCTTGATCTAAATAGATAATTTCAATCAATTAAGTACTTCTAGTATTCAATTTAATCCATAGTTCATATTTATGCAAAAATTACAAAATTACCCCTAATATTTTGACTTTTCACAATTTAGTCCTTGAGCTCTTAACTTAAATATAACTCATTTTAGCCTAAATCCAAATTAACCAATGTTACAAGGGGCCTTTAAAAAACCCATTATTACCAACATTTCACAATAAAACCCATAGAGTTACACTTTTAACTATTTAATCCCTAATTATAATATCACTAAAAATCACTTAACAAAACATGATTATTTAAAACCAAAGTTAATAATCTATCAATTAACATCAAAAAACATTAAATAACATCCATGGAAAGTCCCTCAACCTTTAACAATTTTACAAATTAACCCCCGGGCTAACTAGATTAAGCTAAAATGAATTCAAAAACACAAAAATCATTAAAAACGGGGCTTGAATACATACCATACAAGGGAGAATAAAGCTTAACCGAACCTTAGCTAAACTTCCATGGATGAATTGATATTTAAGAAACAAAAATGAGAAAGATGATGATTTTAGCTTATTTGATTCTATGTTTATTTACCATTTTACCCTTATTACTAATCAAAATTTTCAATAAAACCTTGTCCATCACTATCCACTAATTCTTTAAATGATATATTTACCATTCAAGTCCATTAACTTTCATTTCCATAGCCATTTAGCCCTTTTAACTAATAGAATTCAACTTTTATAGCTTTTACGATTTAGTCATTTTTACTTAATTTACTATTTGAACTTCAAATTTTCTTAAAGAAATTTTAATACGACTTTAATATAATCACGTATATATTGAAAAAATACTAAAAAAATAATTCAATCATCCGAATTGTGGCTTCAAAATAACTATTTTTGACACCACTAAAAACAGGTTGTTAAAAGGTGGCCGCCTGTATTAAGCGTTCTATTCAAGTTGTTACCGGATAGATCATTGCATCGCAAACCAAAAGGTTGACCAACATCCACTTGGATATGCGACAACATGGATATTGGGAGCATTAAAACCAACCGACGTTATGCGGGTGGTGCAGGAACTTGATGTTGGAAAAAATAGGTTTAGAAAATGCAGAGGAAAATAAATTTAGGGAAAACAGAGTTTTAAATTTTTTTTCCCAGAATAAGATATTGGTTATGATATCTAAAGTAATAAACACTTAATAAAAATTGTACCTTTTCGATTTGTCTAGGATAAGCGGTTTGACCAGGTCGTCTTCTCTGCTACCTCAAGCTCACGTTTGTCAAGTGCGGGCTCACTTCGAATAAAAAAAAATTCACAAAAATTACTGGTGGGGTAATTTCAAATTTTTATAAACTTTTGGGTCAAGTTGTAAATAAGAAAAGTATCTCTAGAAATTTTCTGAAATAATCTCTTTAGAGAATTTCTTCTCTACAACTTTATTTTGAATTTAAGTGTGTGTAAAATAATGACCCAAGACTCTCTTTATATAGGGAGAGTTTAGAGAGTTAAACTATGATTAAACTAAATTATTTTAATATTAAATTTAATCTAATATTTATCTTGTATCAAAGCCAAGGAGGAGCAGGTATTTCTAAGTTTTGAAAATATTCAATTTGTTTTCAATATTTTCGAGTTTTGGTTTAATTGTCTTCATTAATGTATTATTATTTTGTTGAGTATTGATACACTATCCAGTTAGCCATGGGTTAGGCGTGTCAATGACAAAGTATCCCTGTAGGCAACTGTAATAATCTAGAAATTCTGATAGTAGAACCCCTTGTAGGAAATAAGAAAACAACGAATGTTTCCCTTCCTTAGAAGAACCAATTCTTCTGTAAGCTTTGTTTCCAATCAATCCCAAGAGTCCGACCAAACCTCAGACAACACTTTTAATGAACAAAAAGAACATTATGAAAGTATCCCCCAAATATTTGATAATTGGACTCTTCCAAGAGTTCCAACAAACCAAGTCTACAAGAAAACAACTTTTGAAAATTTAAATGCTTTTTGTAGTTACGTTATAAAAATAAAAGAAAGGAGTTTACCTATTCAAAAAGAATATGAAACAATCTAATTATTAGATAGAGTCGTCATTAATAAACTCAAAGAAAAAAAAAATACAAATATGTCCATTTTGAACTAGTCTAGGTTGGTGTCAAACCTCTTAGTGTTGAAGCCACTAAAAATACCTCAATTTTAATTGTCTTAAGAGACCAAAGACACATCATGTTTAATGACTCATTATTAGGAACTACAGAAACAAGCCTATGTACCGACCCAATACATTTTAATTATTATCCAAATTTTATGGTTTCTTTGACTGACAAAAATATTTTACAATCTTTGACCCTCCAAATACATACCCATAACTACAAAATGCTTCCTGGTACTGAAGTATTAACATTAGTCTATAGACTCCATTTCAAAGCTATGTATTCTGTAGTTAATACCAAGGCTTTACTCCAAAGCCCAAAATGAGAAACCCTCTTAATAGAAATAGATACTTCAATATCTCATACCACAATCCCAAGAACTATAACATCCTGAATTAATGGGCCTATGCGCCTAGTGTGTGCATATATTTAAGGTGTTAATTTAACTATTAGGGGTCCAAGTTGGGCTCAGAATGTGGTCAAGGCCTTGGTGAATTCTTGCTTGGGCACTATAAGGTTTAAAAGGTGCTATCTGTGTTTAAAATATCAAAATGGGCTTGTGGCCCAGTGGTCAGTGACGCCATACAAGGGGAGTAAGGGGCCCAAATTTAAGTTTCATGGAGCCCAATCTCTTTTAATTTAAGTTACTAATTTTTGGCATTAGGGTTAGGTAGAGTGGACGGCTACAAGGCTCAAATGTAGGAGGATATATGTATAGGATAATGTAGATATTATAGTTGATAATATGAAAGATATAAGGGAAAAAAGATAGAAGCTATCTGCAAGGCTAGGTGTTGGCCGAAATTCCATCACCTAGAGGAGTGAAGAAATCGACTTATTTTATGGCAGGGGGTGCCGAAATTTCCATGCTATTTGATTAATTGATTGATTATTAGGAAGGGTGTTTTTGATTTTAAGCAGTAGGTGCCGAAATCTTCTATAAATAGAGGGGATATCTCTTCAATTCTGACATTTGGAACCCTATTCTTTTCTTCTTTTCTTGTGCCGAAATTCTTCGCATTCCTCTGAAATTCTTTTCTTTTGATTTCTTCAAAAGCCGAAACCTCCCAATCTTCTCAACATCTTCCCTTTCAAAAGCCGAAATCATGGATTCTTTTCTCATCTCCATAGCCGAATATACCCTATTCCTTCTGCCGATTCCCTCAACTAAAAGTCGAAACTACTTAGATCTCTTCTTGTTTTCTTCTCTTCTTGATCTCCTCAAAAGCCAAGAATTTCTAAGAGTTGTCGAATTTCCTGTAAAGGTAAGTGTTGGCCAGTGCTATTATTCTTGTTATTTTTTGACTTTTAAGCCAAAGCCGAATGGCTAGATGGTGTTTAGGACCATCCTTAGATTGACATTCTCGTTCTGATCTCGTGTTCTCTTTCTTTGGGTGGCATTCCGGGATTTGTAGGGAATCAAATCGCCTAGGATTCAAAGTCAGAAGTTGGTAAGCATTCGAATCACGTTTTCGGGATTTAAGGTAAGATGGTTTTCTTTAGATTTTCATTAGATTCATTTATCGTATGTGAGATCTTAACTTCATGATGTGGAGTAACGACCATGTGTTGTGATAGTGATTCTGACAAGGACTTATGACGGATTTAAATATGGATCAGGTGAAGGAGAGAATCCCTAAGTTTAAGAAACGAGCGGTATCTACCATTCGAGATTGGCCACCTGGTTGTGGACCAGCTTCTGAACAACACCTTAGGCAGATAGCGGTGGTGTTGGCTACGGATAGTGTCGACTTAGAGGGTCTCGTTCTAAAGGAAATAAGGTGTGTAGATCTCTAACACACTTTATAATTGTTCTTTATGTGTTATGGGCTAAAAAAGTGGAAAGTGGCTGTATAGACAGCAGAATAAAGCCCTAAAAGGGTTAGGCAAGGATGCCAGGTACGCAATCATAGAAATCACTATGTATGACAAAATATATGAAAGTCTGTATGATGTTTTCCTTATGTACGTATGCATGGAGGGAATATGACAAAGAGGGGAAGTGCATGATGTGTCACATGATGACTGGTGGTAGAAATCCCACAAATATAAACATGGGTCACATGGTGATCGGTGGTAGAAATCCCACAAATAAAATGTTAGGTCACACAGTGATCGGTGACAATGCCACGTTTAATGATTGCTGAATAACAGAAGCAGGTAGTTCGGCTATCGTTATGGTGTGTAGTGGATGGAGGGTTGATTGTAGAAATCCCCAAGGAGTGACGGTTGGTACGGGTTGGTGTGTAGAGGATGGAATCCTAGGATGGGTTGGGCCATTCATTATGTATTGTTTATCATGTAATATGATTGTTGCCTCTTTATGCGCCTAGGCCCATAATGTGTTTGTGGGCCTCGTGTCGGTGTGTTCGAATTAAACACCGAGTCTTGGTGACTCACGCTTTCATTTTCTCTACTCTTTCAGATGAGCAGTAGATTGTGGACATGGGAGCCGAGACGGACTCGAGGGGCCATCAAGACTATTACTATTTCCATAGACTATTTTTGGTTTTAGTTTTCATTTATGTTTTGATTTTTGGGAACATCTTTGTGTAATGAGGCCTCCACAACTTAGATTTCGATTTATTATCTTGTTATGTTGGGTTTTTACAAACTTATGTTTTTTTAAAAGTCTTAAATATAAAATGAAATGATAAACGGGCTTTTCAAAACCAATCAATGCAAGTATTAAAGTTATTTTGCAAAACCTCACATTTAACGGACTATTCGCTAAAATAAGCTAAGTTTTTCCAAACCCTTGAGTAAAGTTTTAAGATTTAACTTGTGGCATACGGATCCGATAATGACGTATAATGAGTTTGGGGTGCTACATTTTGGTATCAGAGTCCAATTCAAAACTCGGGCTGTGAAATGGGTCTAGTGATGTTTTAACATGGGTTTGAAAAAAAATTCTAGAAGATATGGCATTCGAGTCTACCGGCACCCGATCCACGTAGGTAATTACCCTAACTCTTGTTGTGATATACTTATTGGGTTGATGGGCTTTATGGACGAAGACTAGGATAATAATAGTGATGGACTCTAGGCCTAGTTAAACAACTCTTCAACTTCATAAGATTTAAATCCAACCAAACAAACCTGTGAACAAGTCGCGAGATTAGGGTGTGGCAACAGGCATATGCATGTCTAGGATTGGATTCAGGGAGAGCTTAGTATTTAAGTAGTCCTAGTGACTTACCTCCTCTTCGCTAGAATCCTACCTAGTGCGTAGTGACTGTTCACCTTAGCCATGGAGACTTGTTGACGGGCCAAAATTTATAATTAAAACTTAAGAAGGACCAGCCACCCTATTTGGTAAAATTACTAAAAAAAAACCTCTAGTTTTGAAAATTTTTGAAATACCCCTAATTTGTAAAATTACTAAAATACCCATGATGTGTAAAATAACCAAAATACCCCTGATGTGTAAAATAACCAAAATACCCCTAATTTGTAAAATTACCAAAATACCCCTGGACCCCTAAATTACCAAAATACCCATATTTTGAAAAATCACTAAGAAACCCTATTTTGAAAAAAAATTTATTACGAAAATACCCTTGTAGGATAAAATTACGAAAATACCCCTGGGTAGTGAAATGACGAAATACCCCTAAGTAAGGAATGTGAGTTCATGAATGTTTGCTCGTGTGGTTGATGAATGTATGTGATGCTCTGATTGATGTGAAATGAAATAGAATTCTAGAATTAGGAATACAGACTCAAGGACCGAACTTGCAGATAGAATACGAATTTGAAAGAACCACTGTTAAAACTACTTTCCATAAGACTGTCCGTCATTAATCAGTGGAAGAAAACTAATAAATCATAACATTTTTAATCAGATAAATCATGAACGGTAGAATGAGCACTAGAGGACGTGGTGTGCGTGGCAGAGGTAGAGGCAAGATTATCGTGTCGAACCCGTAGGTTTGGTCACGAGTCAGGAATGAGGTACCAGTGCCACTAGTTTGGGAGGCGTAATTTCAAGATCGACGGATGGAGATGATGCTATATCTCAAGCTATGTTAAGGGTCTTGGAAAGAGTTCTTTGGGCGGGTGTAGGCACAGGAGCTCAAAATCATGCCAAAGTGACTTAAAACAGCAGGCGAGAAGTGTTTAGGGAATCTCGGTATAACCCCGAGCTCACCGAGTAGTTGAGCGCGATAATGGACGATTTGGATCTCACGGAGGAAGAGAAATTGAAAGGAGTTATCTCTCTTTTGAGGGATGAAGCCTACCAATGGTGGCTCACGGTTAAGGATGGTACGGTGGCTGACCGCATCACATGGGGGTTCTTCAAAACAGTGCTTCAGAACAAGTACATTGGATCGAGCTATGTGGATGCGCAGCGCAGAGCATTCTTGAACCTGGTTCAAAGAAGCAGGTCCGTAGTGGCGTACGAAGCAAAATTCTTACGCTTGAGCCGTTATGCTCGAGGGATAGTGGCCACATAGCATGAGCAGTGTGTTCGGTTTGAGGATGGCCTGAAGGATGAATTACGTGTGTTGATAGCTCCGCAATGAGAGGGGAATTTGCGGTACTTGTGGAGAAGGCTAAGATAGCGGAAGAGGTGAAACAGATGAAAAAGCTAAACCAGGATAGAGATAGGGGTAAAGGTAAGAGAAACTTTGGATCATCGGGGACAAATAAAAGTAATAAAAAAACCTAGGCCAAACGGGCGAGACGAGATAATAGACCTGCTGCTGCTAATCAGACACCAAAGTGTGCTCAATGTGGTAAATCCCATGCAGGTGAGTGTAGAGTGGGCAGTGAAAAGTGCTTTAGGTGTGGGTCTTTTGACCATCAAGTTAGGAACTGTCCGTAGTGAATGGCAATAAGGGGCCCACAAGTCAAAGGAATGTCCAGCCTGGCAGAGGAGGTCGTGGGGCAACTGAGGTGGTAACCATTCCGGTCGGGGCCGTGGAGCAGCAGGTCGAGGGGCCAAAAAACTGAAGCGAGACAGCTGAGGTTAGTCTATACTGTTGATGTCGACAGGAGGCTGACGCACCGGATGTTATAATCGGTATGTTTTTAATTTTTGGTTTACCCTATATTGCATTAATTGACATCATATCGACACATTCATATGTTGCTAGTAGGGTATCTGAAACTTTAAGGGTAGATGCTGAGGTTTCCTCTAGGGAAATGGCTGTAGTAAGCCCATTAGGACATTCTGTGGTGGTAAATAAGCTTTATCGGGAAATACCTGTAAAGGTTCAGGGAAAGTTTTTCGAACGGATCTAATGGAATTACCGTTCGGGGAGTTTTATTTAATCCTAGGCATGGATTGGATTGTGAAGTATCAAGCTAATCTAGATTGTGTAGCTAAGCATATGGTGTTAAAAACCCCTGAGGGTGACGAAGTGTTGTTAATAGGAGAAAGGGGGAACTGTCTGTCGAACGTGGTAACCGCCCTAAGAGTAGAAAGGATGGTGAGAAAAGGGTGTGAGGCAGTCTTAATGTTTGTTCGTGCTATGGAAGCTAAGGAACTAACAGTGGGAGACGTTAGGATGGTGAAGGAATTTCGGATGTTCTCCCCAAAGAGCTTTCGGGATTACCTCTGGATCGTGAACTGGAGTTTGGAATTGATCTTTTTTTGGGAATAGCGCCAGTATCGATAGTTCCATACTGAATGGTACCAAAGGAGTTGGTGGAGTTGAAAGCGTAGATTCAAGAGTTATTGGACAAAGGGTTTATTCGACCTAGTGTGTCACTGTGGGGAGCACCGGTTTTATTCGTTAAGAAGAAAGATGGGTCAATGCATTTGTGTATTAACTATCGCCAGTTGAATAAGTTAACGATCAAGAACAAGTATCCGTTGTCGAGGATCGATGACTTGTTCGATCAGTTGAAAGGGGCCTCAGTCTTTTCAAAGATAGATCTGAGGTCAGGGTATCATCAGCTTAAGGTTAAGGAGGCTGATATTCATAAGACGGCTTTTAAGACTAACTGTAGTCACTATGAGTTCATGGTGATGCCATTTGGGTTGACCAACGCGCCAGTAGCATTTATGAATATGATGAACCGAGTGTTCCAACCCTACCTAGATCGGTTTGTAGTGGTTTTTATTGATGACATCTTGGTTTATTCAAGATTAGGGGAGGAGCATGACTCACATCTACAAATAGTTCTACATATTCTAAGGGAAAAGCAGTTGTATGCCAAATTCAGTAAGTGTGAATTTTGACTGAAGGAGGTTACTTTTCTAGGGCACGTTGTGTCGGCTGAGGGGATTAGGGTAGACCCTTGAAAGATTGAAGTGGTGTTGGAGTGGAAACCACCTAAGTCCGCGATCGAGATTCGACGTTTTCTGGGTCTGGCCGGATACTATCGAAGGTTCATTGAAGGATTCTCTTTAATTGTGGCACCGTTGACCAAGTTGTTACAGAAAGGAGTTCCATTTGTTTGGTCTGATAAGCAACAGAAGAGTTTCGAGAAGTTAAAAAGATTTTGACGAAAGCTCTGGTGTTGATTCAGCCAGAGGCTGGGAAGGAATTTATTGTGATGGTTCACACACAGGATTAGGATGTGTGTTGATGCAAGATGGAAAGGTTGTAGCATACGTATCTCGGCAGTTAAGATCGCATGAAGTAAATTATCCCACCCATGACCTGGAATTGGCGGTAGTGGTCTTTGCTTTAAAGATTTAGAGGCATTATCTTTACGGGGAGAAATTTGTCATTTTCACTGATCAAAAGAGTTTGAAGTATCTTTTGACTCAGAGGGAGTTGAATTTAAGATGAGGAGGTGGATCGAGTTGTTAAAGGATTATGACTGTTCGAACAAGTATCATCCGGGTAAGGCCAATGTGGTGGCAGATGCTCTAAGCCGTAAGGTGATCTCTGACTTAAGAGCGATGTTTGCTCACCTTAGTCTGTACGATGATAGAAGTTTATTGGCAGAACTTCAAGTGAAACCCTCATGGGTCAATCTGGTTAAGAAAAAGTAGCAAACGGATGAGTTGTTGAAGGGGAAGGTTCCGGATGGAGCAAGTGAAAAACCAATGGAGTTTAGTATGAATGAGGAAGGGCTGTTATGTTTCCAAGGGAGAGTGCATGCCGAGGGATCCTGAGTTGAGGCGTAAGATTTTGCAAGAAGCGCATAGTAGTCCATACGCTATGCATCCCGGAGGGAGTAAGATGTATCGAGATTTACGGGAATAGTTTTGGTGGCCGAGCTTAAAATGAGAAGTGACCGAAGTAGTGGCGAAGTGTTTAACCTGTCAGCAAGTAAAGGCAGAGCATCAATTACCATCTGGGTTGTTACAACCGGTGAAGATCCCTCAGTGGAAATGAGAAGGAATCACAATGGACTTCGTTAGTGGGCTTCCTCTCACGCCTACTAAGAAAGATTCAATTTGGGTGATCTTTGATCGGTTGACGAAGTCTGCTCATTTTGTACCAGTTCGGGTCGACTATTCCTTACAAAGGTTGGCTAAGCTGTATATAGCGGAGATTGTGAGGTTGCATGGAGTACCTCTGTCGATTATTTCAGACCGATATCCTAGGTTTACGTCTAGATTTTGGAGGGCGTTGCATCAAGCATTGGGTTGAAGTTGGATTTTAGTATAGCGTTTCATCCTCAGACTGATGGACAATCGGAGTGGGTGATTCAAATCTTAGAGGACATGTTAAGAGGTTGTGTCATAGATTTTAGAGGTAGTTGGGAGGACTTCTTGCCATTGGCGGAGTTTGCGTACAACAACAGTTACCAGTCAAGTATTTGGATGGTGCCCTACGAAGCTTTGTATGGGCGGAAGTGTCGCACCCCTACTTGTTGGATGGAATTAGGGGACAATCAAATTTTGGGTCCAGACTTGGTCGCTGAGACGGAGGAGAAGGTGAAATTGATTCGGGCAAGACTAAAGAAGGCGGTGGATAGACAGAAGTCTTATGCTGACTTAAAGCGTAAGGACATAGAGTTTGTAGTAGGTGACAAGGTATTCTTAAAGTGTCACCGTGGAAAAAGGTGCTAAGATTTGGGCGAAAGGGGAAATTAAGTCCCCGCTTCATCGGACCTTATCGGGTGCTGATACGAGTAGGACTAGTAGCATATCAACTTGAGTTACCCTCGGAGCTAAGTCAAATTCATAATGTATTCCACATCTCTATGTTAAGAAGTTACCGTTCGGATCCATTGTAAAATCCTGAATTATTGGGCCTGTGCATTTTATGTGTTTGTATGCTTAAATATGTTAAATTGAGAATTGAGGTACTAATTGGACTCAGTAATGGGCTGAGACTTCAGTTAAAATATTCTGTTTGGGCATTATAAGGTTTAAAAGTAGGTATTTATGTTAAAAATATCAAATTGGGCTTGAGGCCCAAAGCTAGGAGCCGCCACAAGGAAGGCAGAGGGTGGCGTCACTAGTGCTTGAGGAGGGCCCAAATTGTGGTTGCTTGAAGCCCAAATTATAGGGCCAATTTTCGGTTCTTAAAAGGGGACTAGGAGGGGACGACACAAGGCTATTATTTAGGAGTGTTTCTTTTATTTTATTTTTATTTAAATTGTGAGGATATTATGATAAAATAAAGGGAGAGAGTTGGTGAAAATGTGGCCTCTTATGGATGAGTATTCGATAGGGATAAGGGATAGAAGGATAGAGGTGATCTTCGGTGTAAGTGTTGGCCAAAAATTGAACTTTGCGAGGGAGAATCGGTTTCCTATAGGCGGGGTGGGTGCCAAATTTGTTGCTAAAGTTCCTATCATCTTTTCTTTTCTCTGCCGAAAAACCCCACTCCATTCTCCTCTCTTTTCTTTTTCTTGATTAGCAATTCTCGACCCCATTGTTATTCTTCTCTTATTTTCTAAAAGTCAAAACTACATATCGATTCCCTTCCATAGCCGAAATCTGCAAGAGTTCAGTCTCTATTCCCGAAGTCTCATCTTAGCCGAATCTTCATCCCTAGAAGTCGAATCCTCTCTGTGGTATCTGCTTGTACTAAAGCTCGAAGGAAACTGAAGGTAAGCATCGATTTTTATGGCTTCAATCCTTTCTGGCTTTTTAGGGACTCTAGCCAAATGGCTATAAGGGAACTGACCTTGAGTTTTTCTTTTATTTTTGGCATTCCAGAATTTAAAGAGGAGTCAATCGCATAGATCTCTGAGTCAGAGTTTAGTAACACTCGAATCGTGTTACTTTCAGGATTTCAAGGTAAGGAGATCTATTAGTTTTAACGTGTAAATTCGGGTATTTATTAACCCTTGGCCGAATGTAGGGGAGCCCTAATCTTCATGTTCTTCTGGCATTTGAGCAAGGTTTTAGACTAAGGGTTGTAGATCCAGATAGTAAGGATATTGACTAAGGGTGTAAAACTACGCGATATCAGGTGTGTAACTTTCCATACCATCTAGATTTGTTTGCAAAATACATGTATATAAATATACTATGTTCTGATAAATGTCGAAATCCTGGCATAACGATTGAAACCCAAAGAGGGTAAAAGCAAATCACCAGGTTAGTGATCTCTGTGATTCTTAAGTGAATGTTCCTGTTAAGATGACATGTGTGATAAGTATGTCAATTTTTGTGATTGCATGGGGATGGGTTTGATGAAAGGGGAAGTGTTCTATTGTAGCGGCTTTTGCCATGACCTGTTGTAGTAGTTTTTGCCGTGACCTATTGTAGTGGCTTTTGCCATGACCTGTTGTAGTGGCTACGGCCATGATCTGACGATGAGCAACATGACTACGATCAATGGTGTGTAGCGGTGTGGGTTGATTGTAGAGATCCTCAATGGTGTGACCGGCAAGTAAGGGAGGCGTGTAGCGGATGGAAACCTAGGATTTGGGTTGGGCTCTAAATATTTTCATATATAATATGTTTTGTTATTCTGTTCTGTGGGGCTAAGGCCCAAATCTAATGGTGTATAAAGGTTGCACACTGAGTCTCGCGACTCAACTCATTATTTAATATTTTCAGGTAGCACCTAGTGCATCAGACCAGGCTGGAGAGGAGCGCGAGGTGGCCATGCAAGAGAGTATCTTATCCAGCAGAATTTCTTTTTCTTGGAATTTTATTTTTAATATTTTTTATTAAGGATTTTAAGTCTCAATGTAATAAGGCCGTGGGCCACTAGACTTATATTTACTTTGGGGTTTTATGATGGGTTTTTTTTTTATTCTTAGGTATTTAAATTTTATGTTTAAATTAAGCTAAGACATGTATTAAATCTTGGTTTTATTTTTAAAAAAACACACCAAGGCATTTTATAACTTCATATCTTATATGAATTAATAAATTATTAAGTTTTCGGTGTAAATGTTTAAACCTGATGATTGATTTCCAAAGTGCCACAAGTTTTATAAAATCTCCTTAGTGACATACCAGATCCGGTCGTGGTGTTTGGGCGGGTTTGGGGTGTTACAAATTGGTATCTATCCAAACAAATCCTGTGAACTAGTCACCGTGTTAGGGTGTGGCAACAGGCATACGCATGTCTAGGATTGGATTCGGGAGAGCTTGGTATTTAAGCGGTCTAGTGACTCACCTCCTCTTCACCGAATCCTGCACAGTGCGTAGTATTTGCTCACCCTAACCATGAGGACGTGTTGATGAGCCAAACTTATAATTAAAACCCAAAAGGACCAACCACCTGTTTTGTAAAATCCTAAAGTAAACCCTAGTTTGTAAAATTACCGAATTACCCCTGGTTTGCGAAATTATTGAATTACCCCTAGTTTGCAAAATTATCGAATTACCCCTGATTTGTAAAATTACCAAGTTACCCCTACTTTGTAAAATTACTGAAATACCCCCGAGTTGAAAATTACCAAAATACCCTTATTTTGCAAAATCACCCGAAACCTTATTTGGAAAATTACAAAAATACCATTGTAGGTTAAAATTACGAAAATACCCCTACACTTTGAAGGTGGGTTCGTGGATGTTGTTTGTATGATTGAATGTGAACTCTAGAACTAGGAAAGACTGATTTGAGAACTGAACTAGTGGATAGAATCCGAAATCGAAAGAACCATTATCAACCTGCTTTTTCATAAAATTGTTCGTGGATAATCAATGGAAAGAGTTAATAATTCATAAAATTTTTAATCGGATAAATCATGAACGGTAGCATGAGTACAAGAGGTCGTGGGCGTCAAATCGGCGTGGTCGTGGTAGGGGTAGGATGACCGTGTTAGAGCTAGTAGGGTGCAGCCACGGTCGTCGAAACGAGATCTGGGAGCGCCACCGTGGAGGAGAATTTCGAGACCAAGCGGGTGGAGACGATCGATGTCTCGAGCAATGTTGCGATTCTCGAGAGATTCTTTGAAGCGAGCATGGGTTCGGGAGCTCAAAATCAGTATGCAACGACTCGATCCAACGTGTCGAGAGATGTTTAGGGAAGTTTCTGGCGTAGCCCCTAACACAGCTGAGTATTGGTTGGAGGCAACTGATGCGCATAATGGATGACCTTGACTTCACTGTGGAGGAGAAGTTGAAGGGGTTCGTGTCTCTTCTTCGAGAAGAGGCCTATCAGTGGTGGCTCACGATGAAGGAGGGTATTGTCGCAAATAGGATTGACGAGACTTCTTTAAAAAGTCATTCCAGGGAAAGTATGTTGGGGCCAGCTATATGGATGCACAAAGGAAGGCATTCCTGAATTTGGTGCAGGGAAGTAAGTCTGTGGCTGAATATGAGGCAGAGTTTCTGTGCTTGAGCCGCTACGCCCGGGGAATGGTGGTAACTGAATATAAACATTGTGTTCAGTTCGAGGATGGGCTGCGGAATGAGTTAAGGGTTTTGATAGCACTGCAGCGAGAGAGAGATTTTGCTATTTTGGTGGAGAAGGTTAAGATAGCTGAGGAGTGAGATAGACTGAAAGAGAAGAAAGGGATAAGGATCGGGGTAAGAATAAGAGAATTTTTGGGCCATCAGGAGCATCAGGAAATTTTCAGAAAAGGCCTAGGACTGATGGGCCAACTCGTTCTCCGACGGGCCAGAATCGATCATGTCCCTCATATGGGAAGGCACATTATGGGGAGTGCAGAATGAAAATTAGTGGATGCTTTAGGTGTGGATCCACAGAGCATCTGATTAAGGACTGTCCTCAAGTGGATTGAGTACAGCCAGCGGGCTGAGGTTTTGATCAGATTAGGAGAGGGGATCAGTCTAGACCAAGGAGTTGTGGCGCGGCCAGATGAATAAATATGTCTGGTCGGGGTCATGGAGCACCTGGTAGGGGTGCAGGTAATGTAGACGCAAGGCAGCCGGGTCTAGTTTATACAACTCACCGATGGGAGGATGGTGATGCACCGGATGTTATAATCGGTACTTTTCTTATTACTGGTAACCCTTTCTTGCCTTAATTGATATTGGGTCAACCCATTCCCATGTTGTATGTCCAGTATCTGAGACCCTAAGTATAGACTCTAAAACAACTACTAGGAAGATGACCATGGTTAGTCATTTTGGACAATCTAGGGTAGTGGACAAACTGTTTAGGGATGTACCTTTAGAGACTCAAGGGGTAGTGTTCCCGGCAGACTTAATGGAATTACCATTTTGGAGAGTTTGACCTTATCTTAGGAATGGGTTGGTTGACTAAGCATCGTGCTAAGTTGGATTGTGAGAATAAGCATATGGTGTTGAGTACCCGGAAGGTGGGGAGGTGGTTGTGTTAGGAGAAAGAAGGAACTATTTGTCCCACGTAGTTTCGGCATTGAAAGCTGTTAAGATGATTCCGAAGGGATGTCACGCGTTTCTAGCCTTTATCAATGCATTGGATGCTAAAGAAGTGATTGTCGATGAGGTTCGAACAATCAAGGATTTTATGGATGTTTTTTCAGAGGAGTTGCCAGGATTACCCCCAGATCACGAAGTGGAGTTCAGAATCGAGCTACTTCTGGGTACAGCCCCAGTGTCCATTGCTCCTTATAGAATGGCGCTGAAGGAGTTGGTGGAGCTCAAAGCTCAAATCCAGGAACTATTCGATCGAGGGTTTATTCGATTGAGTGTGTCTCCATGGGGAGCGCCGGTCCTATTCGTGAAGAAAAAGGATGAATCCATGCGTATGTGTGTGGACTACCTTCAGTTCAATAAGTTGACGGTTAAGAACAAGTACCCACTACCAAGAATCGATGACCTATTCGATCAGCTCAAAGGAGCTTCGGTCTTTTCTAAGATTGACTTAAGGTTGGGATATCATCAATTAAGGGTTAAGGAAGGAGATATTCATAAGACGACGTTTCAGACTCGGTATGATCATTATGAGTTCTTGGTGATGCCGTTCGGGTTGACGAACGTGCCAGTAGCCTTTATGGATGTGATGAACCGGGTGTTTCAACCATATCTTGATCAGTTCGTCGTGGTGTTCATCGATGATATCATGGTTTATTCTACGTCTGACGAGGAGCATGACAAACATCTTTGCGTGGTGTTGCGAACTCTGAGGGAGAAGCAGTTGTTCTCAAAGTTCAGTAAGTGTAAGTTCTGGCTAAGGGAAGTGACTTTCTTAGGGCATGTAGTTTTCACAGAGGGAATTAGGGTGGACCCTCGAAAGATAGAAGCCGTATTGGATTGGAAACCGCCGAAGTCTGTGGTGGAGGTTTGGAGTTTCTTAGGTTTGGCAGGGTATTACAGAAGGTTTTTTGAGGGGTTCTCATTAATTGCGGCACCTCCAACCAAGTTGTTGAGGAAGGGAGTACCGTTTGTTTGGACAAACAAACAGGAGGAGAGTTTTGAGAATTTGAAGGGAATTTTGATAGAAGCGCTGATGTTAATTCAGCCAGAGGCTGGAAAAGAGTTTACCATCTACTATGATGTGTCATACACGAGTTTAGGGTGTGTGTTGATGCAAGATGGAAAAGTGGTTGCGTATGCATCTCGACAGTTAAGACCGTATGAGTTGAACTACCTTACGCATGATTTGGAATTGGCGGCAGTAGTGTTTGCGCTGAAGATCTAGAGACACTACTTGTACGGGGAGAAGTCAGTTATTTACACTACCATAAGAGCTTGAAACATCTCCTCACTCAAGAGGAGTTGAACCTAAGACAGAGAAGATGGATCGAGCTGTTAAAGGACTATGACTGCTCGATTGAGTACCACCCGGGTAAGGCTAACGTGGTGGCGGATGCGATGAGTCAGAAGGTGATAGCAGATTTAAGGGCGATGTTCGCTCATCTTAGTCTATATGGAGATGGCATTTTGGTATCTAAACTTCAAGTAAGACCTATGTGGACAAGTCAGATCAAAGAGAAGCAACTTCTGGATGATGTCTTAAGTACTCGAATCCAACAAGTGCAGGATGGTGAAGAAGAGGACTATAGTTTGAGTGGTGATGGAGTTTTGTGTTTCTGAGAGAGAGTCTGCATGCCAAAGGATGTGGAGTTAAGGCAGATGATTCTACGGGAGGCACATAGTAGTCCATACGCTATGCATCTTGGAGGAGTTAAGATGTACTGTGATTTGAGGAACAATTTTGGTGGCCAGGTCTAAAGCAAGAGGTAACGAAATTTGTGGGTAAGTGCTTGACATGCCAGCAGGTGAAAGTGGAACACCAGTTGCCTTCGGGGTTGTTACAGCCGGTAAAGATTCCGCAGTGGAAGTGGGAAAGGATCATAATGGATTTTGTTAGTGGGCTACCCCTTACGCCCACTAAGAAGGATTCAATTTAGGTGATTATGGATCGACTCACCAAGTCTGCTCACTTCATACCGGTTTGTGTTGACTATTCTTTGCAAAAGTTGGCTAAGTTGTACGTAGCTGAGGTTGTAAGACTACATGGTATACCAGTGTCGATCATATCAGATAGGCACCCTAGGTTTACATCCCGATTCTGGAAGGCTCTTCATCAAGCAATGGAAACCAGGTTAGATTTTAGTATCGCTTTTCACCAACAGACAGATGGTCAGTCTGAGAGGGTAATTCAGATCTTGGAGGATATGCTAAGGGGTTGCATCGTTGACTTTAGGGGTAGTTGGGTGGAGTATTTACCTTTGGCAAAATTTGCATACAATAACAGTTATAAAGCTAGTATTCAGATGGTGCCTTATGAAGCGTTATATGGAAGGAGATGTCGTACTCTGACTTATTGGATGAAGTTGGGTGAACGTCAGGTGTTGGGTCCAGAACTAGTTTCAAAAACGGAGGAGAAAGTTAAGCTAATACGGGCTCGGTTGAAGAAAACGTCTGATCGGCAGAAGTCTTATGCAGATCTAAAGTGGAAGGAGGTGGAATTTGCAGTAGGAGACCAGGTCTTTTTGAAGGTATCTCCATGGAAAAAGGTAATTAGGTTTGGACGGAAGGGTAAGTTAAGTCCTCGGTTTATTGGGCCTTATCAGGTACTAGAACGTGTGGGCCCAGTGGCTTATCATTTGGAGTTGCCTTTAGAGTTGGAACAGATACATGATGTGTTTCATGTCTCGATGCTAAGATGTTATCGTGCTGATCCATCGGACGTAGTGCTGGTGGAAGAGATTGAAGTAAGGCCAGATTTGCCTTTTGAGGAGGAACCAGTGCAAATCCTGGATCGAGACGTAAAAGTGTTGAGAAGAAAGTCCGTCCCTTTGGTTAAAGTTTTGTGGCAAAACCACGGTGCAGGGGAGGCGACATGGGAGCCAGAGGATGTTATGCGACAATAGTATCCCCATCTCTTTTGATCAGGTGAATTTTGAGGCCAAAATTTATTTTTAAGGGGGTAGAACTGAACATCCTGAATTATTGTGCCTGTGCATTTTATGTGTTTGTATGCTTAAATATGTTAAATTGAGAATTGAGGTACTAATTGGGCTCAGTAATGGGCTGAGACTTTAGTTAAAATATTCTGTTTGGGCATTATAAGGTTTAAAAGTAGGTATCTTTGTTAAAAATGTCAGGCGCCACAAGGAAGGCGGAGGTGGTGTCACTAGTGCTTGAGGAGGCCCAAATTGTGGTTGCTTGAAGCCCAAATTATAGGGCCAAATTTGCACATAAAAGGGACTAGGAGGAAAGCACAAGGCTATTATTTAGGAGTGTTTCTTTTATTTTATTTTATTTAAATTATGAGGATATTATGATAAAATAAAGGGAGAGAGTTGGTGCAAATGTGGCCTCTTATGGATGAGTATTCTGGTAGGGATAAGGGATAGAAGGATAGAGGTGATCTTCCAGTGTAAGTGTTGGCCAAAAAATTGAACTCTGCAGAAGGGAGGAATAAATTTCCTATAGGCGGTGGTGGGTGCCAAATTTGTGCTAAAGTTCCTATCATCTTTTCTTTTCTTTCTTGAAAAACCCCACCATTCTCCCTCTCTTTTCTTTTCTTGATTAGTGAATTCTCTGACCCCATTGTTATTCTTCTCTTATTTTCTAAAAGTCGAAACTACACCTCTATTCCCTTCCATAGCCGAAATCTCCAAGAGTTCAGTCTCTAGTCCAGAAGTCTCATCTTAGCCGAATCTTCATCCCTAGAAGCCAAATCCTCTCTGTGGTATCTGCTTGTACCGAATCTCGAAGGAAACTGAAGGTAAGTATCGATTTTTAAGGCTTCAATCCTTTCTGGCTTTTTAGGGACTCTAGCCGAATGGCTATAAAGGAACTGACCTTGAGTTTTTCTTTTATTTTCGGCATTCCAGGATTTGAAGAGGAGTCAATCACGTAGATCTCTGAGTCAAAGTTTAGTAACACTTGAATCGTGTTACTTTCGGGATTTCAAGGTAAGGAGATCTATTACTTTTAACGTGTAATTTTGAGTATTTATTAACCCTTGGCCGAATGTAGGGGAGCCCTAATCTTCGTGTTCTTCCAACATTTGAGTAAGGTTTTAGACTAAGGGTTGTAGATCCAGATAGTAAGGATATTGACTAAGGGTGTAAAACTACGCGATATCATGTGTGTAACTTTCCACACCATCTAGGTTTGTTTGCAAAATACATGTATATAAATCTAATATGTTCTGATAAATGCCAAAATCCCGACATAACGATTGAAACCCAAAGAGGGTAAAAGTAAATCACCAGGTTAGTGATCTCTGTCATTCCTAAGTGAATGTTCCTATTAAGATGACATGTGTGATAAGTATGTCGATTTCTGTTATTGCATGGGGATGGGTTTGATGAAAGGGGAAGTGTTCTGTTGTAGCGGCTTTTGCCATGACCTATTGTAGTGGTTTTTCCCGTGACCTGATGTAGTGGCTTTTGCCGTGACCTGTTGTAGTGGCTACGGCCATGATCTGACGATGAGCAGCATGACTGCCATCAATGGCGTGTAGTGGTGTGTTGTGATTGTAGAAATCCCCAATGGTGTGACTGGCATGTAAGTGAGGCGTGTAGCGGATGGAAACCTAGGATTTGTGTTGGGCTTTGCATATTTTCATATATAATATGTTTTGTTATTCTGTTCTGTGGGGCTAAGGCCCAATTCTAATGGTGCATGAGGGTTGCACACTAAGTCTCGCGACTCAACTCATTATTTAATATTTTCAGGTAGCACCTAGTGCATCGGACCAGGCTGGAGAGGAGCGCGATATGGCCATGCAAGAGAGTCGATCCAATGTAATTTCTTTTCTTGGAATTTTATCTTTAATATTTTGATTAAGGATTTTAAGTCTCAATGTAATAAGGCCATGGGCCTTTGGACTTATATTTATTTTGGGGTTTCATGTTGGTTTTTTTATTCTTAGGTATTTAAATTTTATGTTTAAATTAAGCTAAGACATGTATTAAATCTCGGTTTTATTTAAAAAAAAACACCAAGGCATTTTATAACTTCATATCTTATATGAATTGATAAATTATTAAGTTTTCGGTGCAAATGTTTAAACCTGATGATTGATTTCCAAAGTGCCACAAGTTTTATAAAATCTCCTTAGTGACATACCAGATCCGGTCGTGGTGTTTGGGACGGGTTTGGGGTGTTACATCCATCTCATGTAGTGCCTGTGGAGGAAATCATGATAAGACCCGATCTATCATTCGAAGAGGAACCAGTGGAAATTCTAGATCGTGATATCAAGGTGTTGTGAAGGAAAACGGTTCCATTGGTTAAGGTGCTGTGGCGGAACCATGGTTCTGAAGAGGCAACTTGGGAAACAGAGGAAGCGATGCGACATCAATACCCTCGTCTTTTCTGATCAGGTAATTTCGAGGTCGAAATTTCTTTAAGGGGGTAGAACTGTAACATCCTGAATTAATGGGCCTATGCGCCTAGTGTGTACATATATTTAAGGTGTTAATTTAACTGTTAAGGGTCCAAGTTGGGCTCAGAATGTGGTCAAGGCCTTGGTGAATTCTTGCTTGGGCACTATAAGGTTTAAAAGGTGGTATCTGTGTTTAAAATATCAAAATGGGCTTGTGGCCCAGTGGTCAGTGACGCCATACAAGGGGAGTAAGGGGCCCAAATTTAAGTTTCATGGAGCCCAATCTCTTTTACTTTAAGTTAGCTAATTTTCGGCATTAGGGTTAGGTGGAGTGGACAGCTACAAGGCTCAAATGTAGGAGGATATATGTATAGGATAAGGTAGATATTATAGTTGATAATATGAAAGATACAAGGGAAAAAATATAGGAGCTATCTGCAAGGATAGGTGTTGGCCGAAATTCCATCACCTAGAGGAGTGAAGAAATCGGCTTCTTTTATGGCATGGGGGTGCCGAAATTTCCATGCTATTTGATTAATTGATTGGTTATTAGGAAAGGTGTTTTTGGTTTTAAGCAGTAGGTGCCGAAATCTTCTATAAATAGAAGGGATATCTCTTCAATTCCGGCATTTGGAACCCTATTCTTTTCTTCTTTTCTTGTGCCAAAATTCTCAGCATTCCTTTGAAATTCTTTTCTTTTGATTTCTTCAAAAGCGAAACCTCCCAATCTTCTCAACATCTTCCCTTTCAAAAGCAAAATCTCAATTCTTTTCTCATCTCCATAGCCGAATATACCCTATTCCTTTTGCCGATTCCCTCAACTAAAAACGAAACTACTTAGATCTCTTATTATTTTCTTCTCTTCTTGATCTCCTCAAAAGCCGAGAATTCCTAAGAGTTGCCAAATTTCATGTAAAGGTAAGTGTTGGCCAGTGCTATTATTCGTGTAACACCCTGGTTTAGGGGCTAGGAAATTCGGGTATAATTCATGTTCTAGTAGGTTTTTGGGTGTTTTTGGATGTGTTTTAGAGGTTTAAGAATGCTTGGACGAAAGGGAAGGCTTTGGAAAATTTTTGATTTTAGGGTAAAAAGGGAAATAGAGGCGAAGGCCTTAAAAATAATTTAGTGGAGTTTGGGACACAAGAATGCCTTTGGCAATGTGGCATGGAGGCGCTTGGGGGTGTGGGAAGGTGGCATTAAGGTCTTGGGTTCGATCCAAGAAGGCGACAATCTGGTTTTAATTTTTGGGTGTGGCGTTACAAATGGAAGAAGGCTTTAAAAAGAGCTGGGGCGACTTTAAGGCACAAAGAACTCGTGGGTCAAGTGGCTAGCGTCGTCACTTAGTATTTGGAGGGAAGAGAGGCCTTGCTGTTAGAAGGGTGGAAGCGTGAGCTTTGGCATTTTATATTTTACTTGTGATGGGCTGAAGTAGGAAGGGTTTAAAAATAAATGTGGGGCTTTATGTCAAGAAATTGATGTGGTAAGTGGCACAGGCGTTGGGGAAAGGTGTGCGTGAGTTGGTCGTGTTGAACCAAGGAGTGGCGTTTGGAGTTTTATTTTTTCCCTTTGCGTGACTTGGTAAAGTGATGGACGGCACATGGGGAGCTTCAAAAGGATAAGATTAGATTAGTGTTTAGTTTTTAAAATTATTTAGTGAGTAGTTTGTTTTATTTATTTATTTTGATAAACATAGGATTATTTTATTTAGTTTAAAATTAGTAAATAGAGATAATGGTTCTTTGGTGGTTTATTTTTCTTTTTTGAATATGATATGGATAAATTAGTTGGCTAATTCAAATCAATTTGAATTAGTGGCACGGAGCTTTGAAGTAGCAAAGAAGTTGGGAGTCTTCAAGGGGGAGCATGTGCCAAATTTGCTATTTAATGGGCAGCCCTCTTCTTGAATTTCTTTTGACCCTTTTGCCGAATTCTTTTACTCCCCTTCCTGTTCTTTTATTTTCTTTCTATCCAACCCCAAATCTATACTTTCTTCTTGTATAGTCAAATATTTCACCACTATTGGTAGCCATTGTCAACTACTCAAACAGCAACCTCTCCCACTTTTCATTTCTTCTCTTATTGCTTGAGCCGAATCTTTCCTTAGCCTTTGTCGAAATCTTCCTTGTTGATCTGGAGTTGGTTGGTCGAATATTAAGCAAAGAAGTGGAGCGCTTGGGTCTTTTCTCTAGTCGTTTGTGAAGGTCAGCAAGGAGGAGCGGTAAGGAGGACTCTTAAGTCCGATTCTTCAAGGTGTTTCGGCAGATTCTTAGTCAAACAGCGTTTCGGGATTTGATCGTTTGTGCTATTTAGGTGCGTAATCATCGCACTATTTCTCGGGTTGCTTGCTAACTATTAAACATATGTATTATGTGTGGAAGCCGATTATAATGGCTTAAGTGATGAGAACTGGTGATGGTAAGATTATTTGTGATGTATTTATGTATGTATATATATTTTATATACTTATGTGATCGATGACTTAACATGTAGCATCTACATATTTGCATGAGGTGGGGCTTGATTCGATGAAGGAGGAAGTGTACACAAGGTGTACGTGGTCTAATGATAGCTCGGCTACATTAGCGCTTGAGGTTTCTTGTGTGCTACCTCAAGGAGATGATGGCTAGGTGCCCATCTCGGCGGTTGATGGCTATGTGCATCACCGTAGACAAATATTGACGTTGAGATCATTTTAGTTGATCGGTGGCTCAGCCACGGCCTTGTGCAGTGAGTTGCCAAGGTAAGGTTTTGGATCACGATGTGATCAGTGGTGGTTTATCCACGGCCTTGAAGAGTCTGCTAAGGTTGGCGTCTGGTTGGATAATGGGTTGGGTTGAAGTGCATCCTTGCATGGTTTGTTTTGAGGATTGTGTAGGTATGGGCCAAGCCCATACGTGTGGGAAATTTGTGTTGTGGTTATGCACTGAGTCTGTGGACTCACCCAATTATTTTCCTAACATTTAAGGTGATTCATGAGATGGACCGGGATCGGAGAGGACACATGGTGGCCCATACCAAGGAGATGTTTTTGGTTATATTAAATATTAAGTATTTCATTTAAATGATGGTTGTAATAAGGATTTATTTTATTATTACGGTATCATTTTATTATTAACTCTATTATGGTTTGTTTAAATTGAAACACTATGTGAAGATGGTTATATTTTATAACTTACTTATTCAAATATGGAATTATCAAACATGTGGCTATAATTTCAAAAGAACATGGTTTCCAAGAGCAAATAAATTTTACTATTTTATTCTAAGTCAAAATATTTTCACTAACATAACCAGATTGGATTCGTAGTGAATGGGCCGGGTTTGGGGATGTTACAATTCGTGTTATTTTTCAGCTTTTAAGCCAAAGTCGAATGGCTAGATGGCGTTTAGGACCATCCTTAGATTGATGTTCTTTTTTTGATCTCGTGTTCTCTTTCTTTGGCGGCATTCCGGGATTTGTAGGGAATCAAATCGCCTAATATTCTAAGTCAGAAGTTGGTAAGCATTCGAATCACATTTTTGGGTTTTAAGGTAAGATGTTTTTCTCTAGATTTTCATTAGATTCATTTATCGTATGTGAGATCTTAACTTCATGATGTGGAGTAATGAGCATGTGTTGTGATAGTGGTTCTGACAAGGACTTATGACAGATTTAAATATGGATCAGGAGAGAATCCCCAAGTTTAAGAAACGAGTGGTATCTGCCGTTCGAGATTGGCCACTTGGTTGTGGACCGGCTTCTGAACAACACCTTAGGCAGATAGCGGTGGTGTTGGCTACGGATAGCGTCGACTTAGAGGGTCTCGTTCTAACGGTAATAAGGTGTGTAGATCTCTAACACACTTTCTAATTGTTCTTTATGTGTTATGGGCTAAAAAGCGAGGAAAGTGGTACATGTAGATAGTAGAATAAAGCCCTAAAAGGGTTAGGCAAGGATGCAGTGCATAATCATAGAAATCACTATGTATGACTGAAATATATGAAAGTCGTATGATGTTTTCCTTATGTATGTATGCATGGGGGAATATGATAAAGAGGGAAGTGCATGATGGGTCACATGATGACCGGTGGTAGAAATCCACGAATATAAACATGGGTCACATGGTGACCGGTGGTAGAAATCCCATAAATAAAATGTTAGGTCACACAGTGATCGGTGGCAATGCCACATTTAATGATTTCTGAATAGCAAAAACAGGCAGTAAAGCTGTCGTTATGGTGTGTAGCGGATGGAGGGTTGATTGTAGAAATCCCCAATGAGTGACGGTTGGTATGGGTTGGTGTGTAGAGGATGGAATTCTAGGATGGGTTGGGCCATTCATTATGTATTGTTTATCATGTAATATGATTGTTGCCTCTATGTACGGGCCTAGGCCCATAATGTGTTTGTGGGCCCCAGTCAGTGTGTTCGGAATTTATACACTGAGTCTTGGTGACTCACGCTTTCATTTTCTCTACTCTTTCAGATGAGCAATAGATCGTGGACATGGGAGCCGAGACGGACTCGAGGGGCCATTAAGACTATTATTATTTCCATAGACTATTTTTGGTTTTAGTTTTCATTTATGTTTTGATTTTTTGGGAACATCTTTGTGTAATGAGGCCTCCATAACTTAGATTCCGATTTATTATCTTGTTATGTTGGGTTTTACAAACTTATGTTTTTTAAAGTCTTAAATATAAAATGAAATGATAAGCAAGCTTTTCAAAACCAATCAACGCAAGTATTAAAGTTATTTTGCAAAACCTCACATTTAACGGACTATTCGGCTAAAATAAGCTAAGTTTTTCCAAAACCCTTCAGAGTAAAGTTTTTAAGATTTAACCTGTAGCATACCAGATTCGGTAATGATGTATGGGCCGGGTTTGGGGTGTTACAAGAACAATACAATGGCATGAAATAAACCTTCCTGATAGGTGGAAACTTGAGGGTGCTATAGACCCTGTGGCACCAACTTCCATAAGAAACACTTCATTGAGTGAAATCTCTCAACACCAAGATGGCACAGTTGAATTAATATTCAACAGGCCACAAAGAATGCCTTCAAGACATTTCTTCGAAATAGGAAATACCAGCACAACTTTTAGAGGTTAAATGTAGGAGAGTCAAATCCAGAAACACAAACGACATATTTTAAGAAAGATAGAGCCTCTATCTCTTCTATCCCAACAACATTTAGAACCAATTTACAAGGAATAGATTCCTCAAATATAGCTCAACTTATCTATGCTAGACAGGAAGAGAGTCCCCAAAATCCACCTAATATGTCACCAACATATTCATCAATGACTAATAATGCAAGACAAGGAGAAAATTCAGAAATATTTGTTTTAGAAAAAACTTTTGAGATAAACAAAGAATGTTGTAGAAAGCACTTCTATTCCAACAAAAATAATCAAAAAAGAGAAGATTACTTTAAAATTATAATGATAAAAAGAAAGCATTCTTCAAGAATATTATGAATTTTGAATACCCATAAAATTCATATAAAATTCTTTGAATGGTTTGAAGAATATTATTCGAATCTATTAATACAATAAAACATAATACTAGATGGCAAACTAATAAAGGAGGAGTTGAATCTTGACATCCCCCTTTAATGGAGGTTCAATATATTCACAAAAATACTGGAATAAAAGCAAATCCTTTAAGAATGAGAGCTCCTGATGAAAGAGAACAAATCTCATCAAAGATATTAAAATGATAGTAGAACAAAAAAAAACTATACAAATATCAGTCTTCATACAATAGGAAAACAATTAGATTATATTGAGAATTTGGTGGAAAGTCAACCAATTAAGAAAGAACCAGCAAAAGAGGTAACAGAAAAAAGTTCTAAAGAGCCAATATTCACACCTTATGAGATTCCAAAACCTTTCCAAAAATCCCAAAATGATTTCTTTACAGAAATCCAAAATAGATTTGATGCTTTGGAAAGTTACAAGTATGAATTAATTGCACCTGATACCCTAATGCAAGCCAACATTCACTAAATACATTACACCAATCCTCCCAATCTGACTCTGACCAGTCAGATGAGCAACAAATTAACAAGATGGCTTGGAAAGAACCAAAAAGATTATATTATCCAAAAACCACTGCACCTGATCTTAATATAGAAGAAAAACTTGTTTTCTAGAATAAATACAATGCTAATACAATTTATGGATGGAATATAGATGGAATGTCTGAATACAATATTCTTAGTTTATTACAACAAATGACGATGGCTTCAAATGTTTATAAAACCCAAAACCAAAATGGATTAATCAGTGATCATGCTATAACCAATCTTTTAGTTGCTGGATTTACTAGTTAATTAAAAGGATGGTGGGATCATGCACTCACTAAAACCCAACAGGAAGAAATTTTAAAAGTAATAAAAAAGGATGATCAAGGAAGAATTATTTTAGATGAACAAGGAAGAGAAATCCAAGATGCAATAGCAACTTTAATTTTCTCAATCTCTAAACACTTTATAAGAGATCCTTTTCATCATAAAGATAGAAATTTAGAATTATTTTCAAATTTAAAATGCAAAAAATTAACTGATTTAAAATGGTATAAAGATGTCTTTATGACTAGAGTTATGCAAAGATCTGATAACCAACAACTGTTTTCGAAAGAAAAGTTTCTAGCAAGACTTCCTACTTTGTTAGGAGAAAAAGTTAGAAATCAAATAAGAGAAAATTATAGAGGTATTATTCCATATGAAAAGCTTACATTTGGTGAACTAATTAGTTTCACCCAAAAAGAAGGATTAAAAATTTTTCAAGATTTAAAATTACAAAAACAACTTAAGAAAGAAAGATATCAATGTAGAAAAGAATTACGATCATTTTGCCACCAATTTGACATTAGGAATGAACCTTCTTCTTCAAAAACTTGCTGCCCTGTAAAACCAAAAAAATAGGAAAAAGAATATTTTAGAATATTATAAAAAAACCCAAATATAGAAAATACAGAAAAGAAAAGAAACAACAAAAAGCAGAAAACAAAATTGATAAAACAATAAAATGTTATAAATGTGGAAAACCAGGACACATCTCAAAATATTGTAAAATTAAAAGAAAAATTAATAATTTAAACCTAGATGAAGAAATAGAATAAAAATCAAATGTGATTCTCTTAGAAACAACTTTTTCTGAAAATGATACATCTATCGAAACAGATGAATTACATACAACATCCCAATTTTCTGATGATGAAAATGAACCCTCAATTAATATGTTAACCAAAGACTAAGAATTTATGATTGAAGTTATTGATAAAACTCAAGACCCAGAACTTAAAAGAGAATACCTTTTGAAATTAAAATCCTCATTAAAAGATAAACCAGAAAAAGAAAAAAAAGTTATTTCTAGTCAATCACAAATGTATAATATACAAGATATAATATTTAATAAATATGAAAAAATAAAACCAAGACAAATTACAAATTTTGAATTACAGTTAGAAATAAAACAAATTAAATTAGAACTTTCTTAGCTTAAAATGGAACAACAAGAAATGAAAACACAAATGCAAACCTTAAAACATGAAATCTCGTAAAAAAGTTCACAAAAAAGCGAACTGAACACAAGAAAATACACAGGAATATATGATGGTTCTAACTAAAGTATTGTAACATCCCAAAATTGGGCCTAGTAGAATTGGGCCTAATGGGCCTTGGGCATAGGAGTGTTTAAAATTCTTGAGAACAAGAGAACGACATTATTTTAAGTTGAACTTATTGGGAAGGTTATTTTGGAAAGTTACGAGGTTTCTAGGAAGTTCTGGTTCATGTTAGGCCATAGGAAAATTATAGTGTTGAAGCATTTAAAGGGGAGAAGACAAGTGGCATCTAGCATAAGGGAATAATTGGGCAACTTGCTAGCACAAGAGGAGCTTGTGGCTCAGTGGCAAGTGGCGTGAATGGTAGAGGGAAAGCTTGGGTTTGAATCCCACCTAGTGCACTTATGTTGGATTAATTTTTTTGGTACTTTAAGGTAAGTGTCGGCCATGGCATCAAAAAAGGAAAGGAAGACTTTTATTTTAATGGAAAGATGGCTAAAAATTATGGTAAGGAGGAAGACTAGGGAAAAGAAAGGAAAGAATCAAAAGGAAAAGGCAAGAGAAGGGGACATGTTGGCCTATTATGTGGAGGATGTTTTGGAAAGTATATTTTGGGTCAACACTTATCTTTTTGGAAAAGATGATACAAGGTTTTGGTAGGGAGAAAAAGGGATAGCCGAATTTCCTATAGGCATTTACCAAATTTTGATGCTTGTAAGGTTTATTTTCTTCTTTTAGCATTTTGATGTTTTCTTTTCCAATTCTTCCCTTTGCTTGCCAAAATTCTAAAGCCATTTGTTCACCTCATTTTCTCTTTTCTTTGGCCGAAACTACCAAGGCACTCTTCCTCCATCCATTCTTTTCTTTTGATCATTTCATCAACCTTTCCTTTTTTTTCTTAAAATTGAAATTATCTTATGATTAAACCTTCTTATTTGATTCTCTCCATAGCCGAACCTATTACCACTCTACTTTACCATTTCTTTTCCTTTCGTGCTGGACAATCTCTTCTTAATAGAATCGGTAAGTGATCATATATCCCTCTTTTCATTTCTTTTTCTTTTTCTTCCAAGCCTAATATAGGTGAAAGGGGTGTATCGTTTGGGTGATTCTTACTCAAGCCAAATAAGGTGTGGCTAACATTTATTCTTGTGTTAATGACTTCTAAGGACTCGAAGTACTTTATCAGAGGGCCAATCGATCACCTATTCTTCGTAATAAGAGACTCAGATTGTTGGTAAGTGATATAGATTGTTAATCAATCGCAATACTTGGTTGAAGTTGTAAATTGGGCTTTGGATTAATTGTTGACCGATTGTACCTTTAGGTGCCGCGGGGAGTATGGTGTTATGATTTCGAATAAGGTGTGTAATCCCATACCCATCCGAATACATGTTTGAAATGGTGTGTAATCCCGTACCCTTCTGAATACAATTTCAAAATGGTGTGTAATATCACACCTCTCTGAATATTTGCATGAAATGTTTTGTGGTTCGGTGGAAAGATCGAAAAACTGGAAACTGACATTTGTGACCACTCGGGCGTGCGTATGTTCGTAGTGGTAACCGTATTTTGCAATGAAACAGTTTCTGGTTAGCAGTAGTGATGTGACTTTGAAAAATCACAAAAAATAGGAGAAAGGGAATTAGAAAGTGAATAAGATATAGAATGAAATCTTATTGGGTCTATTTTTATATGAAAGAAACAGAGAAAGGAGAGAAATTTTATATTCTGTGATATTTTAATTTTAGTGACACCAGTTCTGAATGACTCCATAGTTCCCTATTCTGTCTTAGAAAAATCATTCAAAATTGTACAAAGTGAATTATGAGTTATAATTTATATGTATGGATTCCTTTGTGAGTATATTTTCAATAGAAACAAGTGGGACCAACACATAAAATTGTACAAGGAGATATTTGAATTTAGGGTAAGAGAGGTCAGAATCATTGGTTAGTGGAACATGGGAAGATTTAATGAATAAACTGTACTAAAAGGCTAAGCCAAAAATTCTGGAAAACTTGTAGTAAGAATATATATGAGTCTAGTTTCAAGAAAAATTTACGGATCTAAATTTTGAGTTTTCTAACTCGAGTTATAGTCAGTTTAGTCAATATGACGCAAATGGACATTTTCAATTTTTATGCCCCAAATTAGTAGTTAAGTCCGGGGTTGCGAAATTACATAAATACCCTCGTTGGGTAAAATTACAGAAATACCTTTGGGTTGTGAAATTTACCGAAATATCCTTATGGGCGGATTTACTGAAATGCCCCTATAAGCCGATTTGTTAAAATGCCTTAGTGGGCCAATTATTATAATTCTTTAACGGACGATTCATTAAAAGTATTCAATAGATTAAATGTTGTTATTTATATGTGGATATTTTATGCTATTATGTATGTTGCATCTCTACATATTGCATGGGATGGGAAAACTTGAATGAAGAGAAGTATAGACCGGTGGCATTGCCACAAATTCTGATAATGGCTATGTGCCAATTTAAATATGGCTTTGTGCCATCGAGATTAAGGCTATGTGCCAATTATATTACTGTATATGATTCTGGTGTCTCAGCCATAAATATTATAAATGGCAGCTTGACTGCAAATTGGAGAGACTAGCGGGGTGGGTTGACTTGATCCCTACAGGAGAGATTGGTTGGTATGGGTGGAGAAACTGGAGGGGTGGGTTAACTTGATCCCCACAGGAGAGATTGGTTGGGACGGGTGGAGAGATTGGCTGGTTCATATCATTTATTTATTACATGAAAGTGGGCTTAGGCCCAAGATTTTGATATATGGGCTCAGGCCCAAAATATTGCTTTACGGGTTCAGGCCTAGTGGATAATGGTAAGGGGATTTTGCACTGAGTTCTTGTAACTCACCCCCCCTTTTTCTTAATCCTTGTAGGTAATGTACCATGATGTGGACTTGCACCTATGGATGACTCGGTGGAGGCCATACTTCAGAAATAAATGTTTCAAACTTTAGTAAATTACTTTTCTGCTCTATTCCGTTTATTTTACTATTTTGGGTTTAAGTTGTAATAAGGCCTCTAGGATAAACTTTAATTTGCTTTATGTTTTAAACGTATTTATTGTTTTACTAAACTGTTTTAAATGGGGATTTTCTAAAATCATAAGTAACGGTTTTCTAAATTGATTAATAAATGAATTTTATAACAAACTTTTATAAATAATTTTATCTCGAATTCTCTTCCAAATTATCAATGACATTTTCAAAAGTCACGGTTTTAAGGTTCGCTAGTTCGATTTTCAATTTACCAATCAACCTCTTGAAATTAGTAGTATTTTATCGAATATCTATATTCAAAATTATTTTTCTTAAACTATAACTAAATAACACCAACTTTAGTACAAACTCAAGTTCTTTAAACATTTTCTTCATGTGACATATAAAATCTAGTCGTAAGGCATGGGCAGTGTTTAGGGTATTACATTTTATAGTATCAGAGCCCAGTTTCAAAACTCAACTGTGGTTTGGGTTCAAAAATATTTTCAAAGCTGTTTGAATTTTAAATTATACATATATGTGTTTTAAAAGAAGTATGGCACCATGGGTATCCGGCACCAAGTCAAGTAAGTATATGTTTTATGATTATGATTATTGTGGCATGATTGTAGAAATACTCTAGAACTTTTAGTTTTAGGAGCTGAAACTATACAGATTGAGACTTTAGGATACGTTTTGCGAAAATGACTTTACTTCCTATACTTCATAAAACATTGTTTAAGAAACATTGAATAGTATACTAATTCATAAGACTATTAATAAGATTAAATCGACTTAGTAAATATGAATGCTAGAGGACGTGGACGCGGTGGACGTAGCTGTGGTAGAGGCCAAGGTGCTAGAGTTGGATCATCAGCACCGAGGCATGTGCCCGAAATGGTCACACCAGCTTCGCCAGTGGCTGAGACGGGATCTCATGATCAAGCTAGGGTTGATGAGCTGACTCAGTTAGTTAAGGAGGTATTGGAGGAGGTTAAAGGAATCAGTGAGACACTTCGAGTTGGGTGCGTGGATTGTAAGAAGAAAAAGGATCCCGGTTCTTTAGGGTCGCAATCTCGTTCTGTAAAGCGTGTTAAGGCACGTCCTGTAACATCCTAAATTTATGGGCCTATGCATTTAGTGTAGGGATATGTTTAATTTGTTAACTTAAGTGATAGATTGAATTATTTTAAGGTGGCATCATTAACAATAAAATAGGACCAGGTTTTGGCCGCAAGGAGCCCATGTTTTTTTGGGCCATTTTTAGCACCTAAAATGAAGCAAGGAGTGACGCCACACACAAGGAGTTAGGGGCCCAAAATTTAAGTTTAATAAAGCCCAAATCTTTCAATTTAAGTGAGTTAAATTTAGGCATTAAGATTTGATGAGGTGGACGGCTACAAGGCTCAAAAATAGGAAGATTTAGATAGATTTTATAATTGATAAAATAGTAGATAAAAAGGAGAAAAGTTGGGAGCTTATCTACAAGAGAGGTGATGGCCGAAAATCCATCACCTAGAGGAGTGTAGAAATCGGCTACTGCATGGCAAAGGGGGTACCGAATTTTCCCTCTTATTTTGCTTGAATTTTAATTAATTAGGAAGGGCGTTTTCGGTTTTATACATGAGGTGTCAAAATATCTATAAATAGGAGGGATAGCTCCTTGATTCTGACATTGAAAACCCTAATTTCTTCTCCCATTGTGCCGAAATTCCTTAGCCTCTCCCTCTCCAATTTTTTCTCTAATTTCTTCAAAAGCTGAAACTCTTCTCCACTTTTTTATCCTTGTGCCGATTTCTCTAAAAAGCCGAAGCATCTATAGTCTTTTCATTTATTCATCCTATTTGAGAATTACTTCTATTCTTCTGGCATTTAAAACTTTCCTTTGGCATTGTCGAATCTCCTTTTCAAGTGGTAGCTGAATTCCCTATACTAAGGTAAGTGCCGATTTCTGTTAGATCTCATATTCTATTTCGGTTCTTAAAAGGCAAAAGCTAAAAAATTAACAGTTTAATGATTCTATGTTGGGCAGCAAATCGGGATTTGAAGGAAGCTTGGTCAATTAGATCTAAAAGCCGAAAATAGCTAGTCTCCACTTTCGGGATTTTTAAGGCAAAGGAGAAAATCCCTAAGTTTAAGAAAAAAGTAGTATCTGCCATTCGAGATTGGCCACATGGTTGTGGACCGACCTCTGAACAACACCATAGGCAGATAGCAGTAGTGTCCACTAAGGATAGCGTCAACATAGAAAGCATCGTCTTATCGATAATCAGGTGTGTAGATTTCTAACACACTACTAATCCTGTATGTATGATTATATGTATGTATTATGGGCTAAAAAGCCAGAAAGAGGCTGCATAGACAGTCGAATGGAACCCTAAAAGGGTTAGGCAAGGATGCTAGGTACGTAAACATAGAACTCCCTACATGTGTCGAAATAAATGTAAGCCTACATGATGTTTTCTTTATGTATGTATGCATGGGGTGGGATTTTGATACGATGAAGGGGAAGTGCATCACAAATATAAATGCTAGGTCATATAATGATTGGTGGCTATGCCACATTTAATAATTCCTGAATAACAGGAATAGGCAGTTCGGCTGTCGTTATAGTGTGTAGCGGATGGAGGGTTAATTGTAGAAATCCCCACGGTGTGATGGTTGGTTCGGGTTGGTGTGTAGAGGATGGAAACCTAGGATGGGTTGGGTTATCCACTATTTATTATTTACCATGTGATTATAATTGTTGCCTGATGTATAGGCCAGGGCCCATAATGTGTTTGTGGGCTCAGGTCGTTGTGTGCTTTGAGATTTATACACTGAGTCTTGGTGACTCACGCTTTCCTTTTTTTTCCTACGCTTTCAGATAAGCAGTAGAGCGTGGACATGGGAGCCGAGACGGACTCGAGGGGCCATCAAGTTTTATTTCTACAAATTTTTTTTTTGAATTTCTTTAAATTTTATTTTATTTTATTTGGGAATATTTATGTAATAAGGCCCCTAGTTTTATTCAACTAAGTAGTTTTCAATGTTATGCAACTTATGAATTCATGACATGGTTTATTTATACGCAATAATAATACAAAGAGGTTTATTTCCAAAAGTCACTTCTTTATTCAAATTTTAAATAATTAATTTGTGTTTTCAAATCGATAAAGTGTTATGCGCTCCATAACACGCCGATCTGGTCGAAATGCATGGGCCGGTTTGGGGTGTTACATTTTGTATCGAGCCCAGCTTCAAAACTCTGATGTGAAATGGGCCTAGAGGTGTTTTGGAAAAAATTTTAGAAAAAATCTGGTTTGAGGATATGGCTTTGAGTCTACCAAGACCCGATCCACGCAGTAAGTATTTTGAACTCTCGTGTGTTATATATCTATGTGGGCTTGATGGGCTTTATGGGACGTGACTAATTAGATTTAGAACTTGATGGACTCTAGGCTTAACTGAAACAACTCCTTAAATTTCATAAGACTTAATCTCACTAAACAAAACCCATGAACGAGTCGCAAGACTAGGGTGTGGCAACGGGCATACACATGTCTAGGATTGGATCTAGGAAGAGCATGGTATTTAAGTAGTCCTAGTGACTCACCTCCTCTTCGCTGGAATCTTATCTCAAAAGGATTGGCATTCACTTGTTGATGGGCCAAACCTATAATTAAAACCCGAAAGGACCAAACCACCTTATCTTGCGCATAAAAACCCCTAAGTTTTGTAAATTTCAAAGAAATACACGTGATTTGTGAAAATTTCCAACCAACAGTGAATTTGTAAAATGCCTATGTTTTGAAAATTTAGCCAAAAGCCGTATGTTTACAATAATAACTAGATTCTTTTTTTCAAAATACCCCTGGTTTGCGAAATTATTGAATTACCCCTAATTTACAAAATTACCGAATTACCCCTGGATGTCAAAATTACTGAAATACCCTCAAATCTCAAAAATTATCGAAATACCCCCAAATTGCAAAATTACTAAAATACCCTTATTTTACAAAATCACCAAGGAACCTTATTTTGAAAATTACGAAAATACCCAGAGGATAAAATTACGAAAATACCATCAAGTAGTAAAACAACAACAACCACAACAACAACACTTTTCTCGTGATGAACGTAAGTTCATGGATGTTGATGATTGAATGTATGTGTTTCTAGAGGATATGAACTTGAGACCAGACAGAGTACGAATTGAAAGAACTACTTTTAAAACTATTATCCATAAGACTGTTCGTGGTTAATCAGTGGAAGAAAACTACTAATTTTTCTAATCAGACAAACGTGAAGCGGTAGATGAGTACAAGGGGACGAGGACGCTCTAGATGAGAATATCGGTGCATACCCTACCATAGTATACTAAGTGTTTATTTTGGCTTTAGAATAAGAGTGCGCAGTGAAAGCATAGTAGTGAGACTTAGGTAGTTTGATTATTAGTTAATTGGAAATTTCGAGGACGAAATTTCTTTAAGGAGGTAGAACTGTAACATCCTAAATTTATGGGCCTATGCATTTAGTGTAGGAATATGTTTAATTTGTTAATTTAAGTGATAGGGGTTCAAAATTGGGCTTAGGATTAGGCAAAGGCCTTGATTGAATTATTTTAAGGTGGCGTCATTAACAATAAAAGAGGCCTGTGTTTTGGCCATAAGGAGCCCATGTTTTTTTGGGCCATTTTCAAGACCTAAAATGAAGCAAGGAGTGACGCCACACACAAGGAGTTAAGGGCCCAAAATTTAAGTTTAATAAAGCCCAAATCTTTTAATTTAAGTAAGTTAAATTTAGGCATTAAGATTTGATGAGGTGGATGGCTACAAGGCTCAAAAATAGAAAGATTTAGATGGATTTTATAATTGATAAAATAGTAGATAAAAAGGAGCAAAGTTAGGAGCTTATCTACAGGGGAGGTGATGGCCCAAAATCCATCACCTAGAGGAGTGTAGAAATCGGCTACTACATGGCAAAGGGGGTGCTAAATTTTCCCTCTTATTTAGCTTGAATTTTAATTAATTAGGAAGGGCATTTTCGGTTTTATACATGAGGTGTCGAAATATCTATAAATAGGGGGGATAGCTCCTTGATTCTGACATTGAAAACGCTAATTTCTTCTCCCGTTGTGTCAAAATTCCTTAGCCTCTCCCTCTCCAATTTCTTCAAAAGTCGAAACTCTTCTCCACTTTTTCCTCCTCGTGCCGATTTCTCTAAAAAACTGAAGCATCTATAGTCTTTTCTTTTATTCATCCTATTTGAGAATTAGTTCTATTCTTTTGGCATTTAAAACTTTCCTTTGGCATTGTCAAATCTCCTTTCCAAGTGTTAGCCGAATTCCCTATACTAAGGTAAGTACCGATTTCTGTTAGATCTCATATTCTATTTCAGTTTGTAAAAGGCAAAAGCTGAAAAATTAACAGTTTAATGATTCTATGTTGGGCGGCAATTCGGTATTTGAAGGAAACTTGGTCAATTAGATCTAAAAGCGAAAAATAGCTGGTCTCCACTTTCGAGATTTTTAAGGCAAAGGATAAAATCCCTAAGTTTAAGAAAAGAGTAGTATCTGCCATTCGAGTTTGGCCACTTGGTTGTGGACCGGCTTCTGAACAACACCTTAGGCAGATAGCAGTAGTGTCGACTAAGGATAGTGTCGACATAGAAAGCATCATCTTATCGATAATCAGGTGTGTAGATCTCTAACACACTACTAATCCTGTATGTATGATTATATGTATGTCTTATGGGCTAAAAAGCTGGAAAGAGGCTATATAGACAGTCGAATGGAACCCTAAAAGGGTTAGGCAACGATGCTAGGTACGTAAACATAGAACTCCCTATGTGTATCGAAATAAATGTAAGCCTACATGATGTTTTCTTTATGTATGTATGCATGGGGTGGGATTTTGATATGATGAAGGGGAAGTGCATGACAGGTCATACAGTTATCGGTGGTAGAAAACCAACAAATATAAATGCTAGGTCACATAGTGATCGGTGGCTATGCCACATTTAATAATTCCTGAATAACAGGAATAGGCAGTTCGGCTGTCGTTATGGTGTGTAGCGGATGGAGGGTTGATTGTAGAAATCCCCACAGTGTGATGGTTGGTTCGGGTTGGTGTGTAAAGGATGGAAACCTAGGATGGGCTGGGTTATTCACTATTTATTGTTTACCATGTGATTGTAATTGTTGCCTGATGTATGGGCCAGGGCCCATAATATGTTTGTGGGCTCAGGTCGTTGTGTGTTTTGAGATTTATACACTGAGTCTTGGAGACTCATGGTTTCATTTTTTTTCTATGCTTTCAGATGAGCAGTAGAGCGTGGACATGGGAGCCGAGACGGACTCGAGGGGCCATCAAGCTTTATTTCTACAAATTATTTTTTTTGAATTTCTTTAAATTTTATTTTATTTTATTTGGGAATATTTATGTAATAAGGCCCCTAGTTTTATTCAACTAAGTAGTTTTCAATGTTATGCAACTTATGAATTCATGACAAGGTTTATTTATATGTAATAATAATACAAAGAGGTTTATTTCCAAAAAGTCACTTCTTTATTCAAATTTTAAATAATTAACTTGTATTTTCAAAATCTAATAAAGTGTTATGTGTTCCATAACATGCCAGATCTGGTCGAAATGCATGGGTCGAGTTTGGGGTGTTACATTTTAGTATCAGAGCCCAATAAAACTCGGGCTGTGAAATGGGCCTAGAGGTGTTTTGGAACAAAAATTTTAGAAAAAAAGTCTGGTTTGAGGATATGGCTTTCGAGTCTACCGGCACCCAATCCACGCAGGTAAGTATTCTAAACTCTCTGTGTGTTTTATATCTATGTGGGCTTGATGGGCTTTATGAGACGTAGACTAATTAGATTTAGAACTTGATGGACTCTAGGCTTAGCTGAAACAACTCCTTAAATTTCATAAGACTTAATCTCACTAAACAAAACCCATGAACGAGTCGCAAGACTAGGGTGTGGCAACAGGCATACGCATGTCTAGGATTGGATCCAAGAAGAACTTGGTATTTAAGTAGTCCTAGTGACTCACCTCCTCTTCACTGGAATCTTACATGGTGCGTAGTGGCTGTTCACTCTAATTATGAGGACTTGTTGATGGGCCAAACCTATAATTAAAACCTGAAAGGGACCAGCCACCCTATTTTGCAAACAAAAATCCCTAAGTTTTGTAAATTTCCAAAGAAATACACATGATTTGTGAAAATTTCCAACCAGCAGTGAATTTGTAAAATGCCTATGTTTTGAAAATTTACCCAAAAGCCGTATGTTTACAAGAATAACTAGATTCTTTTTTTCAAAATACCCCTGGTTTGCTAAATTATTGAATTACCCCTAGTTTGCAAAATTATCGAATTACCCCTGGATGTCAAAATTACCGAAATACCCCTGAATTGTAAAATTACTGAAATACCCTTATTTTACAAAATCACCAAGGAACCTTATTTTGAAAAATTATGAAAATACCCTCGCAGGATAAAATTACGAAAATACCACTGCGTAGTAAAACAACAACAACCACAACAACAACACTTTTCTGTGATGAACATAAGTTCATGGATGTTGATGATTGAATGTATATGTTTCCTAGAGGATATGAACTTGAGATCAGACAGAGTACGAATTGAAAGAACTACTTTTAAAACTATTATCCATAAGACTGTTCGTGGTTAATCAGTGGAAGAAAACTACTAATTCATAAAAATTCTAATCAGATAAACATGAAGCGGTGGAATGAGTACAAGGGGACGAGGACGCTCTAGATGTGAATATCGGTGCGTACCTTACCATAGTATACTAAGTGTTTATTTTGGCTTTAGAATAAGAGTGCTTGCAATAAAGCATAGTAGTGAGACTTAGGTAGTTTGATTACTAGTTAATTGAAAATTTCGAGGACGAAATTTCATTAAGGGGGTAGAACTGTAACATCCTAAATTTATGGGCCTATGCATTTAGTGTGTGAATATGTTTAATTTGTTAATTTAAGTGATAGGGGTTCAAAATTGGGCTTAGGATTAGGCAAAGGCCTTGATTGAATTATTTTAAGGTGGCGTCATTAACAATAAAAGAGGCCCAGGTTTTGGCCGCAGGGAGCCCATGTTTTTTTTGGGCCATGTTTTTTCCACACACAAGGAGTTAGGGGCCCAAAATTTAAGTTTAATAAAGCCCAAATCTTTTAATTTAAGTGGGTTAAATTTAGGCATTAAGATTTGATGAGGTGGACAACTACAAGGCTCAAAAATAGGAAGATTTAGATAGATTTTATAATTGATAAAAGAGAATATAAAAAGGAGAAAAGTTAGGAGCTTATCTACAAGGGAGGTGATGGCTGAAAATCCATCACCTAGAGGAGTGTAGAAATCGGCTACTGCATGGCAAAGGGGGTGCCGAATTTTCCCTCTCATTTAGCTTAAATTTTAATTAATTAGGAAGGGCGTTTTCAGCTTTATACATGAGGTGTCAAATATCTATAAATAGGGGGATAGCTCCTTGATTCGACATTGAAAACCCTAATTTCTTCTCCCATTGTGTCGAAATTCCTTAGCCTCTCCTCTCCAATTTCTTTTCTCCAATTTCTTCAAAAGTCAAACTCTTCTCCACTTTTTCCTCCTCGTGATTTTTCTAAAAAGTCAAGCATCTATAGTCTTTTCTTTTACTCATCCTATTTGAGAATTAGTTCTATTCTTCCGACATTTAAAACTTTCCTTTGGCATTGTCGAATCTCCTTTCCAAGTGTTAGCCGAATTCCCTATACTAAGGTAAGTACCGATTTCTGTTAGATCTCATATTCTATTTCGGTTCTTAAACGGAAAAAGCCAAAAAATTAACAGTTTAATGATTCTATGTTGGGCGGCAATTCGGGATTTGAAGGAAGCTTGGTTAACTAGATCTAAAAGCCAAAAATAGCTAGTCTCCACTTTTGAGATTGGCCACTTGGTTGTGGACCGGCTTTCGAGCAACACCTTAGGCAGATAGCAGTAGTGTCGACTAAGGATAGCGTCGACATAGAAAGCATCGTCTTATCGGTAATCAGGTGTGTAGATCTCTAACACACTACTAATCTTGTATGTATGACTATATGTATGTATTATGGGCTAAAAGCGGAAAGAGGTCAGATAGACAATGAATGGAACCCTAAAAGGGTTAGGCAAGGATGCTAGGTATGTAAACATAGAACTCCCTATTTGTACCGAAATAAATGTAAGCCTACATGATGTTTTCTTTATGTATGTATGCATGGGGTGGGATTTTGATATGATGAAGAGGAAGTGCATGACAGGTCACACAGTGATCGGTGGTAGAAAACCCACAAATATAAATGCTAGGTCACATAGTGATCGGTGGCTATGCCACATTTAATAATTCCTGAATAACAGGAATAGGCAGTTCGGCTGTGGTTATGGTGTGTAGCGGATGGAGGATTGATTGTAGAAATCCCCACGGTGTGATGGTTGGTTCGGGTTGGTGTGTAGAGGATGGAAACCTAGGATGGGTTGGGTTATTCACTATTTATTGTTTACCATGTGATGATAATTGTTACCTGATGTATGGGTCAGGGCCCATAATGTGTTTGTGGGCTCAAGTCGTTGTGTGTTTTGAGATTTATACATTGAGTCTTGGTGACTCACGCTTTCCCTTTTTTTTTTCTACGCTTTCAGATGAGCAGTAGAGCGTGGACATGGGAGCCGAGATGGACTCGAGGGGCCATCAAGTTTTATTTCTACAAATTATTTTTTTTGAATTTTTTTAAATTTTATTTTATTTTATTTGGGAATATTTATGTAATAAGGCCCCTAGTTTTATTCAACTAAGTAGTTTTCAATGTTATGCAACTTATGAATTCATGACAAGGTTTATTTATACGCAATAATAATACAAAGAGGTTTATTTCCAAAAAGTCACTTCTTTATTCAAATTTTAAATAACTTGTGTTTTCAAAATCCGATAAAGTGTTATGTGTTCCCTAACACGCCAGATCTGGTCGAAACGCATGGGCTGGGTTTAGGGTTTACGCGTCCAAACTTTTTGGCTTGCGATTATTGTAGGAGGCGTTATCCAGAAGAATGCTAGAGGAGGTTAGGAGCATGTTTGAGATGCGGGTCTAACGAGCATAAGGCTCGGGATTGTTTCATCACCATCAAGTTAGGTATGTTTTGGTTGGACGTGATGATTGAATGTAGAAAATTTTAGGTATATGTGGTAGATAACTGCTTGCTTCTTTGGTTAGATGTTTGGTTCCGTGAAAAAGGATTCAAGATTAAGTTAAAAGTACATTAGTGTTATTAAGATCATAGTGCGCAGCAAAAGCATAGTGGTGTGATTTCAGCGGTGCGTTTAGTAGTTGATTGGAAATTTCGGGGATGAAATTTCTTTAAAGGGGTAGAATTGTGACATCCCAAAATTGGGCCTAGTAGAATTGGGCCTAATAGGCCTTCGGCGTAGGAGTGTTTAAAATTCTTGAGAATAAGAGAACGACATTATTTCAAGTTGAACTTATTGGGAAGGTGGATTTGGAAAGTTATGAGGTTTCTAGGTAGTTCCGGGTTCAAGTTAGGCCATAGGAAAATTATATTGTTGAAGCATTTAAAGGCGAGAAGACAAGTGGTGTCTAGCATAAGGGAATAATTGGGCAACTTGCTAGCACAAGAGGAGATTGTGGCTTAGTGGCAAGTGGCGTGAATGGCAGAGGGGAGAGCTTGGGTTTGAATCCTACATAGTGCACTTATGTTTGATTAATTTTTTTGGTGCTTTTAGGTAAGTGTCGGCCATGGCATCAAAGAAGGAAAGGAAGACTTTTATTTTAATGGAAAGATGGCTAAGAATTATGGTAAGGAGGAAGACTAGGGAAAAGGAAGGAAAGAATCAAAAGGAAAAGGCAAGAGAAGGGGACATGTTGGCCTATTATGTGGAGGATGTTTTGGAAAGTATATTTTGGGTCAACACTCATCTTTTTGGAAAAGATGATACAAGGTTTTGGTAGAGAGAAAAAGGGATAGCCGAATTTCCTATAGGCAGTTAGAAAATTTTGATGCTTATAAGGTTTATTTTCTTCTTTTAGCATTTTGATGTTTTCTTTTCCAATTCTTTCCTTTGCTTCCCGAAATTCTAAAGCCATTTGTTCACCTCATTTTCTCTTTGCTTTGGCCGAAACTACCAAGGCACTCTTCCTCCATCCATTCTTTTCTTTTGATCATTTCATCAACCTTTCCTTTTTTTTTTTTCTTAAAATTGAACTTCCAAGCCGAATATAGGTGAAAGGGGTGTAACGTTTGGGTGATTCTTACTCAAGCTGAATAAGGTGTGGCTAACATTTGTTCTTGTGTTAATCACTTCTAAGGACTCCAAGTACTTTATCAGAGGGTCAATCGATCACCTATTCTCTGTAATAAGAGACTCGGATTGTTGGTAAGTGATATAGATTGTTAATCAATCGCAATACGTGGTTGAAGTTGTAAATTGGGCTTTGGACTAATTGTTGACCGATTGTACCTTTAGGTGCCGCGGGGAGTATCGTGTTATGGATTTCGAATAAGGTGTGTAATCTCGTACCCATCCGAATACATGTTTGAAATGGTGTGTAATCCCGTACCCTTCCGAATTCAATTTTGAAATGGTGTGTAATCTCACACCTCTCTGAATATTTGCATGAAATATTTTGTGATTCGGTGGAAAGATCGAAAAACTAGAAACCGACTAAGGTTTATTCATATGTGGATATTTTATGTTATTATGTATGTTGCATCTCTACATATTGCATGGGATGGGAAAACTTGAATGAAGAGAAGTATAGACCGGTGGCATTGCCACAAATTCCGATAATGGCTATGTGCCAATTTAAATATGGCCTTGTGCCATCGTGATTAAGGCTGTATGCCGATTATATTACCGTACATGATTCTGGTGGCTCAGTCGCAAATATTATAAATGACAGCTTGACTGCAAATTGGAGAGACTGGTAGGGTGGGTTGACTTGATCCCCACAGGAGAGATTGGTTGGTACGGGTGGAGAGACTGGCGGGGTGGGTTGACTTGATCCTCACAGGAGAGATTGGTTGGTACGGGTGGAGAGATTGGCTGGATGGGATGGGTTGCATAGATATCATTTATTTATTACATGAAAGAGGGCTTAGGCCCAAGATTATGATCTATGGGCTCAGGCCCAAGATATTGCTTTACGGGTTCAGGCCCAGTGGATAACGGTAAGGGGATTATGCACTGAGTTCTTGTAACTCACCCCCTTTCTTTCTTAATCCTTGTAGGTAATGTACCATGATGTGGACTTGGGCCTATGGATGACTCGGTGGAGGCCATACTTCAGAAATAAATGTTTCAAACTTTAGTAAATTACTTTTCTGCTCTATTCCGTTTATTTTACTATTTTGGGTTTAAGTTGTAATAAGGCCTCTAGGATAAACTTTAATTTGTTTTATGTTTTAGACGTATTTATTGTTTTCTTAAACTATTTTAAATGGGGATTTTCTAAAATCATAAGTAACGGTTTTCCAAATTGATTAATAAATGGATTTTATAACAAACTTTTATAAATAATTTTAACTTGGATTCGCTTCCAAATTATCAACGACATTTTCAAAAGTCATAGTTTTAAGGTTCGCTAGTTCGATTTTCAATTTACCAATCAACCTCTTGAAATTAGTAGTATTTTATCAAATAGCTATATTCAAAATTGTTTTTCTTAAACTATAACTAAATAACACCAACTTTAGTACAAACTCAAGTTCTTTAAACATTTTCTTCGTGTGACATATCAAATCTGGTCGTAATGTATGGGCCGGATTTGGGGTGTTACAAATATCTATTCAAAGATACTTAATAAAAGTAAATATTGTCATAAATAATGAATTTCAATTAGAAACAATAGCCCTTTTTGATACGAGAGTGGACCAAAACTATATTAGAGAAGGGCTAATTCCAACAAAATATTATGAGAAAATATCAGAATCTCTTAAAGCTACAAATGGTAAAAAACTAAAAGTTACATACAAAATTCCCAATGCAAAAATATCCAACAAAGGTATAAAATATCAAACATGTTTTTTAATGGTAAAGGAAATTACCCAAGATGTCATATTAGGAACCCCATTTATACCCCTACTCAAACCTTATAAAGTAACAAATAATTACATCTCCACCAAAGTTTTAAACACTAAAGTAGAATTTATTTTGTAGAAAACCAAAAATAAGAAATTTCAACTTATTAAAATCTTTATCCATCCATAATGGGCAAATCAATAATTTAATTAATCATAAACAAAAACAAATATCTTTTCTAAAAGAAGAAACATGTTTTAAAAATTGACCTGAACAATTAGAAAATAGAGAAGTACAAAAAAGGATAAATCAAATCAGAGAAGAAATAGAATCAACAATCTGTTCTGACATTCCTAATGCTTTTTGGAATAGGAAAAAACAATAAGTAACATTACCATATGAAAACAATTTTGATGAAAGATGAATACCCACAAAAGCAAGACCCATACAAATTAACAAAGAAATGGAAGAATTTTGTAAAAAGAAATACAAGACGTTCTTAATAAAAATTTAATTAGGAAAAGCAGTTCTCCTTGGAGTTGTTCAGCATTTTGTGTAATAAAATATGCAGAACTCGAAAGAGGAACGCCAAGATTAGTAATTAATTACAAACCTCTCAATCAAGCCTTAAATGGATTAGATACCCAATACCAAATAAGAAAGATTTGCTATAGAAACTTTGTAATGCAAATATTTTCTCAAATTTTGACATGAAATCTAGATTTTGGCAAATTCAAATAAAAGAAGAAGAAAGATATAAAATGACATTTACTGTACCATTTGGACAATATGAATGGAATGTAATGCCTTTTGGATAAAAATGCTCCATCCGAATTTCAAAGAATAATGAATGATATTTTTTTACCAATATTATCAATTCACAATAGTATACATCGACGATGTATTAGTGTTTTCGAAAATTTAGAAAAACACTTCAAACATTTATCCATCATTATGAAAGTCATAAAAATAATGGTTTAGTAGTTTCTAAATCCAAGATAAGTTTGTTCCAAACCAAAGTAAGGTTTTTAGGTCATTACATTACCCAAGGAACTATTACCCTAATAGAAAGGTCCATAGAGTTTGCTAGCAAATTCCCAGACCAAATCCTTGATAAAGTCCAATTACAAAGATTCTTAGGAAGCCTTAATTATGTCATATACTTTTATCCAAGTCTTAGCAAATTATGTAAACCATTATATAATAGGCTTAAAAAGATCCACAACCTTGGACAAATGACCACACCAATATTATCACCCAAATTAAAAAACAAATCACTAAGCTTCCTTGTTTATATTTAGCCGAACCAAATGCCCTCAAGATTGTAGAAACATGTAACGACCCTAATTTGGGCCTAGTAGAATTGTGCCCATTGGGCCTTGAGCGTAGGTGCATTTTAAAATTTTTTTAGAATATGAGAATGACATTATTACAAGTTGGACCTATTATGTGAGTTATTTTGGAAGGTTAGGGGGCTTCTATGAAGTCCCGGGATCAAACTTCGGCTTTAGGGAAATTTTGGTTTTAGGTGAATAAAACCCTGGGAGTTAGTAAGTAGGCTTTAAGAATAAAATATGGAGAGAAATGACACAAAAAGGAGTTGTGGTCTAGTGGCAAATGACACCACATGAGAGACAAGGAGGTGACGACTGAGAAAGAGAGCAAGGGGTCCAAGGTTCAAGCCTTGGCACTTGCATTTCTTTTAGATTACTTTTTTTAAATGGAATTAAACTTTGGCTATGGACTTATTTTTAGTTGCGCATGATTTAAGACAAAAGAGTGCATGTGGCAAGGTGGTGTGGAGTCAAGGGAAGTGCAAGGAGGTTGGAGGTTTGAACCTCACAAGTGGCATTTTGGAGGCTATTATTTTGAGCTCAAGAAAGGAGGAAATAGAGTTGGGACCAAACTCTACCAGGGTGGTTGGAGAAAGAGTCAAACAGTTTGAATAGGAGGTGGAGAGCAAAAAGGGGAGAAAATCATGGGATTCAAGTGGAAGGAAAGAGTTGGCCGAATATGGGGAAAGGGGATAGGAAAATTAGGCCAAAAAGGGCTTGGCATTTTGGGAAGGGACACATTCAGTTTTGAGTAGGAAAAGGGTGCCGAAATTTCTCTAGTCTTTCTCTTAGAATTTTGGATTTCGGGTATTTCTCCTTAAAGGGTCTTTTTTCTCTGCTATTCTAACTTCAATCAACTTCTTGATTTCCATCTCTTTTCTTCCTCATACACTTTTCTCTGTTAGGTGCCGATTTGGTAAGAGCATCCCTCCTTGATTTTCATTTTCTCTACTCCATTGTCTTCTATACCTATAAACCATAGCAGCGCATATCCTTTCCCTTTCTTTTACAATACTTCGCGATCTCCTTCTTTTCTAAAAACCTAAGTTTCCACACTCTCTTTGACGTTCATCTTTAGTTCGTGGTGCTACCTTTGTGGCCGAACCTATTCACACGTCTCCTTCTCGAATTATTTGTGTTCCGATTGGTAAGGGCCGAAACTCTTTTGGGGGAACAACTGTCGAATCTATTTCTTTTGGTTCTTGGTGCACTTCTAACTTCTTCTTTACCTACCTAGTTAATTATCACTATTGAGGGCTATGTGTGCTCAACTTCTATTGTTCAAGGAATCCATCTTCATTAAGTTTATGGGTAAGTAGCATTAATCACTATTGGATCTCTCTCTTTTTCCGAATGTTGGAAGATACTAACCCTCTTTGTGCACCAATCGGTTTAGGAATCTGGTTGCTCTAGCCAAGAGGATGCAAAGCCAAATATCGTCACTTATGGAAGGAGGTCATTTTGTGGTAAGTGGTGTTAGTGGCTATTCGGATTCAACTTAGATATGTTTTATCAGAGTGTATAATAACCGATTAGAATATGTTGGATCATAGGTATGAAATTCGGGAATTCAATCAACGCTCGTAACAGGTGTGTAATCTCACACCCCTCTGAATGATTGCACGTGATGTTATGCGAATCAGCTAAAAGCCGAAAAGTAGAAACTGTGACAACTCGAATGTGTGAACGCTCGTAGTGGTAAATCGAGATGCAAATTGTGACGATTAAGCTGTTGAGTGTGTCATGAACAGTCTTGCAATACTGAGGGTGTTACGGGTCGAAATGGGCCAAATGGGCCCAATAGGCTATCCGGCCCACTTGGGCAAAACTATTGGAAAACTAACAAATGATAGGCCTGAATGCGAAATCTGCAAATCAAAAATCAAAACCATACTTTTTGGGCCACACAAGTGTATGGGCCCATTTGGGCCTAAAATGGATTTTAGGCCCAATAGTTTAGTAGAGACCCAAAAAGGGTCCCGTGTCGCTTGAGGCGACAGTTCGAAAAGACCGTTGAATGTGAAATTACTGAAATACCCCTAGAGGGTAAATTATTGAAATACCCCTAGAGGGTAAATTACTAAAATACCCTTGGAAGGGTAAATTACCGAAATACCCTTGGAGGGTAAATGACTGTTATACTCCTAGTGGTAGTTTAAGTGATATATATGTGAGATTTATATGATTGATTATGATTGTGACATATGCATACACGAAATATTTATGTCAAGACATCATGCTTTGGGTTGGGTTTGATGATCGGAGGAAGTTATTCTGGTGGCTCTGCCACATATTCTAGTGGCTCTGCCACAATCTGTATAGTGGCTATGCCACGTATATTCTATTATTCTGGTGGCTTCGCCACAAATTCTGTGATTTGCAGCTTGTCTGCCTTATTGGTGTGTAGCAGATGGTTGGGTCGATTTAGAAATCCCCATAGGTGTGTTCGGCTGGTACGGGTGGTGTGTAGCGGATGGATTATTAGGCTGGGTTGCACACTTTGTTTGCATTATCATGTTTATAGCGCGAAGGCCCAGATTGTTACCGAATAGGGTTTGGCCCAGTCTGTTTTCGCATGGGCTCGGACCTAGTTAATGACCAACTAGGAGATTACGCACTGAGTTCTCGTAACTCACCCCTCTGCTTTAACCTTGCAGGTGATCCCGAGCATTAAGGATTTGGAGTTTCAGAGGACTCTGTGGTGGGCATACATCAGGAATATTTCTCGTAAACTTAATAAATTTAGTTTTACCTTATTTCAAGTTTATTTATTTTGGGTTAATATTTTGTAATAAGGTCGTTGGATTATTTTCTTTTAAGTTTTCATTAATAACTGTTAAACTTATAAATACGTGGTTTCCATGAAACGACAATAACTATTTTCAAAATATCACATCTTCACAATTCACTGAATCAAATTTCTGTTATAAACAAGTTTTTGGAAATAATAATAACAATAACATTTTTACAAGAAAACCATAAAGACAAATCAGATTTTCACAAACAACTAGGCTCGAAGTTTCAAAGAGAATACAAATGTTTAAGTTTTTAAACTACCCTTCTATGTGACATGCTAGATCTGGTCATAACGTCTAGGCCGAGTTTGGGGTGTTACAAAATAGATGCTTCTGAAATAGGATACGATGGGATCCTAAAACAAGTTAAAGGGGAAAAAGCAAATAGTCCAGTTTACTTCTAGACACTGGAATCCAACTCAGCAAAATTATAGTACTATTAAAAAAGAAATTTTATCAATTGTTTTGTGCATTACAAAATTTCAAGTGATTTATTAAATCAAAAATTTCTTTTACGAATCGATTGCAAATAAGCAAAAGAAGTTTTACAAAAAGATGTGTAAAATATTGCCTCAAAATATAATTTTGCAAGATGGCAGACAATTTTGAGCATATTTGACTTTGATATTGAATACATCAAAGGAGAAACTAATTCTTTGCCTTATTTTCTCACCAGAGAGTTTCTTCAAAAATACCACCCAAACTCCGAGACAGAGGAAAAGGAAAAATAGGAGAGTTATTCAAAACCCAAATTTCCTCAAAACCAATTAAGTCATGGTATGAAATTTGCCATGAAGAAGAAAATAAGAGATCATCATCATCATCAAAATCCTCCAAAAATACAATTGTTCAAGATGCATAAGATCAAAATGAAATTGGTTCTCAAATCAAAAAATGGATTGAGTCCCTTTCTCAATCTCCAGAAGTGGCATTGGCATTTTCTCAAATGAAAGAGGAAACTCCTCTCAAGACAAATTGATGGTGAAGCAGCAAAGATTTCAAAAAAATAAAGAGATTGTTTTACACAAACCAAAATCTTTCAAAAATGTTTTAAAAGAGACATCTCTCCAAGATATTTTTTCAAAAGAAATAGCAGTGTCTTCACAGACTGCTACACAAAAATCCTCACAATATTTTCCAAACAAATGTTTTGAAAAATTCTTGTTATAGAGGAAGAATTTTCAGAAAAACCTCGACATATACTTGCAAAAAAACTTTTCAATGGATGGCATTTCAAACCATTGGATTCTCAAAATGAAACACCCACACCCTACCCACGAGCCCGAACCAGGATCGGTATGTTCCTAAAGTAAACCTGGATTCAAACACATTCGATACTTAGAGAAAATTTGTAAATTTTAGAAAACTATTGTTTTGAGTTGGGCTTAGATTGAAACCCATTTGTTTAATCTTGTAAATCCAACTTGATGTAACATGTCCAAAATAGTTCTTAGCAAAATATTAAAAGTAATGTAAAAACAAAGAATAATCCATGGGCCTTATGGCCTTATTACATCAAATAAACCCAAAATAAAAAAAATATTAAAATTAAATAAAGTCCAAATTGAATAAATTCTTCAAGTGATGCATGGCCTCCTCATGGTCTACCGCCCGTCCATCCTTTGCTCATCACCGAAAAATAATTCCCACAATGGGGTGAGTCAAGACTCAATGTGCACACAATACTATCATTCAATAAATCGTGCATTCATGTTCAAATCATCAAGTCCATATAATAACGAAATTGTGATGCAACCCAAACCCAAAACCTATAAGCCATCCGCTACTCTCCACATTACATTCAACCTCGCACACCGTGGGGACTACTAAGTCGACCCTCCATCCGCTACTCTCCACGTTGTGTCATTAGACACTATTGTAACCGGTTACCAAAATTTCGCAATGTGACCGTAGTCGACATATTTCGTTGGTGACCAAAGTCAACACCTTCGTTGGTGAGACCAAGTCAACACCGTTCTCCCCTTTCACATAAAACCCAAATGCCCCAAAACATATATATTGCATAACTTAATTTCGTTTCATTTTCATATATCCGCATGTTATTAAAATAACATTTTCACAATCCTATCGAAGTAGGAAACGTGCAGGTACTTTTGCCACATTTGTGGTACATAGCCACATTCACATTATTATTCATAATTATATATTAAAATATTTAGCCATAAAATATCGAAGGATAGTAAGGGTACACACCTTTTCGCTAATAGTTTCCTTGATATCTTGAGAATCCCGATCTAATTTTTTAGATCTATTAATCCCTATATTCGCCCACCAATTAAAACACATTAATAACCCTTTTAGTCAAAACCAAATCCTAGTAGGATTTGTAAGGAAAACTCACCTTTTGGATTTGGTGATTACACAAATCCAGGAAGTTTGGGTTTTCCTCTACTTGATATTCGCCAACCCTTGTAGTTCAATATGGTTAGTTTTTCGCTTTTCAAAATTAAGGAATGGATTTAGATACTCACACAACCCTTAGCGAATATTTTGAGGCTTACCTTAGAGATTCCAAATCCGAAAGTTCCCTTTTGTCTTGAATATCTCATCGAAATCCCTAAAGATCATAGGTTAGATTTGATCTAACTTTAATAGTTGGTAGATGGCCTTTAGCGAATGTGTCTTACCTTAATTTTCCTGGATCTCAAATCCCAAACTCCTCCTCTAACATTCGCCATAGACAAAAAGAGAGTTATTTTCTTAAGCCTTGTTTAAATTGATTTAAAAGAACAAGAATCAATTGTTCTTACCTTAGATCCTTGATCTTTATGTTCAACGATGGTGGAAACCCGAGATCCCTTGTATATTCGGCCATGATCAAAGAGAATAGGAATTAAGCCTTTTACTTTCGGAACTAGAAAGAAAGAAAATTGAATGGCTTACTTACCTTGAAACCTTCAATCACTTGTTTCCTTGTCTTGGAGTTCTCAAATCCGGCTATGGAGATCTAACCAGATTGGAAGAGAAAAGTTTTGACTAGGCAATGGCAAAAGGAAGGAAAAGAAAAGATGGAGTCCTTTCTTAGGGAAGTTTTCACAATGAGAGGGAGAAGGAGAGCAAAATTTCGGCAAGTGGAGTGAATGAGAGAAAAGTCTCTTTTTCTTTTAACTGAATCGCTAGACCAAGAGTCCAAAACTTGGCCACTACTCTCCCAAGTGATAATTTAATCTCCATTAATTATCACTTTATTAGATTAAAATAACCTTTAATCCATCCTTTAATTCCTTATTTATCTTAGTAAAATAAATCCTCTATTTATCACTTTAATTTGACAAGTTTTAATAAAAATAAAACTCTCCCCTTTCAAGCAAACATGTGCCGTCCATCCCTAGCCTTGGGAAACAAAATTAAACTTTCAAAAATTGCTTTCCAAGTGACTCGAACTCATGCCATTCCCATAAACCCTTAGTGACACTTCAGGCCACTTTTCCAAGCTCGATTGTATGTCAAAATTCACCAACTTTTCTTTTTAAGGCCCTCCGCCCTTATCTCCCATTTTGGGCTTTAAATTTTGTCATTCCGCCTTATTTCTAAGTTTCCTAAAATTTTCACATGCTCTATAACTTGCCATTTTCCTTACATCTTGTGTTTCCAAAATGTTTAGGTTTCCAAAATGTTTAGGTTTCCAAAATGTTTAGGTTTCCAAAATGTTTAGGTTTCCAAAATGTTCAGGTTTCCAAAATGTCTAAGTTTCCAAAATGTCTAAGTTTCCAAAATGTCTAAGTTTCCAAAATGTCTAAGTTTCCAAAGATGTCCATTTCCATTTCCATTTTCATTTTCATTTCCATTTCCATGCATTTCTAGGTTTCCAAAAGTTTCAAAATTTATTCATAGTACTTGAAACTTGTCATTTCATACAATTAAACTGAAATGCATAGGCCCTATTCAGGATGTTACACAAAAACCCCAATAGTATTATGAAAACATACTCGTTCAAACTGGATCAGTACTATTCAAACACTACACAAACCCAAAAGATCCAAATTTTATTTCCCATTCAACAGCCCAAATATTAAAAATTCTTCGACCAAGGGATTGGAGTGAAAACCCAAACTCTCCAAAGAGATTTCCCGCCAAATTTACCAACAAAATTGACCACCACCCATATTTTACATATTGGGATTACCAAATGGCATGGTACAATGCCTTCTTAATGAACAACCAACACATGAGACATTCTTGGCTCATATATTTCAAATACGATACCTAATTCAAATTCCCAAATTGGTTCCAAGAATGGTGGAATTGGTATGGACCATCATCCTTTGAGATCCTACCAGAAAAAATTCAAAATTTATGGCCCAAATTCTTTGACAAATTTCATCCTGAACCAGACCAAAAACACATTTACAGAACAATCCATTTTTTCTCAAAACTGTGCATTTCTTGGATTGTTTCTTGGAATTATTCCTATGAGCAAGATCAATGTACTGGAATTCCATTACTAGTTCGAAACTACAGAACCAAATGGTGGGACAAGTTTAAAGATGAAAAATATGATTCAAAATATTTGGATAATTTTTTCAACAAGAATCTGAGATTATGTAAGTTCGCAGCCCCGGATCAAACCACAGCAAAATTCCTTCAAGCAAAATCGACAGCTAGTGCGATGTTAGCTCAAGCCAAGACCAAGAAGGAATACAAAAAACTCATGGCTGAAATGCTTAGCTCAATGGATTCTGAATCAAAAGATGAGAAATCTTCAAAGTCTTCAATCAAAACGGTGGATCTTGCAGACGATACCACTTTAGTAACCATCACCAGGACCAAGAAAAAATTATGCAAGAAAAGACGAGTGAATAGGAAATATTCTCTGAAGTAAATAGTAAATATTCCCTGCAAGAAAAGACGAGTGAACAAGAAATATTCTCTGGCGTAAATAGTAAATATTCCCTGGCAAGAACAATAAGATTCTCTGATGCATGAATAGCAAATATTCTCTGTAGTTTGTATTTTTGTAACTAGAGAATATATTCTCTAAAAAGTTTTAATTATGTAATCAAAGTTTCAATTATGTAATGATGAAAGGGATTGAATTTTCCAGTTCAAATGATGTAAAGAGACAATAGCCTTATATAAAAGGCTAGCAGATTTAGAATGAAAGGCACGACTAGAAATACCCATTTCAGAAATCAAAACTCGTTTCTCCAAAGTTTTAATGTTTCTCCAAATTTTTAAAATTTAAGTTTTAAATTATTAAATTAATACAATATTTATCAAGATAAATATTAGATTAAATTTAATATTAAATATTATTAAAATAATAAAATATTTATATATAAGGTAAACATAAAATTAATATTAATATTAAGATAATCAATTTAATATTAAATTAATAAACTACTATTAAGATAAGTATTAAATTTAATTTAATATTAAACTATTAAAATAATATTATTTTTGGAATAGTTAATTTAAAATCAAATTCTCTAGTAGAGTCCCAATAGGAGTGTAACTCTTCCACTACTCAACCACCGAAGACCAATTGCCACCGGCCACTAGGACACCGACATCCCAGCCATCAGCATTGTCGTGTCCGATGATGCAAGTGCGACACCCTTATAACACCCTGAGTCGGTTTGGCTGTTGTCAGTTCGGTCCGGGTCAATGACAACTCGATCGGTCCGGTCTAACCACCGGTTGGACCAATAGCCTAATTTCATACCAAGCCTAGTTTGACCAATTTTTGGGTCTCGATCTCGATTTTTAGCTCTCGGGCCCAATTTACGATTTTAGGTCCAATTTTCAAGTTCAATTACTCATTGGGCCAATTGTCTAACTTGAAAATTAATTTCTAAAAATATCATATTAATTTTAATTAATTTGATTAATTTAATTTTACTTGATCAAAATAAATTTTTCCAAAAGTCACTTAGATTATCCAAATAAATTTTTCAAGAAAATTCTTTAATCAAATTCTCTAATTGAACAATTCTTACGACCACCTAACTTAATTCCACATCGAATAAATCAACTCAATTAAATTATTCCCAAAGTCGTAGAATTTTCTTCTGATTCAAATGTAGTCCGATCGAGCTTTTGTTGAGCTAGCGGATGGACCAAGCGGACATATACAATTAGGATCTAGTGATTGCAATTGTGTCCAAAAGCATCGCTCTGATAATTTGCAATTACTTCATCATGGAGTCAGTCTACAACAAGTACTATGATTGAAAACTCCTTATCGTATACTCTTTACGGAAGCAATTCATTCAACTGCTTTGTCTAATGACCTCGTTATGTTTGTGTTACCCTTATATGATATCCTTGATTCGTTTAAGTTAAATTCGTTCACTCAATACAATCATATTTTATCTCATTGTCACCATTATGTCTTCTTAATGATTAATATGATCACTATCAATAAATGACTGTGATAAATTGCTCGTTCAAGAATAAGCAACCCATGGCCACATTTCATATTTATCAATACACACAATGCCAATGAGAGGATATCATTAACTCTTTAAATGAGCTATGTACCCAACAGACCAGCTATAAAACATGCATATTAAAGAACGATTTCTATGAATAGCAATTCCACTTAAAATGAGGTACAAAAAACACATTCTTTAAAATAATCTTCCTAAAATTATCGAAGTGTAAAATAACTTCTCCTACTACTTCGGCTAAAACATATCTCCCATCTCCGGTCCATAACGAGAGGCTCCTGTCACGAAGACTTCTCGTTTCGCTGAACCCCTGTAAAGAAACACACACATGGTTAGTGGCTCCAGAATCAATAACCCAGTTGTCAGTTGATTCTTCTACTAAGCAAGCTTCAACTACAAAGAGTTCCATTCCTTTGCCCTTTTCAACTAAGTAATCCAAATGCTCCTTACAGTTTGATTTGAAATGCCCTTTTATATTGTAGAAGAAACATTTGATCTTTTTAGGATCTTTTGACTTCTTAGCCTTCTTCCTATCCACACGAGGTGGAACCAAAGACTTATTCGACTTTTTGTTTCCTTAGCTTTTTATTTCTCGTTAGAGGACAGGGACCCATAGCTAAGTTTGCCTCAGGTTTCTCCTGAACCGACTTACCACCATTGAACATCAACTCATAGGATTGTGATTCTTTCATAAGCTGAGTCAAGGTAAACGCCTTGTTCCCTAAGTTGTAAGCGAAAACTAGTAAACTCCTTGGTTAAGGATTTAAACACTATTTCAATTTGAATGTTCATGTCTAGTTAAACCCCATTGTCCTCCAGTTCTGTAAAAAATCTCATAAGTTTAAGCATATGTTCTTTGATCGGAGTGTCGGGTTTCTGCTGAGAATTCATCGAATTTGTAATAGCGGATTGTTGAGCCAATGCAACTTGGCCTCCGAGCAAATCCTTCAAATTTATCATGATCTTTTTAGCAGTACATAAATTCTCGTGTTGTTTTTGCAACACACTACTCATACTTGCTAACATATAACATCAAGCAATCGAGTCATAATCTCTCTAGCGATTTCTTGCTTTGGGCTGAGCTTCAGGAGGGCATGTTTCATCAAGAACGAATTTATGTTTCCCACAGTTGAGAACTATTAGCAGGTTCCGTTTCCATTCTCAAAAGTTATCCCCATTTAATTTATTCTCAGTAAGAATGCTAATAAGAGGAGTAGGAGACATATTTGAATTGAAAAAAAATAAAGATTTCATTAATTACTATCTTTGTATTAAACAAATATTTTATGTTTCAGCAACATATCAATAATGCAGTATGATGCATGTGTCTTGTATTAAAACCTTGAAAAAAAATTTTTTCGTTGCTACGGTCATTCTCACACCCAGAAACCATGTTGACTTGGGGTATCATGATTAACTAGCAAGAACAGGGATGTATCCAATCAGTTTGTGAATGTTAATTCTCAAGACTCCACACAAACTAACGACCATTTAACATTTGGCCATCATCTCTAGCTTAAATATTGTTTCTTAGGCAACTATTTAATGAGAGATGATCTTGATTGTGTAATCGTTGACTCAACACCCATCATGAACATGCTTTCATTTGTGAGTCATCTTAGGACAATCTCTTTGAAAGTCATGCATGACTAGTTGTCCTTAAAAGGAAATCTCATATAGTGAACCCATATGACAAAGTTGACCTTGGGGTGCGGCCAGGTTAGGAACTGGCTCGAACTTTATCCTGCTATCACTTAGGGACCATCAATGGAGGCCGTAGGCTTATTCAAGGACTTTTTCCCAGCCAATATTTTAAAAACATGCAAGGTTTTTTTTTATCCCAAATTTCAAGAATAATCATACAATAGTCCTAGTGACATTCTTACCTAATCTAAATGACATGCTTCCAATATATGCATGACATGTTATGTCAACAACATTCATTCACAAGAATCAATCAATCTTAAAACAAACAATTTTGATTCTCCACAGTTTTTCTTTTAAAGGAAAAATCAAAGAAATGAATGCGAACCGTGCACCAGGTAGGGTCCTAGGAAAAGGAGGTGAGTCAAATTTGACCGCTTAAAAACCAAACCTCTCCTAGCTAAATCCAATCCTAGACATGCACCTTCTCATTACCACACTTCTCACAGTTATTGAATAACCTAAAGAAGTGAATATAACAATACAACACATGTATTTTTTCATGACCACATTTCTTTTTTCTAATCGATCAACTATGGATCAACTCTTATATATATCACGATTACAACATTACATAATATAAATATTATGAACAATTATAAAATAGATATATGAAGAGATAGGTAATTAAAATAAAATTACCAGCCAAAGTTTCCATGGTTCTATTTGTAAAAAATAAATGGAAAAATAAAATTACATAATTTTTCATCACAAGGCATTCCTTGGGTATTCAACCGTCATCACATATTTTCATATGGAAAAAATACATTGAAGTCTTATGTTCGTTTTCGGCTTATAAAAATTCTATGAATTTAAAAAAAAAATAGACCTACATGGAGATGATAGCCCACGATCTATTTCCTAAGAACCACAACCTCGGAAAAAATAATTATATAACAAATATATAATATCGCACCCATTCCCATATATAACTCAAAACATGCATAAGATCTAAAGAATTCCACTTACTATGTAATTAAAACATTCAAGAAGAAGAGAAATTTATTTTAATTATCCGTGTATACTTATAGATAGAACACAACCTAGCTCTGATACTAACTTTTGGAAAAACGAGTTTAGAAAACACAACAGAAAATAAATTTAGGGAAAAACTAGAGTTTTAAAATTTTTCCAAAACAAGATCTTGTTTATGATATCTAAAGTAATAAACATTTATTCAAAATTGTACATTTTCTATTCATCTAGGATGAACGCTTCGACCGAGTAGTATTCTCTGTCATTCTCAACCTCACGTCTGCCGAGTGTGTGCCCGCTTCAAATTAGAAAATTTTTCACAAAAATTACCAGTAGGGTAATTTTTTAATTTCTCTAAACTTTTTGGTCAAGTTGTAAATAAGAAAAATATATCTAGAAATTTTCTGGAATAATCACTTTATATAGAGAGAGTTTAGAAAGTTCAACTATGATTAAACTTAATCACTTTAATATTAAATTATTATAATATTTATCAAGATAAAATATTAGATTAATTTAATATTAAATCTTATTGAAATAATATAATATTTATCTACAAGATTAAAATTAAATTAAATTTAATATAAAGACAATCACTTTAATATTAAATTAATAAAATACTATTAAGATATATTAAATTAAATTTAATATTAAACTATTAAATTTGCACTAGTTAATTTGAAATCAAATTCTCTAGTAGAGCCCCAATAGGAGTGTAACTCTTCCATTGCTCAACCACCGATAACAAACCACCGTCGGTCACCGGGACACTGCCATCGTAGCCACCGGCATCGCCGTGTTTGGTGATGCAGGTGTTAGAAGCTTACAGCACCCTTAGCCGGTCCAGCTACTGCTGGTTCGATCCGGGTCAATGACGACCAGACCGGTCTGGTCTAGCCAATAGTTGGACCGTCGACTCAGTTTCACATATCGAACCCAGTTCAACCCTCGATTTTTAGCTCTCGGGCCCAATTTACGATCTCAGGTCCAATTTTCAAGTTCAATTACCCATTTGGCCAATTGTCTGACTTGAAAATAAATTTCTAAAAATATCATATTAGTTTTAATTAATTTGATTAATTTAATTTTACTTGATCAAAATTAATTTTTCCAAAAATCACTTAGATTTTCCAAATTAATTGTTCAAGAAAATTGTTTTATCAAATTCTCTAGGTGAACAATTCTTACGACCACCTAATTTAATTCCACATCAAATTAATCAACTCAATTAAATTATTCCTAAAGTCATAGAATTATCTTTTGATTCAAATGCAGTCTAATCGAGTTTTTGTTAAGCTAGTGGAAGGACCAATTGAACATATACAATTAGGCTCTAGTGATTGCAATTATGTCCAAAAGCATCGTTCTGATAATTCTCAATTACTTAATCATGGAGTCAGTCCACAAGAAATACCATGATTGAAAACTCCTTATTGTATACTCTTTACGAAAGCAATTCATCCAACTACTTTGTCCAGTGACCTCGTCATGTGTGTTATCATCATATGATATCCTTGATTCCTTTGAGTTAAATCCATTCACTCAATACATTCCTATTTTATCTCATTGTCACCATTGTGTCTTCTAAATGATTAATATGATCACTGCTAATAAATGGCTATGATAAATTGCTCGTTCAAGAATAAGCAACTTGTGTCCACGTTTCATATTTATTAATCTACACAATGCTAGTGAGAGGATATCATTAACTCTTTAATTAAGTTATGAATTCCACAGTTGCTAGTAAATCCGTGCCATACACAAGTCATGTACCCAACATACTGGCTATAGGCTCGATCATCTTTAGAGCATAAGCTGCCATTTATATCAAAGCACACGAGTTGGATATGCATAGTCAGTGACTAACTCAGGATTTAGGTAAATCACACCATGAACGTCACAAGTGAGTTAATTCACAAACAGATTCATAATTAATTCATCTTGGGTCTAGTCCAATGTATCATTCTACTTGAGGAGTCAACTACTTTGATAGCCAAGACTAGCCATCTCCCCAATTAGAATTGTAGACGACATAAGAATCCTTCTCAGTATTTGAATCAAATGCTCACTTTGATTCTTTTACAGGATTATAGACTCATTTAGATTATCTACTGAAGTACGTTGTCTTTCTCATTGTAACACCCCAAACCTGGCCTAAACGTTATGGCCGAATTTGACGATATCACATTGAAGTGTTTTTCAAAACATAATTTCATTGGAAAACCCGTTCTGACTTAAATCTTGTTTATAATCTTATCAAAAATTTTAGGGTATTCTGTTCATTTAAACTCAAGTTGTTTTTGGCAGAAGATTGATTATATTATTTTGTTACTATACTTTAAAATAATGTTTGATGCAGAAGCTTCTATAGTATGTTACAAAAACGAGGTGTTTTGAAAAGCATTTATCTTTTGAAAATCCACATTCTACTACTCTCAGATACGAATTAATCTAAGTAAAATCCCAAATTAAAAGTTAAAATTTAAAGAGGTGTTATTACAAAAACAAATACCCAAATTAAATTTATTGTAAATAAAAAGTCTAATATAAAACCAAGTGCGGTTGTATGGCCACCTCCGAATCCTTCGCAGCACCGATCCGCCTAAGAATGGGGATTACCTGTAAAGATAAACAGAAGGGTGAGTTTACGAAACTTAGTGTGTAACCCCATACAAGCAAAATGGCCAATCAGGCCATAGGCAAGTACAGTCTGAGCCTAAGCCCAAATCAATCACAGTTCAGTTCAGTTTGGGCCTTAGCCAATTACAGTATTAGTATCAGTGTGGGCCCTAGCCCATTTTATGACAGTAACAGTTCAGACATGCAATCAAAAATTTTACCCAACCAGCCTCTACACTCCACTCCGTCCAGCCCTACACTCCATGTGGGGATAAAATCAACCCACCCATCCCTACACTCCAAAAATTAGCACTAGTTATGGCACTAAATAGTATTTGCAGCAGAGCTGCCAGTACAGTACACTTCCTCCAACCATAATAATCCCATCCCATGCAACATATCACACATGTATGCAACATATATATCGTGGCTGTAACACCCCAAACCTAGCCCAAACGCTACGACCAGATCTGGCATGATACAGGTTGAATGTTAAAGCTCAAATTCTCTGGTTACTTTGAAGAAAGCATGGATTTGGAAAAAAAAGATAACTTTTCGGTAGCACGTTGTGCTGGAAACTTTGCTTTGTTTTGATGAAAATCGTTGTTTTGCATTAAGCGTGTTTGAAACTCCCATTTTTATTACTTCTTATAATTAAGTCCTTGAAATAAAAATTTATAATCCATAATCAGTAACCACTAGAAACCGAACATTTAAGCTAAGAGGCCTTATTACATGCTAACGAGGACAAACCCAAAATTTAAAATAAAAGAAAAACGGAAATAAGTTTACTTAAATAAAAGACTTTATGGCCCCTCGAGTCCGCATCGGCTCCCGTATCCACGATCTACTGCTCATCTGAAAAGTTGAGAAAAATAAAGGGTGAGTCACCAAGACTCAGTGTGCAAATCCCTGAACCACATAAACCACATAAATGACTTGAGGCCCACAATCACATGCTGGGCCTCAGCCCACACATAATGATAGCAGAACAAATACATGCGATATGACCCAACCCATCCTAAAATTTCATCCTCTACATGCCAGCCCTTACCAACCATCACACTACGGGGATTTCTACAATCAACCCTCCATCCGCTACACGCCATCTTGACAGTCGTGCTGTCAGTTATAATGCCGATCACTATGTGACCTTAAAATCAAATGTGGCAAAGCCACCGATCACAATGTGACCTTATAATCAAATGTGGCAGAGCCACCGATCACTAAGTGACCTATTAAGCATGCTCTTCCCCTTCATCATATTAACCCCATCCCATGCAAACATACATGCAAAAACAAGAATAATATACCATCTACAAGATAACATGTCATCACATACATCGATACACATAGAGAATTTGCTATGTTTTCATACCTGGCATCCCTTGCCTAACCCCTACGGGTTATTCGACTGTCCATCTGACCTTTTACGCTTTTCACCCATAACATGTATGATCTGAAAAACTAATGTGATAAAGATCTACACACCTGATTACAGACAAGATGATATTTTCTATGTCGACACTGTCAGTAGCCGAAACGACTACTAATTGCCTACGGTTTTGTTCTGTAGCCAGTTCACAACCTGGTGGCCAATCTTTGAAGCAGACACCGAACGCTTCTTAAACTTAGGGGTTGGATTTACGGGTCTAATCCCCTCCTTTACCTGATCGACATTTGATTTCATTAAAAGACCTTATCAGTTGCTACCATCATAACATATGGTGCTTAATCCATAACATAGGGTTAAGATGACGAATACGATAAACAAACCTAACGAAAATCTAAAGAGAACCCTTACCTTGAAATCCCGAAAAGAGATATGGGACTCAGAGACTAGCGATTTCTGGCTTTTGGGATCTAAATGGTTCGATCTACTTCGTTTACCGAAATGTCACCCATGATAAGAACTCAAGAACAGTCAAAATGTTACTCAAAAGATAACCTCACCACGCTAATTAGCCTTTCGGCTTTGGCCTCCAAAAAAAACAAAAACTGAAAAAGGAAGGTGAAATATGAAAGAAATCGTCACTTACCTTAACACCAAAAGATTCAGCTAGTCCCAGCAAATTTTGGCTTCTAAGAAAATCAAAAAGAAAGATGATGCAAAGAGATCTATGGAGATTCGGCTTAATGAAGAATTCGGCAAAGAGAAAAAGAATGGACAGGGGACTTTCGGCTTAAGCATAAAGTGAAGATGGGAGAATGGGATTAGGGGTTTTCGGCTTTAGCAGAAAAAGAGAGAAGAGATTAAGAGAATAAGAATCCAAGTGCCGAAGACGAAGAAGTACTCCCCTCACTTAAACATAATTTCGGCACTTACTAAATAAATGCCGAAAATGCCCATTTTGAAAACTAAAAACCCATCCTATCAACAGGGAAATTTCGGCACCCCTAAGCCACTCAAAACTGATTGCCCCTCCCCCTTAGAGTTGGAAATTTGGCCACCACCCTGATCAGCCCATAACTCCTAAATTTTCTCCCTTATCATCATCTGATCCTTTATCCACAAGTGACATGGATAACACCATCTCTTCCTCCCTTTATCAGCACATTATCAACCACATTATCCGCATTATCCACCTCAATCAGTTCCCTAATTTCAAGCATTCAAGCCGAACTCCACTACTGCTCCCTGCTAATGCCAAAATTAATTAAAATGAATGGGTAACATGCGACTCGAACCTTGGACCTCTTCACGCACCCTTATAGCCCCTATGTGACGCCACCTTCCACTGGGCTACAAGCCCATTTTGTGTCTTAAAGTACAAATTATATCTTTTAAGTCCTAACCCTGCTGAATCTCCACTAGAGTGCCCAACAACAAATTTTTGCTAAGGCCTCAGCCCAACTCCGAGCCCATTCTAGACGCCTAAAACACTCTAACTAGTATATTAAGCACAACAACACATCACAGCATATCAAATGCAAAGCCCCACAAATTCAGGATGTGACAGTTCTACCCCCTTAAAGGAATTTTGGCCTCGAAATTACCTGGTCAGAACAGATGGGGGTATTGCTACCGCATTGCTTCCTCTGGTTCCCAAGTAGCCTCCTCAGAACCATGATTCCGCCATAGAACCTTAACCAACGGAACCATTTTCCTTCGCAATACTTTGACATCATGATCCAGAATCTCCACTGGTTCCTCCTCAAATGATAGGTCAGTTCTTACTTCGATTTCTTCCACAGGCACCACATGAGATGGATCTGAACGATAGTGTCTTAACATAGAGACATGGAATACGTTGTGAATCTGGCTTAATTCTAAAGGTAGCTCAAGCTGATAAGCTACCGTTCCCACTCGTTTCAACACCCGATAAGGTTCGATGAATCTGGGACTTAATTTACATTTCCGTCCAAACCTTAGCACCTTCTTCCACGACGACACCTTTAAGAACACCCTGTCACCTATTGCAAACTCTATGTCCTTACGCTTCAAATCAGCATAGGACTTCTGTCTGTCCGACGCTTCCTTTAATCGAGCCCGAATTAACTCAACCTTCTCCTCTGTCTCGGTAACCAATTCTGGCCCCAAAATTTGACGTTCCCCTAACTCCGTCCAACAGGTAGGAGTACGAGACCTCCGCCCGTACAATGCTTCATAGGGCGCTATCTGAATACTAGACTGGTAGCTGTTGTTGTAAGCAAACTCCGCCAACGGTAAAAACTCTTCCTAACTACCCCTAAAATCAATGACACAAGCCCTCAACATGTCCTCTAAGATCTGAATTACCCATTCAGACTGACCATCAGTCTGAGGATGAAACGCTGTACTAAAATCTAATTTCGTACCCAACACTTGATGCAACATCTTTCAAAATCGCGACGTGAACCTCGGGTCTCTGTCCGATATGATCGATACCGGTACTCCATGTAGCCTCACTACCTTCGCTATATATAACCTAGCCAATCTCTGTAGAGAGTAATCAACACGTACAGATATGAAATGAGCAGACTTCGTCAAGCGATCAACAATCACCCAAACTGAATCTTTCTTAGTAGGCATGAGAGGTAGCCTACTACCAAAGTCCATTGTGATTCTTTCCTATTTCCACTGTGGAATCTTCACTGGCTGCAACAACCCTGATGGTAACTGATGCTCCACATTTACCTGCTGACAGGTCAAACACTTACTCACAAATTCGGTCACCTCTAGCTTCAAGCTCGGCCACTAGAATTGTTCTCGCAAATCTCGATACATCTTACTCCCTCTAGGGTGCATAGTGTATGGACTACCATGTGCTTCTAGCAAAATCTTATGCCTCAACTCAGGATCTTTCGGCATGCAAATTCTTCCTCAAAAACATAATATCCCTTCCTCATTCACACCGAATTCTGTTGATCCATCACTTGATCATACCTGAAACTTCTCCTTTAGCAACTCATCAGTCTGCTACTTCTCCTTAACCTGACTGACCCAAGAGGGTTTCACTTGAAGTTCAGTTAATAAACTCCCATCATCGTATAAACAGAGGTGAGCAAACATTGCCCTCAAGTCAGAGATTACTTTACAACTTAGAGCATCCGCCACCACGTCAGCCTTACTCGGATGATACTCGATCGAGCAATCATAATCCTTTAACAACTCGATCCACCTCCTTTTCCTTAGATTCAACTCCTTCTGGGTTAAAAGGTATTTTAAGCTCTTATGATCGGTATAAATGATGGATTTCTCCCCGTACAGATAATGTCTCCAGATCTTCAAGACAAAAACCACTGCTGCCAATTCCAAATCATGGGTGGGATAATTTGATTCGTGCGGTCTTAACTGACCGAGACGCATACGCAACAAGCTTTCCACCTTACATCAATACACATCCTAGCCCGTGTGTGAAGCATTACAGTAAATCATGAACTCCTTTTCGACATCTGGCTGAATCAACACCGGAGCCTCCATCAATATCCTTTTTAACCTCTCAAAACTTTCTTACTGCTTATTAGACCAAACAAACGGAACCCCTTTTCGTAGCAACTCAGTCAACTGTGCCGCAATCAACGAAAATCCTTCAACAAACCTTCTATAATACCCGGCCAGAACAAGAAAACTCTGGATCTCTGCTACAGACTTAGGCGGTTTCTAATCCAACACCGCTTCAACCTTTTGAGGGTCAACCCTAATCCCCTCTGCCGATACAACGTGGCCTAGAAAAGTAACTTCCTTTAGCCAAAATTTGCACTTACTAAATTTGGCATACAGCTACTTCTCCCTCAGAATCTGTAAAACCACTTGAAGGTGTGAATCATGCTCCTCCTCCGATCCTAAATAAACCAAGATGTCATCTATAAATACCACGACAAACCGATCCAATTAGGTTTGGAACACTCGGTTCATCATGTCCATAAACGCTGCTGGCGCATTGGTCAATCCAAATGGCATCACCATGAATTCGTAGTGACCATAGCGAGTCCTAAAAGTCGTCTTATGAATATCCGCCTCCTTGACCTTAAGCTGATGGTACCCTGACCTCTGATCTATCTTTGAAAAAACTGAAGCCCCCTTCAACTAATCGAACAAGTCGTTGATCCTCGACAACAGGTATTTGTTCTTGATTATCAACTTATTCAACTAGCGATAGTCAATGCACATACGCATTGATCCATCCTTCTTCTTGACGAATAACACCGACGTTCCCCAAGGCGACACACTTTGTCGAATAAACCCTCTATCCAGCAACTCTTGTATCTGCGCTTTTAACTCCACCAACTCATTTGGCGACATTCTGTATGGGGCGATAGATATTGGTACTGTTCCTAGAAGAAGATTAATACCAAACTCCACTTCACGGTCCGGAGGTAATCCCAAAGCTCTTCTGGGAAAACATCAGGAAATTCCTTTACCGTCCTAACATCCCCAACAATTAGTTCCTTGGCTTCCAGAGCCCAAACAAATATTAGAATTTCCTCGCATCCTTTCCTCACCATCCTTTCCTCACCATCTTTTCTGCTCTTAAGGCGGTCATTATATTCGACAAACAGTTCCCCCTTTCACCCATCACCAACACTTCGCCACCCTTGAAAGTTTTTAACACCATACGCTTGGCTGTACAATCTACATTAGCTTGATACCTCACCAGCCATCCCATGCCTATGATTAAATCAAACTCCCCGAACGGTAATTCCATCAGATCAGTTAGGAAAACTATTCCCTGAACTTCTAAAGGTACCTCCCGATAAAGCTTATTTACCACCACAGAGTGTCCTAACGAGCTAATTACAGTCATCTCCCTAGAGGAAGTCTCAGAATCTATGCTTAAAGTTCCAGACACCCTACTAGCAACATATGAATGCATCAACCCAATATCAATCAATGTAGTGTAAGGCAATCCAAAGATTAAAAACGTACCGGTTATGACATCCGGTGCATCGGCCTCCTCTCGATGTTTGGTAGCATAGACTAACCTCAGCTGTCTCGCCTCAGTATTTCCTGCCCCTCGACCTAGTGCTCCACGGCCCCGACCGAAATCGTTACCACCCTTGGCTGGACCACGAACCCTCTGCGACTGTTGACTCCTCTACCTGGCTGAGCATTCCCACGACCATGGCCTGACCGCCTATGGTACGTGGGCAGGTCTCTAATCTAATGGTCCGTAGATCCACACCTGAAACACTTCCCATTGCTCGACCAACACTCACCTGAATAGAATTTACCACATCGATCACACCTCTGTGCCTAGCTAGCAGCAACAGGTCTCTCACCCTGACTCGGCCCATCTGACCTAGGTCTTTTCTAAGTACGCCCAGCTACCCCTGACGATCCAAAATTCCTCTTACTTCTACCCCTATCTCTATCCCGATTCAATTTTTTTGTCCGCTTCACCTCCTCAGCTATCTTATCTTTTTCCACAAGGACAGCAAATTCCCTCTCCCGTTATAGGGCTATCAATACATGCAAATCATCCCTCAGACCGTCTTCAAATCAAACACAATATTCATAGTCTGTGGCCACTATACCTCGGCATAACAGCTAAGGCGTAAGAATTCCACTTCATACGCAGCCACTGACCTACTTCCATGAACCAGATTTAGAAATGCCCTGCGCTGCGCATCCACATAACTTGATTCGATGTATTTACTCTGAAACGCCATTATGAAGAAATCCCAGGTGATACGCTCAGCCACCGTACCATCCTTAACCGTAAGCCACCATTGATACGCTTCATCTTGCAGGAGAGATACAACCCTTTTCAATTTTTCCTCTTCCGTGAAGTCAAGATCATCCATTATGCGCTCAACTGCCTCCAACCAATACTCAGCTATACTCGAGGCTATACCAAAAATTCCCCTAAACATTTCTACCCCATTGGCTCTAAGTCGCTCTAACACAAATTTTTGAGCTCCCATACCCATGCCTGCCCCAGCAACTCTCTCTAAAACCCGTAACATCGCCTAAGATACCGCATCATTTTTGACCGTCTAGTCTTGAAATTCTGCCTCCGCAGCTGGTGGAACTGGCATCTCGTCTCCTGACCCATGGCCAGAACCTACTGGTTTTGACACGGCCATCCTACCCCTACCACGGCCACGAGTAGGACGTCCCCGTCCCCTTGTACTCATACTACCGATTCACTTTTATCTGATTAGAAGTTTTATGGAATAATGATTTCTTTCACTGATTAATAACGAACAATCTTATGGAAAGTAGTTTCAATAGTAGTTACTTTCGAATTCGAGATTATATCTACAAGGTTCAATCTCAAGTCTGAATCTCCTAGTTCTAGGAACCACATACATTCAACATCTATATGCATCCCAAGCAGAGTATCACATAAATGCATCAAACATACAAGTCACATCCATAAACTCACCTTCGTCACACAAGAGTATTTTCGTCATTTCACTACCCAGAGGCATTTTCGTAATTCCATCCTACAGGGATATTTTTGTAATCTCACAAAATAGGGTATCCTGGTGATTTTACAAAATAAGGGTATTTTGGTTTTTCATAAAGTAGGGGTATTTTGGTAGTTTTGTAAACTAGGGGTATTTTAGTAATTTTCACAAACCAATGGTATTTCAGTAATTTTCACAAACTGGAGGTATTTTGGGTAATTTTCAAAACTAGGGGTATATTAGTAATTTTATAAAGATAGGGTCTTGGGTCCCTTTCGGGTTTTAGTTATGAACTTTGGCCCGTTAACAAGTCCTTGCGGCTAAGGTGAACAGACACTACGCACCAGGTAGGATTCTAGTGAAGAGGAGGTAGGCCACTAGGACCGCTTAAGTACCAAGCTCTCCTTGAATCCCATCCTAGACATGCGTATGCCTGTTGCCACACCCTAACCCAGTGACTTGTTCACGAACATGTTTAGTTAGATTAAGTCTTATGAATTTGAAAAGTTGTTTATACTAGGCCTAAAGTCCATTAATTCCTAACATACTATTCTACGTCCCCATAAAGCCCATCAAACCCAACATGTGTACCTCATCAAGGTTAGAATACTTACCTGCGTGGATCAGGTGCCGGTAGACTCGAAGGCCATATCTCAAACCAAAGTTTTTTTCTTAAATTTACATCAATCTATAAAACGCTACTGGACCCATTTCACAGCCCGAGTTTTGTAATCGGGCTCTGATACCAAAAATGTAACACCCTAAACCCGACCCAAATGCTACGACCAGATCTGGCATGCTACAGGTTAAACGTTAAAGCTCAAATTCTCTAGTTACTTTGAAGAAAGCATGGATTTGAAAAAAAAAGATAACTTTTCGATAGCACGTTGTGTTGGAAACTTTGCTTTGTTTTGATGAAAACCATTGTTTTGCATGAAGCGTGTTTGAAACTCCCATTTATAATCCATAATCATTAACCACTAGAAACTAAAATTTAAGCTAAGAGGCCTTATTACATGCTAACGAGAACAAACCCAAAATTTAAAACTAAAGAAAAATCAGAAATAAGTTTACTTAAATAAAAGACTTTATGGCCCCTCGAGTCCGCCTCGACTCCCGTATCCACGATCTACTGCTCATCTGAAAAGTTAAGAAAAATAAATGGTGAGCACCAAGACTCAGTGTACAAATACCTGAACCACATAAACGACTTGAGGCCTACAATCGCATATTGGGCCTCAGCCCACACATAATGATAGCAGAACAAGTACATACGATATGACCCAACCCATTCTAAAATTCCATCCTCTACATGCCAACCCTTACCAACCATCACACCGCGGGGATTTCTACAATCAACCCTCCATCCGCTACACGCCATCTTGACAGTCATGCTATCAGCTATAATGTTGATCATTATGTGACCTTAAAATCAAATATGGCAGAGCCAACGATCACCATGTGACCTTATAATCAAATGTGGTAAAGCCACCAATCACTAAGTGACCTATTAAGCATGCTCTTCCCCTTCATCATATTAACCCCATCCCATGCAAACATACATGCAAAAATAAGAACAATATACCATCTACAAGATAACAGGTCATCACATACATCGATACACATAGAGAATTTACTATGTTTTCGTACCTGGCATCCCTTGCCTAACCCCCACGGGTTATTCGACTGTCCATATAGCATTTTCTGGCTTTTCAGCCCATAACATGTATGATATAGAAAAACTAATGTGATAAAGATCTACACACCTGATTACAGACAAGATGATACTTTCTATGTCGACACTGTCAGTAGCCGATACGACTACTAACTGCCTACGGTTTTGTTCTGTAGCCAGCCCACAACCCGGTGGCCAATCTCTAACGGCAGACACCGAACGCTTCTTAAACTTAGGGGTTGGATTTACGAGTCCAATCCCCTCCTTCACCTGATCGACATTTGATTCCATCAAAAGACCTTATCAGTTCTACCATCATAACATATGGTTGTTAATCCACAACATAGGGTTAAGATCATGAATACGATAAACGAACCTAACGAAAATCTAAAGAGAACCCTTACCTTGAAATCCCAAAAAGATTTGGGACTCAAAGACTAGCGATTTTTGGCTTTTGGGATCAGAATGATTCGATCTACTTCATTTCCCAAAATGTCACCCAAGATGAGAACACAAGAACAGTCGAAACGTTACTCAAAAGATAACCTCGCCACGCTAATTAGCCTTTTGGCTTTGGCCTCCAAAAAAAAACAAAAACCAAAAGAGGAAGGTGAAATATGAAAGAAATCGTCACTTACCTTAACACCAAAAGATTCGGCTACTCCCAGCAGATTTCGGCTTCTAAGAAAATCAAAAAGAGAAGATGATGCAAAGAGATCTATGGAGATTCGGTTTAATGAAAAATTCGGCAAAGAGAAAAAGAATGGACAGGGGACTTTCGGCTTAAGCATAGAAGTGAAGATGAGAGAATGGGATTAGGAGTTTTCGGCCTTAGCAGAAAATGAGAGAAGAGATTATGAGAATAAGAACCTAAGTGCCAAAGACGAAGAAGTACTCCCCTCACTTAAACAGAATTTCGGCACTTACTAAACAAATGCTGAAAATGCCCATTTTGAAAACTAAAAACCCATCCTATCAATAGGGAAATTTTGGCACCCCTAAGCCACTCAAAACCGATTACCCTCCCCTTAGAGTTAGAAATTCAGCCACCACCCTGATCAGCCCATGACTACTAAATTTTCTCTCTTATCATCATCTGATCCTTCATCCATAAGTGACATGGATAACGCCATATCTTCCTCCCTTTATCAGTGCATTATCAACCACATTATCCGCATTATCCACCTTAATCAGTTCCCTAATTTCAAGTACTCAAGCCGAACTCCACTACTGCTCCCCCTAATGCCAAAATTAATTAAAATGAATGGGTAACATGCGACTCGAACCTTGGACCTCTTCACGCCCCCTTATAGCCCCTATGTGACTCCACCTTCCACTGGGCTACAAGCCCATTTTGTGTCTTAAAGTACAAATTATATCTTTTAAGTCCTAACCCTGCTGGCTCTCCACTGGAGTGCCCAACAACAAGTTTTTACTAAGGCCTCGGCCCAACTCCGAGCCTATTCTAGACCCCTAAAACACTCTAACTAGCATATTAAGCACAACAACACATCACAGCACATCAAATTCAAAGCCCCACAAATTCAGGATGTGACAGTGGCATGTTCATATACAATCATACATAACATAAGGCATACATTCATTTTACATCATAGGGGCATAACAGTCATTTCATCAGTTTGGGGTCTAGGTATACTTACCAACCCATCAGTAGGTCCATAGCCATCTCGGGTGACCCGTGCAACCTTAACAGTCAAACAGTGCAAATGGGCCCGAAGCCCATAATACGAGCCCATGTAGGCCCACAAGCCCGCGTGGCCCATATAGCCCAGAATTGATGTCGGCCATGTAAATTACACAGCTTGAGCCAATATTTTCCACACGTCTGTGTGGTTTCCTGTGTGAGGCCCATAAGTTCGCTGGGCCCACATGGCTCATTTCGGCCCAACATGGCCCAAACCAGCCTAAGACCATGAAACCGCTCATGGTGGCCTCAATAGTTAAACACTCACATTTTATGCATTCAGATTACCACGTGAGCTAGCGCACACTAGTGTAGCATCAATTGTCATATTTTTTGGCTTTTGTCGATTTACAATTTGGGCAGTGTTTATACACACCTTGTTTCGATTCACCACGAACAGTCGCTCAAACCCTCACCAACCTACATTTGGCCAATCAAACACCACCATCAGTCCTACTTTACGGTTAAAAAGAAACCCAAAACCAACAATCCATTTATAGAACAGTGTAGAGTTACCTTCAATCGAACCATTGTGATTCCTAGAATCTTAGTCTCTAGCGATTGCTTAGGAGTTTCCTAAATCCTTCCTTAACTGCCATAAAATTGCCATCAGTTACCAACTTAAAGGTAGAAGAAGAAAGGGAATAATGATTTCGTCTATAGCACTTATCGAAAGAGAGCAAGAAAATCAAATAGTGGAAGGATTCGGCACTAGCACAACCCCTCACCCTCGATTTATAGCTATAAAATATAGTTACACAAAAACCCCAATTTAACAACTCAAAAGCCGAAACTTTAAGTATCATAATCACTTACTAAAAAGTGCGGTTAATCGTTGAACAAGATAGAGGCTCAGAACATTTGAGAGAAGAAAAGAGCAAAGTCAATCGACACAGGAAGAGGAATGGATTTTTGAAACAAAGGAGAAGAGAAAAGTAACTTTCGACAGTGACCAGAATTAGGAAATTGACAGCTCAAAACTTGAGGGTGAGGAAGAAGAGAAAATGAAGGAGGGGAAGAAGGTATATTCGGCCAACAACAGAAAAAGAAAAGACGGTCGAAACAGGTAGTGTTCGGCCAAAGAAAGGTTGTTAAATACGAAAGAAGTGAAATAGAAGAATATGCAAAAAAAAACCCCTACCACATTCGGCCTTCAAGCAAAAAGAGAGAAAAACACCAAATGAGGAGCATACAATTCTGGCCTAATCTCTTGAGTGCCAGAGTCCAATTTCAGCACAACACTCCCTCTCCTCTCACTTCCCTTTATTTTCTCCTAAAATCCCTCCTCAAATCTCTCCACCCAATCACATCTCCCCTCAACCACTCAATTTGAATTCTTCTCAACCACTTCATTGTTTCAGTTAACCCACAACACCTCCCAGGACACAAAAGCAAAATAAATACTCCACTGCCCCCACCAAGATTCGAACATCAGTCCTCTGGCATAGGTAACACCTTACCCCTTAGACCAGCAGACTCTTTATGTCTTGCTTTACCCACAATAATTTAAAAGCCTACTAACTATAGGCAAGTGTTTATTCCTTAAAAACAAAATTTTTGCACATGCCCAGGCTTGAACCCAAGACTTCTCAAACACTTCCAGAACACATAACCACTGAAGTAGACAGATATTTGTGTTACAAACATACAAAAATAAATACTTAGATTTTGGGGCGTTACACTCATAGTGTAAATGTTCTTTACAATGTCACTTATCTTCAGTTTGAACTTTAGACAATCAATGAGCTAATATTTACTTGTAATAATTTCGATATGCATGAAAAATATAAAAGACAGAAAATACAAAAGACATAATAGTGAAATGTGAAATTAACTTTATTTATTTATTCATCATTTAAATAAATAAAAATAGTTACATGTTTACTACAATATGGACACATTTCCCAACAACATGCTCAGTTACTAACTCAGGATTTAGGTAAATCACATCATGAACGTTACAAGTGAATTAATTCACAAACGGATTCAGAATTAACTCATCTTGGGTCCAGTCCAATGTATCATTCCACCAATGAATACATCTATGTCTCTACCCGTGGAGCCAACTACTCCGATAGCCAAGACTAGCCATCTCCCCAATTGGAATTGTAGAAGACAAAATAATCCTTCTCAGTATTTGAATCAAATGCTCACTTCAATTCTTTTACGGGATTATAGACTTATTTAGATTATCTACTGAAGTAAGTTGTCTTTCTTGTAATGTAAACGTTCTTACAATGCCACTTATCTTCAATTTGAACTTTGACAATCAATAAGTTAATATTTGCTTGTCATAATTTCACTACGCATGCAAAATATGAAAGACAAAAAATACATAAAACATAATAGTGAAATATGAAATTATTATTTATTTATTCACCGTTTAAATAAATAGAAAATAATTACATGGCCCGTGCATACAATGACGTCATGTCCACACTGAAGGGATGATACAAGTACAACACCTCATTAATAGGTTTATTAAATTGTTCACTACAATCAACTTGTTGTACTTTACAAAAGCACATTTTTGTCATACAATACAAATCAATAAATTATAATAAAGACCAATTTTAATGAAAAAACAATTTTTATTTTAAAAAATAAGGATGTTTGACATCGATACAATAAACACAATAGATATTTATTGAAAAATGTTAACATGATAAGTACAATAATAAAGTAAATCAACTATTATCCCGTGTAAAAATGTGTGCCACATCAGAGTGGTTGACGGTTGCGAGTCGAATTCCTTCTTGGTTCAACCTTTGGCATAGGTTGTGATATAAGCATCTCCTCTTCTTTTCCTTCGTTCGTAGTTAATTGCAATCGATTGCTTCTCGGTTGCAGTCATGCATCCTTTAGTCTAGGATTAAGTGGTTGGAAAGATGATGCACCTAGATAGAACAATGATCCGGAGGTGTTTGTGTCACCATCGGCGTAGGGGTATAACTATATTGTGTTCCGTACACCAGTGGCATCTGAACTCTCGGTTGGTGGCCAAAACATGGATGGCATATACATCTTCGTCGGCATCGTCGTTGCCAGAAATGTCGATGACATCGGCGTGTAATGTATTGGGGACGGAGGACCAAAAACAAAACTTGGCATCAAAGTTGAAGCAGAAAAATGTGGTGGAATATATAGTGCTTGTGTGAAAATGACAAGGTCTACATTCGCACTAGAATAGGACGACACATACTGACCAAGGGGGTGTGGGCAATGGTGTCAGTGTCGGCTCTTGCTTAGGTGCATACGATGAACTCACCTCGCCAGACCTTGGATGTGCCGGCAGCTGTCGTGGCCTCTTTATATGCGGTTGCCCACTCCTATCTTCTTCACTCAACAAGTATGGCTTGCCAAAAATCCTAAACCAAGGCATGTACTTCAGATTGCAAGCTAACATAGGAGCAACAATGGCCGTATGAGGAGGTAAAAACTCATATAAATTGTTCCACATGTTGATATATTTGGCATGAAATCTAATCCAATTCTCATCCGGCCTCCCTCACAAGTTGATAAGATACAGATCATCGAGGTCCTAAGGTGCCATTGGAATCGATTGCCTGAACCTGAATTACCGAAAGACCCTATTTGACTCATGAATCTCCATAGTAGCGTACACTACCAATGGCACATTCATGTGCCAGATGTTGGGATTTACCAAGAATTCAAGGGGATGTATTCCCGAATTGTTAGATCCTCGTACAGTGTCCATTAAAACTATATTAAAATAATAAAAAATTAGTTATATATACACTATTAAATCTCAAATAAAATATGTTAATATTATATAATTAAAATTTAAAAAAAAAACCTCTTTTTCAGATCGTTGGTCTAATAGAAGCTGTATATCTCGTAGCTCCTTCATTAATCTCGCGTAACTCAGCCCCTGATTCCACCTATTGAAATAATTTGTTAACAAAATAATTTAAACGTTAAATTATTTTATTATGGTAAATACATTATCTAATGAATTTTACCTTGTTATGAGTGGGAACGTATAAGGGTTTGCTTCAGGACATAAAAATGGTAGTCAGTATCGTGCCCATGACTGCAATAGTAGCATGCAACCACTAATTTTAATTTTTCGTGGTTGTGTCACCCAACACATCTCCTGATTCAAGGTTGCCAACATGGCGAATGTAACGCCCCTAACCCATAATCATCGCCAGAATAGGTTAAGAGGCATTACCGACTAGTAACTCAGTTCAGAATAATCATTTATCAAATATCATCTCATTTTAGTAATATCATTCATTCACTTTCAATATATATTTAAATCGAGCATACAAAGCTTAATTCATGCATTTCGAACTAAATCGGTAACATATAATCAATTTAAGAAAAAATAGGAAATTTTTCGAATAAGGGTCACACGCCCATGTGACCAGGCCGTATGCCTCGCACAGCCTCTAAACACGCCCATGTCTTAGATTATGTGGAAACAAGGCTACATACTGACTTGCATCACACGGCCAGAGACACGCCCGTGTGTCATGGCTATGTGAAAACTGGAATATATTGACTTGGGTCATACGGCCAACCACACGCCCGTGTGTCTAGCTCGTGTGCCCTTCAAAAGGGCATACAACCCCGTGTATCAGGCCGTGCCAAAACTATAGGGTATACTGACTTATGCAACACGATCAAATCAAACGCCCGTGTACTAGGTCGTGTGCCATTTAGGGGGTATACTGACTTGTACCACACGGTCGGTCACTCGCCCGTGTGTGAGGCCATGTGGAGCATACTGACTTCCATTACAATACAAGACCAGGGGACACACGACCGTGTACTTAATCGTGTGTCACATACGACTGAGACACACACCCTTGTCCTTGACCGTGTGGACAAAAATAGGCTATTTGTAAAACCATTTTGCCATCCTATTTTCAAAAGCATACACAAGCATAAATGACAACATTTCATAACCCAATAGGCAACCATTCCATAACATTTCATACACATATTATACCAATTCAAATTAGTACCAAATTACCTAATTTATATCATGCATAATCAATTCATATATCAACTACATATCAAGACATCATTTGCACATTTTCATTCCATCTATTTCTTGCCAAATCATACCATATTAGAACATTTATACACAATCAAAATATGGTATCAAAATAAACCAAATCACATGGCTTAACTTATACACCAAATGTACCAAGACCATAATCTCAAAAGACTATAGCTAACATATTTAAAACTAGCCTATACATGCTATATTAACTATTATCCACAAGTTCAAAAGTACCAATCGGAAATTGGATAGTGTGATGTGCAACTTTGACTTCTCCGAAACGAGCGAGCCATCGAACCTCTATAAAACATAGAAAAAGTAACAGAGTAAGGTTTATAGCTTAGTAAGCCCATATAATTCAGAATTAAACATACCATTTATATGATAATCAAGGCAAATAATCAAGATGCATTCAATTCAATTACCAAATTCCTAAACATAAGTATTCAACACAAGTTAGTTACCTAAATACATGAAATCATCCATTATCTCAATACAATGCATTATACCATATTCATATATATTACAACATTGGTAACATCTTATTTTCAAACATATAGATAATAATTCATTTGAAAACCGTAACTCATCTGTATAAATAGTATCTATGCCCGTTGAACCTATTAGAACTTTAAAGGATACTCGGGTGATATACATCAGTAATCCGTCAATTCATTATCATTTCTACTCTTTCGATCAATGACTGGTAAGCTCCTTCTAAGCTGATGAACAGTAAGTTCTATTGAGCTAAAATGATAAGCTCTAACGAGCTTAATAGTAAACTCATACGAGTTGAGAACAGTAAGCTCTTACGAGCTGATATATCGATAAGCTCATACGAGCTGTGGTGAGTCCACAACAAATGCAGGAGCTCGACCAAAACGGTAACCCTAGTGACATGTCACTCGTATCCTACGAATTCATACGGTTCAAACGGTGCTCGGTAACCAATAGATTATATCGATAAGGAACTCATATTTCAAGTATATAAATTATTCAATCACATACATTCATTTCAAATATTTACCAATATATAAAAGTTTGATTCTAATTATACGAACTTACCTCGTATCCCTCGGATGGAAATTATCGTCTATTCGGCAACCTTTCTCTTTCCCCGATCTAGTTCCGGTATTTTCTTATCTTAATCTATAATATATCAAATTTAACCCATTCAATAGTAATTCAATTCAATTAAGCCGATATTTCCTAATTTTGGAAAATTACACATTTTCCCCCAATATTTTACATTTTTCATAATTTAGTCCCTAAGCTCGTAAAAATGAAATTCATTCAATTTTCATGAAACCCAAGCCTATCCGAATTTATTATACAATACTAGCAGCCCATATTTTTATTTTATTCACACTTTTAACCATAAAATTCACATTTTCTCAATTTAATCCTTTTTTTGACATTTTTGTTAAAAATCACTCTACGAAACTAGTTCAACTATCATCAAGCTTCCATAATCTATCATTAAACATCAAAGAACTCAAGTATTCAACAATGGAAACATGTTAAATCTTAAAAAATTACAAAATCTAGGATATGGGCAAGCTAGAATACAAAGCAACGATCTCAAAAACGTAGAAATCATTAAAAACTGAGTAAAAATCATACCTTAATTGATGAATTAATCAATGCCGAATGAAGAACCCTATTTTGGCTTCTTCTACTTATAATATTCAGCTAAAGATGAATGAAATAACAAAATTTTGGTTTTGTTTTATTATAATTAACCGTAATTATCAATTTACCTTAATAACCATATTAATTAAACATAAAAATCATTTAAACAATGTCCAAGAATGTCCACTTACATTATAAATGGACTAATTGCAACATAAGGACTTCTATTTTTATAAACCATAGCTATTAGGCACATTAAACTAATAGCACACAAGTTTTACACTTTACGCGATTTAGTCCTTTTTACCGAATTAAACTTAAACGGTAAAATTACTTTACGAAACTTTCACATAATAATTCTATCATGCTACAAAATTTAATAAAATAATAAAAAAATATTTTAACCTCAAATTTGTGGTCCCAAAACCACTGTTCTGATTTGACTCAAAAATGGGCTGTTACAACTCTCCCCCTTAGGGGTTTTCATCCCTGAAAATCTTACCAGTAAAGAGGTTAAGGTACTATTTTCATATAGTTTCCTCGAGTTTCCATGTAGCTTCCTCGATCCCATGTTTATGCCAAAGAACTTTTACTAGGGCTATGCGCTTATTTCTCAATTCTTTGATTTCACGAGCCAAAATTTTGATCGGTTCTTCGTTATATGTCAAATCAGCCTGTATCTCAACATCTACCGGAGAAATCACATGTGACGGATTGGATCTATATCGACGTAGCATAGAAAAGTGAAAGACATTATGAATCTTTTCAAGTTCTGACGGTAAAGTTAGTCAATACGCCACTGGCCCTATTCGTTCAATAATCTCATACGCCCCGATGAAACGCAGACTCGACTTTCCTTTACAGCCGAATCGAAGAACTTTTTCCATGGTGACACCTTTAGAAATACTCGACCCTCAACTTGAAACTCAATTTCTCTATGTTTCAAATCCGAGTAGGATTTCTATCGATCTGAAGCTGCTTTTAAATTGTCACGAATCGTTTTCACTTTTTCTTCAGTTTTTCTGATCAATTCAACCCCGTGAATCTTTTTCTCACGTAGTTCAGTCCAGTATAGTGGAGTTCGACATTTGCAACCATATAAAGCTTCGTACGATGCCATCTTTACACTCGTTTGGAAACTATTGTTATACATGAATTCAATCAATGGCAAGTATTTTTCCCAACTGCCCTCAAACTCTAAAATACAACATCTCAACATGTCTTCGAGAATCTGAATAACTCTTTCGATCTAACCATCAATCTGAGGATGAAAAGCAGTACTGAAATTTAACTTTGTACATAAGGCTTCTTGCATTTTCATCCTGAATCGTGACATAAATCTCAGGTCTCTATCAAAAATAATAGATGGTGGCACTCCGTGTAACCGAACAATTTCATAAATGTACAATTCAGCTAATCTGTCAAGTGAGTAAGCTGTACGTACCGATATGAAATGAACAGATTTCGTTAGTCGATCAACGACAACCCATATAGCATCTTTCTTTTTTGGAGTTAAGGGCAATCCCGTTACAAAATCCATTGTAACTCTATCCCATTTCCACTCGGGAATCATCACAGGCTGCAGTAAACCAAATGGTACTTGATGTTCAGCTTTGACTTGTTGACAAATTAAGCATTTGGAAACAAATTCTGAGATATCCCGTTTCATGCCTTGCCACCAGTAAAACTGTTTCAAATCGTTGTACATTTTGAGACTTCTAGGATGAACAGATAAACAATTATGGTGATCTTCGTGCAAAATCTTTTGAATGAGTTCTAAATTTCTCGGTATGCAAATTCTAATCCAGATCCTTAAACAATCATCAGTTCCAATCTGAAACTCTGAATCAGGGATGTTTTCACATTGAATCCTTTTAGCTTGCAATTCACTGTCATCATTCTGAGCTTCACAAATTTGTTGAAGAAATACCGGTTTAGCTTTTAATTCGGCTAAAATAGACCCATCATCATAAATCATCAACTGAGTGTTCATTGTTCGTAATGCAAACAAAGATTTTGGGCTCAAGGCATCAACAACAACATTAGCTTTTCCCGGGTGATAATCAATCACAAAGTCATAATCTTTCAATAACTTGATTCATCTCCATTGTCACAAATTCAGATCTTTTTCTGACATCAGATATTTCAAGCTCTTGTGATCCGTATAAATGTGGCATTTCTCACCGTATAAGTAGTGTCACCAAATTTTCAACGCAAACACAATTGCAGCCGACTCTAAATCATATGTCGGATAGTTCTTTTCATACAATTTCAATTGTCGAGAAGCATAAGCTATAACCTTTCCTTATTGCACCAGAACACAACCCAAACCTTTTATTGATGCATCGCTATAAATCACAAATTCCTTCCCCGATTTCGGTTGAACCAAACTTGGTGCTTCAGTTAATAATACTTTCAACTATTCAAAACTCTGCTGACATTTTTCTAACCATTCGAATTTCACATCTTTTTGTAGCAGTCGTGTCATCGGTGTCGTGATCATCAAGAATCCTTTCACTAATCTTCGGCAATATCCCGCTAAGCCCAGAAAACTACTGACTTCAGACATGTTTCTCGGAGGTTTCTAATCAACAATAGCAGAAATTTTTCTCAGGTCAATTCTAAAACTGTCAGCTGAAACAATATGCCCCAAAAATCCAACCTCTTTAAGCCAGAACTCACATTTATTAAACTTTACAAATAACTGCTTATCACATAGAGTTTGTAACACAATTCTCAAGTGCTCAGTATGCTCAGATTTATTTCGTGAATAAATCAAAATAACATCAATAATACAATAGCAAATCTGTCTAAATACGATCTGAATATTCGATTCATCAAGTCCAAAAAAATGGCAGAAGCATTAGTTAAACCGAAAGGCATGACCAAAAATTCATAGTGTCCATACCTCATTCTAAACGCGATTTTCGGCACATCCGACTCTTTAACTTGTAACTGATAATAACCCGATCTGAAATCAATATTTGAAAATACTGTAGCCCCTTTCAACTGATCAAATAAATCATCAATCTACGATAAAGGGTATTTGTTCTTTATAGTCACTTTATTCAATTGTCTATAGTTGATACACATTCTCATAGTGCCATCTTTCTTTTTCACAAAAAAAAAAACTGGTGCACCTCAGGGAGAATAACTCAGTCGTACAAAACCTTTGTCTGTTAATTCTTGCAACTGAGCTTTCAACTCTTTTAATTATGTTAGAGCCATTTTGTACGGAGCTATTGATATCAGTGTTGTTCCTGGTACTAATTCAATACTAAATTGAACTTCTCTGATAGGAGGAAAACCCGATAATTCCTCTGGAAATACATTTGAAAACTCACAAACAATAGGTACAGATTCAATCTTTGATTCAGACAACTTTGTATCCAGTAGGTATGCAAGATATGCATCATAACCCTTTTTTTTAATATTTCTGAGCTAACATAGACGATATCATAATAGGTAATTCATTCGAATCATCAGGCTTAATCCAAAGAATCTCACCTTTTTGATATTTCAATTCGATAGTCTTTTGTTTACAATTTACAACCGTGTCATGCATAGTCAGCCAATCCATACCCAAAATCACATCAAACTCATCGAACGGTAGAAGCATCAAGTCAGCCCAAAAACAATAACCCTGAGTCAACAAAGGACAACTCTTACAAATGTTATCAACTAAAACAGATTTGCCTAAGGGGTTCGATACTTTAATTACAAACTCTGCAGGCTCAACATGTAAAATCTTTTTAAATACTAAATTTATACATATATATGAATGAGTTGATTAGGATCTATCAACACAACTATATCAGTATCAAAAAGAGAAACCAGTAATAACATCTAGCAATGATGCTTCCTCCCGTGCACGAATAGCATAAGCTTTGGCAGGTGCTCGTGCCTCAGATCTTACAGTCGAATCTCTCGTAGCACTTTGGTTACCACTCATATTTCCAGTATTTTGGGGTGGTCTCCCTCTAGTAGCCGTGTTACTTACTTTCACTAGTTGTTTTCTTTCAGCTATAAACTTTTCTCGACAGTCCCAGAGATAATGATCAAGAGATCCACATTTAAAGCAAGCTCCTCCCACTAATCTACATTCACCGTATTATCTCTTATTGCAGTGTTTACATTCAGGTCCAACATTTCTAATATTTCCTACACTAGCAACGGATGTTGCCTGAGGTTTAAAACTGAAATGTCTCATATCTCTGTCTCTAGTCAAAATTCTCGTAGAAGTCGTAGAACAAGGATGATATTCTCTAAATTTCTTTGATGCTGATTGATGTGATTTGCCTACAAATATCTTTCTAGAATCCCTAGCCTCAGAATAAGCTTTTCTTTTCTCTTTGCAAAGCTCTTCGGCTTTACAAGCTCTGTCAAACAGAACAACAAACTCTTTCAGCTCTAGAATTCCAACTAACAATCTGGTTTCTTCATTCAATCCATCATTGAATCTTTTACACATTATAGCTTCAGAAGAAACAAATTCATGAGCATATTTGCTGAGTCGTACAAACTCTCTTTCATATTCTGTTACTGACATACGACCCTATTTCAATTCAAGAAATTCTTTTCTTTTCTGATCGATGAACCTTTGGCTGATATACTTCTTTCTAAATTCAACTTGAAAGAAATCCCAAGTAACTCTTTCTCACGGAACTACGGATATCAAGATATTTCACCACTAATACGCGATATCTCTCAACAGTGATACTACACACTTTAAACATTCTTCAGGTGTGTAAGATAATTCGCCGAATACCAGAATCGTGTTCTCAAGCCAAAACTCAACTCTCACAGAGTCGTCATTAACAGTAGCTCTGAATTCCTCAGCTTCGTGTTTCCATATCTTATCGACAGATCGTTTATTCAATTGCAAAGGATCAATACCTTGAGGAACTACAAGGATCGATTGGGGAACAGGTAGGGTGGAGGTTGCTAAACAACTGGATTCATACGAATGTACTGCGTGAACCTCTCATTCATTATAAAAAGAAGGCTTCTATAGCCTTACCCCTGTGACTACTCGTCACAGGTCTATATTTAGAAGGCGTGGTCCCTTGAGCGGAAGCTAGCGCATTACTTTTTACGTTATCCACTACAGCTCGTTCGGGATCTATTACTAAATAAAAACACATTTATAAACGTTAAGAGTCATCACACTATCACATTTTTATATATGGCATGTATAGCTAGACTCACATACGCTATGCTAGTCCTAGAATCGACTAAACCGTAGCTTTGATTCCAATAAAATGTAACACCCCTAACCCTTAACCGTCGCCGGAATAGGTTAAGAGGCATTACCGGACTAGTAACTCAGTTCAGAATAATCATTTATCAAATATAATCTCATTTCAGTAAATATCATTCATTCACATTCCATAAATATTTAAATCGATAATACAAAGCTTAATTCATGCATTCGAGACTAAATCGATAACATATAATCAATTTGAGAAAAAGTAGGAAATTTTTTGAATAAGGGTCACACGCCAGTGTGACCAAGACGTATGCCTCACATGGCCTCTAGGCACACCCATGTCTTAGATCGTGTGGAAACAAGGATATATACTGACTTGCATTACACGGCCAGAGACACGCCCGTGTGCCATGGCTATGTGAAAACTGTAAAGTATACTAACTTGGGTCACACGGCCAACCACACGCCCGTGTGTTCTTCGAAGTGGCCATACATGCCTGTGTATCAGGCCGTGCCAAAACTATAGGGTATACTGACTTATGCGACACGGCCAAGTCACACGCCCGTGTGCTAGGCCCTGTGCCATTTAGGGGGTATACTGACTTGTACCACATGGCCGGTCACACACCCGTGTGTGAGGCCGTGTGGAGCATAATGACTTCCATTACATTACAACACCAAGAGACACATGCCATGTACTTAACCGTGTGTCACCCACAGCTGAGACACACGCCCTTGTCGCTAATTATGTAGACAAAAACAAGCTATTTGTAAAGCCATTTTGCCATCATATTTTCACAAGCATACACAAGCATAAATGACAACATTTCATAACCCAATAGGCACCCATTCCATAACATTTCATACACATATTATACCAATTCAACTTAGTACCAAATTACCTAATTTATATCATGCTTAATCCATTCATATATCAACTACATATCAAGACATCATTTGCACATTTTCATTCCATCTATTTCTTGGCAAAACATGCCATATTAGAACATTTATACACAATCAAAATATGGTATCAAAATAAGCCAAATCACATGGCTTAACTTATACACCAAATGTACCAAAACCATAATCTCAAAAGATTATAACTAACATCTTTAAAACTAGCCTATACAAGCCATATTGACTATTATCCACAAGTTCAAAAGTACCAATCAAAAATTGGATAGTGTGATGTGCAACTCTGACTTGTCCGAAACGAGCAAGCTATCGAACCTCTATAAAACATAGAAAAAGAAACAGAGTAAGCTTTATAGTTTAGTAAGCCCATATAATTCAGAATTAAACTTACCATTTATACAATAATCAAGTCAAATAATCAAGATGCATTCAATTCAATTACCAAATGCCTAAACATAAGCATTCAACACAAGTTAGTTACCTAAATACATTAATCATCCATTATCTCAATACATTGCATTATACCATATTCATATATATTGTACAACATTGGTAACATCTCATTTTCAAACAAATAGACAATAATTCATTTGAAAATCATAACTCATCTGGGTATGCACAATATCTAATACCGTTGAACCTATTAGAACTTTAAAGGATACTCGAGTGATATACATCAGTAATCTGTCAATTCGTTATCATTTTTGCTCTTTCAAGCCATGATCAGTAAGCTCCTCCTAAGTTGATGAACAGTAAGCTTTATTGAGCTGAAACGGTAAACTCTAACGAGCTGAACAGTAAGCTCATGCGAACTGAGAACAATAAGCTCTTATGAGATGATATATCAGTAAGCTCATACGAGCTGTGGTGAGTCCTCAACAAATGCAAGAGCTCGACCAAAACGGTAGCCCTAATGACATGTCACTCGTATCCTACGAATTCATACGGTTCAAACGGGGCTCGGTAACTAATAGATTACATCGATAAGGCACTCATATTTCAAGTATATAAATTATTCAATCACATACATTCATTTCAAATATTTACCAATATATAAAAGTTTGATTCTAATTATACGAACTTACCTCGTATCCCTCGGATGGAAATTATCGTCTATTTGCCAACCTTTCTCTTTCCCCGATCTAGTTTCGATATTTGCTTATCTTGATCTATAATATATCAAATTTAACCCATTCAATAGTAATTCAATTCCATTAAGCCAATATTTCCTATTTTTTGCAAATTACACATTTTCCCCCAATGTTTTACATTTTTCACAATTTAGTCCCTAAGCTCGTAAAAATGAAATTCATTCAATTTTCATGAAACCCAAGCCTAACCAAATTTATTATACAATACTAGCAGCCCATATTTTTATTTTATTCACACTTTTAACCACAACATTTCATATTTTCTCAATTTAATCCTTTTTTGACATTTTTGTCAAAAATCACTTTACAAAACTAGTTTAACTATCATCAAGCTTCCATAATCTATCATTAAACATCAAAGAACTCAAGTATTTAATAATGGAAATATGTTAAATCTTAAAAAATTAAAAATTTAGGGTATGCTAAATCTACACATCCATGGGACTTGACCATATGTCGCAAACGGCCTAGACACATGCCCGTGTGTCTACCTGTGTGGACCAATTCAAGGTTATTTTCCAAGCCGTCTAGCCACCCTAACTTGCATACATTCACACACCATCACATAACATTCTCAATTCATCAATTATAACCCTTGGATTATCACATTTGAATCATGAAAATCAAACTACCTTCCCATATACGAGGGAGAACTATCACTAGCAGAATTTCAATCGACATAAGCCATCATCCATGGCTATACAAAACTAAACCATAAACTCTTTTAGACCAACACATTTGGCTACCTTAATTATGGCTTAACTAAACCGAAATAAGATCCCTATACATGTCATAACTCAAAAAGCCTTGTAACCTCATACCCAAATGACTACTCGGTAGTGTGAAAACATCTCCGGCGGTCTCCAACCTAAGCTAGAATAATTAACTTATAAGAGATAGAAAGGGAAGAGGAGTAAGCAATATTGCTTAGTAAGTTCATATGTAAATAATAATCAACTATTGACATTTATTGACTATACTCAACCAGAAAGGGGTTATAATAAGATTTACTCTCAAGCTCATGGTTCCCATTCAATCATTCATACTGCTTACTCATTTCGTCTCTTACCACATTCTAACAATGTGGCAATTATAGTACTCTCATTTGTTAGTACACAATCCCTATATTCATCATTACAACAGTCTATGAAACATATACTTAAGCTACTTCTCAATGACCCATTCAGAATAATACCAACTCTAGGTGGTTCCGCACACAGCTCACCATTTAATAATTTATAAAGTGGTAACGCAAACAGCCCATCATTTAGCAATATTAGCGATGGTATCACACACAACCCATCGCTAACAATTAATAAGGTGGTAACGCTCACAGCCCACCATTTATCAATATTGGCGATGGTATCGCACACAGCCCATCACTAACAATTAATAATGTGGTAACGCACACAGCCCACCATTATTACACATTCACGGTTATTTATCCACATACATTTCCATATTTCGAATGTTCATCTGGGAACATCCTTGCACACTATCATCTTAAATAGATTTCTAAAATAATCATTTACATTCACGTAATGCATTAATAAATATGACATATGCAATCAGGATGCATTATTTACACATAATTCACCATAGGTTCATCATAAACCGTATTCTTCTCAATTAAGTTCTGGCACATACCTGTACCTCTCATGGTATAACCACATACTTTCTCCATTTTAACATACCTGTTGAATTGTTCAAAATACTAAAGAATACTCTTGTGTCTCACACATATAGTATCATAGTAACATCGTACCCCCTATAGGGTCTTACATGAAATATCATATCGATGCCATGTCCCTGACATGGTCTTATACGAAATCTCACACCGAGGCCATATTCCAAATATGGTCTTACACGGGACCTTAATTATCATAGTATCATGTTATTTGCATTTTCTCTATTCTTAGATTCAATTGAAGACTTCCAATACTTGACATCTCGTCAAAACGTATTTAATATATTCATAGAGTTAATACACAATTCATACATCATCGAAATATTAAATACTCCACTATGGTTGCATTATGAGCATACAAACTTACCTCGATACCGAAAAGGATAGGAAGGGACCTATTTGTCCGTATTTCTCTTTTCTCCCGTTCTAGGTCCGAATCTCGTTTTCTTTGATCTAGAAAAACAAAATTTACTCATTTAATCATTTTATGATCATATTACATCATAATCTCTACTTAGGCAATAATGACCATTTTGCCCTAAGACTTTGGCAAAATTATGATTTTGCCCCTAGGCTCGTATATCGATTTTCATCACATTTTTTATCAAACAAGCCTAGCTGAACATTTAATCCTCTTACAACTACTCACAAATCCAACTATCTCATGCATTCATTACCAAATTACAACATTTACAAATTAGTCCATTTAGGTGTTTTTCATGACTACACCTTTCACAAAAGTTGTTTCTCATCTCCCTAACATTCATTTTATTCCATAAAAACTCAGTTAACAACATAAACACTCTCATGGTAAGTCCCTAAACTTTCAACCATATCACCAATTAGTCCCTTCATTAGCTAGCTTAAGCTTTGGGGACTCCAAAAGTACAAAAATTATCAAATAAAACCACCAAAATCACTTACTTGCAAAGGATTTGTTTTGCTAAAAATTTGAATTTAAAACCCCTATTCTCTTTTCAATTTTTGGTGGAGAAGAAATGTTAATAGTAAAAGATGACAACATTTTTTATTCATCTTATTTTATTCATCTTTAACACCTAATTTCCACCAAATTTGACTAACATTTAATATCTTGTCTCCCTAGCCTCTATATGGACCGCCATCACACATTCAATGGCCTATTTCACATTAGGGACCTCCAATTAATACTCCTTAGCTAATTAGCACCTCTAGCATTTAAAATAGAACTTTCGCACTTTATGCGATTTAGTTTTTTTTCGCAATTATGCGTTCAATCGTTAAAATCAAGGTACCAAAATTCTCATGCATCCCTAAAAACATGTTACAGAACATAAAATAACACCTTGGATTAGTGGTCCTGAAACCATTGTTCCGACTAGCCCCTGATTCGGGCTATTACACTTATCATGACAGATTAGAGAATTTGCCATTGATAATTTCGAAAAAAACTGAATAACTTGTATTAGAAAAAATAATTCAATAAAATGTTAAGATAATTTAAATAAAATGAGAGAAATTTTTTTTGAGTGAATTTAAGTGAGTATTGAGAGAAATTTGAGAGAGGGTTGAGATAGAAATGAAAAAAAAAAATGAAATGAGGAGGGATGGTTTACAGGAAAATAAAATTTGAACGCTTGGGAGTGTCTAGTGACTAATTAAATAGTCGTTGGAAAAGTAGCGGTTATTTTGACAGTTGGAAGAAAAACGCTCCCAACTAGAGGTGAGCATGGGTCAGGCCACCCGGCCTGGCCCGAAGGCCCGCCCGAAATGTGGGAGGCTTTGGACAAAAATATAGGCCCGAAAAATAGGTTTGGACAAAAAAAATAAGGCCCGTAAAAAAAATGGGCAGGTCCGAGGGTTAGGCATTTTTAGCCCGGGCCCGGCTGAATTCACTAAAGGACAAAAAAAATCTAATTTTTTTAATATTATTTTCTTGTTATTTTCTCCCTATTTTGCTACCATTTTACTATTATGTTGCTACTATTTTGTTGTTATTGTTTGAATATTGTATAAAACTTATTTTATTGTTAATTTTGTTATTATTTTAAAAACATTTGTTAATTTTGTTATTATTTTAGAGATATTTGCTTGTTAAGTTGCATCTATCTTAGTGTTATTTAAGTATACATATTTTTTAAAATCTATTTTTAATTTATTGAGAAATATTTATTTTGATGTTTTTAGTATTTATGATGTATTATATATATTTTAAAATTATATAAAAATAATATAAAAATTAATATGGGCGGGCCGAGTCAGGCCCAAGTTTTAACATTTTATCTGGGTCAAGTTTAGACAAAATTTTAAGCCTATTTTTCGGGTCGAGCTGGGCTCAGGCCTAACGAATGGGCCTAAATTTTTAGTCTAACTCGACCCGAACCCGGCCATGCTTACCTCTACTCCTAACTGAAAGCGTTTTAAAAAATGGTCTATTCCCATAATTTTTCCTAAATGGACCTATTGAGGAATTTTTTTTTCTAACATTTATTGGTAAATTATTCCAACTGATTTGTGTCAAACATAAAATAAGCAATAAAATGAAACAAAATTCCGATCAAGTTAAATTGGATTTTTTGGACCCTCGGTACTTGCAAAATCATTGCTATTGTGGTTGTTTTTATTCTTTTGCCGTTGAATACAGACATTGTTAATAAAGTTTGGGCCAAAATACTAGAAAAGGCCCTTAGCCTTTTCAAAATTTCATAAATTTATTCCATCAGCAGCACCACCCTTGCCACCGTCGTTGCCACCGCTGAAATACTGCTTGACAGCCAGTCTCAAATCCTCAAACGGTTCACACCACTCAAAGAATTGCACCAACTTCTCCAGCTCCCTATCCTCACAGTCCTCCACAAACGGTGGTATGGGGATAGCATTCTCCGGCTGCAAAGTGTAAGCATTTGGGTTATCATCAACTATCACAACTTTGCCCAAATCCCTCCCCATTTCCGACAAGTCTTTAACCATCTTCTCTTCCATTTCCTTGAAGGAATCCCGATAAAGCCGGTACGATATTAGCCCCTTAGGGTCAAGCTATCCAAAACCTGCGAAGCATATTGCTCAAGTCCGACCGTGAACACCACCACCTCGTGTTTCTTGCTGATTTCTTCCAAGAAAGAATCGACACCAGGACGTTTCAACACGTAAAATTTCATGATTTGACCATCGATGCTCGGCCTTACTACGAAATCATACATTTTGGGAGGTGGATCGGGGCTTGAATGCACCAGGGTCTCGTCTAGATCAAGGACGATGGTTTTTTTGGTCTCCGAAATCGGCGGCAGAAGCAAGCAACGGTCGAATACTAGAGTTCGAGGAACAATGGAATTGCTTTCGAGTTGATCTTGTTTGAGGATTTTGAACCCCTTGTAGCGGCGTTTGGTGGTAGAAGGAGTTGCTATGCGGGCTAACTTGGAGAAAAGCCTGACAAGGCGGCGATGGCATATTTTAATGGACTTGTTGAGGGAGGCAATTACGGTGACAGAGGCATTCTTCTTCGTCGGAGAAGTCTTTCTCCTGTGGCGCTTGATGGATCGTGGCGGAGTTCTCTTGATAATCTTGGAAACCATTTTTTCAGTGTTCTGTATTATTGTTATCAGCCATTGTTATCAGCCAGACAACAAAAAGAAAAAAAAATTTATAAAGGTTAAAGTTGGTAGATTTTGGAAACACAACCCGAAGGTTTCCTTTAACGGGGATTTTGGAGAAAGGCGAGGCTCGGTCTGTAGTCCGTTATGTTTTCAATTTTGGCTCGGAGTAACGGTCATGAAGTTAGGTTCGGAGTAGAGCTGTGGTAAATTACTATTGAGCCACAGACTAAATTATTTTTTTCTTACGTCGATTATTACTTACTTTTCTGAGATAAAAAGTTCAAATATTCAAAAGTCGGACTATATTAGATATTGGATTTTGATAAAAATATGAGTAAGCTGCAATAAATGTCATTTAATTATGATTTATTTTTCACTTAATTATGAAAAATTATAAAATAATTATTTAATTATTAAATTTTTGATCATTTAACTATAAAAATTATAAAATGATGATTTAATTATTAATTTTATCTTTTTAGTTATCAACGGACTAATGTATAAATAAAAATACTAAAAATTTAAGATAGTTGAATATAAAAAAAAAAAAACAACATTGAATAGTTGATTGACAATTTTGTAACTTTTTATAAGGTGACCAAAAAGAAATAAATTAATAATTAGGTGATATTTTATAACTTTTTATAATTGAGCGATTAAAAAACTATAATTTAATAATTGCTAATGTAGTTTATCCAAAAATAATTGACCTAAAATTAAATTTAAAAAACTGAAAAAACCCTCAAACTATAGCATGTTTACTTATTTTTATAGTTAAATAAATTCTAATCTATGATTTATAAAGTAAATTTTTAAGTTTTAATATTCTATGCTTATATAGAGGATGATATAACAATATTTTATTTTGAAAAATTATTTAATATATTGCTATCAGTGGAGTGTATAGATTCCACAAATAAATTAAGAGTTTGACAAATATACTATAAAATGTAATAAAAATAAATTATATAAATAAATATAAAAATTTTCAAATATTTACCTTTTATTTTTTTCTTTTTCTTTTACTTTCATACATGTCATATTTTATTGGTTATAGATATTTAATCTAAATATTTTAAACTCTTAAACGCACGATATTATAACTTTTCATGAGAAATTAATTAAATACAATAATTTAAACAGAGAACAATACCTCTGATCTTAGTCTTAATCTAGGAGATTAAAAGTATATTCAATTTCTGTTGCTTCTCCTGTCTCTACTCTTCAAAAACTTGCACATTAATGAATGATTTAATCAAAATATTTTATTTTCTAAAATAATTTTACTCTATAGAGTTTTACTCAATGAATAATTCAACAGTTGATTTAATACTCTATTGACTAAAGCTTAATTTATCCTGACATAAATAAATTCAGCCCCAATAAATAATCTTAACTTGTTACAACCATTCACTCAAAATACCTCACTTACAATGATGTTTAAACTCTTAAATAAAATACAAGTGAAAATTAACAACAAAGATACTAACAAACTCAGCACAAGCACTCTCTAAAAAATTTATCCCAACATGCGAATAAATTGCCTATTTATTGGCAAAATGAGACAGCTTCTTTAAGCAGAATTTGTGAAGATAAATTCATCAATTTAGTTCATAATAATCTTGGATAAAACCTCTAATATTTATTTTAAAATAAAACCTTATTAATCAATTAAAATCAACAATTTATTCTCCAAGATAAAAGCTTAAAGATAAGGTAAGCCTTATTAGATAACACATGTAGATTTCTAAACTTTTCAATAGCTAAATTTGATCAACGTTGTTTAGGGCGAGATAAAAAAATGTTTTAAACATCATTTGCTAATAGAGAAAATAATCATGGAGGTGAAAGTCTAAAATGCCAAGACGTAACTCCACTTGAATTATCTTGAAGTAATACCTAGACTACTATCCAAAAGTTTGTTTGGACATCTGTTCGAACATTAAAATGAACAAACATTTCAAAAAATTGTTCGATGGGACATCTAAAGTCCCAACACTATTGAATATTGGTGTGGTGCTGAAATGATATCAAAGCTTAGATTAGTCGAGATGTCAACCTCGTCATTTATACTAACAAGGATACGAATGTTATGTGTGGCACGTGTTTTTAGTGGAGTCATTTAATGGAACATGTCATTTCGACATTTGACTAGGTTAGGTGCTAGACATTGTATTTTAATACAGTCAAGACATTGCTAACGATCAAGAAAAATAGAAACAAATTTAGTCAACGGTGATTTACTAAAGTATCATAATTGAATTTTCTATTATTAGAAGATGTGTAACCTAAATTCTTGTTAAGATAAAATATAAGTGGCAAGATAATAAATTTACGATGGGCTGCACGAAAGCTAAGGCTGCATCCCATCGTAGATCCGCAATAAACCAAATATATGCTATATAAGTAAAATTCGCATAAAAGTTTACTCCATCTATTTGATGTTGATTACAATTAGGTGTTTTAATTTTATTGCATTACTTCTATTTGACTTTAATTAGAATAAGATTTTTAAACCTATAAATAGATGTAATCGTCTATCCTCTTGTATCATTCAAATTTTAACATAGTAAATTTTATTCTCCTATGCCCGTGACTTTTTCCCTCGGAAGGGTTTCCACGTAAAATTCTGTGTGTTCTTTTCTCTCTTTCTTTGCGATTCATTGTCATTATCGATGTTCAATTTTCACGCCTAGTATATACTATTATGAAAGCTACTCATTTCAAGCTTTAGCCTAAGTACCTTATCATATGTGTTACCCTCAAAAGGTATTCATGACCCCTTTAGGTTAAATTTGTTGACCTAATTTGATCCATATTATCTGATGGTCACTATTGTATCTTCTGTAATGAAAATGATCATTACTCAAATTAGTAATGATAAAATCATTTGTTTTAGACAAATGACCTCTAAGTTCAATTTTCATAATCAATATAGTTCCAATGAGAGAATATAATTTACACTTTATTAAAGCTATGAATTCCATTATTGTAAGCAATGTCATACCATGCATGTAAGTACCCAATTTTGCCCGGGCCTATTCAGAAAAAGAAAAAACATAATAAGAAAAATAAAATGTCCATTTTAAATGTCCCTTTTACAAATAACCCAATCCTTGGCCCAAATTAAACCCAAAGCTCAATTACACCCTTAACCCAAAACAATCCTAAACAGACTACCCACCAGACTAACCCAAAATACCTTGGCCCAAAAAGCCCAAAACATTAAGCAAAGTCAGGAAACCTGTAACAGTCCGAATTCGACCCTAATTGAAATAGTGGTTTCGAGACCACGAATCCGAGTTAGAAAAATATTTTCTTGATTTATTTAATGTCTATGTTAAGTGTTTGTGCATGAGTAAAAATATCGTAGTATAATTTAATTATTTGGATGTTTAATTAAATAAAAGGATCAAATAGCTAAAGTGGTAAAAGTAGTGTGCATGAAATTAGGAAGGTAAATTGAATTGTTTTATTTAATTGAGGATTTGCATGTTAAATTTTCCACTTCTCATGTAGTGGACGGCAATGATGATGGGGAGAAATTTTTAAGCATTTTATAATCTTAAAGTATTATATTTTATGATTATTATAATATGGATTATATGGTGGAAATAAACTAAACATGTAAAACTTATTTTTCTCTCCCTTTTATCATCTTCTCCACCGAATTCTTCTTCAAAGAAAGAAAAATTTTGAAACCCCATTTTCGGCCATTGCATGTGGAGCTAAGGTAAGTGATTGAGCTTTGTTTTAATAAATATTCACATAATTGAATTGGTTACTTTGGACATTACCGAAATCATGTTAAAATTGTTGGAATTAAGCATGTCCAGGTTCGGCGATGGGGGGGATAATTGTAATTTGTTGTGTTGATGAATATAGGATAATTTGAGATAGAAATCTAAATGAATTGGAGAATAGTGAGTTGAATTTGAATGAATGTTATGGAAATTTTTCTAATTGGAGCATAGTGATGCTCTTCACATTCGGCCGAATGTTGAAGTAGGTATGAATGAAGGTTATTTTAACTTAATTGTTTACCTTTATAATTATGTATATGTATATGGAAACACGGGTATATTGAAATAGCATAATCGGCCATGGATGAGTGTTTGTATTTTGAAGTGTTATTAATAGAATATTGAGGATAGGTAATGAATAGAAATGTTTGATTGGAGATTTTGATTGAATTAAGTATTAAGGGTTTAATTGTATGAGTTAAATAGTTGAAGGATTAAAGTGTTAGAAGGATGGTTTCGGAGACTCGTGGTGATCTAGAGAAAATTCGACTCTAGAGTAAAGTTGTATAAAATTTTTATATTTGTATATATGTTTGAATGAATGAAAAGAAATAGTATTAAATTGTAAATGTTTCAAATTATGAATGATAGATGGAAAGAATGGTATAATTATGCGTTTCGGTTGGATATGAATGAAATTTATTTGAATAGGTTCTTTTAAATTTGGTTTTAGATCAAAAAAAGGAAAGATTTGGAAAAGGGATTGGGGAAAAGCTAAACTAGACGAGTAGCTGGGAAACCCTAAACCGTCATTCTTTGAGGTAAGATTTCAAGCTATTGAATTAATTGGAATAATTCCTAATAAAATGTTAATGTTTAATGGTCATATATTTATTGAGCTAGGATGTGCCGAATGTGCTATTGAGATTGATTAACAATTTGTATAATGTAAGGTTAATTTGATAGTAGGGTTGAGTATTAGAAATTATATACTACTTTAAAGTTGAATGCAAGTACATATATAAAGTGCTAAATGATGGTAGGAAATGTATTCAAAATGAGGATAAAATATGGAGGTGAATTGCCGAATATGTGAGTTATATTGAGTAAGAGAATATAATTATTTTCATGACTAAATTTATGTGCAATTATATGCTTGGAAAGATGTTAATTTAATTATATGTATGATTGTGTATTATTTTATGGATTACGGGTATATGAAATGTACTATGGGTATGAAACTATGATTGGGCACTGGGTATGTAGGATATTAAGTAACGGCTCTATGTGAGCGATACGTTACGAGATGAATTTAGTAACGGCTCTGTGTGAGCAATACGTTACTGGATGAATTAAGTAACGGCTTTATGTGAGCGATACATTACGAGGATATTAAGTGACGGCTCTATATGAGCGATACATTACGAGGTTAATAAGTAACAGCTCTATGTGAGCGATAAGTTACATAGTGTATTTAGCAATGGCACTAAGTATGCGAAACATTATTAAATATATTTATCAATGTGCAGGTATAGGGTTCGTTTAAAAGACTTCTTTATAAGTGCAAATTGGTATACAGTAATGTTTGAATATAATATCCTAAGGATATGCATGAATGACTAAGTTTCTGGTGGTAAGTGAATTAGAGGTATGTTTCATTCATATTAATTTAAGATGAATGGAATTAGTAATGTGAGTTGAAAATTTATTAGTATGACGCACGTTTACTAATTATTTCATATGATATTCGTGTATTGAATCTTGAAACTTTGTATATTCGGTCTTGTTGTTGTATGTGAAGTGGTTATTGAAAATTTTAAGTAGAGTAATTACAATTGTTAGTATAAAGAGCTGAAATCTTACTAAGCTGTGAAGCTTATTTTCTCTCCGTTGTTTCATTGGATTTGTAGATCACTTTTGGAAGGTTCAACCTAAGCTCGTGGATCAACTTGGAAGCTCATCATACTATCATCTATTTTGGTACCCCTTTTTGGTAGATTAATCTATGATAATTATGGCTTGTATAATCTAATTGGCTTTCTTAAGTTTTTTATAAAGACGAACTTATAATGGATGTATGCCATGCGAAAATGGCTAAATTGTGGTAATTTAGTCTCATGTATATTCAGCCATGATGTTAACCTTATATGAAGTATAATTACTAATGTGTTTATGCTTGATGCATGAAAAGGTGGCTTGAATGACCAATTGGTTAAAGGGTTGTTGTGCAAATTCGAATATCGTGTTTGTGTATTTTGGTATAGAACATTTCATGATGGACATATGCAATGAGTTTGGTTTGTATGTTAGGTTGTTTACAAAATAGGATTGACTTTGATAATGTGATCATGTTAATTGAAAATGATGTGATGAATCATATGTTTTGGGATGCTTTCGACAATGGGAAAGGAATTGTGAAATTGGTACTTGTATAATTGGTTTTGGGTGATAGATAATTTGCTTAATAAAGAGAGTAAAACTTGTATATATTTGGCTAAGGTGATAGAAATGACCAAATGAATAGTAAATGGGTTTTATTGAAAGATGTTATGGTTGTAAGGTGTTTGGGTCATATGTATGGATTGGGTTTAGTTTAGTAATGCCTCTTAATTATAATCCATGATGGATACAGGTTAGGGGTATTATATTTTATTGGTTTCGAGCTAGGTTTAGTCGTTTCTTAGACTAATAGGATGTGTGTGAGTTTAGCTATACATGCCATAATTTATAATATGATAGTATGATGACTTCTGACATTTAAATGTATTTGTTTCTTTCGTATAGTGATGGATCTTGATCTCGAGCAAGCCATAGCGGATGATGTCGAGAGTGTGGCACCTGCTCCTGAGCAAGGGGCCGCGCCGAAAAAATCTCGACCCACTACTAGTGATCCTGATGAGAGGGCTAAACAAGCCTTTTACAATATGATGAATGATTGGTTTGGCCAGTATGTCAGAGCCAATCCAGCTGTTGCGCAACCACCGTTGAATCAAAATACTCCCCCTATAGTACCAGCAATGCCCCCTATTGTAAATTTTGAAAAAGTAAGCAAGCCTCTGATCGATCGTATTAGAAAACATAGAGCTTAAGAATTTAGAGCTGAGGATGATGATGATGCGAGAGCGAGCTGAATTTTGGCTTGACGATACTGTTCGAGTTTTCGATGAACTGGCCTGCACACTTGATGAGTGTTTGAAGTGTGCTATATCATTATTACTGGATTCTGCTTATTATTGGTGGAATACGCTCATATCAGTTGTCTAGAAAGAAAGGGTTACTTGGGACTTTTTCCAAACAGAGTTCCGTAAGAAGTATACAAGCCAGCACTTTATTGACTCGAAGCAAAAAGAATTCCTTGAACTTAAACAGGGCCGTATGAATGTGTCTGAATACGAGTGCAAGTTTGTGTGACTTAGTCGCTATGCTCGCGAGTGTGTTTCGTCAGAAGTTGCAATGTGTCGGAGGTTTGAAGATGGCTTAAATGAAGATGTAAAGCTTCTGGTTGGTATTCTCAGAATTAACGAGTTTGTTGTACTGGTCGAACGAGCCTGTAAGGCTGAAGAATTAGGAAAGGAAAAACGAAAAGTCAAATTTGAATCTAAAGACATTCGAAAGAGATTTGCAAGTAAATTTTCACAGATGACTATGAAGAAGTTCAAGAATGACGGTAGTCGATCCAAACTCAACACTGGGATCTCTATTTGAGAAATACCACCAATAAGTTCTCGGGCTACCTCAGTTTCAAGTGTTGGCAATGAGAGTTTGAACAAGCCAGAGTGTCAGCAGTGTGGTAGACGACGTCTCGGAGAGTGTTGGGGTAAATCTATCTTCTGCACTTGTTATAAGTGTGGTTCTCAGGATCACTTTATTCGAGATTACCCGGAGAACACTAAGAAGGGTACTGTTCAGAGTACGAGACTGGGTGGTACTACAGCTCGAGGCAGATCATCTCGTTTTAAGAGAGGTAGGAGTGGTGCATAGAGGGGAGCCTCAGATGCGATTGTTCGATCTGACGCCTGTGTACCAGCTTGGGCATACGCCATCCGTGCCAGAGAGGAGGCCTCATCCCCAGATGTCATCATCGGTACTTTCATTCTCTTTGATACTAATGTAACTGCTTTGATTGACCCCGATTCAACTCATTTGTATATGTGTGAAGCATTAGTATCTAGTGAGATTTTTCCTGTTGAGTCTACTGATGTTGTGATACGAGTTTCAAACCCCCTGGGTCGATGTGTGTTAGTCGATAAATTGTGTAAAAATTGTCCATTGATAATTCGGGATATGTGTTTCCCGGCTGATCTGATGCTATTACCGTTCGACGAGTTTGACATTATTCTCGGTAGGATTGGCTGACAATGTATGATGCAGTAGTAAATTGCAGACGAAAGTCTATTGACTTGAGATGCCAAAATAATGAGATAATCTGAATTGAGTCTACGAATTTAAACGGACTACCTAATGTGATATCGATGATGTTGGCCTAGTAGTATTTGAGGAAGGGTTGTGAAGCCTATCTTGCGTACGTGATTGATGAGAAGGTAATTGAGAAAAACATCGAATTGGTACCGGTTGTTAATGAGTATCCAGATGTGTTCCCGGAGGAACTACCAGGACTACCACCAGTTCGTGAGGTAGAATTTGAGATTGAGTTAGTGTTGCGAACTACTCCAATATCGACTACTCTATACAGAATGGCACCGGCTAAATTAAAAGAATTAAAGACTCAATTACAAGAGCTAACAGATAGATGTTTCGCCCGACCGAGTTTCTCTCCCTAGGGTGCTCCCGTTCTCTTTGTGAAAAAGAAAGATGGAACTTTGAGAATGTGCATTGACTATCGACAGCTTAATAAGGTGACTGTGAAGAACAAATACCCATTGCCGCGTATTGACGATTTATTTGACCAGCTTAAGGGAGCATCTGTATTCTCAAAAATTGATCTGCGGTTGAGATATTATCAGCTATGAGTTAGAGAATTTGACATACCGAAGACTATTTTTCGAACGAGATATGGCCATTATGAGTTCTTAGTAATGCCGTTTGGGCTTACTAATGCTTCGACTATTTTCATGAACTTAATGAATTAGGTATTAAGACCGTATTTAGATTGGTTCGTAGTTATATTCATTGATGATATACTGATTTATTCGCGAGACGAAACTGAGCATGCTGAGCATTTGAGATTAGTGTTGCAGATTTTGTGTGAAAAACAATTATACGCGAAATTCAACAAATGTGAGTTTTGGCTAAGTGAAGTTAGTTTTCTGGGGCATATTATTTCGGCATCAGGTAATCGGGTTGACCCGAGTAAAGTTTCGGCCATACTTGATTGGAAATCCCCACGGAATATTTCTGAGATTCGGAGCTTTCTGGGACTTGTCGGATATTATAGACGCTTCGTGAAATGGTTTTTTATGATAACAACTCCAATGATAAAATTGTTGCAGAAAGATGTTAAATTCGTGTGGTCAGAACAGTGTCAGGAGAGTTTGATCAGCTAAAAGCTTTGTTAACAGAAGCTCCGGTACTTGTTCAGCCAGAATCGGGTAAAGAATTCGTTGTTTATAGCGATGCATTTTTAAATGGCTTGGGTTGTGTATTGATGCAGGAGGGTAAAGTTATAGCTTATGTTTCGAGACAATTGAAACCGCACGAGAGGAGTTATCCAACACATAACCTTGAGTTGGCTACTATAGTTTACGCTTTGAAGATATGGCGACATTACCTTTTAGGTGAAAATGTCATGTCTATTCGGATCATAAGAGTCTAAAGTATTTAATGACTCAGAAGGATCTGAATTTGAGAGAAAGACGATGGTTAGAGCTATTAAAAGACTATGAGCTTGTGATTGATTATCACTCGGGAAAGACTAATGTAGTTGCTGACGCGCTTAGTCGAAATCGTTATTTGCTTTGCGTGCAATGAATGTAAATCTAGCTATGACCGATGATGATGTACTCATTGTTGAATTAAAGGTGAAACCATTGTTTGTACAACAAATTAGTAAAGCTCAGGGGATCGATGATGATTTAAGAGCAAAAAGGAGTCTGTGTGATTTAAATGCGGATTTCGAATTTCAAATAGATGATGAAGGGTGTCTACGGTTTAAGAATCAGATATGTGTGCCTAAGAACTCTGAATTTATTCGAATAATTTGTAAAGAAGCTCATAATAGTAAATTTTCGATACATCCGGGCAGCACAAAAATGTATAACGACTTGAAACAGTATTACTAGTGGCAGGGTATGAAACAAGACATCTCAGACTATGTGGCAAGGTGTTTAGTATGTCAACAGGTGAAAGTTGAGCATCAGGTGCCATCGGGACTATTTCAATCGATTTTGATACCTGAGTGGAAGTGGGATCGAATCACGATAGATTTTGTATCGGGTTTGCCACAGGCACCGAGTAAGAAAGATTCAATATGGGTTATTGTGGATAGATTGACAAAATCGGCTCATTTTGTTCCAGTACGTACCGATTTTTCACTCAGTAAACTAGCTGAACTGTACATATCGCAGATTGTACGGTTGCACAGAGTACCTATTTTTATTATTTCGGATAGGGATCCAAGGTTCATGTCGCGATTTTGGAAGAAATTACAGGATGTTTTAGGTACTAAACTAGACTTTAGCACAGCTTTTCATCTGCAGACCGATGGTCAGTCTGAACGAATCATTCAGATGCTTGAGGATATGTTGAGATGTTGCATTCTCAAGTATGAAGGTGCGTGGGAGCGATGCTTACCTTTGGTTGAATTTGCTTACAATAATAGCTTTCAATCTAGTATCAAAATGGCACCCTACGAAGCTTTGTACGGTCGTAAGTGTCGTACACCATTATACTGGACCGAGCTCAGGGAAAACAAGATACATGGGGTTGATTTGATTAAAGAGACTGAACAGAAGGTGGCGGTGATTCGTGATAGTTTAAAAGCTGCTTCAGACCATCAAAAGTCCTATGCCGATTTGAAACATAAAGACATTGAGTTTCAGATTGGAGATCGAGTATTTTTGAAAGTTTCACCTTGGAAGAAGGTTCTTAGATTCGGTCGTAAAGGCAAGTTGAGTCCAAGATTTATTGGACCGTATGAAATCACTGAATGTATCAGGCCGGTTGCTTATAAATTACAGTTACCACTTGAGTTAGAGAAGATTCATAACGTCTTCCATGTTTCAATGCTTCGCAAATACCGATCTGATCCATCGCATGTAATTTTTTCGACTGAAGTGGAGATTCAATCTGATATGACCTACGAAGAAGAACCGATTCCGTATCCTGAGCCGTGAGATAAAAGAATTGAGGAATAAGAAAATTCCCTTAGTTAAAGTACTGTGGCAAAAATACGGAGTTGAAGAAGCAACTTGGGAATCGGAGGATGTGATGAAAGAACGCTATCCGAATCTCTTTTCGGTAAGATTTTCGGGGACGAAAATCCCTAAAGGGGGAGAGTTGTAACAGTCCGGATTCGACCCTAATCGAAATAGTGGTTTCGGCACCACGAATCCGAGTTAGAAAAAAATTTTCTTGATTTATTTAATGTCTATGTTAAGTGTTTGTGCATGAGTAAAAATATCATAGTATAATTTAATTGTTTGGATGTTTAATTAAATAAAAGGATGAAATAGCTAAAGTGGTAAAAGTATTGTGCATGAAATTAGGAAGGTAAATTGAATTGTTTTATTTAATTGAGGATTTGCATGTCAAATTTTCCACTTCTCATGTAGTGGACGGCAATGATGAAGGGGAGAAATTTTTAAGCATTTTATAATCTTAAAGTATTATATTTTATGATTATTATAATATGGGATATATGGTGGAAATAAAATAAACATGTAAAACTTATTTTTCTCTCTCTTTTATCTTCTCCACTGAATTCTTCTTCAAAGAAAGAAAAATTTTGAAACACCATTTTCAGCCAATGTATGTGGAGCTACGGTAAGTGATTGAACTTTGTTTTAATAAATATTCATATAATTGAATTGGTTACTTTGGACAATACTGAAATCATGTTAAAATTGTTGGAATTAAGCATGTCCAGGTTCGGCAATGGGGGGGATAAGTGTAAGTTGTTATGTTGATGAATATAGGATAATTTGAGATAGAAATCTAAATGAATTGGAGAATAGTGAGTTGAATTTGAATGAATGCTATGGAAATTTTTCTAATTGGAGCATAGTGATGCTCTTCACATTCGGCCGAATGTTGAAGTAGGTATGAATGAGGGTTATTTTAACTTAATTGTTTAGCTTTATAATTATGTATATGCATATGGAAACACGGTACATTGAAATAGCATAATCGGCCATGGATGAGTGTTTGTATTTTGAAGTGTTATTAATAGAATATTGAGGATAGGTGATGAATAGAAATGTTTGATTGGAGATTTTGATTGAATTAAGTATTAAGGGTTTAATTGTATGAGTTAAATAGTTGAAGGATTAAAGTGTTAGAAGGATGGTTTGTGGAGACACGTGGGGATCTAGAGAAAATTCGACTCTAGAGTAAAGGTGTACAAAATTTTTATATTTGTATATATGTTTGAATGAATGAAAAGAAATAGTATAAAATTGTAAATGTTTCAAATTATGAATGATAAATGGAAAGAATGGTATAATTATGCGTTTCGGTTGGAGATGAATGAAATTTATTTGAATAGGTTCCTTTAAATTTGGTTTTAGATCAAAGAAGGAAAGATTTGGAAAAGGATCGAGGAAAAGCTAAACTAGACGAGTAGTCGAGAAACCCTGAACTGTCGTTATTTGAGGTAAGATTTCAAGCCATTGAATTAATTTGAATAATTCCTAATAAAATGTTAATGTTTAATGGTCATATATTTATTGAGCTAGGATGTGCCGAATGTGCTATTGAGATTGATTAACAATTTGTATAATGTAAGGTTAGTTTGATAGTCAGGTTGAGTATTAGAAACTATATAGTACTTTAAATTTGAATGCAAGTACATATATAAAGTGCTAAATGATGGTAGGAAATGTATTCAAAATGAGGATAAAATATGGAGGTGAATTGCCGAATATGTGAGTTATATTGAGTAAGAGAATATAATTATTTTCATGACTAAATTTATGTGCAATTATATGCTTGGAAAGATGTTAATTTAATTATTTGTATGATTGTGTATTATTTTATGGATTACGGGTCTATGAAATGTACTATGGGTATGAAACTATGATTGGGCACTGAGTATGCAGGATATTAAGTAACGGCTCTATGTGAGCGATATGTTACGGGATGAATTTAGTAACGGCTCTATGTGAGCGATACGTTACGGGATGAATTAAGCAATGGCTCTATGTGACCGAATACGTTACGAGGATATTAAGTAACATCTCTATGTGAGCGATACGTTACGAGGTTAATAAGTAACGGCTCTATGTGAACGATACGTTACATAGTGTATTTAGCAATGGCACTAAGTATGCGAAACATTATTAAATATATTTATCAATGTGTAGGTATAGGGCTTATTGAAAAGACTTCTTTATAAATGCAAATTGGTATATAGTAATGTTTGAATATAATATCCTAGGGATATGCATGAATGACTAAGTTTCAGGTGGTAAGTGAATTAGAGGTACGTTTCATTCATATTAATTTAAGATGAATGGAATTAGTAATGTGAGTTGAAAATTTATTAGTATGAGGCACGTTTACTAATTATTTCATATGATATTCGTGTATTGAATCTTGAAACTTTGAATATTCGGTCTTGTTGTTGTATGTGAAGTGGTTATTGAAAATTTTTAGTAGAGTAATTACAATTGTAAGTATAAAGAGTGAAATCTTACTAAGTCAGAAGCTTATTTTCTCTCGTTGTTTCATTGGATTTGTAGATCACTTTTGGAAGGTTCAACCTAAGCTTGTGGATCAACTTGGAAGCTCATCATACTATCATCTATTTTGGTACCCCTTTTTGGTAGATTAATCTATGATAATTATGGCTTGTATAAGCTAATTGGCTTTCTTAGGTTTTGTATAAAGACGAATTTATAATGGATGTATGCCATGCGAAAATGGCTAAATTGTGGTAATTTAGTCTCATGTATATTCGGCCATGATGTTAACCTTATATGAAGTATAATTACTAATGTGTTTATGCTTGATGTATGAAAAGGTAGCTTGAATGACCAATTAGTTAAAGGGTTGTTGTGCAAAGCCGAATATGGTGTTTGTGTATTTTGGTATCTAACATTTCATGATGGACATATATGTGTGTAATGAGTTTGGTTTGTATGTTAGGTTGTTTACAAAATAGGATTGACTTTGATAATGTGATCATGTTAATTGAAAATGATGTGATGAATCATATGTTTTGGGATGTTTTCGATAATGGGAAAGTAATTGTGAAATTGGTACTTGTATAATTGGTTTTAGGTGATAGATAATTTGCTTAATAAAGAGAGTAAAACTTGTATATTTTTGGCTAAGGTGATAGAAATGATCAAATGAATAGTAAATGGGTTTTATTGAAAGATGTTATGGTTGTAAGGTGTTTGGGTCATATGTATGGATTGAGTTTAGTTTAGTAATGCCTCTTAACTATAATCCGGCGACGGATACAGGTTAGGAGTATTACAAAACCTAGGGTTTCCTGACTACCCCCGCGCCGCAAGCCTCGATCTCAGTAAACGCTGCAACCCTCGTGCCCTCGATAGTGCTTAAATCCTCGTGAGCTGTGTACCACCAAATCGTGCCGTAGTTAGCGCGCCTCGCACCCCATCATCGCCAGATTCCTCGACGGCCACTTGCAAAACAAGGAAAAAACAGTAGCAAAGGGAAGAAAATAAACATGACATATATATTTCCTTTTTTATTTTTTATTTTAGGGCTATATAAAGCCCCAAAAACTTGTAAATCGGGGATCCAGAGAGAGACAAATAGAGAAAACGGATACAGAATATATATACAAATAGAGACAAAAAATATTATAGAGGAGAATACAAATATTGTTCTTTAACAGAGGTGATTTTCCTCTTTTATTTGCGTTTTTTTTTATGTGTGCGTATTTATTATAAAATAGTACGAATAATAAAAGGAGCACGAGATTACCTTTCAAAAAGGGACGCTTCTCATCGAAAAACCATCGCGAACGACGGTGCGTGTGGCGGCGCGTGGTCGGAATATAGGCCGGACTTTGGCCGAAGACATGAAGGGGGGAGAGCATTCCAGAGCCCATTTTCAGTTTTTTTTTTATAAATGATGTTAAAATGATTTTTTTAGCAAACTTTTCAAGTTATATATTAAAAAGGAAACGACGTCGTTTTTGCTTAAGCTGATAAGCATAAAACGGCGTCGTTTCAATCAAGATCCGTGCGCAGTTGACCCGACCCGAAAGATTCGTGCATTTTTTGAGAAAGGGGTTATTTGCGCGTTAGGCCCTTTCGCATTATTTTAATTTTATAATTACATCTTTTTTTTTTTACAATTGGTCCCAAAATTACTTTTGATGTTTCAATTTAATCCTCGGGGCAGTCTAAAGGCTAAATCTATTACGACGCCGTTTTAAAATTTGGCATAATTGTCACTTTGGCCCGTGTATGTTAACGCGCATTTTAATTTAGTCCTTTATATCTGTTTTAATTGCTATTTTAACCTTTGTTTTCTTCATTTTATTTTTTTATCATTTTATTTTTATTATTTTAATATTGTATTAAATTATTTTATTATATTAAAATTGTCTATATTATTTTCTTTATTATTTATATATTAACATATTAATAGTATAAATATATATACATATTTTATATATTAAATATTAAATATTTTTATTTAGCTCAAAATTATTTTCATTACATATTATTTTTATATATTAATTACTATATTATATGTTTTAAATTTTTTATATTACATAGTATTATATTATATCATATATTATTTTTAAAATTTTATTTTGTATAAAATTTATTTATATTTTATAACATGTTTCACTCATATTATTTATATTATATTTTTAAAATATCTTTATTCAAAATTATTATATATATTATTATGTATTTATATGTATTAAATTATATATTATAATATTTATTTAGTATTTTTATTGTTTTATATATATATATTGCTTTATATTTTTATTTGTTCGTGCAATGCCTTTTTATTTATACATTATTTGATGATTACTATAGTGTAGTTATTTTAGTTGTATTTTATATTGTATATATTAAATGCTAACGTATTATAATTATTTTTAATATTTGTGTACGATAGTTTATAAATGTAATATTGTCACATGGATTATTGTTCAAAAGAAAAATACATTTTTTATTACTATATTTTAAAATAAGGCAATGTTTTTTTATTTAGAAATTCGGGAAGTAGTGCCCTAACGTGCTGGGTTGCGATTTTCCATTTGACTAAATAACTAAATATCCTTTTATTAAATTTTGTAAATCATGAGATGATTTTGATTACGAAAGTTTTAAAACATCGTGTCTTAACGTACTGGATGTGATGTTTATATTCCCTCGGAACAAAGAAATCTCAAGTTTTAAATAAAAAAACCTATTTTTGAGAATTCAAAACTTTATTTCCTAACTTACTGGTTATGATGTCTTGTGTCTCGATATAGGAATTTTCCAAATTAAAAGTTTTGGTGCATGAGAGGTACACTTTTCTCTTTGAACATTGTGTCTTCTTTTCAAATCCATCTCCCTCTTTGCTTTGGCAGAAACCTCCTAATCTATTTGGTCATTTTTCTTTTTTGTTTTGCCGTGACCTTCAAACCACTTTTTCTCATTTTCTTTTGATGGTCGAATCACTCTTGCACAATTGTCCATCTTTTTCTCTTGTTTAGCCAAAACTATTAAGCTCCCTTTCTCCATCTTTTCATTTATTTTCACAAAATTCTTCAACCTTTCTTCCTTCTTCTTTAATCCACATTTTCATAACCGAATTTTTGATCATCCTCTTCTTCTTCTTACAAGTTGGACTTTTCTTTCTTGATTAAACCGGGTAAGTGTTTTTATTCAAATCTTTTCATTCTATTTCTCCTTAGCCAAATGAGTGTCCCTCATTATTTGGTTGTTTCATATTGTTTCTAAACAGAAATGGTGTTTTTCTACAGTCCCTCATATTTTGATAATTCTCTATTTGTAGTATTCTAGTGGATTGGACGAATACCACATCTTAGCCGAATCATTTCTAGTCTTGCGCCCAATCGAAAGAAGTGGATCTATTATTGTCAAGGTAAGGGATTTCTTCAAGGTTCAATATCTCAATACTTGGTTGAAGTTGTAAATTGGGCTTTGGATTAATTGTTGACTGATTGTACCTGTAGGTGCCGTAGAGAGTATCGTGTTACGGATTTCGAATAAGGTGGGTAATCTCATACCCCATCCTAATACATGTTTGAAATGGTGTGTAATCTCATATCTCTCTGAATAATTGCATGAAATGTTCTGTGATTGGTCAAAATACCGAAGGAAATCAAAAACCGGCATCGGTGATCACTCGGGCATGCGTATGTTCGTAGTGGTAACCATATTTTGCAATGAAACAGTTTTTGGATAGCAGCAGTGAAATGATTGTGAAAAATCATGAAAAATAGGAGAAAGAGAATTAGAAAGTGAATAAGATATCGAATCAAAGCTTACTGTGTCTAGTATTATATGAAAGAAACAAAGGAGGAATAGGAATTTTATATTCTGTGATATCTTAATTTTAGTGAGACTAGTTCTGAAGGACTTCGTGGTTCCCTATTTTGTCTTGGAAAAAATCATTCAAAATTGTAAAAAGTGAATTATGAGTTATAATTTATATTTATAGATTCCTTAGTGAGTCTAGTTTCAATAGAAACAAGTGGGGGCAACATATGAAAACGGTACAAGGAGATATTTGAATTTAGGGTAAGATAGGTTAGAACCATTGGTCAGTGAAACAAGGGAATCTTTAATAAATAAACTGTACTAAATGGCTAAGTCAAAAATTCTGGAAAAATTGTAGTAAGAAGATATATGAGTATAGTTTCAAGGAAAATTTATGAATCTAAATTTTGAGTTTCCTAACTCGAGTTATAGTCAATTTAGTCAATATGACGCGGATGGACAAATTCAATTTTTATGCCCCAAATTAGTAGTTAAGTCCGGGGTTGCGAAATTACGAAAATACCCTCGATGGGTAAAATTACAGAAATACCTTTGGGTTGTGAAATTATGAAAATGCCCCTATGGGCCGATTTATCGAAATGCCCCTAATGGGCCGAATTACGAAAATGCCCCTAATGGACTGATTTGATAGATTGCCCTAATGGGTCGATTTGCAAAGTGTTATAATGTGCTGAATTTTTTGTAATGAATCTCTGAATTAATGATTGTTGTTTATAAATATCATGATATACTATGTATGTTGCATTTACATAATTTTTTGCATGGGATGGGAAAAATGTTGAAGAGAAGTGATTCCGGTGGCATTACCACAATTTGTTCATTAATGTGCTTATGACTCTGGTGGCTCGGCCACAAATATTATAAAAAATTCATCTTGACTGCAGCGTTTCTGGTGGCTCAACCACAAATATTATAAATGGCAAAATGCCTGCGATTGTTGTGTTTGGCAGGGTGGGTTAACATGTTCCCCATAGGTGTGATGGGATGGTACGGGTGGTGTGTAGCAGATGGATTATTAGGTTAGGTTGGGTTGCATACATTGCACACACATATATATATTCTATTTTGTAAATGGGTTTCGACCCAAGATTATGCTACATGGGCTCTGGCCCAAGATATTGCTTTACGGGTTCAGGCCTAGTGGATGACGGTAAGGGATTATACACTGAGTTCTTGTAACTCACCCCCTTCTTTCTTAATCCATGCAGGTAATGTTCAGTGATGTGGACTTGGGCCATGGATGACTCGGTGGAGGCCATACTTCGGAAATAAATGTTTCAAACTTTAGTAAATTACTTTTCTGCTCTATTTCGTTATTTTTACTACATTGGGTTTAAAGTTGTAATAAGGCCTCTAGGATAAACTTTAATTTGCTTTATGTTTGGACGTATTTATTATTTTTCTTCAATTGTTTTAAATGGGGATTTTCTAAAATAATAAACAACGATTTTCCAAAGTTGATTAACAAATGGATTTTATAACAAATATATTAATAAATAATTTAACTTGAATTTACTTTCGTATTATTGATGTTATTTTCAAAAGTTACGGTTTTAAAAGATCACTAGTTCAAATATCAAGTCTTCAATCAGCCTTTCAAAGATTAGTAGTATTTTTATCAAATATTTCTAATCAAACTTGTTTTCTTCAATTACACATATTTTAGTAAGAATCACAAGATCCTTTATACGTTTTTTTCATTGTGACACACCAGATTCGGGCCTAACTTCTGGGCCGGGTTTGGGGTGTTACATTAACACTAGTCGAAAGTGGTGTGGTCATTCGAGCATCTCTTCTTCTCTATTTTTATTTCTACCTCCTTTGTTTCTTTAGCCAAACCCTCTTTCATCTCTTAGCCGCATATTTGGTTTCCCTTTATTCATCTCTTCCACCTTTTCTTTCCTTCTTTTCAAAACCCGAAACCTCCCCTAATCTCATATTTTCTTTGGCAAAACTTGGGGTATCTTCTATCATTGCTGCCAGAGCCAATTTCTTGGTCACTATTCAGTTTTTTTCTGTTCAAGGTAAGGTTCTTTCTTTTATTTTTCTTATGGACATTCTCTTCATTCCTTTTTGTTCCAAGATAAAGCCGAATCCCTCCTAGTATCAACTAAATCCGTTTCTTCCATCCTGTGCTTATTTAGCCAAACCTCAGGTAACAAAAGTGCTAGTTGGTTACTGAAGGTTCCTCTTCGATCGATTTCGTTTGTGTAAGGTAATGGAAAATTCTGTCGTTTTTTATTTATGTTTCGGTTCTATGTGTGGTCATAGCTGAAGTGGCTATTGTTGTTTCTTAGTGAAGTTTGCGGCTAACCTCTTCTGTTCCTCTCTCAACATGGCGTGGTCACTCTGGATTGATGTGGATAACCAAATCTCTTCAGTCAACTATAGGGTTCTTTTTTAGATCATAGCTAAACCTAGTGTGGTGCGACTTCTTAATAACCAAGGTAAGGGATCATCTTTTTGAATTCCTTGGCTATTATTTTCCTTTGCGTTTTGGTTGCCTTAATCAAAATTTCCTTATTACACAATCAACATTTCTCTCTGACCTCTGATCAAGTCTATTCATGGATACAAGTGCCAGTCAATCTAAGGAGGTTAGTGGACCCGTAATCTTCGCTCCTAAATTTAAAAGACGTACGGTGTCAGTGGTTTGAGACTTTTGCCGGGGTTCAGTAGAGAGTCGACGTCTACCTGGGATAGGCAAATCATGGTGGTTTCTTCTAGTGAGAGTGACGACGTAGAGTGTCTAGTTTTACGCGTAATCAGGTGTGTAATGCTCACACTTTCTCTTTATTATTTTGTGTAAAAACTGTAATGGTTGAAAGTCAAACGACTGTGCAATTGGTCGAGATACCCTTGTGGGTAAGGTTGAGGACACCAGGTAAGTACCGTTGTAATTGCTTTACATATAATATGATTATGTATGACATGATTAACTGCTGTACATGGATAATATGTTTGCATCGGGTTTTGGGATGTGAATGAAAGGGGAAGTGTGATTCACTGACTATTGTCATAGTGGTTTGGGACCACGATGGTTTGGAACCACGTATACATATGTTTATCAGTGACTTGTCTCAGTGGTCTGAGACCACAGTAGGTTGGCCCCACGCATACTTATCAGAGATTGTCAGAGTGGTCTGGGACCACAGTGGGTTGGCCCCACGTTTATATATTCTTTGACTCTGTCACAAGTGGTCTAGGACCACAGTGGCTTGATGCCACGGGTGTTTGGTTGATTCAGGTGACCTAGAGGATGGAAAACTAGGTTGGGCTGGGGCTGCATTGCATACATTTTAATATGATATGTTATGTGGGCTGAGGCCCAATATGCATCTCTGGGCTTAAGGCCGATTGCGTTAAAAGGGGAATTACACACTGAGTCTCGGTGACTCACCTCGTTGCTTAATTTTACAGGTAAGCACTAGATCGCGGATTTGGAGCCGAGTCGGACTTAAGGTGTCCATGCAATGTTTTTCTCGTAAACTCGTTTCTTTTATTTTAAACTTATTTTAATTTTGGATTTTATTATGTAATAAGGCCGCTATAACTTTAATTTGGGTTTTAATTTAATGCTGCTATTATATATTTTATAAATTGTCAAATATGGGGTTTTTCCTAAAGTTAAAAACATAAACAAATAGTTTTCAAAGTGTTAACAAAAGATGGCTTGCGAATAACTAATTAATTCAGAGATTTTATTAAAACCGCAACATTGTTTTCAACTGTCATACTTATGACATTGCTCAAAAACGGCTTTCGAAAGATAAAAATAAATTTTTACTATTTTAGTTCAATCTAATATGGATTTAGTAAGAAGCTCTTAAACGACTTTCTAAATTATTTTTAAGGTAGAAACACTATTTAAAAAGTTTGCCCAAATCACGATGTTTAGTTAAAATTTTTAAATTTTCTTTCCCGTAACTTACCAGACTTGGTCGTAACGTACTGACCGGGTTTGAGGTGTTACAATTATGGTATCAGAGTAAGGTTTACAAAATTTCACTGTGGGTTTAGGGTTTAAAATGTTTTTAAAAGTTGGTGTGGAAAATGGTTTAGAAAAATATATGTTTTCTAGAAATATGACACCCGAGTCTCCGGCACCAATCCACACTGTAAGTTTTATGATTGCAACTTGAATTCTTATGAAATATTGTGATAGATAGTTTTGAGAAATACCACTCTAAGGATAGAGACCTTTAGAAATATTTCTTGCGAAAACCTACTTTTAATGCCATTTTCATAAGACTGTCGGGTAATAAACAGTGGAAGAAATACTAACTCATAAAATTTTTAATTAGATTAAGTCAAATCTGTAGTCTTAAGCATTAGAGGACGTGGACATGGTATGCGCGACCGTGGTAGAGGCTAGGGTGTTGGGGATGAACCTTCGAAATCAGGGCATGGGTCGAAAAGTGAAGTGCCGGCATCACCAATTGTGGAAGCAAGATTTCAGGACCAAACTGGTGGAGACGATGTTGTGTCTCAATTTATGTTGCGTGCTCTAAAACGGGTTCTTGGAAGCAGGTACGGGATCAGTAGCTCGAAAATCTATTTTTGAGCAACTCCAAGCTAATGGGGCTGAGATATTTAGGGGTATTTCTGGTGTGGCTCCTAACGTAGCTGAGTATTGGCAGTAGGCGGTCGAGCAGATTATGGACGATATTGATTGTACCGCGAAAGAGAAGTTGAAAGGGGTAGTGTCTCTCCTTCGAGATGAGGCATACCAATGGTGGCTCACGGTAAGGGATGATACAGCAGCTGATCGCATTACCTGGGACTTCTTTAAGGCAGCGCTCCAGGGAAAGTACATTGGGGCGACCTATGTGGACGCTCAGAGGAAGGCATTTCTAAACTTGGTCTAGGGAAATAAGTCAGTGGTTGAGTATGAGGCAGAATTCTTGGGTTTAAACCGTTATGCCCAAGGTATCGTTGCAACAAATCACGAGTGTTGTGTCCAATTTGAGGATGGTCTGAGGGACGAGTTGCGAGTATTGATAGCTTTACAGCGGGAGAGAGAATTTTTTATTCTGGTTGAGAAGACGATAGTCGAAGAGGTGAAGCGGTATGAAAGCCAGAATCAGGATATGGACAGGGGTAAGAATAAAAGAAATTTTGGGTCGTCAGGATCCACTAGGAGTTTTCAAAAGAGACCTAGGTTTGATGGGCCGCGTCATGTTGCGAAGCCTGTTACCGTTGGTCAGTCTCAACCATGTGCTATATGTGGAAATTTTCATTCAGGGGAGTGTTGGACAAGAAGTAAAGGATGTTACAGGTATGGATCTGTAGATCATCTGGTCAGAGACTATCTATAAGAGCCAAACAGAGTGCGGCCAGTTGGTCAGGGTTATGCTCAGGCCGGAAGAGGTGGTCAGCAGCGGTTGAGAGGTCGTGGTCCGGTCAGAAGAGGAAATGATTTTAGTCGAGGGGAGGAGCACCGGGCAGAGGTACTAGGAATACAGATGTGAGGTAGCCTGGGTTGGTTTATGCAGCTAGACACTGAGAAGAGGGCGATGCATCGACGCCATAATTGGTATGTTCCTTATTTTTGGTTTGCCCTTTACAGCACTGATAGATATTGGATCTACACATTCGTATGTTGCTAGTGCTGTATCTAGAACTTTGAACATAGGATCTGAGGTTGCTTCTAAAGAGATGACTGTGATTAGCCCTTTAGGACAATCTGTAGTGGTAAATAGACTTTTTAGGAGTATGCCTTTAGAAGTTCAAGGGATAGTTTTTTTGGTTGACTTGATGGAACTGTCGTTTGGCGAGTTCGATTTGATTTTAGGTATGGACTGGCTAGTTAAGTACCGAGCAAATTTAGATTGTGCTGCTAAGCGCATGGTGTTGAAGACTCCTAGGATAAATAGGTGCTAGTGATAGGCGAAAGGAGGAATTACTTGTCCAATGTAGTGTCTGCTCTAAAGGCCGAAAGGATGGTGCGAAAAGGGTGTAAAGCGTTCTTAGCTTTCATCAGTGTTTTGGAAGCCAAGGAGTTGTCTGTAAAAGATGTTAGAATGGTGAAAGAGTTCTTAGATGTTTTTCTAGAAGAGCTTTCGGGGTTACCTCCAGATTTTGAGGTGGAGTTTGGTATTGATCTTCTTCCGAGAACAGCTCTGCTGTCCATTGCTCCATATAGAATGGTGCCGAAGGAGTTGGTGGAACTTAAAGCCCAGATTCAGGAGTTATTGGACCGTGGTTTTATCCGACCAAGTGTGTCATCGTGGGGAGCTCCAGTGTTATTTGTCAAGAAAAAAGGATGGGTCGATGCGGATGTGCATTGACTATAGGCAGCTGAACAAGTTGACAATTAATAACAAGTACCCGTTGCCAAGGATTTACGATCTGTTCGATCAGCTGCGAGGTGCTTCAATTTTCTCAATGATAGACTTGATGTCAAGTTATCATTAGTTTAAGGTCAAGTAGGTAGATATTCATAAGACAACTTTTCGAACTTGTTATGGTCACTACGAGTTCTTAGTGATACCGTTTGGGTTGACGAATGCACCAGCTGCGTTTATGGATATGATGAACCGGGTATTACAACCCTACCTGGATCAGTTTTTTATAGTGTTTATAGATGATATCTTGGTATATTCAAGGACGGAAGAGGAGCATGATTCGCATCTTCGAATTATTCTGCAGATTTTGAGAGAAAAATAACTGTATGCCAAATTCAGCATGTGTGAATTTTGGTTGAGGGAAGTTACTTTTCTAGGGCATGTTGTGTCTGTTGAGGGGATTAGGGTTGATCCTCGAAAGATTAAAGCTGTTTTGGATTGGAAACCACCGAAGTTAGTGGCAGAAATTTAAAGTTTTCTGGGATTAGCTAGGTACTACTGAAGGTTCATTGAGGGATTCTCGTTGATAGCTGCACTTTTAACCACGTTGTTACGGAAAGGGGTACCATTTGTTTGGGCTGATAAGCAGCAGGAAAGTTTTGAGAAGTTGAAGAGAATTTTGACCGAGGCACCAGTGTTGATTTAGCCTGAGGCTGGAAAAGAGTTCGTCGTTTACTGTAATGCATCTCACACAGGGTTAGGATGTGTTGATGCAAGAGAGAAAAGTGGTAGCATATGCGTCTCGACAATTGAGACCACATGAAGTGAACTATCCCACTCATAATTTAGAGTTGGCTGCGGTAGTGTTTGCTCTGAAGATTTGGAGACACTACTTGTATGGAGAGAAGTCGATTATCTACACTGATCACAAGAGCCAAAAATATCTCCTTAGCCAGAAGGAGTTGAATTTAAGGTAGCAGAGGTGGATTGAATTGTTAAAAGACTACGATTGGTCGATTGAGTATCACCCAGGTAAAGCTAACGTAGTGGCGAATGCGTTGAGTCGTAAGGTGATATCTGACTTGAGGGCAATGTTTGCTCATATCAGTTTGTATGATGATGGAAGTTTGTTAGCTGAACTTCAAGTGAAGCCTTCATGGGTAAGTCAGATCAAAGAAAATCAATTGTCAGATGAATCGTTGAGTTCTAGATTTCAGCAAGTGGAAGGTGGTGAGATAGAAGATTTTAGTTTGAACAGTGATGGGGTATTGTGCTTTCATGGAAAGGCTTGTATGCTGAAAGATTTTGAGTTAAGACAGAGGATTCTGCAGAAAGCGCACAGTAGTCCATACGCAATGCATCGCAGTGGGAGTAAAATGTATTGAGATTTGCATGAATAGTTTTGGTGGTCAGGTCTGAAGCAAGAAGTTATCGAGTATGTAAGTAAGTGCTTGACGTGTCAGTAGGTGAAGGCAAAACATCAGTTGCCTTCGGGGTTGCTACAACCAGTGAAGATTCCACTTTGGAAGTGGGAGAGGATAACTATGGACTTTGTTAGTGGGCTACCCCTTATGCCTACTAAGAAAGATTTGGTGTGGGTGATTGTCGATCGGTTGACGAAGTCTGCTCACTTCATACCCGTTCGTTTTGACTACTCATTGCAAAAGTTAGCTAAGTTGTACATAGTAGAGATTGTTAGGTTACATGGGGTACCAGTGTCGATCATATCAGACAGAGACCCCAGGCTTACATCGCGATTCTGGAAGGCATTACATCAAGCGTTAGGTACAAGACTAGATTTCAACACGGCGTTCCATCCACAGTCTGATGGTCATTCAGGGAGGGTAACTCAGATTCTAGAAGACATGTTGAGAGGCTGTGTTATTGACTTTAGGGGTAGTTGGAAGGATTTCCTACCGTTGGCAGAGTTTGCATACAATAATAGTTATCAATCCAGCATTAAGATGGCACCCTATGAAGCGTTGTATGGTTGTAAGTGTCATACCCCTACCTGTTAGACAGAGTTGGGTGAGCGACAATTGTTGGATTCGAATTTGGTTTCGAAAATAGAGGAAATGGTTAAGTTGATTCATGGTCAGTTGAAGGAAGCTTCCGACAGATAGAAATCGTATGTGGATCTGAAGCGTAGGGAAATAGAATTTTCAATGGGTGATCGAGTTTTTCTGAAAGTCTCACCTTGGAAAAAGGTCTTAAGATTTGAACGGAAGGGCAAATTGAGTCCCAGGTTTATCGGGCCTTATCGAGTGTTGAAACGTGTGGGATAAGTGGCATATTAGCTTGAGTTACCTCTAGAATTGAGGTAGATACATGATGTATTTCATGTTTCAATGTTAAGGCACTATCGTTCGGATTCATCTCACATAGTGCCGGTGGAAGAAATTGAAGTAAGACCTGAATTATCTTTCGAAGAAGAACCAGTTTAGATCCTAGATCGAGATGTTAAAGTATTGAAAGGAAGATAGTTCCGTTGGTTAAAGTTTTGTGGCGGAATCACAGTTCAAAGGAAGCCACGTGGGAGTTAGAGGATGTGATGCGACAGCAATACCCTCACCTCTTTTGATCAGGTAAATTTTGAGGTCAAAATTTCTTTAAGGGGGTAGAACTGTAACATCCTAGAATTTGGGGTTCTGCATTTTATGCTATTCTTTGTGTCTGGCTTGTTTGACATGTTTTTGGTGTGCTTGGGGGTCTTGGTGAGGCTCGGGTCAAGCTAGAGCCTTGGTAAAATTTTTCTTTTTTAGGCACTTTAGGGGAGAGAGCTAGTAGGAGCAGGCCTTAAGTCTATTTGTGTGTAGTTGTTGACACAAAGAAGCTTGTGTCCAGGTGGAGGTGGCGTTACTTGTGGGAGCTAAAGGGGAGGAGTTCCAATCCCATAAGCCTCATTATGAAGCTTTGTTTTTGGCACTAGGATGGAGAGAAGATGGATTTGGTAGGGACTCTTCAAGGATGATGGTTGAATGGGTCAATGGATTCAAATGGATGTATAAGAATGCTTGAAGGAATTTGAATTGGTCAAACCAATTTGAATGGGTGTAGGGGAGTGAAAATATGAGCAAAATAAAGGATTTGGTGTTGGTTGAGGTGTTGGCCGAATGTAGGAAGATTGAAGGGGGAAATTCAGTTTAGTGCTAGGATATGTGAGTGTGCCGAAATCCCATAGGTCTTAGGCAATTATTTCATTTCATTTTAGCATATTCGGTCATTAAGGGGGTGAGTGCTGATTATTGCAAGTCTCCTTGAGTTCTCTTTTTTCACTCATTCGGTTTCCCTAATTCTCTGTACTGAAACTATCCGTTTTTCTATTCATCTCTTTTGCTCATTTGACAGTAGCCAAAAGTGGTGTGACCATTCGGGCATCTCTTCTTCTTCTCTTTTTCTTTCTACTTCCTTTGTTTCTTTAGCCGAACCCTTTTTCATCTCTTAGCCGAATATTTGGTTTCCTTTTATTCATCTCTTCCACCTTTTCTTTCCTTCTTTTCAAAAGCCAAAACCTCCCCTAATCTCATCTTTTCTTTAGCGAAACTTGGGGTATCTTCTATCATTGCTACCAGAGCTGAATTTCGTTAGTCTCTATTCGGTTTTTCTCTGTTCAAGGTAAGGTTCTTTCTTTTATTTTTCTTATGGACATTCTTTTCATTCCTTTTTGTTCCAAGATAAAGCCGAATCCCTCCTAGTATCAACTAAATCTATTTCTTCCATCCTATGCTTATTTAGCCAAACCTCAAGAAACAAAAGTGCTAGTTGGTTGTTGAAGGTTCCTTTTCGATCGGATTTTGTTTGTGTAAGGTAAAGGAAAATTCTGTAGTTTTTCTATTTATGTTTCGATTCTATGTGTGGTCATAGCCGAAGTGGCTATTGTTGTTTCTTAGTGAAGTTTGTGTCTAACCTCTTTTGTTCCTCTCTCAACATGGCGTGGTCGCTCTGGATTGATGTGGATAATCAAATCTCTTCAGCTGACTATAGGGTTCTCTTTTAGATCATAGCTAAACCTAGTGTGGTGCAACTTCTTAATAACCAAGGTAAGGGATCATCTTTTCGAATTCCTTGGCTATTACATTCCTTTGCGTTTTGGTTGCCTTAATCAAAATTTCTTTATTAGACAATTGATGTTTCTCTCTGACCTCTGATCAAGTCTATTCATGGATGCAAGTGCCAGTCAATCAAAGGAAGGGAATGGACCCGTAATCTCTGCTCTTAAATTTAAAAGACGTGCGGTGTCGGCGATTCGAGATTTTTCGCTGGGGTGTGGTAGAGAGCCGATGTCTGCCTAGGATAGGCAAATTATGGTAATTTCTTCTAGTGAGAGTGACGATGTAGAGAGTCTAGTTTTACGCGTAATCAGGTGTGTAATGCTCACACTTTCTCTTTATTGTTTTGTGTAAATAACTCTGATGGCTGAAAGTTGAAACGACTGTGCAATCGGTCGAGATACCCTTGTGGGTTAGGTTGAGGACACCAGGTATGTACCGTCGTAATTGCTTTGCATATAATATGATTATGTATGACATGATTAGCTGCTGTACAAGGATAATATGTTTGCATCGGGTTTTGGGATGTGAATGAAAGGGGAAGTGTGATTTAGTGACTATTGTCATAGTGGTCTAGCACCACGGTGGTTTGGAACCACGTATACATATGTTTATTAGTGACTTGTCTCGTTAGTGCAGGACCACGATGGGTTATTACGTATACTTATCAGAGATTATCACAGTGGTCTGGGACCATAGTGGGTTGGCACCATGTTTATATATTCTGTGACTCTGTCACAAGTGGTCTGGGACCACAGTGGCTTGATGCCATGGGTGTTTGGTTGATTCAGGTGACCTAGAGCATGGAAAACTAGGTTGGGCTGGGGCTGCATTGCATACATTTTAATATGCTATGTTATGTGGGCTGAGGCCTAATCTGCATCTCTGGGCTTAAGGCCGATTGCGTTATAAGGGGAATTACACACTGAGTCTCGATGACTCACCCCTCTGCTTAATTTTGCAGGTAAGCACTAGATTGCTGATTTGGAGCCGAGGCAGACATGAGGTGGCCATGCAATATTTTTCTCATAAACTCGTTTCTTTTATTTTAAACTTATTTTAATTTGGGGTTTTATTATGTAATAAGGCAGCTATAATTTTAATTTGGATTTTGATTTAATGCTGCTATTATATATTTTATAAACTGTCAAATATGGTGTTTTTCCTAAAGTTAAAAACATAAACAAATAGTTTTCAATGTGTTAACAAAAGATGGCTTGCGAATAACTAATTAATTCGGAGATTTTATTAAAACCGCAACATTGTTTTCAACTGTCATGCTTATGACATTGCTCAAAAATACTTTCGAAGCTCTTGAACGACTTTCTAAATTATTTTCAGGATAGAAACACTATTTAAAATGTTTGCCCAAATCACGATGTTTAGTTAAAATTTTCAAATTTTCTTTCCCGTAACATACCAGACTTGGTCGTAACGTACTGACCGGGTTTGGGGTGCTACATATTTGTATCTGTCCAAGGTGTGTTCATAGTTAGTTTAGCTCATTTGAGCATTATTGTGTGTTTTGGACGATTAACCGCGTATCTGTATCTGCTTATATCGTTCACCGGGCTGAATTTTTAATAGATAAATGACCTAATGATGATATGTAACTATTACATTATTATAGTTTCTTGTGAAAGACTTGTACATGTGTTCATGATTTTCGATTTATTAAGCTATATTAAAGCTTACTTGTATTGTTTTCCTATTTCCTTGTAGATTTTGTTTTGTGGAACCGCGCAATCAAATCAAATTAAAGATCACACTATCCAGCTTTATTTTTTGGTAGACTTGAAACTATTATAATTGGTTTTGTGGCATGTAATAAAAGTGTTTGAAATATTAACAGAGGTGTTTATAGAAGCAAATATGTTTCATGTTAGTTTAAGTTATATATATGAATTAATGAGTTGTGAATGGTATGAGAAAGTATGATATCGAATGTGCATATATGTGATTTGTAGTAGAAACATAATTTAGTGATGGCTAGGTTGAATGTTGTGGTAATATGGATTGAGTGTGAGTTTGAATGCCATGAAATGTTACCTGTGTTTATTATCTTGATAATAAATGGTTTAACGGATGTGATTTAATTTATGTACATTTTTTGGGTGTAAGGAATTATATCAAATTGTTACCTTACAAAATATTGATTGTTATGTTTAAACTTGGCTTGATAATGACGTTGTTTGATAGAAGAAAAATGATGTTGTTCAGTATTCAGTATGTCATTATTTAGGCAAGAGTTAAATTTCATAGGAAATAGACTTAAATTTTGAGTATGAGTAGTAAACTTGTTATGTGTTTACATGTGATCATGTAATCTTTGAAATGCAATTTGATTGGATAATTGAATTATGGTGTCAATGAGGGCACATTGGTTAGACACTTAGGATGGATGTTTTGAACTAGTTTAATTGTGTTTTGCGTAGGTTTAATTGATGGAAATCGGGTTGCTTGATGTCCAATTAAGCATGTTTTGGTAAACTTGAAAATGAAGGTACAATTAGGAGCACACGGCTTGAGAAATGAGCTATCTATAACAACCAAGATTAGACCCTAGTTGGAACAGTGGTTCGAGACCACAAATTCGAGGTCGTAAAAATATTTTAATGATATTTTCTGAGTGAATGATATGTGACATAGCCTGTGTGAAAATTCTGTGTGATGATTTGATCTTTTTATTGTTGAATTAAGAGAAAGGACTTAATTGCATAGAGAGTAAAATGTTGTGTGCTGATTTATGAGTACTTAAATGTAGTTGGCTTCTTAAGGAGGAGGCCTTATGTTGCTAATGAACCATTTTTAAGTTAGTGGAGTGTTATATGACAAATTAGTCTTCAAAAGTATTTGTTTTATATGCTTTATAAAGGGAAAATTGGGATTTGATTAATAAGTTATTATTAATGAAAAACAAAACAATTTGATGGCCATTTTTATTTCATCTTTCTTCCACCAAAACTATAGAAAATAAATAGCCATTGAAGCTTTGAGGTTTTTGGTACTTACTTGGCTTAATTCAAGGTATGTTTTGGTTAGTTTTTGATAATTTCTACGTTTTTGTGATAGTTGCTTTGTGCTTTACAAAACCCATGCTCAAATTCCATGTATTGATGATGTTGTTGTGATGAGTCATTGATGAATGTTGAGCTATGTGCTAGTTGATTTTGAAATATGAAAACTTGGTGTTGGATTATCATAGTTTGTATTGAGATTTTTGATGAAATTGAGTATTTTGGGCTTAATTGTGAAAAGTGTAAATTGAAGGACTAAAATGTGAAATAAATGAAATGTGTGGACTCCTATGAGACTAAGGAGAATTCGGCCTAAGCATAGTGTAATGAAATTTTGAGTATTTGATGATTTTGTGAGATAGGAACTAAAGTGTCGAAATGTGAAAATGTGAGGGCTATTACGTAAAATGCCCTAAATATGTGTATTTGGATTAAAATGAATGAATTGATGATTGAATGGATTGAATTTAAATGTGTATAGACCAAGAGAGGAGAGGTTCGGATCGAGATCGAGGCAAAGATAAAGTGCTTGATTAATCGACCGTATCGATAGTTCGACGTCCGAGGTAAGTTCGGATATAATACTAGTTGTAAACTATGTCTATGTGATATAAATTGAATGGATGTATATGTATCTATGAGTTTTGAAAATGCTATGTGCTGAATTGAGATAAACGGGCGCTAAGTGTGTGAATTTGGAAATGAAAAAGAGATGATTAGCACTGTGTGTGCGAAAAGATAGAAGCTTCGGCTTATCGAATTAGCACTATGTGTGCGATACCGATATAAGTTCGATTTAATGTATTGGCACTAAGTGTGCAGTGATGATTATGTTTAAGTTGTAAAATTGGCACTAAGTGTGCGAATAAATCAAAGGATTAGTCAAGGATGAACAAGAGGTAATATTGAACAATTGAGTAGCATAAATGGTAAGTAACTATGTTTTGATCAAGGTACATTTGAACCTATGTGGTTGATGATAGATTCAAGAGTTGAATGAATAGCTAATTGGGTATGTGGTTGAGATTGATAATGTGATTAGATGTGCCTTTATCTATGTGATGGTATTATATTTATACATATTCACGTTCTAGTATTGAGTAATATGTATTATCTTACGAATTTACTAAGCTTTGGAAAGCTTACTGTGTGATTTGTTCTCTGCCTTGCAGTGTCAGTAAAGCTAGTTCGGATCGGGGATCATCAGCTTCGTAATCACACTATCGGCATTCTATTTTGGTACTTTTGGAAAGATGCATATAGCTAGGATATGGCATGTATAGGCTAGTTAATTGAATTATGTTTGAGATTGTAATTAGCCATGAGATGTGGCTAGATATGTGATAGGTTGGTATGAATGAATGTGATATGTGTGATGCATCTTTTGGCATGATTTGTGGATTGATAAATTTTCTATTAAGTGGTAACTTTGAGTTGATAAATCCTAATAGGGGTTAGTGAAATTGGGAATGAATTATGCTTGTGGTAGAATAAGTTTTGGTATTGAATTTGTTATGGTTGGAATGAGAAATGAACATATAGATCGGATAGCCATATTGGTAAGTTATTGGTTGCCTTATGTGCATGATATGTTTTGGTATGTGTTGCTTGTAGGTTTGACCCTAAGTGGGTGGCATGTTGGCCTTGCAAAAATGGCCTAAAATGTCACACGGTTGGGGCACACAGGCGTGCCTCAGACCGTGGGTTAATTGGCAGAATGTGGCTTAAATTGTACATGGTCTTGGCATGGACGTGCCTTAGGTCGTGCGAGAAATGGCAGTATATGACCTTATAGGACACAGCCTTATCACACGGGCGTGCTTGTTAGCCGTGTTGATTTTGACAGTAAGTAACCACGGGGAGATCACACGGGTGTGTCATGTAGCCGTGGGAGAGGCACGGCCTACCCCCAAGGGCGTGTCTCCCCTGTATTTTAGAAAAGTCTCAAATTTTTCATGAAATTTTATATGTGTTTCAGTTTAGTCCCGACTCAGTTTATAAGCATGCTTAGGGTCTTGATGACTCATTTAAGGGACACTATGATTGTTTATGAATGTGTTTGATGATGATTGACTTTGTCTAGTGAATGTGATGTGAAATGATCCTATTGTTCGGTAATGCCTCTAAACCCTATTCTGGCGACCGTCTCGGGTTAGGGGTGTTACACTATCACACGCCTATGTGCCATACATGGCCACCCCACACGGTCATGTGTCATTATTGTTTTATATTCAGGTTTCAAATAGTCTGATACACGGCCTGTGGGTCTCAAGTCAGTATGTAACACGATCTGGCATACGGCCTATGACACGACCGTGTGACCCAACATTGAATGCACACACGATTTGGCACACGACCTGTGACACGGCCTAGTGGCCCTATTTTGAATGCTCACACAGGGGGACACACAAGCTGGGACATGGCTGTGTGCCTATATTTTGAATGTCTACATGATTTGGGCTATGTAACACGGCCGTGTGACCCTTGTTTTCTTTTCAAATTTTTAAGTTTTTTTTCCAATTTTTTTGATTTATTTCAAATTGATCCCAAAATGTTTTCAAACTGTTTTAGCGCCTCGTAAGCTCGATTTAAGGCTTGTAAGTATACGTTTGTCCTAATTTAAATGAATTAGTTAATCTTACTATTTATTTTGCATATTTTTTCTATTTTAAAAATGGATGTTCTTATTTTTTTTGATAACACTCCGTAACCCTAATCTAGCGACGAAGATGGGTTAGGGATATTACAAAAAACACTTACATGTTGACTACAATATGGGTACATTTCCCAACATTCTGTATGAATGCATGGGTGTAGTGTATGCGCCAAAATGAGTCATATTCTATTAAAGTATTTGTAAGTTTGGTATTCGCCAATAGGCGAGCTACATGGAGTCAGTCTATGTGGCGTATTCACCAATGGGCAAATTGTATGTTCCACTAAGTTAGGAAGAGTCCTTCTGTCTGTGTGTTGTATAGATATTTTAATGTTCACTTTGGAACTCACTAAGTTCTATGAACTTACTCCATTTATCTTCCCTTCTTAGGACCACCGAAGAAATAAAAGAACATTCAAGGACTACGCCAGAGGATACATACTATGTGAGGGTTATAGTGATTTTGTAATATGCATGACAAATGAGGGTGACATCAAGGCTTGAAATTTGATGAGCAATATTTTGTAATAAAAAGAAAATGTATCTGTCAAACTGTGCTCTTTCCTTAAATCTTTACAATGAACTTCTCCATTTTAAAATTGTTTGGGATTGTAAGTTTAAATGTTTTATATATTATTACTATAGCAAATACCTATCTATTTTTATAAACTTGAGGTTTCGCCAACTACATTTTCGTAAGGAAAAAACTTTAAGGCTATAACGCATCATTCCTGGATCCTCCTTAAAGGTAGGGAATAGGGTGCTACATTAGATTTATCACTCAACATACAATTTGTTTATTCCATGCGCAGGTATTAGCAGATCTTGAGGACTCGAGAAGTGGTTTATCATCCAAACTACGACACTCGACTAAATAATGTTTGTATAGTTCCTTTATTTTTGATAAATGGCATTTACCTAGGTTTTGAGTTGATTTTTTTTATTATAAATAGTTAATTTTAATGTTTGAAAAGTCATGTTAACTTGAATTACATATATGGTTGGTTTAGTGTGTATGCGATTGGTATAATGGTTGATATGGTTGAAGTGAGGCATATATTCAATTGATTTAGGTTGTGATTAGTTGGTACCATATGGACCTTTTGGAAATAGTGAGTGACTTTGTAACGTTGGACCCTTCTTGTCGTGATGAGAGATAGTTAGTGAGTTGCATCCCGACTTGGAACCCCTGAAGTCGCAACATCAACCCTTTTTACATTTTGGTCCTTATTCGTCATCGAGTTATTAACATAGCTTTAGTAAGTTCGAATAAGACCCAAATATGATTGTATAGTATGTCACACCCCAAAAACTAGGTTAATAGAATTGGGTAAGTAGGATCGAGGTTAGTGAACTGGAACTCGTAAATAGGTAAGATAATTAAATAAAATATTAGAGTAATTAGAATTAATAATTTTAGTTAAGGAAATTAAAATTAGGTGTTCAGGAATTAATTTGATTAAAACAAATTTTTAAAAGCGAGGTTTGATTTGAAAATAATTTTGAAATTGGTTTTAATTGAAAAGCAAGGACCTATTTGGAAAAGAGAAAAATTAAAGGTGGTTAAATGGGCAATGGCCCAATTTTTAAAATTTTGGTGCATGTTTTACAACCTCCATGACTCCTTCCCTCTCATTTTTCATCTTTTGCACAAATTTGCAAAACACCAAATCAAAACTTTTCTCCCGAAATTAGTTCATCCATTTTTATTCCTAAGCTCTCCAAACATAAAATATCTTTTCCATTTTGAATAAAACTCATGTTTTCATCCTTAAAATCGTCAAGAGATATTTACATGTTTTAGCAATAGTCAAATTTTACAAACTTGAGGTGAGGTACTAACTTTTTATGATTAAAATAAGTGAGCTATTATTTCAATTCGAAATTTAAATGATTTAATCAAGATCCTAATAAATCACTTGATTTTAAGTTGATTTTTGGCTTGAAAATGGTAGATATCGTATTTCCTGGCTAAACTTTGGTTTTAAAGTGATTTCTAACTCATTTTGATCTAATTAAAAGGTATTTGATCTTAATTTAACAATTCTTAATGAATTTAAGAAAATTGATCATTTTCCCCTTTTTAAAAGATCACATAAGCTTGATTTTTCTGGAAAAATTAAATCGGTGAATTGGGTAAAATTGATGGTTTGGATAGGTAATTAGATGATATTTAGGATGTATGAAGTTGAAATCTAAGCTTAGAAATGAGATTTGAGTGGTTAAGCACTTATTTCGGCAAAACTAGTTAAATTTTCGGTATAAAGGTTAACAAACCTTGATCAATGATTTTGGAATGATTTAATGGAGTTTGTTGAATTTAGTAATTCCTTTTTGTAATGTGTTTGATGTGTATGTGATAATTCTTGAAAAGAGTGATATTGCAGGCCTCTAAACCTAATTAATTGTCTGTACTTGAGTGGATATATTTGCATTTTTAGGATATTTTTCTAATATTACATCATGAAGCTTGGATTGTGCTTTCAATATTTCTATATGTTACTTTTTTTGGTGGAAGGAAAGGAATTTTGTAACGCCTTGACTTCTTGTTTTTATTTCTGGAAATATTTTACACAACTTTGTTTCTACTTCAATGGTTAAGTGTTCTGGGTGTGTTTGAGAGGTCTTGGATTCAAGTCTCATACTTGCAATTTTTTTTTATTTTGGGATCTAAAGTCTTATCCTTGTTTAGTGGGCTTATATTAAATTGTCCGTAATTTCACATCAGAATGAACCTATTGGTTTGAGTGGTAAGGGAGTTAGTGTGATGGAGGTCTTGTGTTTGAATCCCTGGATTAGCGTGGGTATTTATTTTTGCTCAATCATCAGGCAAAGTTTTGGGGGAATTCGAACTCTGAAGTGGTTGAGATTAGGGTGTTAGTGGGAAGTTAGGGGACATCAAAATTAAATTTTGTTTTTGTTTTTGTTACTTTTCTCAAAATTTCCTTTGTTTTTTACATTAGCTCCTGTTTCCCTACCGTCTTCCTTTCTTTTTCTTTTCTTTAGCTTTGCCTCCTTTTGATTGTTTTCGTACCTTATGTCCTCTTTATTTCGGTATTTGTTGCGCAATTTTGGTAAGTGAATTTATGGCATGCTGTTGCTGGCATTCTCCAATCACGGTTTGGTATTTTATTTTCTTGGTTGTGGCGGAGGGGTAGTAACTAAGGGGCTGATTTTTGTATTCTTGTGGATTAGGAGAACGGGGTGAGCAGTAAAGTTATGTTTGGATAGCCTAAATCGCGCTAGGGACTAGTTGTTTCATCGGTAAGTCACTTGTGTGATTTTGGGTTTATGAGTTGTCTCGTGAATCAGTTGCTAAGTTGGCCATTGGATTATTGTTCTTAGGTTTTGAAGGGCTCGGGGTTGATGTTGCATCTTATTTGAACTAGGTGTGTACTGGAAACACAGAAAATGAGTTTTCGACAAAAGAGAAAAAAACTATTTTGTCAATGCCACATGGGTGTGTGATCACCTGTGTGGTAGGCTGTGTGAGAACATGGCCGTGTGATCGATGAAGGCATGGTCGTACGCAGCAAACGACCGTGTGGTGGCTCATGTGTGGCCGATGGGCTAGGTTGAGTTAGGCGTGTAGGCCACATGGGCATGTGGGCCCACACGGGCATGGGACAAGAGCGTGTGGATTCTTGGGCCAAGCTGTGTGGACTACACGAGCAAGGCCAAATCTGGACGTGTGGACCACACAAGCTTGTGGGCCCATAGGGGCAAGCCACACGGGCATGTGGGTCCAAATTTCTAAAATTTTCCATAAGGTCACATGGGTTGTCCCAATCGGCTGTGGGCCTACTGTAAGGTCAGTAAGAGCTAATTAAACTCTAATTTGTTTGTTGTGGTATTCTGATAGACTTATCTGAGTAGGATACTGAAATGTATGCCTGATTGTATTGCTATATGTATATCTGATTTCTATATATATATGCATGATAAGCATGTAAATCTGTTATATCTGTATCTGATTTCTACATCTAATTGTGGGATGGGTTTTGTATTGACGGAGAAAGTGTTCTGTATGGAAGGTCATCGCCTAATTTTTGGCAGCTTGGCTGCACTATATATGATACGTGTCGTTATGGCACAATGTGGTGTGTAGGGATGGTTGGGTGTTTTTAACCCCACATTGTGTGTTAGGATGGTCGATGATGGTGTGTAGAGGATGGGGGTAGGATTCTGATTATCTGATTCTGTTACTGTATCTGAAATGGGCCAAGCCCGAATCTATATCTGTATCTGTATATGATTCTGTTTGTATTGCATGTCTAACTCTGTTGGGTTACACACTGAGTTTACGTAAACTCACATCTGCTTGTTTGTTCTGTTAGGTGATCCATAGTCTTAGGCAGATCAGTACAGTAAAGACTCAACAGTGACCACTCCTCCGTAAAACTGCTTAAATTTATTAATTTATGGTTTTATTTATGATTTTGGTTATATTCTGAGAGTTTGTAATTTCTGGGACTCTTTGGACGTTATGATTTTTTTAACTGTTGGTTTTTGGGTTGTTTATAAAATGCATGGCTTGATAAACTATTTTATGGAAACGGAAATTTTTGTGCGAATGAAATTTTCCTAAAAACACGATTGCTTTTTCAAAATATCATGATTATTCAGGCTTCCGCTGCAACATGTTTTGGCAAATGAATTAATGAAAATGGTGTTTTTAGTAAAACTAGTGAATCATAATGTGATTGCTTTAATGAGACAACTCCGTTTTAAAAACCCATTTTTTTGTGGCATATTCAGATTCGACCATAACGTCTAGGCCAAGTTTGGGGTGTTACATTTAGTGGTATTCGAACCCGGTTCCAAAATACGGCTGTGAATTTTTTGTTCCAAATTTTTTTTTTAAAAGTATTGGATTTAAAATGATTTGAATAATTGAGAAAGTATATGGTACACCAAGTCTCCGGCGTCGATCTTGTAAGTATTTCTGTACTTAGGCTGAACTATTCTAAAACACTGTAGTTAGCATTTTCTGAAACTATACTGAAATAGTTGGAGATTGAAACTTCTAAAAACACTTCTGAACATCTAATAATTTATGCATAAAACATCTATTAATAAATACTAAATCTATTCCATAAAAAATTTAATGTAGATAAAACTCAAATTAGATAATGAGCGCACGTGGAACACGTGGACGTGGTACTTTTGGCCGTGGAAGGGGTAGTAAGGGGCTCGAGGTGAGTCTTCCTCTATGGGCAGTATGCCAAATCTAGATTCGAGTGAGACACCAGTTTCGCCTGCTATTGAAACTGGGTCTCAAAGCCATTCAGTTGGGGATGCCGCACTGTCTTAGCCTATGCTGAGGATATTGGAGAGGGTCGTTGGACCCCATTCTGGATATGAGGGCCGAGGGTCAGTAACTAAACGACTCCGGTCTAATGGTACTGAGTTTTTTATGAGTGTCATTGGAGTCGCCCTTTATTTGGCCAAGTATTGGTTGGAGGCCACTGAGAGGATTATGAATGGTTTGGACTGTACCCCCGAGCATAAATTGAAGGGTGCAGTCTCTCCACTTCGCGATGAGGTTTATCAGTAGTGGTTGACGGTTGAGGAGGGTACTCAGCCTGATCGATTAAGTTGGGATTTCTTTAGGACCACCTTCTCGAGTAAGTACATGGGAGTGAGCTATGTTGATGCTTGTATGCATGAGTTCATGAACCTCACGCAAGGCAATAGATCTGTGGCCAAGTATGAGGCTGAATTTCTGAGATTGAGCCACTATGCTTGAAGCATGGTGGCATCTGAGTATGAGAGATGTGTTCGGTTTGAGGATGGGTTAATAGACAGTCTGAAGGTACTGATTGCTCCACAGAGGGAGTGAGAGTTTGCTATTCTGGTAGAGAAGGCGAAGATCACTGAGGATGTTAAGTGCTTGGAGTGCCAGAATAGGGACAAAGAGAGAGGCAAGGATAAGAGGGATTCAGAGCCCTCTAGTTCTATCCAGAGGCCTAAGAAAAATGCCAAATTTGATGGGCCAGTTAGAGTGGGGGTTTTTGTTGCTCCTATTGGGATCCAACCGTGTAGTGACTGTGGTAGGCGCCATCCAGGCGAGTGTTGGAGGAGGATTGGGGCTTTTCTGAGGTATGGGTCATTAGAGCACCGTGTCAGAGAGTGTCCAGAGCGGGCAGATAGATGTAAGCATCAGCACCGAGTTCAATATAACCTTAGAGGTTAGTTCACAGCCACCTAGGGGCCGTAGAGCTGCTAAGGGTGGTAATGGTTTGGGCCATGGACAGAGAGCAACGGGTAGAGGTGCTGGACAAACTGAGGCGAGGCAGCCTATACTTTTCTATACTGCTTGACGCCGATAGGACTAAGATGCTCCAGATGTCATCACCGATACATTCTTAATTTCTAATATACCATATATTGCTTTGACAGACATAGGTTCTAGTCACTCCTCTATAGCTAGCATTGTATCTAAAAACTTGTGGTTTCTATGGAGAGCAATTTTAGTGAGGCTACTGTACTGAATCCATTTGAGTAGTCTATTTGAGTTAGTAAACTCTATAGGGATGTTCTGTTAGAGGTACAAGGCATTATTTTTCTGACGAATCTGATGGAGCTTCCGTTTGGGGAGTTTGATTTAATTCTAGGCATGGATTGGTTGGTCAAGCATCGAGTTAGTTTAGACTGCGCGACTAAGAGGGTCGTTCTGAGGAATGAGGATGATAATGAGGTGGTTTTAATCTGTGAGTGTAGAGATTATTTGTCTAATGTAATCTCTGCTCTTGTGGCTAAGAAACTAGTTCAGAAAGGGTGTGAGACGTATTTGGCTTATGTTACTATTTCTGTTTCTAGGGACTCTTCTGTCAAGGATATCAAAATGGTAAGGATTTTTGGATGTCTTCCCTGAGGAGTTATTGGGTTTACCTCCGAATCGAGAGGTTGAGTTTGGGATTGAGCTTCTTTTGGGTATAGCTCCAGTGTCTATTGCTCCCTACGGTATGGCACCAAAAGAGCTTACAAAACTTAAGGCTCAACTTCATGAACTTCTGGACCATGGTTTCATCTGCCCTAGTGTGTCTCCGTGGGGGGTACCGATTTTGTTTGTGAAGAAAAAGGAAGGGACCATGAAGATGTGTATTGACTATCAGTAGTTGAATAAGATGATTGTGAAGAATAAGTATATGCTTCTGAGGATTGACAACCTGCTTGACCAGTTTCGAAGGGCTTCAGTGTTTTCTAGGATTGATCTTCAATTTGGGTATCATCAGTTGAGGGTTAAGGATGTGGATATTCATAAGACTGCATTTAGAACTCAATATGAGCATTACGAGTTCCTAGTTATGCCTTTTGGTCTGGCGAATGCTCTTGCTACATTCATGGATTTGATGAACTGAGTGTTTCAGCCGTATCTGGATCAGTTCATCATGGTTTTCATTGAAGATATTTTGGTTTACTCTAAGTCGGAGGATGAGCATGATGAGCATTTTAGAGTTGTGCTTCAGATACTCCGAGAAAAGCAACTCTAAGTTAAGCTGAGCAAGTGCGAATTTTGATTACGAGAGGTAACTTTTCTGGGGAATGTGGTTTCTGCTGAGGGGATCCGTGTTTTTCCATGAAAGATCGAGGCTGTGATTGATTAGAAATAACCTAAGAACGTATTTAAGATTCGTAGTTTTTTAGATCTAGCAGGATATTATCGGCATTTTGTCGAGGGATTTTTTCTGATTGCAACTCCTCTTACTAAGCTTTTGCGTAAGGATGTCCCTTTTGTCTGGACTGATGTACAACAATCGAGCTTTAAGATGCTCAAGTCTGTTCTGACTCAGGCTCCTGTTCTGATACAGCTTGAATTCGATAAGGAGTTAATGGTTTACAGTGATGCTTTGAACATTGGTTTAGGTTGCGTTCTGATGCAGGATGGTAAGGTTATGGCTTATTCATTTCGTAAGCTTAAGACACACGAAGGGAACTATCTTACACACGATCTCGAATTGGCTACAGTAGTTTTCGCGTTGAAAATCTAGAGGCACTATCTGTATGGTGAGAGGTGTATCATCTACACTGATCATAAGAGCCTCAAGTACCCTCTTACTCAGAAGGAGTTGAATCTTAGGTAGCGTCGATGGATTGAGATGCTCAAAGATTATGACTGCACGATAGAGTATCACCCTGGTAGGGCCAATGTGGTGGCTGATGCTCTAAGTTGGAGGGCGATGTCTGATCTGAGGGTGATGTCTGATCTGAGGGCGATGTTTGCTCGCCTTAGTTTGTTTGATGATGGGAGTCTATTCATCGAGTTACAAGTTAAGTCGACTTTGACTCATCAGATTTGAGATAAGCAATTAGGGGATAAGACTCTTGGTTTACGGTTCCATCAGATTGAGAGTGGCAGTACTTCAGATTTTGGGTTGAATGGTGATGGTGTGTTAGGTTTTTGAGGTTAGATCTGTGTGCCGAATGATTTTTATTTGAGGTAATCAATTCTAAGGGAGGTGCATAATAGCCCTTATGCTATGCATCTTGATGGTAATAAGTTGTATCGCGATCTTTATGAATTGTACTAGTTGCCAGGTTTTAAGCGTGAGGTTACCGATTTTGTTGCTCGATGTCTGATGTGTTAGCAGGTTAAGGTTGAGCACCAGTTGCCTTCGGGTTTGTTGCATCCAGTTAAGATTACCTTTTGGAAACAAGAACGAGTGATAATGGGCTTCGTTAATGGGTTGTCCTTGACCCCACTAAGAAGGATTCTATTTGGGTCATCGTGGATCGCTTGACCAAGTTTGCTCACTTCATTCTGGTTCGGACAGACTACTCTCTGCAGAAGTTAGCGAAGCTCTATATCTCTGGGATTGTAAGACTGCATGGGGTTCTTACTTTGATTATTTCGGATAGAGATCCTCGCTTCACTTCTCGGTTCTAGAAGAAACTGCACGAGGCTTTGGGTTCGAGATTGGACTTCATTACTGCATTCCATCCTTAGACCGATGGTCAACCTGAGAGGGTATTTTAGATACTGGAGGATATTCTTCAGAGTTGTGTGATTGATTTCTGAAGTAGTTGGGAGGATTATCTGTCGTTAGCTGAGTTTGCCTACAATAATAGTTTCCATGCCAGCATCCAGATGGCACCTTACAAGGCCCTGTATGGTCGTAAGTGTCGTACTCTGCTATGTTGGACTGAGTTGGGTGAACGACGGGTTTTGGGTTCTGAGTTGGTTTCTGAGACTGAAGATAAGGTTAGACTGATTCGGGATCGTCTGAAGGCAACTTCTGATAGATAAAATTGTATGCAGGTCTGAAGAGACTTGATATTGAGTACTATGTGGTTGACTTCATTTTCCTTATGGTTTCTCCATGGAAGAAAGTTTTGAGATTTAGTCGTAAGGGCAAGCTGAGCCCTAGGTTTATCGGGCCGTATCAGATTCTAAAATGTGTGGGGCCGATTGCATATCAGTTGGAGCTAGATGTTAAGGCGGTATCAGTCTGATCCATTGATCGTGTCAAACAGTTGAGTTTTAAAATTTATAAAAAGAATGATCGAACCTGTAGACTAACTATGACAATGATAGAGGCAAGTGGACCTATCGAACAGTAGTATAGTTTAGGCAAGAATATCTTATCGAACCCAAGGGAACCTAAAAGTACTACTACTCACTTCTTTCTATTATTCAACCTGAAATATGGAGCGATTGATTTATTAATCTAAAACTAATGGTATATTTTAAACTAAATACACAGACGAAAGAACTAAACTTTTGGGAAAAGACTGTGAAAAAAAACTCAATTGATTATGACGATATCCTCAGGAAGAATCCACCTAGACTTCACTTGTTATCTAACTTTTAATTCATATGATTTCTTTACTTAGCTTGATCCGTGAGACTCCCTAACCTATATTAAACCCTCTCTTGAAACGAATAACGTCTAACCTTAGGTTAATTAGTGGAACTCTCGTTCTCTTATAATAACCCCCTAAGGAAGCAGTAGATCGATCAATGGACTCCCATATTAGGTTTCACCCTAATCGGCAAAATCTCGTAACCCTATCTTTAGGCGTTCGATCAACTCCGCTTAATTATGCTAGATCTACTCTTAGGCAGGGTCTATTCCTCTTCCACCTAAACACATCAGATTAAATTAAGCAATATAATTAAGAACAAACTAAGTATTTATCATATAAACCAAAAATCAAATAAAAAAATTCATCATAGGTTTCATCCCCTTCAGGTATCTAAGGGGTTTAGTTCATAACAAAGTAGGAAAACATCTCAAGAGAAAATATAAAACAAAACAAAAGAAATCCCTAAAACCCCTTGAAGGAATTGAAGAGGAGATCTTCCGTCTTGAGTAGAATCCTGGCTCTTTGAGATGGATCAATTGGCTATTTTTGAGTAAATCCCTGAATGAGAAAAGCTTTGGCAGAAATCTCTGCTCAACTTCCCAACCCCTAGAATGACTGCCTTGGCTTGTTTATATAGGCTCTTTGGATGCCTCACTTGACTCCTAAGCATCTACTTCAAGTAGAATTATTATTAAGGTGTTTAAGTAGACCTAGAAGTATGTTTCTTTGGCTTCAAGCATCCAAATCCGAGTGAAATTACTCTCTCTCGTGGCAGGGGCACGGCCAGGGCGCACTTGTGTAAGTCGTCTTCTAGGCAGTGTCTCTATTCTGTTGATTGAGGCACGACCGTGCAAGTCAGGGTCAGGCCGTGCTTCGGGTTTGTCGATTAGGGCACGGCCATGCAAATCGTGCCTGGGTCATGTTAGGCTTTTTGTAGACGAGGAACGACCGTGTAAATCAGGGATAGGCCGTGTTCGAGATGGATGGCAAGGCACAGCCGTGTGACATGAAGCCCAGGCCGTGTCGTCTTCTCATGTTGGCCCAATTTGGTCCGTTTTAAGCCCGTTTCTCATTCTTTTTATTCTCGGGTGCTTCTTGAGTATAAGACATGGAAAGAAAGAATTAAGAGCACCTTTTTTTTTACATAAATTAGGGATAAATCATCCAAAACCATCCTAAATGTGGGATTAAAATATGTTACTTTTACGGTTTATCTTCCATCTCATGTTGTCTCTATTGATGAGATCGAGGTTAGGTCGAATCTGACATTTGAGGAGGAGCCGGTTCAAATTCTAGATCGTGATATTAAAGTTTAGAGGAGGAAATCCATACCATTAGTGAAGGTTCTGTGGCGAAATCATGGCATTGAGGAAGCCACGTGGGAACTTGAGGACTCAATTCGTCAGCAGTATTCTCATTTATTTTGATTAGGTAAATTTAGAGGTCGAAATTTTTTAGGGGCTAGAGTTGTAACGCCCTGGCTTTTTGTTTTTATTTCTGAAAATATTTGACACAACTGTGTATCTACTTTAGTGGTTAAGTGTTCTAGGTGTGTTTGAGAGGTCTTGGGTTCAAGTCTCATACTTGCAAAATTTTGTTATTTTGGTATCTAAAGCCTTATCCTTGTTTGATGGGCTTATGTTAAATTGCTTGTAATTCCACATCAGAATGAGCCTGATAGTTCGAGTAGTAAGGGAGTTAGTGTGATAGAGGTCCTATGTTCGAATCCCTACATTAGCGTGGGTATTTATTTTGCTCTGTCATCAGACAGAGTTTTGGGGGATTAGAACTCTGAAGTGGTTGACATTAGGGTGTTAGTGGGAAGTTAGGGGATATCAAAATTAAATTTTGTTTTTGTTACTTTTCGCAAAATTTCCTCTGTTTTTTACATTAACTCCTATTTCCCTACCGTCTTCCTTTCTTTTTCTTTTCTTCAGCTTTTCCTCCTTTTGATTGTTGTCGTACCTTATATCCTCTTTATTTTGGTATTCGTTGCGCGATTCTGGTAAGTGAATCTATGGCATGTTGTTGCTGGCGTTCTCCAATCACGGATTTGGATTTTATTTTCTTGGTTGTAGTGGAGCGGTGACTAACTAAGGGGCTGATTTTCTGTATTCTTGTGGATTAGAGAGTGCGGTGAGCAGTATAGTTACGTTCGAATAGCCTAAATCACACTAGGGACTGTTCGTTTCATCGGTAAGTCACTTGTGTGATTTTGGGTTTATGTGTTGTCTCGTAAATCGGTTCATAAGTGGCCATTGGATTGCTGTTCTTAGGTTTTGGAGGGCTCAGGGTTGCTGTTGCATCTTATTCGAACCAGGTGTTTACCTGAAACAAAAATATAAGGTTTCGACAAAAGCCAAAAAATTTTTGTCGATGCCACACGAGCATGTGGTCACTTGTGTGGTAGGTTGTGTGCGAGAACACGGTGTGTGGTCGATGAAGGCATGGCCGTGCGCAACACATGACCATGTGTGCCACACGGGATAGGTTGAGTTGGGCACATGGGCCACACAGGCATGTGGGCCTACACAGGCATGACACACGAGCGTGTGGATTCTTGGGCCATTCCGTGTGGCGACATGGGCAAGGCCAAATCTAGGCGTGTGGGCTTACATGAGTAAGCCACACGGGCATATGGGCCCAAATTTCTAAAACTTTCCCTAGGGTCGCACGGGTCGTCCCAATCGACTGTGGGCCTACTGTACGGTCGGTAAGAGCTAATTAAACTCTAATTTGTATGCTATTATATTCTAATATATTGATCTGAATAGGATACTGAATTCATGCCTAACTGTACTACTATATGTATATCGGATTTCTGTATATATATGTAGGATAAGCATGTTAAATCTTTTATATCTGTATTTGATTTCTGCATCTGATTGTGGGGTGGATTTTGTATTGACAAAGGAAGTGTTCTGTACGGTGGTCATCGCCTAATTTATGGCAGCTTGGCTGCACTATATCTGATACGTGTCGTTACAGCACAATATGGTGCGTAGGGGTGGGTAGGTTTTTTTAACCCCACATGGTGTGTTGGGATGGTCAGAGATGGTGTGTAGAGGATATGGGTAGGATTCTAATTATCTGATTCTATTATTGTATCTGAAATGGGCCGAGCCCGACTCTGTATCTATATTTGTATCTGACTCTGTATATGATTCTGTTTGTATTGCATGTCTAACTCTGTTTGGTTACACAATAAGTTTACGTAAACTTACATCTACTTGTCTGTTTTGTCATGTAATCCACATTCTTAGGCGGATCGGTGCAGCAAAGACTCAGCAGTGACCACTCTTCTGTAAAACTGTTTAAATTTATTAATTTATGGTTTTATTTACGATTTTGGTTATATTTTGAGAGTTTGTAATTTCTGGAACTCTCTAGACTTTATGATTTTTTTAACTGTTGGTTTTTGGGTTGTTTATAATCTTCATGCCTTGATAAACTATTTTATGGAAATGATGATTTTTGTGCGAACGAAATTTTCCTAAAAACATGTTTGCATTTTCAAAATATCACGATTATTCAGGCTTCCGCTGCAACATGTTTTGGCAAATGAATTAATTAAAACGCTGTTTTAGTAAAACTAGTGAATCATAATGTCATTGCTTTGACGAGACAACTCCATTTTTAAAACCCATTCTTTGTGACATCTTCGAATTGACCATAACGTCTAGGCCGAGTTTGGGTGTTACAAATTTTTTGTGTTTGTAACAGGAATAGTAAGGAAGAAGAGAAATGAACGAGTGAAGTATTGTTATGGAAAAAGTTTGGGCAGATTGCCAGCATAAATACCATAGAAATTCTAGTAAGATGCTGACATAGCACTCAGTCCTCGTCACTTTTAGCCAGCTGGACATGTATCAGATAAATCCACCTGAAAAATAAAGAGAAAAGGGTGTGTTGAGATAGGGGACCTACCCTATAAAAGAGGAAAGAGAGACGAAAGAAAAAGGAGAATAGGGGAGAAAATTGACATGAGAATTGATGAGTGGTTCTTCTTCTCCAACCAACTCATATGAAAAAAAATCTGGAGAAAAGAATAGAGGGTAGCTGCTAAAGCATAGATTAGAGACACAAGAGGACGAAGTACTCAACCCTGGGTCTTGCATGACATTATAGGACTAGAGTTGGAATCTGATTTGGTGAAAGCTTTCAAAAGTTCTTACTTCAGCGTCTTGATTCATTTCTGTGGATTTTTAACTGTTAACTGATGTTGTTGAATGATACCTTTATTTTGGATGTTAATGTCCAACCCATGAGCTAATCACATCGGGTTGGAATTACTTGGTGAATCTTTATTTTCATTAATGAGTAGGAATTATCGTGATTAGATCTACTATTTCATTCGATTTGAATTATTTTGAATGCATACATGCAATATCTTAACATAGATGGATGTATGGTATGTTCACAAACTTGATTTTATTGTGAAAAGTTTAGACTAGTTGGATTTTGATCAAATGGTACAAGTGAGTACTTGAAAGAATATTCATAGCACTCTAGACATAGAGTTGTGCTTTGTACAGAGTAAGAAAAAAAAATATTGGGTACCATCCTTGAAGCTTGGAGACATATAAAGCCTTAGAAATGGTAGCCTGAAGTCTGACTCTTGAAAGAAGCAGACTGCTATAGCTAGAATTTGAACAGTAGACTGGTAACAACTTTGCCATGGTATTACTATTTTTTTGAGGATGTCATCCAAGTAATTCAACCTTCCCATTTAACATTGTTTTTCCTCTCAACTTTGTCTCGTTACATTGCCATAGCATTTTAAGTTATCTATTTTTAATATTGCATATGTGACTACCCTGTACAAATTTGTTATTCTATTTTCCTTGCCATAACCTGATTCATATAGTTCATATTGATAACTTAACCAAATTAATCCTAACCGATCCTTGTGGAGACAATCTTACTTACTACTTTATTACTTGGTTTGATGTGTACACTTGCACATTCGCATATCATTTCACACGTGACAAGTTTTGGCATCGTTATCGGGGATCGAAAATGTGGTGAACTTTGGTTTGTTATTACTGATTTAATTTTATTAGTTTTAGCTTATTATGTTGTTGTTTTTATTCTTTTTCAAGTCTGTTGTTAGCTTATGAGTAGAGGTATTTTTGAAAACAAAGAGTATTATTTTGATCTTGAAATTAAGAGAACCTTAAGGAGAAGGAGAGAAGAATTGCGAGAGATGGCAAGGATTGGAAATGATCCAGATAGAGAAGATCCATTACGTCTGAATGGTAGGGACGTTGATATTCCTCGTGTGATAGATGATAGAGACAGTCCCATTAGAGAACATGTAGTGCCTATCTTGGATGATTTGAATCCAGGAATTGTCAAGCCACAAATTCAAGCTTAGCATTTTGAGTTGAAACCAGTGATGTTTCAAATGCTACAAACAATAGGATAGTTCAATACATTACCTACTGAAGATCCAGGGCTGCACTTAAGACTCTTTTTGGATGTTTGTGATTCATTCAGGCAACAGGGTGTTCCTGTTGATGCCCTGAGACTCAAGTTATTTCCTTATTCATTGAGAGATTGTGCCAGAGCATGGTTAAATGCTTTACCGTCAAGAAGGGTGGCATCTTGGAATGAACTTTGTCAAAGTTTTTTTTTGTGATACAACCCTCCAAACAATGATGCCAAGTTAAGGAATGATATTACATCTTTTCAGCAATCTAAGGATAAGATGTTGTATGAAGCTTGGGAGCGATTCAAAGAAAATGATTGATGCATGGTTTCCAACATTGGAAAAAGATATAAATGTTTTTGTAACACCCCTAACCTGTAACCATCGCCAGTTTAGGGTTAAGAGCTATTACCAGACAATCGAAACTTTTACAATTATTTCTTAGTTAAATATAACAAATCACTACAAAGTGTCCCATAAGTAGGTCTACGAGACTTTAAACATGCTTTAGTATAGGCCGGACTAAACCGAATACATACGAAAATTCTTGAAAATTTAAAGAATTTTCAAAGTTACAGAGGTCACACGCCCGTGTGGGTAGGCTGTGTGCCTCCCACGGCCTCAGGCACGCCCAAGTGTCTAAGCCGTGTCAAAATAGGGCATACATACTGACTTGTCCCCACGGCCTGAGACACGCCCGCGTGCCTCACCCGTGGTCAACACTGACTTGCACCACACGACCAGTCACACACCCGTGTGTCTTGCCTGTGGTCGAGTCTGACTTGTTTTGCATTGCAATCTCGATGGACACGATCGAGCCACACATCCGTGTGCTCAACCATGTGGGCAATTATAGGCCATTTGCAAGGCTAAAATGCCACCCACACTTTGGGTCATCCCCACAAACACATACAAGCATAGTTCTAAATATAAATGGAAATTAAAAACACACCAAATGTTCATCATATCATCCTATTCAATCTCATTTTTAAGCTTACCAACTTAATTGTCAAATAGCTCAACTAATTCACAAATAAACCAAGCATGATTCATCCACAACTTACTACTTCATCATAACCATCATTCATCAAACACATATACTCATTTTGCATCAATAAGCTGACCATTACCTTGACTATTTCATAACTATAGAATTATAAACATCATATAACTTGACTCTTCATTCATTACACAACCATTTAATTAGCCATATCACATGGCTATACACATATTTAAAACATAACTTAAGGTAACTAGCCTATACATGCCATACTTTAGTATATACATTTCCAAAAGGGTACCAAAATAGGATTGAGTACTGTGATATCGATCCTCGACGATTCCTGAGCACTCAGTAGCTTTAACGATCTATAAAATAGAGTAAACACATACATAGTAAGCTTTCAAAAGCTTAGTAAGCCATATACAAATAAACTTAACATATAATTCACATTATCTTATCAATACATGAAACATTAACATATCTCAATAGCAAATTCACAATTCTTCATTGGCTCATTATTTAGCCATTACTTATCAACCATCATATCTCCATCTATCTCATTTGCTCATATCACATTCATTCACATATGACATATTAACTCATTGCATCTATGCACAAATTTAATCACCTTTCATGCCTATTCAAAGCATATACAACATACATACCTGAAATGGATATACAACTCACATAGTCATTCATTTATCAGACTTGCCCATTAAACCGTTCGGAATCAAATAGGATACTTAGAATGCTCGAAATAGTCGTACAATGCCAACGTCCCAGACGTGGTCTTACATGTAACCAGATATCGATGCCACTATCCCAAATAGGGTCTTACACGAATCAATACAATTTCAATGTCCCAGACATGGTCTTACACGTATATCTCAAATTGATGCGAACGTCCCAGACGTGGTCTTACACGATATCACATAACGGACACCTATGTCATGACATATGTAATCCTATCTATTCCTAGGTTCGTACGGGACTTCTCAGACACTGATTCATTATCGATACATCCTCAGATTTCATGTTCTCATCATTTCATACACATTCACCATCATAATTTCATACGGACATACATATATCAATGTAAATACATTTATTTGTATATTGACTTACCTCGAATTCGGATAAACGTACGAACTCGACTATTTGATCACTTTAGACTTTCCGCGATCTAAATCTGTTTTCTTCTGTTCTTGATCTATACATATTCAAATTTAATCCATTTATTCAATAAATCATTCATTTCAATCCAAAAACAGATATTTAGTGTAATTTACAAATTAGCCCTCATATTTTCATATTTTGACATTTTAGTCCCTATTTCACAAAATCACAAAATACACCAAATTCAATACAACCCATGCTTAGTCGAATTCTCATGTAGTCCATACAAGTCCATACATTTCATTTATTTCAAAATTTAGTCCCTCAAAATATTATTTTCTCAATTTAATCCAAATTACTTAAATTCATCAAAAATTCAAAGACAAACTATGTTAATCTATCACATATCTTTCATATTTCATCCTCAAATATCACAAAGCTTGCAAAATCAACAATGGCACATTTCACATTCATCATCAATTCACAAAATTGAAGCATGGGTTTTGAAGTGTACGAAGCAATGATTACAAAAACGTAGAAATCATCAAAAATCGATCAAAAACATACCTTGAATCCAGTCAAAAGCTAGTCAAAACCTAGCTTATTCTTTTCTTTCTTTTCTTTGATATTTTCAGTCAAGATGGATGAACATTATGGCTATTATTAAGCCTTTTTTATTATAATTAACTTAATAATTTAATTCCAATTTTAACCTTTTAATAACAACATTAAAAATCCACTAACATATGGCGTTAATGTCCTCCCATAATTCAAATGGTCCAATTGAATTATAAGGACCTCACATTTACAATGCCATGACAATATAGCCCTTTAACAAATAGAAAGTCACTTTTACATTTTATGCGATTTAGTCCTTTTCTCAATTTAAGCACTCAGTTGACCAAATTAATTCACAGAAATTTCACACATGCCAATTCACATGTTGTACACTCGAAAATAATATTAAAATATTTTTATGACTCAGATTTATGGTCCCGAAGCCACTATTTTGACTAGGGTCAAAATCAAACTGTTACAGTTTTACAATGGATTAAATGCACATATAGGGATGGTGGTTTATGCATTTGTCAATGGAACTTCGCTAGATAAATCATACAATAGGGTATATGAAATTTTGGAAAGGAGAGCTAACAAATAATGATTATCAATATCCAACTACAAGAGTGGGTATAGGCAGAAGAGCTGCAAGAGCACTGGAGCTTGATGCTATCACATCATTAACAAGTCATGTATCATCCCTAGCTAATATGATTAAAACATTGAAGAGACCAGCTACAGTGCCGGAAATGAAAGCAGTCGAGCTAACATGTGTTTATTGTGGGGAAGATCATGCTTTTGATGAATGCCCATCGAACCCAACGTCAATTTATTACATTGGAAATTTCAATCGGAACATTAATCTATATTCCAATGCGTATAATCCAGGGCGAAAGCAACATCCCAACTTCAACTAGAGCAATCAAGGATTGGGAAATTCCGGTATTGTTGCTCGATAGAATACCATAAGTGCACCACCTAGATATAATCAACCCATGCCACAGAAAAATGTTTAACAAATCTCAACATCATCTTCTTTATCGATGGAAGCTTTGTTGAAGGAATACATGGCCAATAATGATGTTGTAATATAAAGTCAAGTTGCACCATGAAAAGATTTAGAAAATCAAGGAAGATAGATTGCCAGTGCATTAAGTTCAAGACTGCAAGGAGCATTGCTAAGTGAAACTGAAAATTCAAGATCTCAAGGGAAGGAGCATTTCAAGGCCATTACACTTAGAAGTGGTACTTAGCTACCAAGAGTTAATAATGATGCTGTTGTCGAAGAGGACAACTCATAATTCACTCATGGAACAAATTTAGAACTATTCGTTGAGTAGTCTATAACTAAAAGGTCAACAAAACAATGTTGAAGCAGAACCAACTCGTGTTGCCAATGAAAATGCAATAGCAAAGCAATCGTAACAAGTTGAACGAAGGTGACCATTGTAACACCCCAAACCCGGCCTAAAAGTTAGGTTCGTGTCCAGGATGTCATATTAAAGGCATACTTTAAAATAACTTTAAAATTTAACAATTTAAGGCCCAAAAGCCCAAAACCCTTATATCTTGTTAAGTTAAAAAGAAAAACCCAAATTTTAAGAAAACGATCATATGTTGAGTTATTTCGAAAACCATGCTAATTTTAAAAATTTTATAAAATTTATTAAGTGGATAGTTGAAACAATAATAATTAACCCGAAATCTAAAGTCAATTAGGAGTTACATGGCCTTATTACAATCCAATGAAAAAAAGTATTTAAAAACATATTCATTTAAACAAATTAAAACATTTGATCAACTTGTAGTGTGGCTATCTCCGAGTCCTCTCCCACATCGAGCTGTCTATTCAGGATTACCTGAAACAATAAATTAAAGGGTGTGAGTTTCGAAACTCAGTGTGTACAACCCTTGGCAATCAAATCACATACAAATATTCACATTGGGCCTAAGCCTTATAAAAATCGGTGGTCTTGGGCCTTAGCCCACATTGACCTCATATCATAACATATCGTATCATATAAAAACAAGACAATGAAAAACCCATCCCAATAATCCACCCATTACACACACCATTTCCCTTCCAACCATTACACACCTGTGGGGATTCTTAAGTCAACTCACCCATCCTCTACACACCAAAGGTAGCCCAATTGCGGAACTACCAAACGTTGTAGCAAGGCTGCTAATCATATAATGGGCTTAAAGCCACCGGTGGATCCATGGCCATACGACTATGCGATCCTCAAATCTTCCTCCGTACTATAAATCCCACCCATATACATCCTAAGCAGATTATCATATGAATGCATCAAACACATGAGTAACATCCACAAACTCATATTTGTCACATAGAGGTATTTTGGTCATTTCACTACCTAGGGTATCTTCATAATTCTACCCTACAGGGGTATTTTGGTAATTTGGCAAATTAGGGGTATCTTGGTACTTTTGCAAAATAGGGGTATTTGGTACTTTTGCAAAATAAGGGTATTTTGGTAATTTTCTAGACCTAAGGGTATTTTCATAATTTTATAAATATAAGGGTATTTTAGTAATTTTACAAATATAAGGGTATTTTAGTAATTTTACAAATATAAGGGTATTTGGTCCCTCTTAGGTTTTAGTTGTGAACTTTGGCCCAAACAAAAGTCTTCGCGGCTAAAGTGAACAGACACTACGCACCAGGTAAGATTCTAGAGAAGAGGAGGCGGGCCACTAAGACCGCTTAAGTACCAAGCTCTCCCTAGATCCAATACTAGACATGCGTATGCCTGTTGCCACACCCTAACCCAGTGACTTGTTCATAGACATGTTTAATTAGATTAAGTCTTATGAAATTTAAGAGTTGTTCAAACTAGGCCTAAAGTCCATAAACCCTAGCATACTTGTCTACGACCCCACAAAGCCCATCAAACCCAAATTTCTATGGCCAATTAGGCCCAAATCACATCCTTATGGCCTGTTAAGCCCAAAATAATTCTAGATTATGAATTACGCTTAACTGACTCAATTAATACACCAAACCAAATGAACTCATCAAACCTAGCCTTAGGGCCCACCGGGCCCATTTAGCCATTTTCGACTTTTCAGCATTGTTGATAACTTGTGTGTAGTGTTTGTACACACCTGGTAACCTCGCGTGCTGCAAACCTCTTAGTCACAAACCTACAATCGAAATTACTAGCGATTAACCAAAGCTTTAACACATACTTATCAAAACTGAAACCTCACCGTATCCTTATCGTGTGCCTCACGTTCTAGTAGCCCTTCCTTTGCTACTATTAGCGATTATCCTCTAAATCTGCACCTAAATACCTATATCATCAAAACCAAGTGACCCACATTGTTCATAAGTCACCATTATGAGCCACATTAGATTTGGCCATCTACCAAACCATGTCTGAGTCGAGAACACTTACCATCTTGTTAGCAATCCTTACCTACCACACTTGTGATTGTTGAGCCTTACCCTTATTCATATAGGTTAACGACAAGGATTGGGTTAGATAGCCCTTCGGCTTATAACAAAACACGCTAAAAAGTTCAACTAAACACTTACCGAAACCCTCCTTTGATCCTGCGGCCTAGATCGCTACTAAATAAGATTCGGCTTGACTAAAAGTGGGTAGCACTCGATTGTGATGAAGGAGAACTAACCACAAATCGGCACAAGTAAAGCTATATGATAAGAAGGTGTATTCGACTGTCAGGGACAGAAACAGAACACAACTCTAATAGGAATTTTTGGCAAAAAGAATGATAGGTTTCTTTTTTGGTAAATGGAAAAAAATTAGGCTATAGGAGAAACCGTTTGAGAGGGGAGAAAGAAAAACTAAGGAATGCTCAAAGACCCTTTCAAGCATTCGACCCCCTTCTTTCATAGCCTATAGCTGAAACTTAGCCTCCCCTAGAGTCCAATTCAGCACCACTTCATCCACTGCTCATCTCCTAATTTTTCTCGATGATATCTCCCTTATCCTTCTCCTAAATTCTCTCTACTGATCACTTCTCCTTAGAGTCCCTCTACACGCCACTTCTAACCTTCTAGAAGCCTAAAATTAAACTCCAAAATAAAACTTAAGCTAGCACTCGAACCTCAGACTTCCCTGCATGCATATGTCACCACCTCCCTACACCCTAGTGGCGTCACTTAACCACTTCACCATAGGCTTCTTTGTGCCATTTTTCATTTATTTTTTATTTAAAAGCCCACTACTCACAACCCTGATTCCTTAATTAAATAAATTAAGAATCCTCTACCACAAAACTCGAACCCAGAGCTTCTCCAACACACTTAGGCACTCCAAATTCATTAAACCATCAAAGCCCACATGCCAATTGTCATTTTCTTGCTCACTTAAAAATTTTCTAAGATCCAAAGCCCAAAGCCCAATCCGCCCAATACATCTAGGCTAAAATTCGGCGTTACAACTGCCACCTTTTCCTCAGCGATTCCAAAAGTCTAAATAAGATTTTCAGTTCAAAATTTTTTTGGATGTCTTGAAGAAACTTCATATCAACACACCATTGGTGGAAGAATTAGAGAAAATGCTGAATTATGTTAAGTTCATGAAGGATATCTTGTCAAAGAAGTGACGATTAGGGGAATTTGAAACTGTTGCTCTCACTGAAGGGTTCACAACAATGTTGATGAACAAATTGCCTCCAAAGTTTAAGGACATAGGGAGTTTTACTATCCCTTTTTCAATTGAAAATCATTATGTCGGTAAGGCATTATGTGATTTAGGTGCAAGTATAAATTTAATGCCTATGTTTGTTTTCAGAAAGCTAGGAATTAGGAAGGCAAGTGTAACAGTCCAATTTTAGTGAAGTCGGAATAGTGGTTTCGTAACCACAAATTCGAGCCGAAAAGATAAAATATTTTAATATTATGAAATGATTAGTAATGTGATAGGAAGATCACATGAGAATTTTGATAAGAAAATTTTATCAATTAGATGCTTAATTGTAGAAAGAATTAAATTGCGTAAAATGTCAAATTTGAATTCTAGTAGCTATAAAGATTAAATAGCTATGGAATTAAAAATTAAGGTCCTTAAATGGTAATTAGATCATTGGTGAAAATATGTAGATATTTTTGGTGAATCATCCATGGAAAAATTAGAAAAAGGTTAAGGACTAAGTTGGAAATAAAAAAACTTAAAAGATGATAATAAATTAAATAGAATATCATCTTATTTTCATATCATCTTCCCCAAATATTTCCATGGAAACCCTAGGAAAGAAAACAAGCTTTCAAAGCATAAATTGGTAAGTTTATATGTCCCGTTTTTAGTAATTTTTATATTTTTGAGATCGGGAAAGTTTAATTTCTTTATTTAGGGGGTTAATTTGAATAGATATCAAAGTATAGAAAATTTTCCATGGATGAACATGCTGAAATTTAAAAGTTTATTATAGAAAATGAAAATTTGTTGATAGATAAACAACTTTTACAAAGGGAAATTTGGTGGAAACTTAATTTAGGGACAAAATTAAGAAATGGTAAACCCCATGGAAAATTCTGAAATTTTTAGAATATATGTGTTAAAAAAGTTATATTAGAATTTTGATTAGGCTTGGAATAAGGATTAAATTGCATGAATTTCAATTTTTGAGCCTAGGGACGAAATTGGAATTAATCAAAAGTATAGGGGCAAAATGGTACTTTTGCCTAGATTGTAAATTGAGTTCAATAGAATATGATATGGATTGAATTGATGATTAAATTCATTTATATAGATCTAGAAGTACCAAACAAAGACCTAGATTGAGGAAAGGAAAAGATTTCGGATTAGTAGATTTTAGATACGAACAAAAATCAATGTAAGGTCATATAACTTAAACGAGTATAGAAATGGATTGTTTTAAATGTTATATTACATTGTCTATGTTGTATGAAATTTGTATGCATGAAATGTATGGAAATTATAATGGATGGAATGTTATATGATGGAAATTTATTAATAAAGGGTAAAATTCCGAATGAATATTGAATTTTGATGGGTAAATGTGATTTTCCTGATAAAGCTGCATATGTTGCAGAATGGATTTTGTAACATCCTGAATTAGGGCCTTTGCATTTTATGTGTTGTGTGTGAATGCTATGATTGTCATGCTAGTTTAAGGTACTTTAGGGTCTAGGAATGATTTAGGGGTAAGCCGGAGTCTTGGCAAAAATTTGCTTCTTGAGCATTTTTAAGGGAAGCTAGCTTAATTAGGCCTTAAGGGATTCCGTTTGTGTTGGATGACACAAGAGAGTGCCTTGGTAAAGTGGCAAGGATGCATCACTTAAGGGTTGAGGTAGGTGACGCCACAAGGGAGCTAGAGGGAGCACGTTCAAGTCACGTGGTACCCATTTTGAGAGCTCTTTTTGGCTTCAAGGGGAGCAGAGGTGGAGTTCAGCTGGGATGCTTGGAAAGGGGAGAGTTGATTGAGTCAAATGATTCAAAGGAATGGTGGAGAGGGTTTTAAGGAGTTTGAATCATTCAAACTTGTTTGAATGAGTGGAGGAGAGGGAATTAAGGAGAAAAAGAAGGGAGTGAAGAGGTGTGAAGTGTTAGCCAAATTTTTGAAGTGGCTAGTTGTGGTTGAGCATTCAATTTTAGGTATGTGTGGGGGGTGCGCCGAAATTTGAGAGGGGTTAGCTTTGGGTGTTAAACTCTTTTGTGGTGTGTTTCGGCAGTTGGGTGTTTTGTATTTCAGGTAGTGTGGTGCATTTCTTTGGAGTAGCCGAAATTCTCAAGAGTGTTATTCATTCTTCTTCAGTTCAACTAAATCAAATCTTTTCTCTCTTCCTCCCTTTGTATTTTCGGCAATTTGGGTACTTTGCTCTCATTTATTCCAATTTTGTAGCCGAACCTCCCCTATTATTTTACCATCTCTCTTTTTGTTCTTACTTCCATTTGCATCAACAAGAACCGAAACTTCATTCTCTTTTTTCTTCTTTTCATTTCATCTATTTCTTATTTAGCCGAACCTCCATAGCCGAATTCTTTTTGTAATTTTCTTCTTTTATTCCTGCATGAACCGAAACTTATTCTCTCTTTTTTCTTCTTCAGTTGTTCTTTTTCCTTTATGCTTCTAGTGGCCGAGTCTTCCCTGAGTGCTTATCTCTTCTCTTTTGTTTCTTTTGATCAGTAGATTGCCGTCATCTTGTGGCACAACTTGTCAATCGGATTCCTGTTTGATCGCGGTGAGTGTTCCCTCTTGGTTTAAATCTCCTTTTTCTTCTTTCGGGTGCGGAAGTAATCCCATTCTTTAAATTCTTGGCTGATTGTAGGGGGATTTGTCTTCGTGTTTTTTCGGTATCTACATGGTGATTGAAGGGTGTTAAGGTATACACAGTGGTGGTCGATTTGAGTATTCAATCGATGCTTTGATCCAAGTCTTTGAACCTCCGGGATTTGTTGATCTAGGTAAGGGATCGTTGCGTTTGTACATATTCCTATTTGTTTTTGTTCAATGCGTTAATCTGGTCTATTGACCAAGCCCTTTTCATGGACCCAAAAGCTAGCCTAGCAAAGGAAGGGGTTAAACCCATATCCCCGGTCCCAAAGTAAAAGAAGCGAGTAGTGTCAACAGTTTGAGATTGGCCACCGGGCTGTGGGCTGGCTTCTGAGAAGAGTAGTAGACAGATAGCAGTAGTGCCTGTTAGTGATAGCATCGACGTAGAGAGTGTTGTGTTACGCATTATTAGGTGTGTAACTCTTACACACTTTATATGTTAATTTTGTTATTTTCTGTGTATTGCCAAAAGCCGGAGTGATGGTATAGATCACTATGTTACCCTTGTGGGCAAAAACGGGGACTCCAGGTAAGTTCTATTATATGCTGTTATTGATGGAGGCATGTATGAGTGAATTGATTATTTTTGAACATTGATAGCATGATCATACCATATTGTAAAGCATGAACATGAAGATGGGGTATGATGTGAAGAGGGAGGAAATATGAACTCTTTCAGACTGTCACCAGTGGTTAGGTACCACAAGTGAGTTGGCCCCATATATTATTATTCTGTTACTAAGTTTCAGTGGTTTGGAACCACCAGTGGTTAGGTACCATATATATATTATTTTTGTGACTCGTCCTAGTGGTTTGGTACCACAGTGGGTTGGCCCCACATATTATTATTTGTGACTTTTGTCACCAGTGGTTTGGAACCACCAGTGGTTAGGTACCACCAGTGGCTAGGTGCCACAAATGTTGGGTAGATACAGGACATATGGTATGTAACACCCCAAACCCATTCAACACACTACGACCAGATTCGGCATGTCACAGGGTGAAAAACGTTTGAATAGAACACATTGCCGGTTTATTATCGTGAAAAACTACCATTGAAAACATTTTTACTTTCTAAAGTTTTTAAACAGAAGGGAAAGACTCTCTTGAGAAACCCATTCGTCGTCTCTCATTACTAGGAAAAAAAATCGTTAGGTTTTAAGAAAGCATGTCCTCGCTTAAGTGTGAGGTTGAAAACCATTTTCCATTAGATCTCAGAGTAAAAACTAAATTTCAAGAAGAAATTTGAGTTTGGTTCGTTGTCATCACTTGTTTGTTATTAACCGATGGTAAAGTTGAGAAAACCTGGTAAGATGTGTAAATTTAGAAAAAAAACATTAATTTTACAGGTTATTTAGACATTCCATGTTACTTAACTTAAACAATGTATGAGAAAACTTAACAAGATTAAACAACTCAGAAATATTAGTTAGTGGCCTTATTACAAACCCAAATAAAACCAAATTAAAAATAAAGTACCCAAAAGAGTGAACAGACTAAAACCAAACGCAATAAGCATGGCCACCACATGTCCGCCCGGCTCCACATCCGTGATCTACGAGTCATCTGTAAAATGTAAGGGAAGAGGTGAGTCACTGAGACTCAGTGTATAATCCCCCTCCCGATTATAACGACACTCTTGCACAGTTTCATAATCAAGTAAGTATGTCATGCAGCCCAACCTAGCCATCCAAAACTTCATTTTCTACCCCGTGTGGTACCAAACCACTAGTGGTGCCAAACCACTGGTGACCCAACGTCACGATCAAAGTATATACAAATGTGGTACCAAACCATTGGTGGTGCCAAACCACTGGTGACCCAAAGTCACAATTATCCATATATGGGGCCAACCCACTTTGTGGTACCAAACCACTGGTGACAATCCCTTTTAATGTAATATGTGGGGCCAACCCACTGTGGTACTAAGCCACTAGGACGAGTCACTAAAATATCGAATGTGGTGCCAAACCACTGGTGACCCAAGTCACAAGTATCACATGTGGTACCAAACCACTGGTGATCCAAAGTCACAAATATCACATCTTCCCCCTCCTCTCATAATACCCATTGCAGTGCACATGCTTATACATACATTACTTACATGCTTTATCAATTAATAATATACTGCAACATAGCATATACATATTCATCAGTAATCAAATATTGTTAACTATCGGAACGGACTTACCTGGAGTCCTCGCTCATACCCATAAGGGTAGCATATCGATATCCACATTTATTTCAGCTTTTAACAGTGTTCAAGTTAATAACATAGCGATACATTGATTATGGAGTGTGTAAGAGATACACACCTGATAACGCACAAAACTACACTTTCTATGTCGGTACTGTCGTTAATCGACACAATCGCGATTTGTCTACTCTCTTCGCTTTGGATCTTTGGTCCAAAACACGGTGGCCAATCACGAACCGCAGACCTGACCCTCCTCTTGAATTTGGGGTCAGGTCTCGTGTCCACCCTTCTCTGCTTGGTTAGCCATAGGGTCCATAAAACCTTTGGTCACTGAATTAGGTTAACACAGAGAATAACTAAGAATCAAGAATTAACCCGAAAGAGTAGATCCCTTACCAAGATTGATCAATACCCTAGCTTTTAGGCTTAATCACAAGCCAAACAAATCTCAGAGATCAACGGAATACAGCTACAGTCCTTCCTATAATCGACCGAACACAATGCCATAGATCCCAAAAGCCATTCAACATTAACATAAAGCCCGAAAAGAATATAACGTGAGAAGATGATCACCCCTCACCTCAACACTTACCAAAATTGATTAAGAGTAGATGGGTGATGCCGATCTACTACCAGATGTGGGTTGAGATTTGGCTTGGACATACAGAGAGGAGAGATTGCTTTCGGGACCTAGGTAGACTAAGAGAAAATGCAAGAAGAGAAAAGGAGATATGAGCACAGCTATTCGGTTTTGCCAAGAATTAAGAGTGAAAAGAGGATTAGAGAGTTTCGGCCCTTATGACACAATTGAGAGAAAACAAAAGCTTACCTCAACAAGAAAGCAAGGTTCGGCTCCTTCAAATACTGGAAGAAAAATAGGGAAAAGAATGGTAAGGTGATTTGGCTTTAGCAAACAAGAGAAGAAAACTTGTGTATTTCGGCACAAGAAAGGGTTTGAGAGAAGAAAAGTAGTTGGTTGAGAGGAAGGAGTGTTGATTCGGTTTTAAAACCAATAAACTGAAGATAAGGAGTGGAAGTAATTCGGTTTCTGGCTTTTGAAAAATAGGAGAAACAATGAAGATGATGAGTAAAGGATATGGTAATTTCGGTCAAGCACCAAAAGAAGTAATGAGGAAAAAAAAAGAGAAAATGCTTAGAAGAGGTTTCGATTTCAACACAAAGGCAAAAGAAAACAAATAAAAGATTTGAGGGAAAGGAAATGGACACAGAAAGAAAAATGAGTTCTAAACACTCCCCTCACTAACCAAATACACACACATACTAAGCACATTCGGCCACCCCACTGGAGCATCCTCAACCGATTGCTCCCTTAAGACTACTAATGAAATTCAGCACATGCACCTCACCTAGCCCCTAAAACTGAAAGCTCCCCCCTTACACCAAGCCACATTCGGTCAATAACCCCCTAACAAGCCACCAAATCCCTTGATCGTCTACTATATTCACTCTCCTCCCACCATTTGAATCGGTTGAATGATTCAAACTCCACTTTCTCTCATGGCCACCCATTTAAAACAATTTGACTTATTCAACTCCCACACTTTAAGGTCCCAAACCGACTCCATCACCTCCCCATCCCAACGCCAAAATAAACTCCAAAAAGGTAGACTATGCAACTCAAACCTACTCCCTCCAACTCCCCTATGGCGTCACCTCATTAGGCCTTCAGTAGTGCCTCCCTTGCCATTTTTCCAAGGCACTTCTTGTGTCAAAACACTCCAATAACATCTCTTAACAACTAAATCCCTTGGATCCCCCTTTCAAGTACCCAAAACAAAAATTTTTTCCATGGCTCAGGCCTACCCCAAGCTCATGCCAGGACCCCCAAAACACCCTACAGTAGCACAACAATCATACTAACACATGCAAACAAAAAAAAAAAATACAGAGACCCCGATTTAAGGATGTTACATGGTGGATATGCATATTAGGTTAGTTTGGTTGCATGGCCTACATGTATAATATATGAATTTACGTAAGAGACCAAAGTTCATTTGGACGGGGATTTACACACTGAGTCTCGGTGACTCACTCCCTCCGTTAAAATTTTGCAGGCAATCCTTAGACCGTGAATGTTGGCCGAGATGGACTCGAGGTGGCCATGCATAATGTTTTAAGTAGTTTGATCTTTAATCTTTATTTTGGATTAATACTACTTTAATTTGGATTTTTGGTATTGTAATAAGGCCATTTAAACGTTAATTTGGGTTTTCTTTATTTTTATTCACTTCCTTTATTTAAATTTTATTTTTATTTTATTTTGGGATATTAAGGCATGCCTAATAAATTGACGAAATGAATAATTTTCAAAACTTAGGAACTTTGAGGCTTTACTATTTAGCTTAATTTGGATTTTAGTAGCAAAGTAACTAAATTTTCAAACTAAGACTCAAAATTGTTTTCAATTGATCACTCAATATAAAATTCTGTTTCCATAAAATCAAATATTTTTACCCAACTCACGGCGTTAACTCAGTTTTCAAAATTTTCCTTTTCCTGTGACATGTCGGATTCGGTCGTAGTGTTTTGACTGGGTTTGGGGTGTTACAATTGTGGTATCTTAGAAAATGGTTGCAATAAAGTATTTTCGGGAAGCATGGCACCTGAGTCTTCGGCACTGATCCGCGACGGTAGGTCCTCTAACTATCAATTGTATGATGTGGTGGTATTGTTGATATGATTGTATTAAGGTATGATTGCTAGTATTAGAAAATCTTACTGTAGAGATTGAGACCTGTAGGAATGTACATGCTTACGAAAGAAACTACTCTGAATATATACTCATAAGATAGTTCTGTAATAAACAGTGGAAGAAACTAATTCATAAAATTTCTCCTAAGTCAGATTAAACTGAAACGTTAGTCATGAGCACTCGAGGGCGTGGGCATAATGTACGTGGATGTGGTAGGGGTAGGTTTACTGTATCGAAACCAGCAAGGTCTGATCATGGGTCAGGAGATGAGGTACCGCTACCGCTAGCTGTAGAAGTAGAGTTTCAGGGCCAAACGGGTGGAGACGATGCAGTATCTCAGACAATGTTGTGGGTTCTAGAGAGAGTTATCGGGGCAGGCACAGACAGTGGGGCTCAAAAATCTATGTCGGAGCGACTCCGAGCTAATGGAGCGAAAATATTTAGGGGTGTTTCTAATATAGCTCCCCAACAGCTGAATACTGGTTAGAAGCGACTGAGCGTATAATGGATGATCTGGACTGTACTGCAGAGGAGAAATGGAATGGTATAGTATCTCTCCTTCGAGATGAGGCATATCAATGGTGGCTCACAGTTAGGGATGGCTCATCGGCTGACCACATCACCTGGGAGTTATTTAAGTTAGCATTTCAAGGTAAGTACATCTAGTCGAGTTATGTGGACACTTAACGGAAGGCATTCCTTATTTGGTTCAGGGAAGTAAGACAGTGGTTGAGTATGAAGCGGAATTTTTGCGTCTGAGCCGCTATGCTAGGGGTATCATGGCAACAGATCATGAGTGCTGTGTTAGATTTGAGGATGGCCTGAGGGATGAGTTGCGGGTATTAATAGCTCCGCAGCGAGAAAAGGGAGTTTGTTGTTCTGGTTGAGAAGGATAAAATAGCCGAGGAGGTGAAAAGGTCTGAAAAGCAGAACCAGGGATAGGAGTAGGAATAAAAGAATTTTTGGGCCATCAGGGTCTATTGGGGGTTTTCAAAAGAGGTCTAGATTTGGAGGGCCGAGTCAAGCTGCAAAGCCTGCTACTGTTCAGTGGCCACCTCAGTGTACTCGATGCGGGAAATTTCATTTGGGAGAGTGTTGGTTAGGTAATAAGGGATGTTTTGAATGTGGATCTTTGGATCATCGGATAAGGGATTGCCCACGGAGGCCAGTCAGGGTACCGGTAGAGGGTTAAAGACACGCACCATTCAGAAGAGAGGGTCAGCAATAGCAGAGAGGTCGTGGTCCAGCCAGAGAGGAAATAGCTTTAGTCGTGGGCTTAGAGCACCAAGCAGAGGTGCTGAAAATACAGATGCGAGATAGCCTGGTTTGGTCTATGCAACTAGGCGCAGAGAGAAAGCGACGCACTGGACGTCATAACCGGTACGTTCCTTATTTATGGTTTTCCATATACTGCTTTGATTGACATTGGTTCGACGCACTCTTATATTGCTAGTACTATAGCGGGAACTCTGAGCTTAGATTATGAGACTTCTCCAAGGGAGATGACTGTAGTTAGCCCTCTAGGACAAACTATAGTGGTAAACAAACTGTATAGGGAGGTACCTATGGATATTCAATGGGTGGTTTTTTCGGTTGATCTGATGGAACTGCCATTTGGGGAGTTCGATTTGATCTTAGGTATGGATTAGCTAGTGAAGTATCAGGTAAAATTAGACTGTGCAGCCAAGCGAATGATGTTAAGAACGATCGAGGGTAAAGATATGGTGGTGATAGGTGAAAGAAGGAATTACCTATCTAATGTGATATCTGCTTTGAAGGCCGAGAGGCTGGTGAAAAAAGGATGTAAGGCATTTATGGTTCATGTTTGTGCTTTGGGTGTGAAGGAATCAGTAGTGGGGGGTGTTCGAACGGTGAAGGAATATTCTGATGTTTTCTCAGAAGAGCTTCCGAGATTACCTCTGGACCGCGAGGTAGAGTTTGGTATTGATCTTTTACCGAGAATAGCGCCAGTATCTATTGCCCCATATAGGATGGCGCTAAAGGAGTTAGTGGAGATGAAAATGTAGATTCAAGAATTGTTGGACAGGGGTTTTATCCGACCGAGTGTATCGCCTTGGGGAGCACCGATACTATTCATTAAAAAGAAGGACAGATCAATGCGTATGTGCATTGATTACCGTCAGTTGAATAAGTTAACGATCAAGAATAAGTACCCATTATCGCGAATAGACAACTTGTTCAATCAACTTAAGGGAGCATCATTCTTCTCAAAGATAGATTTGAGATCGGGCTATCACCAGCTTAATGTCAATGAGGCGGATATTCATAAGATGGTGTTTCGTACTCACCATGGGTATTACGAATTCTTGGTGATGTTGTTTGGGTTGACCAATGCACCAGTAGCGCTTATGGACATGATGAATCGGGTTTTCAACCCTACCTGGATCAATTCATCGTAGTGTTTATAGATGATATCTTGGTTTATTCAAAGTCTGAGGAGGAGCATGATCACATCTACGGGTGGTTTTGTAGGTTTTGAGGGAGAAGCAGTTGTTTGCTAAGTTCAGTAAATGTGAGTTCTGGTTAAGGGAAGTTACCTTTTTGGGTTATGGGGTGTCTGCTGAAGGGATCAAAGTGGACCCTCAGAAAATTGAAGCTGTATTAAATTGGAAACCACCTAAATCTATGGCGGAGATTCGGAGTTTCTTGGGGTTAGCTGGGTATTATAGAAGGTTTGTGGAAGGGTTCTCTTTGATTGCAGCACCATTAACCAAGTTGTTAAGGAAAGGGGTTCCGTTTATGTGGTCTGGCAAGCAACAGGAAAGTTTTGAGAAGTTAAAGAGGATTTTGATAGAGGTGCCAATTTTAATTCAGCCAAAGGTGGGAAAAGAGTTTACTATCTAATGTGATGCGTCGCACACGGGGTTAGGATGTGTGCTAATGCAAAGGGGAAAGTGGTAGCGTATGCTTCTTGGCAATTGAGACCTCACGATGTAAATTATCCGACACATGACCTTGAGCTAGCTGCAGTGGTTTTCACCCTGAAGATCTAGAGACATTACTTATATTGGGAGAAGTCCATCATTTATACGGATCATAAGAGCTTGAAGTATCTCCTTACTCAGAAGGAGTTGAATTTAAGACAGCGGAGGTGGATCGAGTTGTTGAAGGATTACGACTGCTCGATTGAGTACCACCCGGGTAAAGCTAACATTGTGGCAGACACACTAAGTCGTAAGGTAATATCTGACCTAAGAGCAATGTTTTCCCACCTTAGCTTATTTGACGACTGAAGTTTAGTAGCGAAATTACAAGTGAAGCCGACATGGGTAAGTTAGGTTAAGGAGAAACAGTTAGTAGATGATGTTTTGAGTGCTCAACTTCTACAAGTACAAGAGGGTGGAATAGAGGATTTCAGCTTGAACAGCGATGGAGTGTTATGTTTCCATGGTAAGGTTTGCATGTCGAGAGATGTGGGTTTGAGGCAAAAGATTCTTCAAGAAGCACATAGCAGCCCATACGCTATGCATCCTTGAGGTAGTAAGATGTACCGGGATTTGCGGGAACAGTTTTGGTGGCCGGGTCTAAAGAGAGAAGTAACCAAATTTGTGAGTAAGTGTTTGACGTGCCAGCAGGTAAAAGCAGAATATCAGTTAACTTCGAGATTGTTGCAACCGGTCAAGATTTCATAGTGGAAATGGGAGAGGATCACGATGGATTTTGTTAGTGGGCTACCCCTTACGCCTACTAAGAAGGATTCGGTTTGGGTAGTCATAGATCATTTGACGAAGTCTACCCATTTCATACCGATACGGGTTGACTATTCTTTACAAAGATTGGCTAAGTTGTATATAGTAGAGATTGTAAGGTTGCATGGGGTCCCAGTGTCGATCATTTCGGATAGAGACCCTAATTTACATCGAGATTTTAGAGGGCGTTGCACCAAGCATTGGGTACAAAGTTAGATTTCAGTACAGCGTTTCATCCACAGTCTAATGGGCAGTCGGAGAGGGTAATTCAGGTCTTAGAGGATATGTTGAGGGGCTGTGTCTTAGACTTCAGAGGTAGTTGGGAAGAATTTCTATCGTTGGCAAAATTCGCGTATAACAATAGCTACTAGTTGAGTATTCAGATGGCACCGTATGAAGCGTTGTATGGATAGAAGTGTCGTACACCTACGTGTTGGACATAGTTGGGTGAGCGTCAGTTGTTGGGTCTAGAATTGGTTTCTAAAATGGAAGACAAGGTTAAGTTAATTCAGACTCGATTGAAGGAAGCTTCGGATAGGCAGAAGTCCTATGCTGATCTAAAGCGTAAAGACATAGAGTTTGCAGTGCATGACAAGGTTTTTTTAAAGGTGTCACCGTGGAAGAATGTGTTAAGGTTTGGACGGTAGGGTAAGTTGAGCCCTAGATTTATCGGGCCTTATCGGGTGTTGAAACGTGTGGGACCAGTAGCCTATCAGCTCGAGCTACCTTCAGAGTTAAGTCAGATCCATGATGTGTTTCACGTCTCGATGCTTAGACGCTATCGTTTAGATCCGTCTCATGTTGTATCAGTAGAAGAAATTGAAGTAAATCCAGACTTATCTTTTGAGGAGGAACCAGTGCAGATCTTGGGTCGGGATGTCAAAGTATTGCGAAGGAAATTAGTTCCTTTGGTGAAGGTGTTGTGGCAGAACCATAGATCGGAAGAAGCTACGTGGGAGCCAGAGGATGTTATACGGAAACAATACCCTCAACTCTTTTGATCAGGTAATTTTGAGGTGAAATTATTTTAAAGGGGTAGAATTGTAACATCCTGAATTAGGGCCTTTGCATTTTATGTGTTGTGTGTGAATGCTATGATTGTCATGCTAGTTTAGGGTACTTTAGGGTTCAGGAATAATTTAGGGGTAAGCCAGAGTCTTGGCAAAAATTTGCTTCTTGAGCACTTTTAAAGGAAGCTAGCTGAATTAGGCCTTAATGGATTCCGTTTGTGTTGGATGACACAAGAGAGTGCCTTGGTAAAGTGGCAAGGAGGCGTCACTTAAGGGTTGAGGTAGGTGACGCCACAAGGGAGCTGTAGGGAGCAGGTTCAAGTCACGTGGTACCCATTTTGAGAGCTCTTTTTGGCGTCAAGGGGAATAGAGGTGGAGTTGGGCTGGGATGCTTGGAAAGGGGAAAGTTGATTGAGTCAAATGATTCAATGGAATGGTGGAGAGGGTTTTAAGGAGTTTGAATCATTCAAACTTGTTTGAATGAGTGGAGGAGAGGGAATTAAGGAGAAAAAGAAGGGAGTGAAGAGGTGTGAAGTGTTAGCCAAATTTTTGAAGTGGCTAGTTATGGTTAAGCATTCGGTGTTAGGTGTGTGTGGGGGTGTGCCTAAATTTGAGAGGGGTTAGCTTTAGGTGTTAAACTCTTTTGTGGTGTGTTTCGGCAGTTGGGTGATTTGCATTTCGGACAGTGAGGTGCATTTCTTTGGAGTAGCCGAAATTCTCAAGAGTGTTATTCATTCTTCTTCAGTTCAACTAAATCAAATCTTTTCTCTCTTCCTCCCTCTGTATTTTCAGAAATTTGGGTTCTTTGCTCTCATTTATTCCAATTTTGTAGCCGAACCTCCCCTATTATTTTATCATCTCTCTTTTTGCTCTTTCTTCCATTTGCATCAACAAGAACTGAAACTTCAATCTCCTTTTTCTTCTTTTCATTTTATTTATTTCTTATTTAGCCGAACCTCCACAGTCGAATTCTTTTCGCAATTTTCTTCCTTTATTCTTGCATGAATCGAAACTTATTCTCTCTTCTTTCTTCTTCAGTTGTTCTTTTTCCTTTGTGCTTCTAGTGGCTAAATCTTCCCTGAGTGCTTATCTCTTCTCTTTTGCTTCTTTTGATCAGTAGATTGCCGTCATCTTGTGGCACAACTTGTCAATCGGATTCCTGTTTGATCGCGGTGAGTGTTCCCTCTTGGTTTAAATCTCCTTTTTCTTCTTTCGGGTGCCGAAGGCAGTAATCCCATTCTTTAAATTCTTGGCCGATTGTAGGGGATTTGTCTTCACGTTCTTTTGACATCTACGCGGTGATTGAAGGGTGTTAAGGTAGACGCAGTGGTGGTTGATTTTAATATTCAATCAGTGCTTTGATCCAAGTCTTTGAACCTCCAGGATTTGTTAATCTAGGTAAGGGATCTTTGCATTTGTACATATTCCTATTTGTTTTTATTCAATGCGTTAATTCGGTCTATTGACCAAGCCTTTTTCATGGACCCAAATGCTAGCCAAGCAAAGGAAGGGGTTAAACCCATAGCCCCGGTCCCAAAGTATAAGAAGCGAGCAGTGTCAGCAGTTCGAGATTGACCACTGGGCTGTGGGCCAGATTCTGAGCAGAGTAGTAGGCAGATAGTAGTAGTGCCTGTTAGTGATAGCGTCAATGTAGAGAGTGTTGTGTTACGCGTTATCAGGTGTGTAACTCTTACACACTTTATAAGTTAATTATGTTATTTTCTTTGTATTGCCAAAAGCCGGAGTGATGGTATAGATCATTATGTTACCCTTGTGGGCAAAAGGGGACTCTAGGTAAGTTCTATTATGTGCTGTTATTGATGGATGCATGTATGAGTGAATTGATTGTTGTTGTACATTGATAGCATGATCATACCATATTGTAAAGCATGAACATGAAGATGGGGTATGATGTGAAGAGGGAGGAAATATGAACTCTTTCAGACTGTCACTAGTGGTTAGGTACCACAAGTGGGTTGGCCCCACATATTATTATTCTGTGACTAAGTCTCAGTGGTTTGGAACCACCAGTGGTTAGGTACCACATATATCTTATTTCTGTGACTTGTCCCAGTGGTTTGGTACCACAGTCGGTTGGCCCCACGTACAGATATTAGGGATTGTCACCAGTAGTTAGGTACCACAAGTGGGCTGGCCCTACATATTATTATTTGTGACTTTTGTCACTAGTGGTTTGGAACCACCAGTGGTTAGGTACCACCAGTGGCTAGGTGCCACAAATGTTGGGTAGATACAGAAGATACGGTGGATATGCATATTAGGTTGGTTGGGTTGCATGGCATACATGTATAATATATGAATTTGTGTAAGAGACCAAAGTTCATTTGGATGGGGATTTACACGCTGAGTCTCAGTGACTCACTCCCTCCGTTAAAATTTTGCAGGTAATTCTTAGACCGCGGATGTGGGCCGAGATGGGCTCGAGGTGGCCATGCATAATATTTTAAGCAATTTTATCTTTAATCTTTATTTTGGATTAATACTACTTTAATTTGTATTTTTGGTATTGTAATAAGGCCATTTAAACATTAATTTGGGTTTCATTTATTTTTATTCACTTCCTTTATTTAAATTTTATTTTTATTTTATTTTGGGATATTAAGGCATGCCTAATAAATTGACGAAATGAATGATTTTCAAAACTTAAGAACTTTGAGGCTTTACTATTGGCTAGCTTAATTTGGGTTTTAGTAGCAAAGTAACTAAATTTTCAAACTAAGACTCGAAATTGTTTTCAATTAATCACTCAATATAAAATTTTGTTTCCATAAAATCAAATATTTTTACCCAACTCACGACATTAACTCGGTTTTCAAAATTTTCCTTTTCCTGTGACATGCCAGATTCGGTCGTAGCGTTTTGATCGGGTTTGGGGTGTTACAGATTTAGCCTGAACGAGTAATCCAAAATGAATCTCTCAAGTATATGTTTCAATGAGGGTTTAGCCTGGACTGGTAATCCTAATCCAAAATAAACTCTATAGGGAATTCTTTATCATATAAAAGGTTTAGCCTAGACTGGTAATTGGACAAAGCCTGTAACACCGCAAACCCGACCTAGAAGTTAGGCCCGAGTCTGGAATGTCACATTAAAGACACACTTCAAAATGACTTTACAATTTAACAATTTAAGGCCTAAAAGCCCAAAACCCTTGTATCTTGTTAAGTTAAGAAGAAAAACCCAAATTTTAAGAAAACGATCATATATTGAGTTATTTCGAAAACCATGCTAACTTTAGAAATTTTATGAAATTTATTAAGCAGATAGTTGAAGCAATAATAATAAACCCAAAATCTAAAGTCAATTAGGAGTTACATGGCCTTATTACAATCCAATGAAAAAAATAAAGTATTTGTAACACCCCAAACCCGGCCCATGCTTTATGACCGAATCTGATGTGTCACATGAGGAAAACATATAAAATCCTTGTGATTCGTACTAAAATAGATATTGATTTGTTATAAACAAGAAAACAAATTTGATTTGAAATATTTGATAAAATACAGAGTAAACAAGTTTGGATGTAAATATTTGATCAAACACAACTATTTTTGAGAGGTTGATTGATGAATCAAAAATCAAGGTAGTGAACTTTAAAACCGTGACTTTTAAGAATGTCATCGATAATTTGAAAGAAAATCCGAGTTAAAATCATTTAAAAAGTTTATTATAAAATCCATTTATTAATTAACTTTGGAAAAACCGTTGGTTATGCTTTTAGAAAAATCCCCATTTTAAAAATAATTCAAGCAACATAATAAATACGTCCAAACATAAAGCAAATTAAAGTTTACCTCAGAGGCCTTTTTACAACTTTAAAACCCGAAATAGTAAAGGTAACAAAATAATACGAAAAAGGAGTTTACTAATGTTTGCAAACATCATTTATGAAGTATGGACTCCACCGAGTCATCCATGGCCCAAAGTCCTCGTCACTGAGCGTTACCTACAAGGATTAAGAAAAGAAAGGGGGTTGAGTTACAAGAACTCAGTGTATAATCTCCTTACCATTTTTCACTGGGCTTGAACCCGTTTAGCAAAAATTTGGGCCTGAGCCCATATAACAATAACTTGGGCCGAAGCCTATAAAGCATAATCTTAGGCTGAAGCCCATTTACAAAACATAATATATCAAATGAATCAAATGAATGTAATGCAATCCCAAACCAACCTAATATTCTGTCTGCTACACACCACTCGTACCAACCAACACACCTGTGGGGATCAAGTCAACCCACCCCGCCAACACACCAATCACAGGCATTTTGCCTTTTATAACAAATTTAATTGTGGACAAGCAACCAGAATCATAGAATATACGTGGCATAGCCACCAGAAAGATTGTGACAGAGTCATCAAAATATATGGTAGAGCCACCAGATTACTTCCTTCGATCATCAATATCCCAATCCCATGCAGAATTATGTAAATGCAACGTAGATAGCAAATCATGATATTTACAAATATAACAACAATAATTAATTCAGACAAAAGGTTGACCCATTAACACTTTGCAAATCGGCCCTTTAAGGCAATGTATCAAATCAGCCCATTAAGCAATATATCAATTCGGCCCATTAAGCAATCCAGACTTAACTACTAATTTGTGCATAAAAAATTTAAACTGTCCAACTATGTCATACTAACTAAATTTACTATAACTTGAGTTAGAAATCTTGAAATCTAAATCCGTAAAATTTCCTTGAAACTAGACTCATATATCTTTTTACTACAATTTTTACAGAATTTTTTACTTAACCAATTAGTATATTTTATTCCTTAAAGTGTCCCTTATTTCATTGTCCAATGATTCTGACCTCTCTTACACAAAATTCAAATATCTCACTATACGGTTTTCATATGTTGCTTCCACTTATTTCTATTGAAAATAGACTCACTAAGGAATCTGTACATATAAATTACAACTCATAATTCATTTTGAATGATTTTTCCAAAATAGATCAGGGAACCACGAAGTCAATCAGAGTCAGTCTCACTAAAATTAGAATATCACAGAAAATAAAATTCCTTTTCCTTCTCTATTTCTTTCATACTATAATAGACACAGTAAGCATTTATTCAATATCTTATTCACTTTCAAATTCCCTTTCTCCTATTTTTCATGATCACAAAGGCTAGGTGTTTTCGGCAAGACAAGAAAGAAAAGAGAAAATGTCCACTATTATCTTGAAGTAGCGGCAATGGGAGGAGTTGGAAGAATGAACACAAAGGATGCCAAAAGGAATTAGACCTAACAAACACCAAAACTTTCAAAATGCTCCCATCAAAATTTAGCTACCCTCTCTCTATTTCCAAACCATTATCATCTTTACCAAAAGATAAACATAGACCAAATAAAACCTTTCCAAAAGATCCCCCGCAAAAATTGATAACATGTTCCCTATTCCTTCTGTTTTCTTTTACTCCTTTCCATCCATTTTTCCTTACCATATTTCATTAGCCACCTTGCCAAAATTAAAAAGTCCACCTTACCAAAAATACACCCATGGCCTACACTTAGGGAAAGAATACAAAAAATTTAGTCAAAAATTTACACTTGATGGGATTTGAACCTCTTCTCTCCATGTCCTCCACTTGATGCCATAACCTCCTTGCCATAACCGCCTTGATGCCACTTACTATCTCTCCTTAATAGGCTTAAACACAAAATTTTACTAAGGCCCAACTTGAACCTGGAACTTCCTAAAAACCCCGTAACTTTCCAAAATCACATCCCTAATCAGTTCAACTTGAAATAAAGCCATTCTTTTACTCTCCAAAAATTTTTAAATGCTTTCGTGCTCAAGGCCCAATGGGCCCAATCCTACTAGGCCCAATTTCAGGATGATACAGCTTTTAAAAACATACTCATTTGAACAAATTAAAACATTTGATCAGCTTGTAGTGTGGCCATCTCCAAGTCCTCTCCCACGTCGAGCCGTCTATTCAAGATTACCTAAAACAATAAATTAAAGGGTGTGGGTTTCGAAACTCAGCGTGTACAACCCTTGGCAATCAAATCATGTACAAATATTCACATTGGGCCTAAGCCTTATCAAAAATCAGTGGTCTTGGGCCTTAGTCCATATTGACCTCATATCATAACATATCGTATCATATACAAACATGATAATGCAAAACCCATCCCAATAATCCATCCACTACACACACCATTTCCCTTCCAACCATTACACACCTGTGGGGATTCTTAAATCAACCCATCCATCCTCTACACACCAAAGGTAGCCCGGTTGCGGTACTACCAAACGTTGCATTAAGGCTGCTAATCATATAATGGGCTTAAAGCCACCGGTGGTTCCATGGCCATACGACTATTCGATCCTCAAATCTTCCTCCGTACCATAAATCCCACCCATATGCATCCTAAGCAGATTATCATATGAATGCATCAAACACATGAGTAACATCCACAAACTCATATTCGTCACATAGAGGTATTTTGGTCATTTCACTACCAGGGGTATCTTCGTAATTCTACCCTACAGGGGTATTTTGGTAATTTGGAAAATTAAGGGTATCTTGGTAATTTTTTAAAATAGGGGTATTTTGGTACTTTTGTAAAATAGGGGTATTTTGGTACTTTTGTAAAATATGGGTATTTTAGTAATTTTCCAACTAAGGGTATTTTAGTAATTTTATAAATATAAGGGTATTTTAGTAATTTTACAAATATAAGGGTATTTTAGTAATTTTACAAATATAATTGTATTTTAGTATTTTTTTTTAAATATAAGGGTATTTGGTCCCTCTTAGGTTTTAGTTGTGAACTTTGGCCCATCAACAAGTCCTTGCGGCTAAAGTGAATAGACACTATGCACCAGGTAGGATTCTAGAGAATAGGAGGTGGGCCACTAGGACCGCTTAAGTACCAAGCTCTCCCTAGATCCAATCCTAGACATGCGTATGCCCGTTGCCACACCCTAACCCAGTAACTTGTTCACGGACATGTTTAATTAGATTAAGTCTTATGAAATTTAAGAGTTGTTCAAACTAGGCCTAAAGTCCATAAACCTTAGCATACTTGTCCATGGCCCCATAAAGCCCATCAAACCCAAATTGCATCCTTACGGCCCATTAGGCCCAAATCACACCCTTATGGCTTGTTAAGCCCAAAACAATTCCAGATCATAAATTATGCTTGACTGACTCAATTCGTATCCAAACCAGAAAAACTCATCAACCTAGCCATAGGGCTCACCGGGCCCATTTAGCCACCTTCAGATTTTCATCTTTTCAGTATTGCTGATATCGTGTGTGTAGTGTTTGTACACACCTGGTAACCTCACGTGCTACAAACCCTTAGTCACAAACCTACAATCGACATTACTAGCGACACATACTTATCAAAAATCGAAGCCTCACTGTACCCTTACCGTATGCCTCACGTTCTAGTAGCCCTTCCTTTGCTACTATTGGCGATTCTCCTCTAGATCTACACCCAAATACCTATATCATCAAAACCAAGTGACCCATATTGTTCTTAAGTCACCATTATGAGCCACATTAGATTCGGCCATCTACTAAACCATGACTGAGTCAAGAACACTTACCTCCTTGTTAGCAATCCTTACCTACTACGCTTGCGATTGTTGAGCCTTACCTTTATTCATACAGATTAATGACAAGGGTTGGGTTAGATAGCCCTTCGGCTTATAACAAATCACACTAGAAAGTTTAACTAAACACTTACTGAAACCCTCCTTTATCCTACGGCCTAGATCGCTACTGAACAAGATTCAGCTTGACTAAAAATGGGTAGCAATTGATTGTGATGAAGGAGAACTAACTACAAATTGGTACAAGCGAAGCTATATGATAAGAAGGTGTATTCAGCTGTCAGGGTCAGAAATAGAACACAACTCTGATAGGAATTTTCACAAAAAGAATGATGGGTTTCTTTTTCGACAAATGCAAAATAAATTCGGCTATAGGAGAAATCGATTGAGAGGGGAGAAAGAAAAACTAAAGAATGCTCAAAGACCCTTTCAAGTATTCGGCCCCCTCCTTTTATAGCCTATAACTGAAACTTAGCCACCCCTAGAGTCCAATTCGGCACCACTTCATCCACTACTCATCTCCTAATTTTCCTCCATGATATCTCCCTTATCCTTCTCCTAAATTCTCTCTACTGAGCACTTCTCGTTAGAGTCCTTCTACACACCACGTCCAGCCTTCTAGAAGCCTAAAATTAAACTCCAAAATAAAACTTAAGCTAGCACTCGAACCTCAGACCTCTTTGTATGCATATGTTGCCACCTCCCTACACCCTAGTGGCGTCACTTAGCCACTTCACCACAGGCTTCTTTTTGCCATTTTTTCACTTATTTTTATTTAAAAGCCTACTACTCACAACCCTGATTCCTTAATTAAATAAATTAAGAATCCTCCACCACAAAACTCGAACCTAGAGCTTCTCCAACACACCTAGACACTCCAAATTCATTAAACCCTCAAAGCCCACATGCCAATTATCATTTTCTCGCTCATTTAAAAATTTTCTAAGATCCAAATCCCAAAGCCCATTAGGCCCAATACTTCTAGGCCTAAATTTGGGGCGTTACAAAGCCCTTAGAGTATATGTTACAGCTAGAAGTTAGACTAGACTGGTAATTCTGGTGTGTGGTATGTGGCTCGAGAGTGTACCTATAATGTACTACAGGATATGAAATGACAGATAATAGAATTGTACACCTCGAGTGTACTACTTGAAATATCCATCGAAAATTAAATGATTCAACAAAAAATATGCATATGGCATGATGAGCTCATCTATGCATATTGGTATATTATGACTAACATGTTGGTTGAGTATGTGTGAATAGGTAAATTACCAGATAGTTGGAAAGCATGTTTTGTATGGTTAATATATTGAATGTAATGGTAAGCTTAATTTATGTTATACGAGCTTACTAAGAATAATATGCTTACTAGGTTTTATTTTCCCTGTCTTATAGTACTCAAAGCTCGTGAAGGTTGGAGATTGGTCGGAGAAAATCATCACACTATCAACCTATCCTTTTTGGTATAAATGAAAATCTTATTTTGTTAATGGCATGTATAGGCTAACTAAATCAAATGATGGTGTGTAAATGAAGAATGAAACTTAGCTATTGGAATGGCTAATACATTATGTTTTGATATATGTTATGGTTGAATTATACTTGTAATTGTTTGGATTATATTTGTAAGTGTTGGTGCAGGAAGATGGAAAATTTGGGTGAGAAATGAGGCTAGGAAATGGCTTTATTTTGTCCACACGGGTGGACACATGGGCGTGTGTCTAAGCTGTAACAGCCCGATTTAGGGCCTAGTCGGGATAGTGGTGCGAGGCCACGAACCCGAGGTGAAATTATGAGTTTTTCTAGGTTTATGCCATGCTTGCATGCTAGTATAAAAGTTTTGTAAAGCAATTTTATTAAGTTGAGGTCAATTGGTCCAAAAAGGACTAAATTGCAAAAGTTGCAATATATGAGTTTCTAAAAGCTTTTTGCATGAAATAGCTTTAGAATAATAATTATGAGCCCTTAAATAGCAAATTTCCCAAAAATAAAATTTTGGAAAAAATTGGCCTTAAGATGGTAAAATAGAAATTTTTAAGAGGAAGGGCATTTTGGTTATTTGGCCTAATTAGTGTTTTAAGTGGGAAAAAGATGAGAAAAATCCACTCATCTTCTTCATTGGGCTGCCGAAAATTTGGAGACACCATAGCTAGGGATTCTTCCTTTTTTCAAGCTCATAGTAAGTTCATCTTAGCCCCGTTTTTAATGTTCTTCATATTTTTAAAGTTGCCGTATTATCAATTAGCTAATTTTAGCTATAAAATGAGCTAAGATGCTTGTTCAAAAATCTACCCTTGAATGACATGCTTGTTAAATGATGTTTTATGGAAGTTTAAGAGAGTTTGATGTTAGATAAACATCTTTTCCTTAATGAATTTCATGAAAAAGGGTAGTAGGGACCATTTGGTAATAGTAATAAATTTTGGTCATACCTATTAGAAAGAGAGAGAATTGATGATTGTTATAGTAGAGAAAATGATTCATCTGAGCATGAAGTTTAAGAAAGTTGCATGAAAATCATATTACGAGCCTAGGGGCAAAAGTGTAAATATTAAAAAGTATAGGGGCAAAATAGTAATTTTGCCAAAGCATGAGTTATGAGTCAATTTAGTCAATATGGGTTTTAAATGATCCATTTATGATTATAGATCAAGAAAAATGGAGCCCAGATCGAAATCGAGGCAAGAATAAAGTCGAGGACTAAATTGCACATCTACATACATTTTGTATATTGAGGTAAGTTTTTATGATTTCTAAGTTTTATGATTTTTATCATTAATTTGCTTAGTATAATGTACAATAATTGTATGAAATGATCATGTTATGTTCAAGTAATAAATCATGATAATATGTACAAGCAAGTCCCGATTGAAGATGAATTTCCATGGGATACTCGATCTACCACACAAGATATCATGTAAGTCCAAGGCAAGCTTGGCATTGATCAAGTTAGAAAGCAAGTTATCATGTAAGTCTAAGGCAAGCTTGGCATTGATCAAGATATCATGTAAGTCCAAGGCAAGCTTGGCATTGATCAAGTTAGCAAGCAACTTATCATGTAAGTCCAAGGCAAGCTTGGCATTGAGTATGTTAACAAGAGCAAGACTTCATACAAGTCCATGTCAAGACATGGCTGTGAAACCAAGATTAGATAACCCATGTAAGACCATGTCTAGGATATGGCTTTGGCATCATATTAGGTGGGAAGAGATTTAGTATCCTCAATTATTCACAGAAATTCATCGAGCAAATGAGTAAGCTAAAAGAAGATAGCAAGAAAGCTAAAAAGTAAAGTTAGTATCAAGATGAAGTTGAGTATTATTCATGTTGTGAATGAGAAAGTAGATATCATGTTTATTGTTATTATAGTATACTGATCAATGTGATCAAGTGATACAGGTATCATGGTTACCTTACAAGCATGATAATAGTAAGTGTCATGAGACATGTAAGAATTTATACGAGTAAGTAAGCTCTTTAGTTGAAATTCATGATACCATTGTTTATGTGAAATAGTTTAAATTAAGTAATGATGATGCTAAGGGTTGTTACATGCAAACTTACAAAGTTATATGCGTACGTTATAATTCATTCTTTCTATGCAGTCCCGCCAAGCTAACTCGTGGATCATTAAAGTCGGAGCTCGCAATGCACTATCAACTATTATTTTGGTATAGCCAAGTTACTTTACTAAGTATGGCATGTATAGGAAACATTCATTTTGTGGACATGTTTTAAGAAGGGCCTTTGTAAAGGCTATCAAGTTTATTATTCTTTTGTGAATGGCTAAGTGATTGGCCGAATTTGACTAAGCATGTATGTTTATTGAGATCAATGAAGCATGTAGTATTATTCATAAAATTGGGTTGTTATTGCATCGTTGAATTGGGTATGAATATGATCTTCATTTTAGGGTGGTTAACGGCTTGGTAAATAGCCTGTAAGTGCCCACACGGTTGGACACACGGGCGTGTGTCAAGACCGTGTTAACGTTGCACCTTAGAATTATTAATCATAAGAGGCCACGAAAAAATCCCACGGCCGTGTGTGTGTGTCGTGAAAGACACACGGCTTGGACATGGGTATGTTCCCAGACCGTGTTGATTTAGTCAGTATATCAAGGATTAGCACATGGTCTAAGCCCATGGACTTGTCATGGCCGTGTGAAATTGTCAGTAACCTCCCACGGTTGGTAGACATGGGCGTGTTTAAGATGTGTGGAAATAGTCAGTAGCCCTACACGGTTTGAGGGCATGGGCATGCTTAAGGGTACACGGTGTATTCCCATGTTACACGCGCTTGTGAACCCTGCTAAAAAAATGAGTTATTTAATTTTGATCCTTAAACTTTTCTGACATGAGTTAAAGGCCTAGTAGGCCCTTGTTATATGTGTTGACTAAGAAAGTGAAATTTTTAAGTCGGAACGAAATTTTATAGCCCGTAAGTACATGTTTCAGTGAGTTCAAGCATAGTAATGTCTCGTATCTAGACCCAATATCGGTCTTGGGTACGGGGTGTTGCATTTAGTGGTATCAGAGCTACGGTTTAGTCAGCTCTAGGACTAACGTAGCACGAGCATAAGTCTAGTTATACAAGCCATATGTAAGAATGTTTTTATAATGATAGTGTGACGACTCTTGATGACTTAAATTATGTTTATACATATAGTAAATGGATCCCGAAGGAGCTGAGGCGGATGATGTAGAAAGTAACGCACCAGCTCCTGTAGAAGGGACGGTGCTGTATGAAAATGAGAATAGACCCACTACGGTGAGTCAAGAAGGAGGAGGAGAAGAGGCTAGAGAAGCCTTCCTCCATATGATGGATGCCTGGTACACGGAGTTCATTCGAGTGAACCCGAATGCACAACCCCCTCCACCCCCGCCTGTTCCACAACCTACTTTAGTAGCCCCTCAAGTAGTAGAGGTGGCAAAAAGAGGTAAACCTCCAAATGATAGGATCAAGAAGCAGGGGGCAGAAGAATTCTGAGCTAGAAAAGATGATGATCCAAAAAGAGCTGAGTTCTGGTTAGAAAATACCATCAGAGTATTTGACAAACTGTCCTGCACACCTGATGAATGTATGAAGTGTGTAGTCTCTCTCTTAAGAGATTTTGCTTGCCAATGGTGGAACACCCTTGTGTCAGTGGTACCAAGGGAAAGGATCTCATAGGAATTCTTCCAAGCAGAGTTTAAGAAAAAGTATATCAGCCAGAGGTTTGTAGACCAGAAGAGAAAATAATTTCTAGAGCTGAAGCAAGGCAAGATGTCAGTAATTGATTATGAGAGAGAGTTTGTACGATTCAGCAAGTACGCTCGCGAATGTGTGTCCACTAAGGCCATTATGAGTAAAAGGTTTGGAGATGGTTTAAAAGAGGACATTAAGCTAGTTGTTGCTATCCTCGAATTAAAAGAATTCATTGTGCTAGTGGAAAGGGCTTGCAAAGCCGAATAACTAGTAAAAGAGAAGAAGAAATTTGAAATGGAGTCTCGCGATTCTAGAAAGAGACAGTGGAACAAGTCATTCCAATCATCATCCAAGAAGTCAAAAGATTTTCCAGCTCGATCAGCTACTTCCACTGGGTTTTCTAGGAATGACAAGAGTAAGCAGTATTCGGGAAATAAAGCACAGACCACTTTAGTTGCAAGTGTTGGGAATTTTAGACCAATGCACGGAATGTCCACAATGTGGCGGGCCATTTGGAAGAATTGCACAAAAATGTATGTTTTAGATGTGGTTCCCAAGACCATTTCATAAAGGATTGTCCAGAGATGACTAAAGAAGAGAACCCAGAACCCGAGGTCCGGAGTATGGTCCATAGAGGAACCCTAAAGTGGGGCAAGTGGAAGAGGTAACCCCAAAAGTAGGCTACGAGACCCGGCAGAGCACTGCATTATGCCATTCGGAAGAGGCATCTTCCCCGATGTTATTATGGGTACCTTTTCTCTTTACAATACCAAAGTTATTGCTTTAATTGACCCCGAATCCACACACTCTTACATTTGCATGAAATTAGTACCCAGTTTGGGTGTGCCTATAGATACCACAGAATTTGTGATTAAGGTGTCTAATCTTTTAGGCAAGAGTATGTTAGTTGATAAAGTTTGTAAAGATTGTCCATTAATGATTAGAGGTCATTGCTTTAAAGCAAATCTTATGTTGTTACCTTTTGATGAATTCGACCTCATTCTTGGTATGGACTGGTTGATTGCTCATAATGTAATTGTAAATTGTGGGAAGAAATACACTGAGATGAGGTGTGAGAATGGGATACTTTTCATGTAGAATCAGATGAGTAAGGTAGATTGTCAGTAATAATTTCTCATATGATGGCACAAAGATATCTAAGAAAAGGGTATGAGGCATTTTTGGCCTTTGTATTGAATGATAAAGAGACAGAGTTAAAGATTGAATCAGTGTCAATAGCATGTGAGTATGTGAATGTTTTTCCTGAGGAATTACCAGGATTACCACCAGTTAGAGAAGTTGAATTTGGCATTGAGCTAACTCCAGGTACTGTACCAATATCCATTACTCCTTATAGAATGGCTCCAACAGAGTTGAAAGAGTTGAAGTTACAGTTGCAAGAGTTGACAGACAAAGGCTTTGCAAGATCAAGTTGTTCACCATGGGGTGCTCCAGTTTTATTTGTGAAAAAGAAAGATGGCACCATGAGATTATGCATTGATTACCGCCAGCTTAATAAAGTCACAGTAAAGAACAAGTATCCATTGCCTAGGATTGACGATTTGTTTGATCAATTGAGAGGAGCGACTGTATCCTCCAAAATAGACTTGAGATCAGGGTACTACCAGTTGAGAGTGAAGGATTCAGATGTATCGAAGACTGCCTTTCAAACAAGATATGCGCATTATGAACTTTTAGTCATGCCCTTTGGGCTGACCAATGCTCCTGCGATATTCATGGACTTAATAAACCGCATTTTTAGACCATACCTTGACCAGTTTGTAGTCATTTTTTTGACAACATACTGATTTATTCCCGAGACGAGAATGAACATGCTGATCATCTATGGATAGTTTTACATACTCTTTGAGAAAATCAGTTGTATGCCAAATTCAGTAAAAGTGAATTTTGGCTCAAGGAGGTGGGATTCCTCGGACATATTGTCTCGAGAGATGGAGTCTGAGTAGATCCAAGTAAGATTTCAGCTATAATAGACTGGAAACCACTGAAGAACATCACTGAGATTAGAAGTTTTTTGGGCTTAGCCAGCTACTATAGACGATTTGTCAAGGGGTTTTCTATGATTGCAACCCCGATGACTAAATTATTACAGAAGAACGTGAAGTTTGAGTGGTTGAAAAGATGCCAACAAAGTTTTGAGAAGTTGAAAGCAATGCTGACAGAAGCTCCAGTCTTAGTACAACCCGAATCAGGGAAAGAATTTGTAGTCTACAGAAATACATCCTTAAATGTATTGGGCTGTGTACTCATACAAGAAGGCAAAGTGATTGCTTATGCCTCAAGATAGTTAAAACCTCATGAGAAGAATTATCCGATGCATGACCTAGAATTGGCCGCCATAGTCTTCACATTGAAGATCTAGAGACACAATTTATATAGTGAATGATGTCGGATTTTTACCGATCATAAAAGTTTGAAATACTTGATGACACAGAAAGAGTTGAACTTAAGACAAAGAAGGTGGTTAGAGTTGATAAAGGACTATGAGTTGGTCATTGATTACCATCCTAGAAAGGCGAATGTGGTCGCCGATGCTTTAAGCAGAAAATCCCTATTTGCCTTGAGAGCATTGAATTCAAAAATATCTTTATCCAATGATGGTTCTATTTAGCTGAGTTGAGAGCTTAACCAATGTTCCTTCAAGAGATCTTTGAAGCTTAGAAAGAAAATAATGAGTTACAAGTCAAGAGAGCTCAATACGAGTCAGATGCTAAATCTGACTTTTGGATTAATTCTAATGGATATTTGATGTTCAGAGATAGAGTTTTTATTCTGAGTAAAGAGGAACTTATTCAAAAAATTTTGAACGAGGAACATAACGGATGTTTATCTGTACATCCGGGTAGCACCAAGATGTATAATGATCTAAAGCAACAATATTGGTTGCCAAAATGAAGAAAGACATTTCATATGTTGTTACCAAGTGCATGATTAGTTAGCAAGTAAAAGTTGAACGCCAAGTACCCTTGGGTTTACTTCAACCTATCATGATTCCTGAGTGGAAATGGGACCGTATCACCATGGATTTCGTTACGGGTTTACCATTGTCTTCGAGCAAGAAAGATGATGTTTGGGTAGTAGCTGATAGACCCACGAAGTCAGCCCAATTTATACCTGTACGAGTGGATTACTCCCTAGACAAGTTGACAAACCTGTATGTTTCAGAAATAGTAAGACTTCATGGAGTTCCCTTATCGATCATATCGGATAGAGATTCGAGATTCACATCCAGATTCTGGAAGAAGCTTCAAGAAGCTTTGGGTACAAAATTGAGTTTTAGCACATCTTTTCACCCTCAGACTGACGGTCAGTCAGAAAGGCTGATTCAAGTACTCGAGGACATGCTCAGATGTTGTGTTATAGAATTCCAAGGCAGTTGGGAAAAGTTTCTCCCATTGGTAGAATTTTCCTACAATAATAGCTTTCAGTCGAGCTTAAAGATGGTGCCTTATGAGGCCCTATATGGGCGTAATTGCAGAACCCCCTTGTTTTGGACTGAACTCAAGGAAAGCCAAATTCACGGGGTTGATTTGGTTAAAGAGGCTGAAGAGAAAGTGAAAGTAACTCGAGAATGTTTAAAAGCCACCTGAGACAGACAGAAATCATATTCGGATTTAAAGAGAAAAGAGATCGAGTATGAAGTTGGGGATAAAGTCTTTTTGAAAGTATCACTATGGAGAAAAGTTCTCAGATTTGGCCGTAAAGGCAAGTTAAGCCCACGTTTCATTGGACCTTATGAAGTTACGGAGAGAATTGGGCTGTAGCTTACCATTTGGCTTTGCCATTAGAATTAGAGAAGATACATGATGTGTTTCACGTGTCAATGTTGCGACGCTATAGATCAGACCCTTTGCATGTAATTACCCCTTCGAAAATAGAGATTAGTCCAGACAAGACTTATGGTGAAGAACTAGTCAAGATTTTGGCTCAAAAAGTTAAGTAACTAAGAAATAAGAGTATTGCCTTAGTAAAGGTATTGTGGCAAAGGCATGGAATCGAAGAAGCTACATGGGAATTAGAAGAGAGTATGAGAAATCAGTATCCAAACCTTTTTGCTGGTAAGATTTTTGAGGACGAAAATCCTTAAGGGGAGGAGAATTGTAACAACCCGATTTAAGGCCTAGTCGGGATAGTGGTGCGAGGCCACGAACCCGAGGTGAAATTATGAGTTTTTCCAGGTTTATGCTATGTTTGCATGCTAGTATGAAAGTTTTGTAAAGCAATTTTATTAAGTTGAGGTCAATTGGTCCAAAAGGACTAAATTGCAAAAGTTGCAATATATGAGTTTCTAGAAGCGTTTTGCATGAAATAGCTTTAGAATAATAATTATGAGCCCTTAAATATCAAATTGCCCAAAATGAAATTTTGGACAAAATTGGCCTTAAGATGGTAAAATAGAAATTTTTAAGAGGAAGGGCATTTTGGTCATTTGGCCTAATTAATGTTTTAAGTGGGATAAAGATGAGAAAAATCCACTCATCTTCTTCCTTGGGCTGCCAAAAATTTGGAGACACCATAGCTAGGGATTCTTCATTTTTTCAAGCTCATAGTAAGTTCATCTTAGCCCCGTTTTTAATGCTCTTTATATTTTTGAAGTTCCCGTATTATGAATTAGCTAATTTTAGCTATAAAATGAGCTAAGATGCTTGTTCAAAAATCTACTCTTGAATGACATGCTTGTTAAATGATGTTTTATGGAAGTTTAAGAGAGTTTGATGTTAGATAAACATCTTTCCCTTAATGAATTTCATGAAAAAGGGTAGTAGGGACCATTTGGTAATAGTTATAAAATTTGGTCATACCTACTAGAAAGAGAGATAATTTATGATTGTTATAGTAGAGAAAATGATACAGCTAAGCATGAAGTCTAAGAAAGTTGCATGAAAATCATATTACGAGCCTAGGGGCAAAAGTGTAAATATTAGAAAGTATAGGGGCAAAATAATAATTTTGCCAAAGTATGAGTTATGAGTCAATTAAGTCAATATGGTTTTTAAATGATCCATTTATGATTATAGATCAAGAAAAATAGAGCTCGGATCGAAACCGAGGCAAGAACAAAGTCGAGGACTAAATTGCACATCTACATACATTTTGTATATTGAGGTAAGTTTGTATGATTTCTAAGTTTTATGATTTTTATCATTAATTTGCTTAGTATAATGTACAATAATTGTATGAAATGATCATGTCATGTTCAAGTAAGAAATAACGATAATATGTACAAGCAAGTCCCGATTGAAGATGAATTTCCCTGGGATACTCGATCTACCACACAAGATATCATGTAAGTCCAAGGCAAGCTTGGCATTGATGAAGTTAGCAAGCAAGTTATCATGTAAGTCCAAGGCAAGCTTGGCATTGATCAAGATATCATGTAAATCCAAGGCAAGCTTGGCATTGATCAAGTTAGCAAGCAAGTTATCATGTAAGTCCAAAGCATGCTTGGCATTGATCAAGTTAGCAAGCAAGTTATCATGTAAGTCCAAGGCAAGCTTTGCATTGACCAAGTTAGCAAGCAAGTTATCATGTAAGTCCAAGGCAAGCTTGACATTGAGTATGTTAACAAGAGCAAGACCTCATATAAGTCCATGTCAAGACATGGCCGTGAAACCAAGATGAGATAACCCATGTAAGTCCATGTCTAGGATATGGCTTTGGCATCATATTAGGTGGGAAGAGATTTAGTATCCTCGGTTATTCACAGAAATTCATCGGGCAAATGAGTAAGCTAAAAGAAGATAGCAAGAAAGCTAAAAAGTAAAGTTAGTATCAAGATGAAGTTGAGTATTATTCATGTTGTGAATGAGAAAGTAGATATCATGTTTATTGTTATTATAGTATACTGATCAATGTGATCAAGTGATACAGGTATCATGGTTACCTTACAAGTATGATAATAGTAAGTGTCATGAGATATGTAAGAATTTATACGAGTAAGTAAGCTCTTTAGCTGAAATTCATGATACCATTGTTTATGTGAAATAGTTTAAATTAAGCAATGATGATGCTATGAGTTGTTACATGCAAACTTACTAAGCTATATGCTTACGTTATGATTCTTTCTTTCTATGCAGTCCCACCAAGCTAACTCGTGGATCATTAAAGTTGGAGCTCGCAACACACTATCAACTATTATTTTGGTATAGCCAAGTTACTTTACTAAGTATGGCATGTATAGGAAACATTCATTTTTTTGACATGTTTTAAGAAGGGCCTTTGTAAAGGCTATCAAGTTTATTATTCTTTTGTATATGACTAAGTGATGGTCTGAATTTGACTAAGCATGTATGTTTATTGAGATCAATGAAGCATGTAGTATTATTCATAAAATTGGGTTGTTATTACATCGTTGAATTGGGCATGAATATGATCTTCATCTTAGGGTGGTTAACGGCTTCGTAAATAGCCTATAAGTGCCCACACAGTTGGACACACGGGCGTGTGTCAAGACCGTGTTCACCTTGCACCTTAGTATTATTAATCATAAGAGGCCACGGGAAAATCCCACGGCCGTGTGTGTGTCATGTAAGACACAAGGTTTGGACATGGGTGTGTTCCTAGACCGTGTTGATTTAGTCAGTATATCAAGGATTAGCACACGGTCTAAGCCTACGGGCGTGTCATGGCCGTGTGAAAATTAGTTAGTAACCTCCCACAGTTGGTAGACATGGGAGTGTCTAAGCCATGTGGAAATAGTCAGTAGCCCTACACGGTTTGAGGGCATGGTTGTGCTTAAGGGTACACGGGAGTGTTCCCAAGTTACACGAGCGTGTGAACCCTGCTAAAAAAATGAGTTATTTGATTTTCATCCCAAAGTTTTCTGACATGAGTTAAAGGTCTCATAGGCCCTTGTTATATGTGTTGACTAAGAAAGTGATGTTTTTAAGTTGGAACGAAATTTTATAGCCCGTAAGTACATGTTTCAATGAGTTCAAGCATAGTAATGTCTTGTATCCAGACCCTGTATCGGTCTTGGGTGTGGGGTGTTACATAAGCCATGAGTGACACACGGCCTAGTACATGGGCATGTTGTCTGGCCGTGTGTCCCCTGCATTTTAATTTTGAAAGATAGAAAGCTTAGAATTGAGCGCACGGGCATGTGTATCAACCGTGTGGGTGACACGACCTTGAACACGGGCGTGTGTCATGGCCATGTTAAACCTGCACCTAATTCGAATTAAATTAATTAACCACAAGGCCTAGCACACGGGCGTGTGGCATAGCCGTGTGGTGCAAGTCAGACAGCAACCTAAATTGGACACGGCCTAAGGCACAGGCATGTCTAAGGGTCACACAGGTGTGTCCCTTGGATCACACGGGCATATGAGCCCCGCACCTTAGAAAAATTTTGAAATTTTGCAAAAATTCTAGAGTTTTCGGTTAAGTCCCAACTCAATTATAATGTTCGTATTGGGCCTTGATGGTCCATTTAAGGAACATCCTAAACAATCTTGGTTAATGAATAGTGATTTACATGATTTATCTGAAAATGTTCTAAAAGTATAGTTAATGCTCTGTAACCCTATTCCGGCGACGGATACAGGTTAAGGGTGTTACAGCAAGACCCACCACAGTCATGCTACAGCTAGCAAATCGCTTCTATGCACATCCAGAAGGTAAGATTGAAGATGTGCTGGTAAGAGTTGATAAATTTATTTTTCCAAAAGATTTTATTATTCTGGAGTGTGAAGCTGATAAAGAGGTACCAATTATTCTTGGTAGACCATTTCTAGAAACAGGTAGAATGCTAATTGATGTGCAGAAAGGTGAGTTAACAATGCGGGTTAATAACTGATAAACCGTAATATGAACATATTTTAATCCCACATTTAGCATACTTTTGGATGATTTACCCCTTTAATTATGAAAATAGGTGCTCCTAATCCCTTGTTTTCATGTTTTATACTCAAGAGAGCACCGGAGGATGAGAAGAACGAGAAACGGGCCAAAAACAGAGAAAATGGGCCAAGTACATATTGAATACTGGCTAGCCGCCGAAATACACAGTCGTGCCTCTTTCACAGGATAGACCACGGCCTGGCCTCGAATTCTACGGGCGTGTGCCATGGGCGTGTCCCTGACGCAACAAAGAAGAGTTTCATTCGGATTAGGATACTTTCAGGCTAAGAAAGGCATGTCGAAGCCTATATAAACATCCTAGTAGGCAACTTAAAGGGGGAGTTCGATAGAAGCCTTCTGTCAGGGCTTTTAGCTCGTTCAGGTAGGCCAATGAGCCAAGCGAGAGAGACCAAATTGTGGGATTAACTCAAAGAAAGCCAGTTGATTCATTTCGAGAAGCTGGGATTATACTCAAGACGGAGGATTTCTCCTTCAATTCTTTCAGGGTGTATTAGGGTTTTCTTTATGTTTTGTTTTATATTTTCTTCTGGGATGTTTTCTTTTATAATTATGAACTAAACCCTCAGATACCTGAGGGGGATGAAACCTAAGACGAATCTTGTTATTGTTTTCTAAGCTATATGATAAATACTTGATTTGTTCTTAACTATGTGTTCTTAATTCTTTTTTTGGTATTTTAGGGTATTGATTCAAGCATTTATGCTCTTAGGCAGAGGAGGAATAGACCCTGTCTAAGAGTAGATCTAGCATAGTTAAGTGGAGTTTATCACAACCCTAAAGATAGGATGACTTAAATCTACCGGATTAGGGTCAAACCTAATATGGGAGTCCATAGATCGAGTTAATGTAATTCTAGGGGTTTTAATTAGAAAGATATTTCAATTAATCAACCTAGGGTTAGACGTTAGTAGCCTCGAGAGAGGTATTAATATAAATTAGGGAATCCTACGGATCAAGTCAAGTGAATAAATCGTCTGGCTCAGAGTTAGATAACAAGTGAAGTCTAGGTGGATTCTTCCTCGGGTATTGTCTTAATCAATTGGTTTTCCCACAAGTATTTCCCCAATTTATTCTCTTCTTCTTTACATCTTTAGCTTAGTAGTTTGTTGATTTTAGATTAGATAAACAAATCCCTTAATTCTTATGCTAAATATTATAAAGAAAGTTAGTATTAGTACTTTTGGTTCCTTTGGGTTCGACAATCCTGTCTTGCCATTAAACTATACTACTGTTCGATAGGTGCGCTTGCCTCCATTGTTGCCTTAGTTAGTTTCTAGGTTCGATCATTCTTTTTATAAATTTTTAAGACTCTAACACAGGATCATGTTTTTGGCGCTGTTGCCGGGAACTAAAATATTAAGAAAGCTCAATTTTTATTACTTTAGCCATATTATATTTTATTTTATTTTGCAATTAAAATTTATTTTTACTTTTCTAATTTTCTTTTTCTTTTTCTTTTTCTTTTCTTGGTATGTACCTCTAGTTTATGACTAGAAGGAACCCGACAGGACCACTACTTTATGACAGTGAAATTGAAAGCACAGTTCGTAGAAACCGAAGAGAAATAAGGGGAAGCCTACAATACATACAAGAAGAGCAAGAAGACGACATCAATACAAACGAAGAGATGGCCGAGAATAATCCACTACCTCCAGAAGTGGCCGAAAATCATGCTCCTCGAACTATGTATGATTATGCTAAACCTAAATTAACAGAAACTGAGTCAAGTATTGTTAGATCTGCTATAGTTGCTAATAATTTCGAACTGAAACCTAACACTATACAAATGATACAGTAATTTGTTTAGTTTGATGGTTTGCATGATGAATATCCAAATAATCACTTGGTAAATTTCCTAGAATTTTGCGATACATTCAAAATTAATGGCATTTCTGATGATGCCATCCGTCTTCGGTTATTTCCCTTCTCTTTAAGGAATAAAGCTAAACAGTGGTTAAATTATCTTCCACAAGGATCAATCACTACATGGGATCAAATGACCAAAAATTTTTATTGAAATATTTTTCGCCGACCAAAACGGCCAAATTAAGGAATGATATCTCTTCTTTTGTGCAGATGGATTTAGAAACACTATACGATGCATGAGAGAGATACAAGGATTTGTTGAGAAGGTGCCGCACCATGATTTACCCTTGTGGCTACAGTTCCAAACTTTTTACAATGGTGTGAACCCCTCAACCCAGTAGTTAATTTGATTCAGCAGCTGGTGGAACCTTGAATAACAAAACTCCTAAGGTAGCTTATGAGTTTATAGAGGAGATGTCACTGAACAACTATCAGTGGAAAGTTACAAGGAAAAGACCAACAAAAACAATTGGTGTTTTCAATCTCGACGCAGTCACCATGCTATCAAGTCAGGTAGAGATGATAAATAAAAAGGTTGATGGTTTATGTGGTTCTTTGCAGGTACATTCAGTTATACAATGTGACTCAAATCTAGAAGGTGTGGCGAATCCTGAGTACCCACCCTACAATCATGGCATGGAAAGCGAACAGATAAAATATACGGGTAACAATTTTAGATCTCAAAATAACCCTTATAGTAATACTTATAATCCAGGTTGGAGGAACCATCCCAATTTCTCATCGGGTGGTCAAGGAAATCAGAGACAACAACCCCCTCCAAACTTCCAACAATAGCCCTACCCACAGGAAAAGAAGTAGAACCTTGAGAAGATGCTGACAAAATTCATCGTAGTGTCGAAAACACGTTTCCAAAACACCGAAACAATGCTTAAAAATCAACAAGCATCGATTAAGGGAATCGAGAACCAGTTAGGGCAACTCGCTAAGCTGATCTCTGAACGACCACAAGGTATTTTGCCAAGTAACACTAAGACTAACCCAAAAGAGCAACTTCAAGCCATAACCGCTCAGAATAGTGAAGGGCTAGTAAATTCTAAACCTGAACCAAGGCAAGAACCAATGGTAAGTGAAGGAAAGGTTGAGGTAAGCCAGCCTAAAGCCAAAACTGGTAATTAAAGAATACCACCTCGAATACCATACCCTAATGCAATGAAGAAAGACGATACCGATGAACAGTTCGATAAGTTTCTTAAACTCTTAAAAAAATTACATATTAACTTACCTTTCCTTGAAGCTCTTTCACAAATGCCAAATTCAAGGAAATTTTTAAAAGACCTTTTAACAAACAAGCAAAAGTTAGACTAGGAGTCTCATGTGGAATTAAATGTAGTGTGCTCAGCAATGTTACAGAGCAGACTACCATGAAAATTAAAAGATCCAGTGAGTTTTACAATTTCATGTTTAATTGGTAGTTTATCTGTTGATAATGCTTTAGCTGATTTAGGGGCAAACATCAATGTTATGCCTTCTAAAATGCTTAAACAACTAGGTCTAGGGAAACCCAAGAAAACTAGGATGAGTATTCAACTAGCTGATAAGACTATTCAAATTCCTAGGGGTATAATTGAAGATGTACTAGTTAAAGTTGACAAATTCATATTCCTAGTAGACTTTGTTGTTTTAGATATGGATGAAGACAATAATATCCCCTTAATTTTAGGAAGACCCTTTTTAGCAACTGCCAGATCTAAGATTGATGTTAGTACAGGTAAGCTCATACTTCGTGTAGGTGACGAATCAATCAGTCTTCAAGCTCTCAACTCAGCTAGGACATCGAGTGATAAAGGTGAGAACGTAAATTCCATTGATAATAATTCGGTCAAACTCTCTTTTCAGGAAGCACCACAGAATTACACCACTGAGCCTGATCTTATACCTCATACCAACTAAGAAATATCTCATGAGGAACGATGGCTTCAGATCGATGAGCCAGATGAGTGGAAGACACATTTCAAGGAGGAGAAAAAACCACACGAAGTGAAATCGAAAGAACCTCCAGATAAGCTTAAAGGAACATCAAATCACTTCATAGGAGATCAAGTATTGTTAGATAAAATAGACCCATGAATCACCACTTCAGACCACATTACGAACAAAGAGATCTTTTTTAAGGTAATTAATGTCTTCCCATACGGCACAGTTGAGGTAAGCAATCCTACATTCGACACTTTTAAGGTAAATGCTACTCGACTTAAACCATATAATGATAGCATGAGAAAGGATTTCTCACTCCTCAAACCACCATGAATAAGTGAATGAGAGGTAAGTCTACTTGAAGATTTTAAACGAGTGCTTCTTGGGAGGCAACCCGAGCACTAACCCCATTTATTTTTATTTTCTTTCTTTCAGCATCTAACTATAAACTAACCAAGTTAATGAAGCGTAGATTTCTACACCACACGGCCTCACACACAGTCGTGCCCGTGGCCATGTGGGTGCTACGAATTTTTGTACTGGTATGGCAGAGATAGTACGAGACAGGACAAGAAAAATATCTTCAAGTCACGGGCTCAAACTAACACCACAGCCGTGCAGCACAGTCATGGCCGACACTGTTGAACCAACACGGGCGTGGCAATCTAAAAACTAGGCGTGGGAGAAATGATTGAACCACCGCACGACCGTGCGATACGATCGTGCGACACAACACATCCATGCTACACGGGCGTGGGGATGTACCAAAGCTAAAATTTTTTTATTTAAAACACCCTTTCCCATTTTCACCCACTCCCCATTCACTTTTCACTCCCTTCCGTTTTCACTTTCCTCCTTCATTCTCTAAATTCTTGATCTACACTTCAACAATGTCGAAGAAACGAAAGATCCTAGCCCATTCTCCCTATGTGAGACCGATCTACATAAGTTCATGCCGGCCGCTTCATTAACTCGACAGGAAAAGGACCTTTGAGTCCATTTATTTTCTCTTTTTCTTTTCTCGTCTCTTTTAATTTCCTTATCTGTATTGTTCTTTTACTAAATTTGGTTTATTTGATTCTAGTTTCTTGGTTTTAGGTTCTTTAGGCTGCTTGGGAATCACACACCACAGCCTTAAAAATCACACCCACCTCGCGAACCATCTAACAATAAGGACCGTTCGGTCCATTAATCAGTTCTTTGAGGCTAATTTCACTTTTTACACTCTTTATTTTTAATTTTATTTTCTTTAAATATATAATTAGTATATTTAGAATTTTTTTATTATTTCCTGGCCAACTCTTCACGAGATTCCCAATTTTTTCATCTACCGCAGAAACTGTCGATGGCCACCACACCACAACCACTGCCAACTTAAGGAATCCATCCAAAAATCAGGAAGTTCACTTCTCCTTATCTCTTATAATATTACATATCTTTGTACATTGAGGGCAGTGTACATCTTAAGTGTGGGGGGGTGAAAATTATTTAGAAAAAATGCCTAACTTTTTGCATTATTCTCAAATCCCTGAACGATATCTTATCTTAAAGTAATTTTCTCATATCACTAATTAGAATGAAATTCCTATTGATTTATGATTTTTATTGATATGTTTTAGATTAAGTCATAACTAATTGTGCATTGATGATTTAAACTTTAAGATACTAGAGAATCAAGCATGATGAGTCTATTTTCAAAAATTAAAATTTTGTTAGGTTGTCTACCTGAATCTAATTATTACCTTGAAATTTGAAATTTGCAAGGGTGATATAAAAAACCCATATACCTATAATTTTTGTGAGATTTTGAGCCTTTTAAGAGCAAACATTCTTTTCGTGCTCACTTTATTGATTATGAGTGTGTCAACATTGATTTGTTATTCTAGAACTTGCTTCGATTATACATGTCAAGACCACACCATTGAATTGATATACAGAGATGATAAATACACCTAGGATTTAATCCACTCACTTCACTAAAAAGCCTACCCTCACAATTAACCCCTAGTGAACCCCTTTGATCCTAACAACCCTTTTAATTGATTCACCCACTAATATTAACCCAAAACCCATTTTGTATTTGTTATCATCATTCCTTTTGACTACCCTTCTATCGAGACTTGATTTGATCAGTTGCCTAATTATTTTATTTCAATAGTTAAAATTTTCTTATATCATGTATTTACTTGATTTGTTCTTAAAAAGAACGAAGTATATTCATTATTAGTCTTGTGATTAAGTGAGCTTATATGTTTAAATTCAACATCGTGAAAAAGAAGCTCATATTATTAGTATTTCAAGTTTTCAATTTATGTAATTATTTAGGATTAGTTTATTTTTCTAGTTAGGTAATTTGTCAATTCAATCTCGATTCTAACCCTCCAATTCAGCCTTTATCCGCACCTTTAACCTAAGCCCCATTACAACCCTTTAAAGACCTTTTGATTTGTGTATCATCTCATTTTATAGTGGTGGAGATTTGATTTTCATGCAAGCCTATGGGATTAACTTTTCATGTTTGACTGATGAGTGCTTTATTTTGAAACTTAAACACTTTGAGTGATTTGAGTGAATCTTTAGTGAGGATGTCAACTCTTGGCAATTTTGAATTAAAGGTAATCATTTAGATAAGGGAAAACACCTATATGGTTTCGTGCTAGAAACTATGACTTTGATTGTTTGAATCTTTAGGACTCTTTGAGTTAAATTATCCATGTATAAATTATCTATGAATTATGATGAAACATTATCGATGAATATTATGAATTGAGGAAGTTCGTTTTAATTGTGAGTTGAGAATTTTGCTTGAGGACAAGCAAAAGCTTAAGTGTGGGGGTATTTGATAAACCGTAATATGAACATATTTTAATCCCACATTTAGCATATTTTTGGATGATTTACCCCTTTAATTATGGAAATTGGTGCTCCTAATCCCTTGTTTTCATGTTTTATACTCAGGAGAGCACCGGAGCATGAAAAGAACGAGAAACGGGCCGAAAAAAGAAAAAATAGGCCAAGTACAAATTGCACACGGCCTGGCCCTCGAAATACATGGCTGTGCCTCTTTCATAGGATAGACCACGGCCTGGCCTCGAATGCCACGTGCGTGTGCCATGGGCGTGTCCTTGACGTAGCAAAGAAGAGTTTCATTCAGATTAGGATACTTTCAAGCTAAGAAAGGCATCTCAAAGCCTATATAAACACCCTAGGAGGCAACTTAAAAGGGGAGTTTAGCTTGTTCAGCTAGGCCAAGGAGCCAAGCTAGAGGGGCCAAATTGTGGGATTAACTCGAAGAAAACCAGTTGATTCATTTCGAGAAGCTGGGATTATACTCAAGACGGAGGATTTCTTCTTCAATTCCTTCAGGGGGTTTTAGGGTTTTTTTTTTTATGTTTTGTTTTATATTTTCTTTTGAGATGTTTTCTTTTATAATTATAAACTAAACCCTCAGATACCTGAGGGGGATGAAACCTAAGACGAATCTTGTTATTATTTTCTGAGCTATATGATAATTACTTGATTTGTTCTTAACTATGTGTTCTTAATTCTTGTTTTGGTATTTCAGGGTATTTATTCAAGCATTTATGGTCTTAGGAAGAAGAGGAATAGACCCTGTCTAAGAGTAGATCTAGCATAGTTAAGCGGAGTTGATCGTAACCCTAGAGGTAGGATGACATAAATCTACCAGATTAGGGTCAAACCTAATATAGGAGTCCATAGATTGAGTTAATGCAATTCTAGGGGTTTTAATTAGAAGGATATTTCAATTAATCAACCCAGGGTTAGACGTTAGTAGCCTCGAGAGAGGTATTAATATAAATTAGGGAATCCTACGGATCAAGTCAAGTGAATAAATCGTCTGGCTCAGAGTTAGATAACAAGTGAAGTCTAGGTGGATTCTTCCTCGAGTATTGTCTTAATCAATTGGTTTTCCCACAAGTATTTCCCCAATTTATTCTCTTCGTCTTTACATCTTTAGCTTAGTAGTTAGTTGATTTTAGATTAGATAAACAAATCCCTTAATTCTTAGGCTAGATAATAAAAAGAAATTAGTATTAGTACTTTTGGTTCCTTTGGGTTCGATAATCCAACCTTGCCACTAAACTATACTACTGTTCGATAGGTGTGCTTGTCTCCATCGTTGTCTTAGTTAGTTTTAGGTTCAATCATTCTTTTTTATAAATTTTTAAAACTCTGACACACGATCAATAACTTGCAAATAACCTTTAATTTTTTTGATGACATGAAGTGTGCAGATGAAAATGAAGAATATCACGCCATTGGATTTCTCGACTCAGCTGTAGAGAAAGAATTTGAAAAGTTTTGTCATAGCAATCATGATGATGATAGAGATCTACTTGAGTTAACTGAAGTAGTAATGACTGGTGAACTTGGTGAACTTATGGATACCAACCAATTTGAATGTCAACAAGGGAAAAGTTTAGAATATTTAGAATTGTCCAATCATTCATTCAAACCTCCTAGACCTTCCATAGAGAACCTTCCTAGTTTGGACTTAAAGTCTTTTCCATTACACTTAAAGTATGTCTAGTTGGGAGACAATAACACTTTTTTGGTAGTAATATCTATAGAATTGACACATGATCAGGAGAAGAATTTATTAGAAGTTTTGAATAAATCTAAGAAAGAACTAGGTGGACAATTGTTGATATAAAGGGAATCAGTCTTGCTATTTGCATGCATAAGATTTTACTGGAGGATTGTAATAGCAAGTCTATTGAGCACCAGAGAAGGCTGAACCCTATTATGAAGGAATTTGTTAAAAAGGATATTATTAAATGGCTTTGTAACACCCTTTACCCGTATCCGATGCAGGGACAGGGTACGAGGCATTACATATCTTAAACACATGCAAACATACATTTTCGAGTCATAAAAGTTCGTTCAATTTTAACATTTTTTGAACTTTTCCTTAAAGTCCCTAATATGGGCCTACGAGGCCCAAAACACACTTTGAAAACTATTCGGGATTAAATCGAGCACTTTAGAAAAATATTAGAAAATATCTTTGAAATCAGGGGCACACGCTCGTGTGAAAGAGTGACAGATCCGTGTGACCTCTTAATATGGCCATGCTGAAGGACCGTGTAGCTCACATGACCTGAGCATATTTGGACATGCCCGTGTCCCTAGCCTGTGTGGATTTATTTTTCTTTTCGAACCTACAAGGATTTTCACACGGCTTGGCACAGCCCGTGTACATGTCCCATGTCCTTCACATGGCCATGACACACTCGTGTTTTAGCCCGTGTGCAAAAACCTTGACATTCTGTTTCTAATGTCACCAACCCTTTAAGGTCACACGGCCATGGCACACACCGTGTGTGTGGCGAATTCAATTTCACAATTAAGGTTCAAGGGACACACGGCCGGACTACATGCCCATGAGGTAGATCGTGTGTCACACATAGCCTAGACACACGCCCGTGTGTCTACCCGTATGCACAGAAACAAGGCTATTTACTAAGCCTTTTTCCACCCTTACTTGCACCCACATACACAACATCAAGTAACACCCATCCACACATAATACATGACCAATTCACCGCAACTAAGACATTTACGCAACATGGCCACTTCACTTCATTCACATGCAACACTTATCACATTCTTTTCCAATTCAGTCATACAAGTTGTTCAATCATGCATTAACATACCATATGCTTAACCATGCAAATTTTTACATTCATGAAAAACATCCTCATATGCTTATAACAATAACAAATATTAGCCATCATCCATGGCCTTATAGAAAATGATCTATCAAATAGCATAGGCCCACATTTAGGAAATTCAGCTAGGACACTTAACAACATAAATAAATCTCCTATACATGCCACAACTCAACTACTTGAATTCAACAATACCCGAAGTGATAGCTTGATAGTGTGATGGTATCTCCGACGTTTTCTAACCCGAGCTAGCTTGAGGACGTTATAAACATAGAAAGTAGATAGAGTAAGCTATAAAGCTTAGTAAGTACATATATAAATAATGAACAATTGGTTACCATGCTTTTAACAATTCTTATTATAAGCTCTCACGATAATACCATCATTATTGCCTAAAATTTCACAATTCATTTATGTTCATCTTGAGCTGTCTACTTGAGTTATAGTCACTAAATTATTTTTATCCGGAGCCACTGAACTCTAAATTAAGATCCGTTAATTTTCCCTGAAACTAGACTTATATATCTTCTTACCATAATATTTCCATAATTTTTGGTTTAGCCAATCAATACAACTTATTCTTTAAAGTCTCCCCTATTTTGCTATCCAATAGTTCTGACCCTTCTTCACTAAAAATTTATTTTCTCATTGTATAGAACTCAAATGACGTTCTCGTTTGTTTCTCTTGAAAGGCTCATTAAGAAATTAAAGAATATAAATTTTATCCCTTTATTATTTTTGTACAATTTTAATGATTTTCCCAAGTCAGAACAGGGGATTCTGAAATCATTCTAACCTTGTCTCATTAAAATCCAAATATCTCACCATATGAACTTTTTTTGTTTATTCTGTTTCTTTTAAGTAGAAATAGGCTCCATAAGCTTTAATTTCATATCCCATTCAACCTCTAATTTAATTTCCACAATTTTTGGTGATTTTTCAAAGTTATTGTAACACCCCTAACCCGTAACCATCGCCGGTCTAAGGTTAAGAGGCATTACCAGACAAATCGAAAACATTTACGAACATTTCACATCATAAAGTATATCATCATCATATCATAGAAAAATATAAGCATATAGTTTCTTAATGAGGTCTACAAGACCTTAAACATGCGTTAGAAAGGGGTCGGGATTAAACCGAACTCATACAAAAATTTTTGAAAATTAAACATTTTCAAGGATACAGAGGTCACACGCCCGTGTGGGTAGGCCATGTGCACACGGCCTCGGACACGCCTGTGTGTCCAAGCTATGGTCGACACTAACTTGCATCACACAGCTTATCACACACCGTGTGTTTGGCCCGTGGTTGACACTAACTTGCATCACACGGCCAGTCACAAGCCCGTGTGTCTAACTCTTGTGTGAGCCTGACTTGAATCAAATTACAAATTTTAGGGACATGGTCGAGCCACATGCCCGTGTGCTCAACCGTGTGAGCAAATATAGGCCATTTGCAAGGCAAATTTGCCACCCATTTTGGGTCAATCCTACAAGCTCAAACAAACACATTTCATACTTTCAAAATTCAACCAAATCATGACAATAATATTCATCTTTTCTAACCATTCAAATGCATATCAAACTTACCAACTTATGAACCATTTATCTCATTCTAATCACAAGCATTTCTAAGTATAATCCATCCAAAAACTTACCAATTCTTTATGAAAACCATTCATCAATGATATACCAACTTTGCATAAAAAAACATAGACTAAAATTTACCATATTCACATCCCATTTACAAGCTATATCACATAGCTTATATATACAACTTAAAAAATAATCCAATTTGACTAGACTATACATGCCATACTTAAATATGTACACATTCAAAAGATACCAAAATAGTGTTTGATAGTGTAGTGATGATCCTTGATGATCCTCAAGCTTTCCGTAGCTTTAACAATCTATAAAACAATGCAAACACACACAAAGTAAGCTTTCAAAAGCTTAGTAAGCAATATACAAATAAACTTAACATACAAAACATTTATAACCATTTCAATTACAAGAATTGTAACATATCTCAATAGCATATTCATAATTCTTCCTTAGCTCAATTGTATCTAACCATTTTCTTGACAAAAAATTGCATCTCTATATATCTCATTAGATCATAGCACATTTATACATATATCACATTTTGTCTCAACAAGTCTATGCACATATCTCACTTTTGCAAATTCACATATACTTACCTTTCATGCTCAAACATAGTATTCATTTCAAACGTACCTGAATCGGTTACACATTTCACATAGTTTTTCATTTCTCGGAATTGCCTGTTGAACCATTCAAAATAAAATAGGAAACTTGGATAACTCATAATTCTATTACAATGCCAACGTCCCAGACATGGTCTTACATGTAATAAAATATCGATGCCACTGTCCCAGACAGGGTCTTACGTGAAAACATATACAATGCCAATGTCCCAGACATGGTCTTACACATACTTCTCAAATCGACGCCAATGTCCCAGACGTGGTCTTACACGATATCACATATCAGAATGCTATGTCATGACATATGAATCCTATCTATTCCTAAGGTTCATACGAGACTTTTTGGACATTGACACATTGTCGATGTAACACCCTAAAAATCCGAGTATTTAAATTGCATAAATTGGTGTTTAGTTTTTAAAGAAAAAAATTTTATTTTTATTTTAGTGCTTATTGAAGTCCTAGAGAGGGTAAAGCATGAATTGGAGAAGGAATAAAATTTATTAATTGAGAATTTATTGAAGTGAAACAAAGGTCATTAAGACTTAAGTTAAATTAAGTGTTAAAGAGTGTCATAAGATGAGCAAATGGTAAGGTGGAGTTGGCGATGGGTTATAGTAAGAGGAAGAGGTTTGAATCCTTGTATAGCACCTAGATGAATTTTTGTTTTAATTTTCGCACATGGATAGAAAGTGTCGGCCAAGAACATATATGGAAGGTGTTGACCATGTTATTTTTGGTTAGTGTATCAATGGATTAAGGAAACAACTAAATTATGGCATGGAATCAAAAACTTAAGGAAGGATAAGGGGACATAAGGCACAAATCAAGGAAGAATTTTGAAACAATATCTTGGCCAATGGACCATGCATATGGACTGACAATATGGCTAGGGGAGCTGAATTTTGGTGATAGTTTGGCTAGAATTTTAGTCTTTTATTTTGGTCATTTTTTTTTAGTTTTGTGCATAATTTTGCAAATTCTCTCAACCTATCTCTCCTTTGGCGAATTGTGCATTGGTAAGCCTTGATTATTTTGACCATTTGGTCATTTTTGTTTATTGATTTAGTACTTGTTTGTGCTTTTTCTTTGAGTGCCGAAAATCACCTATACCAAAAGCCAATCTTTTCTTTTCTTTTTGCCATTGCCGAATATACACCTCTCTTAAAGCTCGTCTTTTCTTTTCTTTTCTTCTATTCTCTTGAAATTAAAGCAACATCATCACCATCATTTCTTTTATTTTATTTCTTTCAATCAAATTCTCTCCATCTACACTCTCATGGTCAATGCTAATGTGCCTATAAGCCAAATTTATTTTCTTTTCCTTGATCATACATAGCGAATCTTTCATCAATTAAACAACATTCTCAATCCTTTCCTTTCGACCGTGGAAAATAGGTAAGGGTTCTTTTCCATTTTCGATTTATTATTAGTGTCATGGCCGAATATCATTGGTTTTATGAGGGCCTTTTGGATCGATATAACGCTCATTCTAATAATGTTTCTTTCATTATTATTTAGTGCAATAACGAGATCGGAACTCAAGTGATCGGAGAATTGTAGAAACGTTGGAAACGCTTTTATTGTGGTAAGGAAATCACATCTTTTTAAAGCCCTTAGTACTATTTGATATTATTTAGATCTAACTAATATCCCTTTGGATTTTGAAGACTTTCAAAATAGGGAAGAAAAGGGTGGTGGTAAGTCACGTTAAGAGGGGCGGATCCGTAAATCCCCCATTCAAACGAAGAGCGATTTCGGCAGTCCGGGATTTTCCACCGGGTTGCGGGCCATCTTCCGAAGGAAGTCCATTATTCGAAGTGGTACGAACTCCCGAGCCATTATACGTTGGTGGATTCTCGGTGGCTAACGAACCAGTAAACGAAGAGAAGCCAAAAATCGAAGTGATTCAAAATCAAGAGGGTAAGATTTTGGATCTAGTATCGATTAAGAATATTTTTACAAAATAGTTGTCTAACGGATCAAAATATGTTTTAGGTGCCGAGGAGCGAGAAGGATTAGTACTATCGGTAACGAGGTGTGTAACTTCACACTCATTATTTTCTCGGTTGGATGTCAATTCCTAGATGGAAGTAAATCGTAAAAGCGATTAGATCGGTAAAACGTAAAATTGATATTTTGACGAAAATACGTAAAAATGACTAAATCATGAAAATTACGAAAACGCCTCGAGAAATTATTCGTTATTATGTAAATGTTTCGTGATGTTTAGTTCGAAAATGGGCCGCAAAAAAATACTCTACTAAAATAGTTCGATAAATTGGGCCAAAATACTCTAGTTCGATAAAAAAATGGGCTAAATTGGGCCAAAATACTCTAGTTCGATAAATTGGGCCAAAATACTCTAGTTCGATAAATTGGGCCAAAACACTCTAGTTCGGTAAATGGGCCAAAGCCCACTAAACCGCTAAATAGACAAATTGCTATATTATGTTTATGGGCCAAATGAAATGTTTATCGTTAAACCCACCATGTTATGCATTATTAAGAAATTTTATATTTTATACACGCATAATGGATGGGGTGGGTTATATGAAGAGAAGAATGGCCGCTGCCAAAAATCTAGTTCGGTGGCTCGCCACAATAATGGCTTATTGCCTCTAGTTCGTGGCTCGCCACAATAATGGCTCATTGCCTCTAGTTCGGTGGTTCCGCCACAATAATGGCTTATTGCCTCTAGTTCGGTGGCTCGCCACAATAATGGCTTATTGCTCTAGTTCGGTGGCTTTGCCACAATTATAAAAAGGCTTGATGCCTACGATTGGTGTGTTGGCGGGTGGGTTGACTTGATCCCTCACAGTGTGATGGTTGGTACGGGGTGTTAGCGGATGGATATTAGGTTTGGGATGGGAAATACATTTTACATGCATTATTAATTATTTTAATTTATGATATAATGTTGAATTACGTAATTGGGCTCAAGCCCAAAGATAATATCTTGATGATCCGCCCAATAATGGTGGTAAGTGAGTTGCACATCGAGTTCTAAGTAACTCACCCTTTAATTTTTCCATCTCGTAATGGAAATTGATGTGGACTTGGGCCGAGGATGACTTCGTGGAGGCCATACTCGCAAAAGAGGGTTATTTAAACTCGAACTTTTAATAAGTATTTTTTTTACTATTATGGATTATTGTAATAAGGGCCTCTATAAATAACTTATGAATTTTATGTGTGTTTGGGATTTAAACTATACTTTGGACTTTTTAATTATGGGCTATGATTTTATGATGTTTTATTAAAATAAATTTGAGTTTTCAAGTATATGGAATTCTTTTATAAATATTTTATTATAGTTAACTCTTTAACAAACTACCTAAAGGTTTTGATAATACAATGATTTTCAACTAATGTTTTTAAATATTTATCAAATTCAAATATTTCTTCAAATTTTAACCTCAGAATAATATTGTAGTTTTCAACTCATTAAAGATTTAAAATAGCTCGATTCATGTAACAAACCAAATCTAGTCTCAATGCATAGACCGGGTTTGGGGTGTTACATTTAGTGGTATCGAGCTAGTTTCAAAAACTCTACTGTGGTTTGGGTTCGCAAATAATTTCGTATGAAATCATTCAAAATCAAGATGGCACCACAAGCATCCGCGACAAGTCAAGTAAGTATTTACTACTTAATGATTACTATGATATGATCATAGGAACACTCTAGAACTTCTAGTTTTAGATGTGAAAAAGCAGAGATTGAGACTATAGGATATGTTGCGAAAAACAACTTTATATCTCAAATCTCATAAAATATCATTAATAAACACTAAAACAAAATTTCTGATTCATAAAACTTGTAATCAGATAAACGAACAAGCTATCATGAGCACTAGAGGACGTGGTCGTGGATGCGGTAGACGTGGCCGTGGTAGAGGCCGAGGTGCTACAACTGAAGCACCAAATCATATGCCGGAAGTGGATGCACCTGCGTCAATTGAAAGTGAAACGGGATCACGCGATCACATGGAAGAAGATCATGCATTGACTCAAGCAATGCTGCGAGTCTTGGAAAGGGTCGCTGGAACTAGAATTGGGCCAACAACTCGTGGGTCAATTTCAGAGCGACTTAAGGCAAATAATGAAGAAGTTTTCAGAGGAGTCTCTGGTGTAGCTCCGAATGTGGTGAATCTTCGCTCAAGTCGTGGAACGGATTATGGATGATATGGAATGCACTACCGAGCAAAAACCGGAGGAGCTGTATCCTTATTGAGAGATGAGGCGACGCTGGTGGCTCACTGCTCGAGAAGGCACCAAGCCGCACCGATTAATCGGGAATTCTTTAAAGCCGCCCCAAGGAAAATACGTCGAACGAGCTATGTAGACGCCAAAGGAAGGAATTTCTGAATCTTGTCCAAGGAAGTAAGACTGTGGCAGCATATGAAGCTGAGTTTTTACGTCTGAGCCGTTATGCCCGAACAATTGTAGCAATAGATCACGAACGTTGTGTACATTTCGAGGATGGACTTAATGATGAGCTGAGGGTTCTGATTGCTCCACAGCAAGTTAGAAATTTTTTGACTCTTGTGGAGAAGGCCAAAATAGCCGAGGAGGCTAAGAACTCGTAATGGCGAATCAAGAAAATCCCAAAACAAGAGAGAGACACAAGATCGGTTCTTTCAAGAGATTCCGAAGAAACCTCAAATGATGAATCAATTCAAGGTAGAACCCCGTAGCAAATAATCAAGTCGAGATTACACCGAGTGTGGGAAAAGACATTTTGGAGAATGTTAGAGGAAAACGGACGCATGCTACAAATGCGGTTCAATGGAACATCAGTACAAAAATTATCCTCGACGAATGGATACGACTCAAGACGTCCGTAATAATGATGCACAGCCGGTCGGGGTAATCGCAGACCACCGAGAGGTCGTGGACCGTGTCGTGGTGGTAATGGGGCTGGTCGTGGTCAAGGTGCACCGGTCGAGGCAATGGTCCTAGGGGAAATGCAGATGCAAGACACTGGATGGTTTATGCGATTAGACGCCATGAGGACGGCAATGCACCAGATGTGATAACTGGTACGTTCTTCATTTTTGATGTACCTGTTATTGCTTTAATAGATATTGGCTCTACCCATTCATATGTAGCTAGTGCCATATCTGGAAACCTGAATTTAGAATCTGAAATTACCGATAGTGAGATGACAGTAATTAGTCCTTTAGGACAGTCGGTAATTGTTAATAAAATATTTAAAGACGTGCCCTTGAAAATCCAAGAGGAGGTATTCTTAGCAAACTAGATGGAACTACCTTTCGGTAAGTTCGATCTCATTCTGGGCATGGATTGGCTGGTCAAACATCGGGCGCAATTAGATTGTGCTGAAAAACGAATGTCAGTAAGAACCTCGGATGATAAGGAAGTCATAATAATTGGTGAGCGAAGGAACTATCTGGAAAATGTGATATCTGCATTAAAGGCAGAGAAGTTGGTGCGGAAAGGATATGGTGCATTCCTAGCCTTTATCTGTGCTTTGGATGCCAAAGAGTTATCTGTGAATGATGTGAGGATGGTGAAAGAATTTCCGATGTATTTCCGTAAGAACTTCCTAGTATACCTCCGATCGGAAGTGGAATTTGGCATTGAGCTTTTGCTCGACGACTCCAAAGGTCCATTGCTCCTTATAGAATGGCACCAAGGAGTTGGTGAGCTCAAAGCTCAAATTCAAGAATTGATGGATCGGGATTTATTCGACCAAGTGTGTCTCCGTGGGGAGCACCAGCTTTGTTTGTCAAGAAGAAGGATGGATCGATGCGTATGTGCATTGACTACGATAGTTGAATAAATTGACGATCAAGAATCGGTATCCTCGCCAAGAATTGACAACTGTTTGATCAATTAAAAGGAGCTTCAGTTTTCTCCAAAATTGATTTAAGGTCGGGTTATCACCAGCTCAAGGTGAAAGAAGCGGACATTTATAAGACGGCATTTCGGACACGTTACGGACACTATGAGTTTGTAGTGATGCCGTTTGGACTAACCAATGCACCAGCTGCATTTATGGACATGATAAACCGAGTCTTTCAACCATATTTAGACCGGTTTGTGGTAGTGTTCATAAATGACATATTGGTTTATTCGAGAAATGAGGAGGAACATGACCAGCATTTGCGGATAGTATTACAGCTACTTCGTGATAAGCAATTGTATGCCAAATTTAGTAAATGCGAATTTTGGTTAAAGGAAGTGACTTTCCTTGGTCATGTAGTATCAGCTAAAGGAATAAGGGTGGATCCTCGAAAAATTGAGGCTATTCTGGATTGGAAACCACCAACATCGAGAGCTGAAATTCAGAGTTTCTTGGGATTGGCTAGATACTATAGACGCTTTTGTAGAGGGTTTTGTTGATTGTCGCACCCTAACTAAAGCATTGCGAAAGGGAGCTCCGTACATTTGGACCGAAAAGCAAGAAGAGAGTTTCAAAAATTGAAGAAGATCTGACTAAGCTCCAGCTTTGATTCAACTAGAGGTGGAAAAGAATTGACTATTTATTGTGATGCGCCTCACACGGGTTTGGGTTGTGTGTTGATGCAAAATGGAAAGGTGGTGGCCTATGCTTCTCGTCAATTGAGACCACACGAAGTAAACTACCCTACCCATGATTTGGAGTTAATGCCCATTGTCTTTGCTCTAAAGATTTGGAGGCACTATCTCTATGGTGAGAAATCTATAATCTACACGGATCACAAAGTCTTAAATACCTCCTTACCCGTAAGGAGTTAAATTTGAGACAAAGAAGATGGGTAGAATTGTTAAAGGATTACGATTTCTCAATCAAATACCATCCCGGAAAGGCTAACGTGGTAGCCGACGTTAAGTCATAAGACCGTATTTGAATTAAGAGCTTTGTTTGCCCATTTGAGTCCGGATGAGGATGGCGCTTTATTAGCGTAACTTTAGGTGAAACCTCGTGGTGGAACAAATCAAGGAAAAATGACATCGATGAGAAGTTGGGACCTTTACTTGACAAGTTGAAAATGGTGAAATTAAAGATTTTGGAATAAACACGGAGGGGATGTTGTGCTTTCGAGGAAGAGTATGCATACCTAAGGACTTAGATCTAAGGCAACTGATTCTACGGGAGGCGCATAGTAGCCCTTATGCTATGCATCCCGGAGGAAATAAGATGTATCGAGATCTCCGTGAACAGTATTGGTGGCCAGGGTTGAAGCGTGAGATTTCAGAATTTGTGGGCAAATGTTTGACTTGTCAGCAAGTGAAGGCAGAACATCAATTACCATCTGGGTTGTTACAACCGATAAAGATTCCTCTTTGGAAATGGGAGAGGATAACTATGGATTTTGTTAGTGGGTTACCGTTAACCCCTACTAAGAAAAATTTCGTTTGGGTAATTGTTGATCGGTGACGAAGACCGCTCATTTCTGCCAGATTCAGACGGATTATTCATTGCGAAGTTGGCGAAACTATACGATCCGAAATTGTGAGGTTGCATGGGTACCAGATCTATTATATCGATAGGGACCCTAGATTTACATCACGATTCGAAAGCTCGCATGAAGCCTTGGGGACAAAGTTGAATTTCAAGACGGCTTTTCATCCTCATCGATGGTCACGGAGAGAGTAATTCAGATATTGGAAGATATGTTAAGAGGATGTGTAATCGACTTCAGGGTAGTTGGGAGGATTATCTACCATTGGCAGAATTCGCGTATAACAACAGCTATCAGTCTAGCATTCAGATGGCACCTTACGAGGCATTGTATGGTCGTAAGTGTTGTTCTCCTATTTGTTGGACTGAGTTGGGCGAAAGACAGATGTTAGGTCCTGAGATGATATCTGAGACAGAGGATAAGGTAAAAGTTATTCGAGCACGGTTGAAAGAAGCCTCGATAGATGTAAGTCATACGCAGATCCGCCGAAGGGACATCGAGTATAGTGTGGGGATCGTGTTTTCTTAAGGTCTCTCCTTGGAAAAAGATCTTCGTGTTTGGAAGGAAGGGCAAGTCGAGTCCTAGATACATTGGACCTTATCGTGTCTCAAGCGTGTTGGTCCAAAGGCATATCGATTGAGTTACCTCCTGAGTTGGATCAAATTCATAATGTTTTCATGTTTCCATGTTGAGGCGTTATAGATCGGATCCTTTTCACATTATACCCAGAGAAGAATTGGAGCTAAATTCAGATTTGTCTTTTGAAGAAGAACCAAAGGAAATCTTAGACCGAGATGTCAAGGTACTAAGGAAGAAAACCGTGTCGTTGGTAAAAGTTCTATGGCGTAACCACGGAGTGGAAGAAGCTACGGGGAGCCAGAGGATGCAATTCGCAACAATACCTCACCTTTTTCAACTGTAAATTTCGAGGACGAAATTTTCTTTAAGGAGGGTAGAGTTGTAACACCCTAAAAATCCGAGTATTTAAATTGCATAAATTGTTGTTTAGTTTTTAAAGAAAAAATTTTTATTTTTATTTTAGTGCTTATTGAAGTCCTAGAGAGGTAAAGCATGAATTGGAGAAGGAATAAAATTTATTAATTGAGAATTTATTGAAGTGAAACAAAGGTCATTAAGACTTAAGTTAAATTAAGTGTTAAAGAGTGTCATAAGATGAGCAAATGGTAAGGTGGAGTTGGCGCATGGGTTATAGTAAGAGGGAAGAGGTTCGAATCCCTTGTATAGCACCTAGATGAATTTTTGTTTTTAATTTTCTGCACATGGATAGAAAGTGTCGGCCAAGAACATATATGGAAGGTGTTGACCATGTTATTTTTGGTTAGTGTATCAATGGATTAAGGAAACAACTAACTTATGGCATGGAATCAAAAACTTAAGGAAGGATAAGGGGGACATAAGGCACAAATCAAGGAAGAATTTTGAAACAATATCTTGGCCAATGGACCATGCATATGGACTGCAATATGGCTAGGGGGCCGAATTTTGATGATAGTTTGGCTAGAATTTTAGTCTTTTGTTTTGGTCATTTTTTTTAGTTTTGTGCATAATTTTGCAAATTCTCTCAACCTATCTCTCCCTTGGCCGAATTGTGCATTGGTAAGCCTTGATTATTTTGACCATTTGGTCATTTTTGTTTATTGCTTTAGTACTTGTTTGTGCTTTTTCTTTGAGTGCCGAAAATCACCTATACCAAAAGCCAATCTTTTCTTTTCTTTTGCCATTGCTTAATATACACCTCTCTTAAAGCTCGTCTTTTTCTTTTCTTTTTCTTCTATTCTCTTTGAAATCAAAGCAACATCATCACCATCTTTTCTTTTATTTTATTTCTTTCAATCGAAATTCTCTCCATCTACACTCTCATGGCCGAATGCTAATGTGCCTATAAGCCAAATTTATTTTCTTTTCCTTGATCATACATAGCCAATCTTTCATCAATTAAACAACATTCTCAATCCTTTCCTTTCGTAGTGGAAAATAGGTAAGGGTTCTTTTCCATTTTGATTTATTATTAGTGTCATGGCCGAATATCATTGGTTTTATGAGGCCTTTTGGATCGATATAACGCTCATTCTAATAACGCTTTCTTTCGTTATTATTTAGTGCAATAACGGAGATCGGAACTCAAGTGATCGGAGAATTGTAGAAACGTTGGAAACGCTTTTATTGTGGTAAGGAAATCACATCTTTTAAAGCCCTTAGTACCGCTTTGATATTATTTTGATCTAACTAATATCCCTTTGGATTTTGAAGACTTTCAAAATAGGGAAGAAAAGGGCGGTGGTAAGTCACGTTAAGAGGCGGATCCAGAATCCCCATTCAAACGAAGAGCGATTTCGGCAGTTTGGGATTTTCCACCGGTTATGGGCCATCTTCCAAGGAAGTCCATTATTCGAAGTGGTACGAACTCCCGAGCCATTATACGTTGGTGGATTCTCGACGGCTAACGAACCAGTAAACGAGGAGAAGCCGAAAATCGAAGTGATTCAAAATCAAGAGGGTAAGATTTTGGATCTAGTATCGATTAAGAATATTTTTACAAAATAGTTGTCTAACGGATCAAAATATGTTTTAGGTGCCGAGGAGCGAGAAGGATTAGTACTATCGGTAACGAGGTGTGTAACTTCACACTCATTATTTTCTCGGTTGGATGTCAATTCCAGATGGAAGTAAATCGTAAAACGATTAGATCGGTAAAACGTAAAATTGATATTTTGACGAAAATACGTAAAAACGATTAAATCGGGAAAATTATGAAAATGCCCTCGAGAAATTATTCGTTATTATGTAAATTGGATGTTTCTTGAAAATGGGCCGCAAAATACTCTAGTTCGATAAAATGGGCCGCAAAATACTCTAGTTTGATAAATTGGGCCAAAATACTCTAGTTCGATAAAATGGGCCACAAAATACTCTAGTTCGATAAATTGGGCCAAAATACTCTAGTTCGATAAATGGGCCAAAAATACTCTAGTTCGATAAATTGGGCCAAAATACTCTAGTTCGATAAATTGGGCCAAAATACTCTAGTTCGATAAATTGGGCCAAAACACTCTAGTTCGGTAATGGGCCAAAGCCCACTAAACCGCTAAATAGACAAATTGCTATATTATGTTTATGGGCCAAATGAAATGTTTATCGTTAAACCCACCATGTTATGCATTATTAAGAAATTTTATATTTTATACACGCATAATGGCATGGGGTGGGTTATATGAAGAGAAGAATGGCCAGTTGCCAAAAATCTAGTTCGGTGGCTCTGCCACAATAATGGCTTATTGCCTCTAGTTCGGTGGCTCTGCCATAATAATGGCTCATTGCCTCTAGTTCGGTGGTTCTGCCACAATAATGGCTTATTGTCTCTAGTTCGGTGGCTCTGCCACAATAATAGCTTATTGCCTCTAGTTCGGTGGCTTTGCCACAATTATAAAAAGGCTTGATGCCTACGATTGGTGTGTTGGCGGGGTGGGTTGACTTGATCCCCACAGTGTGATGGTTGGTACGGGTGTTAGCGGATGGATATTAGGTTTGGGATGGGAAATACATTTTACATGCATTATTAATTATTTTAATTTATGATATAATGTTGAATTTCAGAATTGGGCTCAAGCCCAAAGATAATATCTTGATGATCCGCCCAATAATGGTGGTAAGTGAGTTGCACACTGAGTTCTAAGTAACTCACCCCTTTAATTTTTCCATCTCAGGTAATGGAAATTGATGTGGACTTGGGCCGAGGATGACTTCGTGGAGGCCATACTGCAAAAGAGGGTTATTTAAACTCTGAACTTTTAATAAGTATTTTTTTACTATTATGGATTATTGTAATAAGGGCCTTTATAAATAACTTGTGAATTTTATGTGTGTTTGGGATTTAAACTATACTTTGGACTTTTTAATTATGGGCTATGATTTTATGATGTTTTTATTAAAATAAATTTGAGTTTTCAAGTATATGGAATTCTTTTATAAATATTTTATTATAGTTAACTCTTTAACAAACTACCTAAAGGTTTTTGATAATACAATGATTTTCAACTAATGTTTTCAAATATTTATCAAATTCAAATATTTCTTCAAATTTTAACCTCAGAATAATATTGTAGTTTTCAACTCATTAAAGATTTAAAAATAGCTCGATTCATGTAACAAACCAAATCTAGTCTCAATGCATAGACCGGGTTTGGGGTGTTACAGTCGATACTTCCTCTTATTTCACATAAATATCATCTAAAGCCATTAATTACAATTCAATATTATATGACCATGAATGAGTCAACTTAAATACATTTATTTGTATATAGACTTACCTCGTACGGATAAAAATGGACGGATTCGATTACTCGATCACTTTCAACTTTCCTCGGTCTAAATCCGTTTTCTTTGGTTCTTGATCTATACATATTCAAATTTAACCCATTTATTCACCAAATCATTCAATTCAATCCAAAAACACATATTTAGGGCATTTTACAATTTAGCCCTCACATTTTCACATTTTACATTTAAGTCCCTATTTCACAAAATCACAAAATACACATAATTTCTTTGTACCCATACTTAGCTGAATGTTCATATGCTTCATGTAAGTCCACACATTTCATTTATTTTACATTTTAGTCCTTCCAAATATTATTTTTACAATTTAGTCCAAATTACTCAAATTCATCAAATATCCAAAGACAAAACATGTTAATCTAACACATATATATTCATATTTTATCAACTAACATCACAAAGCTTAAACATTCATCAATGGTACATCTCAAAATCTTCATCAAATGCTAAAATTAAAGCATGGGCTTGATAATACGCTAAGCAACTATCACAAAAACGTAGAAATTATCAAAAACCATAAGAAAAGCATACCTTAATCAACAATCAAAAGTGCCGAACCCTAGATTAGTCTTGTTCTTTTCTTTTCTTATGATTTTCAGCCAAAGATGATAAGAAATGGCCATTTTTCATACTTTTGTTTTATTTAATTCCATATTAATTATCTATTTTCCATTTTACCCTTAATGAAACATTATAACATCTTTAAAATGCATGTCCACTACCGTCCATGCCATAATACAATGGCCTAATTCCATTTTAAGGCCTTCATATTAAAAGAACATAGCATTAAAGCACTTTAACAATTATTAAGGAACTTTTGCATTTTACACAATTAAGTTTTTTTCTCAAATGAAGTACACAAACAATAAAACTAATTCACGAAACTTTCACACATGCTTAATCACATACTACAAATATAGAAAATAATATTAAAATATTTTTCTGACTCAAATTTGTGGTCCTGAAACCATTATATCGACGAGGGTCTAAACTAGATTGTTACAGTTATACAACTGCAGCTGTCCAAAACTGTTTTATTGCTAATTTTATTCTTTCATGATTGCTTTGTATTAACATCCATTTGATCATACATAACACCAAGGCATATCCTTATCTAGCCATTCCAATAGCTAGCCATTATCGAATATTTACATGCCATTTATTTGCCCCTTTAACCTATACATCAACAACAAAACTTAAACTTATCATGTCTTAATTTAATTTGGCCTAAAAGCCTCATACATGGTCATCAATCAAATTTACCACCTATTTATACACCATAAGTATAGACCTATCATCACAAGGTCATCACAAGATCATTTTCATAGGTATGACTTACTCATTTACATTTTACCAAATGTCCCACATACATCGATTTCAGTTCTTATGAATTTTGCGTACATACCTGTACCCTTTCAACATGATCATACTTTGTCATTTCTTTAACATCATCTTTGGATTTACCCGTTGAACCTCTTGGGATACTAAGGATACTCGTACATGATGTATCATACCGATTTCCATGTCCCAGACATGATCTTACGCTGGCTCTCATATTGTTGCTGATGCCATGTCCCAAACATGGTCTTACACTTGCTCTCATATTGTGGCCGATGCCATGTCCCAGACATGGTCTTATAGTAGCACACTTATCAATGCCGATGCCATGTCCCAAACATGGTCTTACACTTGCTCTCATACTGTGGCTGATGCCATGTCCCAGACATGGTCTTCAACTGATCCTCATATTGTGGCTAATGTCATGTCCCAGACATGGTCTTACACTGGCACACATATTGCCATGGTCCAACCATGGTCTTTACCGTTAATTCATCACATGTCAAAAATTCGATCATACTCTACCTTGTATTTCCCTTAATTTGATCTTTCAATATAATCTAGTAATTTTCATATTATTCATGATCCAATAATAACAAATGAAATAACACATGGTATAGGTTAAAAATTTAAACATACCAAATTTAATGCTTATTAACATACGAACTTACCATGGTATGCAACGACGGAAAAAGTCAATTACTCGATTATCTTGCTTTTCCCCTGATCTAATTTCGAATATCATCTTCCTTGATCTATAACAACATATTTAGTTTATTTATTCATCATGCTACTCAAATTATCCCAATTTCACATTTTTGGTAAAATTACATTTTTACCCCTAAAATTTATCATATTTACACTTTTACCTTTACGCTCGTTAATTGAATTTTGTTCAATTTCTTTACTACCCATGCATAGCCGAACCTTTTTCATGCTTATAACAGCCTACATTTTCCATTATTTCACACCTCTACCACCTATTTTACAACTTTTACAAAATGGTCCATTTTAGGTGTTTTCATGAAAATAACTTAACAAAAGTTGTTTATTTAACAACCAAGATTCATTTTCTTCCATAAAAATGTAGCAAACAACATGAATATTCTCACCAAAAAACTCTAAACTTTCAACCATTTTTCAAAATAGTCCCCTCATTAGCTAAATTAAGCTACAAGGGTTCCAAAAATACAAAAATGACCATCAAAATCACTTACTTGTAAGGGTTAGAAGTTGCTGAAATTTTGAAGCTTCCATGGACATTTCCTTGGGTAAGAATTGGTGTAGAAGAAAGATAAATAAAAAGATGGTAGCTTTTGCTATTTTGTCTTATTATACCTATTAACTTATTTACCAATTTAACCTTTTAATAACTTCCCCAAATCCACCTACTACATGTCCATCTTTGTCTCCACACTTTTCTATTGGTATAATTACCATGTAAGCGCTCATACTTTTCAATTCTATAGCTATTTAGTGCCTTTATCAATTAGACCTCAAGTTTTGCATCTTACGCGATTTAGCCCTTTTGTCAAATTGAGCACTCAAATAAGGAAATTTCTTAATGAAAATTTCACACAACTTTATTATCATACTGTAGACATCAAAATAATAATAAAATAAATTTTTTAATGTCAGATTGTGGTCCTACAACCACTGTTCTGACTAGGCCCAAAATCAAGATGTTACAGGCTTGATGCTGAAATAATATACCCTATTTCAGATAGTTTGTGGGTGAGTTATGCTCAATGTGTACCAAAGAAAGGAGGTGTCACAGTAGTTAGCAATCAGTTATATTACAGGCCTCTAAACCTGGTTGTCTGTACTTGAGTGGATATATTTGAATTTTAAGATATTTTTATAATATTGCATCATAAAACTTGGATTGTGCTTTCAATATTAATATATGTTACTTTTTTTGGTGGAAGGAAAGGAATTGTTTGTGTTTGTAGAAGGTATAGAAAGGAATAAGAGAAATGAATGAGTGAAGTATTGTTGTGGCAAAAGGTTAGGCAGATTGCTAGTAAAATGCCATGGCAATTCCAGGAAGATGCTGACACAGCACTCAATCCTCATATTTTAAATGCATATTTTAAAAAGATGCTAGCCGGCAAGGTGCAATTGTCTCCCGAGTAAGCATATTTTAAATGTAGTAGCAAATGTTTCAACTCTAGTGTAGGTGGTTCCTCTATAGACAGTTTAAGAGGATTTAAAGTGCGAGCCGATAAATCGAAGGACTCAAACTTTCTTCTTGGTCTGTCCACAATCTGCTGTGCCTCCATGAGTTCATTGAATTCTTCAAAAGTCTTTATTTCTTATAGCTCAAGTGAATCTGTATCACTATCAAAATTGTTGTGGCAAAATTTTGCAAACTTTTCCTACATTGATGTTTCTATCAAACCAATGGCATGGCATTCTTCATTCTCATTAGCATATTTCAGGGCATTGAATACATTGAAGGTAATTTGTTGATCATTCATCATCATGTTTAGTTCACCTTTTTGCACATTAATCAATGTTCTACATGTAGCAAGAAAAGGTCTTCCAAAGATAATTGGCACATCTTTGTCAGCTTCACATTCTAAAATAATTAAATCGACAGGAAAAATAAATTGATCTACTCTTACTAACATGTCTTCAATTTTACCTTCGGATGTGCATAGAATCAATCATTTACCTATAACATGACCATAGTAGGTCTTGTTTTTCTGATTCCAAGCTTCCTAAAGATAGACATAGGCATTAAATTGATGCTTGCTCCTAAATCACATAATGCCTTGCCAACATAATGATTACCAATTGAACATGGGATAGTAAAACTCCCTAGGTCCTTAAACTTTGGAGGTAATTTGTTCATCAACATTACTGTACACCCTTTATTGAGAGCAACAGTCTCAAATTCCCCCAATATTAAGCTTCTTTGACAATATATCTTTGATGAATTTCACATTATTAGGCATTTGCTCCAAAGCTTCTACTAGTGGTATGTTGATGTGGAGTTGTTTTAGAACATCTATAAATCTTTCGAACTGGAAATCTTGTTTACAATTGTGATATCGCTGAGGAAAAGGTGGAGGTGGTCGTCCTTCAGGTTGTTGATATTATTTTTTTGTAGCATTTTTATTGGCAACATGATTTGATTCTGCTGCAACAATCTTCTGTTTAGCCTTTCCAATTACAGTATGCTATTCAGTTGATTTTGAATTCTTTCCATGATTGAGTCTGGAGTTATTCTCCTCTCCAGTTGTGTCTTAAATAACATCATCCAACTATGTCCCAATTCTGAGAGTGATGGCCTTGCACTATTTTTTCCCTTGTGTTCTTGAATTCTCGATGTCACTTGGCAATGCTTATTTTGGCCCCAAATTTAAAGCGTTCACTATTTGCCCCACTTGATTCTCAAAAGCTCTGGGGACTGATCGTGTGTCAGAGTCTTAAAAATTTATAAAAAGAATGATAGAACCTGGAAACTAACTAATACAATGATAGAGGAAAGCACACCTATTGAATAGCAGTATAGTTTAGCGGCAAGACCAAATTGTTGAACCCAAAGGAACTAAAAGTACTAATACTAGCTTTCTTTCTATTATTTAGCCTAATAATTAAGGGAATTGTTATCTAATCTAGAATTAACTAACTATTAAGCTAAAGATGCGAAGACAAAGAGATTGAGTTGGGGAAATACTCGTGGGAAAAACCAATTGATTAAGACAATACCCGAGGAAGAATCCACCTAGATTTCACTTGTTACCTAACTTTGAACCAGACGATTTATTCACTTGACTTGATCCGTAGGATTCCCTAATTTATATTAATACCTCTTTCGAGGCTACTAACGTCTAACCCTAGGTTGATTAATTAAATTTTCTTTCTAATTAAAACCCTTAGAATTGCATTAACTTGATCTATTGACTCCCATATTAAGTTTGACCCTAATTCGGTAGATTTACGTTATCCTATTTCTAGGGTTACGTTCAACTCCGCTTAACTATGCTAGATCTACTCTTAGGCAGGGACTTTTGCTCCACCACCTAAGCACATTAGTACTCGAATCAATATCCCAGAAATACCAAAATAAGAATTAAGGACACATAGTTAACAACAAATCAAGTATTTATCGTACAGCTCAGATAACAATAACAAGACTTGTCTAGGTTTCATCCCCCTCAAGTATTGAGAGGTTTAGTTCATAATTATAAAAGAAAACATCTTAGAAGAAAATATAAAACAAAACATAAGAAAACCCTAAAACCCCTTGAAGGAATTGAAGGATAGATCCTCAGTCTTGAGTATGATTCTGGCTTCTTGAGATGAATCAACTGACTTTCTTCGAGTGAATCCCACAATTCGGCCCCTTTGGCTTGGCTCTTTGGCCTAGCTGAACTCCCTGTTAAAATGCTATGCTAAAAGATTGGCCTCTAGGGTCTTTATATAGGCTTTTAGAATGTCTTTCTTTGTCTCTAAGTAACCTATTTCGAATAGAACTCTTCTTTTTTGAGACAGGGACACGCCCGTGTAAGTTGAGGCCAGGTCATGGTCAAACTTGTGAAAGAGGCATGGTCATTTATTTTAGGGGATAGGCTGTGTGTAATTTGTACTTGGCCCATTTTCTCCGTTTTTGGCCTGTTTCTCATTCTTTTCATCTTCCGGTGCTCTCCTAAGTATAAAAAATGAAATCAAGGGATTAGGAGCACCTATTTACATAATTGAAGGGATAAATCATCCAAAAATATACTAAATGTGGGATTAAAATATGTTCATATTATGGTTTATCAAATACCCCTACAATTAAGCTTTTGCTTGTCCTCAAGCAAAATTCTCAACCCACAATTAAAATGAACTTCCTCAATTCATGATATTCATCGATAATGCCTTATCTTAATTCATAGATAGTTCATACATGGATAATTCAACTCAAAGAGTCCTAAAGATTCAAACAATCAAAATCATAGTTTGTAGCACAAAAATATATGTGTTTCCCCTTATCTGAATAATTACCTTTGATTCAAAATCGACAAGGGTTGACATCCTCACTAAAGATTCACTCAAATCACTCAATGTGTTTAAGGTTTTTATTAAGCTCTCAAAAGTCGAACATGAAAAGTTAATCCCATAGGCTTGCTTGAAAATCAAATCTCCACCACTTTAAAATGAGATGATACACAAATCAAAAGGTCTTTAAAGGGTCTAACGGGGCTTAGGTTAAAGGTGTGGATAAAGGCTGAATTAAAAGGTTAATATCGAGATTGAATTGACAATTTACCTAACTAAAAATGTAACATTCAGGATTTAAGGGCTGTGCATCTATCTTGTTTCTGTGTGTTTGGTAGGCTCTGCATGTTGTTTGAGTGTGTTTGGTGTCTCCGGGAAGGCCCGAGCTTAAGTTAGAACCTTGGCTAAAGTTTTAGTTTTGGGCATTTTAGTGGGGAAGCTAGTTGAGAGAAGGACTTAAGGGGGTATTGTTTGTGTTTGGTACATAAGAGGTGCAGCAGAAGAGTGGCAAGGAGATGCCACCTAGCATGTAGGGAGATGGTGTCACAAGGAGAAGGAGAAGGAGAGGGTTCAAAACTCTCAAGTAGCATAAGGGGTTATTATTTTTGGTTTAGGCAAGGGAGGTAGCTGGATGGTAAGTAAACTCTGGAGGTGAGAGATAAGACCTGGTCAACTATTTCAAATGGGTGGTGAAGAGTGATTAAGGGAGTTTGAATTATTCAAAATGATTTGAATAAGTGGAAGAGAGGGAATCAAGGAGTGTTACAAGGGGACGGCATGGGGATTTGAGGTGAGAGGGGTTGTTTGCCGAATTTTGAATAGAGAAGAGGGAAGGTTGAGGTTTTCGGTTTTGGGTAGGGAGTAGGTGCTGAAAGAGTTAGAAATATTAACTTCTGGTATAGTGAGCTTCTCTTTTCAGTATTGGTTTGTAGTGAATTTAGAGTAAATTGGTTCATTTTTTCCTTTAGCTAAGCCAAAACTTTTTCTCCCTTTTTGGTATTTTGGTATCGTGTAAGCCTTGCTTCATCACCTAAGGGCCGAACCCTCTTATCATTTTCCTCTAATCACACCACTCTTTCTTAATTATTTAAGAGTTGAACCTTAATACTCTCTCTTCCTCTCTTTTTTTTTTCATCTTGATAACTTGAGTTGTGCATTTCTTCAACAATAGCCGAATCTTCTAAACCTCTCCAACCCACTACTTCTTTCTTCTATTTGGTTATCTCTCAAGTTTTATCTTTTGGCTGAATTCCCTTGTATCTTTTCTTTCTCTTTCGGTTCTCATCTCATCCATTTTAAACGAAATCCCTCCCTATTTATTCTCTTTGAGTTTTACTCTTGTTTTCTATTCTTCTGAAGCTGAACCTCTCTTGTGTGGTTATTTCTTTTCACTTGTTATTTTGCTATAAGATTACCGTTACTTCTCTTCAACCTTCTCAATCGAAATCGTCTTAGTAGTGGTAAGTGTTCCTTTCTATTCGAATCTATCCTTTCTCTTTTGGTTCACCGAATCAAGGCATTAATTCTATTCCTTGGTTTTTTTGGTTGAGTAGAGGAAAGGCGTGGTTTTGAATTCATTCTGAATTTGATCAATCAAGTGACTTTAGTGATCTTTTAAATCAGGGTAGAACCCACCAAGTTCTATCGACTTGGGTAAGAACTTCTTCGTTCAATGTAATTATTTCTCCACTATTATCTTATTCAACGGGTTAACTGGGTCTTCTGACCAAGATCTTTGGATGGAATCCAATATCAATCAGGCAAAGGAGGGGGTTAGACCCGTAACCCCAGTCCCTAAGTTCAAAAGACGTGCGGTGCCTACTGTGCGAGATTGGTCACCGGGCTGTGGGCCGGCATATGAAAGGGATAAGTAGATCACTGTGATCCCTACAAGTGAGGACGGTAGTGAGGTCGATAGTGTAGTGCTTCAACTTTACAGGTGTGTAATTATCACATTATTTTCTTTAATTATTGTTATGTGTATGTATTGTGATTAAAAGCCGGGAATAGCAGCAGTGGTGGTTAATTTACCTATGTTGGGGTAAAATCGAAACCAGGTTAGCATACTATATTCATGCGTCATAAATAATTGTGGACATATTGTATGTGAGTGTATCTCAAGAGTACATGTTTCATATTACATAACCTGTCATATAAACGATGTTGCATGTGCATGGGATATTGGGATATAAATGATTAAAGGGGAAGTGCATATGAGTGACTTTGTCACGATTAATGATGGCGTGGTGCCTCAGTGTGGATTTGGTGATTTAATCACGTGTGGAAACAATGGCTAAACTACTTATGTGGACTTTGAATAGTGTGTCTGTCAGCAAGACTGCCAAAGAGGTGTGTAGTGGATGGAGGGTTGATTGTAGAAATCCCCACAGGTGTGTATGAGGATGGACGTACAGAGCGGTGTGTAGAGGTTGGTACTAGGTTGGGTTGGGCTATCATTTTTATTATTGATGCATGATGTGATGATACGATAGTGGTTTGGGCCAAGCCCATTTGTGGAAATTTTGTGGAATGATTGCACACTGAGTCTGGTGACTCACTTTATTCTTAACAAATTGTAGGTAGCTCGTGATGCTATGGACTGTGTTGGATCGTAGTTGAGGTGGCCATGCGAGGGGTTATTTATTAAACTTAAATTTTTAATTTGAATTGGTAATCGCTATTTTTCTTTGGGATATTTTTATGATGTAATAAGGCCACTTTAAATTTGGTAAATTATGGATTCTCCTATCTAGTTGGTTTTCAGTATTCATTAATCATGAAATGGTCACATGAAACCATTTTTTTTTACGTATATATATATATATATATATTTATATGTATATATAATCTAAAGTTTCTTTGCAAACCTGCTTAAACACACTTTTATTGGAATTAAAGTTTTTTTTCCTTCTCGACGAATAATGTCTGGATCTAAAGTTAACCATGTTTTAAACAACAAAAAGATTCTTCTGATCACTATGCTGGCTAAATACCTTTTCCTTAAAATAGAGTTTCTCCATCCAAATGCGTCATTAAATTTTGGCTTTACTGAATTGTTCCATATTGTTTTTCAAACCTTATAAAACCTTTCAAACTTTTTTTCCTAGTGACATTCTAGATCGGGTCGTGGTGTTTGGGTTGGGTTTGGCATGTTACATTTTAGCATCAGAGCCAGGTTTTAAAACTTAGCCTCGGGTTTTTTGGACCACTACGTTTTCAAATTATATAATTACCAAGAAAATTTTAATGAATTTATCTTTTGGAATAATGGCACTCGAGTTCCCGGCCCAGGTCCACCAGGTAAGTTTTTTGATTGTCAAGTGAATTGCATGAGGGGGTTATATGTTGTGGATGATTGGAATTTAGAATTTTTACTGTAGATATGAAAACCTTTTGGAATATGTATGCTCTATGAAGTAACTACTTGTAATTCTGTTTTATAAAACTACTCTTTAATAAACAAGTGGAAAGATATACTGACTCATAAAACTTATAATCAAAGTAAAGCAGAGCTATAGATATGAGTGGTAGAGGATGTGGACGTGTTACTCGCGGCTGTGGGAGAGGTTAGGGTACTAAGGTTGAGTGGCGGGAACAGGTTCGCAAGACAGAACTGGGGGAGATGATGCTCTGTCTCAAGCGATGTTGCTAGTATTAGAGCGTGTAACTGGGGGAAGTACTGGAGTTGCAACTCGGAAGCCCATTCCTGAGCGACTTCGAGCAAACAGAGCTGAAATATTTAGGGGTATTTCTGGGGTAGCTCCAAACGTGGCAGAATATTGGCTAGAGGCAGTCGAAAGAATTATGGAAGATTTGGATTGCATAGCCGAGGAGAAGCTGAAGGGCGCAGAATCTTTACTTCAAGATGAAGCCTATCAATGGTGGCTTACTGTGAGAGAGGGTACGTCGGTGGACCGGATAGATTGGGACTTCTTTAAGATGATGTTTCAGGGGAAATATGTTGGAGCTAGTTACGTGGACGCTCAGAGAAAAATGTTCTTGAATTTGGTCCAAGGGGGTAAATCGGTAGCTGAGTATGAGGCAAAATTCCTACGGTTAAGTCGGTATGCCCGAGAAATAGTTACGACCGATTATGAGCGATGTGTTCGGTTCAAGGATGGGCTACGAGATGAGCTGCGAGTGTTAATAGCTCCTCAGAGGGAGAGGGACTTTTCTATTTTGGTGGAAAAAGCAAAGATAGCCGAGGAGGTAAAGCGAACTGAGAGGTAGAATAGGGATAAGAACAAAGGCAAGAATAAGAGGAGCTATAGACCGTCGGGATCATCTAGGGGTTTTTAGAAAAGATCTAGGGTTGATGGGCCTGTTCGTGTTGCATCACCGGCTGCTGTTGGGCAATTTCGACAGTGTGCTCATGGTGGAATGTCACATGTAGGAGAGTGCTGGGGAAAAAATAAGGAATGCTTCAAGTGTGGGTCAAAGGATCATCTGATAAAGAATTGTCCGTTAGATATAACCAGGGCTCAGATGGTAGGTCAGGGGTATGTGCAGCCAGGAAGAGGTGGTTAACAAATACCGAGAGGCCGTGGTCTGAATTGAGGAGGGAATGGTTTTGGCCGAGGTCGTGAAGCATCGGGCAGAGGTGTTGGGGTACTGAGGAGAGACAGCCCGGGCTGGTTTATGCAGCCAGACGTCGAGAAGAGAGTGATGCACTAGACATTATAACGGGTACGTTCCTCATTTTTTGTCTACACTTTACTGCATTAATTGATGTTGGGTCGACGCATTTCTATGTCACTAGTGTGGTGTCTGAAACTCTGGGTATGAATCCTAAACCGCTTCTAGGGAGATGAATGTACTTAGTCCTTTAGGACAGTCAGTAGTGGTAAATAAACTTTTTAGAAATGTGTCTTTAGAAGTTCAAGGGTTAGTTTTCCCAGCTGTTTTGATGGAACTACCATTTGGGGAGTTCGATTTGATCTTGGGCATGGACTGGTTAGTAAGGTATCATGCAAATTTAGATTGTTCTACTAAGCACATAGTGATAAGGACTCCTGAGAATGAAGAAATTTTGGTGATAGGCGAGAGGAGAGACTACTTGTCCAATGTAGTGTCTGCTCTTAAGGCAGAAAGAATGGTGAGAAAAGGGTGCATGGCCTTCTTAACTTTTTTCAGTGCCTTGGATGCAAAGGAAGTGACCGTGGATGGGGTTAGAACAGTAAAGGAATTTATGGATGTCTTTCCCAAGAGTCGCGTGGTTGCCTCTGGATCATGAGGTGGAGTTCGGAATAGAGCTTCTACTAGGTATGGCTCCGGTGTCCATCGCCCCTTATAGGATGGCACCGAAGGAGCTGGTTGAAATTAAAGCCCAGATCCAAGAGCTGTTGGATTGTGGTTTTATCCGACCCAGTGTGTCTCCATGGGGAGCACCAGTGTTATTTGTAAAGAAGAAAGATGGATCTATGCATATGTGCTTTGATTACCGCCAGTTGAATAAATTGACCATCAAGAACAAGTACCCATTATCAAGGATAGATGATCTGTTAGATCAGATCAAGGGGGCTTCAGTATTTTCGAAGATAGATTTGAGATCAGGATATCACCAACTTAAGGTAAAGGAAGCAGACATTCATAAGACGGCTTTCTGGACTCGTTACGGGCCCTATGAATTTTTGGTAATGCTGTTTGAGTTGACAAATGCACCAGCCGCGTTCATGGATATGATGAATCAGGTTTTTCAACCCTATCTGGACCGGTTCATTGTAGTGTTCATAGACGACATTCTATTATATTCCAAGATAGAATAGGAGCATGACTCACATCTTCGGGTGGTCCTATGGATTTTGAGGGAGAAGAAATTGTACACCAAATTTAGCAAGTGTGAGTTTTGGTTAAAAGAGGTTACTTTTCTGGGTCATGTGGTATATGCCGAAGGGATAATAGTCGATCCTCGGAAGATTGAGGCGGTGCTGGACTGGAAACTACCTAAGCCTATGGCGGAGATTCGAAGTTTCTTAGGATTGGCAGGTTACTACAGAAGGTTTGTCGAGGGTTTTTCCTCAATTGCGGCACACTTAACTAAGTTGTTGAGGAAGGGGTACCTTTTGTGTGGACTGACAAGCAGTAGGAAAGTTTCAAGAAGTTGAAAAAGATTTTGACGGAGGCTCCGATTTTGATCTAGCTTGAGGCTGGAAAAGATTTCATAGTGTATTGTGATGCTTCTCACACGGGTTAGGTTGTGTGCTGATGCAGGATGGGAAGGTGGTTGCTTATGCATCCCGACAATTAAGACTGAACGAGATTAACTATCCCACACATGATCTAGAATTGGCTACGGTGGTTTTTGCTTTAAAGGTTTAGAGACATTATTTGTGTGGAGAGAAGTCTGTTATCCACACTGACCACAAGAGTTTAAAATATCTGTTAACTCAGAAGGAGTTGAATTTGAGGCAGCGAAGGTGGATTGAGCTATTGAAGGACTATGACTGCTCGAATGAATATCATCCGGGTAAGGCAAATGTGGTGGCAGATGAGTCAAGCCAAAATGTAATATCGATTTGAGAGCAATGTTCACCCACCTTAGTCTGTATGACGACAAAAGTTTATTAGCGAAACTGCAAGTGAAGCCTACATGGGTAAGTCAGGTTAAAAAGAAATAGCTATCGGATGATGTCTTGAGTGCTTGACTTCTGCAAGTATAGGATGGTGAAGTAGAGGATTATAGTTTAAACAACGGTGGAGTTTTGTGCTTCTGCGGGAAGGTTTACATGCCGAAGGATGTGGAGTTGAGGCAGATGATTCTTCAAGAAGCGCATAGTAGCCCTTACGCTATGCATCCTAGGGGAAGTAAGTTGTATCGGGATCTGCGTGAGCAGTTTTGGTGGCCAGAATTAAAGCGGGAAGTTACAGAATTTGTGGGAAAGTGTTTAACGTGTCAACAGGTCAAAGCCGAACACTAGTTGCCTTCGGGGTTGTTGCAATCGGTGAAGATTCCATAGTGGAAGTGGGAGAGGATCACTATGGACTTTGTTAGTGGGCTTCCTCTTACGCCTACTAAGAAAGATTCAGTATGGGTAATTGTGGATCAGTTGACAAAGTTTGCTCATTTCATACCTATTCGTGTCGACTATTCTCTGCAAAGATTGGCTAAGATGTATGTGACAGAGATTGTGAGGTTGCACGGGGTACCAGTGTCGATCATATCAGATAGAGACTCTAGATTTATGTCGCGGTTCTGGAAGGCGTTACATCAGGATTTGGGCACAAGGCTAGACTTTAGCATAGTGTTTCATCCACAGACAGATGGCCAGTTTGAGAGAGTAATTCAGGTCTTCGAGGATATGTTGAGGGGGTGTGCCATTGATTTCAGGGGTAGTTGGGAAGAGTTCTTACCATTGGTGGAGTTCGTGTACAACAACAGCTACCAATCTAGTATTAGGATGGTGGTGTATGAAGTCTTGTATGGACAAAAGTGTCGCACTCCCACCTATTGGACGGAATTAGGTGAACGCCATGGTTTAAGCCCGGAGTTGGTCGCAGAGACAGAGGACAAGGTCAAGGTAATTAGGGCCCGACTGAAGGAAGCGTCCGACCGGCAAAAATCTTATGCAGATCTCAAATGGAAGGAGATAGAGTTTGCAGTGGGTGATCAGGTTTTCTTAAAAGTTTCACCCTGGAAGAAGGTGATGAGATTTGGACGGAAGGGCAAGCTAAGTCCTAGGTTCATCAGGCCTTATCAGGTTTTGAAACGGGTGGGACTGGTGGCGTATCAACTGGAGTTACCTTTTGAATTGAAACAGATTCATGATGTGTTCCATGTTTCAATGTTGAGACGCTACCGTTCAGATCCGTCTCACGTCATGCCAGTAGAGGAAATTTAGGTAAGGCTAGACTTGTCTTAAGAGGATGAACCAATCCAGATCTTGGATTGGGACGTCAAGGTTCTAAGGAGGAAATCAGTTCCTTTGGTCAAAATTTTGTGGCGGAACCATGATTCATAAGAGGCAACGTGGGAGCCAGAGGATGCGATGCAACATCAATACCCTCATCTCTTTTGACCAGGTAATTTCGAGGCTGAAATTTCTTTAAGGGGGCAGAACTGTAACATTCGGGATTTAGAGGCTATGCATCTATCTTGTTTCTATGTGTTTGGTAGGCTTTGCATGTTGTTTGAGTGTGTTTGGGTCTCCCAGAAGGCCAGAGGTTAAGTTGGAACCTTGGCTAAAATTTTAGTTTTGGGCATTTTAGGGGGGAGGCTAGTTGGGAGCAGGACTTAAGGGGGTATTGTTTGTGTTTGGTGACACAAGAGGTGCAGTGGAAGAGTGGCAAGGAGACGCCACCTAGCATGAAGGGAGATGGCGTCACAAGGAGAAGGAGGGGGAGAGGGTTCGAAACTCTCAAGCAGCATAAGGGGGTATTATTTTTGGTTTAGGCAAGGGAGGTAGCTGGATGGTAAGTAAACTCTAGAGGAGAGGGACAAGACCTGGCCAACTGTTTCAAATGGGTGGTGGAGAGTGATTAAGGGAGTTTGAATTATTCAAAATTATTTGAATAAGTGGAGGAGCGGGAATCAAGGAGTGTTACAAGGAGACGGCATGGGGATTTGAGGTGAGAGGGGTTGTTAGCCAAATTTTGAATAGGGAAGGGGGGAGGTTGAGGTTTTCGGTTTTGGGTGGGGAGTAGGTGCCGAAAGTGTAACACCCCAAAACCCGACCCAAACACCACGACCGGATCTGGTATGTCACTAAGAAAATTTAATAAAACATGTCACATTTTTGGAAAACATTTTCCTTGTGTTTAACCTTTTATTCGGGAAAATCAATACTTTGATAATTTAAATAAGATATAAATTTTATCATTGTTTTATGAATTAAAATCAAAATTTAAGTACATGCCTTAGTTTAATTAAAACATAAAATTTTAAACGCCTAATAATAATAATAAAAGCCCAAAATTAAAACCTAAACGAAATATAAAGCTAATGGCCGTTGCCTTATTACAATGAAATTTAAATCCCATTAAATAAAAATATAAATAATAAAATAAAGTCTTTTTGATGAATCCAAATGTTCTTTTGCATGGCCACCTTGCGCTCCTCTCCAGCCCGGTTTGATGCACTAGGTGCTACCTGCAAGGTGTTAAATAATAGGTTGAGTCGCAAGACTCAGTGTGCAACCTCGTGCACCGTTAGATTGGGCTTTAGTCCCACAGAACAGAATAACATATTATCATGCAACAGAAATTATGCAAAGCCCAACCCAATCCTAGGTCTCCATCTACTACACACCACCCTTACCTGCCAATCACACCATTGGGGATTTCTACAATCAACCCACACCGCTACATACCATCGATGGCAGTCATGCTGCAGATAGTTGTTCATCGTCAGATCATGGCAATAGCCACTACAACAGATCATGGCATAAGTCACTACAACAGATCATGGCATAAGCCACTACAACAGATCATGGCAAAAAGCCAATACAACAGATCATGGAAAAAGCCACTACAATAGAACACTTCCCCTTTCATCAATCACCCAACCCCGTGCAATCACAGAAACTAACATACATGTTTATCATATCAAATTATCAGAACCACTCACTTTATAATGTCAGAGATCACTAACCTGGTGATTCGCTTTACCCTTCTCGGGTTTCAGCCATTGTGCCGAAATTTCAACATTTAACAGAATAAAGCAAATTTATATACATGTACTAACCAACAATCTAGATGGTGTGGAAAGTTACACACCTGACTAATGTGTAAGACTACCCTCTATGTCGATACCCTTCCTAATCTGATCTACTGTCCTTTGTCTACAACTTTGCTCACAAGTTGAAAGAATGTGAAGATAAGACCTCTCCTTAAAATCCTAAAAGTAAATCGATCCGAGTGCAACTAAACTCTGGCTTAAAAATCTAAGTGATTGACTCCTCCTGAGTTTTCTTCAAGATTCGGCACAAGCAGACACTACAGAGAGAATTCGACAAACACAGGAGATGAGATCTAGGGATTTCGGCTTTTATGAAAATCTCGAAAAAGATGAACAAGAAGAAGATTTCAGCTACAAGAACAAACAAGAGTGTAGTTTCGGCTTAGTGAATGGGAGAAGAATAACAATGGAGATCAGAAGATTCAACTAACAAGAAATTTCAAAGAAAGAAGAAAGGGTGAAGGAGGTTATGATTTTCGGCTTTTAGAAGAAAGAAGGCTTAAGAACATTTTCGGCTTTTTTGAAAGAAAGTTGATAGAAATTGTGGAGGGAGAGACTGAGAATTTCGGCACAAAGAATGAAGAAAAGAGTAGGGTTCAAATGCCAAAATTGAAGAGATATCCCCTCTATTTAAAGAGAATTTCGGCACCCCCCTAGAGTTGGAAATTTGGCCAACACTGCACTCAGCAGATAAATCCTATCTTTTCTCTCTTTATCCTCATCTGACTACTCATCCACAGTGTCATGGATGACACTACCTCTTCCTTCCTTTATTAGCACATTATCTCCCTTATTATCACATTAAATAAATTCCTAAATTTCCTCCCTTATCTTCTATATTATCAACTATAATATCTACATTATCCCATTTACATAAATCCTCCTATTTCTGAGCCTTGTTGCCGTCCAACTACACCTAATCCTAATGCCAAAAATTAGCTAACTTAAATCAAAAGAATTGGGCTCCTTGAACTTAAATTTGGACCCCTTACTCCCTGGTGTGGCGTCACCTCCTTGTTCCCTAAATGGCACTATTGACCACTGGGCCACAAGCCCATTTTGATTTTTAAACACAAGTACTACCTTTTAAGTCCTATCATGCCCAAACAGAAAATTTAATTAGGGTCTCAACCCAAACCTAAGAGTCCATTTTTGTGTCCTCTCTTTTCTTAATCTGCTTATGAGGCCTCATGCCTGAGACTAGGGTCCACTAAGTAAGAACATAAATTTTTCCTATGGTCTCCCCTAACTCTAAGGCTTCAAATAATCCCAATAATACCTTAATATTATTATTCTAAGCGCTACACATACATAGTAACTCCCATGCACTGAAATTAAAAGTTTCGAGATTTTTTGGGATGTTACAACCTAATATGTAACAGACCGAATTTGACCTTAATCGAACGGTGGTTTTGGGACCATGAATCCGAGCCTGAGAAATATTTAAATATTATATTTAGTGTTTATTATGTATGTATTTATGTGTGTGAAAGTTTCGTAGAAAAATTTTATCGTTTAAGTATTGAATTTGATAAAAAGGACTTAATCGCGTAAAAAGTAAAAGTGGCCAACTAAAGTGTAATGTGTTAAATTGAGCATGGCTTTTTAATGTGAGGTATTAAAAGGAAAATAGCCCATTTTAGGTTAATGGCCACCACCTTGATGCATGTAATAGTGTTTGAATTTTTATAATATATATTATTACATTATATGTTAAAATAAACTAATTAATATATGTTAACAAAACAAAAAAATAAAAAGCCATGCATTTTTCATCTTTTGGCTGAAAAACACAAAAGAAAAAGGGAGAAAAGCCTTGAAACATTCGACCTTATTCAAGCTTAATTAGATAAGAAATCTAGCTTAGTATATCGTTACCCGATATTACCCACCCATGCTAGAATTTCTAAGATTAGTGTGTATATATGAATCGGCCATTGATGAATTCTTGAGGTTTTTGATGTTTGATGATGTTAGATGAAAGATAGGTTAAAATTAGTATATTATGTGTTGGAAATTTTGGTGAATTTGTGTTTTAGGGCCAATTTGTAAAAATAAAATTTTAGAGGGCTTAATTGCAAAATAAATGAAAGAAATAGACTTGTGTAGTCCTTATACATATAGACTTGTATAGTCCTTATACATTAAAGGAGTATGGGGAAATTTGATGTATTTTGAGTTTTATGCAAATAGGACTAAATTACAAAGTATTGAAATAGTAGGGTAAAATGGTAATTTGCCCATTTGTGTGTTTTGGGACTAAATTGAGATGAAATGTATTTGAATGAGCTAAATTTTAATGTGTATTAGATCAAGAGCAAAGAAAAAGAAATTAGATCTGGGAAAGGCGAAGGTTCTCGAATAAGCGATTCATACGGACTATCGACAACCGAGGTAAGTCCTTAAGTCAATTAGATCAAAGAATTGTTATGAACATATTAAATGGTAATGTTTGATAAATTTTAGTACATAATTTTGTCTTAGCCGAATGTATATAAGTACATTAGATTGTTTGTATAATTTGATATTGTGATATGAATAAGTATCTCGATGTGAATTGTGGGATTTTACGAGATGTAACGATTTTATTTGTTTAAAGTAAATAAGCTTAGCTGAATTGGTTATGTAATATAGTGATGAAATGTGTGTGGAATGATTGACCATGTTGATATAATCGGGCTTATTACCTAGCGGGCCTCGTCTTGATGATATAATCGGCTTATTGCCTAGCAGGCCTCGTCTTGATATAATCGGGCTTATTGCCTAGCGGTGCCTCGTGTGCGCTGACATATTCGGCTTATTGCCTAGCGTGCCTCGTGTCGGTGACATATTCGGGCTTATTGCCTAGCGTGCTTAGTGCCGTGATATAATCGGGCTTATTGCCTAGCAGGCTTAATACTGGTGATCTATAATACGTGCGTAAACTTACAAAATGGGAAGTGATGGTGGTAAATGAGCAAGTCAAAGCTTGATTAAGCAAATTAAATAATTTTGGCCACAAGGTATGTATTGACTTAAGTGTGTAATTATATATATATGAAGTTGTGATTGAGTAGATTTTTAAATAAAGTATTATGCATTTGGTATCTTGGATATGTGGAAATTTGATATTGATTAGATGATGTTCGTGGATCAACATTTAAGCATTTGATGATTTTATGAGTATGAATATACAAGTATATTCGGCTAATTAGGAATTCTATAGATAGGTAATTAGTCATGTGGAATTAACCCCATAATTGTGTGTATATTCGAATGCATGGAATTAGGTTGAAGCTAGTACCTATTAAATTTGTGATATATGGCTTCGATGATTAATGTATGCTATGAGTTTAAACTAAGATTATGTAAACAATAAAGTATAATGGTGAATAGTTAATTATATTGTTCTAATTGCTTAAGGCTTACTAAGCTCAGTAGCTTATTCCATGTGTTGTTTACTCTGTTTTATAGATTTTGATCTTGCTACGAGCTTAGGGGACCATCACTGAAGTCATCCACGCTATCATATTATTTGGTACTTATGAGTTTGGTTTTTAAATCAAAGGCATGTATAGGTTAGACTAAGTTTTTAAAACCATGAATTTTGTCTTGTATATAAGTATAGCCATGCGAAAATGGCTAAGTTAAGATACTTTTTATCTTGAATATATATATATATATATAAAGTAATAATGCATGATCTTTCGTAAGCATAATTTGCAAAATGTGTATGAGTAAATGAATGTATAATTAATCGTTGCATATATGTGAGTGTGTTTGATTTATTAATTCAGGAAAAGAGGTATTAAAGTGTTATATTCAAGTTTACATCAAAGAGAAATGTTATAATGCATATAGCATATTCGGTTATAAATGGCATTGGTACATTTGTATCAAATTCGATTTAAGTGGTTTGGTCATGAATTGGTGAAGTCATGGTAATAGGATCTTGATAGTAATTGACCAGGATGCTTGTGTCTTTATAAAAACACAACCTCTAATGCATGTATGCATAATTGCGTATATATTATATATATATATGTCTTTCGTGTATATTATACCATGCCTTTTTCTTTTGGTTTAATAGATGGCAAATTGGAGGTAGATCTTATAATACGGTTTAAATTGAAAGATATTACATTTGGAAATTGTTATGTTAGAAATATCTTTTAAAGGGACCATGGTTGATAAATATTAAATTCAATTACACAAGATTTCGCGCCTCTTTAGATATTTTTATATTTACGCATGTGTATTTTGAATGATAGTTAATTTCTTTAGGTTTATTAATAATGGACAGTGCATATTCGGTCATTGTATATTGGGTGACTAGATGAACAGAGTAAATTTATTTAATGAAACATGCTTCTAGGTGAATTCGCTAAATGGTTATAATATATATATGTTTATATTTTATTTTATTTCTTTAAAATGCTAAGGATATTATGATATTACATTACCCATTATGTCTTTGATTATGAATATTAGTGTCGTAAATATTAAATAGGATTCGTATTATGTGTAATAATGCCCTTTAACCCTGATTCGGCGACAGATGTGGGTTAAGGGTGCTACATTTAATTTGTATCAGAGCTTACGGTTTAGTCGATTCTAGGACTACCGTAGCGCGTGTGAGTCTAGCTATACATGCCTTTTTCATATATTGATAGTGTGGTGACTTCTGACATTCTGAACTTTGTTTTATATAGTAAATGGACAATGATCCTGAGAGAGCCGTAGCGGATGATGTAGAGAGTGTAGCGCCTGACGGTGCACACGGATCAGTGCCGGTAGACTCTCGACCAGTTTCGGGTAGCCATGAGGGGGAGGCTAAACAAGCCTTCTACCAGATGATGAATGAGTGGTTTACCCAGTTTATTCAGACTAACCCAGCTGTACCCCAACCTCCACCCCCGAATAATCCAACTCCGATTCCTTCAGCACCCCCGATGATAGATCCGATGAGATCTAGTAGGCCTCCAGTTGATAAAATCATGAAGTTTGGGGTGAAGAATTTAGGGCCAATGATGATGATGATACAGAACGAGCCGAAATGTGGCTTGATAATACTATTCGGGTACTTGATGAGCTATCTTGTACTCCAGAGGAATGCTTGAAGTGTGCTATATCTTTACTTCAGGACACTGCATATCACTGGTGGAATACACTAGTATCAGTGGTCCCGAAAGAAAAAGTGACGTGGGATTTCTTCCAGAATGAATTCCGCAAGAAATATATCAGCCAGAGGTTCATCGACCAAAAACGAAAAGAATTTCTTGAACTGAAACAGGGGCGAATGACCGTGACAGAATATGAACGGAAATTTGTCAGGCTCAGCAGATATGCTAGAGAGTGTGTTTCTACTGAAGCTATTATGTGCAAAAGGTTTGAAGATAGTCTGAATGAAGATATAAAGTTGCTTGTTGGCATTCTTGAAATTCAAGAGTTTGTGACATTAGTTGAGCGAGCTTGCAAAGCTGAAGAGCTCGGGAAAGAGAAAAGAAAGGCTGAGACAGAAGCTAGAGACATTCGAAAGAGATCGTCGGGTAAGAATTTCCATTCCACATCTAAAAAGTTCAGAGATGATTTCAGCCGACATAAAGCTACTTCAGACGTACCTAGACGTGAACGACCTCCAATGGGCTCTCGAGCTACCTCGATGGCTAGTGTTGGTAACGTTCCACAGAATCGAGTTGAATGCAAGCATTGTGGGAAATGGCATTCTGGGAGTTGTAGATTCCATGATCGGTCTTGTTTTAAATTTGGATTGTCAGGTCATTTTATTAGAGAATGTCCGTTAGTTGAGCAGAATACAGTTCAGAACATTAAGTCGAGCAACGCGCAAGATCGAGGCGAGCCACCCGGATATTGTGCAATGTAGGTGGTAGTCAGAGAGGAACGAAGAACACTGCAGTTCGATCTGAGGCTAGAACTCCAGTTAGAGCTTATGCTACACGAGCCAGAGAGGATGCTTCCTCCCCGATGTCATTACGGTACTTTCGCCTTTTATGATACTACCGTGATTGCATTGATTGATCCCGGTTTGACTCATTCATATGTGTGTGAAACTCTAGTAATCGGTAAGACTCGCCAGCTTGAGTCTCATCGAGTTTGTGATTCATGTGTCCAACCCTTTGGGTAGATGCGCATTTGTTAATAAAGTCTGTAGAGGTTGTCCATTGATGATTCGGGATTCTTGCTTCCCAGCCGATTTAATGTTGTTGTCCTTCGATTAGTTCGACCTAATTTTGGGGATGGACTGGTTAACTTCACATGATGCAGTGTTGAATTGCAAAAGAAAGCTTATTGATTTGAGATGCCAGAACGGTGAGATCATCAGAATTGAATCCAGTGATTTAAGTGGGTTTCCTACAGTAATATCTTCGATGTTAGCCCAGAAGTTTGTGAGAAAAGGGTGCAAAGCTTATTTGGCCTATGTACTAGATAATAAAGTGTCTGAAAAGCATATTGAATCTGTACCAATTATGTGTGAATACCTAGATGTGTTTCCTGAAGAACTACCGGGTTTACCACCAGTACGAGAGATTAAGTTCGGCATTGAATTAGTACCGGGAACAACTCCGATCTTGATAGCTCTGTATCGGATGGCACCTACAGAGTTAAAAGAGTTGAAAGCACAGTTGCAAGAGTTGACAGATAGGGGTTTTGCACGGCCAAGTTTTCCCCCTTAGGGTGCACCAGTTCTTTTTGTGAAGAAGAAAGATGGAACGATACGAATGTGTATTGATTATCGGCAACTAAATAAGTTAACTATAAAGAATAAGTACCCGTTACCTCGGATTGATGATTTGTTTGATCAGTTGAAAGGGGCTTCAGTATTTTCAAGGTAGATTTGAGATCGTTTATTATCGATTCATGAGTCGAGATACAGATGTGCCAAAGACTGCATTCTGGACGAGGTACTAACATTTTGAGTTTCTGGTTATGCCTTTTGGACTCACTAATGCACCTACAGTTTTTATGGATTTAATGAATCGAGTCTTCATACAATTTTGGATCGATTTGTAGTAGTATTTATTGATGATATACTGATCTACTCCAAAAATGAAACCGAGCATGCCGATCATTTGATATTAGTGCTACAAACTTTGAGAGATCAACAGATTGTATACAAAGTTTAGCAAGTGTGAGTTCGGATGAAAGAAGTCGACTTCTTGGGACATGTTGTTTCAAAGATCGTATATCGAGTTGATCCAAACAAAATTTCGCTATACTTGATTGGAAGCCACCAAGAACGTTTTGAGATTCAAAGTTTTTGGGACTTCTTGGCTATTACAGACGGTTTGTGAAAGGTTTTTCTGTGATAGCTGCACCTTTGACAAAGCTACTACAGAAAGATGTCAAGTTTGAGTGGTTAGAGAAATGCCAGAAAAGTTTCGAGTAGTTGAAAGCCCTTTTGACCGAAGCTCTAGTGTTAGCTCAGCCTGAATTGGGCAAAGAATTTGTTGTGTATTCTGATGCTTCCTTAGTGGTTTGGGCTGTGTATTGATGCAGGAAGGTAAGGTAGTAGCCTACACATCAAGACAATTGAAGCCGCATGAAAGAAATTACCCGACGCATGATTTAGAGCTTGCAGTCATTGTGTTCGCACTGAAGATTTGGCGTCATTACTTATTTGGAGAGAAATGCCATGTTTACTCGGATCACAAAAGTCTGAAGTATCTAATGACTCAGAAAGACCTGAACTTGAGACAACGCAGGTGGCTAGAACTGTTGAAAGACTATGAATTGGTGATTACCTATCACCCGGGAAAAGCTAACGTTGTTGCGGATACGTTAAGTCAGAAATCATTATTTGCTCTTCGTACAATGAATGCATAGATGGCTATGTCTAGTGATGGTTCAATCATAGCTGAGTTACGAGCAAGACCGATGTTTATTTAGGAAATTTGTGATGCACAGAAAGTTGACGAAGATTTGATTGCTAGTCGAATTCAGTGTGAAAAGGGTACAGAATCAGATTTTCAGATTGATGCAAACGATTGTTTGAATTTTAAAAGCCGAATGTGTGTTCCAATGAACTCAAATTTGATACAGATGATTTTGAGTGAGGCTCATAGTGGTCGACTATCGATACATCCGGGTAGCACGAAGATGTATAACAATTTGAAACAGTTCTATTGGTGGCCTGGCATGAAACGGGATATATCTGAATTTGTTTCTAAGTGCTTAATCTGTCAGCAAGTAAAAGCTGAGCATCAAGCGCCATCTGGACTACTTTAGCCAATCATGATATCTGAATGGAAATGGGATAGAATTACAATGGATTTTGTATCCGGTCTCCCTATGAATCCGAGTAGGAAAGATGCCGTCTGGTTATAGTTGATAGGTGACTAAATCACTCATTTTGTGCCGATCGCATGCACTATTCACTTGATAAACTTGTTGAATTGTACGTATCACGATTGTGAGATTGCATGGTGTACCGAGTTCCATTATTTTAGACAGAGACCCGATATTCACATCGTGATTTTGGAAGAAGTTGCAAGATGCTTTAGGTACTAAACTTCATTTTAGTACAGCTTTCCATCCGCAGTCAGACGGTCAATCCGAGCGAACTATTCAGATACTTGAGGACATGTTGAGATGTTGCGTTCTCGAGTTTGAAGGTACGTGGGAACGATACCTACCTTTGATTGAATTTGCTTATAATAATAGTTTTCAATCTAGTATCAAAATGGCACCTTATGAAGCCTTATACGGGCGAAAATGTCGAACACCATTATACTGGACTGAGCTCAGTGAAAATAAGATACACGGGGTTGATTTGATTAAAGAAATTGAACAGAAAGTAGCTATTATTAGAGACAATTTGAAAGCTGCTTCGGATCATCAAAAGTCTTATGCTGATTTGAAAAGTAAAGATATTGAATTTCAGATTGGAGATCGAGTATTTTTAAAGGTTTCTCCGTGGAAGAAAGTGCTCCGTTTTGGCCGGAAAGGCAAGTTGAGCCCGAGGTTCATTGGACCGTATGAAATCATTGAACGTGTTGGGCCTGTTGCTTATAGATTGAAGCTACCCTCTGAATTAGAAAAGATACACGATGTATTTCATGTTTCTATGCTCCGTAGATACAGATCAGATCCGTCACATGTGATTGCTCCGTCTGAGATTGAGATACAATCTGATATGACGTATGAGGAAAAGCCGATCCGTATTTTAGCTCGGGAAATGAAAGAGTTAAGAAACAAAAAGATCTCCTTAGTGAAAGTGTTATGGAATCGGCACGGAGTTGAAGAGGCAACATAGGAGCCTGAAGATTCAATGAGGCAACAATATCCAACGTTATTTAACGGTAAGATTTTCGGAGACGAAAATCCTTAAGGGGGAGAGTTGTAACAGACCGAATCTGAACCTAATCAGAACGGTGGTTTCGGGACCACGAATTCGAGCCCGAGAAATATTTAAATATTATATTTAGTGTTTATTATGTATGTATTTATGTGTGTGAAAGTTTCGTAGAAAAATTTTATCGTTTAAGTATTGAATTTGATAAAAAGGACTTAATCGCGTAAAAAGTAAAAGTGGCCAACTAAAGTGTAATGTGTTAATTTGAGCATGGCTTTTTAATGTGAGGTATTAAAAGGGCAAATAGCCCATTTTTAGGTTAATGGCAGGCCACCTTGATGCATGTAATAGTGTTTGATTTTTTATAATATATATTATTACATTATATGTTACAATAAACTAATTAATATATGTTAACAAAACAAAAAAAAATAAAAAGCCATGCATTTTTCATATTTTGGCGAAAAACACAAAAGAAAAAGGAGAAAAGCCTTGAAACATTCTACCTTATTCAAGCTTAATTAGGTAAGAAATCTAGCTCGGTTTTTGTTAATTTTACGTTTTGAGATCGTTGCTTAGTATATTACCCACCCATGCTAGAATTTCTAAGATTAGTGTGTATATATGAATCGACCATTGATGAATTCTTGAGGTTTTTGATGTTTGATGATGTTAGATGAAAGATAGGTTAAAAATTAGTATATTATGTGTTGGAAGTTTTGGTGAATTTGTGTTTTTAGGGCCACATGCTAGAATTTCTAAGATTAGTGTGTATATATGAATCGACCATTGATGAATTCTTGAGGTTTTTGATGTTTGATGATGTTAGATGAAAGATAGGTTAAAATTAGTATATTATGTGTTGGAAGTTTTGGTGAATTTGTGTTTTAGGGCCAATTTGTAAAAATAAAATTTTAGAGGGCTTAATTGCAAAATAAATGAAAGAAATAGACTTGTATAGTCCTTATACTTATTCGGCCCTTAAGGAGTATGGGGAAATTTGATGTATTTTGAGTTTTATGCAAATAGGACTAAATTGCAAAGTATTAAAATAGTAGGGGTAAAATGGTAATTTGCCCATTTGTGTGTTTTGGGACTAAATTGAGATGAAATGTATTTGAATGAGCTAAATTTTAGTGTGTATTAGATCAAGAGCAAAGAAAAATGGAATTAGATCGGGGAAAGGCGAAGGTTCTCGAATAGCCGATTCGCACGGACTATCGACAACCGAGGTAAGTCCTTAAGCTGAATTAGATCAAAGAATTGTTATGAACATATTAAATGGTAATGTTTGATAAATTTTAGTACATAATTTTGTCTTAGCCGAATGTATATAAGTACATTAGATTGTTTGTATAATTTGATATTGTGATATGAATAAGTATCTCGATGTGAATTGTGGGATTTTACAAAGATGTAATGATTTTATTTGTTTAAAGTAAATAAGCTTAGCTGAATTGGTTATGTAATATAGTGATGAAATGTGTGTGGAATGATTGACCACGTTGATATAATCGGGCTTATTGCCTAGCGTGCCTCGTGTTGCAAGTGATATAATATGGCTTATTGCCTAGCGCCCTCGTGCGATGATATAATCGGGCTTATTGCCCAGCGTGCCTCGTGTCGGTGACATATTCGCTTATTGCCTAGCGTGCCTTGTGCCGGTGACATATTCGGGCTTATTGCCTAGCAGGCTTAGTGCCGGTGATATAATCGGGCTTATTGCCTAGCAGGCTTAATGCTGGTGATCTATAATACGTGCGTAAACTTACAAAATGGGGAAGTGATGGTGGTAAATGAGCAAGTCAAAGCTTGATTAAGCAAATTAAATAATTTTGGCCACAAGGTATGTATTGACTTAAGTGTGTGATTATATATATATGAAGTTGTGATTGAGTAGATTTTTAAATAAAGTGTTATGCATTTGGTATCTTGGATATGTGGAAATTTGATATTGATTAGATGATGTTCGTGGATCAACATTTAAGCATTTGATGATTTTATGAGTATGAATATACAAGTATATTCGCTAATTAGGAATTCTATAGATAGGTAATTAGTCATGTGGAATTAACCCCATAATTGTGTGTATATTCGAATGCATGGAATTAGGTTGAAGCTAGTACCTATTAAATTTGTGATATATGGCTTCGATGATTAATGTATGCTATGAGTTTAAACTAAGATTATGTAAACAATAAAGTATAATGGTGAATAGTTGATTATATTGTTCTAATTGCTTAAGGCTTACTAAGCTCAGTAGCTTACTCCATGTGTTGTTTACTCTGTTTTATAGATTCTGATCTTGCTACGAGCTCAGGGGATCATCAGTGAAGTCATCCACGCTATCATATTATTTGGTACTTATAAGTTTGGTTTTTAAATCAAAGGCATGTATAGGTTAGACTAAGTTTTTAAAACCATGAATTTTGTCTTGTATATAAGTATAGCCATGCGAAAATGGCTAAGTTAAGATACTTTTTATCTTGAATATATATATATATATATATAAGTAATAATGCATGATCTTTCGTAAGCATAATTTGCAAAATGTGTATGCGTAAATGAATGTATAATTAATCGTTGCATATATGTGAGTGTGTTTGATTTATTAATTCAGAAAAAGAGGTATTAAAGTGTTATATTCAAGTTTACATCAAAGAGAAAAATGTTATAATGCATATAGCATATTAAGTTATAAATGGCATTGGTACATGAAACACCCACACCCTACGAGAATGGACCTGATCCGGTATGTTCCTAAAGTAAACCGCTTTCAAACACATTTGATACTTAGAAAATTTGTAAAGTTTTAGAAAACTATTGATTTGAGTTGGGCTTAGATTGAAAACCCATTTATTTAATCTTGTAAATCCAATTTGATGTAACATGTCCAAAATAGTTCTTAGCAAAATATTAAAAAGTAATGTAAAAACAAAGAATAATCCATCGGGCCTTATGGCCTTATTACATCAAATAAACCCAAAATAAAATTAAAAAGGTATTAAAATTAAATAAAGTCCAAATTGAATAAATTCTTCAAGTGATGCATGGCCTCCTCATGGTCTACCAAAGGTCCAATCACCGCTCATCACCTCAAAAATAATTCCCACAATGGGGTGAGTCAACAGACTCAATGTGCACACAATACTATCATTCAATAAATCGAGCATTCATGTTCAAATCATCAAGTCCATATAATAACGAAATTGTGATGCAACCCAAACCCAAAACCTATAAGCCATCCGCTACTCTCCACCGTACCAACTTTGCACCGTGGGGACTACTAAGTCGACCCTCCATCCGCTACTCTCCACGTTGTGTCATTAGACACTATTGTAACCGGTTACGAGAATTTCGCAATGTGATCGTAGTCGACATATTTCACAGGAGACCAAGTCAACACCTTCGTTGGTGAGACCGAAATCAACACATATTCTCCCCTTTAACATAAATCCCAATGCCCCAAAACATGTATATATATATATATAGCATAATTTAATTTCATGTTCATATTCATATATTCGCATGTTATTAAAATAACATTTTTCCACAATCCTATCAAGTAGGAAACGTGCCTTGGTACTTTTTGTCACATGTGTGGTACATAGCCACATTCATATTATTATTCATATCGTATATTAAAATATTTAACCATAATATATCAAGAATAGTAAGGGTACACACCTTTTTCGCTTAATAGGTTCCTTGATTTCTAGAATCCCGATCTAATTTTAGATCTATTAATCCCTATATTCGCCCATCCATTAACACACATTAATAAACCCTTTTAAACAAAACCAAATCCTAGTAGGATTTGTAAAGAAAAACTCACCTTTGCCGATTTGGTGATTATACAAATCCGAAAGTTTGGTTTTTCTCTCACCGATATTCTACCAACCTTGTAGTTCAATATGGTTAGTTTTTCGCTTTTCAAAATTAAGGAATGGATTTAGATACTCACACAACCCTTAGCCGAATATTTTAGAGGCTTACCTTAGAGATTCCAAATCCCGAAAGTTTCCTTTTGTCTTGAATACCGTCAAATCCCTAAAGATCATAGGTTAGATTTGATCTAACTTTAATAAGTGGTAGATGGCCTTTAGCCGAATGTGTCTTACCTTAATTTTCCTGGATCTGAAATTCAAACTCCTCCTCTAACATTCTACCATAGACAAAAAGAGAGGTTATTTTCTTAAGCCTTGTTTAAATTGATTTAAAAGAACAAGAATCAATTGTTCTTACCTTAGATCCTTGATCTTTATGTTCAACGATGGTGGAAACCCGAGATCCCTTGTATATTCGGCCATGATCAAAGAGAATAGGAATTAAGCCTTTTACTTTCGGCAACTAGAAAAAAAAGAAAATTGAATGGCTTAACTTACCTTGAAACCTTCAATCACTTGTTTCCTTGTCTTGGGTTACTGAGATCCGGCTATGGAGATCTAACCGAGATTGGAAGAGAAGAGTTTTGACTAGGCAATGGCAAAAGGAAGGAAAAGAAAAGATGGAGTCCTTTCTTAGGGAAATTTCGGCAAAAGAGAGGGAAAGAGAGAGCAAAATTTCTAACAAGTGGAGTGAATGAGAGAAAAGTCTCTTTTCCTCTTTTAATCTGAATCGCTAGACCAAGAGTCCAAAACTTGGCTTATTATTCTCCCAAGTGATAATTTAATCTTCATTAATTATCACTTTATTAAATTAAAATAACCTTTAATCCATCCTTTAATTCCTTATTTATCTTAGTAAAATAAATCCTCTATTTATCACTTTAATTTGACGAGTTTTAATAAAATAAAACTCTTCCCTTTCAATCAAACATGTGCCGTCCATCCCTAGCCTTGGGAAACAAAATTAAACCTTCAATAATTGCTTTCCATGTGACTCGAACTCAAAGCATTATCCATAAGCCTTAAGTGACACTTGTGCCACTTTTCCAAGCTCGATTGTATGTCAAAATTCACCAACTTTTTCTTTTAAGGCCCTCTTGCCCTTATCTCCTATTTTGGGCTTTAAATTTTGTCATTCCGCCTTATTTCTAAGTTTCCTAAAATTTTCATGCTCTATAACTTGCCATTTTCCTTACATCTTGTGTTTCCAAAATGTTTAGGTTTCCAAAATGTTCGTGTTTCCAAAATGTTCAGTTTCCAAAATGTTTAGGTTTCCAAAATGTTCGGGTTTCCAAAATGTTCGGGTTTCCAAAATGTTCGTGTTTCCCAAAATGTCTAAGTTTCCAAAATGTCTAAGTTTCCAAAATGTCTAGGTTTCCAAAATGTCTAAGTTTCCAAAATGTCCATTTCCATTCTCATTTCCATTTTCATTTTCATTTCCATTTCCATGCATTTCTAGGTTTCCAAAAGTATCAAAATTTATTCATAGTACTTGAAACTTGTCATTTCATACAATTAAACTGAAATGCATAGGCCCTATTCAGATGTTGCGCTTCTACCCCTTAAAATAATTTCGTCCTCGAATTACTTACTATCGCTCATCCGCATGCAGTCTAACTTCACTACACTACGCTATTGTCACAAGACTCGATCTCAAAGAACTATCATACTTTCTAGGCACGATCTCTAAGTTAACGTCCCTTAGAACTCATTTCTAACGTCGCGATTTAATCGATTAAGAAGTTTTATGTATTAAAAATTTTGTTTCACCGATTAACCGCGAAGAAGTTTTATGAAAAGGAATTTAGGAGTGGTTCTTTCAGATTCATACATGCACACGCCTTTTCATTCATTCATACATCCATCAAACAATTATGAACCTTAGTTCATTCAGAGAAACGTTGTAGTTTTTCATTTGTTGTTGTTTTACCACTACCCGGGGTATTTTCGTAATTTGTCCTCTGGGTATTTTCGTAATTTGTCAAAATAAGGTTCCTTGGTGTTTTTGTCACAAAGTATTTTTGAAATTTTAAAGTTCCCGGGTATTTTGGAGAATTTTTGGAATTCGAGGGTATTTTAGAAATTTTTGGACCTTGGGGGTATTTTGGTAATTTTTCCACAAATCGGGGTAAATTGTAAAATTTTAATAAATCAGGGATATTTCAAAAGTTGCAAAATTTTGAAGGTTCTTTTTGAGAATTGTACTTTCCAAATCAGTGCTGTTGCAAAAATTTTGGAAATTAGGGTCATTTTGGTAATTTTAGTGAGTTAGGGGCAATTTTGTAATTTTCCATAAATCAAGGTATATTTTTTTTCGATAGTTTGCAAATTAGGGTTTTTGAACATTTATGAAATAATGAAATTTTGGCAAAACTGTTGAGTAGTTGGGCATTTTATAAACCAAGGGCATTTTTTTGTAATTTTACCACTAAGGGCATTTTTGTAATTTTCGCGAATCAGGAGTTTTTCAGAAAATGCTGTAAAAATAATTTTCTCAGACTTAAAAGAAAGTTTTAAAAGTTTGAAAAAAAAAACTAGGGTTTGTTGTTTTGTTCTCTCTCTCTTTTTTTTAAAACATGGCTAGTTCCCTTTCGGGTTTTAGTCATTATGTTTAGCCTATGACCGAGCCCTCTTGGTCAGGGTGAACCAAAGCTACGCACTGTGGCGATTCATGTGGAGAGGAGGTGAGTCACGCGGACTGCTTAAATACCAAGCTCCCACCGAAACCATTCCTAGACATGCGCACATAGGTTGCCACACCACTGAGCCCTCTGGGTTAGGGTGAACCGGAGCTCACGCACTGTAGGATTCTGCAAGAGGAGGTGAGTCACTAGGACCGCTTAAATACCAAGCTCTTGGATCCAATCCTGACATGCGTGCAAGGGTTACCACACCACTAGCTCAAAGACTTAGCCATAGGTTGGTTTAGTACATTAAGTCTTATGTGTTTGTGTTTGAGTAGTCTAATCCTAAAGTTCAAGTTCCTATCATTCTATTCTACGCTCCATGCCTTTTCTACCCTTATATAAATCACAAAATCACACATATAGTTAGGGGTACTTACACGTGGATCATGGGTTTGAGACTTAGGTGCCATGCCGAAAACCGCTTATTTTCAAAGAAAATCATTTGGCTCGCTTTGAAAACGTTTTGGGCCTTAGCCCACGTGCCGAGAGTTTAAAACTGGCTCGATACCAAGTCGAAACACCCACCCTTACCACGAGAATGGACCGGATCCGGTATGTTCCTAAAGTAAACTGTTTCAAACACATTTGATACTTAGAAAATTTGTAAAGTTTTAGAAAAACTATTGATTTGAGTTGGGCTTAGATTGAAAACCCATTTATTTAATCTTGTAAATCCAATTTGATGTAACATGTCCAAAATAGTTCTTAGCAAAATATTAAAAGTAATGTAAAATAAAGAATAATCCATCGGGCCTTATGGCCTTATTACATCAAATAAACCCAAAATAAAATTAAAAAGGTATTAAAATTAAATAAAGTCCAAATTCGAATAAATTCTTCAAGTGATGCATGGCCTCCTCATGGTCTACCTAGCCGGCCTCATCACTGCTCATCACCGAAAAATAATTCCCACAATGGGGTGAGTCAATGACTCAATGTGCACACAATACTATCATTCAATAAATTAGGCATTCATGTTCAAATCATCAAGTCCATATAATAACGAAATTGTGATGCAACCCAAACCCAAAACCTATAAGCCATCCGCTACTCTCCACCGTACCAACACCTGCACACCGGGGACTACTAAGTCGACCCTCCATCCGCTACTCTCCACGTTGTGTCATTAGACACTATTGTAACCGGTTACAGAATTTCGCAATGTGACCGTAGTCGACATATTTCGTTGGTGAGACCGAAGTCAACACCTTCGTTGGTGAGACCGAAGTCAACACCTATTCTCCCCCTTTAACATAAATCCCGAATGCCCCAAAACATGTATATATATATATATAGCATAATTTAATTTCATGTTCATATTCATATATTCGCATGTTATTAAAATAACATTTTTTTCCACAATCCTATCAGAAGTAGGAAACGTACCTTGGTACTTTTTGTCACATGTGTGGTACATAGCCACATTCATATTATTATTCATATCGTATATTAAAATATTTAACCATAATATATCGAAGAATAGTAAGGGTACACACCTTTTCGCTTAATAGGTTCCTTGATTTCTAGAATCCCGATCTAATTTTTAGATCTATTAATCCCTATATTCGGCCCATCCATTAACACACATTAATAAACCCCTTTTTAAACAAAACCAAATCCTAGTAGGATTTGTAAAGAAAAACTCACCTTTGCCGATTTGGTGATTATACAAATCCCGAAAGTTTGGTTTTTTCCTCTACCTGATATTCGGCCAACCTTGTAGTTCAATATGGTTAGTTTTTCGGCTTTTCAAAAATTAAGGAATGGATTTAGATACTCACACAACCCTTAGCCGAATATTTTAGAGGCTTACCTTAGAGATTCCAAATCCCGAAAGTTTCCTTTTTGTCTTGAATACCTGTCGAAATCCCTAAAGATCATAGGTTAGATTTGATCTAACTTTAATAAGTGGTAGATGGCCTTTAGCCGAATGTGTCTTACCTTAATTTTCCTCGGATCTGAAATCCCGAAACTCCTCCTCTAACATTCGGCCATAGACAAAAAGAGAGGTTATTTTCTTAAGCCTTGTTTAAATTGATTTAAAAGAACAAGAATCAATTGTTCTTACCTTAGATCCTTGATCTTTATGTTCAACGATGGTGGAAACCCGAGATCCCTTGTATATTCGGCCATGATCAAAGAGAATAGGAATTAAGCCTTTTACTTTCTAACTAGAAAAAAAGAAAATTGAATGGCTTAACTTACCTTGAAACCTTCAATCACTTGTTTCCTTGTCTTGGGTTCTTGAGATCCGCTATGGAGATCTAACCGAGATTGGAAGAGAAGAGTTTTGACTAGGCAATGGAAAAGGAAGGAAAAGAAAAGATGGAGTCCTTTCTTAGGGAAATTTCGCAAAAGAGAGGGAAAGAGAGAGCAAAATTTCGGCAAGTGGAGTGAATGAGAGAAAAGTCTCTTTTCCTCTTTAAGCGAATCACTAGACCAAGAGTCCAAAACTTGGCCACTATTCTCCCAAGTGATAATTTAATCTTCATTAATTATCACTTTATTAAATTAAAATAACCTTTAATCCATCCTTTAATTCCTTATTTATCTTATAAAATAAATCCTCTATTTATCACTTTAATTTGACGAGTTTTAATAAAATAAAACTCTTCCCTTTCAATCAAACATGTGCAGTCCATCCCTAGCCTTGGGAAACAAAATTAAACCTTCAATAATTGCTTTCCATGTGACTCGAACTCGTGCCATTATCCATAAGCCTTAAGTGACACTTCAGGCCACTTTTCCAAGCTCGATTGTATGTCAAAATTCACCAACTTTTTCTTTTAAGGCCCTCTTGCCCTTATCTCCTATTTTGGGCTTTAAATTTTGTCATTCCGGCCTTATTTCTAAGTTTCCTAAAATTTTCGCGCGGCTCTATAACTTGCCATTTTTCCTTACATCTTCAGGTTTCCAAAATGTTTAGGTTTCCAAAATGTTCAGGTTTCCAAAATGTTCAGGTTTCCAAAATGTTTAGGTTTCCAAAATGTTCAGGTTTCCAAAATGTTCAGGTTTCCAAAATGTTCAGGTTTCCCAAAATGTCTAAGTTTCCAAAAATGTCTAAGTTTCCAAAAATGTCTAGGTTTCCAAAAATGTCTAAGTTTCCAAAAATGTCCATTTCCATTCTCATTTCCATTTTCATTTTCATTTCCATTTCCATGCATTTCTAGGTTTCCAAAAGTATCAAAAATTTATTCATAGTACTTGAAACTTGTCATTTCATACAATTAAACTGGAAATGCATAGGCCCTATTCAGGATGTTACAGTACATTTGTATCAAATTCTATTTAAATGGTTTGGTCATGAATTGGTGAAGTCATGGTAATAGGATCTTGATAGTAATTGACCAGGATGCTTGTGTCTTTATAAAAACACAACCTCTAATGCATGTATGCATAATTGCGTATATATATATATATATGTCTTTCGTGTATATTATACCATGCCTTTTTCTTTTGGTTTAATAGATCGCAAATTGGAGGTAGATCTTATAATACGATTTAAATTGAAAGATATTACATTTGGAAATTGTTATGTTAGAAATTTCTTTTAAAGGGACTATGGTTGATAAATGTTAAATTCAATTACACAAGATTTCGCACGTCTCTTTAGATATTTTTATATTTACGCATGTGTATTTTGAATGATAGTTAATTTCTTTAGGTTTATTAATAATGGACAGGTGCATATTCGGTCATTGTACATTAGGTGACTAGATGAACAGTAGTAAATTTATTTAATGAAACATGCTTCTATATGAATTCGGCTAAATGGTTATAATATATATATGTTTATATTTTATTTTATTTCTTTAAAATGCTAAGGATATTATGATATTACATTACCCATTATGTCTTTGATTATGAATATTAGTGTCGTAAATATTAAATAGGATTCGTATTATGTGTAATAATGCCCTTTAACCCTGATTCGGCGACAGATGTGGGTTAAGGGTGTTACATAATAAGCCCAAACCTATAGGCCCAAATTTGGGATGTTACAGAAAGAGTTAGAAATATTAACTTCTGGTATAGTGAGCTTCTCTTTTCGGTATTGGTTTGTAGTTCATTTAGAGTATATTGGTTCATTTTTTCCTTTAGCTAAGCCGAAAATTTTTATCCCTTTTTGGCATTTTGATATCGTGTAAGCCTTGCTTCATCACCTAAGGGCCAAACCCTCTTATCATTCTCCTCTAATCACACCACTCCTTCTTAATTGTTTAAGAGTCGAACCTTAATACTCTCTCTTCCTCTCTTTTTTTCATCTTGATAACTTGAGTTGTGCATTTCTTCAACAATAGTTGAATCTTCTAAACCTCTCCATTCCACTACTTCTTTCTTTTATTTAGTTATCTCTCAAGTTTCATCTTTTGGCCAAATTCCCTTGTATCTTTTCTTTCTCTTTCGGTTCTCATCTCATCCATTTTAAATGAAATCCCTCCATATTTCTTCTCTTTAAGTTTTACTCCTATTTTCTGTTCTTCTGAAGCTGAACCTCTCTTGTGTGGTTATTTCTTTTCACTTGTTATTTTGCTAGAAGATTACCATTAATCTTCTCTTCAACCTTCTCAATCGGAATCGTCTTAGTAGTGGTAAGTGTTCCCTTCTATTCGAATCTATCCCTTCTCTTTTGGTTTGCCGAATCAAGGCATTAATTCTATTCCTTGGTTTTTTTGGTTGAGTAAAGGAAAGGTGTGGTTTTGAATTCCTCCTACTTTAGAGTTTTGGGGCAACTGAATTTGATCAATCAAGGGACCTTAGTGATCTTTTAAATCAAGGTAGAACCCACCAGGTTCTGTCGACTTCGGTAAGAACTTCTTCGTTCAAAGTAATTATTTCTCCGCTATTATCTTATTCAACGGATTAACTGGGTCTTCTAACCAAGATCTTTGGATGGAATCTAATATCAATCAGGAAAAGAGGGGTTAGACCCGTAACCCCAGTCCCTAAGTTCAAAAGATGTGCGGTGTCTGCTGTACGAGATTGGCCACCGGGCTGTGGGCTGGCGTCTGAAAGGGATAAGTAGATCGCTGTGATCCCTATGAGTGAGGACGTTAGTGAGGTCGATAGTGTAGTGCTTCAGGTTTACAAGTGTGTAATTATCACACTATTTCCTTAATTATTGTTATGTGTATGTATTGTAATTGAAAGCTGAGAATAGCGGCAGTGGTGGTTAATTTACCTATGTTGGGTAAAACTAGAAACCAGGTTAGTATACTATATTCATGCATCATAAATAATTGTGGACATATTGTATGTGAGTGTATGCTGAAGAGTACATGTTTCATATTACATAACCTGTCATATAAACGATGTTGCATGTGCATGGGATATTGGGATATAAATGATTAAAGGGGAAGTGCATATGAGTGACTTTATCACGATTAATGATAGCGTGGTGCCTCAGTGTGGATTTGGTGATTTAATCACGTGTGGAAACAATGGCTAAACAACTTATGTGGACTTTGAGTAGTGTGTCTGTCAGCATGACTACCAAAGTGGTGTGTATGAGGACGGACGTACGGAGCGGTGTGCAGAGGTTGGTACTAGGTTGGGTTGGGCTATCATTTTTATTATTGGTGCATGATGTGATGATACGGTAGTGGTTTGGGCCAGGCCCATTTGTGGAAATTTTGTGGACTAATTGCACGCTGAGTCTGGTGACTCACTTTATTCTTAACAAATTGCAGGTAGCTCGTGATGCTGTGGACTGGGTTGGATCGTACTTGAGGTGGCCATGCGAGGGGTTATTTATTAAACATAAATTTTTAATTTGAATTTAGTAATCACTATTTTTCTTTGGGGTATTTTTATGATGTAATAAGACCACTTTAAATTTGGTAAATTTTGGATTCTCCTATCTAGTTGGTTTTCATTATTCATTAATCATGAAATGGTCACATGAAACCGTTTTTTTTTTAAGTATATATATATATATTATTTATATGTATATATAATCTAAAGTTTCTTTGCAAACCTGCTTAAACACACTTTTATTGGAATTAAAGTTTTTATTTCCTTCTTGACGAATAATGTCTGGATCTAAAGTTAACCATGTTTTAAACAACAAAAAGATTCTTCTAATCGCTAAGTTGGCTAAATACCTTTTCCTTAAAATAGAGTTTCTCCTTCCAAATGCGTTATTAGATTTTGGCTTTACTAAATTGTTCCATATTGTTTTTCAAACCTTATAAAACCTTTCAAACCTTTTTTTTTCCTAGTGACATTCTAGATCGGGTAGTGGTGTTTGGGCCGGGTTTGGGATGTTACAAAAAAAATTGAACTAATCCTAAATAATTACGTAAATTGAAAACTTGAAACTAATAATACGAGCTTTTTTCTTCAAGATGTTGAATTTAAATGTATAAGCTCACTTAATTATAGAACTAATAATGAATATACTTCGTTTTTTTAAGAACAAATCAGATAAATACATTATATGAAAAAATTTCAACAACTAAAAATAAAATAATTAGGCAACTGATCAAATCAAGTCTCGACAGAAAGGTAGTCAAAAGGAATGTTGATAACATATACAAGATGGGTTTTGGGTTTATATTAGTTGGTGAATCAATAAAAAGGGTTGTTAGGATCAACGGGGTTCACTAGGGGTTAATTATGAATGTAGGATTTTAGTGGAGTAAGTGAGTTAAATTATAAGTGCCTTTATCATCTCAGTATATCAAATCAATGATGTGGTCTCGACATGTATAATTGAAGAAAGTTCTAGAATAACAAATCAATGTTGACACACTCATAATCAATAAAGTGAGAACGAAAATAATGTATGCTCTAAAAGGTTCAAAATCTCACAAAAATTATGGGTTTTTTTATGACAACCTTCTCAATTTCAAACTTCAAGGTAATAATGAAATTCAGGTAGACAACCTAACAAAATTTTAATTTTTGAAAATAGACTCATCATGTTTGATTCTCTAGTATATTAAAGTTTAAATTATCAATGCACAATTGACTATGACTTAATCTAAAACATATCAATAAAAATCATAAACCAAAAGGAATTTCATTCTAATTAGTGATATGAGAAAACTACTTAAGACAAGATATCATTCAGGGATTTGAGAATAATGCAAAAAGTTAGGCACTTTTTCTAAATAATTTTCACCCCCCACACTTAAGATGTACATTGCCCTCAATGTACAAAGATACATAATAATCATATAAGACGAATAATCATAAGTTAGGGAGAGAAGTGAAACTTCCTGAATTTTTGGATGAGATCCTTGGAGGATGATTAATGATGATGACTTAAACATAAGTGAGTGTGGTGGTGCATACTCCTACTGATGTTTTCCATTCTTGGAGTGGCACATTGAACTTTTAAACTACGAAGTCATCAGTTAACTTTTTATGGAGTACTATTTAATGGATGTTGTTAGAGATTCTCGAGGGTTAGACAACCAGTTATAAAAGGAATCGAATTGTACTAATAAAAGTTTTAAACAAAAGGAGTAAAAAGCTTAATTAAAAATACGAAAAGGAACTAAAAATATTTAAATGAAAAATAAATATTGAAAATTAAAAGGCCTCAAATGTCCTCATCATCGGCTGGGTCGGTAGGTGGAGGCGGCGGTGATATGTGAAAGTGATGACAAATCTGCATAAAATGTAACACCCCAAACCCGGCCTATGCATTAAGGCTGGATTTGACATGCCACATAGAATAAATATACTTTTGAGTCTTATTCTAAGTAAAACAAATTTCAAGGTTTTTGAAGGAATATTTATTTTGTTAAATCATTTGTTTGATAAATCGTCAGTTTGAGATGTAAAATCTTATAATTCATAACTTTGAAAATATCGTTGATAATTATAGAAAATTTTAAAGGAAATTAAAGTATTATTGTAAAATCTTTATGAAAACCCTTTTTGTATGTTCATTGTTAACGCAAATTATTTATTTAAGTTTTAGAAAAATCCCTGTTGAAGTAATTAAAGCCAATTATAAATCCATCAGACATAAATCATTTAAAATTTATCCAGAGACCTTATTACAACATAAAACCCAAGATAGAAAAAGTAATTAAAATACTAAAGGAAAATCCAAAATCCAAATTTTAACCGTTTACGAAGTATGGCCTCTACCAAGATATCCATAGCCCAAGTCTCCATTACTGCCCATTACCCGAAAAGGGTAAGGAAAAATAGGGTGAGTTATTAGAACTTAGTGTGTAACCCACTTACTGTTGTCCACTGTTCCAAAATTCAATTAAGCATTTATTGGGCCAAAGCCCATTTATAATTATAACATAATATCATATATATAATATGCATGTGTTATGCAATTCCCAAACCAAACCTAATTTCCATCCACTACACCCCACCCTTACCAACCAGCACACCTGTGGGGAGCTTTAGTCACCCACCCCACCAACACACCAAATAGGCATTAAGCCTTTTATATCAATTTTGTGGACAAGCCACCAGATTTATAGAGTCTACATGGCATAGCCATTTTTTTCCTGGTTTGTGGCAAAGCCACCAGAATTTTGTAGCAGAGCTACCAGAGCTTCTCTTCGTCAATATCCCATCCCATGCAATCCATGTATATAATGCATATTCATTTACAACAATTCATTCAAATATGTATTACGAACAATAAGGCCCATTATAAATATTATCACAATTTGGCCCATATCACAATCCGGCCCATAAATCAAAAATCACAATTTGCCCATATATCAAATATCACATTTGTCCCATATATCAATTATCACATTTGGCCCATATATCAATTATCACATTTGGCCCATATATCAAATATCACATTTGGCCCATATTTCAAATATCACATTTGTCGATTTGGCCCATAGAGGGGAATTTCGTAATTTTCACAGTCTTAATGCTAATTTCATAGTCTTTACCAATATAGTGATAATTATGCCATTTTACCCGATTTCACTAACATGTGATTTAGTCAAGCGATTTACCACTAACACGTTTTATAATATCTAACTCAAGAAATACGGTGTGAGATTACACACCTGATTACGGTAAGCACTACACTTTCCAGATCATTGACACCTAAAAATATTTTTTTTAACGCTCTATTAGAACATGTACATTTAAAACAAATCTACTCCAAGATAAACGGTCTAGGTTTTTACCCTAGGAATCGCGAACAACTACTATTTGCTGGTTCTCTCCGGTTGACAGTCCACAACTCGGTGGAAAATCTCAAATGGTTGATGCCTCACAATTGCGAACCACTTTGAATAGTTGATTCTCACTGGATGAGGGTCCACAACCCAGTGGAAAGTCTCAAATCGCAGAAACAGCCCTTCTTTTGAATCTAATAGGGATCGTAAATTCGCTCCTTTTTTGTTCACCAATCAGTACCCCTTTTGATTCGATCTTGTTTGCCTCCATTGAAAATAGATATTAGTCCCAACTAAAAGTACGTTGTTAAAAACGATTGATCTTAGGAGTGAAGTCGACTTACCACAAAAATCCGTATGATCTTAAGAACAAAATCGAGCGATAAAGTCCCTATAATATTATCGATTAAACAACACTATTATTAACTAATAAAAAGTAATAAAGAATCCTCGAAGAATCCTTGCCTTGAACGATGAAAATCCTTTTCACACAATCTTCTTATGGTTAGAATCGATTAAGCGATGTAGAAACAATCGGCACTCCACTATACCACTACAAAGAAGGAAGGGTTTTGTTTGAAGGAGAAAAGATGATGATTTCGGTCAAAAAGACCCTCTCAAGTCAACATATAAATTTGGCAATAGAAAAAAATAAGAGAGTTGAAGAGAGTGTTCTTACCGATTGATCAAAGTGTGAGTAGAAAAATGATTGAGAATAAAATATGAGTGAAGAGGAAGATTCGACTATGGGGAGATGATCAATGATATTCGGTCATGGTGAAAATATTAGGGAGGGAGTGATGTTTGAGAGTTTTTGCAAGAAGAAAAGAAGAAGAAAAAGAAATAGAAGATAGGGTGTTTATGTTTCAATTTTTCAGGATGAAAAATGAATAAAGAACAAGTCTTGAGGTTGGTGTGCATTCAGCAAAGAGAAGAAAAGAAAAGAAATAAAAATGCCCCTTCAAAGTTGTATGGTTTTGGCACAAGGAGGAAATGAGCTCGGAGAAAAATGGGAGATGATACCAAAATGGTCACAAAGAATTGGCCAAAACAAAACAAAAGTTTACCTATTGTTCATGACACATTCGGCTATGGGAAGAAGAATTTTGGAGAGAAAAATTTGATACTCCAATTTACTAAAAAAAATATGACCAAAACTAGCACCTACCTTACCAAAATGCTAGTACAAATTCGGCCATCCCCCTAACCCCAAAAATAGTCCAAATGCATGGCCAATTGGTCAAAGTTTGGCCACCCAAACTTTCCAAAACATCACCCTTGGAATAAGCCTTATGTTCCCCCTACATGCCTTTTCTATTTGATTCCTTTCCCTAAGTTCAATCTTGCCAAAAAAAAAAAACAAAGTCCAACCTACCATAAACTCATCCTTGACCAACACTATAAGGAAGGAAAGCAAAAAATAAAGTTCACACATGCTCACAGTGGGATTTCAACTCCTTCCCTCAAGGTAACACACATGGCTCCATATCCCCTTTACCAATAGCTCTTTTATGCTAGCTTCTTACCACTTTATTACCTTAAGCTTTAAGGTCACTTATTCCATTACTTAAAGTACTAATGGCCAAGATATTTTACTAATTCCCAATAAATCCCGAGCCTTCTCAAGACTACATAAACACACATATTAGATAGTTAACTAGTTGAGCACCAAAATAATGCAACATATAAAAAATTCAAATTCTAGGATGTTACAATTCTACCCCCTTAAAGAAAATTTCATCCTCGAAATTTACTTGATTAAAGAGGTGAGGATATTGTTGTCGAAACGTGTCCTCAGTCTCCCATGTAGCTTCCTCCGCTTCGTGATTATGGCATGGAACTTTGACTAACGGTACTAACTTCTTTCTCATCACCTTAACATCTCGATCTAAAATTTGCACTGGCCCTTCTTCGAATGACAAGTCAGGCCTTAACTTAACTTCCTCTACCAGTACTATGTGAGATGGATCTGATCGATAATGCCTCAACATTGAGACATGAAAAACGCTATGAATCTGACTTAACTCTGGAGGTAATTCAACCTGATAAGCCACTGGTCCTACCCGCTTCAACACACGATACGATTTGATGAACCCAGGGCTCAACTTGCCCTTCCTTCCATAAATGAAGCTGGTGCATTGGTCAACCCAAACGGCATCACCAAAAACTCATAGTGTCCACAACGAGTTCGAAATGTCGTCTTATGAATATCCGCCTCCTTGACCTTAAGGTGGTGATAACCCGATCTCAAATCTATCTTTGAAAAAATTGAAGCTCCTTGTAGTTGGTCGAACAGGTTATCGATTCTCGACAACGGATACATATTCTTGATCGTTAACTTATCCAACTACCTATAATTGATACACATACGCATCGACCCATCCTTCTTCTTGACAAACAAGACTGGTGCTCCCCACGGTGACACACTCGGCCGAATAAATCCTCGATCCAACAACTCTTGAATTTGAGCTTTGAGCTCTGCTAACTCCTTCAGTGCCATTCTATAAGGAGCAATGGACACCGGAGCTGTTCCTAGTAATAATCTAATGCCAAACTCTACTTTTCGGTCTGGGGGTAAACTCGAAAGTTCCTCGGGAAAAACATCTAAAAATTCTTTCACCGTTCTAACACTTTCCACCGATAATTCCTTGGCGTCCAAAGCACTAATGAAAGTTAGGAATGCTCCACACCCTTTTCGCACCAACTTTTCTGCCCTTAAAGCAGATACCACATTCGATAGATAATTTCTCCTTTCACCTATCACCACCACTTCTTTATCTTCCGAAGTTCTTATCGTCATCCTTTTTGCAGCATAATCCAAGTTAGCACGGTGTTTCACCAACCAAACCGTGCCCAAAATAAGGTCGAATTCATCGAAAGGCAGTTCCATCAAATTCGCCAAAAATATTTCTCTTTGAATTTCTAAAGGCACATCTCTAAACAGTATACTCACTAACACAAATTGTCTTAAGGGACTAATTATCGTCATCTCTCTATCAGTAATCTCAGATCTAATATTTAGATTTCTAGATATAGCGTTAGCAACATACGAATGGGTATATTCGATATCTATCAAAGCAGTAATAGGTACATCAAAAATGAAGAACGTACTAGTTATCACATCAGGTGTATCACCATCCTCTCGGCGTCTGACTGCATAAACTCAACCCTAGCTGCCTCGCCTCCGCGTTACCCCTGAAGCCATTACTTCTGCTCGGTGCACCTTGACCTCGACTTGGTCCACAGCCCCTTGGCGGTTATTGAGTGCCTCTAGCTGGCTGTGCATCATAATTATGAGCTTCTTGATTCGGAGCGGTCCGTCGAGGATAATCTTTAAGTTGATGATTCTTAGAACCACATTTGAAACAACCACCGGTTCTCTTCCAGCATTCACCAGGGTGTCGTCTTCCACAGTCAGCACATGGTTGAATTTGATTGGTAGCAACAGGTGTATTAGCTCAAGCTGGTTCATCCTTTCTGGGCCTCTTCTAAAACCCTCTAGCAGGACCTGAGCACTTAAAGTCCCTCTTGTTCTTACCTCTATCTTTTTCTCGGTTTCGCCGCTCCAAGTGCTTAGCCTCTTCGGCTATCTTTGCTTTCTCCACCAGTGTGGAAAAATTCCTTTCTTGCTATGGAGAAATCAGTACCCGCAATTCATCACTTAACCTATCCTCAAAACGCACGCAGCATTCATAGTCAGTTGGCACAATACCTCAGGCATGATGACTCAGATGCAGAAATTTCACTTCATAAGCTGCCACGATCTTACTTCCTTGAACTAGATTCAGCAATTCCTTCCTTCGGGCATCTACATAGCTAGCCCCAACATACTTTCCTTAAAATGAAGTTTTGAAGCATTCCTAAGTAATGCGATCGGCCTGAGTGCCCTCCCGAACAGTAAGCCACCATTGATACGCCTCATCTCTCAACAAGGACACAGCTCCTCTCAGTTTCTGCTCAATAGTGCACTCCAAATCATCCATGATCTATTCTACTGCCTCGAGCTAATACTCTGTCACATTTGGGGCTACACTCGAGACACCCCTAAAAACCTCGGCACCGCTTGATCTAAGTTGTTTCGAAATTGATCCACGTGTTACTGGCCTAATTTTAGCCCTAACAAGGCTTTCTAAGACTCGCAACATTGCTTGTGACAGAGCAATGCCCTCTCTCATACGGTTATGTGATTCAACCTCAGTTTCGAGTGACGCAGGTGCATCCATTTTCGGCAAATGACTCGACGCTTCAGACTTAACCCTATCACCTCGGCCTCTACCACGCCACGTCTACCGCGTCCACTTCCTCTAGCGCTCATATTGACTATTTTGATTTAATCTGATTACAAGTTTTATGAATTAGTATGCTATTTTTGATATGTATTAAACAATGTTTTATGAAGCATGAGAAGCAGAGTTGTTTTTGCAATCGCATCCTATAGTCTCAATCTCTATAGTTTCTAACACTTAAAACTAACAGTTCTAGAGTGTCCCTATAGTCATATTTCAATAACCATAATTATACAATGACATACACTTACTTTACTTGGTGCCTGATACCCGTGGTGCCATACTTCCTTTTCGAAATATGCATTTAAACTTTACAATTCAAAACCACTTTGGAAAATATTTTTTGAACCCAAACCACAGTCGAGTTTCGAACCTGGCTCTAATACCATAACATGTAATACCCCAAACCCAGCCTATGCGTTAAGGCTAGATTTGACATGCAACATAGAATAAATATACTTTTGAGTCTTATTCTAAGTAAAACAAATTTCAAGGTTTTGAAGGAATATTTATTTGGTTAAATCACTTGTTTGATAAATCGGCAGTTTGAGATGTAAAATCTTATAATTTATAACTTTGAAAATATCGTTGATAATTAAAGAAAATTTTAAAGGAAATTAAAGTATTATTGTAAAATCTTTATGAAAACCCTTTTTGTATGTTCATTTTTAACGCAAATTATTTATTTAAGTTTTAGAAAAATTCCTCTTGAAGTAATTAAAGCCAATTATAAATCCATCAGACATAAAATATTTAAAATTTATCTAGAGGCCTTATTACAACATAAAACCCAAAATAGCAAAAGTAATTAAAATACTAAAGGAAAATCCAAAATCCAAATTTTAACTGTCTACGAAGTATGGCCTCCACCAAGATATCCATAGCCCAAGTCTCCATTACTGTCCATTACCTAAAAAGGGTAAGGAAAAGTAGGGTGAGTTACTAGAACTCAATGTGTAACCCACTTACCGCTGTCCACTATACTAAAATTCAATTAAGCATTTATTGGGCCAAAGCCCATTTACAATTATAACATAATATCATATATATATATAATATGCATGTGTTATGCAATTCCCAAACCAAACCTAATTTCCATCCGCTACACACCACCCGTACCAACCAAACACACACAGGGGAGCTTTAGTCTCCCACCACCTTAACACGCCAAATAGGCATTAAGCCTTTTATATCAATTTTGTGGATAAGCCACCATATTTACAGAGTTTACATGGCATTGCCATTTTTTTCCAGGTTTGTGGCAGAGCCACTAGAATTTTGTAGTAGAGCTGTCAGAACTTCTCTTCGTCAATATCCCATCCCATGCAATCCATGTATATAATGCATATTCATTTACAACAATTCATTCAAATATGTATTACGGACAATAAGGCCCATTATAAATATTATCACAATCTGGCCCATATCACAATCCTGCCCATATATCAGAAATCATAATTTGCCCATATATCAAATATCACATTTGGCCCATATATCAATTATCACATTTGGCCCATATATCAATTATCACATTTGGCCCATATATCAATTATCACATTTGGCCCATATATCAAATATCACATTTGTCGATTTGGCCCATAAAGGGCAATTTCATAATTTTCACAGTCTTAATGCTAATATCATAACCTTTACCAATATAGTGATAATTATGCCATTTTACCCAATTTCACTAACATGTGATTTAGTCAAGCGATTTACCACTAACACATTTTATAATATCTAACTCAAGAAATACGGTGTGAGATTACACACCTGATTACGGTAAGCACTACACTTTCCTGATCGTCAACACCTAAAAATATTTTTTAACGCTCGATTAGAACATGTACACTTAAAACAAATCTACTCCAAGAGAAATAGTCTAGGTTTTTACCCTCGAAATTGCGAACAACTACTATTTGCTAGTTCTCTCCGGTTAACAGTCTACAACTCAGTGGAAAATCCCGAATGGTTGATGCCTCACAATTTCGAACAACTTCAAATAGTCAATTCTTACCAGATGAGGGTCCACAACTCGGTGGAATGTCTCAAATCACCAAAACAACCCTTCGTTTGAATCTAATAGGGATCGTAAATCCGCTCCTTTTTCGTTCACCAATCACTACCCCTTTTGATTCGATATTGTTTGCCTCCATTGAAAATAGATATTAGTCCAAAATAAAAGTACGTTGTTAAAAATGATTGATCTTAGGAGTGAAGTTGGCTTACTACAAAAATTCGTATGATCTCAAGAAGAAAATCGAGCGACAAAGTCCCTATAATATTATCGATTAAACAACACTATTTTTAACAAATAAAAAGTAATAAAGAATCCTCGAAGAATCCTTATATTGAACGATGAAAATCTTTTTCACACGATCTTTTTATGGTTAGAATCGATTAAGCGATGTAGAAACAATCGGCACTCCACTATACTACTACAAAGAAGGAAGGGTTTTGTTTGAAAGAGAAAAGATGATGATTTCGGTCAAAAAAACCCTCTCAAGTCAACATATGAATTTGGAAATAGAAGAAAAATAAGAGAGTTGAAGAGAGTGTTCTTACCGATTGATCAAAGTGTGAGTAGAAAAATGATTGAGAAGAAAATATGTGTGAAGTTGAAGATTCGGCTATGGGGAGATGATCAATGATATTCGGCCATGGTGAAAATATTAGGGAGGGAGTGATGTTTGAGAGTTTTTGCAAGAAGAAATGAAGAAGAAAAAGAAATAGATGATAGGGTGTTTATGTTTCGATTTTTAAGGATGAAAAAAGAATAAAGAACAAGTCTTGAGGTTGGTGTGAATTTGGCAAAGAGAAGAAAAGAAAAGAAATAAAAATGCCCCTCCAAGGTTGTATGGTTTCGGTACAATGAGGAAATGAGCTTGGGGAAAAATGGGAGATGATACCAAAATGGTCACAAAGAATTGGCCAAAACAAAACAAAAGTTTACCTATTGTTCATGACACATTCGGCTATGGGGAGAAGAATTTTGTAGAGAAAAATTTGATACTCCAATTTGCTAAAAAAAATATGACCAAAACTAGTACCTACCTTACCAAAATGCTAGTACAAATTCGGCCATCACCTCTAGCCCCAAAAATCATCCAAATGCATGGCCAATTGGTCAAAGTTTGGCCACCAAACTTTCCAAAACATCACCCTTGGAATAAGCCTTATGTTCCCCTTACATGCCTTTTCCATTTGATTTATTCCCCTAAGTTCAGTCTTGCCTTTTTCTCTTAGCCATCTTGCCATAAAAAAATAAAGTCCAACCTACCATAAACTCATCCTTGACCGACACTATAAGGAAGGAAAGCAAAAAATAAAGTTCACACATGCTCACAGTGGGATTTGAACTCCTTCCCTCAAGGTAACACACATGACGCCATATCCCCTTTACTAATAGCTCTTTTATGCTAGCTTTTTACCACTTTATTACCTTAAGCTTTAAGGTCACTTATTCCATTACCTTAAAGTACTAAAGGCCAAGATATTTTACTAATTCCAAATAAATCCCGAACCTTCTTAGGACTACATAAACACATATTGGATAGTTAACTAGCTGAACACCAAAATAATGCAACATATAAAAAATTTAATTTCTAGGATGTTACACAATTACTGAGTACAGTAATGCTTGAACTGAGTGAGCCATGTAGAGATGTTCAAAAGTGAAGTAGCCATATGAATTGGTCGATGGCTCGGTTGTGGTTCCTCATATAGGTGTGGGATATTGTCAGTAATGTCCTCAAGATCCTCTTCTTCGATGGTAGGTGTTAGCCAATATTGGAGAGGAACAGTCCCACGTCGACATTGGATCATCCTAGTATGTAGCATCGTTTGGATGCCTTGTGGGGACATCTGACCTATCAGTGTGAGTGAGAAGATCTGAGCACTAGTGTTGAGGAACCCAAAATATCGAGCCAAGTGTGTGATGTATGGACCCATAGATATGACCCCTCTTCTATGTTGCTCCGTTTGATGTTGAATGGCATGAGCTATGAAATATGCTAGGTCAAAAATGTGTCCATTTTCCATGCACCATAGGAAGTAGGCGTCATGTGTGTTAACAACCCTGGTGCTCTCTCGCCTTCTTGTAAAGGTGTGAGCTAAAATGGTGTGTAAGTATTGCAAGGATGGGGTGAGAGTTGTCGCTTTGGAGCGACTAGGGTCATAACTATCTGAGTTGGAGGCTATATTGTACCAACATTTCACTTAGGAGTTATGGATGTGTCGATGGAGGTCCAAAAGATCATGTTCCTCCATAATTCATCGGTATAGAGTCCCAATGCAGCCCTAGATTGCGGTACATTCAGTTCTTGTACAATGCCTCCAAGATAAAATTGGATCATGCCAGGTCATCGTGGTTTGTCATCACTGTCTGAAGGTGGAACATGGAATAGAGTTCCAAAGTGAGCTCTAGATATGGAGGCTCGATGATAGTAAAGAATTGGTCCCATCGATCGGTGGTTAGGAGAGCCTGTACGTCATCAGCTAATCGGACCTTCTCCAAAGCAGCCCAATCAATACATCTCCCTGCGTCGAGGGGTCATGTACGAAGTATTTTATAAAGGTCCTCTTGGGGTCCTAGAGGAAATTGTAATAACGGGTGACGCACTTCGGAGGATGCATTGGTTGATGACGAATTGGGTCCCTTTCATTTTTTGGAACCAGGGACTGCAATTTTCTTACCTTGGAATGATGACATTATGGTCCTAAAAATAATAGATATTCACCAATTCAAGTATCATTTCCATCCATATTGCATAACATTTAAGAACTCAACAATATCAAAATAACAAGGACAAAAATCACGATAAGACTAAACTAATATTTTGCATAAATACGAATCCCTTTTATTTAAATAAGGACTAAATGAATAACTGAATTTAACAATGAATATAACTAATATTAAACAATAATAATGAGCTAACTAAAAACTAAATAAAATTCTAATGTTAAAATAGTTTAATGGAGGAAAATGTAAAAGGAGAGGTGACCGGTGGAGTTTTTGGAGAGAAGCGGCGCGGTTGGTCGGAGCACAAGTGTTGAGGGGTGCTGCACGAGCATATGCTGCAAATAAATGGGGGAACATGGCTGTGTTGCATTTTTGGACGGGCTTTTCTATGTGTATATGAAAGGGAGAAAGAGGTAAGGGATGGGGAAAGTCAAAGGGGAGAGGTTTTTTTTGCTTGTGGCCAGAATGGGGTTGTGATTTTAGAGAGAAACGACTAGGGTTGGGAAAATTTTTGGGGGGTATGGCCGTTCGTTGCTTTAAATAAGGGGTGGGGAACACGGTCAGGGGCAACACCCGTGTTCCCTTTATACAGCCTGTGTTTTTCAAGAATTTCAATTTTAGGCGCGTTTGTGATATATCCCACGTCTGTGTCACATAGGCGTGCCTAGCTTTGTTCATTTCTCCCACGCCCATGTCAATGGCCCTACGCCCGTGTCAGTAAGTCAGTGTCGTCCACAGCCTTGAGGCATGGGCATGTCGAACGCCCGTGTTGTTTACTCTGAATCGACCACGGTTTGGAGGCACGAGCGTGTCTCACACCCGTGTCAATTAATCAGTAACGGCCACGATCATAGTACACGGGCGTGTGAATTTATCCCAGCCTGTGGTCTTTAGCCAGTTTAGACCATGGTCAAGTCGCACAGCCGTGCAGTTTTGTCGGAACCCGTGGCTTAGGAAAAATTATTGTCCTATTTCTACACCATCTTTGCCACGCCCATGTACATGTTCATGGTATCCACACAACCACGGCCCTGCCCATGTTCAAGACCGTGTGGTAGGGAGACCTGCATTTTTCTGAATCGGTTAGTTTGTAGTTAGGTGCTAGAAATTGAGAATATAATATTAGTAAAGTTAGTGCTCGGGTTGCCTCCCGAGAAGTGCTCATTTAAAGTCTTAAGCTAGACTTTCCATGTTTTCGTTTCTAAATGAAGGTTCACAGAGCTTAAGCTCCTTTCTTATATCCCTAAAGCCTTCACCATTATAAATTTTTAGTCGCTGACCATTTACCTTGAATGTGCCATAATTTGGATTAGTTACCTCTATTGTGCCGTAGGAAAAAATAGTCTTGATTATGAATGGACCTGACCATCTCAATTTCAGCTTTCTAGGGAATAATTTTAACCTTGAATTGTACAATAGGACTAAGTCTCCTACTTTGAATTGCTTTGATTGCTTTAAACGAGCATCATGACGTCGCTTTGTTGCCTCCTTATATAATCATGAGTTCTCACAGGCATTAGCTTGCCATTCATCAAGCTCATTCAACTACATCATCATCTTCTCACCTGTGGTTTTAAGATTGTAATTTCAGAATTTTATATCCCAAAAATCTTTGTGCTCTAACTCAAATGGTAGATGACAGCTTTTTCCATAAACAAGTTTGTATGGGGATGTTCCTATGGGAGTTTTAAATGTTGTTCTATAAGCCCGTAAAGCATCGTCTACTTTTACTGCCCAAGCTTTCCTGTTTAATTCTATTGTTTTCTCCAAAATATGCTTAAGTTCTTAATTTGCTACTTCCACTTGTCTGCTAGTGTACTCCATATTTCTTTAAGACTCTATCAAATTGAGTATTACAAAATTGAGCATCGCTATCACTAATAATTTCTCTGGGTGTTCCAAATCGAGAGAATAGTTTCTTCGAAACGTTACTACTACTCTAGCATCGTTAGTAGGTAAAGCTTGGGCTTCTACCCATTTTGACACATAATCTATTGCTACTAAGATGTATTTATTTCCAAATGAACTAGGAAATGGACCCATAAAATCAATACCCTATACATCAAATATTTCACATTATAGTATATAGGTTTGAGGCATTTCATTGCGTTTAGAGATATTACCTGTTCTCTAGCATTTATCACATGAAGCAACATACTTGTTGGCATCTTTAAATAGAGTTGGCCAATAAAAACCTGATTCAAGTGTTTTGTGTGCTATCTTAATCCCACTATAACGTCCTCCTGAAGGTCCTGAATGACAATGTTCTAGGATTTTGCTTGCTTCTGCTTTTGTAAACATCTCCGAATTACTTGATCTGCACATATACGTAAAAGAAAAGGATCTTCCCAAAAATAGTTTTTCGCATCAGCAAAGAATCATTTCTTTTAATGATATGTTAACCTTTTTGGTAAGATGTTAGCAGCTAGGTAATTTGGAATATCTACAAACCAAGGTACCTTAGAGTCGGTTATAGAAAAGAGTTGTTCTTCAGGAAACGAGTCGTTTATCTCATTTTCGTCGAGTTCTTTGATATGCGGGTTTTCAATCCTAGAAAGATGATCTGCTGTAAGATTTTCAGCTCCTTTCTTATCCTGAATTTCCAAATCAAATTCCTGTAAGAGTAGAATCCATCTTATAAGTCGAGGTTTTGCATCAGATTTAGTCAAAAGATAGCGAAGAGCTGAATGGTCAGTGTAAATGACAACTTTAGATAGTATCAAATATTGTCTAAATTTATCAAATACAAAAAGCACAGCTAGCAATTCTTTTTCTGTGGTGGAGTAGTTTTCTTGTGCGGCTGTTAATGTATTGCTAGTGTAATAAATTGGCTGAAAGTGCTTGTCTCTTCGCTGTCCCGAAACCACCTACTACAAAATCACTCGCATCACACATTTGTTCAAAGGGTAAGTTCCAATCGGGTGCAATTATAATTGGAGCATTTATTAATTTATCTTTAAGGATATTAAATGCATCTAAACTTTCTTGATCAAAATCGAAAGGTACATCTTTTTCTAGTAATTTTGTTAAAGGTTTAGCTATTTTAGAGAATCTTTAATGAATCTTCTATAAAACCCAGCATGTTTTAAAAAGCTTCTAATAGCCTTAACCGAATAGGAGGAGGTAATTTTTCTATGGTTTCAACCTTTGCTTTATCTACCTCAATCCCTTTACTAGAAATTTTATGCCCTAACACAATCCCCTCTCGAACCATAAAGTGACACTTTTCCCAATTTAAAATAAGGTTTGTTTCCCACATCTCATTAGAACTCATTTTAGATTTTTAACACAAAGATGGAAAGAATTACCAAATACCGAAAAGTTCTCCATAAATACCTCCATGATGTCTTCCACAAGTTCATCAAAGATGGCCAACATGCAGCGCTGAAAAGTAGCAGGAGCAGTACATAATCCAAAAGGCATTCTACGATAAGCAAACGTACCGTATGGACATGTAAATGTAGTCTTCTCTTGATCCTTAGGGGCTATTGGAATTTGGAAGTAGTTGGAAAGCCTGTCCGGAAGCAGTAGTACGTATGCCTGAATAATCTTTCTAACATCTAATCAATAAAGGGCAAAGGGAAGTGATCTTTTCTTGTAGCATCGTTCAACTTCCTATAGTCAATACAGACTCTCCACCCTGTGACTGTTCTTGTAGGAATCAATTCATTCTTTTCGTTGGCTACAACAGTCATGCCTCCTTTCTTTGGAACGACCTGCACAGGACTTACCCAAGTACTGTCAGAAATAGGATAAATTATTCCAGCATCTAGAAGTTTAATTAGCTCAGCTTTAACAACTTCTTTCACATTGGGATTCAATAGTCATTGAGGTTGCACATGTGGTTTATACTCATCTTCCATTAAAATTTTGTGGGTGCAAAAATGGTGGGCTTATTCCTTTAATGTCAGAAATTTTCCAAGCTATGTCTCTTTCATGTTCCCTTAGTACTTGTAGTAACTCATCTTTCTCTTTGGGTTCCAGTTCTGAAGAGATAATTACTAGTAGCGTGGAATTATCTCCGAGTAAAGCGTATTCTCAGTGTTTTGGCAACTGCTTTAATCCTAATTTGGGTGGCTCATCAATAGAGGGTTTTTGTTTTAGTTCGTCATTGCTTTCAGTGCCCTCTTCTTTCGTTTGTCTAGAGGTAAATGTATTAGAATCCAACTCAATGGTATCATCATCTACCCCTTATCTTGATCAAGAAACATTTCCATCGTGTCGTTATATGTGATTTCCTGCAAAGAATCTTGAATAAAATGATCAATGACATCAATAAAATAACAGGAATCATCTTGTTCTCTAGAATATCGCATAGCATTGTAAATTTGAAAAATAATTTCCTCGTCGCCTACCCTTAGTGCTAGTTTACCATCTCCTATATCAATAACAGCCCTAGTAGTAGCTAAAAATGGGCGTCCCAAAATTAAACGCGCCTCAATGTTCTCATCCATGTCAAGCACAACAAAATCAACAAGGAATATAAATTTATCAGCTTTTACCAGAATATCTTCGATAATTCCCCTAGGATATTCAACAGATCTGTCAGCTAACTGAATACTCATCTTAGTAGGTTTAGATTCCCCGAGACCAAGTTGCTTAAACATTTTATAAGGCATTAAATTAATATTGGCACCTAGATTAGCTAGTGCTTTCTTTATGTTTAAACTACTAACTAAACAAGGAATACTGAAACTTCATGGATCTTTCAATTTGGTTGGTAGCTTGTTTTGGAGGATGGCTGAACATTCTTCATTAAGTTCCACTGTTGATATTTCTTCAAACTTTCTTTTATTTGTTAGAAGCTCTTTTAGAAATTTTGCATATGTTGACATCTGCGAAATAGCTTCCACAAAAGGTAAGTTGATATGTAGTTGTTTAAAAAGTTCAATAAATTTACTGTATTGTGCGTCTAAGCGGTATTTCTTCAACTTTGCTGGATATGGGATTGGTGCTTTAATTTCTTCATGTACTGGAATTACATTCTCATTTGCTTCCTCCTCCTTTGCCTTATCAATTTCGTGTGGTATCTTCTTGTTAGTTTCAACGAAATCCTTTCCACTCCTAAGTGTAACTGGCTCTTTTTTTCTAGTTAAATTTTTAGGTCGCCTTTCAGAGACTAACTTAGTTAGTTGTCCAAATTGATCCTCAAGCTCTTGAATTGATGCTTGCTAGTTATTCAATATCGTTTCGGTATTTTTGAAACAGGTTTCTGACATTTTATAATTTTTTTTAACATCTCTTTAAGGTTTGGCTTCTTTTCCTGTGGGTGGGGTTGTTGCCTTTGATTGGGATGGTATCTCTAGCTTAAATTGTAAGTATTACTATAAGGGTTATTTTGAGGTCTAAAATTGTTACCCGTATAGTTTATTTGTTCACTTTCCATGCCCGAATTGTATGGTGGGTACTCAGGATTCGCCACGCCTCCTAGATTTGAATCACATTGCATAACTGGATGTACCTACAAAGAACCACATAAACCATCAACCTTTTTATTTAACATCTCTACCTGGTTTGATAGCATGGTGACTGCGTCGAGGTCGAAAACTCTAGCTGCTTTTGTCAGCCTTGTCCTTGTAACTTGCCACTGATAGTTGTTCAGTGACATCTCCTCTATAATCTCATAGGCTACCTTAGGAGTTTTGTTATTCAGGTTCCACCGGCTGTTCAATCAATTAATTGTCTTGTTGAAGGGTTCACACCGTTGTAAAAGGTTTGGACTTCCAGCCACAAGGGTAATCCATGGTGTGCACACCATCTCAATAGATCTTTGTATCTCTCCCATCCATCGTATAATGTTTCTAAATCCATTTGCACAAAAGAAGAGATATCATCCCTTAATTTGGCCGTTTTAGCCGGAGAAAAATATTTTAATAAAATTTTTTTGGTCATTTGATCCCATGTAGTGATTGATCCTCGTGGAAGAGAATTCAACCACTGTTTAGCTTTATTCCTTAAAGAGAAGGGAAATAATCGAAGACGGATGTTATCATCAGAAACACCATTAATTTTGAAAGTATCTCAAAATTCTAGGAAATTTGCCAAGTGATTATTTGGATCTTCATCCTGCAAAACATCAAACTGAACAAATTGCTATATCATTTGTATAGTGTTAGGTTTCAATTCAAAATTATTAGCAACAATAGCAGGTCTAACAATACTTGACTCAGTTCCTCTTAAATTAGGTTTAGCATAATCATACATAGTTCGAGGAGCATGGTGTTGGCCACTTCCTGAGGTAGCGGATTATTCTCAACCATCTCTTCGTTCGTATTAATTTCATATTCTTGCTCTTATTGTATGTATTGTGGGCTTCTCCTTATTTCTCTTTAGTTTCTGCGAACTGTGCTTTCAATTTCAATGTCGTAAAGTAATGGTCCTATCGGGTTCCTTTTAGTCATAAACTAGAGGTACCTGTTAGGAAAAGAGAAAAAGAAAGGAAATTCGAAAAGTAAAATTAAAATTTAATAGAAAAAATAAAATAAAATAAAATATGGCTAAAGTAATAAAAATTGAGCTTTCTTAATATTTCAGTTCCCCAACAACGACACCAAAAACTTGATCATGTGTCAGAGTCTTAAAAATTTATAAAAAGAATGATCGATCCTGGAAATTGACTAAGACAATGATGGAAGCAAGCGCACCTATCGAATAGTAGTATAGTTTAGCGGTAAGACCGGATTTTCGAACCCAAAGGAACTAAAAGTACTAATACTAACTTCCTTTCTATTATTTAGCCCAATAATTAAGGGAATTGTTATCTAATCTAGAATTAACTAACTACTAAGCTAAAGATACGAATACAAAGAGATTGAATTGGGGAAACAATCGTGGGAAAAACCAATTGATTAAGACAATACCCGAGGAAGAATCCACCTAGACTTCACTTGTTATCTAACTCTGAACCAGACGATTTATTCACTTGACTTGATCCGTAGGATTCCCTAATTTATAATAATACCTCTTTCGAGGCTACTAACGTCTAACCCTAGGTTGATTAATTAAAATTTATTTCTAATTAAAACCCCTAGAATTGCATTAACTTGATCTATGGACTCCTATATTAGGTTTGACCCTAATCCGGCAGATTTACGTCATCCTATTTCTAGGGTTGCGTTTAACTCCACTTAACTATGCTAGATCTACTCTTAGGTAGGGACTTTTGCTCCACCACCTAAGCACATCAGTACTTGAATCAATATCCGGAGATACCAAAACAAGAGTTAAGAACACACAATTAAGAACAAATAAAGTATTTATCATACAACTCAGATAACAATAACAAGATTCGTCTTAGGTTTCATCCCCCTCAGGTATTGAGAGGTTTAGTTCGTAATTCAAAGAAAACATCTCAGAAGAAAATATAAAACAAAACATAAGAAAACCCTAAAACCCCCTGAAGCAATTGAAGGAGAGATCCTCAGTCTTGAGTATGATTTCGGCTTCTTGAGATGAATCAACTGACTTTCTTCGAGTGAATTCCACAATTTGGCCCATCTGGCTTGGCTCTTTGGCCTAGCTGAACGCCCTGCTAAAATGCTCCGCTAGAAGGTTGGCCTCTAGGGTTTTTATATAGGCTTTTGGAATGTCTTTCTTTGCCTCTAAGTACCCTATTCCGAATAGAACTCTTCTTTTTCTGCGAAAGGGACACGCCCATGGCACATGCCCGTGTAAGTCGAGGCCAAGCCGTGGTCAAACCTGTGAAAGAGGCACGGCTATGTATTTCAGGGGACAGGCCGTGTGCAATTTGTACTTGGCCCATTTTCTCCATTTTTGGCCCATTTCTCATTCTTTTCATCCCCGGTGCTCTCCTGAGTATAAAACATGAAAACAAGGGATTAGGAACACCTATTTCCATAATTGAAGTGATAAATCATCCAAAAACATACTAAATGTGGGATTAAAATATATTCATATTATGGTTCATCAGGGATACAGCCTAGCTTTGAATTACAGAGTAATAATTGGTCATATATTCCTTCAACAAGGCTTCAATGGAGGTAGAAGATGATGCTTGACCCTGTTGAACATTTTGCCTCGGCATAGGATGGTTATAACCAGACGGTTCACTATTATCATTCTGTCTCACAACATTGTTTAAATTCCCCGCACCTTGATTATTTCAACTAAAGTTCACATGTTGCTTCCACCCTGTATTGTAGGTGTTGGAATAGGGGATATTATTCCAATTAAAATTACCCATGTAGTATATAGATGTTGGGTTTGATGGGCATTCATCAAACACATGGTTTTCACAGCAATAAACACGATAGTTTGGCTGATTTCATCTCCTAGACTACAGTGGGCCTCTTCATTATTTTAATCATATTAGGTAAAGAAGATACATGGGTTGTCAACGAAGTGATTGTATCAAGTTAAATGGTGTCAGCTATAACACCCCTAACCCTTATTCGTCACCGAAACATGGTTATAGAGCATTATCGAACTTTACAAATTATTTACAGACATATCACAACTTTTACTATTTATTTCAAGAATTAATCATAAAACACTCATATTGTCTCTTAGATGGAATTTCGAGGACCAATATACACTTTACAAGTGAACTGGGACTAAATCGAACACTCAATAAATTTTTCCTAAAATCTCAAAATTTTTCTTAGGGGCTGGGGACACACCCCCGTGTGGTCGGCTGTGTGTCTAAAACCGTGTGGGCATTCGATGTGAGACACACAGCTGCGTCCCAGCCCGTTTCCTCACCTGTAACTCTCTGACTTGTGTCACACAGCCAACCACACACCCTTGTGCTAGCCCGTCTACAAAGTGCAGGGGTCACACGGCCAAGTCACATGCCCGTGTGCTAGGCCGTGTGTAAAAATCTGAGCATTCTGTTTTAAAATTTTAAGGTGCGGGGGACACACGGTCAAACCACATGCCGATGTGCCAGGCCATGTGTCACACATGGCTGAGAGACATGCCCGTGTCTCTGCCTGTGCGGTCAAAAATAGGCTATTTTAAGGCCACTTGTCTCACCCTTTTTGATATCAACCTACACACAACATTTTAATACATCAAATAGCCCCAATCAAACAATCAACATAAGTCAAAGATCATGTTTTAAGCATAATATTTATGTCATTACAAGACTCAATTAGCTAAACTTACCAAAATAACTCCATTCATTAATTTACCAAAATCTACTACTAAATACATGCATACACACACACACACACACACACATATATATATATATATAAGTCATTCACAACCATAATTGTAATTTAGCACTTTTCCAATCCAACCTTATACATGTCATATAAACCATAAAGTGCATAACAAAATCTACTAGAGCATTCTGGATAGTGTGACTGATGTGTTGATTCGATCCTCCGAACTTCTTGAAAATATACAAAGAACAATAAACAACACAGCAAGCTTAATGAAGCTTGGTAAGTTCGTTGGCTTTAATATAAATCATACCGAACATACAACAAAAATTCATTTAAGTAAACCGTTCAATACATTATTCCTGCCAATCACAACTTCACTCCATGAATTCACTTATTTGAGATGAACATTAATAATAACTAAAATTCTTTCACATTAATTCTATATAGCACTTACCAATCCCTGTCAAATCAGAGAATGTCTTACGGATTTGAGTAAATCATAAACAGAAGCTCGGAGGCTGCACAGAAGCACATAGGTGCTAAACTGAAACCCATAAAGGTTGAACGAAAGCTCATAAGAGTTGAACGGAAACCCATAAGTGTTAAATTGAAGCTTAAAAGAGCTAAACTGAAACCCGTTAGGGTTAAATGAAAACTGATATGAGTTAACTGAAGCTCATGAGAGCTAAACAAAAGCAAACACAGAAGTTCGCAACAAATGTTGAACCCCAGTTTACTTGGGTAATTTGCTGTCAATTATTCTTTGACACTAAACGACTGTACTCAATCCTGCGTTCTGTTCATTTCGAACACTTATTTAAATTTCATAATTTTAACAATAATTTTATTTTCAACAAATGATATGAATAAATACAAATTACTATTTATCAAATTTAACAAATAACATTAAAGTTTAGCCATCCGAACTTACCTGGGCTAAATTGTGAAATTTGTAGTAGTTTGAGAACTATTCGGTTAATTTTCCTTTTTCTCGTTTATCTTCGGACTCTTGAATTGTAGCAAAAATATGAAAAACCAGCTTAGAGGGACTTTTCTATGGTGTTTTGCTGAAGTTTTAGAAGAAAAATGTATAGAATTCTTATGAAAATTCAATTTTTAAGCTTAATTTTACAAAATCTCCAATTTTACCCCTTGTTCACACTATTTTATCATCCTTTTTAAGGCATGTGCTGCCCCAGCCATTTGCTTTTGGCATATTTATGCCTTAAGTCACTCCTTATTCATCACTTAAGCTATTAATCACTATTTCTTTAATTAGCAAGTTTTGCACATTTTTCAATCTAGTTCTTTTTATTTAATTAATTATCAAAATGATAAAATTTTCTATCAAAACTTTAATAATAACTTATTGACACTCTGCAAATATTTATAAAAATATTTACTACTTAGTTTATAAAATTGAGGTCTCGATACCTCATTTTCGAAACCAATTAATCTAATAAATTCTTCTAAAACACAAATTACTAATTCTAAAAATCTTTCTAAATTCATATTTGACTCATAAATACTTAAATAATAAACTTTTCAAACTCAGTCATCGGATTCAGTTGTCTCAAACCACTGCCTTTGACACTACTGAAAATTGGGCTGTTACAACTCTCCCCTCTTTAGGAAATTTTGTCCTCGAAATTTGTTACCTTAGAATAAATTCAGATACTGTGATCTCATCAATTCTTCTGTTTCCCAGGTTGCCTCCTCCGAACCATGATGACGCCATAACACTTTAACTAACGGTATTCGTCTGTTCCATAATTCTTTAACCTCTCGAGCTAAAATCTTCACTGGTTCTTCTAAGTACGTCATATCCGGTTGAAGCTCAATTTCACTATGAGGAATCCCATGTGAAGGAACTAATCTATACTGTCTTAGCATAGACACATGAAACACATTATGAGTCATCTTATGTTTTGGAGGTAGAGCTAACCAATAAGCCACAGGGCCAATTTTTTCTACAATTTCATACGGTCCAATAAATCTTGGACTTAGTTTCCCTTTTCTGCCAAATCGTAATACTTTCTTCCACAATGAAACTTTTAAGAACACTCGATCGCCAACCGCAAATTCTATACCTTTTCTTTTTAAATCTGCATACGATTTCAAACGGTCTAAAGCAGCTTTCAAACTATCCCGGATGATTCAAACTTTTCTTCAATTTCTCGGATCAAATCGACTTCACTAACTTGGATTCACTTAATTCGGACCAATACAATGGAGTCTTACATTTTCTTCCATAAAGACCTTCAAATGGTGCCATTTTTATGCTGGACTGATAACTATTATTATAGGCAAATTTGGCCAAGGGTAAATACTTTTCCCAGCTGTCTCCAAACTCGAGTATACAACATCTCAACATGTTTTCTAGAATCTGAATCACTCGTTCAGATTGCCCGTCAGTCTGAGGATGAAATGCTATGCTGAAATTTAGTTTAGTACCCAAGGCTTTTTGTAGTTTACTCCAAAACCTCGATGTAAACCTTGGATCTCGACCTAAAAAATAAATGTTGGAACCCTGTAGTCTTACAAACTCAGACATATATAATTCTGCTAACTTGTCAAGTGAAAATTCTATTCTGACCGGAATAAAATGTGCTGACTTAGTTAATCTATCTACAATCACCCAAACTGAATCTTTTTTTCTCGAAGTCATAGGTAACCTAGATACAAAATCCATCGTGAGATGCTCCCATTTCTACTTAGGAATCATAATAGATTGTAACAAACTCGTTGGTACCTGATGTTCTGCTTTCACCTGCTGACAAATCAAACATTTTTCTACGAACTCACAAATTTCTCGTTTCATACCTAGCCACCAATACATTCTTTTCAAATCAGAATACATTTTTGTACTACCCGGATGAATGGAGTACATGCTATTATGAGCTTCAGAAAGAATATCATTTTTCAAGTCTGAATTATTTGGAACAAAAATTCTATTACGATAACGCAACATACCACTATCATCAATGTTAAATTTTGAACTCAAATTGTTTTGTACCTCTGTTGTTTTAACACTAATTTCAGATCATCATTTTGCAACTCTCGAATCCGCTAAAGGAATACAAGTTTTGCTTTCAAATTTGCTAATATAGAACCATCCTCTTTAAGAGACAAATGAGCGTTCATTGCTCGAAGTGCAAATAAAGATGACTTCCGACTAAGTGCATCAGCCACCACATTAGCCTTTCTTGGGTGATAATCAATAACCAAATCATAATCTTTCAGTAATTCTAACCGTCGTCTCTGTCTCAAATTCAACTCTTTTTGAGTCATCAAATATTTCAAACTTTTATAATTTGTGTACACATAGCATTTCTCAATGTATAAATAATGTCTCCATATTTTCAAAGCAAACACAATTGCAGCCAACTCAAGATCATGTCTAGGGTAATTCTTCTCATGCGGTTTTAACTTTCGAGAAGCATAGGCCACTACTTTTCCTGACTGCATTAACATGCAACCCAATCCATTTAATGACGGATCACTGTATACAACATATGGTACACCCGATTCTGGCTAGGTTAATATTGGAGCTTCTGTCAACATCTTCTTCAATTGATCAAAGCTCTGTTGACATTCATTAGACCATACAAATTCAACATTCTTCTGTAATAGTCGAGTTATTGGTGAAGCAATCATCAAAAATTTTCTTGACAAAACGACAATAATATCCTACTAAACCCAGAAAACTTTGCAATTTTGTTATATTCTTTGGAGTTTTCCAATTCACCACTGCAGAAACTTTATTCGGATCAACTCGAATTCTATCAGTTGATACAATATGACCTAGAAATCTAACCTCGTGAAGCTAGAATTCACATTTACTGAACTTTGCATACAACTACTTTTCTCTCAAAGTCTATAACATAATTCTCAAGTGTTGTGCATGCTCGGATTCTGTCTTAGAATAAATCAGTATATCATCAATAAACACAACTACAAACCTATCAAAACAAGGTTGGAAAATCTAATTCATTAAATCCATAAAAGCAGAAGGAACATTAGTCAAAACAAAAGGCATTACCAAAAACTCATAATAACCATACCGAGATCTAAAAGCAGTCTTCAACACATCACATTCTTTAACTTTCAATTGATAATACCCAGATCTGGGGTCTATCTTCGAACATACTGTAGCACCTTTTAATTGGTCAAATAAATCGTCAGTAAAAGGCAAAGGATATTTATTATTAATTGTGACCTTGTTCAGTTGTCTGTAATCTACACACAATCTCAAAGAACCATATTTATTCTTCACAAATAAGACAGGTGCACCCTATGGAGACATAATTGGTCTGATGAACCCTTTGTCTAGGAACCTTGCAACTATGTCTTTAATTCTTTTAACTCAGTTGGTGTCATTCTGTACGGTGTTACTGATATAGGAGATATTCCTGGAATCACATCAACTACAAACTTAACTTCATGATCAGGTGGTAAACCTGACAATTCCTCAGAAAAACATTAGTGAACTCATTAACCACTGGTAACTGCTCTAACTTCAATTCAGAACCTCGAGTATCAAGAATATAAGCTAAAAATTCCTTATTACCTTTTCGCATTAACCTCTGAGCTGAAAAAGCTGAAATATTTCTAACTATTTCTTTTGGATTTGCAGCCTCAATAGTAATCATCTCTCCTATCTGACATTTCAAATCAATCCATTTTTCTCTACAATTGACTATGGCATCATGCTTCATCAACCAATCCATTCCCAAAATAACATCAAATTCCTAAAAGGTAGTAACATCAAATTAGTATGGAATTCACAGCCTTTTATTTTCAGTGGGCAATCACGACACACTAAATTTACTATTACATTTTGACCTAATGGATTAGTGACTTGAACATCATAATATGTATGTTCAATAGACAATTTCATTTTTGATGCTAATGTAGTGCAAACATAGAAATGTGCAGACCTAGGGTCAATCAATGCATGCATAGTAACATCAAAAAGATAGAATGTACCAGTAATTACGTCTAGAGTTGTAGCTTCATCTCTCTCTCGGATAGCATATGTACGTGCAGGTGCAATAACCTCTAACTTGGCAGCTGAATCTATCATACCCAAACAGGCAATCTCAGTAGCATTGCTTTGGCCTGAACGTTTACCTCTTTGGGAAGTGCCCACTATTTCTCTTTCTACTCTTCTTCTTCTCTTTGCAACTGAGGACAGTTTCGAATGAAATGATCAGTAGCTCCACATTTGTAACACGCTCCCGCTTTACCTCTACATTCACCATGATGGTATTTTCCACAATATTTGCATTTAGGTCTAGGAGAATTCTGTACACTACCCATACTAGCTACAGGTTTATTAGTTACCCCAAAATCTTGTTGAGTGACTTTATTTTTATTTGATCGCTTTGGCATTAGGTTGGCTTGACTGAAATCATCTCTAGACTTTTTCCCAGGTGCAGCTGAAAATGACTTGGAGGAACTTCTTTTATAAGATTCTTTACTTCTTCTGTCTCTTTGCATTTTTCTGTTATATACCTTTTCCAATTTCTGAGCACGATCTAATAAAACAACAAATTTCATATTTTCGTGCCCCCAATCATCATTTAGCCATTCCTCAAACCGAATGCACATCTCTTCCTCGGTTGGTACAATTTCCCAGGCACACTTGCTGAGGTATACTAATTCCCTCTCGTATTCAACAACTGATCGATTTTCTTGTTGTAAATCAAGAAATTCCCTCTTCTTTTTATCCAAATACCTCTTACCAATATATTTCTTTTTAAATTCACTCTGAAAGAATTCCCATCTAACACCCCTAACCTACATCCGTCACCGAATTAGGGTTATAAGGTATTACTAATCAAATCATAACCTTTAACGTTCAAATTTCATACAACATTAAATCATAATCGAACAATGTTATTAAGTCCCTTAATAAGGTCTACGAGACCCTAAACATGCATTGGGAAAGGGCCCAGACTTAAATCGAGCACATACGAATTTTTTTTAAAACTTAACATTTTTCAAAACTACAGATGTCACACACCCGTGTAGGCAGGCCATGTGTGTAACACACCAAAACAGGACTAGAAGTTAGGCCCGAGTCCGGAGTGTCACATTAAAGGCACACTTTAAAACGATTTTACAATTTAACAATTTAAGGCCCAAAAGCCCAAAACCCTTGTATCTTGTTAAGTTAAGAGGAAAAACCCAACTTTTAAGAAAATGATCATATGTTGAGTTATTTCGAAAACCATGCTAACTTTAGAAATTTTATGAAATTTATTAAGCGGATAGTTGAAATAATAATAATAAACCCGAAATCTAAAGTCAATTAGGAGTTACATGGCCTTAGTACAATCCAATGAAAAAAACAAAGTATTTTAAAACATATTCATTTGAACAAATTAAAATATTTGATCAGCTTGTAGTTTGGCCATCTTCGAGTCCTCTCCCACGTCGATCCATCTATTCAGGATTACCTGAAACATTAAATTAAAGGGTGTGAGTTTCGAAACTCAGTGTGCACAACCTTTGTCAATCAAATTACATAGAAATATTCACATTAGGCCTAAGCCCTATCAAAATTGGTGGTCTTGGGCCTTAGCCCACAATGACCTCATATCATATCATATCGTATCATATACAACCAGATAATGCAAAACCCATCCCAATAATCCATCCGCTACACACACCATTTCCTTTCCAACCATTACACACCTATGGGGATTTCTAAATCAACCCACCCATCCTCTACACACCAAAGGTAGCCCGACTATGGTACTACCTAACGTTGCAGCAAAGCTGCTAATCATATAATGGGCTTAAAGCCACCGGTGGATCCATGGCCATACGACTATACGATCCTCAAATCTTCCTCCGTATCATAATTCCCATCGATATGAATCCTAAGTAGAATATCATATGAATGCATCAAACACACGAATAACATCCATAAACTCATATTCATCACATAGGGGCATTCTCATCGTTTCACTACCTAAGGGTATTTTCGAAATTCTACCCTTTAGGGGTATTTTAGTAATTTGGTAAAATAGGGGTATCTTGGAAATTTTTCAAAATAGGGTATTTTGGTACTTTTTCAAAATAGGGGTATTTTGGTAATTTTACAAATATAAGGGTATTTTAGTCATTTTACAAATATAAGGGTATTTTAGTAATTTTACAAATATAAAGGGTATTATAGTAATTTTACAAATATAAGGATATTTTGGTAATTTACAAATATAAAGGTATTTTAGTAATTTTACAAATCTAAGGATATTTTGGTAATTTAAAAATATAAAGGTATTTTAGTAATTTTACAAATATAAGGGTATTTTTGACCCTTTCGGGTTTTAGTTATGAACTTTGGCCCATCAACAATTCCTCGCGGCTAAAGTGAACAGACACTACACACTAGGTAGGATTCTAGAGAAGAGGAGGTGGGCCACTAGGACCACTTAAGTACCAAACTCTCCCTAGATCCAATCCTAGACATGCGTATGCCCGTTGCCACACTCCAACCCAGCGACTTGTTCACAGACATGTTTAATTAGATTAAGTCTTATGAAATTTAAGAGTTTTTCAAACTAGGTTTAAAGTCCATAAACCCTAGCATACTTGTCTACGGCCCCATAAAGCCCATGAAACCCAAATTTCATCCTTACGGCCCATTAGGCCCAAATCACATCCTTATGGCCTGTTAAGCCCAAAAAAATTTTAGATTATGAATCATGCTTAATTGACTCAATTCATACACCAAACCAAACGAACTCATCAAACCTAGCCTTAGAGCCCACCGGGCCCATTTAGCCACTTTCGACTTTTCGGCTGTAACATCCTAGAATTAGGGTTTTTTGCATTTTATGCTATTCTATGTGTTTGGATTGTTCAGCATGTTATTTTGGTGTGTTTGGGGTTCTGGGGAGGCTCGGGTTTGAGCCAGAGCTTTAGAAAACTTTTTCTTTTTGGGCACTTTAGGGGGAGAGCTAGTAAAAGCAGGCTTTAAGAATATTTACTTGTGTTTGTTGACACAAAAAAGGAGTGTGGTGTGGTGGCAAGGTGATGACACTTAAGGAGCAAGGGAGTGCTGTCACAAAGGAGCATGGGGGGGAAGGAGTTTGAGTCTCATTTGCAGCATATGGAACTTTATTTTTGTGCTTCAAAAGAGAAAGAAGTGGCATTCGGCTGGGACTCTTCAAGGGTGGTTGGTGAATAAGTCAACAAATTCAAATGGATGGACAAGAGAGCTTGGGGGAGTTTGAATTGGTCAAACAATTCAAATTGGTGATGGTGAGTGAAAGGAGGAGAAAATCGTGGAAAGGGGGAGAGAATGAGAGTTTGGCCGAATATGGGTGGTGCTAAGGGAGCATTTTCGGTTGTAGCTAGTAGAGGGGTGTGCCAAAATTCTATTTAGTCTTAGGCATTTCCATCTTGGCATTTCCAATCATATAGGGAGAGTGTCGTTTCTTGAGTGATCAATAGAGAGGTGATTCTTTTGACTCCTATGCATTTTAACATGAAGCATTCCAAGTCTTTTGTTGCTCTCCTTGCCGAAACCTTTAGTTGCCAATCTCTTTTGCTTCTTTTTCTCTTCTCATCTTTACTTTTGTGCACATCTTGAGCTGAAACATTGGTTTTCTTCTATTCATTTTTTTACCCTTTCATTACAAAGCCTAAACTATTTTCCTTCTTTTACACTTCTTCTATTTTCTTCATATCTTCTCATCTATTTCTTGCTTCACTAGCCGAACCTTTCTACTTCTCATTTTTCTCTCCATTTGCTTCTTTTTCTTTTCTCTTGGAAAACACTTTCTTTTGCTATTGCCGAAATACCCTAGTCGAACCCTCTTTTAGTCTTTTCTCATCATTACCCGAACATAAAACTCTTTCAAATAGTAATTTTCTCCTTCTAGGACGAATACTCCACAGTGCTAGATTAGCCATTTTGATTTCACGGTTGGCAAAAAGGGGACTCATTGGGCATCTATTGGACATTTCGATCTTGGTAATCTTCTTTTTCTTTCATTTGTTTTGTTCTTACGTTTTCATAGCCGAAGTGGTTTTTAATGGTAGTTAACAACTAATCTTTTCTACCCTACTCTCAACATGGCGTGTTTGTTTTGGATTAATCTATAGCCAAATCTGTTGTGGAATGATTTTTGAGTAATCAAGGTAAGAAGGTTCTCTCGATTGCAGTTTCTCTACTCTCTTTTCTCTTTCGTTGCTTTAACCCAATCTTCTGATCATGTCTCTTCATGGATGTGAATACTAGTCAAACCAAAGAGGAGAGTGGACTCGTAGTCTCTATCCCTAAGTTTAAGTGACGTGCTGTGTCAATGGTTTGAGACTTTCTGCCGAGTTATGGTAGAGAGCTGACGTCTGTCTGGGATAGACAAATCACAGTTATTCCTGCTAGTGAGAGTGTTGACGATTTAGAGTGTCTAGTTCTTCACATAATCAGGTGTGTAATGCTCACACTTTTCTTTATTATTTTATGTTAATAACTGTGTCGGCTGAAAGCCGAAACGATAGTAGATAGTTGAGATACCCTTGTGGGTAAGGTTGGAGATGCCAGGTAAGTACCTGTATAATTTTGTTTTACGAATAGCATAATCTAAATATATGTATAATTTAATTATCTGCTTATATTGGAAATATGATTGCATACATCACATATTGATAATGTGTTTACAAGGGCTTTGGGATATGATTGAAAGGGGAAGTGTGATTCAGTGACTGTCACAGTGGTTTGGTACCATAGTGGGTTGGCCCCACATACATCAGTGACTATGTCACATTGGTTTGGTACCACAGTGGTTTGGCACCACATATATATATTTATCAGTGATTGTCATAGTAGTTTGGTACCACAGTGGGTTGGCCCCACATATATTTATCAGTGACTGTCACAGTGGTTTGGTACCATAGTGGGTTGGCCCCACATACATTTATCAGTGACTCATCACAGTGGTTTGGAACCACAGTGGTTTGGTACCACAGAGGCTTGGTGCCATATGTCTTTGGTTGATTCAGGTGATGTAAAGGATGGAAATCTAGGTTGGGCCGGGTTGCATTGCATACACTTTTATTTTGTTAGGTTGTGGGGCTAAGGCCCAATGTGTTCTGTTGGCTTAGGCCCAGATTACGTTTGTATGGGGACTTACACACTGAGTCTTGGTGACTCACCTCTCTGCTTATTCTTGCAGGTAACTCCTAGTCGCGGATTTGGAGCCGAGGTTGACTTCGAGGTGGCCATGCATTACTTCTTACGTAAATTCGTTTTCTTTATTTAAACTTATGTTAATTTGGGATTTTGTTATGTAATAAGGCCTCCGTAACTTTAATTTGGGTTTTTGATTTAATGCGGTTACTATTATATTATGAAATGCTAAACACAAAGTTTTCTAAAAATATAAATAAATGTTTTCCAAAATACTAACAAGTGGATAACATGCTAATTAATAATTCAATTCAAAATTTACTTAAAACCGCAAACACTATTTTCAAAATGACACATTTTAGAATACCACTAGTTTTCGATTTTCGTCTCACAAAACCGTTTCGGACTAATAGTTCTTTGAAATAAGAGTTGGTAAGAAACCCTTAAAATGAATGTTATTTTCAAGATAGAAACATGAAAAGAAAAGCTTTCAAAATTGCAATGTTTCCTTAACATTCCAAAGTTCTTTTCAACAACCTTTCCTTGTGACATACCGGATCCGGTCGTAACATTTAGGCCAGGTTTAAGGTGTTACATCAGCATTGCCGATATCGTGTGTGTAGTGTTTGTACACACTTGGTAACCTCGAGTGCTGCAAACTCCTTAGTCACAAACCTATAATCGACATTACTAGCGATTAACCAAAGCTTTAACACATACTTATCAAAAAATGAAACCTCACTGTACCCTTACTGTGTGCCTCACGTTCTAGTAGCCCTTCCTTCGCTACCATTTACGATTATCCTCTGGATCTACACCCGAACACCTAAATCATCAAAACCAAGTGACCCATATTCTTCATAAGTCACCATTATGAGCCACATTAGATTTGGCCATCTACTAAACCATGACTGAGTCGAGAACACTTACCACCTTGTTAGCAATCCTTAACTTACCACCTTGTTAGCAATCCTTACCTACCACACTTGCGATTGTTAATATAAATTAATGACAAGGATGGGTTAGATAGCTCGTCGGCTTATAATAAAACTTACTAAAAGACTTACTAGACACTTACCCAAACCCTCATTTGATCCTGCGGCCCAAATCGCTACTGAACAAGATTCGACTTGACTAAAAGTGGGTAGCAATCTATTGTGATGAAGGAGAACAAACTAAAAATCGGCACAGGTGCAGCTATATGATAAGAAGGTGTATTCGACTTTCAGGGACAGAAACAGAACACAACTCTAATAAGAATTTTGGCAAAAAGAATGATGGGTTTTATTTTTGACAAATGAAAAAATTCAGCTAAGGGGGAGAATAGGAATAAATAATAGAACCCAAGGAACCCTTCAATCAATTCCGCACCCTCTTTATATAGCCACCAACCGAACACTCCTTTCCCCATAGTCCCTTTTGGCACCAACTCCTCCTTCTCCTCATCACCTGACTTTTCTCCCTGGTAACACCTTAATCTTATCCAAAATTTCCTCCACATCCAACACACCTGCTTACTTCAAACTCTCCACGAAAAGAGTTCAAAACCAACACAACTCTGGCCATCCATACAGTAAAATAAACACTCCACAAAATGCCACTCCTAATGCTCGAACCTTGGACCTCCTCAGTTGACAACACGCCACCTTATAGCTCCCCAAGTGACGCCACTTTCCATTGGGCCACAAGCCCATTTGTGTCCTATTTCTTCTTCATTTATTTAAAAGCCCTACTAACTAAAGTCACAATTCCCTTGGGCTAAAACCAAAATTTTTCCTATACTTTTAATAGATCCTAGGACATCTCCAACTCTCCTAGACACTCCAAATTCATTAATCCTCAAAGCCCACATGCCAATTGTCATTTTTCTCAGTCACTTAAAAATTTTCTGAGATCCAAAGCCCAAACCCCAATAGGCCTAATTCATCTAGGTCCAAATTCTTAAAAAAATTTTGTCCTTAAAATTTCCAACTAACAGGGTGGTCGTGTATCAACTACCCCATCAAGCTACCAATCGCACTTTGACCCTAATAATTTTAATACATACCCAAAACATCCACCTATCGCAAACATTCTCAAACATACGTATAATAAGTACCAAATTACGATTCAAATGTTTACAAAGCCTTAACACTTCCACGGCCTCTGCCACGACCTCTTGCACCTCTTCTAGCGCTCATCGTTGTGTATTTCTGAATTAAAATTTTTATGAAATTAGTACATAGTTCCACTTGTTTAGGGCACATGTCTTATGCGAGTAACATTTTTTTAAAGTTATTCCGCGATCGAGAATTCACTACAGGCTTAGGTTCCCTACGGGCTTTAATCTCTATAAGCCTATTTTTAAGTAGCCCATTATCTACACAGTTCAATACTTTAAGCAAATGTAGTACAGAGAACTTACTTGGCTCAATGTCGAGGGCTCGGTGAACCACACCTCAAGAATCCTGCAAAAACTTTTTAAAACCTAAAATCTAAGGCCCATTCACAGCCCGAACTTTGCAATCGGGCTCTAATACCACTAAATGTAACACCCCAAACTCGGCCTAAAAGTTAGGCTCGAGTCCAGAATGTCACATTAAAGGCACACTTCAAAAAGATTTTACAATTTAACAATTTAAGGTCCAAAAGCCCAAAACCCTTGTATATTGTTAAGTTAAGAGGAAAAACCCAAAATTTAAGAAAACGATCATATGTTGAGTTATTTCGAAAACCATGCTAACTTTAGAAATTTTATGAAATTTATTAAGCAAATAGTTGAAACAATAATAATAAACCTGAAATGTAAAGTCAATTAGGAGTTACATGGCCTTATTACAATCTAATGAAAAAAAAGTATTTAAGAACATATTCATTTGAACAAATTAAAATATTTGATCAACTTGTAGTGTGGCCATCTCCGAGTCCTCTCCCACGTTGAGCCGTCTATTCAGGATTACCTAAAACATTAAATTAAACCATGTGAGTTTCGAAACTCAGTATGCACAACCCTTGTCAATCAAATTACATACAAATATTCACATTAGGCCTAAGCCCTATCAAAATCGGTGGTCTTGGGCCTTAGCCCACAATGACCTCATATCATATCATATCATATCGTATCATATACAAACAGATAATGCAAAACCCATCCCAATAATCCATCCGCTACACACACTATTTCCCTTCCAACCATTACACACCTGTGGGGATTTCTAAATCAACCCACCCATCCTCTACACACCAAAGGTAGCCCGATTGCGGTACTACCTAATGTTGCAGCAAAGTTGCTAATAATATAATGGGCTTAAAGCCACCGGTGGATCCATGGCCATACGATAATGCGATCCTCAAATCTTCCTCCATACCATAATTCCCACCCATATGCATCTTAAGCAGAATATCATATGAATGCATCAAACACACGAGTAACATCCATAAACTCATATTCATCACAAAGGGGTATTTTCGTCATTTCACTACCCATAGGTATTTTCGTAATTCTACCCTACAGGGGTATTTTGGTAATTTGGCAAAATAGGGGTATCTTGGTAATTTTGCAAAATAGGGGTAGGTTGGTACTTTTTCAAAATAGGGGTATTTTGATAATTTTACAAATATAAGGGTATTTTAGTAATTTTACAAATCTAAGGATATTTTGGTAATTTTAAAAATATAAGGGTATTTTAGTAATTTTACAAATCTAAGGATATTTTGGTAATTTACAAATATAAGGGTATTTTAGTAATTTTACAAATCTAAGGATATTTTGGAAGTTTACAAATATAAGGGTATTTTAGTAATTTTTCAAATATAAGGGTATTTTAGTCCCTCTCCGGTTTTAGTTATGAACTTTGGCCCATCAACAAGTCCTCGTGGCTAAAGTGAACAGACACTATGCACCAGGTAGGATTCTAGAAAAGAGGAGGTAGGCCACTAGGACCGCTTAAGTACCAAGCTCTCCCTAGATCCAATCCTAAACATGCGTATGCCCGTTGCCACACTCCAACCTAGTGACTTGTTCACAGACATGTTTAATTAGATTAAGTCTTACGAAATTTAAGAGTTGTTCAAACTAGGCCAGTCCATAAACCCTAGCATACTTGTCCACTGCTCCATAAAGCCCATCAAACCCAAATTTCATCCCTACGGCTAATAAACCGAAATAGTAACATATTTTAATCCCACATTTAGCATACTTTTGGATGATTTTTCCCTTTAATTATGGAAATAGGTTCTCCTAATCCTTTGTTTTCATGTTTTATACTCAGTAAAGCACTGGAGGATGAAAAGAATGAATAATAGATCGAAAATAGAGAAAATTAGCCAAAGTACAAAATCCACACCGCCTGGGTACAAAACCACACGGCCGTGCCTCATGAGAAAAGTAGACCATAGCCTGGACCCTGAAATACATGGCCGTGCCTCATCAATAGGATCAACCACAGCTTGTCACGATTTACACGAGCGTGTGCCATGGGCGTGTCCCTATCGCAGGAAATAAGAATTCTATTCAAATTAGGGTACTTAGAGGCAAAAAAACATATTCCAAAAGCCTATATAAAGACCTTAGAGGCCAACCTTTAAGGGGGCTTTCAACTACGCGAAAGAGCCGAGCCAGAGTAGTTAATTTCAAGAATTTACTCGAAGAAAGCCAGTTGATTCATCTCAAGAAGCCAGAATTATACTCAAGACGGAGGATCTCTCCTTCAATTCCTTCAAGGGGTTTTATGGATTTCTTATGTTTTGTTTTAACTTTTCTTCTAAGATTTTTCTTTTACAATTATGAACTAAACCCTCAAATACTTGAGGGTTGAAACCTAAGATGAATCTTGTTATTGTTAGCTGAGCTGAATGATAAATATTTGATTTGTTCTTAACTATGTGTTCTTAATCCTTATTTTGGTATTTCTGGGATATTAAATCAAGTGTGATGTGCTTAGGCAGAGGAGGAAGAGACCCTGTCTAATAGTAGATCTAGCATAGTTAAGTGGAGTTGCTTGCGCGCTTAGAGATAGGGTGACAAAAATCTACCGGATTAGGGTTAAACCTAATATGATAGTCCATAGATCGAATTAATGCAATTCTAGGGGTTTTAATTAGAAAGAGATTTCAATTAATCAACCTAGAATTAAATGTTAATAGCCTTCAAGAGAGGGATTAATATAACTTAGGGAATCCTACAGATTAGGTCAAATGAATAAATTGTCCGGTTCAGAGTTAGATAACAAGCAAAGTCTAGGTGGATTATTCCTCAGGTATTGTCCAAGTTAATTAGTTTTCTCTCAAGTCTTTTCCCCAATTTTCTCTTTATTTTCGCATCTTTAGTTTATTTGAATAGTTAATTTTAGATTAGATAAAAATCCACTTAATTCGTAGGCTAAATAATAGAAAGAGAGTTAATATTAATACTTTTGGTTCCTTTGGGTTCAACAATCCGGCCTTGCCGCTAGCTATACTAATGTTCCATAGGTGCACTTGCCTCCATCGTTGTCTTAGTTAGTTTCCAGGTTCTATCATTCTTTTTATAAATTTTTAAGACTCGACAAACACGATCAAGTTTTTGGCGCCATTACTGGGGAACTAAAATATTAAGAACGCTCAATTTTTATTACTTTAGCCATATTATATTTTATTATTTTTGTAATTAAATTTTATTTTTATTTTTCTAAATTTCTTTCTTTTTTTTTTTTTTTCCCAGCAAGTACCTCTAGTTTATGACTAGAAGGAACCCGACAGGACCACTACTTTATGACATTGATATTGAAGGAACCGTAAGTAGAAATCGTAGAGAAGCAAGGCCAAGCTTAAATTACATACAAGAAGAGCAAGAAAATGAAGCTGATAATTCAGAAAGGATGGCTAAGAATAATCTGCCACATCAATATATGGCCGACCATCATGCTCCTCGAACTATGTATGATTATGCTAAACCTAATTTAACAGGAGCTGAATTGAGTATTGTTAGGCCTGCTATAGCCGCTAATAATTTTGAATTAAAACCTAACACTATACAAATGATTCAACAGTTTGTTCAATTTGATGGTTTGCAGGACGAAATTCCAAATACTCATTTAGCTAATTTTTTAGAATTCTGTGATACCTTCAAAATAAATGGTGCTTCTGATGATGCCATTCGTCTTCGGTTATTTCCCTTTTCTTGAGAAGTAAAGCCAAATAGTGGTTACATTCTCTTCCACGAGGATCAATCACTACATTGGACCAAATGACCGAAAAAATTTTATTGAAATATTTTCCACTGGCCAAAATGGCCAAATTAAGGAATGATATCTCTTCTTTTGTTCAGATGGATTTAGAAACATTATACGGCATGGGAGATATACAAAGATCTATTAAGAAAGTGCCCATACCATGGTTTAACTTTGTGGTTACAAGTCCAAACTTTTTACAGCAGTATGAACCCTTAACTCGGTAGTTAATTGACTCAGCAGCCGGCGGAATCCTTAATAACAAAACTTTTGAAGCAGCTTATGAATTCATAGAGGACATGTCACCGAATAAATATTAGTGGCAAGTTCCAATGTCAAAGCCAACCAAAGCAGTTGGAGTTTTTAATCTCGACGCAGTCACCATGCTACCAAATCAGGAAGAGATGATGAATAAAAAGATTGACGGTTTGCATGATTCTTTGCAGGTACATTTAGTTATGCAGTACAATACGATCGGAGGATGGATGAACAATACAAAATATCCACCTTACAATCTGAGTACTAAAATCGAGCAAGTTTACTACATGGGTGACAATTTTATATCTCAAAATAACCCTTATAGTAAGCTGATAATCCAGACTTGAGATACCACCACAATCAAGGACAATAGCCCTACCCATAGGAAAGGAGACCAAACCTTGAAGAGACACTAGCAAAATTTATAGAATTATCAGAAACCCGCTTCAAAAATACTGAAACGATATTGACTAATCAACAAGCATTAATCCAAGGGCTGAATGATCAAATTAGACAACTAACTAAGTTAATTTCTATTAGGCAACCAGAAAGTTTAACTAAACAAGAAGAGCAGGTGAGGGCAGTTACACTAGGGAGTGGAAAAGAATTGGTTGAAACAAAGAAGAAGATACCACGTGAAATTGATAAGGCAAAGGACAAGGAAGTTGAGAATGTAACACCAATACGTGAAGAATATAAACCATCAATACCATATCCGAAAAAGTTGAAAAAAGACTGCCTAGACGCCCAATATGGTAAATTTCTTGAACTTTTAAATAATTACATATCAACTTACCTTTTGTTGAAGCTATTTCACAGATGTCGACATACAAAATTTTTTTAAAAGAGCTTCTAACAAATGAAAGAAAGTTAGAAGAAATATCAACAGTAGAGCTCAATGAAGAATGTTCAGCTATTCTTCAAAACAAACTACCAACCAAATTGAAAGATCCAGGAAGTTTCACTATTCCCTATTTAATTGGTAGTTTAAACATAAAGAAAGCACTAGCTGATCTAGGTGCCAGTATCAATTTAATGCCCTATAAAATGTTCAAGCAACTTGGTCTCAGGGAACCTAAACCCTCTAGAATGAGTATTCAGTTAGCTGACAAATCTGTTAAATATCATAGGGGAATTATCGAAGATATTCTTGTAAAAGTTGATAAATTTATATTCCCTGTTGATTTTGTTGTGCTTGAGATAGATGAGAATGTTGAGGTGCCTTTAATTTTGGGACGCCTCTTTCTAGCTACTGCTAGGGCTGTTATTGATGTAGGTGATGGTAAACTTGCACTGAAGGTAGGCAACAAAGAAATTATTTTTCAAATTTATGATGCTATGCAATATTCTTAAGAACAAGATGATTCTTGTTGTTTTATTGATGCCATTGATCATTCTATTCAAGATTCTTTGTAGGAAATCATATATAACGACACGTTGGAACTGTGTCTTACTCAAGGTGAGGAGGTAGATAATGATACCGATGAATCAGATTCTAACACATTTCCCCCTAGACAAACAAAAGAAGAGGGCATTGAAATTAATGACAAACTAAAACAAAAACCCTCTATTGATGAACCACCTAAATTAGAATTAAAACAGTTACCACAACACTTAGAATTTGCATTCCCCGGGGATAATTCTACACTACCAGTGATCATCTCTTGGAACTGAAACCCAAAGAAAAGGATGAGTTGCTACAGGTACTAAGGGAACATAAAAGAGCTATAACTTGGAAAATTTCTAACATTAAGGGTATAAGCCCATCATTTTGTACACACAAAAATCTAATGGAAGAGGAGTATAAACCATGCGTGCAACCTCAGAGACGATTGAATCCCAACATGAAAGAAGTTGTTAAAGCTGAGGTAATTAAACTTTTAGATGCTGGAATAATTTATCCTATTTCTGACAGCGCTTGGGTAAGTCTTGTACAGGTCATTCCAAAGAAAGGAGGCATGACTGTTGCAGCAAACGAGAAGAATGAATTGATTCCTACAAGAATAGTCACAGGATGAAGAGTTTGTATTGACTATTGAAAGTTGAATGACGCAACAAGAAAAGATCACTTTCCTCTACCCTTTATTGACTAGATGCTAGAAAGATTATCCGGGCATATGTACTACTATTTCCTGGATGAGATTTTCAGATATTTCCAAATCCCGATATCCTCTTAGGATCAACAGAAAACTACTTTCACATGTCTATACGGTACGTTTGCTTATCATAGAATGCCTTTTGGATTATGTAATGCTCCTGCTACTTTTCAGTGCTGCATGCTAGCCATATTTGATGAACTTGTGGAAGACGTTATGGAGGTCTTTATGGAAGACTTCTCAGTATTTGGTAATTCTTTCCATCTTACCTTAATAATTTTAAAAGAGTACTAATAAGGTGTAAAGAGACGAACCTTGTTTTAAATTGGGAAAAGTGTCACTTTATGGTTTGAGAAGGGATTATGTTAGGGCATAAAATTTCTAGTAAAGGGATTGAGGTAAATAAAGCAAAAGTTGAAACCATAGAAAAATTACTTCCTCCTAGCTCAGTCAAAGCCATTAGAAGCTTTTTAGGACATGTAGGATTTTATAGAAAATTCATTAAAGATTTCTCTAAAATAGCTAAACCTTTAACGAAACTACTAGAAGAAGATGTACCTTTCGATTTTGATCAGGAATGTTTAGACGTATTTAATACCATTAAAGATAAATTAATAAAAGCCCCAATTATAATTGCCCCTGATTGGAACTTACCCTTTGAACTAACGTGTGATGTGAGTGATTTTGCAGTATGTGTAGTTTTGGGACAGCGAAGAAACAAGGACTTCCAGCTAATTTACTACGCTAGCAAGACACTAACGGTTGAACAAGAAAATTACACAACCACAAAGAAAGAATTACTAGCTGTGGTTTTTGCATTTGATAAATTTAGACAATATTTGATCCTATATAAAGTTGTCGTATATGATCGCTGTTTTGTCAAGTTTTAAAATTTATAATGAATGAGATCGAACTTGGAAACTAACTCTGACAACGATTAAAGGCAAGTGTACCTATAGAATAGTAGTATACCTTAGGCAAGACCGGATTTTCGAACCCAGAGGAACTAAAAGTACAAATACTCACTTTCTTTTTATTATTTAGCCTAAAATATGGAGTGATTGGTTGATTTAATCTAATTTAACGACTACTAAGCTAAAGACATAAAGACAAAAAGAACAAATTGGGAAATAACTTGATGAAAAACTCAGTTGATCACGACGTTACCCTCAGGAAGAATCCATCTAGACTTCACTTGTTATTTAACACTGAATCATACGATTTATTCACTTAGTTTGATTCGTAAGACTCCCTAACGTATATTAAAATCTCTCTCGAGGCGAATAACGTCTAACCTTAGGTTAATTAGTTGAACTCTCGTTCTCTGATAATAACCCCTAGAATAGTAGTAAATCGATCTATAGACTCCCATATTAGGTTTCACCCTAATCTAACAAAATCTCGTCACCCTATCTCTAGGCGTGCGATCAACTCTACTTAATTATGCTAGATCTACTCTCAAGCAAGGTCTATTCCTCCTCCACCTAAGCATATCGATTTGGATTAAACACGCACAATTAAGAATAAACTAATTATTTATCTTATAATTTAGAAAATAATAACAAGATTCATCTAGGTTTCATCCCCTTTAGGTATCAAAGGGTTTAGTTCATAATGAATAAAGAAAACATCTCAAGAGAAAAGATAAAACAAAACATAAGAAATCCCTAAGACCCCTGAAGGATTTAAAGGAGAAATCCATCGTCTTGAGTAGAATTTTGGCTTCTTGAGATGGATCAGCTAGCTATCTTCGAGTAATTCCCTGAATTGAACTGCTCTGGCTTCGGCTATTTGGCCTCGCTCAATGCCCCCTTCAGTATACACTTAGGGTGTTTATATAGAATTGTAGAATGCTTTACTTGGTTCCTAAGTGTCCTAATTTAAGTATACTTTCTACTCGGTGTTTGAATAAGCTTTGGAAAGTGTTTCTTTGCCTCAAAGTATCCAAATCCAAGTGAAATTTCTCTTTTCTATGACAGAGACACGGCCATGGTACACGCCTGAGTAAATCGTCTTCAGGTCGTGTCTCGATTCTGTCGATTGGGGACGGTCATGTAAATCGTGGCATGACCATGTCTTAGTTAATTGTCGAGGCACGGTCGTGTGGCTTGAAGTCCAGGACGTGTCGATTTCCACTTTGGCCCAAATTGGCCCGCTTTAAGCCCGTTTCTTATTCTTTTCATCCTTGGGTGCTTTCTTGAGTATAAAACATGAAAAGAAAGGATTAAAAGCACCTTTTTACATAAATCAGGGGCTAAATCATCCAAAAGCATGCTAAATATGGGGCTAAAATATGTTACTTTTACGATGTATCAAATACCCCCACACTTAAGCTTTTGCTTGTCCTCAAGCAAAATTCTCAACTTTATAATTAAAACAAACTTTCCATAAATCACAATTCCTATCAACAATGCCTCATCATAATTCACAGATAATTTATACATGGATAGTTTTAACTCAAAGACTATTAAAGGCTCAAACAATTCTAAGTCATATATTTGTAGCATGAAAACATATGTTTCTCCCCTTATCTAAATAATTACCTTTAGTTCAAAACCGACAAGGATTGACATCCTCACTAAAGATTCACTCAAAGCACTCGAAGTGTTTAAGGTCCAAGGAAAAGTACTCATAAGTCGACCATGAAAAGTTAATCCCATAGGCTTGCTTGAAAATCAAATCTCCACCACTGTAATATGAGATGATACACAAATCAAAAGGTCTTTAACAAGGTTATAACGAGGCTTGGGTTAAAAGTGTGGATAAAAGTTGAATTAGAAGGTTTAGAATTGAGATCTATTTGACAAATTACCTAACCAGAAAAAATGAACTAATAACCTGTATAATTACATCTCATGAAAATTTAAATACTAATAATATGAGCTTCTTCTTCAAGATGCTGGATTTAAACGTATAAGCTCTCTTAATTATAGAACTAATAATGAATATACTTCATTTTTTTAAGATCAAATAAAAACATAATAAAGAAAACTTTATGAACTGAAATAAACTAATTCGATAACTGATCAAATCAATTCTCGATAGAAGGGTAGTCAAAAGAATGGTGATAACAAATACAAAGGGTTTTGGGTTAATATTAGCGGGTAAATCAATAAAAGGGTTGTTAGGATCAAATGGGTTTACTAAGGGTTAATTTGTAAAGGTAGGCTGTAATATCCTAGATTTAGGGGTTATGCGTTTAATGCATAATTCAAGTGATAACATGCCTCAGTGTATGGTTGGATGAGTTTTAGGGGTTCCTAAAACCCTAGGGTATAGGAGAGTGCTTTAGGGAAAATTTTTTTTAAGTGTTAGTTAAGGGGGAGCTAAGTTAATGATGAAACACCCACACCCGCCCATGAATGGACCTGGATCTGGTATGTTCCTAAAGTAAACCGGTTTCAAACATTTTCGTTACTTAGAGAAAATTTGTAAATTTTAGAAAAACTATTGTTTTGAGTTGGGCTTAGGTTGTAAACCCATTTATTTATACTTGTAAACCCATTTAATTAAATACATCCAAAATAGTTCTTAGCATAAAACTTAATAGTAAAGCAAAATTAAAGAGAAATCCACTGGGCCTTATGGCCTTATTACATCAAGTAAAACCCAAAATAAAATAAAAGTAAAAAGTCCAAACTAAATAAAATCTCCGAATGAAGCATGGCCACCTCATGGTCCACCGGCCCGGTCCGTCACTGCTCATCACCTGAAAAATAATTCCCACAATGGGGTGAGTCAATAGACTCAATGTGCACACAATACTATCATTCAATAAATCAGGCATTCATGTTCAAATCATCAAGTCCATACAATAATGAAATTATGATGCAACCCAAACCCAATCCTAATTAGCCATCCACTACACTCCCCCGTACCAACCTGTACACCGTGGGGACTACTAAGTCAACCCTCCATCCGCTACTCTCCATCATAGGCATTCGCCCATATACGTTGTGTCATTAGACACTATAATCAAATTTATACGTTGTGTCATTAGACACTATTGTAACCGTAGTTACCAAAATTTCGCAATGTGACCGTAGTCAACATATTTCACAGGTGAGACCAAGTCAACACCTTCAGTTGGTGAGATCAAAGTCAACACCTATATTTCGTTGGTGAGACCAAGTCAACACCTTCATTGGTGAGACCAAGTCAACACTGTTCTCCCCTTTCACATAAATCCCGAATGCCCCAAAAATATATATATTGTGCATAACTAATTTCATGTTCATATACATATATTCGCATGTTATAAAATAACATTTTCACAATCCTATCGAAGTAGGAAACGTGCACAGGTACTTTTTGCCACATTTGTGGTACATAGCCACATTCACATTATTATTCATATCATATATTAAAATATTTAGCCATAAAATATCGAAGGATAGTAAGGGTACACACCGATTTGTTTAGCGATTCCTTGAGATTCAAAAGCTAGATCTAAAGTTTAGATCCTTAGTCCCTACATTTGATTCATCCTTTATTACTTAGCATAAATTCTATTTGGCTATGATATCCAAATCCTAGTAGGATTTGTAAAAAGACTTACCTTTGATGCCGATTTGGTGTTTATTCAAATCCCGAAAACTTGGTTTTCCTTCACTTGATATTTGGCCAACCTTGAATCTCAATATGGGTTAGTTTTTGGCTTTTTCATAATTAAAGAACTGATCTAGATAATCATACAAGCTTTGGCCGAATACTTTTAGGTACTTACCTTGTGGATCTTAAATCCCAAAATTCACCGAATAACTAGAGAACACGTGGCCTATGGTGTACCTTCGGGAAAAGAATTTCTTCTTCCATGATTCGGCCAAGATTAATAATCAAAATTAGTCTCTAAATTTCAATAAGTCTAGAATATAAAAGAATGGAAAACTAAACTTGGATCTTACCCTTATTTGAAGGAATCGATTGCACCTTCACTTCAACCTTCGAGATTCGGCTTAGAGACTTGATGAACAATCGCTATGATTCCCTTATGTATTTGGTTTCAAAGATGAAAGAAGAGAGGAATAATAGGCTTAGAAGGAAATCGGCTAGGAGGCTAAAAGAAAAGAAGAAAAGAATGGATGCTCAAGAAGAATATTTGGCGAGAAAAGAGAGGGAGAATGAATAATGAATGGCCCTAGTCCCTCCTTTTATAGCCGAATTTACTAGGCCAAGAATCCTTTACTTGGCCACCACTCTTCCTTATTTTCCTAATTAAAGAATAATTCTTCATTTATCCACCTATTTAGCGAATTTTAAAGAGAATTAAACTCTTCCCTTAAGAGTCCTTATGATCTTCTAATTAGCAGAGTTTTAAAGAAAATGAAACTCCTCTTTTGCAAGCTTGTGCCGTCCACCTCTTTGGGCTTCTAGAAGCAAAATAAAACTTATTTTATTTGCTTCTTATGTGACTCGAACTCAAGCCCAAAACCTTTTGCATGTGGGCCATTTTCTAAGGCCTTAGGTGGCATCTTCAGGCCACTTTTCCAAGTCCGTTATTGGGTCAAATTTCATGTACTTTATATTTTAGGGTCACTTGGCCCTAAGTTCCCTTTGGGCTCTAAAATTCGACATTAGGGTCATTTTAAGTTTCCAAAAATTTTCATGCTCAGATTTTCCAAGTTTCCAAAATGTTTAGTTTCCTATTTTGGCTTGGTTTCCAAAATGTTTAGTTTCCTCTTTTGGCTTGGTTTCCAAAATGTTCACTTTCCTAATTTACTTCGGTTTCCAAAATGGTCACTTTCCTATTTTAGTTTAGTTTCCAAAACTTAACATTTCTAAAGCATTTCCTTACATTTCCATACATCTCCTTACATTTCCACACATTTCCATACATTTCCATACATTTCCTTACATTTCCATATATTTCCATACATTTCCATACATTTCCATACATTTCCTTACATTTCCTTTCATTTCCTTACATTTCCTTTCATTTCCTTTCATTTCCTTTCATTTCCTTACATTTTCCTTACTTTTCCTTACATTTCCTACATTTCCTTACATTTCCTTTCATTTTCTTTCATCTTAGGGTTCTTGAAACTCTTGAACACATCCAACACACCCATCGATCCCACTATCTCATGAATTATGCATGAACGCATAACCCCTAATCTAGGATGTTACAGCTTCTACCCCTTAAAAATAATTTCGTCCTCGAAATTACTTACTATCGCTCATCCGCATAGTCTAACTTACCACACTACGCTATTCTCACAAGACTCGATCTTAAAGAACTATCATACTTTCTAGGCACATTCTCTAAGTTCACGTTCCTTAGAACTCATTTCTAACGTCGCGATTTAATTAAAAAGTTTTATAAATTAGTCCTTGTTTTATTTGATTACCCGCGAAGAAGTTTTATGGAAAGAATTTTTAGAAGTGGTTCTTTCGTATTCATACATGCACACAGTCTTTTCATTCATTCACACATCCATCAAACAATTATGAACCTTAGTTCATTCAGAGAAACGTTGTAGTTTTTTTCATTTGTTGTTTTTTCACTACCCGGGGGTATTTTCGTAATTTGTCCTACAGGGGTATTTTCGTAATTTGTCAAAATAAGGTTCCTTGGTGATTTTGTCACAAGGTATTTTTGGTCCTTTTAAGTTCCTGGGGTATTTTGGAAAATTTTTGAAATCCGAGGGTATTTCAGAAATTTTTGGACATTGGGGTTATTTTGGTAATTTTTCCACAAATCGGGGTAAATTGTAAAATTTTAATAAATCAGGGATATTTCAGAAGTTGCAAAACTTTGAGGGTTCTTTTTGAGAAATTTATTTTCCAGCACGATGAAGTTGCAAAAATTTTGGAAATTAGGGTCATTTTGGTAATTTTGTAAGTTAGGGGCAATTTTGTAATTTTTCCAAAATCATGGTATTTTGATATTTTACAAATTAGGGTTTTTGAATGTTTATGAAATCATGAAATTTTGATAAAGTTGTTGAGTAGTTGAATATTTTATAAACCAAGGCGCTTTTGGTAATTTCACCCTAAGGGCATTTTTTTGTAATTTTCGCAAATCGAGTTTTTCGAAAATGTTGTAAAAATAATTTTTCTCAGATTTAAAAGAAAGTTTTAAAAATTTGAAAAAACTAGGGTTTGTTGTTTTGTTCTTCCCTTTTTTTTTTTAAAAAAAAAATGGCTAGTTCCCTTTCGGGTTTTAGTCATGATGTTTAGCCTATGACCGAGCCCTCTTGGTCGTGGTGAACTAAAGCTACGCACTGCAGCAGGGATTCGTGTGGAGAGGAGGTGAGTCACGCGGATCGCTTAAACACCAAGCTCCCACCGAAACCATTCCTAGACATGCATGCATGAGGTTGCCACACCATCGAGCCCTCTGAGTTATGGTGAACCGAAGCTACGCACTGGTGGGATTCTGCAAGAGGAGGTGAGTCACTAGGACCGCTTAAATACCAAGCTCTTCCTGGATCCAATCCTAGACATGCGTATAAGGGTTACCATACCACTAGCTCGGTGACTTAGCCATAGGTTTGTTCAAGACATTAAGTCTTATGTGGTTTGTGTTTTGAGTAGTCTAATCCTAGGGTTCAAGTTCCTATCATTCTATTCTACGTTCCATTCCTTTTCTACCCTTCTATAAATCATGTAATCACACATACGTTAGGGGTACTTACCGGTGGATCATGGGTTGGAGACTTAGGGGCCATGCCAAAACCTCGCTTAAAAGAAAATCATTTGGCTCGCTTTGAAAACGTTTGGGCCTTAGCCCACAGTAGGAGAGTTTAAAATCTGGCTCGATATCAAATCGAACATTCCCACACCCCACCACATGAATGGACCGGATCTGGTATGTTCCTAAAGTAAACCGGTTTCAAACATTTTCATTACTTAGAGAAAATTTGTAAATTTTAGAAAAACTATTGTTTTGAGTTGGGCTTAGGTTGTAAACCCATTTATTTATACTTGTAAACCCATTTAATTAAATACATCCAAAATAGTTCTTAGCATAAAACTTAATAGTAAAGCAAAAATTAAAGAGAAATCCACTGGGCCTTATGGCCTTATTACATCAAGTAAAACCCATAATAAAATAAAAGTAAAAGTCCAAACTAAATAAAATCTCCGAATGAAGCATGGCCACCTCATGGTCCACCTACCCTATCAAATCACTTTGCTCATCACACGAAAAATAATTCCCACAATGGGGTGAGTCAATAGACTCAATGTGCACACAATACTATCATTCAATAAATCGCATTCATGTTCAAATCATCAAGTCCATACAATAATGAAATTATGATGCAACCCAAACCCAATCCTAATTAGCCATCCACTACACTCCCCTGCACCAACCTTGCATACCGTGGGGACTACTAAGTCAACCCTCCATCCGCTACTCTCCATCATAGGCATTCGCCCATATCGTTGTGTCATTAGACACTATAATCAAATTTATACGTTGTGTCATTAGACACTATTGTAACCGTAGTTACCAAAATTTCGCAATGTGACCGTAGTCAACATATTTCAGTTGGTGAGACCAAGTCAACACCTTCGTTGGTGAGATCAAAGTCAACACCTATATTTAGTTGGTGAGACCAAGTCAACACCTTCGTTGGTGAGACCAAGTCAACACTGCTTCTCCCCTTTCACATAAATCCCGAATGCCCCAAAATATATATATTGTGCATAACTAATTTCATGTTCATATACATATATTCGCATGTTATAAAATAACATTTTCACAATCCTATCGAAGTAGGAAACGTACTGGTACTTTTTGCCACATTTGTGGTACATAGCCACATTCACATTATTATTCATATCATATATTAAAATATTTAGCCATAAAATATCGAAGGATAGTAAGGGTACACACCGATTTGTTTAGCGATTCCTTGAGATTCCAAAAGCTAGATCTAAAGTTTAGATCCTTAGTCCCTACATTTGATTCATCCTTTATTACTTAGCATAAATTTATTTGGCTATGATATCCAAATCCTAGTAGGATTTGTAAAAAGACTTACCTTTGATGCCGATTTGGTGTTTATTCAAATCCAGAAAACTTGGTTTTCCTTCACTTGATATTTGGCCAACCTTGAATCTCAATATGGGTTAGTTTTTGGCTTTTTCATAATTAAAGAACCGATCTAGATAATCATACAAGCTTTGGCGAATACTTTTAGGTACTTACCTTGTGGATCTTAAATCCCAAAATTCATAGAATAACTAGAGAACACGTGGCCTATGGTGTACCTTCGGAAAAGAATTTCTTCTTCCATGATTCGCCAAGATTAATAATCAAAATTAGTCTCTAAATTTCAATAAGTCTAGAATATAAAAGAATGGAAAACTAAACTTGGATCTTACCCTTATTTGAAGGAATCGATTGCACCTTCACTTCAACCTTCGAGATTCGCTTAGAGACTTGATGAACAATCGGCTATGATTCCCTTATGTATTTGGTTTCAAAGATGAAAGAAGAGAGGAATAATAGGCTTAGAAGGAAATCGGCTAGGAGGCTAAAAGAAAAGAAGAAAAGAATGGATGCTCAAGAAGAATATTTGGCGGAGAAAAGAGAGGAGAATGAATAATGAATGGCCCTAGTCCCTCCTTTTATAGCCGAATTTACTAGGCCAAGAATCCTTTACTTGGCCACCACTCTTCCTTATTTTCCTAATTAAAGAATAATTCTTCATTTATCCACCTATTTAGCCGAATTTTAAAGAGAATTAAACTCTTCCCTTAAGAGTCCTTATGATCTTCTAATTAGCCGAGTTTTAAAGAAAATGAAACTCCTCTTTTGCAAGCTTGTGCCGTCCACCTCTTTGGGCTTCTAGAAGCAAAATAAAACTTATTTTATTTGCTTCTTATGTGACTCGAACTCAAGCCCAAAACCTTTTGCATGTGGGCCATTTTCTAAGGCCTTAGGTGGCATCTTCAGGCCACTTTTCCAAGTCCGTTATTGGGTCAAATTTCATGTACTTTATATTTTAGGGTCACTTGGCCCTAAGTTCCCTTTGGGCTCTAAAATTCGACATTCCGGTCATTTTAAGTTTCCAAAATTTTCAGCATGACTCAGTATTTTCCAAGTTTCCAAAATGTTTAGTTTCCTATTTTGGCTTGGTTTCCAAAATGTTTAGTTTCCTCTTTTGGCTTGGTTTCCAAAATGTTCACTTTCCTAATTTACTTCGGTTTCCAAAATGGTCACTTTCCTATTTTAGTTTAGTTTCCAAAACTTAACATTTCTAAAGCATTTCCTTACATTTCCATACATCTCCTTACATTTCCACACATTTCCATACATTTCCATACATTTCCTTACATTTCCATATATTTCCATACATTTCCATACATTTCCATACATTTCCTTACATTTCCTTTCATTTCCTTACATTTCCTTTCATTTCCTTTCATTTCCTTTCATTTCCTTACATTTTCCTTACTTTTCCTTACATTTCCTACATTTCCTTACATTTCCTTTCATTTTCTTTCATCTTAGGGTTCTTGAAACTCTTGAACACATCCAACACACCCATCGATCCCACTATCTCATGAATTATGCATGAACGCATAACCCCTAATCTAGGATGTTACAGTTCTACCCCTTAAAAATAATTTCGTCCTCAAATTACTTACTATCGCTCATCCGCATATCTAACTTACCACACTACGCTATTGTTTGCAAGACTCGATCTTAAAGAACTATCATACTTTCTAGGCACATTCTCTAAGTTCACGTTCCTTAGAACTCATTTCTAACGTCATGATTTAATTAAAAGTTTTATGAATTAGTCCTTGTTTTATTTGATTACCCGAAGAAGTTTTATGGAAAGAATTTTTAGAAGTGGTTCTTTCGATTCATACATGCACACAGTCTTTTCATTCATTCACACATCCATCAAACAATTATGAACCTTAGTTCATTCAAAGAAACGTTGTAGTTTTTTTCATTTGTTGTTTTTCACTACCCGGGGTATTTTCGTAATTTGTCCTCTGGGTATTTTCATAATTTGTCAAAATAAGGTTCCTTGGTGATTTTGTCACAAGGTATTTTTGGTCCTTTTAAGTTCTGGGGTATTTTGGAAAATTTTGAAATCGAGGGTATTTCGTAAATTTTGGACATTGGGGTTATTTTGGTAATTTTTCCACAAATCGGGTAAATTGTAAAATTTTAATAAATCGTGGATATTTCGAAGTTGCAAAACTTTGAGGGTTCTTTTTGAGAAATTTATTTTCCAAAGACGATGAAGTTGCAAAAATTTTGGAAATTAGGGTCATTTTGGTAATTTTGTAAGTTAGGGGCAATTTTGTAATTTTTCCAAAATCATGGTATTTTGATATTTTACAAATTAGGGTTTTTGAATGTTTATGAAATCATGAAATTTTGATAAAGTTGTTGAGTAGTTGAATATTTTATAAACCAAGGGCGTTTTGGTAATTTCACCCCTAAGGGCATTTTTTTGTAATTTTCGCAAATCAGGAGTTTTTCAGAAAATGTTGTAAAAATAATTTTTCTCAGATTTAAAAGAAAGTTTTAAAATTTGAAAAACTAGGGTTTGTTGTTTTGTTCTTCCTTTTTTTTTTTTAAAAAATGGCTAGTTCCTTCGGGTTTTAGTCATGATGTTTAGCCTATGATCGAGCCCTCTTGGTCGTGGTGAACCAAAGCTACGCACCAGTGCAGATTCGTGTGGAGAGGAGGTGAGTCACGCGACCGCTTAAACACCAAGCTCCCACCAAACCATTCCTAGACATGCGCAGAGGTTGCCACACCATCGAGCCCTCCGAGTTATGGTGAACCGAAGCTACGCACTGTAGGATTCTGCAAAGAGGAGGTGAGTCACTAGGACCGCTTAAATACCAAGCTCTTCCGGGATCCAATCCTAGACATGCGTAAAGGGTTACCATACCACTAGCTCAAGGACTTAGCCATAGGTTTGTTCAAGACATTAAGTCTTATGTGGTTTGTGTTTTGAGTAGTCTAATCCTAGGGTTCAAGTTCCTATCATTCTATTCTACGCTCCATTCCTTTTCTACCCTTCTATAAATCATGTAATCACACATACAGCTTAGGGGTACTTACCGGTGGATCATGGTGGAGACTTAGGGGCCATGCCAAAACCCGCTTAAAAGAAAATCATTTGGCTCGCTTTGAAAACGTTTTGGGCCTTAGCCCACGTAGAGAGTTTAAAACTGGCTCGATATCAAATCGAACATTTCCCACACGACCCACGCTGAATGGACCGGATCCGTATGTTCCTAAAGTAAACCGGTTTCAAACATTTTCGTTATTTAGAGAAAATTTGTAAATTTTAGAAAAACTATTGTTTTGAGTTGGGCTTAGGTTGTAAACCCATTTATTATACTTGTAAACCCATTTAATTAAATACATCCAAAATAGTTCTTAGCATAAAACTTAATAGTAAAGCAAAAATTAAAGAGAAATCCACTGGGCCTTATGGCCTTATTACATCAAGTAAAACCCATAATAAAATAAAAGTAAAAAGTCCAAACTAAATAAAATCTCCGAATGAAGCATGGCCACCTCATGGTCCACCTACCATTCAAAATCGCTCATCACCAAAAATAATTCCCACAATGGGGTGAGTCAATAGACTCAATGTGCACACAATACTATCATTCAATAAATCAGCATTCATGTTCAAATCATCAAGTCCATACAATAATGAAATTATGATGCAACCCAAACCCAATCCTAATTAGCCATCCACTACACTCCCCGCACCAACCTCACATAACCGTGGGGACTACTAAGTCAACCTCCATCCGCTACTCTCCATCATAGGCATTCGCCCATATACGCTTGTGTCATTAGACACTATAATCAAATTTATACGTTGTGTCATTAGACACTATTGTAACCGTAGTTACCAAAATTTCGCAATGTGACCGTAGTCAACATATTTCGTTGGTGAGACCAAGTCAACACCTTCAAGGTGAGATCAAAGTCAACACCTATATTTCGTTGGTGAGACCAAGTCAACACCTTCGTTGGTGAGACCAAGTCAACACTGCTTCTCCCCTTTCACATAAATCCCGAATGCCCCAAAAATATATATATTGTGCATAACTAATTTCATGTTCATATACATATATTCGCATGTTATAAAATAACATTTTTCACAATCCTATCGAGTAGGAAACGCACTGGTACTTTTGCCACATTTGTGGTACATAGCCACATTCACATTATTATTCATATCATATATTAAAATATTTAGCCATAAAATATCGAAGGATAGTAAGGGTACACACCTGATTTGTTTAGCGATTCCTTGAGATTCAAAAGCTAGATCTAAAGTTTAGATCCTTAGTCCCTACATTTGATTCATCCTTTATTACTTAGCATAAATTCTATTTGGTTATGATATCCAAATCCTAGTAGGATTTGTAAAAGACTTACCTTTGATGCCGATTTGGTGTTTATTCAAATCCAAAACTTGGTTTTCCTTCACTTGATATTTGGCCAACCTTGAATCTCAATATGGGTTAGTTTTCGGCTTTTTCATAATTAAAGAACTGATCTAGATAATCATACAAGCTTTGGCCGAATACTTTTAGGTACTTACCTTGTGGATCTTAAATCCCAAAATTCACCGAATAACTAGGGAACACGTGGCCTATGGTGTACCTTCGGAAAAGAATTTCTTCTTCCATGATTCGCCAAGATTAATAATCGAAATTAGTCTCTAAATTTCAATAAGTCTAGAATATAAAAGAATGGAAAACTAAACTTGGATCTTACCCTTATTTGAAGGAATCGATTGCACCTTCACTTCAACCTTCGTAGATTCTACTTAGAGACTTGATGAACAATCGGCTATGATTCCTTATGTATTTGGTTTCAAAGATGAAAGAAGAGAGGAATAATAGGCTTAGAAGGAAATCGACTAGGAGGCTAAAAGAAAAGAAGAAAAGAATGGATGCTCAAGAAGAATATTTGGCAGAGAAAAGAGAGGAGAATGAATAATGAATGGCCCTAGTCCCTCCTTTTATAGCCGAATTTACTAGGCCAAGAATCCTTTACTTGGCCACCACTCTTCCTTATTTTCCTAATTAAAGAATAATTCTTCATTTATCCACCTATTTAGCCAAATTTTAAAGAGAATTAAACTCTTCCTTAAGAGTCCTTATGATCTTCTAATTAGCCGAGTTTTAAAGAAAATGAAACTCCTCTTTGCAAGCTTGTGCCGTCCACCTCTTTGGGCTTCTAGAAGCAAAATAAAACTTATTTTATTTGCTTCTTATGTGACTCGAACTCAAGCCCAAAACCTTTTGCATGTGGGCCATTTTCTAAGGCCTTAGGTGGCATCTTCAGCCACTTTTCCAAGTCCGTTATTGGGTCAAATTTCATGTACTTTATATTTTAGGGTCACTTGGCCCTAAGTTCCCTTTGGGCTCTAAAATTCGACATTCCGGTCATTTTAAGTTTCCAAAAATTTTCACATGCTCAGATTTTCCAAGTTTCCAAAATGTTTAGTTTCCTATTTTGGCTTGGTTTCCAAAATGTTTAGTTTCCTCTTTTGGCTTGGTTTCCAAAATGTTCACTTTCCTAATTTACTTCGGTTTCCAAAATGGTCACTTTCCTATTTTAGTTTAGTTTCCAAAACTTAACATTTCTAAAGCATTTCCTTACATTTCCATACATCTCCTTACATTTCCACACATTTCCATACATTTCCATACATTTCCTTACATTTCCATATATTTCCATACATTTCCATACATTTCCATACATTTCCTTACATTTCCTTTCATTTCCTTACATTTCCTTTCATTTCCTTTCATTTCCTTTCATTTCCTTACATTTTCCTTACTTTTCCTTACATTTCCCTACATTTCCTTACATTTCCTTTCATTTTCTTTCATCTTAGGGTTCTTGAAACTCTTCAGAACACATCCAACACACCCACTGATCCCACTATCTCATGAATTATGCATGAACGCATAACCCCTAATCTAGGATGTTACAAATGAGGCTTTAAGAAAATTTGTGGGGGAGTATATAACACAAGTAACCAGTTGGCAAAGTGGCAAGGAGGCACCACTTAGGGCTTTGGAAGGTGACGCCACAAGCATTGAAAGGGGACGTAGGTTTGAATCCCATGGATGGACTTAAGGTGACTTTTATTTTTGCATTTATATGGCATGTGTTGGTCAAACTCTAATTAAGGTAAGGTTGGACTATTGTCTTTTATGGTTAGTAGACTAAGGAATAAGGTAAGTGCTTATTTATGGTATGGTATCAAGGAATTTTGGTAGGATAAGGGGACATAAGGATTGAAGTATGGAGTGTTATTTTGGAAACTTTTCTATGGCCTTTGACCATGAATGTAGACGGTATAGTGGACTAGGGGTTGGCTTAATTCAGATGTGATTAGGAGGAAATAAGGAGAAATTTAGGAGTGAGTTTAATTCAAAATTAGTTTGAATTGATGGCAAGAAGAATTTTGAGTATGGAGGCCGAATGTGGGTATCTTTTGGGTGATAATTTTCGGTCATGAGTGGGGGGGAATAGCTAAATTTCCTATAAGACGTCTAGAAGTTCTTTTTCGGTTCTCTTTTCTTTCTTTAGTATTCTCTTTCGAAACTTTCTTTTCACCCTTGCCATTGCCGAAATTTGCACCCTATTTCTTGACCAAAAGCCAAAAGTTGGAAGTCATTTTGGGCATCTTTTTCTTTTTTTTTCTTTTTTTAACTTATTTTCCTTCCATTCACTTTCTAAAAATCGAAACCCATCCTCTCATTTGCAACAAAGCCGAAACCTCTCCACCTTTGTTCTTCATTGCCGAATTCTCCTAACTTTCATCTACACTTCTTTTCTTCTTCTCAACCTCGGTTCAATACCTATTTTTGTGATAGCCGATTATCCCATCTCCATTTGGGAGTTCTTGCCGAATCTTTTAGAGCCTTTAGAGGGGGAGGTGTCAACATTCCTTTTCATCAATCTTCCAATCGGTTTCGAGTATAGTAAGTATCTTCTTAGCAATCAAATTCTCTTCTTCTTCATTTAGTATGCCAAACCAATGGTTGGCCTTGGTTTCTAAGGGAGGGTCGAATGTATGAAGAGTCATAATATTGTGTTTCTTTTGTGTAACCAACGGTAAGGAGCCTCTTGGATTCAACTATTCAGGGTAAGGTGGTAAGTGATATGTAGTTCGGCCAAAGGCCATCTTCATGGATTTGTGTTGTAGGGCCGATTCTAACAATGGTTAAGTAGGGATCTTGACATCTTCAAGAGCAAGCAAATATTTCAAGATTTAGTCGAGTGTGCCAAAACAGGTGCGTAGTTATCGCACTATTCTCTTGTTGTGTGTATGTGTTATATATATAAATATGTATATGATGTGCATGGTAGCCGAAATAATGGCTAAAAAGGTGGATACCCATGGTGGGTAATCGATTAAACAGGTCAGTACTTTATGACAATAAGTTTCCTATAGTATACGAATGAAATTGTGATAGTATGTGATGTATGCTTATTTTAATGATATTGTGGCATGATACATGGGGCTTGGGATGTGACTATTGAAGGACAGGGAGTAATTTATGTACGTGGTCTGATGTTAGCCTTGTGCTACATTGGCTATGTGCTATGTGCTACATTGGCTATGTGTTATATGCTACATTGGGATATTAGCCTTGATGTTAGCTATTTGCTTCATCAAGGTGGGATGTTGGCTGTGTGCCTCACCCTGGAGGATGATAGTTGTGTGCATCACGTGGATTGAGGATGACCTAGGGTCACCTCGAGGATATTGATATGTGGGGTCACTTAGGTGATCGGTGGCTTAGCCACGGCCTCAGGCAGCAGGTCTGCCAAGGTAGGTGTGTAACGGATGGATACTAGGTTGGGCTGGGCTTCATGTTGCATATTTATGTATGTGGACTGTGTAGATATGGGCCAAGCCCATATGTGGAGACATGTGAAATAACTATGCACTGAGTCTGTTTGACTCACCCAAATTTTCTTACCAACACCGCAGGTGATTCGTAATGCTTGGACCGGTCGGAGCGGATACAAAGGTGGCCCATGCAGAAGATGTTTTACTTAATTTTTACGTACTTTATATTTTATGTAGTTTTGGAATAATTATTTGATGTAATAAGGGCCACTTAAAGTATTTGCAACTTTATTTATGGTTTTGAAGTTTATCCTATTATTGAGCTAATAATTGGCAATATTTTGAATCAACTTATTTTATAACAACTTATATTAAAGCTTTTAAATTCGGATAATTTGTACCAATAAGGTTTTACTTGGAATCTTAAATGTGAAATGTTTTTACCAACGACAACAAATTTCATCTTTTATTTTTAAGTAAAAATCTTTTCCAACGTTTTCCGCAATGACATGCCAGATCCGATCAAGGCTCGTGGGCCAGGTTTGGGGTGTTACAATTTGGTATCAGAGCCTGATTCAAAACTCAGCTTTGAGGGTTTTGGGCCCAAAAACAATTTTTTGGTGGGCTTTTCAAAGATTTGGGCTTTCATAGATTTTCAGGTTTATTCGGGCATGGCACTTGTATCTCCGACCCGAAGTCCACCAGGTAAGTACCTCTAATTGTTGTGTGAATTATTATATGATTTGTATGTGGGTATGATGGGAACATAGATTAGTGTATTAAGTTATTGAACTTTAGGATTAGCTTACTCCAACACAGAATTGCATAAAATTTTAAAGCCTAATTAAACAAACCTATGAGTAAGTCGCCAAGTTAGGGTGTGGCAACCATTGTGCGCATGTCTAGGATTGGTTTCGGTGGGAGCTTGGTATTTAAGCAGTCCTAATGACTCACCTCCTCTCCACTCGAATCCTACCTGGTGCATAGTAATGGTTCACCCTAACCAAGAGGACTTATTCACGGGCTAAACTCGATAATTAAAACCCGAAAAGGACTAGTCATACTGTTTTATAAAACCTTAAGTTTTCAAAATTACTCCTTTGATTTGTAAAACCATTTTATACTTGGAAAATTTTTTGAAATATTTCCGATTTATAAAATTACTCAAATACCCCTAGGTGTAAAATTACCAAAATGCCCTTAGTTTATAAAATTACAATACTACCCACGACTTTTGTAAAAACATTCTTACTTTACAAAAATACAAAAAACTCCAATTTTACAAAATAGTAAGATACTATGATTTGGGAAAATTTACTAAAATGCCCCTGACTTCTAAAATTACGAAAATAACCCCGATTTCTAAAATTTCTACAATATCATTAATTTGATAGAATTTTCAAAATAACCTCGAGATTTGTATATTTTGGAATGCCTTTGATTTGTAAAGATTTTCAAATTGACCCCAATTTATTACCAAAATACCTGTAAGGCAAATGACGAAAATACCCTTAGAATAGGAATGGACAAAGATGTTCGAATGATGAATGTGTGTGTGATGGATATCATTGAATGTGTGTGTTTCTATGAATTAGGGTAGAAAACTTGAAATTAAAACTCTGAATGATCGAAAGAACTACTATTAAGCTCTTTTCATAAAATTGCTCGCGGATAAACAGTGGAACAAATGCTAATTCATAAAATTTCTTAAATCTAATTAAATCGCGATAGTGGACAAGAGCTCTAGGGCACGTGGTCGTAATGTGCGAGGCCACGGTAGAGGCAGAATGACCATGTCGGAACCCGTTAGATCGAGTCAAGGGTTTGAGAATGAGGTACCACCACTACCACCAGCTGTTGGTGTGGAGCAGCAAGATTAGACGGGGGATGATGCTGTATCGCAGGATGTGCTGCGAGTTCTAGAAATAGTGGCAAGAGTAGGTGGAGTTAGGGGATCTCGAAAATTGGTACCCGAGCGACTTCGAGCCAATGGAGCTGAGGTGTTCAGTGGCGTATCTGGTGTGGCACCCAGTACTGCTGAGTATTGGTTGGAGGCGACCGAACAGATTATGGATGAGCTTGATTTAACGACTGAGGATAAAGTGAAAAGAATGGTGTCGCTTCTTCACGATGAGGCATATTAATGGTGGCTCACAGTTCGGGATGGTGCTACAGCTGAGGATCTCACTTGGGAGTACGTTAAATGCTTACCGTAAGAAGTATGTTGGTACTCATTATATTGATGCGTGAGAAAGGCTTTTCTAGAAATTGGTTTAAGGAACAAACCCATGGCGAGTACGAGGTCAATTCTAAGATTGAGCCAGTATGCTCGAGGAGTAGTGGCTACGGAGCATGAGCGATGTGTCCGATTTGAGGATGGACTAAGGGATGACCTGAGACTATTGATAGCTCCACAGCAGGAGTGGGAGTTTGCCGTATTAGTAGAAAAGGCTAAGGTAGCTGAAGGAATTAAGGACTCTGTGAGACAGAACAGAGATAAGGATAGGAACCAGGATAAGAGGAGTTTTGGACCGTCGAATTGTCTGGGAGCCTTCAGAAAAGACCAAGGGTTGAGAATTTTGCTCGTATTGCTAAGTTAGCTATTGGAAATCTGGACTGTCCGTGTGCTCAGTGTGGAAGGTATCATGTTAGCGAGTGCTGGAATCGGGATCGAGAGTGTTTTAGGTGTAAGTCTAAGGCTCATTTGATTAAATATTGTTCTCAGGATCCGAATAGGGCTCGGACAATAGGTCAGGGTGGTGTGCAGCCGGACAGAGGTGGTCAGCAAGCAACAAGGGTTCGTGGTCCGAACCATGGAGGAAATGGTTCCAGCCAAGGTCGTGGAGCACCAGGCAGAGGAGCTAAAGGTACAGATACGAGGCAGCCAAGGTTGGTTAATGCAGCCCGGCGTCGCGAGGAGGAAGATGTGCCAGAGGTGACAACGGGTAAGTTCCTCATTTCTGGAATACCCTTTATTGCCTTGTTTGTTATAGAGCTAGTTCATTCATGTGTTGCTAGTGAAGTGTATGGAACCTTGAATGCGAATCTTGAGATGGTATCTAGGGAAATGTGCTAGTTTTATTAAGATCAGAGTGCGCAGCAGTAGCGTGGTGTGGTGAGTTAGGACGTACGATTGTTCGTTAGTAAGTAATTTCAAGGACGAAATTATTTTTAAGGAGGGTAGAACTGTAATATCCTAGATTTAGGGGTTATGCTTTTAATGCATAATTCAAGTGATAGCATGCCTCAGTGTATGGTTGGATGAGTTTTAGGGGTTCCTAAAACCCTAGGGTATATGAGAGTGCTTTAGGGAAATTTTATTTTTAAGTGTTAGTTAAGGGGGAGCTAAGTTAAAGAGGCTTTAAGGAAATTTGTGGGGGAGTATATAACACAAGTAACCAGCTGGAAAAGTGGCAATGAGGCACCACTTAGGGCTTTGGAAGGTGACGCCACAAGCATTGAAAGAGGGCTTAGGTTCGAATCCCATGGATGGACTTAAGGTGACTTTTATTTTTGCATTTATATGGCATGTGTTGGTCAAACTCTAATTAAGGTAAGGTTGGACTATTGTCTTTTATGGTTAGTAGACTAAGGAATAAGGCAAGTGTTTATTTATGGTATGGTATCAAGGAATTTTGGTAAGATAAGGGGACATTAGGCTTGAAGTATGGAGTGTTGTTTTGGAAACTTTTCTATGGCCTTTTGACCATGAATGCAGACAGATAGTGGACTAGGGGTTGGCTTAATTCAATGTGATTAGGAGGAAATAAGGAGAAATTTAGGAGTGAGATTAATTCAAAATTAGTTTGAATTGATGGCAAGAAGAATTTTGAGTATGAAGGCCGAATGTGGGTCTCTTTTGGGTGATAACTTTCGGTCATGAGTGTGGGGGAATAGCCAAATTTCCTATAAGAGGTCTAGAAGTTCTTTTTCGGTTCTCTTTTCTTTCTTTAGTATTCTCTTTCGAAACTTTCTTTTCACCCTTGCCATTGCCGAAATTTGCACCCTATTTCTTGACCAAAAGCTAAAAGTTGGAACTCATTTTGTGCATCTTTTTCTTTTTTTTAACTTATTTTCCTTCCATTCACTTTCTAAAAACCGAAACCCATCCTCTCATTTGCAACAAAGCCGAAACCTCTCCACCTTTGTTCTTCATTGCTGAATTCTCCTAACTTTCATCTACACTTCTTTTCTTCTTCTCAACCTTGGTTCTATACCTATTTTTGTGATAGCCGATTATCCCATCTCCATTTGGGAGTTCTTGCCGAATCTTTTAGAGCCTTTAGAGGGGGAGGTGTTGACATTCCTTTTCATCAATCTTCCAATCGGTTTCGAGTATAGTAAGTATTTTCTTAGCAATTGAATTCTCTTCTTCTTCATTTAGTATGCCGAAACCAATGATTGGCCTTGGTTTCTAAGGGAGGGTCGAATGTATGAAGAGTCATAATATTGTGTTTCTTTTGTGTAGCCAACGGTAAGGAGCCTCTTGGATTCGACTATTCAGGGTAAGGTGGCAAGTGATATGTAGATTGGCCAAAGGCCATCTTCATTGAGTTGTGGTGTAGGGTCGATTCTAACAATGGTTAAGTAGGGATCTTGACATCTTCAGGAGCAAGCAAATATTTCGAGATTTAGTCGAGTGTGCCAAAACAGGTGCGTAGTTATCACACTGTTCTATTGTTGTGTGTATGTGTTATATATAAATATGTATATGATGTGCATGGGAGCAGAAATAATGGCTAAAAAGGTGGATACCCATGGTGGGTAATCGATTAAACAAGTCAGTACTTTATGAATATAAGTTTCCTATGGTATACGAATGAAATTGTGATAGTATGTGATGTATGCTTATTTTAATGATATTGTGGCATGATACATGGGGCTTGGGATGTGACTATTGAAGGACAGGGAGTACATTTATGCACGTGGTCTGATGTTAGCCTTGTGTTACATTGGTGCTTGATGTTAGCTATGTGCTTCATCAAGGTGGGATGTTGGTTGTGTGCCTCACCCTGGCGGATGATAGCTATGTGCATCACCGTGGATTGAGAATGACCTAGGGTCACCTCGAGGATATTGATATGTGGGGTCACTTAGGTGATCGGTGGCTTAGCCACGGCCTCGGGCAGCAGTGTCCGCCAAGGTAGGTGTGTAATGATGGATACTAGGTTGATGGGCTTCATGTTGCATATTTATGCATGTGGATCGTGGATATGGGCCAAGCCCATATGTGGAGACATGTGAAATAACTATGCACCGAGTCTGCTTGACTCACCCAAATTTTCTTACCAACATCGCAGTGATTCGTAATGCTTGGACCGGTCGAACGGATACAAATGGTGGCCCATGCGTAAGATGTTTTACTTAATTTTTACGTACTTTATATTTTAAGTAGTTTTGGAATAATTATTTGATGTAATAAGGGCCACTTAAAGTATTTGCAACTTTATTTATGGTTTTGAAGTTTATCCTATTATTGAGCTAATAATTGGTAATATTTTGAATCAACTTATTTTATAATAACTTATATTAAAGCTTTTAAATTCGGATAATTTGTACCAATAAGGTTTTACTTGGAATCTTAAATGTGAAATGTTTTTACCAACGACAACAAATTTCATCTTTTATTTTTAAGTAAAAAACTTTTCCAACGTTTTCCACAGTGACATACCAGATCCGGTCAAGGCTCGTGGGCTGGGTTTGGGGTGTTACATAGGCTTTTTAGTGGAGTGAATGGGTTAAAACCTAGGTGCCTTTATCATTTCAGTATATCAAATCATTAATATGGTCTCGATATGTATAATCAAGGCAAGTTCTAGAATAACAATTCAGTGTTGACACACTCATAATCAATAAAGTGAGCACGAAAAAGAATATATGCTCTATAAGGCACAAATCTCACAAAAATTATGGGTATTTGACATCAATCCTGTAAATTTCAAACTTCAAGGTAATATTCAAATTCAGTTTAACAACCTAGAATTTTTTTTTTTTTTGAAAAAAAGACTTATCATACTTGATTCTCTAGTATTCTTCAAGTATAAATCATCAATGCACAATTATCAATGGCTTACTCAAAAACATATCAATAAAAATCATAAATCATTAGAAATTTCACCCTAATTAATAATATGAGAAAATTACTTAAGAACAAGACTAAAATTCAGGATTTTTAGAATCATGTAAAAAGTTAGGCACTTAATCCCCCCACAATTAAGATGTATATTGCCTTCAATGTACAAATATAGATAAATAATCTTGTAATAGTGAAATCAAAAGAGAAGGGGAGAAGTGACACTTCCTGAATTTTGGATAACTCCGGGAGTTGGCTGAGGTCATGGTGGATGATGAGTTGGAGGAGGCGGTGGTGGCATTTTTTATGGGCCTGGTGAGGTGGCTGCCAATGCGCTCTTTGCTAGATGAAGAAATTGGGTAGCCTGCAAATATATAGCCAGAAATTCTAACGAATCATTAATAATATGTTAATAATATAATTAAAGACAAAGAAAATAAAGAAAATGAGACTAAGAAAAAAATTGAAATTAAGAGAAAAGACTAATGGACTATGGAGTCCTTATTGTTGGATGGTTCGCGAGGTGGGTGTGACCTCTAAGACTGTGGTGCGTGATTCCCAAGCAACCTTTAGAACCAGACACTAAGAAACTAAAAGAAATTAAGATATATTAAGCAAAAGAGAAGTATAGATAAGTAGGATAAAGGGGAAAAGAAATGTAAATAAAAATTTAAATAGTCTCAAAGACCCTTGGCTTGTTGTTTGGATGAAGCGGCCGGCATGAACTTATGTATAGGGTCTTCCTGCGGAGACTATGCGTGCTTTCTTACGTTTCTTCATCATGGCTTTGGTATGGCTCAAGGGCTGTAGAGACTTGTTTGTGTAGATGTGGAGATTTGAGAGGAATGATGAAGAGAAGAGGTGGGAGCTAGGATGAATGGGTAAGGGTGGTTGGGTTTAAATAGAGGCTTGCTTTTGGTACTTCCCTACGCCCGTGGACCGAGGGCGTGTCGAATCACACGATCGCCTCGCATGGCCGTGTCTTGCCCATGGTCGATAAATCAGTTTCTTCACATGGTCGCATCGCACGGCTATGTGCTAGGTGTGTTGGTATGCCATGCCTGTTCCTCTATTGCCACGTTCGTTCCTAAAATGGAAGTATCGGCCCACGGCCACCACGCATGGCCGTGGTGGGGTAGGTAGGCCCGTGACTTTTGAAAGTTGGTTGGGGCAGGATTTGTACCATCTCTCCTATGTCAGTATGGTGATTCAGAGTACCCACACAATCACAGCCACGGCCGTGTGCTAGGCCATGTGGTCTAGGAATCTACACTTTCAATTTATTGAAATTCTAAAAGAGAAAATAAAAATAAAAGAAAACAAAAACCACAAAAAAATTAGTGTTCGGGTTGCCTCCCGAGAAGTCCTCGTTTAAAGTCTTAAGCTAGACTTTTCTTGACATTTGAAAAAGATCATGGAGGTTAAAGGTTTGAACATCTTCCCTCATGCTTATAGTTTTATTTTCTTGAAAAAGTTCAAGTCGAGAAGCTTTTACCTTAGAGGTGTCAAATGTTGGGTTGCTTACCTTGACTGTTCCATGTGGGAAGATATTGTGTGCCTTAAGAAGGATTTCTCCTTTTGGCTTCCAGTCTGTTTTGATGATGTGCGGATCTACTTTGTCTAACAGTACCTGGTCTCCTTTTTTATAGTGATTGGATGTTCCTACGAGCTCTTCTAGATGCTCATTCAGTTCTACTTCGTGTGGTTTTCCTTTGATGTGTGTCTTCTGTTCTTCTAGTCTATCAACCTTAAGGTTTTGATCCTTCTCTTTGTCATTTTGGGTTCTATAGGTTGGCTCAGGTTTGCCTTCATATGGTGTTTCCCACAATGAAGTTTGTACAAATTGATTATCAATTGAATTATCTTTCTTACCTTCATTGGTTGTTGTCTTGGCCGAGTCAAGAGCTTGAAGACTGATTGATTTGTCACCTACACAAAGTATGAGCTCTCCTGTGGCAATATCAATTTTAGTCTTAGCAGTTGCTAAGAAGGGTCCTCCCAAAATTAAGGGGATTGTATTATCCTCATCCATATCTAAGACAACAAAATCTCCTAGGAAAACAAATTTATCGATTTTGACAAGAACATCTTCAATAATGCCCCAAAAAATTCTAACAATTTTATCAGCTAATTGTATACTCATCCTAGTTTGTTTGGGCTTCCCCAGACCTAGTCATTTAAATAATGTATACGACATGACATTTATGCTTGCCCCTAAATCAGCTAACGCATTATCAATAGTTAGACTACCAATTAAACATGGAATTGTAAAACTCCCTAGATCCTTTAGCTTTTGTGGTAGTCGATTTTGTAACATTGCTAAGCATGCTGTATTCAATTCCACGTGGTGCTCTTCGTCTAATTTACATTTGTTAGTGAAGAGCTGTCTTAAAAATTTCCTCGAGTCTGGCATCTGAAAAAGAGCTTCAAGAAGAGGTAAGTTAATATGTAATTTCTTTAAGAGTTTAAGAAACTTACCGAACTGTTCCTCTGAATCGTCTCTTTTTATTACTTCGGGATAAGTTATGCAAGTTTGGTACTCCTTGATTCTGGTTTTGGCTTTTCTTGTGTTATCTCTATCTTACCTTTGTCTCCCTCATTTTCTTGTACTGAGATCGATTCATCTTCTCTTTTATTGTCATCAGCTGTGATGACTTTGATTTGTTCTTTCGGTTTAATCTCAGTGTTACTTAGTAGCCATCCTTGCGATCGTTCTGACATTAGCTTTGCAAGTTGTTCGACTGCATTAGTGGCTTCTTTGAATGACTTAGTAAGTTCCCCGATTCGGGTCTCGTTGCTTTTAATTGTTTTCGCAGTTTCTTGGAAGCGATTTTATGTGTTTGCCATGAATTTTGTCAGCATCTCTTCGAGGTTTGGCTTTTTCTCTTACGGTATGGCTGATTTTGGAAATTTGCAGGTTGTTGTCTTTGATTTCCTTGAATTCCTTGGCCCCCATGAAAAATTTGGGTGGTTCCTTCAACCTAGATCATATTTGTTACTATAAGGATTATTATTGGATCTAAAATTATTACCTGTATAGTTCATCTGTTCGCTCTCTGCGTCCGGTTGGTAGGGTGGCTACTCAGGATTTGCCATAGTTCCACTAGTGTTGCACTGTATGACTGGATGTACCTGCGAAGAACACAAACTATCAAGCTTTTTATTAATCATCTCTACCTGTGTTGATAGCATGGTCACTGCATTGTGGTTGTAAACTCCGCTGATTTTGTCAGTTTTGTCCTTGTAACTTGCCACTGATAGTTATTCAGTGACATCACTTCAATGAACTCATAGGCTACTTCAGGAGTTTTATTGTTCAGGGTTCCATCGACGGCTGAATCGATTAGTTGCCTCGTTGAGGGGTTTACACCGTTATAGAAAGTTTGGACTTGTAGCCACAAGGGTAGACCATGGTGTGGACACCTCCTCAAGAGATCCTTGTATCTCTCCCATGCATCATATAATGTTTCTAAATCCATCTACACAAAAGAAGAGATATCATTCTGTAATTTGGCCGTTTTGGCCGGTGGGAAATATTTTAATAAAAATTTTTCAGTCATCTGCTCCCATGTAGTGATTGACCCTCGAGGTAACGAGTTTAACCACTCTTTGGCTTTATTCCTTAATGAAAAGGGAAATAACCGAAGACGTATGGCATCATCAGAAATGCCATTTATTTTGAAGGTCTCACAGAACTCCAAGAAATTAGCTATATGAGTGTTTGGATCTTCGTCCTGCAAACCATCAAATTGAACAAACTGTTGAATCATATGCATTGTGTTAGGCTTTAATTAAAAATTATTAGCGGCTATAGTAGGCCTAACAATACTTGATTTCACTCTATCAAATGCGGTTTAGCATAATCAAACATTGTGCATGGAGCATTATTTTCTCGCACATCAGGGGCTAGTGGGTTATTCTTGTCCATCCCTCCAGTAGGATTGGATCTGTCTTCTTGACCTTCCTCTTTGTAATTTAGGGCTCGTCTAATTTCTCTGCGATTCCTACGTGCGGTAGCTTCAATATCACTATCGTATACTAGTGGTCATCTCGGGTTCCTCCTAGTCATAAACTAGACGTACCTGCCAGAAAAAGAAAGAAAGAAAATTTAGTAAGTAAAATGAAAGAAATTGCGAAATTTAAAATAAAAATAATAGCTAAAGTAATAAAAATAGAGTTTTCTTAATATTTTAGTTCCCCGGCAACGGCGCCAAAAACTTGATCGTTGTTTTGTCGAGTTTTAAAATTTGTAATGAATGAGATCGAACCTGGAAACTAACTCTGACAACGATTAAAGGCAAGTGTACCTATCGAATAGTAGTATAGCTTAGGCAAGACTAGATTGTCGAACCCAAAGGAACTAAAAGTACTAATACTTACTTTCTTTTTATTATTTAGCCTAAAATATGGAGTGATTGGTTGATTTAATCTAATTTAATGACTACTAAGCTAAAGACACAAAGACAAAAAGAACAAATTGGGAAATAACTTGATGAAAAACTCAGTTGATCACGGCGATACCCTCAGGAAGAATCCACCTAGATTTCACTTGTTATTTAACACTGAATCATATGATTTATTCACTTAGTTTGATCCGTAAAACTCCCTAACGTATATTAAACCCTCTCTTGAGGCGAATAATGTCTAACCCTAGATTAATTAGTGGAACTCTCGTTCTCTTATAATAACCCCCTAGAATAGTAGTAAATTGTTCTATGGACTCCCATATTAAGTTTCACCCTAAACCGGTAAAATCTCGTCACCCTATTCCTAGGCGTGCGATCAACTCCGCTTAATTATGCTATATCTACTCTCAAGCAGGGTCTATTCCTCCTCCACCTATGCACATCAAATTTGGATTAAGTATGCACAATTAAGAACAAACTAAGTATTTATCATATAATTCATAAAATAATAACAAGATTCATCTAGGTTTCATCCCCTCCGGTATCTGAAGTGTTTAGATCATAATGAATAAAGAAAACATCTCAAGAGAAAAGATAAAACAAAACATAAGAAATCCCTAAAACCCCCTAAAGGAATTGAAGGAGAAATCCACCATCTTGAGTAGAATTCTGGCACCTTGAGATGGATCAACTGGCTATCTTCAAGTAATTCCCTGAATTGAATTGCTCTAGCTTCGGCTCTTTGGCCTCACTCAACGCCCCCTTCAGTATACACTTAGGGTGTTTATATAGACTTTTAGAATGCTTTACTTGGTCCCTAAGTGTCCTAATTTAAGTATACTTCCTACTCGATGTTTGAATAAGCTTTAAAAAGTGTTTATTTGCATCAAAGTATCCAAATTCGAGTGAAATTGCTCTTTTCTGTGGCAGGGACACGGCCATTGTACACGCCTGTGTAAATCGCCTTCAGTGTGTCTCGATTCTTTCGATTGGGGCACAGCCATGTAAATCGTGGCATGGCCGTGTCTTAGATATTTATCGAGGCACGGTTGTGTGGCTTGAAGTCTAGGCCGTGTCGATTTCCACTTTGGCCGAAATTGGCCCGTTTTAAGCCTGTTTCTTATTCTTTTTGTCCCTGGGTGCTTTCCTGAGTTAAAAACATAAAAAGAAAGGATTAAGAGTGCCTTTTTACATAAATTAGGGGCTAAATCATCCAAAAGCATGCTAAATATGGGGTTAAAATATGTTACTTTTACAGTTTATCAGTCTAAACTCATCATTCAGCTCTGTGTTATCTTATAACTAAACCCGATGTAAAACCTCGACTTATAAGATGGATTCTACTCTTGCATGAATTTGACTTGGAAATTCAAGATAAGAAAGGAGCTGAAAATCTTGCAGCAGACCATCTTTCTAGACTTGAAAACCCACATATCAAAGAACTCGATGAAAGTGAGATAAACGACTCATTTCCTGAAGAACAACTCTTTTCTATAACAGACTCTAAGGTACCTTGGTTTGCAGATATTCCAAATTACCTAGCTACTAACATCTTACCAAAAAGGTTAACACACCATCAAAAGAAGCGATTCTTTGCTAATGCGAAAAACTATTTTTGGGAAGATCCTTTTTCTTTTCCGTATATATGCAGATCAAGCAATTCGAGATGTGTTACAAAAGTAGAAGCAAGCAAAATCCTAGAACATTGTCATTCAGGACCTTCAAGAGGATGTTACAGCGGGATTAAGATAGCACACAAAACACTTGAATCAGGTTTTTATTGGCCAACTCTATTTAAAGATGCCAATAAGTATGTTGCTTCATGTGATAAATGCCAGAGAACAAGTAATATCTCTAAACGCAATGAAATGCCTTAAACCTATATACTATCATGTGAAATATTCAATGTATAGGATATTGATTTTATGGGTCTATTTCCTAGTTCATTTGGAAATAAATACATCTTAGTAGCACTAGATTATGTGTCAAAATGGGTGGAAGCCGAAGCTTTACCTACTAACGATGCTAGAGTAGTAGTAACGTTTCTGAAGAAACTATTCTCTCGATTTGGAACACCCAGAGACATTATTAGTGACAGGGGTACTCACTTTTGTAATACTCAATTTGATAGAGTCTTAAAGAAATATGGAGTACACCACAGGACAGATACCCGTTATCATCCTCAAACCAGCAGACAAGTGGAAGTAGCAAATTGAGAACTTAAGCGTATTTTGAAGAAAACAATAGAATCAAACAGGAAAGATTGGGCAGTAAAAGTAGACGATGCTTTACGAGCTTATAGAACAACATTTAAAACTCCCATAGGAACATTCCCATGCAAACTTGTTTATGGAAAAAGCTGTCATCTACCATTTGAGTTAGAGCAAAAGATTTTTAGGATATAAAATTCTTAAATTACAATCTTAAAACCGCAGGTGAGAAGAGGATGATGCAGTTGAACGAGCTTGATGAATGGCAAGCTAATGCCTATGGGAACTCATGATTATATAAGGAGGCAACAAAGCGACGTCATGATGCTCGTTTAAAGCAATGAAAGCAATTCGAAGTAGGAGACTTAGTCCTATTGTACAATTCATCAAGCTAATTTGACGTCTGAGGTACTTTAGTTTGTAGACATTGCCAATTACTTAGCTGCTAACGTCTTACCAAAAAACTTTACACATCATCAAAAGAAGCGATTCTTTACTAATATGAAAAACTATTTTTGGAAATATCCTTTTCTTTTTCGCATATATGCAGATCAAGTGATTCAAAGGTGCGTCACGAAAGAATAAGCAAGCAAAATCTTAGACCATTGCCATTCAGGACCTTTAGGGGGACATTACAGTAGGATTAAGACAGCGCACAAAACACTCGAATCAGGTTTTTTCTAGCCAGCCTTATTTAAAGATGCCAACATGTATGCTACTTCATGCGATAAATGCCAGAGAACAGGTCATATTTCTAAACGCAATGAAATACCTCAAACATATATTTTTCATGTGAAATATTCGATGTATGGGGTATTGATTTTATGGGTCCATTCCCTAGTTCCTTCGGAAATAAATACATTTTAGTAGTAGTCGATTATGTGTCAAAATGGGTGGAAGCCCAAGCCTTACCTAGTAATGATGCTAGAGTAGTAGTAAAATTTCTCAAAAAAACTCTTTTCTCGATTTGGAACACCTAGAGCAATTATTAGTGATAGGGGCACTCACTTTTGTAATACTTAATTTGATAAAGTCCTAAAGAAATATGGAGTACACCACAGGACAACTACCCCTTATCATCCTCAAACTAGCGGACAAGTGGAAGTATCAAATCGAGAACTTAATCGCATCTTAGAGAAAACAGTTGAAGCAAACAGGAAAGATTGGGCAATTAAAGTAGATGATGCTTCATGGGCATATAGAACAGCATTTAAAACCCCCATAGGAACATCCCCATACAAACTTGTCTACGGGAAAAGCTGTCATCTACCATTTGATTTAGAGCATAAAGCCTTCTGGGCCAAGCCTGCGGGTGAGAAGAGGATGATGCAGTTGAATGAGTTAGGTGAATGGCGAGCTAATGCCTATGAGAACTCACGTTTATATAAGGAGGCAACAAAGCGACGTCACGATGCTCATTTAAAGCACTCAAAACAATTCGAAGTAGGCAACTTGGTCCTATTGTACAACTCAAGACTAAAACTATTCCCTGGAAAGCTTAAATCGAGATGGTCAGGTCCATTCGTGATAAAAACTATCTTTCCCTATGGCACAATCGAGGTAGCCCATCCTACTCGTGGCACATTCAAGGTAAATGGTCAGCGACTGAAAATTTATACTGGAAACGATTTTTAGGATATAAGAGATGATCTTCGGCTCCATGAACGTCCATTTAGGAATGAAAACAGGGTAAGTCTAGCTTAAGACTCTAAACTAGCACTTCTTGGGAGGTAACTCGAGCACTAACTTTAATAATAATATTTTTTAACACCCAAAACTACAGGTTTCCCTACCATACGACATTGCACATAGGCGTGGCCGTGGTCGTGTGAATACTACGACTAACCACATGGGCATGGTAAAAGGGGTGTCGAAACAAGACACTAATTTTTTAGGCCATGGGCTCCAACTAAACGGCACGGTCATGTGACGTGACCATGGACGAAACTGACTAAAAGACATGGGCCTGAAACACGCCTATTCTGCCCAACCGTGGATGATCCTGAGTAAACGACACGGGCAACTAAAACGCACGTATGTAGAGATCAGAATACCCTAAACCCGCCCATGCGTCATGGCTTATCTGTATGCTACGGGTTGAATCTTGAAAACTTTACTCAAGGGTTTTGGAAAAACTTAGTTTATTATAGCCGAATAATCAATTAAATGTGAAATTTTGGAAATAACTTTAACATTTGCGTTGATTGAGTTTGAAAAGCCCATTTATCATTTCATTTTATATTTAAGACCTTGAAGAAAACATAAGCTTGAAAAAAAACCAACATAACAAAAAAAAAAAATAAATTGAAACCTAAGCTTGAAAAGCCCATTTATCATTTCATTTTATGGGTGGGATAGTTTGCTTCGTACGACCTTAACTGCCAAGATGCGTATGCAACAATCTTTCCATCTTGCATCAACACGCATCCTAGTCCATGTGTGACGCATCATAGTAAATCACGAATTCCTTCCCTGCCTCCGGTTGAATCAACACCAGAGCCTCCGTCAAAATCCTTTTCAACCTTTCAAAACTTCCTTGCTGCTTGTCCGACCAAACAAACGGAACCCCTTTTCGTAATAACTTAGTCAGTGGTACCACAATCGAGAAAAATCCTTCAACAAACCTTCAGTAATACCCGGCTAGACCAAGAAAACTCTAAATTTCTGCTACCGATCTAGGCGGCTTCCAATCCAACACCGCTTCAATTTTTTGAGGGTCCACCCTAATCCCCTCTGCTGACACAACGTGACCTAGAAAAGTAACTTCCATCAGCCAGAATTTGCACTTGCTGAATTTGGCATAAAGCTGTTTCTCCCTCAGAATCCGCAGAACCACTCGTAGATGTGAATCATGCTCCTCCTCTGACCTTGAGTAAACCAAGATGTCATCAATAAAAACCATGACAAACTGATCCAAGTAGGGTTGGAACACATGATTCATCATATCCATAAATGTTGCTGGTGCGTTAGTCAACCCAAATGGCATCACTATGAACTCGTAATGACCATAGCGAGTTTTGAATGCCATCTTTTGAATATCCACCTCTTTAACCTTAAGCTGATGATACCCTGACCTCAGATATACCTTCGAAAAGACTAAGGCCCCCTTCAACTGATCGAACAAGTCATCGATCCTTGGCAACGGGTATTTGTTCTTGATTGTTAGCTTATTCAATTGGCGATAATCAATGCACATACGCATTGAACCATCCTTCTTCTTAACAAATACCACCGGTGCTCCCCAAGGCGACACACTTGGTTGAATAAATCCTCTATCCAACAACTCTTGGATTTGTGCTTTCAATTTAACCAACTCCTTCGGTGTCATTCTATATGGAGCAATAGATACTAGCGCTGTTCCCGGAAGAAGATCAATTCCAAACTCCACTTCTCGATCCGGAGGTAATCCCGGAAGCTCTTCTGGGAAAACATCAGAAAATTCCTTCACCGTCCTAACGTCCCCAATAGTTAGGTCATTGGCTTCCAAAGCTTGTACAAACATTAAAACTGCCTCGCATCCTTTTCTTACCATTCTTTCCGCTCTTAGGGCAGTCACCACATTCGACAGACAATTCCCCCTTTCTCCTATCACCAACACTTCACCTCCCTCGGGGGTTCTTAACACCATATGCTTGGCTGCACAATCTATGTTAGCTTGGTGCTTCATCATCCAGTCCATGCCTAATATTAAGTCGAACTCCCCAAACAGTAACTCCATCAGATCCATCAGGAAAACTATTCCCTAAACTTCTAAGGGTACCTCTCGATAAAGTTTATCTACTACCACAGATTGTCTTAAAGGGCTAATTACAGTCATTGCCCTAGGGGTAATTTCAAAATCTAAACTTAAAGTTCCAGACACACTTCTAGCAACATATGAATGTGTCGACCCAATGTTAATCAATGTAGTGTAAGGTAAACCAAATATTAAAAACATATCGGTTATAACATCCAAAAGGCCGACCTCCTCTCGACATCCGGCAGTATAGACCAACCCCAGCGACCTCACCTCAGTGTTTCCTGCCCCTCGACCTGGTGCTCCTCGGCCTCGACCGAAATCGTTACCACTTCTGGCCGAACCACGACCCCTCAACGACTGTTGACCTCCTCTACTCGGCTGAGCATTTCCCTACCCTGTGGGTCCTACCTCATTCCGTGGCTGAGGATAGTCTCTTATCTGATGATCCGTAGATCCACACCTAAAGCACTTCCCACTGCCTGCCCAACACTCACCTACATGGAACTTACCACATCGAGCACACTTCCGTGTTTGGCTAGCAGTAACGGGTTTCTCAGCCCGTCTCAGTCCATCCGTCTTAGGTATTTTCTAAGTACGCACGGCTATCCCTGATGATCCAAAATTTATCTTACCTCCACCCCTATCTCTATCCCAGTTTAGGTTTTTCATTCGTTTCACCTCCTCAGCTATCTTAGCTTTCTCCACAAGCACAACAAATTCCAACTCTCGTTGTGGAGCTATCAACACACGTAGATCATCCTTCAGGCCATCATCAAAACGAACACATCGCTCATGTTATGTGGCCACTATCCCTCGAGCATAATGACTAAGGCGTAAGAATTCTGCTTCATAAGTCGCCACCGACCTACTTCTCTGAACCAGATTCAGGAATGCTCTGCGCTGCGTATCCACATAGCTCGTCCCAATATACTTACTTTGGAACATCGTTCTGAAGTAATCCCAGGTGATATGGTCAGCCACGGTTCCATCCTTAACTGTAAGCCACCATTGATAAGCTTCGTCATAGAGAAGAGACACCACTCCCTTCAGCTTCTCCTCTTCCGTGAAGTAAAGATCATCCATTATATGCTCCATTGCTTCCAACCAATACTCTGCTGTGCTAGGAGCTACATCTGAAATGCCCTTAAACACCTCTGCCCCATTACCTCTAGGTCGCTCCGGTACAGACTTCCGGGCTCCTGTGCCCATGCCTTCCCCAACAACCCTCTCTAAAACCCCTAACATTGCCTGAGATACAACATCATCTCCAGCTGTTTGATCTTGAAATTCTGCCTCCACAGTTGGTGGCACTGGTACCTCATTCCCTGACTCGCGACCAGACCCTACGGGTTCTGACACAACAATCCTGCCTTTACCTCGGCCACGCACACCATGTCCCCTAGTGCTAATTCTACCGTTCGCAATTTATCATATTAGAAATTTTATAAATTAATAATTCTTTCTTCCACTGATTAATAACAGACAGTCTTATGGAAAGTAGTTTTAACAGTAGTTCTTTCGAATTCAAATTCTATCTACAAAGTTTAGTTCTCAAGTCTATATTTCCTAATTTTAGAATTCACATTCAATCAACATCAAACAGAGCACCACATACATGCATCAAACACATAAGTAAACATCCATGAACTCACACTAATCACCTATGGGTATTTTTTTCATTTCACTACCCAAGGGTATTTTCATAATTTTAACCTATAAGGGTATTTTCGTAGTTTTCCAAAATAGGGTTCCTTGGGTATTTTACAAAATAGGGGTATTTTGGTAATTTTAAAATCTGGGGCTATTTCGGTAATTTTGCAAGCCAGGGGTATTTTGGGAAATTTTCACAAATCAAGGATATTTAGGTAATTTTCTCAAACTTAGGGTATTCTGGGTAATTTACAAAATTAGGGGTATATAAGCAATTTTATAAAGACAGGGTGATGGTCCCTTTCGGGTTTTAGTTATAAATTTTGGCCCGTCAACAAGTCGCCAGTAGCTAAGGTGAATAAATACTACAAGCACCAAGTTGGATTCCAAAGAAGAGGAGGTGAGCCGCTAGGCCGCTTAAATACCAAGCTCTTCCCGAATCCAATCTTAGACATGCGTATGCCTGCTACCACACCCTAACCTCAGAACTTGTTCACGGACACGTTTAATTAGAAATTAAGTCTTATGAGATTTGAAAAAGTGCTTATACTAAACCTAAAGTCCATCAAGCTTTAATCATACTAGCTTATGTCCCTATGAAGCCCACCATACATATCACATCAAAGGTTAGAATACTTACCTAGGTAGATCGGGTGCCGGTAGACTCGAAGGCCATATCTCAACAAAAACTTTTCTCAACTTAAATCACTTTTACAATCACTACTAGACCCATTTCACAGCCTGAGTTTTGAACTGGGCTCTGATACCAAAATTGTAACACCCCAAACCCAGCCCATGCGTCATGATCAGATCTAGTATGCTACGGGTTGAATCTTTAAAACTTTACTCTGAAGGGTTTTGAAAAAACTTAGTTTATTATAGCCGAATAATCAATTAAATGTGAAATTTTGGAAATAACTTTAACATTTGCGTTGATTGAGTTTGAAAAGCCCATTTATCATTTCATTTTATATTTAAGACCTTGAAGAAAACATAAGCTTGAAAAAAAACCAACATAACAAAAAAAAAAATAAATCGAAACCTAAGTTATAGAGGCCTTATTACAAACATGTTCCCAAAATTAAAAATTAAATGAAAACAAAACCGAAAATAGTATATGTGGATAATAGCCTTAATGGCCCCTCGAGTCCGCCTCGGCTCCAATGTCCACGAACTACTGCTCATCTGAAAAGTGGGAAAACTAAAAGTGTGAGTCACAAAGGCTCAGTGTGCAAATCTCGAAATCACATGAAAGCCTTGGGCCCACAAACACATTATGGCCCTTGGCCCATACATAATGGTAACAAAATATTTTATGCGACATGGCCCATCCCAAACCTAAGAGTCCATCCTTTACACACCCCCGTACCAACCATCACACCGTGGGGATTTCTACAATCAACCCTCCATCCGCTACACACCACGTCGACAGCTGTGCTGCCTATCATAAAGACCGATCACCATGTGGCCTATGTGGCAAAGCCACCGATCGCTTATGTGAACCTCAAAAATACATTATAGTATTTCGACAGCTATGCTGCCTATCATAAAGATCGATCACTGTGTGACCTATGTGGCAAAGCCACCGATAGCCTCGCGACCTACTACCCTTGCATAAATCAATCAATCCTATCCCATGCATACATACATGCAAGAATCAAAACATTAAGCCATTTAAATCGATCACAAACTTTCACATACATCGATATATATAGAGAAGTTTCTATGATTACGTACCTGGCATCCCTTGCCTACCCTTTTTGGGTATTACGACTGTTCATATAGCCTCTCTTTCTGGCTTTTAGCCCATATCATACACATATATATTACAACAATACTTATGTGTTAAGGATCCACACACCTAGTTACGGTTAAGATGACACTGTCTATGTCGACATTATCAGAAGTCGCTACGACTGCTAATAGTATAAGATTTTATTCTGAAGCCAGTCCACAACCCGGTAGCCAATCCCGCACGGCTGACACCGCTCGCTTCTTAAACTTAGGGATTGGTTTAACAGATCCAATCCTCTCCTTTGCCTGATCCATATTTGATTCCATCAAGAGTCCTTGTCAGAACTACTATAACGACATAGGGTTGTTAAACCATATCATATCATTAAGATCTTAAGTACGATAACGAATCTAACGGAGATCTAATGAAAACCCTTACCTTGAAATCCCGAAATAGATAGGATACTTAGAGATTAACGATTTTTGGCTTTTGAGATTTGGATGATTCGATCTACTCCGATTTCTCGAAGTGCCGCCCAAAAAAACATGAGATTAATGGAAAAGTCAAACTAAAGATGGCCTATCAACCAACTAGCCATTCGGCTGTGGTCTCAAAAAAAAATCGAAAGAGAAGGGAAAAAAACAGAAGAAATTGGCACTCACCTTAACACAGAGAATTCAGTAACTCTTAGGGAATTTCAGCTTTTGAGAAGATCAGAAAGAAAGGATGATCTCAACAGATCTATGAAGATTCAGCTTTGATGAAGAAATCAACAGAAGAGAATAGGAGGTATTTGGCTATGGAGATGAGAAGAAAGTTCAGAGTTTTGGCCTTTGAATGAAAGTGAAGATTTGGAGATTTCGCTTTTGAAGAAAAGAAATTGTAGAGAATGAATGAGAGTTTCAGCTCAGAGAATGAGGAAAAGAATATGGTTCAAATGCCAGAATTGAAGAGATACCACCCCTATTTATAGAGAATTTTTGGCACTTACTTATCAAAACCCAAAAGTGCCCTTCCTGATAGCTAACAATTAATCAATTTTAGGGGAAATTTCGGCACCCCTTTGCCATAAAGAAATCGATTTCTTTCCCCCTCTAGGAGATGGAATTTCGGCCAACACTGCACTCAGCAGATAACTCCTATCTTTTCTTCTATATCTTAATCTATTCATACCTTTAGAAGAGGCCTAAATAACACCACCTCTCCCTACTATTATCGGCACAATATCCACATTATCCAAACAGATAAATCTTCCTATTTTAAAGCATCCTATCTGCCCCCACTCTCCTCTCCTTTGACGCCAAAAACAATTAAAAATAAGTGGGTAATACGGCTCGAACCTTGGATCCCCTTACCGCTTTTCACGCCAATGTCCACTGGGCCACTAGCCCATTTTTGTGTTTTAATACGCGGATAATATCTTTAAAGCCCGGACCTATCTAGCTTTCTACTAAAGTGCCCAAACCAAAAATTTGATTAAGGCCTCAGCCCAAACTTGAGCCCAATCTGAACCCCTTAAACACTCTAATTATCCCATTGAATGTAACACACATCAAATGCAAAGGCCAATTAATTCAGGATGTTATAGAAACAGTGGACGACACTGAGTTATAGGCACGCCCATGAAACACGGGCGTGGGTAACATTTCAAACTGCGCCCAAATTTAAAAATCACGAAAAACACGAGCTAAAAAAAGGAAACACAGGCATGGCATTTGCTCGTGCCCCCTTCTCTATTTAAAGAACATAACCACCGTCTCTCCAAAATCCCCCCCAAAACTCCCAACCCTAGTCGTTTCCCTAAAAATCCTCTACCCAACTCTGGCCACCATCAAAGAAACTCAAAAATCCTTACTTCCCCCACCCTTTATCTCCCTCCCTCCTTCAAATACACATCAAAAACCAGTCCACGCCCGTGCCCAGAGTTTACACGCCCGCACAAAGTTATTCCACCGCCGTGTTCAACAAATTTTTTGTAGCACACGCCTACCCAAAGCCGTCCCACCGCCGTGTCCCCCCAATTCTTTCCAGCACATGCCCGTACCACGCCTAACCACACCACCACACTCCAAAAGCGTTACTGGTAACTTCTCATTTTTGTAATTTTTTTCTCCTTTTAATTATTTTATAGTTAGAATTTTAGTTTATTCTTATTAGTTTATCACTATTAAATTTATTTAGTCATTTAATCTTTGTTAAATAATAATGCTTAGAATTAAATGGAACCATTTCTTGTCAAATTCTTGCTCACACTAAAATATAGTTAAACTATCCAATTATGAATTTAGTTTCTGTGTATTTTGGATATGGAATGAAGACTGGATACATCTTGGTAGGAAACGTTACTTGAATCATCAATTATCCAATATTTCCAGGACTACAATGTCATCGTCCTGAGGAAAGAAAACTGTGGTCCCTAGCTCTAAAAAATGAAAGGGACCCGGCTCATCTTTGGCCAGTGCATCCGTCGAACTACGACATCTATTCTTGCAATTCCCGCAAAGACCTCAGGACGACCTCTACAGGCTACTCCACGCACGACCCCTCGGCACGGGAGGTGCATTGATTGGGCTACTCTAGAGCAGGTCTAATTGGCAGACGATATACAAGCCCTATTAACCACGGATCCATGGGACCAATTCTTCACAATCATCGAGCACACCTATTTGGAACTCACTCTGGAACTATGCTCCACGTTCCACCTCCAGACAGTAACGACAAACTACGATGACCCCGGCACAATCCAGTTCTGTCTAGGAGGAATCGTGAGAGAAATGAACGTACCACAATTCAGAGCCGCTCTGGACCTCTAAAACGAGGAATTTATGGAAGACCATGACCTATCAGATCTCTATCGCCACCTTCACAACACTCCAACGAGATGCTGGTACAATATAGCGCCCAATTCAAACTCATACGACCTTAGCCGCTCAAAAGCAATAGCTCTCGCCCAACTCTACGGTATTTACACGCCATACTAGCTCACACATTAACAGGAAGCGAGAGCACCAGCGTCGTCAACACTCACGATGTTTACTTCCTATGGTGTATGGCTAACGGCCAAGTTTTCAACCTAGCATATTTTATAGCCCATGCCATCCAACACCAAACAGAGCAACACAAGAGGGGAGTTATATCTATGGGCCCCTACATCACATGATTGGCTCGGTACTTCGAACTCCTCACCACTGCTGTTCAGGTCTCCTCATTGACACTGATAGGACAGATGTCCTCACATGGCATCCAAACAATGCTATATATAAGGATGATCCAACGACGACGAGGGACCGATCCTCCCAATATCGACTAGCTACTACTACTGAGGAGGAGAATCCCGAGGAAATTCTAATGATGTCCCACACCCACGTGAAGAGCCACCACAGAGCCATCCCACTCCTCATACAACCCCATCACTTGTGGACATTTCTGGACAGCTTACTCAGTTTGAGCAATATTGCACCCAACAATTCAATAACAACGCTCGAAGATTCGATGGCATCAAAACAACCCTTTAGCAGATCTGTCATCACCTCCACATATCACCATCGCCTCCACCTACTGATCCAGCTAGAGACGAGGACTTTTGAGGCCCTTTATTATTATGCATTTATTTTATTTGTGTTTTTATTTATTTTTCGCTTTATTTCAATTATTTACTTAAGTTTATTTTATTTTATTTTCATTTCATACTCTTATTATTATAGTTTTATTTATTTGATAACTGGCTATCTAAACATTGAATATCCCTAACATCACCAATTAATTAATACCTCCTAAAAAAATTTTAACTGATGAATTCGTAGTTTAAAGGTTCATTATGCCACCCCAAGAAAGGAAAACATCATTTTCACCACCACATTTATTCCAAATCAAGTTTCCACTTCCAACTCAAGGAATCCATCCAAAAATTCAGGAAGTTTCACCTCTCTCCCTCTCTTTTGATTTTCTTATTTTATGATTATTATCTATCTTTGTACATTGAGGGCAATCTACATCTTAAGTGTGGGGGTGAAAGTTTATTATAAAAAGTGCCTAACTTTCTGCATTATTCTAAAATCCCTGAATGTCAACATTGATTTGTTATTCTAGAACTTGCTTCGATTATACATGTCGAGACCACACTATTGAGTTGATATACAAAGATGATTAAGGCACCTAGGATTCAACCCACTTATTCCACTAAAAAGCCTACCCTCATAATTGACCCTAGAGAACCCATTTGATCCTAACAACCCTTTTTATTGACTCAACCCACTAATATTAACCCGAAACCCATCTCGTATTTGTTATCACCATTCCTTTTTATTACCCTTCTATCGAGATTTGTTTTGATTAGTTGCCTAATTAGATTATTTCAGTTGTTAAAGTCCTATTGTATATTGATTTGTTCTTAAAAATATATATATTTCAAAAAAATCGAAGTATATTCATTATTAGTTATGAGATTTAAGTGAGCCTATACATTTAATTTCAACATCGTGAAAAAGAAGCTCGTATTATTAGTACTACAAGTTTTCAATTGATGTAATTATTCAAGTTATTTGTCATTTTTCTAGTTAGGTAATTTTTCAATTCAATCTCGATCCTAACCCTTTGAATTCAGCCTTGATCCACACCTTTAACCAAGCCCCATTACAACCCTTTTAAAGACCTTTTTATTTGTGTATCATCTCATTTTATAGTGGTGGAGATTTGAATTTCAAGCAAGCCTATGGTAATAACTTTTCATGTTCGACTTTTGAGTGCTTAATTTTTGAACCTTAAACACCTTGAGTGATTTGAGTGAATCTTTAGTGAGGATGTCAACTTTTGTCGATTTTGAATTCAAGGTGATTATTTAGGTAAGAGGAAACACCGATATTTTCATGCTAAAAACTCATGACTTTGATTATTTGAATCTTTAGGACTCTTTGAGTTGAATTATCCATGTATAAATTATCTATGAATCCTGATGAGGCATTGTTGATGAATATTATGAATTGAGGAAGTTCATTTTAATTATGAGTTGAAAATTTTGCTTGAGGAAAAGCAAAAGCTTAAGTGTGGCAGTATTTGATAAATTGAAATAGTAACATATTTTAATCCCACATTTAGCATACTTTTGGATGATTTTTCCCTTTAATTATGGAAATAGGTTCTCCTAATCCTTTGTTTTCATGTTTTATACTCAGTAGAGCACCAGAGGATGAAAAGAACGAATAACGAGTCAAAAACATATAAATGAGCCAAAGCACAAAATCCACACGGCCTGGGTACAATACCACACGGTCGTGCCTCATGAGAAAAGTTGACCACGGCCTAGACCCCGAAATACATGGTTGTGCCTCATCAACAGGATCGACCATGGCCTGGCCACGATTTACACGGCGTGTGCCATGGGCGTGTCCCTGCCATAGGAAATAAGAATTCTATTCGGATTAGGGTACTTAGAGGCAAAGAAACATATTCCAAAAGCCTATAGAAAGAACCTAGAGGCCAACCTTTAAGGGGGCGTTCAGCTAGGCCAAAGAGCCGAGCTAGAACAGTTAATTTTAGGGGTTTACTCGAAGAAAGCCAGTTGATTCATCTCAAGAAGCCAGAATTATACTCAAGACGGAGGATCTCTCCTTCAATTCCTTTAGGGGGTTTTAGGGATTTCTTATGTTTTGTTTTATCTTTTCTTCTGAGATGTTTTCTTTTACAATTATGAACTAAACCCTCAAAGGGGATGAAACCTAAGACGAATCTTGTTATTGTTAGCTGAACTGAATGATAAATATTTGATTTGTTCTTAACTATGTATTCTTAATCCTTATTTTGGTATTTCTTGGATATTCAATCAAGTGTGATGTGCTTAGGCAGAGGAGGAAGAGACCTTGTCTAAGAGTAGATCTAGCATAGTTAGGCGGGGTTGCTCGTGCGTCTAGTGATAGGGTGACGAAAATCTTTCGAATTAGGGTCAAACCTAATATGAGAGTCCATAGATCGAACTAATGTAATTCTAGGGATTTTAATAAGAAAGAGATTTTAATTAATCAACCTCGGATTAGATGTTAATAGCCTTGAAGAGAGGGATTAATATAACTTAGGGAATCCAACGGATCAGGTCAAATGAATAAATCGTTCTGTTCAGAGTTAGATAACAAGTGAAGTCTAGGTGGATTCTTCCTCGGGTATTATCCATGTCAATCGATTTTCTCTCAAGTCTTTTCCCCAATTTCTTCTTTGTTTTCGCATCTTTAAATTAGTTGAATAGTTAATTTTAGATTAGATAAAAATCCACTTAATTACAAAGAGAGTTAATATCTTAATTCGCAGGCTAAATAATATAAAGAGAGTTAATATTAGTACTTTTGGTTCCTTTAGGTTCAACAATCCGGTCTTGCCGCTAGCTATTCTACTGTTCGATAGGTGTACTTGCCTCCTTCGATCATTCCTTTTATAAATTTTTAAGACTCGACAGACACGATCAAAAGCCCATTAGGCAAATCATATCCTTATGACCTGTTAAGCCCAAAACAATTCTAGATTATGAATCATGCTTAACTGACTCAATTCATACACCAAACCAAACAAACTCATCAAACCTAGCCGTAGGGCCCACCGGGCACATTTAGCCACTTTTAGCTTTTCAAATTTTCGGCATTGTCGATATCATGTGTGTAGTGTTTGTACACACCTGGTAACCTCGTATGCTGCAAACCTCTTATTCACGAACCTACAATTGACATTACTAGCGATTAACCAAAGCTATAACACATACTTATAAAAATCGAAACCACACCGTACCCTTACCGTGTGCCTCACATTTTAGTAGCCCTTCCTTCACTACTATTTACGATTATCCTCTAGATCTGCACCCGAACACCTATATCGTCAAAACCAAGTGACCCATATTATTCATAAGTCACCATTATGAGCCACATTAGATTCGGCCATCTACTAAACCATGACTGAGTCGAGAGCACTTACCACCTTGTTAGCAATCCTTACCTACCACGCTTGAGATTGTTGAGTCTTACTCTTGCTAATACAAATTAACGACAAGGAGGGGTTAGATAGCCCTTCGGCTTATAACAAAACTTACTAAAAGATTCACTAAACACTTACCGAAACCCTCTTTTAATCTGCGCCTAGATCGCTACTGAACAAGATTCGGCTTGACTAAAAGTGGGTAGCAATCGATTGTGATGAAGGAGAACAAAATAAAAATCGCACAAGTGAAGCTATATGATAAGAAGGTGTATTCGGCTTTCAGGGACAGAAACAGAACACAACTCTAATAGGAATTTCAACAAAAAGAATGATGGGTTTTATTTTCGACAAATGAAAAAATTCAACTGGGGGAGAGTAGGAAGAAATAATAGAACCCACAGAACCCTTCAATGAATTCAGCACCCCCTTTATATAGCCACCAGTCGAACACTCCTTTCCCCACAGTCCCATTCAGGACCAACTCCTCATTCTCTTCATCCCCTGACTTTTCTCCCTGGTAACACCTTAATCTTATCCGAAATTTCCTCCACATCCAACACACCTGCTTACTTCAAACTCTCCATGGCAAGAGTTCAAAACCAACACAACTCTGGCAGTCCATACAGTAAAATAAACACTCCACAAAATGCCACTCCTAATGCTCGAACCTTGGACTTCCTCAGCTAACAACATAGCTCTCCAAGTGACGCCACTTGCCACTGGGCCACAAGCCAATTTGTGTCCTATTTCTTCTTCATTTATTTAAAAGCCCTACTAACTAAAGTCACAGTTCCCTTAGGCTAAAGCCAAAATTTTTCCTATACCTTTACTCGATCCCAGTATATCTCTAACTCTCCTAGACACTCCAAATTCATTAATCCTCAAAGCCCACATGCCAATTGTCATTTTTCTTGCTCACTTAAAAATTTTCTGAAATCCAAAGCCCAAAGCCCAATAGGCCCAAATTCTAGGCATTACAGTGTGCCTCACACGGCATCAGACACACCCATGTGTCCAAGCCGTGCCAAAACAGGGCATACCTATTGACTTGTCCATACGGCCGTAGACACGCCCGTGTGCTTGACCCATGGGCAACACTAACTTGCATAACACGGCCAGTCACACGCCCATGTGCGAGTCTGACTTACTTCAAATTGTATTCTTAAACGACACGGTCGAGCCACATGCCCGTGTGCTCAACCGTGTGGGAAAATATAGGCCATTTACAAGGCCAAATTGCCACTCAAATTTTTGGTACTCACCTACAAACATCAACCATTCTCAATTTATAACTCAAATACATCCAGAACATACATTTTAACTATTATTCCTATCAACCAATTCAAGCATGAAACATACCACTTCTATCTTCATCAATTCATACCATAATGACTATTCACATAAACTACATATACACATCATCCCCATCAATTACACCTATCCACAACATATACTAAGGCACTCAACTATCAAGCCATATCAAATGGCAAGATCTATACATCTCAAAACATACCATAATCACTAGTCTATACATGCCATATACAAAAATACAACTTCCAAAAGTACCAAAATAGATAGCCAATAGTGTGATTGAGTCACTGACGATCCTCGAATCCGAGCTAGCTTTAATGACACTATAAAACAAAGATAAACTTCACATAGTAAGCTTTAAAGCTTAGTAAGTTCGTAATATAACACAATTTTCATCCATAACAATTTCTCACTTTCATACATAACTATAAGTTCAATGTACAAGCATGTACCAAGATGTTTAATCTCATTCATTCCATCATTCATTCACATAACTATCCATTTATCTCGAACACTAGTTCATCAATCACATAGGTTATATATGTACCTGTACCATCACATATTCAATAACATCATTTACACTTTAATGCTCCAATCCATTACTCATTCAATCCTCTTTAAACATTCTATGAATTCACACACTCAGTGCCAAATAATTAACCGAAGCCACAATATTATCGCACACTTAGTGCCAAATTTTTAGCCAAAGCTTGAATATCATCGCACACTTAGTGCCTTTACACTAAACCAATTTTGACTCGGTATCGCACACAAAGTGCTAATAATATAGTCGAGACTTCTTTATTTCGGACACATAGTGCCATTCACCACAGTATCGAACCTATTTATGCACACTCAGTGCCATGTCTCTTATATCCACATTTATCATTTCTATTTCATCAACCATATATTCATTCATTTCATAACACATGAACATGTTTTAAACGATTCGTATTATATACAAACTTACCTCGAACGTAGAAACAATGATATAAGTCGAACAATCGAGCACTTTATTCTTGCTTTGATCTCGATCTGGATCTCTCTTTTCTTGATCTATACATATTCAAATTTAGCTCATTCATTCCATCATTCATTCACATAACTATCCATTTATCTCGAACATTAGTTCATCAATCATATAGGTTATATATGCACTGCATTCCATCACATATTCAATAACAACATTTACACTTTAATGCTCCAAGCCATTACTCATTCAATCCTCTTTAAACATTCTATGAATTCACACACTCAGTGCCAAATAATTAACCGAAGCCACAATATTATCGCACACTTAGTGCCAAATTTTTAGCCAAAGCTTGAATATCATCGCACACTTAGTGCCTTTACACTAAACCAATTTTGACTCGGTATCGCACACAAAGTGCCAATAATATAGTCGAGACTTTCTTTATTTCAGACACATAGTGCCATTCACCACAGTATCGAACCTATTTATGCACACTCAGTGCCATGTCTCTTATATCCACATTTATCATTTCTAATTCATCAACCATATATTCATTCATTTCATAACACATGAACATGTTTTAAACGATTCGTATTATATACAAACTTACCTCGAACGTAGAAACAATGATATAAGTCGAACAATCGAGCACTTTATTCTTGCTTTGATCTCGATCTGGATCTCTCTTTTCTTGATCTATACATATTCAAATTTAGCTCATTCATTCCATCATTCATTCACATAACTATCCATTTATCTCGAACATTAGTTCATCAATCATATAGGTTATATACGTACCTGTACCATCACATATTCAATAACAACATTTACACTTTAATGCTCCAAGCCATTACTCATTCAATCCTCTTTAAACATTCTATGAATTCACACACTCAGTGCCAAATAATTAACCGAAGCCACAATATTATCGCACACTTAGTGCCAGTTTTTTAGCCAAAGCTTTAATATCATCGCACACTTAGTGCCTTTACACTAAACCAATTTTGACTCGGTATCGCACACACAGTGCCAATCAATATAGTCGAGACTTTCTTTATTTCGCACACATAGTGCCATTCACCACAGTATCGAACCTATTTATGCACACTCAGTGCCATGTCTCTTATATCCACATTTATCATTTCTAATTCATCAACCATATATTCATTCATTTCATAACACATGAACATGTTTTAAACGATTCGTATTATATACAAACTTACCTCGAACGTAGAAGCAATGATATAAGTCGAACAATCGAGCACTTTATTCTTGCATTGATCTCGATCTGGATCTCTATTTTCTTGATCTATACATATTCAAATTTGGCTCATTCATTCACCAAATTATTCAATTTAATCAAAAACACATATTTTGAGCATTTTACGAAATAGCCCTCAAATTTGCACATTTTAGTCCTTATTTCATAAAATAACAAAATTCACATAATTTCATTACACACATGCCTAGCTGAATCTTCCTCATGTTCATACAAGCCCACATATTTTATTTATTTCACATTTTAGTCCTCTAATTTCTCATTTTTACAATTTAGCCCAAAATAGTCAAATTCATCAAAAATTCAACGACAAAATATGTTTATTTATCACATATCTTTCGTATTTCATCATCAACTATCACAAAGCTCACATATTCATCAATGGATCATCTAAAAATTATCATCAAATTCTAAAATTAAGACATGGGCTTGATAGAACACAAAGCAATGATCACAAAAATGTAGAAATTATCAAGAACGGATCAAAAACCATACCTTAATCACCCAATATTCTTGCCGAAATGTTTAAGCATTCCAAACCCTTTTTCTTCCTTTATATTTCAGTTAAAACAAAGATGAATGAAGCATATTTTGGCTTTGTTTAATTAATCATTAACTAAATTATCATATTATCAATTTAGCCTTATTATTAAACTTATAAAACATGTATATTTAATGTCCTTAACCGTCCATGCATGCTTCAAATGGTGTAATTTCAATTTAAGGACTGCACATTTAATAATCCATGATAATCAAGCACTTTAACAACTAGCACACAGCTTTTGCATTTTATGCGATTAAGTCTTTTTTCACAATTCGGCACACAAACGATAAAATTTTCACACAGAATTTTCACACATGCTTAATCACATACTGTAAACACTAAAAATAATATTAAAATATTTATTGACCTCAAATTTGTGGTCTCAAACCATTATTTTGACTAGGGTCTAAATCGAGTTGTTATAACTCTCCCCCATTAGGGATTTTCGTCCCCGAAAATCTTACCAGTGGATAGATTTGGATACTGCTCTTTCATAACATCTTCAGGCTCCCACGTAGCCTCTTCAACTCCATGTTTGTGCCACAACACTTTTACTAAAGAAATGTTCTTATTTTTCAACTCTTTCATCTCACGTGCTAGAATTCGAATCAGTTCTTCATTATACGATAGATTAGACTAAATCTCAACTTCAGTAGGAACAATCACATGTGATGGATCAGATCTGTATCGTCTAAGCATCGATACATGAAACATGTAACACCCGCACCCAAGATCGATACTGGGTCAGAATACGAGACATTAATATGCTTGAACTCACTAAAACATGTACTTATAGGCTATAAAATTTCGTTCCAACTTAAAAACTTCACTTTGTTAGCCAACACATATAACAAGGGCCTACGAGGCCTTTAACTCATGTCAGAAAACTTTCAATATTAAATCAAATAACTCATTTTTTGAAGCAGGGTTCACACGCTCGTGTGACTTGGAACACACCCGTGTACCCTTAAGAACGCCCATTCCCTCAAACCGTGGAGAGCTACTGACTATTTCCACACGGCTTAGACATGCCCATGTCTTCCAACTGTAGGAGGTTACTGACTAATTTCACACGGCCATGACACGCCCGTGGGCTTAGACCGTGTGCTAATCCTTGATATATTGACTAAATTAACACGGTCTGGGCACACGCCCATGTCCAAATTGTGTGTCTTACACGACATACAAACACGGCCGTGGGATCTACCCGTGGCCTATTCTGATTAATAATACTAAGGTGCAGGGTTAACATGGCCTTGACACACGCCCGTATGTCCAACTATGCCGTCACTTAAAGGCTATTTACCAAGCCATTTACCACCCTGAAAAGAATATCATACTTAAACTCAAATCAACAATTTATTAACAACCCATCTTTCATGAATGATACTACATGCTTCATTGATCTCAATAAACATACATACTTAGTCAAATACAAAAGAATAATGAACTTGATGGCCTATACAATGGCCTTTCTTAAAGCATATACACAAAATGAATGCTTCCTATAATGCCATACTTAGTAAAGTAACTTGGCTATACAAAAATAAGAGTTGATAGTGTGCTGCGAGCTCCGACTTTAATGATCCACTAGTTAGCTTGGCGCTATTGCATAGTAAGAAAAATTCATAACGTAAGCATATAACTTAGTAAGTTTGTATGTACAACACATATCAATGTACTTTCTTAACATAAACCATTTAGCTTACAATGGTATCATAATTTCAACTATAAAGCTTACTTACTCATACTCGATTCTTACATGTCTTAAGGTACTTAACATTCTCATACTCGTAAGGTAAACATGGTACCTATATCACTTGATCACATTGATCAGTATACTTAAATAATAATAATCATAATCTTTACTTCCTCATTCATAACATGAATAATACTCAATTTCATCTTGATACTAACTTTTCTTTCTTAGCTTTCTTGATATCTTCCTTTTGACTTACTTGTTTGCCCGATGAATTTCTACGAATAACCGATGGTACTAAGTCTCGACCCACATAACTTGATACCAAAGCCATATCTTCAGTATGGCCTTACATGGAATATCTCATCTTGGTTTCAAGGCCATGTCTTGACATGGACTTATATGAAGTCTTACTCTTGATGACATACTTAATGCCAAGCTTGCCTTGGACTTAGATAATAACTTACTTGATAACTTGATCAATGCCAAGCCTACCTTTGACTTACATTATATCTTGATCAATGCAAAGCTTGCCTTGGATTTACATGATATTTTGATCAATGCCAAGCTTGCCTTGGACTTACGTGATATCTTGATCAATGCCAAGCTTGCCTTGGACTTACATGATATATTGTATGGTAGATCGAGTATCCTGGGAATTTCATCTTCAATTGGGACTTGCTCGTACTTATTATCGTGATTTCTTGCTTGAACATAACATGATCATTTCATACAATTATTGTACATTATACTAAGTAAATTAATGATAAAAAATCATAAAGCTTAGAAATCATACAAACTTACCTCAATATACAAAATGTATGTAGATATGCAATTTATTCCACAACTTTGTTCTTGCCTCGGTTTCGATCTGGGCTTCGTTTTTCTTGATCTATAACCATAAATAGATCATTTAATAATCATATTGACTAAATTGACATATAACTCATATTCTGGCAAAATTACTATTTTGCCATTATACTATCTAATATTTGCACTTTTACCCCAATTCTAGTAAACTGATTTTCATGCAACTTTCTTAAACTTCATGCTTAGCTGAATCATTTTCTCTTCTATAAAAATCATCAATTCTTACTATTTCTTGTAGGTATGACCAATTTTATAACTATTACAAAATGGTTCCTGTTACCATTTTTCATGAAACTCATTAAGGAAAAGATGTTTATCTAACATCAAACTCTCTTAAACTTGCATAAAACATCATTTAACAAGCAAATCATTCAAGGGTAAATTGTTGAACATGCATCTTAGCTCATTTTATAGTTAAAATTAGCTAATTCATAATACGAGAACTTCAAAAATACGAAGAATATTAAAAATGGGGCTAAGATGAACTTACTATGAGCTTGAAAAAAATGAAGAACCCTAGCTACGGTGTCTTCTAATTTTCGGCAGCACAAGGAAGAAGATGAATTTTTCTCATCTTTTTCCCATTTAAAACACTTAATAGGCAAATGACCAAAATGCCCTTCCTCGTAAAAAATCTATTTAACACCATCTCAAGGTCAATTTTGTCCAAATTTTTATTTTTGGGCAAATTACTATTTAAGGGCTCATAATTATTATTCTCAAGCTATTTCATGCAACAAGCTTCTAGAAACTCATATATTGCAACTTTTGCAATTTATTCCTTTTTGGACCAATTGACCTCAACTTAATAAAATTGCTTTACAAAACTTTCATACTAATGTGCAAACATGGCATAAACTTGAAAAACTCATAAATTCACCTCGGGTTCGTGGCCTCGCACCACTATCCCTACTAGGCCCTAAACCGGGCTATTACAATTCTCCCCCTCTTAAGGATTTTCGTCCTCGAAAATCTTACCAAGAAAAAGGTTTGATACTGGTTTCTTACACTCTCTTCTGGTTCCCATGTAGATTATTTGATTCCATGTCTTTTCCATAATACTTTTACTAAGGCAATACTCTTACCCTCAGTTGCTTGACTTCTCGAGACAAAAACTTGACTGGTTCTTCACCATAAATCATGTCGGGGAGAATCTCTATTTCTGGCGGGGTAATTACATGTGAAGGGTCTGATCTGTAGCGTTGCAACATTGACACGTTAAACACATCATGTATCTTTTCTAATTCTGAGGGGAAAGCCAAACGATAAGCTACCGGTCCAACTCTCTCAATAATCTCGTAGGGTCCAATGAAACGTCGACTTAATTTGCCTTTTCGGCCAAATCTGAGGACTTTTTTCCATAGTGACACTTTCAAGAAAACTTTATCCCCAACTTGATACTCTATCTATTTTCTCTTTAAATCTGAATAGGATTTCTGTCTGTTTGATGCAGCCTTTAAACATTCTCGAATCACTTTCACTTTCTTTTTAGCTTCATTAACCAAATCAACCTCGTGAATTTGGTTCTCTTTAAGTTCAGTCCAAAACAAAGGAGTTCTGCACTTACCCCCATATAGGGCCTCATAAGGCGCCATCTTTAAGCTCGACTGAAAGCTATTATTATAGGCAAATTCTACCAATGGAGAAACCTTTCCCAACTGCCTTGGAAATCCAAAACACAACATCTTAGCATGTCCTCGAGTACTTGAATTAACCTTTCTGATTGACCATCAGTCTGAGGGTGAAAAGTTGTACTAAAACTAAATTTTGTACCCAAAGATTCTTGCAGCTTCTTCCAGAACCTAGATGTAAATCTCGGATCTTTATCCGATATGATCGATAAGGGAACTCCGTGAAGTCTCACTATTTCTGAAACATACAAGTTTGCCAACTTGTCTAGTGAGTAATCCACTTGTACAGTTCGTGAGTCTATCAACCACTACCCAAACAGTATCTTTCTTGCTTACAGACAACGGTAAACCCGTTACAAAATACATGGTGATACGGTCTCATTTCCACTCGAGGACCAAGATAGGCTGAAGCAAACCCGAAGGTACTTGGTGCTCAGCTTTTACTTGCTGACAAATCATGCACTTGGAAACAAATTTTGAAATGTCTTTCTTCATTTTTGGCCACCAATATTGTTGCTTTAAATCATTATACATCTTGGTGTCACCCGGATGTACAGATAAACATCCGTTATGTGCCTCGTACAAAATTTTCTGAATAAGCTCCTCTTTTCTTGGCACACAAACTCTATCTCTAAACATTAAATATCTATCAAAATTAATCTAAAAGTCAGATTCAACACCTAACTCGCACTGAGCTCTCTTAACTTGCAATTCACTATCTTCTTTCTAAGCCTTCAAGATCTCTTGAAGGAACATTGGTCTAGCTCTCAACTCAGCTAAAATAGAACCATCATTGGATAAAGATATTTTTAAATTCAATACTCTCAAGGAAAATAGGGATTTTCTGCTTAAAGCATTGGTGACCACATTTGCCTTTCCAGGATGGTAATCAATGACCAACTCATAGTCCTTTATCAACTCTAACCATCTTTATTGTCTTAAGTTCAACTCTTTCTGCGTCATCAAGTACTTCAAACTTTTGTGATCGCTAAAAATCTGACATCGTTCACCATATAAATGGTGTCTCCAAATCTTTAGAGCGAAGACTATAGCATCCAATTCAAGTTCATGCATTGGATAATTTTTCTCATGAGGCTTCAACTTCTGGAGGCATAAGCAATTACCTTGCCTTCTTGCATGAGTACACAGCTTAATCAATTTAAGGATGCATTGCTATAAATTATGAATTCTTTCCCTGCCTCGGGTTGTACTAAAACTGGAGCTTCTGTTAGCATTGCTTTCAACTTCTCAAAACTTTGTTGGCATTTTACCGACCACTCAAACTTCATATTCTTCTATAACAATTTTGTCATCGGGGTTGCAATCATAGAAAACCCCTTGACAAATCGTCTGTAGTAGCCGGCTAGGCCCAGAAAACTTCTAATCTCCGTGATGTTCTTCAGTGGTTTCCAGTCTATTATAGCTGAGATCTTACTTGGATATACTCGGACTCCATCTCTCGAGACAATATGTCCCAAGAATCCCACTTCCTTGAGCCAAAACTCACTTTTAATGAATTTGGCATACAACTGATTTTCTCGAAGAGTCTGTAAAACTATTCGTAGATGATCAGCATGTTCATCCTTATTTCGGGATTAACTCAGTACGTCGTCAATAAAAATGACTACAAACTTGTCAAGGTATGGTCTAAAAATGTTGTTCATTAAGCCCATGAATACCGCAGGAGCATTGGTCAACCCAAAGGGCATGACTAAAAATTCATAATGCCCATACCTCGTTCAAAAGGCAGTCTTGGATACATCTGAATCTTTCACTCTCGGTGGTAGTACCCTGATCTCAAGTCTATTTTGGAGAACACATTCGCCCTTTCAATTGATCAAACAAATAGTCGATCCTAGGTAATGGGTACTGGTTCTTTACTATCACTTTATTAACCTGACGGTAATCAATGCACGATCTCATGGTGCCATCTTTCTTTTTCACAAACAAAACCGAAGCGCCCCATGGTGAACTACTTGATCTTGCAAAACCTTTGTCTGCCATCTCTTGCAACTGTAATTTCAACCCTTTCAACTCTGTTGGAGCCATTTTATAAGGTGTAATGGATATTGGTACAATACCGGGAGTTAGCTCAATGCTAAATTCAACTTCTCTAACTGGTGGTAATCCTGGTAATTCCTCAGGAAAAACATCCACATACTCACATACAATCGACACTAATTCAATCTTTAACTCTGTCTCTTTATCATTCATTACAAAGGCCAAAAATGCCTCATACCCTTTTCTTAGATATCTCTACGCCATCATATGAGATATTATTACCAACGATCTACTTTGCTCATCTGATTCTACTTGAAGAGTATCCTCATTCTCACATCTCATCTTAATGTATTTCTTCCCACAATTTACAATTACATTATGAGTAGTCAACCAGTCCATACCAAGAATGAGGTCGAATTCATCAAATGGTAACAACATAAGATTTGCTTTAAAGCAATGACCTCTAATCATTAATGGACAATCTTTACAAACTTTATCAACTAACATACTATTGCCGAAAGGATTTGACACCTTAATCACAAACTCTATGGTATCCATAGGCACGCCCAAACTGGGTAATAATTTCATGCAAATGTAAGAGTGTGTGGATCTGGGATCTATTAAAGCAATAACTTTGGTATTGTAAAGGGAAAAGGTACCCGTAATAACATTAGGGGAAGATGCCTCTTCGTGAGTGCGAATGGCATAAGTCCTTATAGGCGCTCTACCCTCGGGTCTCACAGCCTACTCTCTAGGGTTACCTCTTCCTCTTGCCCCACTTCCCAGGTTCATTTGGGTCCCCTTCTGACCAGACTCCCGGATCTCGGGTCCTGAATTCTCTCTTCTTTAGTTATCTCTAGACAATCTTTTATGAAATGGTCTTGGGAACCACATCTAAAACATACATTTTCATGTGATCGACATTCTCCCAAATGGCGTCTACCACATTGTGGGCATTCTGGTCTGTAACACTTGCAACTAAAGTCATCTGTGCTTTATTTCTGAAATATTGCTTACTTTTGTCTTTTCTTGAAAATCTAGTGGAAGCAGTTGTTCAAGTAGAAATCTCTTGACTTCTTGGATGACGATTGGAATGACTTGTTCCACTATCTCTTTCTAGAATCACGAGACTCTATTTCAAATTTCTTCTTCTCTTTTACTAGTTCTTCAGCTTTACAAGACCTTTCCACTAGCACAACAAATTTTTTTAATTCGAGGATAGCAACAACCAGCTTAATGTCCTCGTTTAAACCATCTTCAAACCTTTTACTCATAATGGCCTCAGTGGACACACTTTCGCTAGTATACTTGCTTAGTCGTACGAATTCTCGCTCATAATTAGTTATTAACATCTTGCCTTGCTTCAGCTCTAGAAATTCTTTCCTCTTCTGGTTTACAAATATATGGCTGATATATTTTTTCTTAAACACTTCTTGGAAGAATTCCCATGAAATCTTTTCCCTTGGTACCACCTACACAAGGGTGTTCCACCATTGGTAAGCAGAATCTCTTAAGAAAGAGACTACACACTTCATGCATTCATCAGGTGTGCAGGACAGCTCGTTAAATACCCTGGTGGTATTTTCTAACCAGAACTCAGCTCTTTCAGGATCATCATCCTTTCTAGCTCATAATTCTTCTACCCCATGCTTCCTGATCCTATCAATTGGAGGTTTACCTCCTCTTACCACCTCTACTACTTGAAGGGCAACTGGAGTAGGTTGGGGAACAGGCAGGGGTGGAGGGGGTTGTGTATTCGGGTTCACTCGAATGAACCCCGTGTACCAAGTATCCATCATATGGAGGAAGGATTCTATAGCCTCTTCTCTTCCTCCTCCTTGACTCACCGTAGTGGGTTTATTCTCATCCTCATACGACACCGTCCCTTCTGCGAGAGTTGGTGCATTACTTTCTCCATCATCCGCATCACCTCTTTCAGGATCCATTTACTATATGTATAAACATAATTTAAGTCTTCAGGAGTCGTCACACTATCATTATAAAAACATTCTTACGTATGGCATCTATAGCTAGACTCATGCTCGTAGCTCTAATACCACTAAATGTAACACCCCGCACCCAAGACCGATACTGGGCCTGGATACGAGACATTACCATGCTTGAACTCACTGAAACATGTACTTACGGGCTATAAAATTTTGTTCTAACTTAAAAACTTCACTTTCTTAGTTAGCACATATAGCAAGGGCCTACAAAGCCTTTAACTCATGTCAGAAAACTTTCAAAACTAAATCAAATAACTCATTTTTTGAAGCAGGGTTCACATGCTTGTGTGACTTGGAACACGCCCGTGTACCCTTAAGCACGCCCATGCCCTCAAACCGTGGAGAGCTACTAACTATTTCCACACGGCTTAGACACGCCCATGTCTTCCAACTGTGGGAGGTTACTGACTAATTTCACATGGCCATGACAAGCCCGTGGGCTTAGACCGTGTGCTAATCCTTGATATACTGACTAAATTAACACGGTCTGGGCACACGCCGATGTCCAAACCGTGTGTCTTACACGGCATACACACACGATCGTGGGATTTGCCCATGGCCTATTCTGATTAATAATACTAAGGTGCAGGGTTAATACGGCCTTGACACACGCCCATATGTCCAACTGTGCCATCACTTAAAGGCTATTTACCAAGCCATTTACCACCCAAAAAGAATGTCATACTTAAACTCAAATCAACAATGCATTAACAATCCATCTTTCATGAATAATACTACATGCTTCACTGATCTCAATAAACATACATACTTAGTCAAATACAAAAGAATAATGGACTTGATGTGGAACACCCCAAACCCGATCAACACACCACGACCGAATCAGGCATGTCACGGAGGGAATACGTTTCAAAAAACAAGTTTCGATTTAGTTCAGTGAAAGAACTTCTTTATTTGCTTTGAAATTCTAAAAGGCTTTTTTTTTAAAAAAAATTCGTTCATCATTCATTGCTCAATAGAAAGAGTTAAACCTATTGAAACCCAAGTAATTCTTACTTAGTTAAATTAAAACCGTTTGTCTTTGAACATGGACAACTTAGATTTTTAAAAGCATTTGAGCCAACCTTGTTATCCTCTTGAAAATATTGTTACCCGATGGTAAGGTTTGAGAAAAACCCGTTATGTTTATACTTTTTTTGAAAACTTTGGTTATTAAGTTATTTAAAACACGTTAACCAGTTTACTTAACAACATCCAGATAATTAAAGCAGATATAATAAAACCCAAAATAAAAAAACTAATGACCTTATTACAAACCCAAATAAAATCAATTTAAAATGGAAGTACCTCAAACCGAAAGTCTAAATAAAACCGGAATAGATGTCGCATAGCCACCTCGAGTCCATCCGGCTCCTCATCCGCGATCTACGAGTCACCTGAAAAGATAAGGGAGAAGGTGAGTCACCAAGGCTCAGTGCATAATCCCCCTCCCGATTTTAGCAACATGCTTAAACAAATCATAATCAAGCAAACATATCATGAACCCAAACCTAACCATCCACAACTCCTTTTTCTACCCCGTGTGGTACCAAACCACTGGTGGTGCCAAACCACTGGTGACCCAAAGTCACTGATATCAATAATGTGGTGCCAAACCACTAGTGACCCAAAGTCACAAAAAATCCATATGTGGGGCCAACCCATGTTGTGATACCAAATGATCAAGCGATAATCCTGTTTTATCAAATGTGGGGCCAACCCATCGTGGTGTGAAGCCACCGACGAGTCGCTATGAGATGCCAAACCTCCGTGACCCAAAGTCATGAATATCAACTGTGGTACCAAACCACTGGTGACCCAAAGTCACAGATATCAATCTTCCCCCCTCTCATATCACCCACATAAATGCTCATGCACATACAAATCATGCCATCATGCTTAATCGTTAAACATGTATCAAACATGACATAGATAATATCATCAGAAATCATGTGCCATAATCTCAACCAAAATGGACTTAGCCGTAATCCTTGCTCATACCCATAAAGGTAACAAATCGAAATCTACACAGTTTCGGCTTTTAACACAGTTTTAAGTTATTAACAGGTTTACATTGATTATGAAGTGTGTAAGTTACACACCTGATTACTAACACGACTATCGAATCCCAAAAACCAAGATCTAACGCACTAGATTCCCCCTCCTACATTTGGCCAATGACAATTGTTAGTACAGAGCCATTCGGCTACACTTGTAAATCCCGAAAAGTTAATACATCGAATAACAATCCTTACCTTAACACTTTTTGATCACCAATCTCAACCCGAGATCTACGAGATAGAGCCTTCCCTACAATCGGCAAATATCTATAACTAATAGCCTTCGGCTTTTCAAATAATTAAAAGAAAGATGTAGTCAGCATGAACCCTTACCACTGACTTACTAAGACCGATTGACTGAGAATAGATGACTCTGATCTGCTGCTTCAAAATCTCAGAGATCCTAAAAGAAACTGATTGCATAGTTGATTAAAAGTCAAGACAAATGCCAAAATTCGGCTTTTATCCAACACATGTTGACAGAGAGAAAAGAAAAAAATAACAGAGGTTCAGCCAAGAACACTTACCCCTTCCAAAACTGATTAGAGAAGAAATCAAGGGAGGTCTCTGCTTGATTGATATTCAGCCAAAAATAAAAATGAGAAGGGGAGAATTTGAGAGATTTTGGCAGTGGCTTATGAAATAGCAATTGAGATTCGGCCAAAGTGGAAGGAGAGAATGGAAGAAAGATGAATGGTATTCGACTTTGGTTTAAAGAAAAGAAATTAAGGGAGTTTCGGCAAAGAGAGAATGAAGAGGAAAGAATGTTGTTGATGGGGTTTTGGAACAAGTATGAGAGAAAAGAAAAGAATAGAATGGGGGAAGAGGGAGATTTGGCTAGATGTTTAAGAGTCAAATGGTGCATCAAGAGAAGAAATCGGCTAGTCTAAAGGGGGTTTCGGCTTAGCTCACAACCAAATGCTCTATGACAAAGGCTAGCTGAAAATGTCATTAGAAATTTTGGCACTCCCCCTAGTCTCCCAACCGGTTGCTCTTCCTCACACTAGAGTCCAGATTTCGAGAAACTCCCTAAATCACTCCTGGCCAACCATTCAAATGAGTTTGAATTGATCAAACTCCTAAATCATCTCTTCTCCACTCATTTAAATCTTATCTGACAGAGTTTGAGCTGAGCACAACTCCTCCCTCCTTGGTGTCAAAATGGTAAGCAGAAAATGGGATTTCTGCTGCTCGAACCTGAGCTCCCTTCCCCTGTATGTGGCATCTCCTCCCTTGTACCTTAGTGGTGCCTCCCTTGCCACTTTACCACTAGGTTATTTGCATCAAAACACTCCAACAACTCCTTTTAACCCCTAACTTCACTAACTTCCCCTTCCAAACACCTAGAACAAAAAATTTAGCCATGACCCAGGCCCAACCCAAGGTCATGCTTGGACCCCAAGACACCTTGATTACCAACAACGCCAAGCCATTCACATGCAATTAATGCAAACATAACAGCCCTTAATTAAGGATGTTATAGTTCTACCCCCTTAAAATAATTTTGACCTCGAAATTACCTGGTCAAAAGAGTTGAGGGCATTACTACCTCATCACATCCTCAGGTTCCCACGTGGCTTCTTCCATGCCATGATTCCGCCATAACACCTTCACTAATAAAATTGACTTCCTGCGCAAAACTTTTACGTCCCGATCCAGAATCTGCACTGGTTCATCTTCATGGTCAAATCTGGGCTCACCTCTATTTCCTCCACCGATACAACATGCGATGGATCTGAACGGTAATGCCTAAGCATGGAGACGAGGAATACATCATGTATCTGACTCAGGTCCACTGGCAACTCAAGCTAATAAGCTACTGGTCCTACTCGTCTTAACACCTTATATGGGCCAATAACTCTTGGGCTTACCTTGCCTTTCCTTCCAAACCTCAGCACCTTCTTCCATGGCGAGACCTTCAGGTAAACCCTGTCACCTACTGCAAACTCAATATCTCTCCACTTAAGATTGGCATATGACATCTGCCTGTCCAAACTTCTTTTAGACGAGCCTGAATCAACTTGACTTTATCCTCGGTCTCAGCAACCAACTCTGGTCCCAACATCTGACGCTTACCCAACTCTGTCCAGCATGTAGGTGTACGACACTTCCTACCATACAATGCCTCATGTGGTGCCATCTTAATGCTCGCCTGGTAACTATTGTTGTATGCAAATTCAGCTAACGGTAGAAATTCTTCCCAACTACCTCTAAAGTCCAAGACACAGCCTCTCAACATATCCTCCAAGATTTGTATAACCCTTTTCAATGTCCATCCGACTGCGGATGAAATACCATACTAAAATCTAACCACGTACCCAACGCCTGATGTAATGCTTTCTAGAATCTTGACGTGAATCTGGGATCCCTATCCGAGATGATTGATACTGGCACACAGTGCAACCTCACTATCTCTGCCATATATAGCTTAGCTAACTTCTGAAGCGAGTAATCAACCCTTACCGATATGAAATAAGCTGATTTAGTCAAACGGTCCACAATCACCCAGACTGAGTCCTTCTTACTAGGCGTAAGGGGTAGCCCACTGACAAAGTCCATCGTAATCCTTTCCCACTTCCACTGAGGAATGTTCACCAGTCGAAGTAAACCCAACGGCAGCTGATGCTCAGCTTTGACCTACTAACACGTCAGACACTTACCCACAAACTTAGTCACTTCCCGCTTCAGACCTGGCTACCAAAACCGCTCTTGCAAATTCCGGTACATCTTGCTAACTCCAAGATGCATAGCATATGGGCTGCTATGTGCGTCCTAAAATATCCTCTACCTTAACTCGATGTCCTTCGGCATACAAGCTCTCCCTTGAAAACACAACACTCCTCACTGGTCAAGCTATAACCTTCCAAACCACCACTCTGCACTTGCAACCTTCGAGCATTCAAACCCTCATCCACTTATTATTTCTCTTTAATCTGTTCTACCCAAGTCGGCTTAACCTGCAATTCTGCCAAAAGACTCCCATTGTCATACAAGCTAAAATGGGCAAACATCACTCTTAGATCCAACACTACCTTACGGCTCAAGGCGTCTGCAACCACGTTAGCCTTGCCCGATGATACTCAATTGAACAATCGTAGTCATTCAACAGCTCAATCCATCTGCGCTGTCTCAAATTAAGTCCTTCTGAGTTAAATGATACTTCAAACTCTTGTGGTCCGTGTAGACTATCGACTTCTCTCCGTACAAATAGTGTCTCCATATTTTCAAGGCGAAAACCATCGCAGCCAATTCCAAGTCATGTGTCAGATAGTTAACCTCATGCGGTCTCAACTGTCGAGACGCATAGCCACCACTTTTCCTTCCTGCATCAGCACACATCTCAAGCTAATATGCGATGCATCACAGTAAACCATGAACTCTTTCCCTGCCTCAGGCTGAACCAGAATCGAAGCTTCTGTCAGAATCTTCCTCAACTTATCAAAATTTTCCTGTTGTTTCTCAGACCACAAAATGGGACTATTTTCCTCAATAACCTGGTCAACGGTGCTGCGATTAGAGAAAATCCTTCTACAAATCTTCGGTAATACCCTGCCAGACCTAGAAAACTCCAAACTTCCACTACTGAATTAGGCGGCTTCTAGTCCAATACTGCCTCAATCTTATGAGGGTCCACTCTAATCCCTTCAGCTGACACTACGTGACCTAAGAAAGTCACCTCCCTCAGCCAGAACTCGCACTTACTGAACTTGGCAAATAGCTGCTTCTCCCTCAGAATTTGCAAAACTACCTGCAAGTGCGCATCATGATCCTCCTCCGTCCTTGAGTACACCAATATGTCATCTATAAATACTACGACAAACTGGTCCAAGTACTGTTGGAACACCCGATTCATCATATCCATGAATGCCACCGGTGCGTTAGTTAACCCAAACGGCATTACCAGAAACTCGTAGTGTCCATAATGAGTGCAAAATGTCATCTTGTGGATATCAGCCTCTTTCACCTTAAGCTTATGATACCCTGACCTTAGATCGATCTTCGAGAAAACCGATGCCCCTTTAAGTTAATCAAACAAGTCGTCTATCCTCGACAATGGATACTTGTTTTTGATCGTCAGCTTATTCAACTGGCGGTAGTCTATACACATCTTCATTGTACCATCCTTCTTCTTAACAAAGAGCACTGGCACTCCCCAAGGCGAAACACTTGGCCAGATAAAACCCCAGTCCAACAATTCCTGTGTAACGGACTGAATTTGACCCTAGTCAGAACGGTGGTTTTGGGACCACGAATCTGAGTTCAAGAAATATTTTAATATTATATTTTGAGTCTATTATATGTGAATTAATGTGTGTGAAAGTTTCGTAGAAAAATTTTATTGTTTAAGTGCTTAATTTGATAAAAAGGACTTAATCGCGTAAAGCGTAAAAGTAGCATACTAAAGTGAAAGGTGTTAATTTGAGCATGGCTTTATAAAATGAGGTATAAAAAGGTTAAATAACCCATTTTAAGGGTTAGTGGCTGGCCATGGACAAGTTTGTCCTTAAATTATATTGTTTGGTTATTTTTAACTTAAGGTTGATTAGGTAATTTAATAATAAAGTATTATATGTTAAATAAAACAAAAACAAATGGCCATTCTCATCTTTTTAGTTGATGGCCGAATGTTGAAATAAAAAAAAAGAGTCTTTGTTCTTTGATTTTCGGCAATTGAAGGCTTGAGATCATTTTTGAGATCGTTGCTTCAAACCATAGCTGACCCATGTTGAAATTTTTGAATCTAAGTATGCTTGAAATTCAGCTATTGATAGGTTTATATGATTTTTAATGTTTGATGAAATTAGATGAAAGATAGGTTAAAAATTAGTATATTATGTGTTGGAAGTTTTGGTGAATTTGTGTTTTTAGGGCCAATTTGTAAAAATAAAATTTTAGAGGGGCTTAATTGCAAAATAAATGAAAGAAATAGACTTGTATAGTCCTTATACATATTCGGACCTTAAGGAGTATGGGGAAATTTGATGTATTTTGAGTTTTTTTTGCAAATAGGACTAAATTGCAAAGTATTAAAATAGTAGGGGTAAAATGGTAATTTACCCGTTTGTGTGTTTTGGGACTAAATTGAGATGAAATGTATTTGAATGAGCTAAATTTTAATGTGTATTAGATCAAGAGCAAAGAAAACGAAATAGATCGGGAAAGACGAAGGTTCTCGAATAAGCCGATTCATACGGACTATCGACAACCGAGGTAAGTCCTTCAAATTGAAATATATCAAAGAATTATTTATGAATATATTAAATAATAAGATTTGATGAATTTTAGTACATATTTATGTCATGGCGAATATACATATAGGTATACTAAATTGATTATTAAAGTTGGTTATGTGATGTGAATAAGTGTTTCAATGTGAATTGATGGATTGTATAATGACATAATGATTTTATTGGTTTAATGTGAGTGAGCTCAATCGAATTGGATATATATATATATATATAATGGTTATGAAGTGTTTATGGAATGTTTGACCACGGTGATATGTTTGAGCTTTTACGCCTAGCGTGCCTTGTGCTTGTGTTACTTATCGGGCTTTTACGCCTAGCGTGCCTTGTCTTGGTGTTACTTATCGGGCTTTTACGCCTAGCGTGCCTTGTGTCGGTGTTACTTATCGGGCTTTTACGCCTAGCGTGCCTTGTGCTTGTTACTTATCGGGCTTTTACGCCTAGCGTGCTTGATCTTGGGTGATGTGTTTTACAAAGAGAAACCAAATTTTGTTCAAGGCAAAATATAGCTAATGTATCTAGTTAATGGCTCGTAAGCATGTAAGGTATGTTACGTTTAATTTTACTTGAGTCAAGTAAATACTATGAGAACAGTGTTAAGTACATTGAAGGTTAAGATTGATGTGAATAAGCATTATATGATTTAATTTGAGTTTGAATGTATTATTATTATGGAGATTCGATTTACAAATGGAAATGTTATGAGTGAAAGAAATTTTAGTATGTTAACATGGTTGATATGAATCCTATATTCATACGATTCAGATCATATGATTCTTGTAATATACTCAGTTTGTGCTTCGAAGAGATACAGGTTTATGGATTGATGTATAATTACTTAGATTAATGAACCATTAGTATTCGGCCTTGTATAAATCAATATACTTAAATGTTTATGTGCAATGTCTTAAGTTGAATAATTTAAATGTTTAATGTTTGAATGTTATATTATCAGTAGCTTAGGACTTACTAAGCTAGTAAGCTTATTTGTGTGAAATGTTTTCCTCTGTTTTATAGACTAGGTGCAGGCTACAAACTCATCGGGATCGTCAAGAAAGTCGTCCACACTATCAATCTAATTTGGTACTCTTTCATTTTGGTTTTCGGATGGAGGCATGTATAGGAAAGACTTGGTCTTTGTATTGATGAAAACTTTTTGCGTTCATGTATATAATAGCCATGGGAATATGGCTAAATTTTTAGTTAAGTATGTTTTCATGCTCTTGTTATAATTATCGGGTTATCTGTTAATGTTTGTCGATTTAATCATAGTTTTAATAGAATATGGTAAGGAAATGTTTGTTTATGAAATGAACCTTTGAGTTAGGTATGGTGGTATTATTAATCAATAGCATACTTGATTATATTGAACCATAGCTGTGTTTGTTCATAGTTCGATGATGTTAGGATATTATATGAATGTTTTAGGTATAAGTCATTTTACATAAATGCGTAAGATGTATGGATAATATGAATTGTATGTGGGTATATTCGGTTATAACCTAGGATATATCGAATATATATATGATAGATGCATATAAAGGTTAGTTATGTCACTTAAGCATAATTTGTTTAATTGTGTAATATCAATAATTAAATATTCATGTTTAGCTTAAATGTGAAATGTAGAAATAAACCCCATGAGTTATGTATTCGCCATACATGGAATTAAGTAGAAAATATTTTGATTTAGGATTTCATTTGTACATGGCTAATAAACATTATATGCTTGGTTCGAACATGTCATTAATATGATAAGCTCATGATTCATGTATGTATTTTAATATATGTATATTGACTTGATAAAATGATATAGAATTGAAATAAATCTGATTGAACCTTGAGATATGATTAGTATATCCGGTGTGATTAATATTTTAAACTAATATTTAAATTAGTAAAGCGATGTATTTGTATATGTATTTGGGGATAGGTTCCATGTGATTATATGATTATATGAAAGCTGTATTTCCTATGTAAATGCCTCGTAACCCTAATCCGGTTACGGATATGGGTTAGGGGTGTTACATCCTGGATCTGAGCCTTCAGCTCCACCAATTCCTTTGGTGCCATTCTATACGGGCCAATAGACACTGGCGCAGTTCCGGGTAACAGGTCTATACCAAATTCAACTTCCCGATCTGGAGGTAGACCTGGAAGTGCTTCAGGGAATACATCAGCAAATTCCTTCACTGTTCAGACATTCTCCACTACTAACTCCTTGGCCTCCAAGGCACACACACGAACCAGGTACGCCTCACAGCCCTTCCTGACCATCTTCTCAGCTTTCAAAGCTGACACCACGTTGGATAGATAATCTTTTCTATTACCTATCATCACCACTTATCCACCCTCAACCATTTTCAAAACCATGTGCTTAGTCGTGCAATCCAAACTCGCTTGATACTTCACCAGCCAGTCCATCCTAAAATTAGATCGAACTCCCCAAACGGCAGTTCCATCAGATCAGCCACAAATACTACCCCTTGAAGTTCAAGGGGTACATCCCTATACAGCTTATTTACTTCTACAGAGTGACCTAGAGGGCGAATTACTGTCATCTCCCTAGAAGTAGTCTCAAAGTCTAGGTTCATAATATCTACTATACTACTGGCAACATACGAATGTGTCGAACCCACATCTATCAAAGCAGTATATGGTAATCCAAAGATTAGGAACGTACCAATTATGATGTCCGGTGCGTCGACTTCCTCTCGACACTTCGCTGCATATACCAATCCAGGTTGTCTTGCTTCAGTGTTGCCGCACCTCTTCCCGGTGCCCCACGGCCCCGATCAAAACCATTTCCTCCTCTACCAGCACCACGACCCCTCTGCGGTTGCGGTCCCTCATTCTTCAACTGAGCACGGCCCTGACCCTCAGATTGAATCCTGGATAACTTCTGTGGACAGTCTCTCACACGATGATCCAATGATCCACACTCAAAACATCCTTTGCCACCGGTCCAACATCCTCCCTAATGAGATTTTCCACACCGATTACACTGCGCTGGTCCTTGATTAGCAGCAACAGGTCTCCCAGACTGATTCGGCTGATCCAGATGGTCCAAAACCTCTCTTCTGCCTATTCCTATCCGTATTCTGTCTCATCGATTCCTTAACCCCTTCAACTACCTTAGCCTTCTCTACCAACACAGCAAACTCCCGCTCCTGTTGTGGAGCAATCAGCAATCTCAGCTCATCCCTCAGTCCGTCCTCGAGCCTGACACATCGCTCATGCTCCGTAGCCACGATACCACGAGCATACCGGCTCAACCTCAAGAATTTAGCCTCATACTTCGCTACGGACTTACTCCCCTAAACCAGCCTCAGAAACGCCTTCCTCTGCGCATCAATATAATTGGTCCCAACATACTTCTTCTGATAGGCCACCTTGAAATAATCCCAAGTGAGATCATCCGTGGCAGCACCGTCCCGAACCGTGAGCCACCACTGGTATGACTCATCTCGAAGAAGCGACACTACCCCTTTCAGTTTCTCCTCCGCCGTCAGATCCAAATCATCCATGATTCGTTCCGTCGCCTCCAACCAATACTCAGCCGTATTGGGCGCCACACTAGAAACACCTCGAAATACCTCAGCTCCATTGGCTCAGAGTCGCTTAGATATAGATTTCTAAGCTCCCGTACCTCCACTTGCTCCAGCCACTCTCTCAAGAACTCGCAGCATCGCCTGCGACACTGCATCATCCCCCGCCTGACCTTGATACTCTACACCAGTAGCTGGTGGTGGTATCTCATTCTCGGACCCTTGACCAGACTTGATGAGTTCTGATATGGTCATTCTGCCTTTGCCACGCCCTCGCATATTACGACCACATCCCCTAGAACTCATGTCTATGATCGCGATTTAATCTGCTTAAAGAAATTTTATGCATTAGCTTTTGTTCCACTGATTACCCACAAACAAGTTTTATGTGTTTAGTAGTAGTTATTTCGATCATTACAAAGTTTCCGTTTCTAGTCTTCTACCCTAATTCAGAGAATCACATTCGTTCTTCAAAAGCATTCTCTACCCACACTCACCACTTGTAGGGGTATTCTCGTCATTTCACTACCCGGGGGTATTTTCGTAATTTAACCTATCGAGGTATTTCAGTAATAAATCAGGGTTAATTTGGAAAACTTTTACAAATCATACGTATTTCAAAAATTCCAAAAATCAGGGGTATTTTGGTAATTTCATAAACTAGGGGTATTTTCGTAATTTTCCAAAATATGATTCCAAGTGATTTTACGAAATAAGGGTATTTTAGAAATTTTCAATTCGGGGGTTCCTAGGCAATTTTTCATACCGAGGATATTTCAGTAATTTTACAAGTTAGGGGTAATTTGGTCAATTTACAAATCAAGGGTATTTTGGTCATTTTTCAAATCAAGGGTACTTTGGTAATTTTTGAAACCATGGTTTAATTTTAGGGTTGTACAAAACAAGGTGGCTGGTCCCTTTCGGGTTTTAGTTATTGAATTTAGCTTTGTGAATGTGTCGTCTCATTTAGAGTGAACCGTCACCACTACGCACTGGTAGGATTCGAGTGAAGAGGAGGTGAGTCACTAGGGCTGCTTAAATACCAAGCTCCCCCTGAATCCATTCCTAGACATGCACACAACGGTTGCCACACCCTTAATCTTAGCGACGTACTCACAGGTTTGTTCAGTTGATATTTAAGTCTTATGTAATTTTGCGTTTGAGTAGGCTATTCCTAAGGTTCAATAACTCCTAATCTACTATTCTATGATCCCAAAATGCCCATTTCCTCCACATACAAATCACACAAGGGTTAGGGATACTTACCTGGGCAGATTGGTGCCGGAGACTCGGTGCCATGCTATTCAAACCATGTACATTTCCCACAAAATTTTTCAAAACCTTACTTTTAAACATTTTGGGCCTCAGGCCCACAGTCGAGCTTTTGAACTTGGCTCTGATACCAAAAATGTAACACCCCAAACCTTGTCAACACACCACGACCGAATCAGGCATGTCACGGAGTGAATACGTTTCGAAGAAAACAAGTTGCTGGTTTAGTTTAGCGGAAAGAACTTCTTTATTTGCTTTGAAATTTCGAAAGGCTTTTTTTTTTTAAAAAAAAATTCGTTCATCATTCATTGCCCAATAGAAAATGTTAAACCTATTGAAACCAGAGTAATTCTTACTAAGTTAAATTAAAACCGTTTGTCTTTGAACATGGACAACTTAGATTTTTAAAAGCATTTGAGCCAACCTTGTTATCCTCTTGAAAATATTGTTACCCGATGGTAAGATTTGAGAAAAACCCATTGTGTTGTATACTTTTTTTGAAAACTTTGGTTATTAAGTTATTTAAAACACGTTAACCAGTTTACTTAACAACATCCAAATAATTAAAGCAGATATAATAAAACCCTAAATAATAAAACTAATGACCTTATTACAAACCCAAATAAAATCAATTTAAAATGGAAGTACCCCAAACCGAAAGTCTAAATAAAACCAGAATACATGTCGCATGGCCACCTCGAGTCCACCCGGCTCCTCATCCGCGATCTATGAGTCACCTGAAAGGATAAGAGAGAAGGTGAGTCACCAAGACTCAGTGCATAATCCCCCTCACGATTTTAGCAACATGCTTACACAAATCATAATCAAGCAAACATATCATGCACCCAAACCTAACCATCCACAACTCCTTTTCCTACCCCGTGTGGTACCAAACCACTAGTGGTGCCAAACCACTGGTGATCCAAAGTCACTTGTATCAATAATGTGGTGCCAAACCACCGGTGACCCAAAGTCACAAATAATCCATATGTGGGGCCAACCCACATTGTGATACCAAATCACTGGCGACAATCCCATTTTATCAAATGTGGGGCCAACCCACTGTGGTGCGAAGCCACTGGGACGAGTCACTATGAGGTGCCAAACCTCTGGTGACCCAAAGTCACGAATATCAACTGTGGTACCAAACCACTGGTGGTGCCAAACCACTGGTGACCCAAAGTCATAGATATCAATCTTCCCCCTCCTCTCACATCACCCACATAAATGCTTATGCACATACAAATCATGCCATCATGCTTAATCGTTAAACATGTATCAAACATGACATAGATAATATCATCAGAAATCATGTGCCATAATCTCAACCAAAATGGCCTTACCCGTAATCCTTGCTCATACCCATAAAGGTAACAAATCGAAATCTACACAGTTTCGGGTTTTAACACAGTTTTAAGTTATTAACAGGTTTACATAGATTATGAAGTGCATAAGTTACAAACCTGATTACTAATGCGACTATTGAATCCCGAAAACCAAGATCTAACGCACTAGATTCCCCCTCCTACATTCAGCCAATGACAATTGTTTGTACAAAGCCATCCGGCTACACTTGTAAATCCGAAAAGTTAACACATCGAATAACAATCCTTACCTTATCACTTTTTGATCACCAATCTCAACCCGAGATCTAGGAGATAGAGCCTTCCCTACAATTCGCCAAGATCTATAACTAATAGCCTTCGGCTTTTCAAATAATTAAAAGAAAGATGGAGTCAGCATGAACCATTACCACTGACTTACTAAAATCGATTGACATAAAATAGATGACTCCAATCTACTGCTTCAAAATCTCAGAGATCCTAAAAGAAATCGATTGCATAGTTGATTAAAAGTGAAGACAAATGCCGAAATTCAGCTTTTGTCCTACACATGTCGATAGAGGAAAAGAAAAAAATAACAGAGGTTCGGCCAAGAACACTTACCCCTTCCAAAACCGATTAGAGAAGAAATCAAGGGAGGTCTCTGCTTATTGATATTCGGCCAAAAATAAAAATGAGAAGGGGAGAGTTTGAGAGATTTCGGCAGTGGCTTATGAAATAGCAATTGAGATTCGACCAAAGTGGAAGGAGAGAATGGAAGAAAGATGAATGGTATTAAGCTTTGGTTTAAAGAGAAGAGATTAAGGGAGTTTCGAGAAAGAGAGAATGAAGAGGAAAGAATGTTGTTGATGGGATTTTGGAACAAGTATGAGAGAAAAGAAAAGAAGAGAATGGGGGAAGTGGGAGATTCGGCTAGAGGTTTAAGAGTCAAATGGTGCTTCAAGGGAAGAAATCGGCTAGTCTAAAGGGGGTTTCAGCTTAGCTCACAACCAAATGCTCTATGACAAAGGCTAGCCGAAAATGTCATTAGAAATTTCGGCACTCCCCCCTAGTCTCCCAACCGGTTGCTCTTCCTCACACTAGAGTCCAGATTTTGGGAAACTCCCTGAATCACTCCTGGCCAACCATTCAAATGAGTTTGAATTGATCAAACTCCTAAATCATCTCTTCTCCACTCATTTAAATCTTATCTGACAGAGTTTGAGTTGAGCACAACTCCTCTCTCATTGGCGTCAAAATGGTAAGCAAAAATGGGATTTCTACTGCTCGAACCTAAGCTCCCTTCCTCTGTATGTGGCATCTCCTTCCTTGTACCTTTGTGGTGCCTGCCTTGCCACTTTACCACTAGGTTATTTGCATCAAAACACTCTAACAACTCCTTTTAACCACTAACTTCACTAACTTCCCTTCCAAACACCTAGAATAGAAAATTTAGCCATGACCCAGGCCCAACCCAAGGTCATGCTTGGACCCCAAGACACCTTGATTACCAACAACGTTAAGCCATTCACATGCAATTAATGCAAACATAACAGCCCCTAATTAAGGATGTTACATGATGGCCTATACAATGGCCTTTCTTAAAGCATATACACAAAATGAATGCTTCCTATACATGCCATACTTAGTAAAGTAACTTGGCTATACCAAAATAAGAGTTGATAGTGTGTTGCGAGCACCGACTTTAATGATCCACTAGTTTGCTTGGCGGGGCTACATAGTAAGAAAGAATCATAACGTAAGCATATATCTTAGTATGTTTGTATGTACAACATATATCAATGTACTTGCTTAACATAAACCATTTAGCTTACAATGGTATCATAATTTCAGCTATAAAGCTTACTTACTCATACTCGATTCTTACATGTCTTAAGATACTAAACATTCTCATACTTGTAAGGTAAACATGGTACCTGTATCACTTGATCACCTTGATCAGTATACTTTAATAATAATAATCATAATCTTTGCTTCCTCATTCATAACATGAATAATACTCAATTTCATCTTGATACTAACTTTGCTTTCTTAGCTTTCTTGATATTTTCTTTTTGACTTACTCGTTTGCCCGATGGATTTTTGCGAATAACCGAGGATTCTAAGTCTCGACCCACATAGCTTGATACCAAAGCCATATCTTCGGTATGGTCTTACATGGAATATCTCATCTTGGTTTCAAGGCCATGTCTTGACATGGACTTATATGAAGTCTTCCTCTTGATGACATACTCAATGCCAAGCTTGCCTTGGACTTACATAATAACTTGCTTGCTAACTTGATCAATGCCAAGCTTACCTTGGACTTGCATGATATCTTGATCAATGCCAAGCTTGCCTTGGACTTACATGATATTTTGATCAATGCCAAGCTTGCCTTGGACTTACATGATATCTTGATCAATGCCATGCTTGCCTTGGACTTACATGATATCTTGATCAATGCCAAGCTTGCCTTGGACTTACATGATATCTTGATCAATGCCAAGCTTGCCTTGGACTTACATGATATCTTGATCAATGCCAAGCTTGCCTTGAACTTACATGATATCTTGTGTGGTAGATCAAGTATCCTAGGAATTTCATCTTCAATCGGGACTTGCTCGTACTTATTATCGTGATTTCTTGCTTGAACATAACATGATCATTTCATACAATTATTGTACATTATACTACGCAAATTAATGATAAAAAATCATAGAGCTTAAAATCAACAAACTTACCTCAATATACAAAATGTATGTAGATGTGCAATTTAGTCCACAACTTTGTTCTTACCTCGGTTTCGATCTGGGCTTCATTTTTCTTGATTTATAATCATAAATAGATCATTTAATAATCATATTGACTAAATTAACACATAACTCATATTCTGGCAAAATTACTATTTTGCCCTTATACTATCTAATACTTGCACTTTTGCCCCAATTCTCGTAAACTGATTTTCATGCAACTTTCTTAAACTTCATGCTTAGCTGAATCATTTTCTCTTCAATAACAATCATCAATTCTCACTATTTCTAGTAGGTATGACCAATTTTATAACTATTACAAAATGGTCCCTACTACCTTTTTCATGAAACTCATTAAGGAAAAGATGTTAATCTAACATCAAACTCTCTTAAACTTGCATAAAACATTATTTAACAGGCATATCATTCAAGGGTAATTTTTTGAACATGCATCTTAGCTCATTTTATAGCTAAAATTAGCAAATTCATAATACGAGAACTTCAAAAATACGAAGAATATTAAAAACGGGGCTAAGATGAACTTACTATGAGCTTGAAAAAAATGAAGAACCCTAGCTACTGTCTTCAAATTTTCTAAGAAGACAAGGAAGAAGATGAGTGAATTTTTCTCATCTTTTTCCCATTTAAAACACTTAATAGGCAAATGACCAAAATGCTCTTCCTCATAAAAATTCTATTTAACACCATCTCAAGGTCAATTTTGTCCAAAATTTTATTTTTGGGCAAATTGCTATTTAAGGGCTCATAATTATTATTCTAAAGCTATTTCATGCAAAAAGCTTCTAGAAACTCATATATTGGAACTTTTGTAATTTAGTCCTTTTTGGACTAATTGACCTCAACTTAATAAAATTGCTTTACAAAACTTTCATACTAATGTGCAAACATGGCATAAACTTAAAAAACTCATAAATTCACCTCAGGTTCGTGGCCTCACACCACTATCCCTAGTAGGCCCTCAATCGGGCTATTACAAACCACATTATGAATCTTCTCTAGCTCGGGTGGCAACAACAATCTATAAGCAGCCGGCCCGAAACGTTCAAAAATTTCGTTTGGCCCAATGAACCTCGGACTTAATTTTCCTTTTATGGCAAAACGAAGTATTTTCTTCCACGGTGACACTTTCAAAAACACTTTATCATCGATCTCAAATTCAATATCTTTTCGTTTCAAATCTGCATAAGACTTTTGACAATCTGATGCTGCTTTCAAACTGTCACTAATCACTTTCACTTTTTGCTCAGCCTCTTTAATCAAATCAACCCAATGAATCTTATTTTCACTAAGTTCAGCCCACTATAATTGAGTTCTAAATTTATGACCGTAAAGAGCCTCATATGGTGCCATTTTAATGCTTTTGCATTTTATGCGATTAAGTCCTTTTCACAATTCGGCACATAAACGACAAAATTTTCACACATAATTTTCACACATCCTTAATCACATATTGATCGTTGGTTTGAAAGTCTTAAAATTTATATAATGAATGATCGAGCCTAGAAACTAACTATGCAATGATTGAGGCAAGCGCACCTATCAAACAGCAGTATAGTTTAGTGGCAAGACCGGAATGTCGAACCCAAAGGAACCAAAAGTACTAATACTAACTTTCTTTTTTATTATTTAGCCTAAGAATTAAAGGAATTGTTATTTAATCTAAAACTAACTAACTACTAAACTAAGGATGCTAAGACACAGAGAATGAATTTGGGAAAATACTTTTGGGAAAAACCAATTGATTAGGACAATACCCGAGGAAGAATCCACCTAGACTTCACTCGTTATTTAACTCTGAACCAGATGATTATTCACTTGACTTGATCCCTCTAATTTATATTAATACCACTTTCGAGGATACTAATGTCTAACCCTAGGTTGATTAATTGAAATCACTTTCTAATTAAAACCCCTAGAATTACATTAACTCGATCTATGGATTCCCATATTAGGTTTGACCCTAATTCGGCAGATTTTTATCATCTTATTTCTAGGGTTGTGATCAACTCCGCTTAACTATGCTAGATCTACTCTTAAACAGAGATTTTTGCTCCACTGCCTAAGCACATCAATACTTGAATCAATATCTTAAAATATTAAAATAAGAATTAAGAACATATAGTTAAGAACAAATCAAATATTTATCATATAGTTTAGAAAACAATAACAAGATCCGTCTTAGGTTTCATCCCCCTCAGGTATTTGAGGGGTTTAGTTCATAATAATAAAAGAATACCTTTTAGAAGAAAATAAAAAACAAAACATAAGAAAAACCCTAAAACCCCATGAAGGAAATTGAAGGGAAGATCTTTTGTCATTAGTATGATTTTGGCTTCTTGAGATGAATCAACTATCTTTTTTCGAGTAAATCTCACAATTCGGCCTCTCTGGATTAGCTCCTCGGCCTCCCTGAACCCCTTGAAGGTTGACCTATAGGGTGTTTATTTAGGCTTTTGGAATGTCTTTCTTTTCCTCTAAGTACCCTAATCCGAGTGGAATTAAAATAGGTCATGGTAGGGACACACCCGTGTGGCTTGGGCCCAGGCCGTGTGAATTTCGTACTTTTGCCTATTTTCTCCATTTTTGGCCTATTTCTCATTCTTTTCATCCTCCGGTGCTCTCCTAAGTATAAAACATGAAATTAAAGGATTATGAGCACCGAATTCCACATTTCAATGGATAAATCATCCAAAAGTATGCTAACTGTGGGATTAAAATATGTATATATTATGGTTTATCAAATACCCCCACACTTAAGCATTTGCTTGTCCTCAAGCAAAATTCTCAACTCACAATTAAAATGAATTTCCTTAATTCATAATTCTCGTCAACAATGCCTCATCGTAATTCATAGGCAATTTATACATGGATAATTTAACTCAAAGAGTCCTAAAGATTCAAACAATCAAAGCCATAAGTTTGTAGCACGAATGTAACACCCCTATCCCCTTTCTATCGCCGAATTAGTGTTAAGAGCATTACCTGACAGATCGAAAACTTAATTAGATAATTCATTAAATATCTCATCAATTACAAACATAATGTCCCCTTCGTAGGTTATCGAGACCTAAAACATACTTAGATATAGGGTCAGGACTAAACCAAAACACATACAGAAATTCTCAGAAATTTAAAACTTTTCTAAGTTTTAGGGGTTACATGCCCGTGTGGGCAGGCCGTGTGCCTTCCATGACTGCTAGACACGCCCATGTGTCTCTCCCGTGGTCAAAACTGACTTATCTCCACTGCCACCAAGCACACCCGTATACCTTGGCCGTGGTCGATCCTGACTTGGCTCCACAGTTACCAAACACCCCCGTGTACTAAAGCCGTGCACACCTAAGCCATATACTGACTTCTTCACACAGCTACTAGGCACGCCCGTGTATCTTGGCCATGTGCTCCTAAGCTAGCTAATGACGTAGCCCCACGGTCACTAGGCACGGCTGTGTGCCATAACCGTGTGATATTATAGGCCATTTGCAAGGACAAAATGCTACCCACTTAGGGCCAAAACTACAAGCCAATCATCAATATAATTTATGCACAACAACAACCATAAACATGCCAAAATGTCCATTCAATCTATACGTTCAAAACCAATACCATTCCTACCAAATTTACAAGACTAAATCTCATATAAACACAAGCATAAATCATCCATTACTTACCCTTCATGAGTTCATTCCCTAGTCAAACATACATGTTCATAACTTCATCCATATACTTATCAAATATCAACCATTTCATATGCTACCCAACCATATCAAAACATACACCACATATATCATAATCACCAAAGCATATAACAAATACATAACTAGCCAAATCTCATGGCTAAGTTCACATCTCATAATTATCCAAATAAATAGCCTGTACATGCCATATCCAACTATATACATTTCCAAAATGTACCAAAATAAGTTAAGTAGTGTGATGACGATCCTCAACAGTCCCGAGCCTTCAGTAACTTTGACGATCTATAAAATAGAGAAAACACACACATAGAGTAAGCTTTCCAAAATCCTAGTAACTCAAAATACAAATAAACTTAACATCAAAGGCACATAGGCATATAGGGGCATTGGCACATTTCATTTACATAGCAATTTATCACATATATGCTTCGGTTCATATACTTGGCCATATTTTCCACTTGCATCTATTCAATAATCTTATAAATCCACAGTTTTTTCATGCATACTTTCTCATATCATGTTACTATTCCATCATACATAATCATCATAGTAAGATCGTATAGATACTTACCTTGTATACATAGTGTATAATCAACGTACGAAACGGATTTATAATTCACATTGCCATTAGTATCACAAACTTGCCCGTTGAACCATTAGGAACCTAATAGGATACTCAGAAAGCTTGAAATAGTCGTACAATGCCAATGTCCCAGACGAGGTCTTACATGCACTCAGATATTGATGCCACTGTCCCAGACAGGGTCTTATACGAATCAATACGATACCGATGTCCCAGACATGGTATATACGTAAAGATCATATCTATGCCAACGTCCCAAACATGGTCTTACATGAAATCTCGAATCAATGCCAACGTCTCAGACGTGGTCTTACATGATAAAATAGAATAGATATCTAAGTCATGACATAGCTAATCCTATTTATTCCTAGGTTCGTACGGGACTTGAAACACCCCAAACCCGGCCCACGAGGTTTGACCAGATTTGGTATGTTCCTCAAGTAAATCGGTTCAAAATTCTTTTGTTACTTAGGAAAAACTTGTGTGATTTTTTAAAAAATATTGTTTGGGTTGGGCTTGAGTTGAAAACAAATTTATCTTATGTTAAAACCCATTTATTTAAGGTGACAAAACATTTAGAGTTAATTTTAAAAGGAATTTACTTAAACTTTAATTGATAAAATCCATAAACATAATAAATAAAAGAAAAATAAAGTAAACCACAATGTCCTTATTATATCAATGATCCCAAAGTAAAAATTAAAATACTTAAAATAAATTGAAAGTCCAAATCATAAATTTCTTGCTATGCATGGCCACCTTTAAGCTCCTGCCGACCCGGTCCATTACTGCTCATCATAAGTTTCCAAAATGTTCACTTTCCTAATTTACTTAGGTTTCCAAAAATGGTCATTTTCCTATTTTCAACATAATATTTCCATTCATTCTCAGGTTTCCAAAATTATTCCAAATTTATTCCAAAACACATAAAACATGTCTTTTCGTACAATTAGGCCAAAATGCATAGGCCTTTTCCAGGATGTTACAGTTCTACCCCCTTAAAATAATTTCGTCCTTGAAATTACTTATTAACAGTCATACAATCCTTCTCACCGCACTATGCTTACTGCCACAAGACTCGATCTTAATAGAACCATCATACTTTCTAGGCACAATCTCTAAGTTCACGTCCCCTAGAACTCATTTCTAACATCGCGATTTATCTGATTAAAAAGTTTTATGCATTAGTACTTGTTTCACTTGATTACCCCCGAAGAAGTTTTATGAAAAGAATTTTAGGAGTGGTTCTTTCGTATTCATACATGCACACAGTCTTTTCATTCATACATCCATCAATCAATTATGAACTTTCGTTCATTCAGAGAAATGTTGTAGTTTTCATTGTTGTTGTTTTCTCACTACCCAGGGGTATTTCCGTAATTTATCCTATAGGGGTATTTTCGTAATTTTGCAAAAGAAAAAGTTCCTTGGTGATTTTGTCAATAAGGGTATTTTGGTAATTTTTTAAAATCCCAGAGGTATTTCAAAAATTTTGAAATTATAAGGGTATTTCAGTAATAAACCAGGGTAAATTTATAAATCTTAATAAATCAAGGATATTTTGGATTTTACAAAACTTGAAGGTTGTTTCTGAGAATTTGTTTTCCAAATCAATGTTGTTGCAGAATTTTTTTTGAAGATCGGGGGGTTATTCTGGTAATTTTGTAACTCGGGGATATTTTCGTAAATTTTCCAAATTAGGGTGTCTTTGATATTTTGTAAAGTTTTTGAATACTTGTGCAAAAATCGAAATTATTATTGAAATCGGGGTAGTATGGTAATTTTAGAAAATCAAGGGCATTTTAGTAATTTTACGACTAAGGGTATTTAGGTAATTTTGTAAATCGAAATATTTAGGAAAATTTATAAAATAATCTTTTCAAGTCAAGAGGATAATTTGGAAATTTTAAAACTAGGGTTTCCAAAATATCTGACTAGTCCCTTTCGGGTTTTAGTTAGGGGTTTAGCAGTGTATAAGTCTTCTTGGTTAGGGTGAACCGAGGCTACGCACTGGTAGGATTCGAGTGGAGAGGAGGTGAGTCACACATGATCGCTTAAATACCAAACTCCCACCAAACCAATCCTAGACATGCGTACCATGGTTGCCACACCCTAACTTCGGTTGACTTAGCCATAGGTTTGTGTAGTTAGGCATTTAAGTCTAATGTAGTAGTTGGGGTAGACTAGTCCTAGGGTTCAAGTACCTATCATTCTATTCTACGTTCCATTCCTTTTCTACCCTTCTATAAATCACATAATACAAATCACATAATCACACAGATGGTTAAGGGTACTTACCTGGTGGACTGCGGGTCGGAGACTTAGGTGCGATGCCATCAAGCCTACCTATTTTTCAGAAATACTTCCATAAAACTCATTTGGCCTCGATTTGAAAATGTTTTGGGCCTCAAACCCAAGGCCGAGAGTTTGAAACTGGCTCGATACTAAATCGAAACACCCCAAACCCGGCCACGAGCTTTGACCAGATTTGGTATGTTCCTCAAGTAAACCGGTTCAAAATTCTTTTGTTACTTAGGAAAACTTGTGTGATTTTTAAAAAATTATTGTTTGGGTTGGGCTTGACTTGAAAACAAATTTATCTTATGTTAAAACCCATTTATTTAAGGTGACAAAACATTTAGAGTTAATTTTAAAAGGAATTTACTTAAACTTTAATTGATAAAAATCCATAAACATAATAAATAAAAGAAAAATAAAGTAAACCACAATGGCCTTATTATATCAATGATCCCAAAGTAAAAATTAAAATACTTAAAATAAATTGAAAGTCCAAATCATAAATTTCTTGCTATGCATGGCCACCTTTAAGCTCCTGCCGACCCGGTCCATTACTGCTCATCACTTGAAAAATATTCCCCAACGGGGTGAGTCAACATACTCAATGTGTACACAACACTAAGTCATAATAGAATCAGGCATATAGATGATACACATTCAAATCATAGAATACAATTAATGATGCATTCCCAAACCCAAACCTAATTGTCCATCCGCTACACACCCTCAGCACTGCCAAATACACCGTGGGGACTACTAAGTCGACCCTCCTTCCGCTACACTCCAAATTGCGGTCTTAGGTCACCGCATTCGTGGTCTTAGGTCACCACGTTTAGATTACTGTGGTCTTAGGTCACCACTTTCAGATATCGTGGGCTTAGGTCCCCATATTCAAATTACTGTGGTCTTAGGTCACCACTTTTCACTTCCCCTTTCAAACAAACCCATATGCCCCATAACATATTATGCAATTACATGCCACAATTCACATTCTTAACATATTCTCATGTTACAAATAACATTTTCATATTCCTAGTAGGAGTAGGAAACGTACCTGAGTACTTAGTATGATAACGTGGTACCTTAGCCACTTTCATATTCTTAATATCACATATATTAATTAAACATAGCCATAACACATATTATGAAATAGTGTGGGGTACACACATTCTTAATAATACATTTAATTTAAACATAGCCATGAACCTATCAAAACTTAGGGTAGGGTACACACCTGATTTGCTTAACGAATTCCTTGAAATCCCAAAATTTGATCTACTGCCTTAGATCTCAAATTCCTACATTTGATTAATCACTTACTACTTCAATAAAAAGCCATTCGGCCATAAATCCAAATCCTAGTAGGATTAGTATTCTTAAAACTTACCTTGAAATTCTCAAATCCCAAAATCCTTGTATCCATCTGTCGAAATCCCTATAACTACATGTTAGATTAATTTCTAACATTTATTCACAACAAATAACCCTTAGCCGTATGTTAAATATGACTTACCTTAGATTCTTAAATCCCAAAATTCACCGAATAACTAGGGAACACGCGGCTTATGGTGTACCTTCGGGAAAAGAACTTCTTCTCCTTGTAGTCGACACTTAGTAAATCCCGAAAGATCTCCTTACTTTAGGAATCGACAATCCTTGCTTGAGCCTTTAACAATATTCGGCTATGGCCTTGATGTGGATTAAAATTTCGGCTTCTTGATGAACAGTATAGGATTTTTGGTTTTTTTTTTTTAAAGAAAGAAGAGGAAGATATAAAACTTAGGAAAATTCGGCAAGACTAGGGGATTACGCTTTCGACTTTGTGAAGAATTGAAAAGAGAAAGAAGAACAATGACAGAGAGAATTGAGAGAGAGAAGAGAATTTGCTTAAGAAATTCGCAAAGGAAAAGTGAATGAATGAATGGCCTCTCTTTTCCTTTTATAGCCAAATTTACTAGGCTAGAGTCCTTTCTTGGCCACCACTCTTCTTTATTTGATAGCTTTATCTCTTTAATTTAAAATAATTAAAGAAATATCCTTTATTATCTCTTATCTCTTAATAAAAATAATACTAATAATAATCCTCTTTTATCTCTTCCTTATCTATCAAAATAAAAGGATAAATCCATATTTATCCATCTATTATCTCTTCAAAAAAAAATAATCCAATTTAAATCCCTTATTTATCCCATTAATTGCCAAAATTTAAAGGGAATAAAACTCCTTTTTCTAGAAGCCTTGCCGTCCACTCCTCTTCTTCTGGAAGCAAAAAATAAAACTCCTTTTATTTGCTTCCCAAGTGACTCGAACTCAGGCCCAACACCCCTTGCATGTGGACCATTTCTTGAGGCCCTAAGTGGCATCTTCAGGCCACTTTTCCAAGTCCGTTTTTGGGTCAAATTTCACGTGCTTTTTATTTTAGGGTCACCTGGCCCTAAGTTCCCTTTGAACTTTAAAATTTGACATTTGGTCATTTTAAGTTTCCAAAATTTTCAGCCACTCTGTAAACTTGACATTTCCTAGGTTTCCAAAATGTTTACTTTCCTCTTTTAGCTTAGTTTCCAAAATGTTTACTTTCCTCTTTTAGCTTAGTTTCCAAAATGTTCACTTTCCTAATTTACTTAGGTTTCCAAAAATGGTCATTTTCCTATTTTCAACGTAATATTTCCATTCATTCTCAGGTTTCCAAAATTATTCCAAATTTATTCCAAAACACATAAAACATGTCTTTTCGTACAATTAGGCCAAAATGCATAGGCCCTTTCCAGGATGTTACAGGACTTCTCAAACATTATGATTATATCGATCTTATCTCAGAATTCATAAACATAACATATCATAAACATTTACTTTTATCAATAGTCATATGAATATGCACAATTCAACACAAATACGTTTATTTGCATAATGACTTACCTCGAATTCAATGTAATGAAAATGGAAATGGCTACTCGATTTCTTTTGCTTTCCCACGATCTAAGTCTGTTTTCTTCGATCCTTGATCTAAACATACTCAAAATTAACCCTTTTATTCACTAACTCATTCAATTCAATCTAAGGACATATATTTAGGGTTATTAGCAACTTAACTTGTAAAATCCTAGATTGGTGGCTCTGCATTTGTGATGTGTTGTGTGTGTATGCCATGTTGTGTGTGTGTGTCTGGTGTGTTTAGAGCTTTCGGTAAGACTTGAGGTTAAGCCTGAGCCTTGGTAGAAATTTTGTTTTTAGACTCTACAAGAGAGAACTAGGTGAAGTGGGCTTTAAGGGTACTTGAATGGGAAAGTTAACACAAAAATATAGTTGGTAAAGTGGCAAGGAGGCGTCACTAAGGGCATAGGAAGGTGACGCCACAAAGGATTTGAAGGGAGTAGGTTCGAATCCCATGTTAAGCAAAATGAGTGTTCCTTTTAATATATGTGCTTGAGGAGTGAGAGGTGGTTTCGACTGGGACTCTAAAGGAGTAAGTGTGGATTGAGTCAGAAGATAAGAAGATGAGGATAAGAGAAAAGTGAGGGATAGGATAGAGGGGGAAGAGGTGGCCGAATGTGAGACTGTGTGCAAGGGAAAATCGGTTGAAGTGGCTAAGGGCATGCCAAAATTCTCATTTGGTTAAGAGTGCGCTGAAATTTCTTTTTTTTTTCCCAAAGCATAGTTTTCTTTCTTCTTCTTTTCTCTTCTTATTTTCGGTATTAGAGGATTTCCTCTTCTTTTCTTCTGCCAAAATTGAAACTCTTAAGCCACTGTTTGGAGTATCTTTGTTTTTCTTTCGGCTTTCTCGCCCAATTCTTTTCTGCCTTATTCATTGTTGAATCTACCTAGCATCTTTTATGTTCATCTTTTTTTCAGATCTTTCTTAAAAGGCAAAACTCCTAGATCTCATTTGTGGCTTGGTTTTATTTCTTTCAACGTTTCAATCTTCTTCTTTAATTACCGAATCTTCTTACAAGTGGTACCCGAAATCTTCTGTAGAGGTAAGTGTCGACTTGTGCTATTATTTTTGTAATCTTTTTTGGCTTTTGAGGCTAAATTCGAATGGCTAATTGGTTGTTAGGGCCATCTTTAGTTTGACGTTTTCTCTGACCTCGTGTTTTTTGGGCGGCATTCCAGGATTTGAAGGAGATCTAATCGCCTAGGTTTCTAAGTCAAAATCGGTAGTGTTCGAACCATATTATTTCTTTTGGGATTTCAAGGTAAGGATTTCAATTCTCCCTAAGTTGATCACTCGGTTTCTTTTCATCATCCGTGCATTAACCTAATGTTTCGTTAAGCAATCATCATAGTACCTTCTGACCAAGATCATTCATAGTAAATCAAAGGAAAGGGTTGGATCTGTAGTCCCAGCCCCAAAGTTTAAGAAACGCGCGGTGTCTACTGTTTGTGATTGGCCACCGAGTTATGGGCCAACTTCTGAGCAGAACAATAGGCAGTTAGCGGTAGTTTCGGCTAGTGATAGTGTCGACATAAAAAGTGTCATCTTACGTGTTATCAGGTGTGTAAACTTTCAAACACACTATACTATAACTATACTAACATTTGTATGGGCTAAAAAGCCAAAAAAGGGCTGTGTAGACAGTCGTGATGCCCTTAGGGGTAAGGCTAGGATTGCAGTGCGTGGTCAGATCATTTTTTGCATAGCCGAATGTATGTGTGGAAGACTGATGTGTTATGAATAGCATGTTGCATTGTTAGGTTTTGTATGTAGATCATGTGTATGGGCTTGATATGAAGGGGAAGTCCTTAATTGGTCACGTAGTGCTCGGTGGCTTTGCCACGATATATATACATATGTCCATACATTATTTTTCGTCACATTGTGATCGGTGGCACTGCCACGATGTATATATATTTATTTGGTCACATAGTGATCGGTGGCTGTGCCACGAAATATTATTTGGTCACCTAGTGATCATGCTTAATTGGCAGCATGACTGTCGTGATGGAGTGTAGTGGATGAAGGGTTGATTGTAGAAATCCTCACGGTGTGATTGGTTGGTACGAGTTGGTGTGTAGTAGATGGAAAAACTAGGTTTGGGTTGGGCTTATTACATTCATATGTGTATGATGACATGTGGGCTAAGGCCAATGTGTGATTGTGGATTGGATGCAGTATGTATAATGTGGGAGATTTTTACACACTGAGTCTTGGTGACACACCCCTTTCCTTAACTTTCCAAGTGAGCAGTAGCTCGTGGATGCAGGAGCCGAGGCAGACTCGTGGAGGCCATAAATTTTGATTTCCTTTTTTTATAGTTCAGTAATACTATAAGTTTATGTTTTTTTTTTAATTTGGGATTTTCGCTATGTAATAAGGCCTTTCAAGGTTGTACTTTAGTTTATTTTATTATTTTACTATTTATATCAAATGCGACCCCTCAGCCGGCTAAATATTAAAGTAAAAAGTGGAGTTTTCAATAATCTAAGCATTATTGTTTTCAAGACACCGCAGTAAGCGAAAAAGTTATCTTCCAAATCGCCGGTTCTTTCTAAAATTTAACTAAGACATGATTTTACTTCACCCTATGACGTACTAGATTCTGTCGTAATGCATGGGCCTAGTTTGGGGTGTTACATTTTGGTATCAGAACCCAGTTTCAAAACCCGGGCTCTGAATTGGGTCCTGTGGTGTTTTATAGTTTGATGTGAGTTGAAGAAAAAGCTTTGGGTTGGGATATGGCCTTGAGTGCAGCGGCTTTGATCCACCTGTAAGTATTCTAACCTTTGATGTGGTATGCATAATTGGATTTGATGGGCTTTATGGGGACATAGATAGGTATACTAGGGTTTATGGACCTTAGGCCTAGTTAAACAACTCTTAAAATCCATAAGACTTAATTTCTCTAATTAAACATGTCCGTGAACAAGTCGCCGGGTTGGGGTGTGGCAACAGGCATACGCATGTCTAGGATTGGATCTAGGGAGAGCTTGGAATTTAAGCTGTCCTAGTGGCCCACCTCCTCTTCATTATAATCTTACCTGGTGCGTAGTGTCTGTTCACCTTAGCTGCGAGGACTTGTTAACGGGCCAAAGTTCATAACTAAAACCCGAAAGGGACCAATACCCTATTTTTGTAAAATTACTTATATCCCTAGTTTTGTAAAATACTTGGAATACCCTAGGTTTGAGAAAATTACCAAAATACCCTTGATTTACGAAATTACCAAAATACCCTTATTTTGTAAAATCACCAAGATACCCTATTTTACGAAATTACAAAAATACCTCTGTAGGGTGAAATTACGAAAATACCCCTGGGTAGTGAAATGACAAAAATACCATTGTGTGATGAAGGTGAGGTTATGGATGTTACTTTCGTGTTTGATACATTTATGTGATAATTTGTTTGGGAATGCATATGGTTGTTGAATGTATGTAGTTTCTAGAACTAGGAGATACAGACTTGAGACTGAACCTTGTAGATATAATTTCAAATTCGAAAGATCTACTATCGAAACTACCTTCCATAAGATTGTTCGTTATTAATCAGTGGAAGAAATTATTAATCCATAAAATTTTTATCCAGATAAATCGTGAACGCTAGATATGAGCACTAGGGGGCGTGGTGTGCATGGTCGAGGTAGAGGCAAGATTGCTGTGTCAGAACTAGTAGGGTCTAGTCACGAGTCAAGGAATGAGATACCAGCGCCACCAGCTGTGGAGGCAAAGTATTAGGACCAAATGGTCGAGACGGTGCGGTGTACCAGTGATGCTCTAAGTGTTGGAGAGAGTTGCGGGAGCAAGCATGGGTACATGAGCTCAGAAATCTATGCCAGAGTGGCTTAGGGCTAATGGAGCAAAATGTTTAAGGAAATTTTTGATGTAGCTCCTAGTACAGCTGAGTATTCGATGGAAGCCGTGGAGCATATAATAGATGACCTTGACTTCACGGAGGAGGAAAAGCTGAAGGGAATGTTGTCCCTTCTTCGGGATGAAGTGTACCAATGATGGCTTACGGTCAGGGATGGTGCGGTGGCTGACCGCATTACTTAGGATTTCTTCAAGTCGGCATTCCAGAGTAAGTATATCAGATCGAGTTATGTGGATGCGCAGCGTAGGGCATTTCTAAATATGATCCAGGGTAATAGATCGGTAGCTACTTATGAAACAGAATTCCTACGCTTGAGTCATTATGCCCAAGGGATAGTGGCCACCGAGCATAAGTGTTGTGTTCAATTTAAGGATGGTTTGAGGGATGATCTGCGGGTGTTGATAACCCCTCAACGAGAGCGAGAATTTGCAGTTTTAGTAGAAAAGGCTAAGATAGCTGAGGAAGTTGAGCGAACCGAGAAGCAGAATAATGAGAAAGATAGGGATAGGAATAAGGGGAATGTTGGATCGTCAGGGTCAACGGGGCATTTCAAAAAAGACCTAAGATGGATGGGCCGAGACAGAGTGTGAGATCTGGGGGTAATGGTCAACCTCAGAGGTGTGATCAGTGTAATAAATTTCATTCGGTGAATGTTGGATAGGTGATAGGAAATGTTTTAGGTGTGGGTTCTTGGATCATTTGGTTAGGGACTGTCCACAGGATCGGGGTGGCGCAGAGTCGGTAGGATAGACTAACATTCAGCCTGGTAGAAGAGGTCCACAACCACAAAGAGGTCGCAATCCAACCAGAGGAGGTAATTGTTAAGCTCGGTGCCATGGAACGCAAGGCAAAGGGGTAGGGAACACCAATGCAAGACAACCGGGGTTGGTCTATGAAGCAAGAAGTCGAGAGGAGGGGGGATGCACTGAATGTCATAACCGGTACGTTCTTTATTTTTGGGTTTCCTTTTTCTGCATTAATTGATATTGGATCGACACATTCCTATATTGCCAGTATAGTATATGGAACCCTAAGTACAGACTTCGAGGTTATTCCTAGGGAGATGACTGTAATTAGCCTGCTAGGTTAGTCAGTAGTGGTGAACAGACTGTATAGGGATGTACCTCTAGAAGTGCAAGGGGTAGTTTTTCCAGCGATTTTAATGGAACTGCCTTTTGGGGAGTTCGATCTGATTTAGGTATGGACTGGTTAGTGAAATATCGAGCGAATCTAGACTGTGTAGCCAAGCGTATGGTACTAAAAACTAGTCAGGAGGATGGTGGTAATAAGTGAAAGGAAGGACTACCTGTCTAATATAGTATTCGTTCTAAAGGCTGAAAGAATGATGAGAAAAGGGTGTAGGGCGTTCGTAGCCTTTGTTTGTGCTTTGGAGGTCCAGGATTTAACTGTGGAGAATGTTAGAACGGTGAGGGAGTTTTCTGACATTTTTCCAAAAGAACTTCCCAAACTACCTCCTGGATCGTGAGGTGGAATTTAGAATTGATCTTTTTTCGGAAACAACACCAGTATCCATTGCACCATATAGAATGGCGCCAAAAGAGTTGGTGGAACTGAAAGCCCAGATTTAGGAATTGTTGGATCGGGGTTTCATCCGACCAAGTGTATCGCCTTGGGGAGCGCCAGTGCTATTTGTCAAGAAGAAGGATGGATCAATGCGTATGCATTGACTATCGTCAGCTGAACAAGTTAACTATCAGGATCAAGTATCCGTTGCCAAGGATTGATGACTTGTTTGATCAACTGAAAGGGGTGTCAGTGTTCTCAAAGATAGATTTGAGATCAGGATACCATCAGCTTAAGGTCAAAGAATCGGATATTCATAAGACAGCTTTCAGGACCCGTTATGGCCATTATGAATTTTTGGTAATGCCGTTTTGGGTTGACTAACGCACCAGCGGCGTTTATGAATATGATGAACCGAGTGTTATAACCCTATTTGGACCGATTTGTGGTGGTATTTGCAAATTATATCATGGTGTATTCAAGGTCAGAGGAGGAGCATGATTCACATCTGCGAGTGGTACTACAAATCCTGAGGGAGAAGAAATTGTATGCAAAATTTAGTAAGTGTGAATTTTGGTTAAGGGAGGTTACTTTTCTAGGACACGTTGTGTCAGCTGAAGTGGTTAGAGTTGATTCCCGGAAGGTTGAGGCTATCATGGATTGGAAAGCACCCAGGTCTGTGACTAAAATTCAGAGTTTCCTGGGTCTTGCTGGTTATTACAGGAGGTTCGTAGAAGGATTTTCCCTGATTGCGGCACCTTTAACCAAGTTGTTGAGGAAGGGAGAACTTTTTGTGTGGGGTGACAAACAACAGGAAAGTTTTAAAAAGTTAAAGAAGGTGTTGACGGAAGCTTAGGTGTTGATTCAACTGGAGGCTGGAAAGGAGTTCGTGGTTTATTGTGATGCTTTGCACACCGGGTTAGGATGTGTGATGATGCAAGGTGGAAGAGTCGTTGCTTATGCGTCTCGGCAGTTAAGACCGCATGAGCTAAATTATCCCATGCATGATTTGGAGTTAGCGACGATGGTTTTTCCTTTAATGATTTGGAGACACTATCTGTTTAGGGAGAGGTCCGTCATTTATACAGATCATAAGAGCTTGAAATATCTCCTCACCCAAAAGGAGTTAAATTTGAGGTAGAGGAGGTGGATTGAACTACTAAAGGATTACGATTGTTCGATTGAATACCATCCGGGCAAAGCTAATGTGGTGACGGATGCGCTAAGCCGGAAGGTGATCTCATATCTGAGGGCGATGTTTGCTCATCTGAGCCTGTATGAAGATGGGAGTTTATTAACTGAGCTTCAGGTAAAGCCGACATGGATAAATCAAATTAAAGAGAAGTAGTTGCAGGATGATGACTTGAGTGCCCGACTATCTCAAGTGCAACATGGTGAAGTAGGGGACTATAATCTGAACGATGACGGGGTTCTGTGTTTTTGGAAAAAGGTTTGTGTACCGAGGGACGTGGAATTAAGGTGGACGATTCTTCGGGAAGCGCATAGTAGCCCATATGCTATGCATCTAGAAGGAAGTAAAATGTATTGAGATTTACGAGAACAATTTGGGTAGCCAAGTCTGAAACGGAGGTAACTGAATTTGTAGGTAAATGTTTGACATGTCAGCAGGTAAAGGCGGAGCATCAGCTGCCTTTGGGGTTGCTGCAACCAGTGAAGATTCCACAATGGAAATGGGAGAGAATCACTATGGATTTTGTTAGTGGGATACCTCTTACGCCTACTAAGAAGGATTCGATATGGGTAGTTGTAGATTGGTTGACAAAGTCCGCTCATTTTATACCAGTTCAGGTTGATTACTCTCTACAAAGGTTGGCTAAGTTCTATATAGCGGAGATTGTGAGATTGCATGGAGTACCTGTGTCCATTATCTCGGACAGGGATCCTAGGTTTACATCATGATTTTGGAGGGCGTTACATCAAGTGTTGGGTACAAAGTTGGATTTTAGTACGGCATTTCATCCATAGATGGACGGACAGTCAGAAAGGGTGATACAGATTTTGGAAGACATGTTGAGAGGTTGCATTATCGATTTCAAAGGTAGCTGGGAAGAATTCCTACCATTGGCAGAATTCGCATATAATAACAACTACCAGTCCAGTATTCGGATGGCACCATATGAAGCATTGTATGAGCGAAAGTATCGTACTTCTACGTGTTGGACGGAGTTGGGTGAACGACAGTTATTGGGTCTGAAACTCGTATTGGAAACAGAGAATAAAGTTGTGTTGATTCGGGCTAGGTTGAAGGAAGCGTCGGATAGGCAGAAGTCCTATGCGGACCTGAAGCGAAGGGACATAGAATTTGCAGTGGGTGATCGGGTTTTCTTGAAGGTATCACCATGGAAGAAAATTCTATCGTTTGGACGGAAGGGTAAGCTAAGCCCTAGGTTCATCGGGCCTTATCAGGTGTTGAAGCTTGTATGACCAGTTGCTTATTAGCTTGAGCTAGCTTCAGAGCTAAGTAAGATTCATGATGTGTTCCATATTTTGATGTTGCGACGTTACCATTCAGACCCATCTCACGTGATACCGTTGGAGGAACTCGAAGTAAAGCCTGATTTAACTTTTGAAGAGGAACCAGTTCAGATCTTGGAGCGGGATATTAAGGTTTTACGAAGAAAATCGATTCCTTTGGTTAAGGTTCTATGGCAGAATCACGGATCGGAGGAAGCTACATGGGAGCCGGAGGATGTTATACGACAGCAATACCCTCACCTCTTTTGATCAGGTAATTTCGAGAACGAAATTTTTTAGGGGGTAGAACTATAACATCCTAGATTGGGGGCTCTGCATTTGTGATGTGTTGTGTGTGTATGCCATGCTCTGTGTGTGTGTCTGCTGTGTTTAGAGCTTTGAAAGGCTTGAGATTAAGCCTTAGCCTTGGTAGAAATTTTGTTTTTAGACTCTGCAAGGGAGAACTAGGTGAAGTGGGCCTTAAGGGTACTTGAATGGGAAAGTTAACACAAAAATCTAGTTAGAAAGTGGCAAGGAGGCGCCACTAAGGGCATAGGAAGGTGACGCCACAAGGGATTTGAAGGGAGCAGGTTCGAATCCCATGTTAAGCAAAAAGAGTGTTTTTTTAATATATGTGCCTGAGGAGTGAAAGGTGGTTTCGGCTGGGACTCTAAAGGAGTGAGTGTGGATTGAGTCGGAAGATAGGAAGATGAGGATAAGAGAAAAATGATGGATAGGATAGAGGGGAAAGAGGTGGCCGAATGTGGGACTGTGTGCAAGGGGAAATCGATTGAAGTGGCTAAGGGCATGCCGAAATTCTCATTTGGTTAAGGGTGTGCCAAAATTTCTTTTTTTTCCGAAGCATAGTTTTCTTTTTTCTTCTTTTCTCCTCCTATTTTCAGCATTATAGGATTTCCTCTTCTCTTCTTCTGCCAAAATTGAAACTCCTAAGTCACAGTTTGAAGTATCTTTGTTTTTCTTTTGGCTTTCTCATCCAGTTCTTTTCTGCCTTATTCATTGTCGAATCTACCTAGCCTCTTTTCTATTCATATTTTTTCGGATCTTTCTTAAAAGCCGAAAACTCCTAGATCTCATTTGTGGCTTGGTTTTATTTCTTTCAACATTTCAATCTTCTTCTTTAATTGTCGAATCTTCTTGCAAGTGGTAGCCAAAATCTTCTATAGAGGTAAGTGTCGACTTGTGCTATTATTTTTGTAATCTTTTTCGACTTTTGAGGCCAAAGCCGAATGGATAGTTTGTTGTTAGGGCCATCTTTAGTTTGACGTTTTCTCTGATCTCGTGTTTTTTTGGGCGGCATTTTGGGATTTGAAGGATATCTAATCGCCTAGGTTTCTAAGTCAAAAATCGATAGTATTCGAACCATATTATTTCTTTCGGGATTTCAATGTAAGGATTTCAATTCTCCCTAAGTTGATCAATCAGTTTCTTTTCATTATTCATGCCTTAACCTAATGTTTCGTTAAGAAATCATCATAGTACCTTCTGACCAAGATCATTCATGGACTCGAATGTCAGCAAATCAAAGGAAGGGGTTGGATCTGTAGTCCCAGCCCCAAAGTTCAAGAAATGCGTGGTGTCTGCTGTTCGTGATTGGCCACCAGGTTGTGGGCCGGCTTCTGAGCAGAACAATATGCAGTTAGTGGTAGTTTCGGCTAGCGATAGTGTCGACATAGAGAGTGTCATCTTATGTCTTATCAGGTGTGTAAACTTTCAAACACACTATACTATAACTATACTAACGTTTGTATGGGCTGAAAAGTCAAAAAAGGGCTGTGTAGACAGTCGTGATGCCCTTAGGGGTACGGCTAGGATTGTCAGGTATGTGACTGTATCGTTTCTTTGCATAGCCAAATGTATGTGTGGCATACTGATGTGTTATGAATAGCATGTTGCATTGTTAGGTTTTGTATGTAGATCATGGGTATGGGTTTGGTATGAAGGGGAAGTGCTTAATTGGTCACGTAGTGATCGGTGGCTTTTCCACGATATATATAGATATGTTCATACATTATTTTTGGTCACAATGTGATCGGTGGCGCTGCCACGATGTATATATATATTTATTTGGTCACATAGTGATCGGTGGTTGTGCCACGAAATATTTTTTGGTCACCTAGTGATCGTGTTTAATTGGCAACATGATTGTCGTGATGGAGTGTAGCAAATGGAGGGTTGATTGTAGAAATCCCCACGGTGTGATTGGTTGGTAAGGGTTGGTGTGTAGCAGATGGAAAAACTAGGTTTGGGTTGGGCTTATTACATTCATATGTGTATGATGATATGTGGGCTAAGGCCAATGTGTGATTGTGGGTTGGATGCAGTATGTATAATGTGGGAGATTTTTACACACTGAATTTTGGTGACTCACCCCTTTCCTTAACTTTTCAAGTGAGCGGTAGCTCATGGATGCAGGAGCCGAGGCGGACTCGTGGAGGCCATAAATTTAATTTCCTTTCTTTATAGTTTGGCAATACTATAAGTTTACATTTTTTTTTTTTAAAATTGGGATTTTCGCTATGTTATAAGGCATTTCAAGGTTGTACTTTGGTTTATTTTATTATTTTACTGTTTATATCAAATGCGACACCTCGGCCGGTTAAATATTAAAGTAAAAACTGGAGTTTTCAATAATATAAGCATCATTGTTTTCAAGGCACCACAGTAAGCAAAAAAGTTATCTTCCAAATCGCCGGTTCTTTCTAAAATTTAACTAAGACTTGATTTTACTTCACCCTGTGACATACCGTTTCTATTAGAACGCATAAGGTGGGGTTTGGGGTGTTACATAACCCTCACATTTGTACAGTTTATCAATTTAGTCCATTTTTCTCAAAACATCAAATTCACAAAATCATCACATACTCATGCTTAGCCAAATGTTCATACATCTCATACAAGCCCATATTTTCCATCAAATTTTCAATTTAGTCCCTCAAGTTACTATTTTCTCAATTTAGCCCTAATTAGCTAAATTCATCAAAAATTCAAGAACAAAGTTTGTTCATCAAATACATATCTTTCATTTAACAACCAAACTCATCACAAAGCTCACCATTTCATCAATGGAACATCTCATGAACATCATCAATACACAAAATTGAGACATAGTAGACTAAGCAACAATCTCAAAACATAAAAATCATTAAAATCCAAATCAAAATCATACCTTAATTCAAGATTACAATGGCCGAATAACCTAGCTTCTTTCTCCTTTCTTTTCTTTGATATTTTTGGCACTCATAAAAGATGATAACATTCATCGTTTCATTAGTTATTTTATTACAAACATAATAATATACATTTTACTAAATTAGTCATTTAATGAACATTTAAAATAATTATACAATATGGGCATTTTCGGCCATCTTCCATCCACTATATTATAAATGGTTCAATTGCCATATAAGGCCTCCACCTTTACAAAGCCACAACACATTGATACCTTAACAAATAGCATGCTAAGTTTGCATTTAATGCAATTCAATCCTTTTTATCAAATTAAACACATAAACTGACAAATTTGCTTACGAAATTTTAACACATGCTTAAACACTCATCAATGGCACATAATATAATATTAAAATATTATTCAGACTCATATTTGCAGTCCTAAAACCACTGTTCCGACTAGGGTATAAATCAGACTGTTACAACGAAAACATAGGTGTTTCCACTTATCCAAATAATTACCTTTAATTCAAAACTGACAAGGATTGACATCCTCACTAAAGATTCACTCAAATCACTCAAGGTGTTTAGGGTTCAAAATAAAGCACTCATTACACAAACATGAAAAGTTAATCCCATAGGCTTGCATGAAAATCAAATCTCCACCACTATAAAATAAAGTGATACACAGATCAAAAGGTCTTTTAAGGGTTGTAACAGAGCTTAGGTTAAAGGTGTGGATAAATGCTAAATTAAAGGGTTAGAATCGAGATTGAATTGACAATATACCTAACTAGAAAAATAAAATAATCCTAAATAATTAGATCGATCGAAAACTTGAAACACTAATAACATGAGCTTCTTCTCAGGATATGGAATTAATTGCTTAAGCTTCGAACATAGAAATAACAATGAATAACTTTCCAATGTGCTTTTTTTTTTAAGAATAATATTTATAATAATAAGAAAGAACTTTAAGAACTGAAATATAGAACATAGTTAGGCAACTGCTCAAAATCAAATCTCAACAAAAAGGGAGTCAAGAAATGGTGATAACAAATACAAGATGGGTTTTGGGTTAATATTAGTGGGTGAGTTAATAAAAAGGGTTGCTAAGATCAAGGGGTTAATTGTGAGGGTAAGTTTTTAGTAGAGTAAGTGGGTTAAATCCTAAGTGCCTTTATCATTTCTGTATATCAAATTAATGATATGGTCTTGACATGTATAATCGAAGCAAGTTCTAGAATAACAAATCAATGTTGACACACTCATAAGCAAAAAAGTGAGCAAGAAAAAAATGTGTGCTCTAAAAGGCTCAAGATTTCAGAAAAATTATGGGTTTTTCATATCAACTTTGTAAATTTCAAACTTCAAGGTAATAATTAGATTCAGGTAGACAACCTAACAAAATTTTTTAGTTTTTGAAAATAGACTCATTATGTTTGATTCTCTAGTCTCCTAAAGTTTAAATCATCACTACACGATTATCAATAACTTAATCCAAAACATATCAATAAAAATCATGGATCAAAGGAAATTTCATTCTCATAGTAATATGAGAAAATTACTTAAGAGCAAGACATAATTCAGGGATTTGAGAATAATGCCAAAAAGTTAGGAACTTTTCAAAATAAAATTCACCCCTACACTTAAGATGTAAATTGCCCTCAATGTACAAGGATAGATGATGATCATATTGTACGAAAATCAAAAGAGAGGGAAAGAGGTGAAACTTCCTAAATTTTTGGATGGAGTCAAAGAGAAGAAACCGGATAGGATTGGCAGAGGTGGGCGTGGGAGAGTGCCTCGAACCGTTTGAAATTGGATCCTTTAAGCAGCCGGTCTAATCTTATTGTATCCTAAGCTAAATCTAAATGGCATGAAGAATAAGAAGAAAGTAATAAAGAAAATAAATATAAATATAAAAAGAAGAATAAAAGTAAATAATGAAAAATGGATATGCGTTCAAAGAGAAAGGAGAAAAGGGAAGAATACTTTAGGGAAGAAAGTGAACAGAAGAAGGGGATTAAATAGAAATTGGGATATGTATATAGTCATGGCCCACACCCGTGTGCCCTGGGCATGTCTGGTCACACAGCAGAGTCGCACAACTTTGTGCGGTGTTGTTTGTTTTCCCACGCTTGTGTAGGGGGTCTCCACGGCCGTGTAGGTTTCTCAGTGTTGGCCACGACCGTATCACACGACTTTGGCCTTTTATCGCAGTCCATGTTGCTGGGAAAAGTTTTATCCTATTTCTACACGTCTACGGCCATGCCCATGTGCCTACCTATGGTGCCCACACAGCCATGGCCGTGTGTAAGGCCGTGTGGGTATGGAAACCTACACTTCATTAACTTGGTTAGTTTGTAGTTATGTGCTAAAGGAAAAAAAATAAAAATAAAAATATGAAAATTCATGGGGTTAGTGTTCAGGTTACCTCCCTAGAAGCGCTCATTTAAAGTCTTAAGCTAGAGTTACCTCTCATTCGCATAATCATGGTGGGTTGAGGAGTTGAAAATCCTTTTTCATGCTATCATTTTATAGTTTGAGTGGAAGGGAATTTACCTTAAAAGTGACGTATTCAGAGTGAGTCACCTCGATCGTTCTGTATGGGAAGACATTGATTACCTTAAAAGGGATTTCTTTGTTTGTATTCAGGTCTGATATGGCGATTCGAGGGTCTATTTTATCAAGCAATACCTGATCTCCTATTTTGAAGTGATTTGATGTTCTTATAATCTCGTCTGAGGGTTCCCTCGGTTTTGTTTAGTGTGATTTTGATTTCTCCTTGAAATGTGCCTTCCACTCGTTTAATTCATCAATCTGAAGCCTTCGTTCCTCATAAATTTCTTCTTTATTGGCACGAGGTCTATGATCTGGCTCAGATATGTAGCTTCGTGGTGTTTCCTATAAGGAAGGTTGAATTAAATGATTATTAATTGAATTTACATTATCACATTTATCGCTCGATGTTCTAGCCAAGTCAAGAGCTTGAAGAGTGACTATTTCGTCACCTACACGAAGTGTTAGTTCATCTGTACAAACATCAATTTTAGATATAGCAGTTGCTAAAAAGGACCTTCCTAAAATTAAAGGAATAGTATTTTCCTCTTCCATATCTAAAACAACAAAGTCTATTAGGAATATGAATTTGTCAATTTTTACTAGCACATCCTCAATTATACCCCTAGGAATTCTAATAGTTTTATCAGCTATTGAATGCTCATCCTAGTTTGTTTGGGTTTCCTTAGACCTAGTTGTTTAAACATATTATAGGGCATAACATTTATGCTTGCCCCTCAATCAGCTAACTCGTTATTAACAAATAAACTACCAATTAAACATGGAATTGTAAAACTCCCTGGATCTTTTAATTTTTGGGGTAGTTTATTTTGCAAAATTGCTGAGCACACTGCGTTCAGCTTCACATGCGATGCTTTGTCTAACCGTAATTTAATTGTCAAAAGCTCTTTTAAAAATTTCCTTGAATCTGGCATCTACGAAAGAGCTTTAGGAAACGGTAAGTTAATATTTAATTTCTTCAGAAGTTTAAGAAACTTACTGAATTGTTCGTTTGCGTCGTCTTTCTTCATCGCATTAGGGTATGGTATTCAAGGTTGGTACTCTTTAATTACCGATTTTGGTTTTTCTTGGCTTACCTCAACCTTACCTTCACTTACCACAGGTTCTTTCCTCCGGTTTGGTTCAGATTCTACTAACCCTTCATTATTTTGAGTGGTAACGATATGAAGTTGTTTCTTTGGGTTTGTTTCAGTGTTGCCTGGCAAGCTACCTTGTGGTCGCTCAGAGATGAGTTTAGCAAGTTGTCCCAATTGGTTCTCGATCCCTTGAATCAATGCTTGTTGATTTTTAAGTGTTATTTTAGTGTTTTGAAAATAGGTTTCTAGCACCGCGATAAATTTTGTTAGCATCTCCTCAAGGTTCAGCTTTTTCTCTTGTGGATAGGGTTACTGTTTAAAGCCTGGGAGGGGTTGTTGTCTCTGATTTCTTTGGCCACCCCATGAGAAGTTGGGATGATTCCTCCAACCTGGATTGTAAGTGTTACTATAAGAGTTATTTTAAGGTCTAAAATTATTACCCATATAGTGAGCTTGCTTGTTTTCAGCGTTCGGGTTGTAAGGCGGATATTCTATGTTGTTCACCCCTCCTCCATTCGTATCGTACTACATAACTGGATGTATCTATGAAGAACCTTAAAAACTACCAATCTTTTTATTTAACATCTCTACCTGATTTGACAGCATGGTAACTGTTCTGAGGTTGAAAACACTGGCGGCTTTTGTTGGCCTTGTCCTCGTGACTTGCCACTGATAGTTATTCAGTGACATATTTTCAATGAATTCATAGGCAGCCTCAGGTGTTTTCTTATTCAGGGTTCCGCCGGCAGCTAAATTAATCAACTGCCTGGTTAAGGGGTTCTCACCATTTTAGAAGGTTTGAACTTGGAGCCACAAGGGTAACCCATGGTGAGGGCACCTTCTCAATAGATCTTTGTATCTCTCACATGCATTGTAAAGTGTCTCTAAATCCATCTACACAAAAGAAGAGATATTATTCCTCAACTTAGCCTTTTTAGCCGGTGAAAAATATTTTAATAAAAAATTTTCGGTCATTTGATCCCATGTAGTGATTGACCCTCGTGGAAGAGAATTCAACCATTGTTTGGCTTTATTCCTCAAAGAAAAGGGAAATAACCGAAGATGAATGGCATCATCAGAAATGCCATTTATTTTGAAAGTATCACAAAATTCTAGGAAATTTGCCAAGTGATTATTTCGATCTTCATCCTGCAAATCATCAAACTAAACAAATTGTTGTATCATTTGAATCGTGTTAGGTTTCATTTCAAAATTATTTGAAGCAATAGCAGGTCTAACAATACTTGACTCAGTTCCTGTTAAATTAGGTTTAGCATAATCATACATAGTTCGACGAGCATGATTTTCGGCCACCTCTGGAGGTAGCGGATTATTCTCAGCCATCTCTTCAGTAGTATTGGTTTTGTCTTCTTGCTCTTCTTCTATGTAATTTAAGCTTCACCTTATTTCTCTACAATTTCTGCGAACAGTACCTTTAATATCACTATCATAAATTAAGGGTCCTGTCGGGTTCCTTCTAGTCATAAACTAGAGGTACTTGCTAGGAACAAATAAAAGAAAAATTAGCAAAGTTAAAAAAAAATAAAAATAAGAGTAAATTGAAAAAATATAAAATGGCTAAAGTAATAAAAATTTAGCATTCTTAATATTTCAGTTCCCTGGCAACGGCGCCAAAAAACTTGATCGTTGGTATGAAAGTCTTAAAATTTATATAATGAATGATCGAGCCTAGAAACTAATTGTGACAACGATTGAGGCAAGTACACCTATCGAACAGTAGTATAGTTTAGTGGCAAGACCGGAATGTCAAACCCAAGGGAACCAAAAGTACTAATACTAACTTTATTTTTATTATTTAGCCTAAGAATTAAAGGAATTGTTGTTTAATCTAAAACTAACTAACTACTAAGCGAAGGATGCTAAGACACAGAGAATGAATTGGGGAAAATACTTTTGGGAAAAACAAATTGATTAGGATAATACCCGAGGAAGAATCCACCTAGACTTCACTTGTTATTTAACTCTGAACTAGACGATTTATTCACTTGACTTGATCTGTAGGATTCCCTAATTTGTATGAATACCTCTTTCGAGGCTACTAACGTCTAACCCTAGTTTGATTAATTGAAATCTCTTTCTAATTAAAACCCCTAAAATTGCATTAACTCGATCTATGGATTCCTATATTAGGTTTGACCCTAATCCAACAAATTTCCATCATCCTATTTCTAGGGTTGCGATCAACTCCGCTTAACTATGCTAGATCTACTCTTAAACAGGGACTCTTTCTCCACTGCCTAAGCACATCAATACTTGAATCAATATCCTGAAATATTAAAACAAGAATTAAGAACATATAGTTAAGAACAAATCAAATATTTATAATATAGTTCAGAAAACAATAACAAGATCCGTCTTAGGTTTCATCCCCCTCGGGTATTTGAGAGGTTTAGTTCATAATTATAAAAGAATACATCTCAGAAGAAAATATAAACCAAAACATAAAAAACCCTTAAAACCGCATGAAGGAAATTGAAGGGAAGATCTTCCATCTTGAGTATGATTCTGACTTCTTGAGATGAATCAACTGGCTTTCTTTGAGTAAATCCCACAATTTGGCCTCTCTGGCTTGGCTTTTCGGCCTCCCTAAACCCCCTTGAAGGTTGGCCTCTAGGGTGTTTATATAGGCTTTTGGAATGTCTTTCTTTTCCTCTAAGTACCCTAATCTGAATGGAATTAAAGCAGGTCACGGTAGGGACACGCCCGTGTGGCACGCCAGTGTGAATCGAGTCCAGGCCATGTTCGGGTCTGCTAAAGAGGCACGGCCGTGTGGCTTGGGCCTAGGCCATGTGAATTTCGTACTTTGGCCCATTTTCTCCATTTTTGGCCTATTTCTCTTTCTTTTCATCCTCTAGTGCTCTCCTAAGTATAAAACATGATTTAAAGGATTAGGAGCACCAAATTCCACAATTCAGGGGATAAATCATCCAAAAGTATGCTAAATGTGGGATTAAAACATGTATATATTATGGTTTATCACATACTGTAAACACTAAAAATAATATTAAAATATTTTTTGACCTCAAATTTGTTGTATCAAAACCACTATTCTGACTAGGGTCTAAACCAGGCTATTACATCCTAAGTGATTTTCTCTTTTGGCACCACGGCCACTATAGTTATCCACCAATTACAAGTTTCTTGTTTCAGCATTGACACAACACATCTCAAATAATCTTCAGGAGAACAAGCTATTTCCTCAAAAACTTTTATTGTGTTCTGAAACCAGTATTCAACTTTAACAGGATCATCATCTGACCTACCCCTATATTCTTCGGCCCCACACTATTTGATTTTTTCTATAGGAGTACATTATTTTTTATTTCGAGAATCAGCTAAACTGAATCTTTGATACCAGTAAATGTAACACCCCTAACCCTTATCTGTCACCGGAACAGGATTACGGAGCATTACCGAACTTTATAGATTATTTACAGACATATCACAACCTTTACTATTCATTTCAAGAATTAATCATAAAACACTCATATTGTCCCTTAGATGGGATTTTGAGGCCCAATATACATTTTACTAAACCGAACACTCAATAAATTTTTCCTAAAATTTCAAAAATTTCTTTAGGGGCAGGGGACGCACGCACGTGTCTTAGACCGTGTGGGCATTCGATGTGAGACACACGGCCATGTCCCATCCCATGTCCTCACCCGTGTAACTCTCTGACTTGTGTCACACGTCCAACCACATACCCGTGTGCTAGGCCGTGTACAAAGTGTAACACCTCTCACCCGTATCCATCGCGGAATAGGGTTACGGAGCATTACTGAACTTATTACACAATTGAACATACATTTCACATAAAATTTTCATTTCCAAACAAACATCATTCATAATCAATCACATTGTTCCTAATACGAGTCTACGACGCCCAAATCATGCATTAGGAGAGGTTCGGGACTAAACTGGTAACTTCAAAATTTTTGAAACACTTAGAAAATTTTGCAAAATATAGGGGACACACGCCCATGTGGCCCGGTCGTGTGTCTCACACGGCCAAAGACATGCCCGTGTCACAAGCCGTGTGGACATTCGAAATGGGATCGCATGGCCGTGTCCCAGTCTATGTATGACCCCGTGTAACTCCTTGACTTGGGTCACACGGCAAACCACACACCCATATGCCTATCGAAATGGCCTCACACACCTGTGTACCAGGCCGTGTGCTAGGTCGTGCCAAACCTGTAGGGTATACTGACTTACGCCACACGACCAAGTCACATGCCCATGTCCTTGGCTATGTGGAGCATACTGACTTGATTTCTAATTAAACACCAAGGGACACACGGTCGTGTCACCTGACCATGTGTGATGCACGTTGAGACACACACCGTGTCTCTGCCCGTGTGGACAAAAATAGGTTATTTACCAAGCCATTTTGTTCGCCTAAATAGCATACACCAAACCAAACCAATTGGCACATATAATGTCATAAATAGGCATTAACCAACCTCAACCAAGTATAATTAATACCATTTTAATACCAACAAAAACAAGGCACACATGTACCACAATATGCTATTTCATTTATACCAATTTCACATTTTCAAACCACTTAAATGTTCACTTTCATTTATGCATCACTTTACCTAAATAACATGCAATACCAATTCTCAATTATTAACTATATGATACTCAAATTAGCAATTCACAAACAACCATTCACCACGAGCATTTACATAGCAAATACCAAATGCATAACAAAGGCCATTTACATAAATATATATACTCAACCAAATCAACCAAAATATACCAAATTAAGCCAACGCTCATGGCTATACACAAAACCAAACACTTAACATGTACAAGCCAACTCAAATGGCTAAATCCATTTATAACATAAACCAAAATGACCATAATTCATATACATGCCATATAACCAAAAACAAAGATTCAAAAGTACCAAAGGGATAGCTTGATTGTGTGATGAGGTCTCTGAAAATTCCCAAATCCAAGCTAACTTCGATATCACTATAAAACATGAAAAAAATAAACAGAGTAAGTTATAAAGCTTAGTAAGTTTGTATAATAATTAACTCATCTTACCATACGTGCACAAACCTATTACATATTCATTCACAAGGTTAGATATGAATTTCACAATTTCTTCGATTCAATGCTAGTACGGTTCATGTACATACATGTACCATCTCGTATCAATGTCATACTCATTCGTATTTCTAATATACCTGTTAAACCATTCGAAATACTATCAGATACTCGAGAATCTCGCACCCTAAGTGCCAATACATAGCCAAAGATATCTCAATCTCCTATCACATATAATGCTCACTTTCGAGCTATCAACTAGTCTGCTCACACAAGCTGAAGGTCATGATGGAGCTACACGATGCTGCTCAAACAAGTTGACAAGAATTCATAACATATGCTGGATAACTCAGCCACCGGTAGGACGTACAGACTAGCACCCAAATCACATAACTCATAATGACATGTCATTCGTATCCTAATCTATTCCTAAAGTTCAACCGGGATTTCACATTTTCCGAGTATATCTACAAGGTCGTATTCACAATTTATTCAATATTAAAGCATTTAAAACATAATTATAATAATACTTATTACATACGAACTTACCTCAAATGAAAAATGATGAATTTGATCGATTAATCCAACACTTTGTTTTTCCCCAATCTAAATCTGAATTTCACTTTTCTTGATCTATATAATATCAAATTCAATTAATTTAATCATCAATCTATTCAATTTAGCCCAAAAAATGCACATTATAGCAACTTTACACTTTTGCCCCTAAAATTTCAATTTCTTTACAATTTAGTCCTTATCTCATAAAAATACAAATTCATGCAATTAAGTCCCTACCCATGCTAGTAAAATTTCTCTTATTATCATAGCATCCAATATTTTTCATTTATTTCACAAATTAACCACAAATTTTCAACATATCTCAATTTAATCCCTAAATGACAATTTTGTCAAAAATCACTTTACAAATGTTGTTTATCTAACAACAAGCATACATTTTCTATCATTAAACATCAAAATACACATAGATTCATCAATGGCAAAACCCTAAACCTTTAACAATTTTGCAAATTAGTCTGTGCGCTAGCTAGATTAAGCTACAACAATAGAAAATGTTCAAGTATTAGAAACCTTTAACAATTACCATATAAGGACATTCACTTTAATATTCCATAGCTATTAGACACCTTTAGCTAATAGAACACCAGTTTTACACTTTACGATTTAGTCCTTTCTATTAAATTAAGCACTCAAACGATAAAATTTCTTAACAAAATTTTCACACAATCACATTATCATGCTGTAGACATTAAAATAAATAAAATAATTATTTCAACCTTAGATTTGTGGTCCCAAAAAACTGTTTCAATTTGAATAAAAATTGGCAATTACAACTCTCCCCCATAGGAATTTTCATCCTCGAAAATCTTACCAGAAAAGAAATTAGGGTATTGTTTTATCATAGCTTCCTTGGGTTCCCACGTAGCTTCTTCTACCCCATGACGTTGCCACAAAAACTTCACTAAAGCATTGTTTTTATTTCTCAATTCTTTAACCTTTCGAGCTAAAATTCGATCAATTATTCGTTATATGTCTGGAATGATGGAAATGTTCAAGTGTACACAATCACAACAAGTAATAAAGTGACAAGTAAATGTCAAGTTATCGTACCTACAGGGACTGTAAAAGAATTATTTATGAAAATAATTGTAAACACTTTGGTAAAGGAAAAATATTTGGTTTTAAAAGAGATAATAATAAAAAACTAAGTGAAATAATTAAAATAAAACAAAGAAATTCTAGTGCACGATTCCAAATATGATTTAATCAAGATGATATAATTGTGTTGGATTAATTATATTTCCTTATCTTACAATTATTTAACTTATGCTTATACTTGTTACGAATAAATCAAGGCTACTCGGTAAATTGCTAACTTATGAACATATTTACAAATAAAAAATCCATTCATTTCTTGTACATATTTCTATGCCAATTCGACCGATTAAACAGATTTATAAAGGTAAACATGTTATTGCACATACATACTTATTAAATTAAACAATCTCCTCAATTCATATGCCGATTCGATTAATTCAACGTAATAAGCATATAAAAGACTATGTGAGGTAACAAAGTATCCTTACCTTGAAATAGTTTAATCACAATAATCTTGCAAGTTATGTAAGGCATATGTATGGCCAAATACAATGTTAATCTAATCTTTAGCTACCTTAGAAGAATTAAACATGCATTGATTAAGTACTGTGTCCATTAATTACAATTTCAATGCGTTTAAATAATTAATTCTTTAGTTATCTAAACAATTATAATGCCAGAATAACTTAGGCATGATTTTACTTAATCAAGCATTTTACCGAGGCCTATAACAGTATAAACATAAATTTAACAAATCAATAGGACGAAATGCAATCAACCCAACACGAATTAAATTCAAGCTGAGTTGATTAAATTAAACTTTCCAAAAACATAAATATTAATAGATATGTTCATCATAAAAACAACAAAATTTAAAGAGATAGGGAACAAGAATCAAATCCGGTGGTTTTCCGTGTCTTAACTAGGTTGCTCTGCTCTTCCTTCTTTGTTGTCCTCACCGATCAAGGCTGCTATGAACACTCAATTTTTGATCCAAAATGGCTGAAGAAGACCCCTTTCCCAAGAGGAGAAATCATCACAAGAGCAATGAACTTTGGATGGGAAAATGAGAGAAAAAGTGAGAGGAGAGAATAGTTGTGAGAGAAGAGATGTGGATGAGGGATGCCTTGAATGATCAACCAAGGGGGTTTTTATAGCTGAATGTGGCAACTTAAATTTTCTAAAAATATAAGCCATAGAGCCACCCCTTGGCCGGCCTCCTCTGTGGAAAAGTTGATGGCTTCAACTTTGCTAAATATGGCTTGGGGCAAATCTACAAAGCCACTAATTGTGGAGGGGTTGAATGCAACTTTGACAAGTCTTCAAATGCCTCTTTGCAAGCTTAATTAATCAGATAAAATGCTTATTTGGCTCAACATTTGAACGGTTTTAGGTTGCCCGATTGGTGGTTGGTTCGGTTCGCTCTATTTGATACAACTGGTGAGGTTCAACTGGCCCTTTTTCCATAATTAATTAAAATTAATTTATTTAGCCCAAATTAAATTGGGAATAAATTAAAATTAATTATATTATGAATTAATACACATATTTGGACTGTCTTAGGCTGGAAATTATTTTGCCTTGTTACTTCGAATTGCTTCTCGGTTTTGTTCTTCTAACTGTGTCTGTAGGGTCAATTTTAAGCCCTTTATGCGAATCATCAAAATAATCAAAATTCATTAAAAATAATTGTAAAATTGAATAAAAATTAACATGTTCAAATTTTAATACAATTTAATTATTTTACAAAATTTAACTATTTTATGACAAAAATTCTATCGAAAATGCATGATTTTAAGCAAAATTAGGTGTGAAAAAGTATATAAATTTTTGTGTTTCCATACCCTCAAACTTAAATCATTGCTCATCCCGAGTAATGCACAAATTTCGAAAAGAATTTCTCATAAACACTTTTGAAAAACTCCTTCAGAACAACTTTCTTCTCAAAATTATGAATTTAATATACTTAGTCTCAAAATAAGAAATTTGATAATTATGCTACTTAAGTATACATATCGTTCAAATTACATCCAACAACTACTATAGTAGAAAAATTAGACTAAATGCCTCTTTAACAAATACATGTTAACCCTTACCAATTTGATTTCTTTATTCCCTTACTCAAGACTAAGTTGCAATCATTAAGTTCAACTTATGTCTTGTAACACCCCAAACCCGGCCTAGAAGTTAGGCCCTAATCCGGAATGTCACATTAAAGGCGCAATTCAAAAACGGTTTTGCTAATTAAGAATTTAAGGCCCAATAGCCCAAAATCTAATAGACTTATTAATTAAAAAAACCCATTTTATTATTTTAAGCATTTAGTAAACCAAGTTTGAACATAAGAGCTTACTTAGGTTTAATAATTAAATAAACATTTAATCTCAAAACCCAAATTAAATTCAAAGTCAAAACGGAGTACAAGGTCTTATTACGTCCACTGAAAATTAAGTAAATAAAACATTTATTTTGAAACAAATAAATGAAAATTCAAGCCTCTTATAGTGTGGCTATCTCCAAGTCCTCTCCCACATCGAGTCGTCTATTCGGGATAACCTGAAGCATTAAATTAAAGGGGTGTGAGATTCGAAACTCAGTGTGCACAACCCTTGGCAAACAAATCACTTAAAAATATTCACGTTGGGCCTAAGCCCTATCAAAATCGGTGGTCTTGGGCCTTATCCCACAAAGACCTCATATCATATCATATGGTATCATTCATAAACAAATAATGCAAAACCCACCCCAAAAATCCATCCGCTACACACCATTTCCCTTCCAACCTTATGACTCCTGTGGGGAATTCTAGCTCGACCCACCCCTCCGCTACACACCAAGGGTAGCCCGATTGCGGTACTACCTAACGTTGCAGCAAAGCTGCTAATCAAATATTATGCTTAAAGCCTCCGGTGGATCCATACCATACGGCCATGCGATCCTGGATCCATACCATACGGCCATGCGATCCTCAAATATTGACACAGAGTCATCAATATATATGTTAGGCACATAGCCACGGTAAATATGATTGGCACAAAGCCATAATAACAGCACAAAGCCTTTGGTATTGGCACAAAGCCCATAACGGCACGAAGCCCATATTAATGGCACATAGCCCTCGATAACATTATCGGTGCAGCATGGCTACTCGGTGGCTAAAAGCCTACGGTGGATCCATACCATACAGCCATACGATCCTGGATCCATACCATACGGCCATGCGATCCTCAAATCTTCCTCCGTACCATAATTCCCACCCATATGCATCCTAAGCAATATATCATATGAATGCATCACACACAAAAGTAACATCCACAAACTTATACTCGTCACATAAGGGTATTTTCGTCATTTCACTACCCAGGGGTATTTTCGTAATTCTACCCTACAAGGGAATTTTGGTAATTCCACAAATTAGGGGTATTTTGGTAATTTTGCAAACCAAGAGTATTTTGGTAATTTCATAAATTAAGGGTATTTCGATAATTTCGCAAACTGGGGGTATTTTTGTAATTTCACAAATTAGAGGTATTTTGATAATTTAAATGGCAAGAGTATTTTGGTAATTTCAGAATCGAGGTACTTGATAATTTCACAAATCGAGAGTGCTTCGGTAATTTCATAAACTAGGGGTATTTCGGTATTTTCACAAACTGAGGGTATTTTGGTAATATCACAAATCGAGGGCATTTTGATAATTTTGCAAAATCGGGGGTATTTTGATAATTTCACAAATCGGGGATATTTTGGTAATTTTACAAAATAGGGGTTTTTTGGTACTTTACCAATATAAGGGTATTTTAGTAATTTAACAAATATAAGAGTATTTGGTCCCTCTCGGATTTTAGTTATGAACTTTGGCCCATCAACAAGTCCTCGCGGCTAAAGTGAACAGACACTACGCACCAGGTAGGATTCCAGAAAAGAGGAGGTGGGCCACTAGAGCCGCTTAAATACCAAGCTCTCCCTAGATCCAATCCTAGACATGCATATGCCCGTTGCCACACCGTAACCCAGCGACTTGTTCACAGACATGTTTAATTAGAAAAATTAAGTCTTATGGAATTTAAGAGTTGCTCAAACTAGACCTAAGGTCCATAAACCCTAACATACATGTCTCGTCCCCATAAGCCCATCAAGCCCAAATCACTCCCTACATTATTAGGCCCAAATCTCATCATATGGACTATTAGGCCCAAAACAAATCCAATTCATGTATCATGCATGACTAATTCAATTCGTATAACCAACCAAACCATTTCATCAAACTTAGCCTCAGGCCCATCGGGCCCATTTAGCCACTTTCGGCTTTTCGACTTTTCAGCATTACTGATATCGTGTGTGTAGTGTTTGTACACACCTGGTAACGCGCGTCACGAATCTATAATCGACATTACTAGCGATTAACCAAAGCTTTAACACGTACTTATCAAAAACCGAAACCTCACCGTACCCTTACCGTGTACCTCACGTTCTAGTAGCCTTTCCTTCGCTACTATTGGCGATTATCCTCTAGGTCTGCACCCAAACACCCACCAAGGTATATTAACTCTCCTCATAGAATGCTCCATATATAGCTAGCTTCTCACCTTCCTTCTTTGTATCTTTCCGATGTGGGATCCCTCCGTTAGCAGAGTTTAAATCCAACTCAAACTCTTCTCGTCCAATCCACAAAATAACTTACTTGTCATGAGATTCGAACCCAAGCTCCCTTGCATCCTTAATGACGCCTTGCCACTAGACCACTCACTTTCTTATGTCTAAAATCATGCGCAACTAAATATAACCCTATGGCAAAATTCTAGAGTCCATTTAAAAAGAAATCCCAAAATGCAAGAGCCAAGACTTGAACCTTGGACCTCCTTCCTTCCTTGTGGCGTCACCCCCTTGCCTCTTATGTGGCATCACTTTCCCACTACACCACACACTCCACTTGTGTCATTTTTCTCCATATTTCATTCTTAAAGCCTACTACTAAACCTCAGGGTTTTATTAACCTAAAACCAAAATTTTTCTTAAGACCTAACTTGAACTCGGGACTTCATAGAAGCCATCTAACCTTCCAAAATCACTCACCTAATAGGTCCAACTAGGAATAGAGCTCCACTAATGTAGGTAGCATAGAAACTTGAATCAATAGGTCTTTATTAAGGTTGTAATGTGGCTAGGCTATGGGTAGGTAAAAGATAGATAAATTTTGGTTTAAAAACCCTAGACTCATCGTAAATTGAACCTTCAAAATTTTTACCTTCGGTACACCAACTTATTTTACTTTCACATGCTCTTTTGTACATCTATTTTCTTTCAAGTACATGTGTTTTCTCTTTTTTTTAAAAAAAAAAAAATCAAATTCAAGCACTTGATTCATGTACTACAATTTTCAAGCAATTGATACTTCTTTTCAATTCCCCCAAACTTATTTTCAAACGATATTCTGAATAGTACTGAGTCTAGTGTTTGGGACAATTTTAAAAGATAATGAAGAGAAAAGTGATGGTTAAATATTGCAAAGGTCCAAATAAAACTAGGCCATATAGTCTCAAAGTTAGCTTTCAGAGGATAATTTTATCATGGCCGGCTTGAAAGGCTCAAACGGTCCAAACAATAATTACCTAAATCATTTTTAATATTCCATGCTTTCTAGGGTTTCGCCTCAAGAAATTACTAAGTCAATTCTAAAGACTTAAACTTTCATGAATGCCTAATTTTTTCTTAGGGAACTAAAAATTTTATGGTACGAATTTGCATGCTTTATTAAAAATACATTCATATCATTATTAAGCTAACATAATAACTTATTGAAATAATAGAACTTTATTAATCTGAAGTTTAGCATACTTAACAAAATTTCAAATTATTGAACAAAATATATCCCAATCATAATTAAAAGAAAATTTTATTTTGAGTGTAATTAATTCAAATTTTTGGTCCCCCTACTTAAATTGAACAATGTTGTCATTGTTTAAAGTGAATAGATACTATACACTAGGTAGGATTTTAGAAAAGAGGAGGTGAGTCAAATTGAATGCTTAAGTGCGAAGCTCTCTCTAAATCCAATCCTAGACATGTATAGACCTATTGCCACACTTTATGTAACACCCCAAACCCGTCCCATACGTTAAGGCCAGATCTGACATGTCACATGAGAAAAATGCTTTTAAGTCCTTTTTATTCGTACGTAAATAGACATCGATTTAAAATCAAGTAAAACAATTTCCATTTAAAATTCTTGACAAAGTATTACTGAATAGAAGATTGATTGATAAATCGATAAATTTGAACTAATGATTTTACAACCATGTGTTTTGAAAAGTGTTGATGAAAATTTAATAGAAGATTTTTCGAGTTAAAATATTTATATAAGTTTATTATAAAAACCATTATGTATCCATTTTAGAAAATCTTTGTTTAAGTAAAAAAAAATCCCAATTAAAGTAATTTGAGCAAAAACATAGGTACGTTAAACATAAAGCAAAACAAAATAATCCAGAGGCCTTATTACAACGTTTAACTCAAAATATTTAAGAAACAAAGTAAATGAAATAGAAATCCAAAGTCCAAATAAAATCGTTTCTGAAGTATGGCCCCCACCAAGTCATCCATGGCCCAAGTCCACGTCACTGAGCATTACCTGCAAGGGTTAAGGAAACGGGGTGAGTTACTAGAACTCAGTGCATAACGCCTTACTCATTGTCCACTGGGCACGAAACCCATTTAGCAATATTTTGGGCCTAAGCCCTTTTACATAATAATGTATCAAATATATCATATGAATGTAATGCAATCCCAACCCATCCTAATAATCCATCCGCTACACACCACCAGTACCATCCATCACACTTGTGGGGATCAAGTCAACCCACCCCGCGAAACACACCAATCGCAGGCATTATGCCATTTATAACAAATTTAAATGTAGGCAAGCCACCAGAATCACAGAGTATCATATTTTCAAACATATTTGTGGCAGTGCCACCGAAATTACTTCTCTTTAAAATTTTCCCAACCCATGCAAAATCATGTAAATGCATCATATATAGCAAATCATGATATTTACAAATATAACAACAATAATTAATTTAGACAAAAGTTCAGCCCATTAACACGTTGCAAATCGGCCCATTAAGGCAATTTATCAAATAGACCCATTAAGCAATATATCAATTTGGCCCATTAGGCAATGTATCAATTTGGCCCATTAAGAAATATATCAAATCGGTCTATTAAGCAATGTATCAAATCGGCCCATTAAGGCAATTTCATAATTCGGCCCTTTAGGGGTATTTTTGTAATTCACACAATGATATTACCGATTTTGTCAATTTTATCAAAATAGTGTATCTTAGGCCATTTTTCCGGTTTACGCCCTATTACGATTTTAGTCATAGCGATTTATTTCCAATATGATATCAATCTTAAAATCCATGGATAACGGTGTGAGATTACACACCTGATTACGGTACGTACTAGGTTTTCTTGATCTTCGAAACCTAAGATATCATAACGCTCGATTAGTCGACATATGTGATTTAAGTAATCAACTCTAAAATAAACGATCTAAATTTTTTACCCATGGAATCGTGAACGACCACGATTTGTCAATTCTCTCCGAATGATGGTCCACAACCTGGTGAAAAATCCTGAACCGCCCCCTTCGCTTGAACTTAGGAGTAGGAATCATAAATCCACCCCTTTTGAGTTCTCCACTCGCCTTTCCTTTTGAATCGGCACCACAAGCATCCATTCAGTTAGATCTTAGTTAGATCGATATTACTTTGATATGAGATGATTGACTAAGGAAAAGATTCGGCTTACCTCTAGAACCGTATGGTCACAAATCGATAGATCGAGCGTTTTAATCCCTAAAATATAATCGGTTAATCATCACTATTCTGATAACATCTTAAGCGAATAAGGAATGATTTCATAAAATCCATGAAGAACTCCTTACCTTAAAGATTTATAGAACCGATTCTCAACGATTGTAAGATGGCTACGGAAGAATCAAAGTTTCGGCCTTCCACTATAACTTTACATTAGAAGATGATCATATTGTAAGGAGTTATAAAAGGAAAATATTTTGGTTGAAACAAAATGAATATTCAAATGTTGATAAACACACATTCGGCTAGGAGAAAGAAAAATGAGAATATAGAATAGAACCACTTACCGATTGATCAAAGGAGTGAGTGTTAATACGGATGAGAAGAAAAGATAATGAAGAGATGAAGAGTTGGGCTATAGAGGAAAATGAACAATGATATTTGGCTATGGAGAATATGGATTTGAGAAGAAGAATAAAGGGTTGGAAAATTTTGTAAAAAGAAAAGAAAGGTGAAAAGGAGTGTTAATGAGAATTCGGTTTTCCAAAGGAAAATGAGTGAAACAATTTGGTCTCAAAGGCTTAGGTACTTTTGACAAACAAGGAAGAAAAAAAAAGAAACAAAAATGAACACTGAAGGCTTGAAAATTTGGCAAAGAGAAGAGGAAATTTGGGGAGAGAGAAAATGACACAAAAAACTAAAGAGAAACAACCTCTCAAGTACTAAAATTGCCAAGTAACTCCTAGCAAAGTTCGGCTATCCTCTCCCTATGCCAAAACCGTCCATGCCTTGGCAAAAAGGTCAAAATTTGCCAACCAAAACTTTCCATAACACTTTCCTCTCTTTGTGCCAACATGTTCCCTATACTTTCCCCTTTCATTTGATTTCTTTCCCTACCTTCATCCTTTCCTAATTTCCTTAGCCACCTTGCCAAAATTAAAAAAAAAAAGTCCACCTTGCCTTATTTACTAGCTTTGCCGACACTTAGAGAAAGAATACAAAAATAATAGTCAAAATTTGCACATTATGGGATTTGAACCTCCTTCCTCAAAGTACTTCATGTGGCGCCATATCCCCTTTACCATAAGCTCATTTATGCTAGCACATTACTTATTTATTTCCATAAGCATTGAGGTCACTTACTATATCTCCTTAAAGTGCTAAAATACCAAAGTTTTACTAGGGCCAAAATAAACCCCGAGCCTTCTCAGGACCCCTAAACATACACAATTAGTAATTTAACTAGCTTAAAGCCAGAAATAATGCAACACATAAAATTCCAAATTTTAGGATGTTACAATTCTACCCCCTTAAAGAAAAATTTCGTCCTCAAAATTTACCTGATTAAAAGATGTGAGGATATTGCTGTCGAATCGCGTCCTCAGGCTCCCATGTAGCTTCCTCCGATCCGTGATTATGCCATAATACTTTGACTAATGGTACCGACTTCTTTCTCAACACCTTAACGTCTCGATCTAAAATCCATACTTGTAACACCCCAAATCCGATCAAAATGCTACGACTGAATCCGGTATGTCACAAGAAAAGGAAAATTTTGAAAACCGAGTTAACGCCGTGAGTTGGGTAAAAACCTTTGATTTTATGGAAACAAAATTTTATATTAAGTGATCAATTGAAAATAATTTCGAGCCTTAGTTTGAAATTTTAGTTACTTTGCTACTAAAACCCAAATTAAGCTAACCAATAGTAAAGCCTCAAAGTTCTTATGTTTTGAAAATCATTCATTTCGACAATTTATTAGGCATGCCTTAATATCCCAAAATAAAATAAAATAAAATTTAAATAAATGAAGTGAATAAAATAAATGAAACCCAAATTAATGTTTAAATGGCCTTATTACAATACAAAAATCCAAATTAAAGTAGTATTAATCCAAAATAAATATTAAAGATAAAATTACTTAAAACATTATGCATGGCCACCTCGAGTCCATCTCGGCCCACATCTGCGGGCTAAGGATTACTGCAAAATTTTAACGGAGGGAGTGAGTCAAGAGACTCGGTCGTAAATCCCCGTCCAAATGAACTTTGGTCTCTTTCACAAATTCATATATTATACATGTATGCCATGCAACCCAACCAACCTAATAAGCATATCCACCGTATCTCCTATATATACCCAACATTTGTGGCACCTAGCCACTGGTGGTACCTAACCACTGGTGACAAAAGTCACAAATAATAATATGTGGGGCCAACCCACTTGTGGCACCTAACCACTGGTGCCAATCCCTAATATCCGTACGTGGGGCCAACCCACTGTGGTACCAAACCACTGGGACGAGTCACATAAATAAGATATATGTGGTACCTAACGACTGGTGGTTCCAAACCACTGAGACTTAGTCAAAGAATAATAATATGTGGGGCCAACCCACTTGTGGTACCTAACCACTGGTGACAGTCTGAAAGAGTTCATATTTCCTCCCTCTTCACATCATACCCCATCTTCATGTTCATGCTTTACAATATGGTATGATCATGCTATCAATGTACAACAACAATCAATTCACTTACACACGCATCCATCAATAACAGCACATAATAGAACTTACCTGGAGTCCCCACTTTTACCCACAAGGGTAACATAGTGATCTATACCATCACTCCGGCTTTTGGCAATATACAGAAAATAACATAATTAACATATAAAGTGTGTAAGAGTTACACACATGATAACGCGTAACACAACACTCTCTACGTATGCTATCACTAACAGGCACTACTGCTATGGCCTACTACTCTGCTCGGAAGCCGGCCCACAGCCCAGTGGCTAATCTCGAACTGCTGATACTACTCACTTCTTATACTTTGGGACCGGGACTATAGGTTTAACCCCTTCCTTTGCTTGGCTAGTGTTTGGGTACATGAAAAAGGCTTGGTCAATAGACTGGATTAACGTATTGAATAAAAACAAATAGGAATATGTACAAATGCAAAGATCCCTTACCTAGATCAACAAATCCCGGAGGTTCAGATACTTGAATCAAAGCACCGATTGAATACTCAAATCGACCACCACTGCGTATACCTTAACACCCTTCAATCGTCATGTAGATGCTGAAAAAAAGCAAAGACAAAGCCCCTACAATCGGCCAAGAATTTAAAGAGTGGGATTACTGCCTTCGGCACCCAAAAGAAGAAAAAGGAGATTTAAACCAAGATGGAACACTTACCGCGATCAAATAAGAACCCGATTGACAAGTTGTGCCACAAGATGATGGCAATCTACTGATCAAAAGAAATGAAAGAGAAGAGATAAGCACTCAGGGAAGATTCAGCCACTAGAAGCACAAAGGAAAAAGAACAACTGAAGAAGAAAGAAGAGAAATAAGTATTGATTCATGCAAGAATAAAGGAAGAAAATTGCGAAAAGAATTCGACTATGGAAGTTCGGCTAAATAAGAAATAGATGAAATGAAAGAAGAAAATAGAGAATGAAGTTTTGGTTCTTGTTGATGCAAATGGAAGAAAGAACAAAAAGAGAGATGGTAAAATAATAGGGGAGGTTCGACTACAAAATTGGAATAAATGAGAGCAAAGAACCTAAATTGCCGAAAATTCAGAAGGAGGAAGAGAGAAAAGATTTGATTTAGTTGAACTGAAGAAGAATGAATAACACTCTTGAGAATTTTAGCTACTCCAAAGAAATGCACCACACTGCCCGAAATGCAAAACACCCAACTGCCAAACACACCACAAAAGAGTTTAACACCTAAAGCTAACCCCTCTCAAATTTTGGCACACCCCCTCACACACCTAAAACCGAATGCTCAACCACAACTAGCCACTTCAAAAATTTGGCTAACACTTCACACCTCTTCACTCCCTTCTTTTTCTCCTTAATTCCCTCTCCTCCACTCATTCAAACAAGTTTGAATGATTCAAATTCCTTAAAACCCTCTCCACTATCCCTTTGAATCATTTAACTCAATCAACTCTCCCTTTCTAAGCATCCCAGCCGAACTCCACCTCTGCTTCCCTTGACGCCAAAAAGAGCTCTCAAAATGGGTACCACGTGACTTGAACCTGCTCCCTCCAGCTCCCTTGTGGCGTCACCTACCTCAACCCTTAAGTGGAGCCTCCTTGCCACTTTACCAAGGCACTCTCTTGTGTCATCCAACATAAATGGAATCCCTTAAGGCCTAATTCAGCTAGCTTCCCTTAAAAGTGCTCAAGAAGCAAATTTTTGCCAAGACTCCGGCTTACCCCTAAATCATTTCTAGACCATAAAGTACCCTAAACTAGCATAACAATCATAGCATTCACACACAACACATAAAATACAAAGGCCCTAATTCAGAATGTTACAATACTGGCTCCTCTTCAAAAGACAAATCAGGTCTTTTCTCAACTTATTCTACCGGTACTATATGAGACGCATCCGATCGATAACGCCTTAACATTGAGACATGAAATACACTATGTATCTGACTCAACTCCGGAGGTAACTCAAGCTGATAAGCCACTGGCCCAACACGCTTCAATACACAGTACAGTCCAATGAACCTAAGGCTTAACTTGCCCTTCCTTCCAAATCTAAAGATCTTCTTCCAAGGTGAGACCTTTAGAAAGACCTGATCTCCCTCCGCAAACTCAATATCCTTACGCTTCAGATCCGCATACAATTTTTGTCTATCCAAAGCTTCCTTTAACCGTGCCCGGATTACCTTTACTTTTTCCTCCGTCTCTGATATCAGCTCAGGACCCAATAATTTTTGCTCCCCCAGCTCAGTCCAACAAGTAGGAATACGAAACGTACGACCATACAATGCCTCGTAGGGTGCCATCTGGATGCTGGATTGGTAACTGTTGTTGTATGCAAACTCTGCCAGCGGTAGGAAATCCTCCCAACTACCTCTGAAGTCGATCACACAGCCCCTTATCATGTCTTTCAAAATTTGGATTACTCTCTCCGACTGACCATCAGTCTGAGGATGAAATATCGTGCTGAAATTTAACCTTGTTCCCAAAGCTTCATGTAAAGCTTTCCAAAATCGTGATGTAAACCTAGGGTCCCTGTCTGATATAATAGACACTGGTACCCCATATAACCTCATGATCTCTGCTACATACAACTTGGCCAACTTTTGCAATGAATAATCCATACAAACAGGTAGGAAATGAGCAGTCTTCATCAACCAATCCACTATTACTCAAACAAAATCCTTCTTAGTAGGCGTTAAGGGTAACCTACTAACAAAGTCCATCGTTATCCTTTCCCATTTCCATAATGGAATTTTCACCGGTTGTAGCAATCCCGACGACAATTGATGTTTTGCCTTCACCTGTTGACACGTTAAGCACCTACTCACAAAATCAGTAATCTCCCGTTTCAACCTTGGCCACCAATTTTTCTCACGAAGGTCTCGATACATTTTATTTCCTTAAGGGTGCATAGCATATGGGCTACTATACGCCTCACGCAGAATCATTTGTCTCAATTCCGAATCTTTGGGCATACAAATTCTTCTGCGGAAACACAATACTCCATCAGTATTCAATCCAAAATCCACTATCACACCACCTTCCACTTGCTGAAGTAAGGAACCCAACCTTTCGTCTAATAACTACTTTTCGTTAATTTGGCTTACCCACGTAGGCTTCACCTAAAGTTCAGCTAGCAGACTACCATCTTCATACAGGATGAGATGAGTGAACATCGCTCTCAAATCTGATATTACCTTACTACTCAATGCATCTGCCACGACGTTAGCCTTTCCGAGATGATACTCGATTGAGAAGTCATAATCTTTCAATAGTTCTATCCACCTCTGCTGTCTTATGTTCAACTCCTTTCGGGTAAGGAGGTATTTTAGACTCTTATGATCTGTATAGATAATAGATTTCTCACTGTAAAGATAGTGTCTCCAAATATTTAGAGCAAACACCACTACAGTCAACTCCAAATCATGGGTGGGATAGTTTACCTCGTGTGGACTTAATTAACGAGATGCATAAGTGACCACTTTTCCTCCTTGTATCAATACACATCCCAAGCCCGTGTGTGACACATCACAGTAAATAATAAATTCTTTTCCAGCCTCAGGTTGAATCAATACTTGCGCTTCTGTCAGAATCTTCTTCAATTTCTCAAAGCTCTATTGCTGCTGATCTGACCACACAAAAGGCACTCCCTTGCGCAACAGCTTAGTTAGGGGTGCAGTAATCAACGAAAACCCCTCAACGAAATGCTTGTAATAACCAGCCAACCCTAAGAAACTCTAAATTTTGGCCACTAACTTCGGTGGTTTCCAATCCAACACAGCCTCGACCTTTCGAGGATCAACTCTAATTCTTTCGGCCGACACAACATGCCCCAAAAAGGTCACTTCCTTCAGCCAAAATTCACACTTACTAAATTTGGCATAAAGTTGCTTCTCCCTTAATATCTGCAATACTACCCCAGATGCGAATCATGCTCTTCTTCATTCTTCAAGTACACCAAGATGTCATTTATGAACACTACCACAAACCGATCTAAATAGGGTTGGAAGACCCAGTTCATCATGTCCATAAATGCTGCTGGTGCATTAGTTAACCCAAATGGCATCACCAAGAACTCATAATGCCCATAACGAGTTCCAAATGCAGTCTTATGAATATACACCTCCTTGCCCTTAAGTTGGTGATAACCCGATCTCAAAGCTCTCTTCGAGAAAACTAAAGCTCCTCGCAGTTGATCAAACAAATCGTTGATTCTCAACAACGGATACCTATTCTTGATCATCAACTTATTCAACTGTCTATAATCGATGCACATACGCATCGACCCATCCTTCTTCTTGATGAACAAGACTGGCATTCCCCACGGTGACACACTCGTTTGAATGAATCCTCGATCTAACAACTCCTAAATTTGAGCCTTAAGCTCCACTAATTCCTTCGGTGCCATTCTATACGGAGCAATAGATACCGAAGCCGTTCCTGGCAATAACTCAATGCCAAACTCTACCTCCCGATCTGGAGGCAGTCTTGAAAGTTCCTCGAGAAAGACGTTCGAAAACTCTATCACCATTCTAACACTTTCCACCTACATTTCCTTAGCATCCAAAACACTAATGAAGGCAAGGAATGCTCCACACCCCTTTCGCACCAAATTTTTTGCCTTCAAAGCAGATACTACATTAGACAGATAGTCTCTCCTTTCACTTATTACCATCACTTCCTTATCCTCCGAAGTTCTTAGTAACATATGCTTTGCAGTACAATCCAAGTTCGCACGGTGTTTCACCAAACAGTCCATGCCCAAAATAAGGTCAAACTCACCGAATGGCAGTTCCATTAAATTCGCCAAAAATATTTCCTCCTAAATTTCTAAGGACACATCTCTAAACAATTTATTCACTAACACAGAATGTCCTAAAAGACTAATTACAGTTGTTTCTCTAGCATTAACCTCCGATCTAATGTTCAGATTTCCAGATACAGCACAAGCAATATACGAATGGGTGGATCCGATATCTATCAAAGCAGTAACAGGTACATCAGATATGAAGGATGTACCGATTATTACATCAGGTGTATCGCCATCCTCTTGGCGTCTGACCGCATAGACCAACCCTAGCTATCTTGAATCCGCGTCACCCCTATTACCAGTACCTCTACCTAGTGCACCCTGACCTTGTCTTACGCCATTACCACCTCGACTTGGCCCATAACCTCTCGGTGGCTACTGAGCGCCTCTAGCTGGCTATGCATCATAGTTACGAACATCATGAGCCTAGGAGTTTGTCGAGGGCAATCTCTAGGCTGATGGTCCTTGTAACCACATTTGAAACAACCACCAGTTCTCTTCCAGCATTCACTTGGGTGTCTTTTTTACAATCTGCACATGGCTGTAACTGATTGGTAGCAGTTGGTACTATAGCTCGAGCTGGCTCCTCATTCTTGGCCCTCTTCTAAAACCCTCTAGCAAGACCTAAATACCTAAAGTCTCTCTTGCTCCTGCCCTTATCCTTGTCTCAATTTTGCCGCTTTGAGTGCTTAGCCTCTTTAGCCATCTTGGCTTTCTCCACCAGTGTAGCAAAATTTCTCCCCTTTTGTGGGGCTATCAGTACCGCAACTCATCACGCAACCCATCCTCAAAATGTACACAGTGTTCGTAGTCAGTCAGCACTATTCTCCAGGCATACCGACTCAAACGCAGAAATTTTGCCTCGTAAGCTGCCACAGTCCTACCTCCTTGGACCAGATCTAAAAATTCCTTCATTCGGGCATCCACATAGCTAGCTCCGACATACTTTCCCTAGAATGCCGTCTTAAAGAAATCCAAGGTAATACGATTGGCCTGAGTGCCTTCCGAACCGTGAGCCACCATTGATACGCCTCGTCTCTCAACAAGGACACAGCTCCTTTCAGTTTCTTCTAGGTGGTGCAATCAAGATCGTCCATGATTCACTCTACAGTCTCAAGCCAGTACTCCACTACATTTGGGGCCACACCCGAGATACCCCTAAAAACCTTAGCACCATTTGATCTGAGTCGTTCAGAAATTGACCCACGAGTTGCTGACCCAATTCAAGACCTAACAACCCTTTTCAAGACTCGTAACATTGCTTGGGATAGAGTGTCGTCCTCCTTCATACGATCATGTGACCTAGCTTCAGTCACGGGTGACATAGGTGTGTCCATTTTTGGCATATGTCCCAACGCCTCAGACACAACTCTAGCGCCTCGACCTCTACCACGGCCACGTCTACCACGTCCACATCCTCTAGTGCTCATATTGACTAGTTCGATTTAATCTAATTAAAAGTTTTATGAATCAGTATACTATTCTAATATTTATTAAATAATATTTTATGAAATATATGAAGTAAAGTCGTTTTTGCAAGCGCATCCTATAGTCTCAATCTTTATAGTTTCAACACCTAAAACTAAAAGTTCTAGAGTGTTCCTATAGTCATTTCACAATAATCATAATCATACAATGATAATATATACTTACTTGACTTGGTGTCAGATACCCGTGGTGCCATACTTCTTTTAAAACATGCATTTTAAATTTAAAATCCAAAACAGCTTTGGAAAACATTTTTGAACCCAAACCACAGCTGAGTTTTGAAATCAGGCTCTGACACCATAAAATGTAACACCCCAAACCCGGTCCATACGTTAAGGCCAGATCTGACATGTCACATGAGAAAAATGGTTTTAAGTCTTTTTTATTCATATGTAAATAGATATTGATTTAAAATCAAGTAAAACAATTTCCATTTAACATTCTTGACAAAGTATTACTGAATAGAAGATTGATTGATAAGTTGATAAATTTGAACTAATGATTTTACAACCATGTCTTTTGAAAAGTGTTGATGAAAATTTAAGAGAAGATTTTCGAGTTAAAAATATTTATATAAGTTTATTATAAAAACCATTATGTATCCATTTTAGAAAATCTTTGTTTAAGCAAAAAAAATTCCCAATTAAAGTAATTTGAGCAAAAAATAGGTACGTCAAACATAAAGCAAAACAAAATAATCCAGAGGCCTTATTACAACGTTTAACTCAAAATATTTAAGAAATAAAGTAAATGAAATAGAAATCCAAAGTCCAAATAAAACAATTTCTGAAGTATGGCCCCCACCAAGTCATCCATGGCCCAAGTCCACGTCACTGAGCATTACCTGCAAGGGTTAAGGAAACGGTGTGAGTTATTAGAACTCGATTATAACGCCTTACTGTTGTCCACTTTGGGCACAAACCCATTTACCAATATTTTGGGCCTAAGTCCCTTTCTACATAATAATGTATACAATCCCAACCTATCCTAATAATCCATCCACTACACACCACCCGTACCATCCATCACACCTGTGGGATCAAGTTAACCCACCCCGCCAAACACACCAATTGCAGGCATTATTCCATTTATAACAAATTTAATTGTGGGGAAGCCACCAGAATCACAGAGTATCATATTTTCAAACATATTTGTGGCAGTGCACCGAAATTACTTCTCTTCAACATTTTCCTAACCCATGCAAAATCATGTAAATGCATCACACATAGCAAATCATGATATTTACAAATATAACAACAATAATTAATTCAGACAAAAGTTCGGCCCATTAACACTTTTCAAATTAGCCTATTAAGGTAATTTATCAAACAGGCCCATTAAGCAATATATCAATTTGGCCCATTAGGCAATATATAAATTCGGCCCATTAAGCAATATATCAATTCGGTCCATTAAACAATGTATCAAATCGGCCCATTAAGCAATATATCAATTCAGCCCATTAGGGCAATATATCAATTCAGTCTATTAGGACAATATATCAATTCGGCCCATTAAGGCAATTTCGTTATTCGGCCTTTTAGGGGTATTTTTGTAATTCACACAATGATATTACCGAATTTGTCAATTTTATCAAAATAGTGTATCTTAGGCAATTTTTTCTGTTTACACCCTATTACGATTTTAGTCATAGCGATTTATTTCCAATATGATATCAATCTTAAAATCCATGGGTAACGGTGTGAGATTACCCACCTGATTACGGTAAGTACGAGGTTTTCTTGATGTTCGACACCTAAGATATCATAATGCTCTATTAGTCGACATATGCGATTTAATTAATCAACTCTAAAATAAACGATCTAAAGTTTTTATCCTTGGAATCATGAACGAACCACGATTTATCGATTCCCTCTGAATGATGGTCCACAACCCGGTGGAAATTTTCGAACCACCGATACTGCCCTTCGCTTGAACTTAGGAGTAGGAATCTTAAATCCACTTCTTTTGAGTTCTCCACTCACCTTTCATTTCGAATCGGCACCACAAGCCTCCATTCGGTTAGATCTTAGTTAGATCGATATTACGTTCATTTGAGATGATTGACCAAGGAAAAGATTAGGCTTACCTCTAGAATCGTATGGTCACAAATCGATAGATCGAGCGTTTTAATCCCTAAAATATAATCGGTTAATCATCATTATTCCGATAACATCTTAAACGAATAAGGAATGATTTCATAAAATCCATGAAGAACTCCTTACCTTAAAGATTTATAGAACCGATTCTCAATGATTGTAAGATGGCTACGGAAGAATCAAAGTTTCGGCCTTCCACTATAACTCTACATTAGAAGATGATCATATTGTAAGGAGTTCTAAAAGGAAAATATTTTGGTTGAAACAAAATGAATATTCGAATGTTGATAAACACACATTTGGCTAGGAGAAAGAAAAATGAGAATATAGAATAGAACCACTTACCGATTGATCAAAGGAGTAGGTGTTAATACGGATGAGAAGAAAAGATAAAGAAGAGATGAAGGGTTCGGCTATAGAGGAAAATGAACAATGATTTTTGGCCATGGAGGATATGGATTTGAGAAGAAGAATAAAGGGTTGGAAAACTTTGTAAAAAGAAAAGAAAGATGAAAAGGAGTGTTTATGATAATTCAATTTTCGAAAGGAAAACGAGTGAAACAATTTGCTCTCAAAGGCTTAGGTACTTTAAGCAAACAAGGAAGAAAAAAAAAAGAAACAAAAATGCACACTAAAGACTTGAAAATTTGGCAAAGAGAAAAGGAAATTTGGAGAGAAAGAAAATGACACAAAAAAACTAAAGAGAAACAACCTCTCAAGCACTAAAATTGCCAAGAACTCCTAGCAAAATTCTGCTATCCTCTCCCTATGCAAAAATCGTCCATGCCTTGGCAAAAAGGTCAAAATTTTCCAACCAAATCTTTCTATAACACTTTCCTCTCTTTGTGCCAACATGTTCCCTATACTTTCCCCTTTCATTTGATTTCTTTGCCTACCTGCATCCTTTCCTAATTTCCTTAGCCACCTAGCCAAAATTTTTTTTAAAAAAAAAGTCCACCTTGCCTTATTACTAGCTTGGCCGACACTTTGAGAAAGAATGCAAGAATAATAGTCAAAACTTGCACGTTATGGGATTTGAACCTCCTCCCTCAAAGTACTTCATGTGGCGCCATATCCCCTTTACCATAAGCTCATTTATGCTAGCACATTACTTATTTATTTCCATAAGCATTATGGTCACTTACTATATCTCCTTAAAGTGTTAAAATACCAATTTTTTACTAGGGCCCAAATAAACTCCGAGCCTTCTCAGGACCCCTAAACATACACAATTAATAATTTAACTAGCTTAACGCCAGAAATAATGCAACACATAAAATTTCAAATTTTAGGATGTTACACTTTAGCCTTTGTGACTTGTTCAGATTTTATTCATGATTCCTATCTCTTGTTTTTGTGCAAAAATAAAAATTCCTAATTAACCAAATCTTAAAATAAATTAAGACTAAAAATAAAATAAATTGATGCCCTCCCTTTTTTTATTTGTTTGTCGATCCTTCCAAATTCGACTCATCTTTTGCTCCGTCATTATTGCCTTTGCATGAATCACCTCTTTGATAATGAACTCCATTGTAACATCTGGGAAATAGGGGCTTTTGCATTTATTATGTTTTTGTGTGTTTGGTACGCTCTATGTATTAATTTGTTATGTTTGGGGTTCCCGAGAAGGCTCAGGGTTGAGCTTGAGCTTAAGCTTTGGTGAAAATTTCAATTTTTGGGCACTTCAGGGGAGAGCTAATGGGGGTAGACTTTAAGGACTATTGCTTGTGTTTTTTGACATAAGAAGTGATGTGGTAAAGTGGCAAGATGTCCCCTAGGAAGCAAGGGAGATGACGCCTCAAGGGGAGCTTGGAGGAGGTAGGAGCAGGTTCGAGACGCATAGTCTGCCTTTTTGGAGTTTATTTTGGCATTGGGGTGGAGAGGTGATGGATTCGGTTTGGGACCTTAAAGAATGGGAGTTGAATAAGTCAAATAATTTGAATGGGAGGCCATGAGGGAAAGGTGGGATTTGACTTATTCAAATGGATTCAAAGGGATGGTTGAGAGGTGATGCGGGAGTTGAATAAGTCCAGCAGTTTGAATGGGTGAATGGGAGTGATTGTAGGAGGGAATCAGGGAGTGGTGGCTTGTTGGGAGCTTGTTAACCGAATGTAGAAGCTAGGTAAAGGTGTTGGCCGGTTGGGGAACTTGTTAGGGGGATGTTGGATTCGGGTTAGTAGTGTCTAGGGGTGTGCCGAAAGTTGTTTAGGCATTTTCTTTCTTTTTTTTTTGGGTGCACTTTCGGTCATTTAGTGTGTGTGCCGATTATTGCAAGTTTGGTTGAGTATTTCTTTCTCTCTTTTGTTCTCTTTTTCCTATTCTCCCATTGTGCCAAAAATCTTTAAGGGCATCTAGTTTATTCTTTGCAATTTGGGCATTGGTATTTCAACTTTTGCTTAAAACTGAAACTTCAACCCTCTCTGGTTATTCTCTCTTTGTTTTCTTCCTTTCACTCTTCTTTTTCTTCAACCGAACCTTGTGTCCTCATTTTCTTTTCACCATTGTTCATTTGTTCTTCTCCCTAACCAAAATACCTTTTGTTTCTTCTCCTTTTTGTTCTTTTGGTCATAGCCGAACCTCCCAATCCAGTTGCTTCTTGTTCTTCATAGTCGAAATAGTAAGTGTCTCAACCGACTACTTTTCTTCTCTCAAACCCTTTATTGTGCCGAAATACACAAGTCTTCTTCTCTTGTTTGCTAAAGTCGAATCACCTTACCATTCTTTTCCCTATTTTTTTCTTCTCCTTCCGGTATTTGGAGGACCCGAACCTTGCTTTCTTGTTGAGGTAAGTTGTTGTTTTCTCTCAATTGTGTCATAAGGGCCGAAACACTCTAATCCTCTTTTCACTCTTGATTCTTGGCAAAACCGAATAGCTGTGCTTATATCTTTTATTTTTCTTCTTGCATTTTCTCTTAGACTACCTAGGTCCCGAAAGCATTCTCTCCTCTCTGAATCTCCAAGCTGAATCTCAACCCAGATCTGGTAGTAGATCGTCAGCACCCATCCACTCTTAATCATTTTTGGTAAGTGTTGAGGTGAGGGGTGATCATTTTCTCACATTATTTTTTTTTCGGGCTCTATGTTAATGTCGAATGGCCTTTGGGGTCTATGGTATTGTGTTCGGTCGATTGCAGGAAAGAGTGTAGTTGCATTTCGTTGATCTCCAGGATTTGCTTGGCTTATGATTAAGCCTAAAGGCTCGGGTGTTGATCAATCTTGGTAAGGGATCTACTTTTTCAGGTTAATTCTTGATTCTTAGTTATTCTCTGTGTAACCTGATTCGGTGACCAAAAGTTTTATGGACCCTATGGCTAACCAAACAGTAGAAGGGGTCAGACCTGCAACCCCAGCCCCCAAATTCAAGAGAAGGGTCGTGTCTGCAGTTCGTGATTGGCCACCGGGGTGTGGACCAGCATTCGAGCAGGAGAGTAGACAAATCGTGGTTGTGTCGATTAACGACAATACCAACGTAGAAAGTGTAGTTTTGCGCATTATCAAGTGTGTACCTCTTACACACTTTATAATCAATGTATTGTTATGTTATTAACTTAAACACTATTAAAAGCCGGAATAAATGTGGATATCGATATGCTACCCTTATGGGTATGAGTGAGGACTCTGGGTAAGTCCGTTCCGATAGTTAATTATATGTGATTGCTGATGATTATGTATATGCTATGTTGCAGTATGTTATTAATTGAAAAAGCATGTAAGTAATGTATGTGTAAGCATGTGCACTGAAATGGGTATTATGAGAGGAGGCAGAAGATGGATAATTGTGACTTTGGGTCCCCAGTGGTTTGGCACCACCAGTGGTTTGGTACCACACGTGATATTTGTGACTTTGGGTCACCTGTGGTTTGGCACCACATTGAATATTTTAGTGACTCGTCCCAGTGGCTTAATGCCACAGTGGGTTGGCCCCACATATTACATTAAAAGGGATTGTCACTAGTGGTTTGGTACCACCATGTGGGTTGGCCCCACATATGGATAATTGTGACTTTGGGTCACCAGAGGTTTGGTACCACTAGTGATTTGGAACCACATTTGCATATATTTGATTCTGACTTTGGGTCACCAGTGGTTTGGCACCACCAATGGTTTGGTACCACACGGGCTAGAATATGGAGTGTTTGATGGCTAGGTTTGGGGTTGCATGACATTCTTACTTGATTATGAAACTGTGCAAGAGTGTTGTTATAATCGGGAGGGGGATTATACACCGAGTCTCAATGACTCACCTCTTCCCTCGCATTTTGCAGATGACTCGTAGATCGCAGATGTAGAGTTAGGCAGACTCGTGGTGTCCATGCTTTTTGCGTTTGGATTTAGTTTGTTTACTCTTTTGGGTACTTTATTTTAATTTGGTTTTATTTGGGCTGTAATAAGGCCACTAACTAATATTTCTGGGTTGTTTAATCTCGTTAAGTTTTCTGATACATTGCTTAAGTTACACAGCATGGAATGTCTAAATAACCTGTAAAACCAATGTTTTTCTAAATTCACACATCTTACCGGGTTTTCTAAACTTTACCATCAGGTAATAACAAACAAGTGATGACAATTAACCAAACTCAAATTTTTTCTTAAAATTTAGTTTTACTCGGAGACCTAATGGGAAATGGTTTTCAACCTCACACTTAAGCGAGGATAGGTTTTTCTAAAAATCAAACGATTTTCCTGGTATTAAGAGGTGACGAATGGGTTTTCTCAAGGGAGTCTTTTCCTATCGTTTAAAAACTCTAGACAGCAAAAATGTTTTAATGGTAGTTTTTCACGGAAATAAATCAGTAATGCGTTCTATTCAAATGTTTTCACCCTATGACATGTCGAATCTAGTCGTAGTGTGTTGATCGGGTTTAGGTGTAACATTTTGGTATCGAGCCAAGTTCAAAAGCTTCATTGTGGGCCCGAGGCCCAAAAATATTTTAAAATGGCTTATGAAAGGTTTTTGTGGGAAAAGTACGATTGGAAAAGCGTGGCACCGAGTCTCCGGCATCGATCCGTCCAGGTAAGTACCCCTATTTGTGTTAGTCTGTTTGTAATGATGATGTTATGCCTAGTAGCAATAGAAAATTACTTTAGAAACCTTTAAACTGTTGGATTGTGTAAACTTACGAAACAATCCCCGTATTAAATTATTCATAAGACTGTGCTTAATAAACAGTGGAATAAGTCTAACGCATAAAACTATTAAATCAGATATATTCGTATCAGCAGTTATGAGTGCACGAGGGCGTGGGCGTAATATACGTGGACGAGGTAGGGGTAGGACGATAGTGTCAAAATCGGTGGGGTCTGGTCATGGGTGAGAGAACGAGGTACCACCGCCGTCAGTTATGGGCGCAGAATTTCAGGATCAGACGGCTGGTGATGACACAGTGTCGCAGACGATGCTGCGGGTTCTAGAAAGAGTTGCGAGTGCAGGCATCGAAATGAGAGCTCAAAAATCTGTGTCCGAACGACTCCGGGCTAATGGTGCAGAGGTATTCAGAGGTGTATCTGGTGTGGCTCCTAGTACGGCAAAATATTGGCTGGAGGCGACAGAACGTATCATGGATGACCTGGATTTTACGGCTGAGAAGAAGCTGAAGGGTATAGTATCTCTTCTTTGAGATGAATCATATCAGTGGTGGCTCACGGTTAGGGATGGAGCAATGGCGGACGATATCACTTGGGACTATTTTAAGGCAGCTTATCAGAGGAAATACATTGGGTCCAGTTACATTGATGCTCAGAGGAAGGCGTTTCTAAGGCTGGTTCAGGGGAGTAGGTCAGTATCTGAGTATGAGGCAGAATTATTAAGGTTGAGCCGTTACGCTCGGGGTATCGTGGCTACGGAACATGAGCACTGTGTCAGGTTTGAAGATGGGCTGAGAGATGAACTGAGGTTGCTGATCGCTCCACAGCAAGAGAGGGAGTTTGCTGTGCTGGTAGAGAAGGCTAAGATAGCCGAAGGGGTGAAGGAGTCTACGAAATAGAATTTGGACAGGAATAGGCACAAGACGAGTTTTGGGCCGCCAGGGTCAGCTGGAAATTCTCAGAAAAGGGCTAGGTATGGTGGGCCGAATCAATCTGTGTGGCCTGTGGCTGCTACTCAAGGACCAGCGCAGTGTGCTCGATGTGGGAAATCCCATTGGGGAATGTTGGACTAGTGGCAGAGGATACTTTGAGTGTGGGTCGTTGGATCATCGTGTGAGGGATTGTCCGTGTAAGCTAGCCAGAGTACAATCTGAGAGTCGAGGGCGTGCACAATACAGGAACGGTGGACAGCAATCGCAGAGGGGTCGTGGTTGAGGAGGTAATGGTTCTGGTCGAGGTCATGAGCACCACGCAGGGTGCAGAAATCTACAAGCAAGGCGACTGGTTGGTATATGCAGCGATGCATCGAGAGGAGGGCGACGCATCGGACGTCATACCTGGTACGTTCTTAATTTTTGGACTACCTTATACTGCTTTGATAGATGTTGGTTTGACGCACTCGTATGTTGCCAGTAGCATAGTGAAAACCATGAACTTAGACTTTGAGATTACTTCTAGGGAAATGACAGTAATTAGCCCTCTAGGTCACTCAGAGAAGTAAATAAATCAGATGGGATGTACCCTAGAACTTCAAGGGTAGTGTTTATGGCTGATCTGATGGAACTGCCATTCGGGGAGTTCGATCTGATCCTTGGGATGGACTGGCTGGTGAAGTATCAAGCAAGTTTGGACTGCGCAGCTAAGCCCATGGTAGTGAGAATAGCTGAAGGTAAAGAACTAGTAATGATAGGTAATAGGAGGGATTATCTATCTAATGTTATATCTGCTCTGAAGGCCGAAAAAATGGTGAGGAAGGGTTGTGAGGCATTCATGGTTCATGTTTGTGCATTAGAGGCCAAGGAATTAACTGTGGGGGAGGTCCAAGCGGTGAAGGATTTTTCTGATGTGTTTCCAGAGGAGCTTCTGGGTTTACCCCTGGATCGTGAGGTTGAGTTTGGGATAGATCTGTTACCAAGAATCGCGCCAGTATCTATTACTCCATATAGGATGGTGCCGAAGGAATTGGTAGAGTTGAAAGCACATATTTAAGAGTTGCTGGATTAGGGTTTTATTCAGTCGAGTGTTTCGCCTTGGGGAGCACCTGTGCTTTTTTTAAAAAGAATGATGGAACAATGCGGATGTGTATAGACTACCGGCAGCTGAATAAGCTGACGATCAAGAACAAATATCCGTTACTGAGGATTGATGATCTGTTCGATCAGTTTAAAGGTGCATCAGTCTTCTCCAAAATTGATTTGAGGTCAGGGTATCACCAGTTCAAGGTGAAGGAGGCTGATATCCATAAAATAGTGTTTCGTACTCGTTACAGGCACTACGAGTTTTTGGTAATGCTGTTTGGGCTGACCAATACACCGACTGCGTTCATGGACATGATGAATCGGGTGTTTTAGCAGTATTTAGACTGGTTCGTAGTGGTATTTATAGACGACATCTTGGTGTACTCGAAGTCTAAGAAAGAGTATGATGAGCATCTTCGTGTGGTTCTGCAGATTTTGAGGGAGAAGTAGTTGTTCGCGAAGTTTAGTAAATGCGAGTTCTGGTTGGAGGAGGCAACTTTCTTGGGTCATGTGGTGTGAGCCGAGGGGATTAGAGTGGACCCTCGAAAGATTGAGGCAGTGTTGGACTGGAAACCACCCAAGTCGGTGGTGGAAATTCAGAGTTTCCTAGGTCTAGCAGGATATTACAGAAGATTTGTGGAGGGGTTCTCTTTGATCGCAGCACCGTTGACCAAGTTGTTAAGAAAAGGAGTGCCATTTGTGTGGGCAGACAAGCAGCAGGAAAGTTTTGACAAATTGAAGAGGATTCTGACAGAGGCTCCGGTCTTGATTCAGCCTGAGGCAAGGAAGGAGTCCACGGTTTACTGTGATGCATCGCATACTGGTCTTGGATGTGTGCTGATGTAAGGGGGTAAGGTAGTGGCGTATGTCTCCCAGCAGCTGAGACCGCACGAAGTTAATATCCGACGTATGATCTGGAATTGGCTGCAGTGGTTTTCGCCCTGAAGATATAGAGGCACTATTTGTACGAGGAAAAGTCAATAGTTTATATGGATCACAAGAGTCTAAAGTACCTCTTGACTCATAAGGACTTGAATTTGAGACAGCGGAGGTGGATCGAGTTATTAAAGGACTAAGACTGTTCAATTGAGTATCATCCACGCAAGGCCAACGTGGTGGCAGACGCGTTGAGCCGTAAGGTAGTGTCAGACTTGAGAGTAATGTTTGCTCATCTCAGTTTGTATGACAACGGAAGTTTATTAGTGGAATTGCAGGTGAAGCCGTCATGGATTGGTCAGGTTAAGGAAGAACAGCTAATGGATGAGGTCGTAAGTGCTCGGAGACTGCAAGTGCAGAGTGGTGGATTGGAAGGTTACAGCTTGACCAATGATGGAGTGTTGTGTTTCTAAGGAAGGGTTTGTATGCCGAAGGACATCGAGCTAAGGTAGAAGATTCTTCAGGAGGCACATAGCAGTCCCTACGCTATGCACCCTGGAGGTAGCAAGATGTACCGAGATCTGCGGGAGCAGTTCTGGTGGTCGGGTCTAAAACGGGAAGTAACTGAGTTTGTGGGTAAATGTCTAACGTGTTAGCAGGTCAAAGCTAAACACCAATTACCTTTGGGTCTGTTATAGCTGATCGAGATTCCGCAGTGGAAGTGGAAAAGGATTACGATGGATTTCGTCACTGGGTTACCCCTTACGCCTAGCAAGAAGGATTCAGTTTGGGTGATAGTAGATCGTTTGACTAAATTAGCTCATTTTATACCGGTTAGAGTGGATTACTTGCTCCAAAGGTTGGCTAAGTTGTATGTGGAAAATAGTGAGATCAGATGCGATCTGGGTATCAATTATCTCTGATAGGGATCCCAGATTCACGTCGAGGTTTTGGAAAGCATTGCATCAGGCACTGGGTACGAGATTGGATTTCAGTACAGCATTTCATTCGCAGCCAGATTGGCAGTTAGAAAGGGTAATACAAATTCTAGAGGATATGTTGAGAGGTTGTGTCTTGGGTTTCAGAGGCAGCTGCGAAGAATTTCTACCACCGCGAATTCAAGATAATAATAGTTATCAGGTGAGCATTAAGATGGCACCATATGAGGCATTATATGGTCGGAAGTGTCGTACACCTACGTGCTGGACAGAACTAGGTGAACGTCAAATGTTGGGTCCTGAGTTGGTCGCTAAAACAGAGGAGAAAGTTAAGCTGATTCGAGCTCCTCTGAAGGAAGCTTCAGACAGGCAGAAGTCTTATGCCAATCTTAAGCGAAGAGATATAGAGTTTGCAGTAGGTGACAAGGTTTTCCTGAAGGTCTCGCCGTTGAAAAAAGTGCTTAGGTTTGGTCGGAAAGGCAAGTTGAGCCTTTGGGTTTATCGGCCGTATAAGGTGTTGAAATGGGTGGGACCAAGAGCTTATCACCGAGTTGCTAGCGAATTGAGTCGATTCACGATGTGTTTCATGTCTCCATGCTTCGGCGCTATCGATCTGATCCGTCGCATGTTGTGTCAGTGGAAGAGATCGAGATGAGCCAAAATTTGACCATGGAAGAGGAACCAGTGCAGATTCTAGATTGGGATGTTCAGGTTTTATGTGAGAATTGATTCCACGGTAAAGGTATTATGGCGAAACCATGGTACTGGAAGAGGCCACGTGGAACCAGAGGATGTGATCGCAAAGAAAACCCTCAACTTTTTGACCGAGTAATTTTGAGGTCAATTTCTTTAAGGGGTAGAACTGTAACATCTGGGAATTAGGGGCTTTTGCATTTATTATGTTTCTGTGTGTTTGGTATGCTCTATGTATTAATTTGTTATGTTTGGGGTTCCGGGAAGGCTCGGGGTTGAGCTTAAGCTTTGGTGAAAATTTCAATTTTTGGGCACTTCAGGGGAGAGCTAGCAGGGGCAGACTTTAAGGATCATTGCTTGTGTTTGTTGACACAAGAAGTGATGTGGTAAAGTGGCAAGATGTCGCCTAGGAAGCAAGGGGGATGACGCCTCAAGGGGAGCTTGGAGGAGGTAGGAACAGGTTCGAGATGCATAGTCTGCCTTTTTGGAGTGTATTTTGGCGTTGGGGTAGAGAGGTGATGGATTCAGTTTGAGACCTTAAAGAATAAGAGTTGAATAAGTCAAACAATTTGAATGGGAGGCCATGAGAGAAAGGTGGGATTTGACTTGTTCAAATGGATTCAAAGGGATGGTTGAGAGGTGATGGGGGAGTTGAAGAAGCCCAGCAGTTTGAATGGGTGAATGGGAGTGATTGTAGGAGGGAATCAGGGAGTGGTGGCTTGTTGGGAGCTTGTTGACCGAATGTAGAAGCTAGGTAAAGGTGTTGGCCGGTTGGGGAACTTGTTAGGGGGATGTTGGATTCGGGTTAGTAGTACCTAGGGTGTGCCAAAAGTTGTTTAGGCATTTTCTTTCTTTCTTTTCTTAGGTGCACTTTCTATCATTTAGTGTGTGTGCCGATTATTGCAAGTTTGGTTGAGTATTTCTTTCTCTCTTTTGTTCTCTTTTTCCTATTCTCCTATTGTTTCGAAAATCTTTAAGGGCATCTAGTTTATTCTTTGCAATTTGGGCATTGGTATTTCAACTTTTGCTTAAAACCGAAACTTTAACCCTCTCTGGTTATTCTCTCTTTGTTTTCTTCCTTTCACTTTTCTTTTTCTTCAACCGAGCCTTGTGTCCTCATTTTGTTTTCACCATTGTTCATTTGTTCTTCTCCCTAACCAAAATACCCTTTGTTTCTTCTCCTTTTTGTTCTTTTGGTCATAGCCGAACCTCCCAAGCCAGTTGCTTCTTATTCTTCATAGCCGAAATAGTAAGTGTCTCAACCGACTACTTTTCTTCTCTCAAACCCTTTCTTATGCCGAAATACACAAGTCTTCTTCTCTTGTTTGCTAAAGCCGAATAACCTTACCATTCTTTTCCCTATTTTTTTTCTTCTTCTTCCGGTATTTGTAGGAGCCGAACCTTGCTTTCTTGTTGAGGTAAGTTGTTGTTTTCTCTCAATTGTGTCATAAGGGCCGAAACTCTCTAATACTCTTTTCACTCTTGATTCTTGGCAAAATCGAATAGCCGTGCTTATATCTTTTGTTTTTCTTCTTACGTTTTCTCTTAATCTACCTAGGTCTCGAAAGGAATCTCTCCTCTCTGGATCTCCAAGCCGAATCTCAACCCACATCTTGTAGTAGATAGTCAGCACCCATCAACTCTTAATCATTTTTGATAAGTGTTGAGGTGAGGGGTGATCATTTTCTCACGTTATTTTCTTTTCGGGCTCTATGTTAATGTCGAATGGCCTTTGGAGTCTATGGTATTGTGTTCGGTCCATTATAGGAAGGAGTGTAGTTGCATTCCGTTGATCTCCGGGATTTGCTCGGCTTGTGATTAAGCCTAAAGGCTCGGGTGTTGATCAATCTTAGTAAGGGATCTACTTTTTCAGGTTAATTCTTGATTCTTAGTTATTCTCTGTAACTTTGATTCGGTGACCAAAGGTTTTATGGACCCTATGGCTATCCAAACAAGAGAAGGTCGACTGCGAACCCAAATTTCAAATTCAAGAGGAGGGCCGTGTCTGCGTTTCGTGATTGGCCACCGGGGTGTGGACCAGAATCCAAGCAGGAGAGTCGACAAATCTCAGTTGTGTCGATTAACGATAGTACTAATGTAGAAAGTGTAGTTTTGCGCATTATCAGGTGTGTACCTCTTACACACTTCATAATCAATGTATTACTATGTTATTAACTTAAACACTGTTAAAAGTCGGAATAAATGTGGATATCGATATGCTACCCTTATGGGTATGAGCGAGGACTCCGAGTAAGTTCGTTCCAATAGTTAATTATATGTGATTGCTAATGATTATGTATATGCTATGTTGCAGTTTGTTATTAATTGAAAAAGCATGCAAGTAATGTATGTGTAAGCATGTGCACTGAAATGGGTATTATGAGAGGAGGGGGAAGATGGATAATTGTGACTTTGGGTCACCAATGGTTTGGCACCACCAGTAGTTTGGTACCACACGTGATATTTATGACTTTGGGTCACCAGTGGTTTGGCACCGCATTGAATATTTTAGTGACTCGTCCCAGTGGCTTAGTACTACAGTGGGTTGGACCCACATATTACATTAAAAGGGATTGTCACCAGTGGTTTGGTACCACAAAGCGGGTTGAACCCACATATGGATAATTGTGACTTTGGGTCACTAGTGGTTTGGCACCACCAGTGGTTTGGAACCACATTTGCATATACTTGATTCTGACTTTGGGTCACCAGTGGTTTGGCACCACCAGTGGTTTGGTACCACATGGGGTAGAATATGGAGTGTTGGATGGCTAGGTTTGGGGTTGCATGACATTCTTACTTGATTATGAAACTGTGCAAGAGTGTTGTTATAATCGGGAGGGGGATTATACACTGAGTCTCAGTGACTCACCTCTTCCCTTGCATTTTGCAGATCACTCGTAGATCGCAGATGTGGAGCCGGGCAGACTCGTGGTGGCCATGCTTATTGCATTTGGATATAGTTTGTTCACTCTTTTGGGTACTTTATTTTAATTTTGTTTTATTTGGGTTGTAATAAGGCCACTAACAAATATTTCTGGGCTGTTTAATCTCGTTAAGTTTTCTGATACATTGCTTAAGTTACACAGTATGGAATGTCTAAATAACCTGTAAAACCAATGTTTTTCTAAATTCACACATCTTACCGGGTTTTCTAAACTTTACCATCGGGTAATAACAAACAAGTGATGACAACGAACCAAACTCAAATTTCTTCTTAAAATTTAGTTTTACTCGGAGACCTAATGGGAAATGGTTTTCAACCTCACACTTAAGCGAGGACGGGTTTTTCTAAAAATTGAACGATTTTCCTAGTATTAAGAGGCGACGAATGGGTTTTCTCAAGGGAGTCTTTTCCTATCGTTTAAAAACTTTGGACAGCAAAAATGTTTTAATGGTAGTTTTTCACGAAAATAAACCGGCAATGTGTTCTATTCAAACGTTTTCACCCTATGACATGTTGAATCTAGTCGTAGTGTGTTGACCGGGTTTGGTGTGTAACATCCATGGTTCAAATATGAAATCTGGAAACTTAGGCACAAAAATAAATGGGTCATTATAAATTTTCTTAAGGGAACTCCTCATCGAGTCATCCCTTATTTTTGAGTATCTCTAGTAGGCTTGTTGCTGCAGTTGCATGTGTTGCATTAAGTCCATCAGTTTTGACAGCTCATCTCGAAGATCTGAGATATGCGGTGGAGCTCCAAACATTGAGGTTTCGATATCAAGTTCAGCTTCTGGTTCCATTGGTTCTGGCTCATTAGGGTCTTCAATTGATTGCTCTAGAGGGATCTCTGTGGGGTCATCTTCTGCTTCTTCGGGATCCTCGCTCTCTTCAACTCGTTGCTGCAGAGCAGAATCTCCAACTACTCGGTAGAGGTCCCAATCGGTGATTATGCCCTGACTATACCCTGTCTTCTTTACGTTCACAAGAATTTTTGCTTTTAAGCGAATTGTTATCGTAAAGGGAAAAAAGGCTAGGCCAGATCAATGGTCTTTCCAGTTAGAATCGAGTATAATAGGACCATTCGCTCTAATGAGATTGTAGTCCCATGCGAACTAGGCATAAGACTGAAACGGATGAAATAGAACCATACCTTCGCAAGTGGTGTCAAATATTCTTTTCGACACGTGTGGATTCCTTGCTTTGACACAGTCCACTTATAACCTGGAACTTTAAGTTCCTCGAGAATTTCTTACAATTTTTCAGGCTTAATGTTTCTCAACAAAGAAGAATATTCATTGTTTTCAAAATCAGGTAATTCAAAGAACTCATTAATAGCATTTGAATTTATTGGTACCTTGATTCCACGGACTAGAACTTTGGTCAATTCACTTGAGGTTAAGTTCGTATAGAATTCACGAACTAGTTCCTCATCCACACTTAGTCTCCTTTCACAAAACAATTCCCAATTGAGGGCTTCAGCAACTTGACGAATACGTGCCATAAAGTCTCCGTAGTTGCTTCCCTTCAATGTGAAGTCTTTCTCTGGATGTATATGTTGATTTTTGAAGATACTTTCGTATCTTACTTTGGCTTCTTCAAAGTGGAACTTATTTTGCATTTCATTAATTTGGTCGGAGGGATAAGTTCTCTTGCGACGCATAATTAACCTGAACATAAAATGGAAAAATTTATTTTCTCAAAAATTTAATTAATAAAAATTATTAATAATTCAATGATTTGAAAAATTAAATAATTGAATAAAATTAAAATTCAAGAGAAAATTCGGTCTTACCGTCCTATTTTAAGAACTCTTAAAAAAGATAATTAAAAGCAAAAGAGGTCGATTTAATGAGGTTGGAGGATTTGGTTAAGGATGGGTGAAGGTGTGTATCACATAAGTGTTAAAAGGCTGCTAGGTGTGCGGGCAGATGGGTGCGAAACCAGCAAACAATGCACGTTAGGGTTACGTGCAAGCGATGGCGTCAGAGGACCTTGACACGTGGGCACGATATGCTGGGACGTTGCAGGTGTGGCATACAAGAGCAAGACATGGCACAGGCGATCATTGGGTCAGGCGTCTTGACGTCTTTGAGGCTATAAGCCAAGCAATGTGCGATTGAGGCTTGTGACACTTAAGGGATTTGGTGCTTTGGGGTTTTGAGTGATGAATGAATAGGGGGAAGTAAGGGTGGAATTTATAGTGGGAGAAGTAGGAATTAGAGTAGAATTCTTACAGAAATTTAATAATTTAAATATTCTAAGTCTAATCCTACTCAAAGTTAACAACAATTAATAATTAAATATATGCATATGAAATTATCAATTGCTATTAAAATATTAAAACAAGAATAAAATATGATTAAAATTAAACAACTGTAATTCTATGCTAAGTTAATAAAAATTGATAAACCATAATATGAACATATTTTAATCCCACATTTAGCATACTTTTGGATGATTTATCCCTTTAATTATGAATTTAGGTGCTCCTATTCCTTTGTTTTCATGTTTTATACTCAGGAGAGCACTGGAGGATGAAAAGAATGAGAAATGGGCCAAAAATAGAGAAAATGGGCCTAACACGAATTACACATGGCCTGGGCCTCGATTCACACGGCCGTGCCTCCTTAGTAGGCTCGACCACGGCCTGGCCTCGAATTACACCGGTGTGCTACACGGGCGTGTCCCTGCTACGACAAAGAAGAGTTGTAACATCCCAAAATTGGGCCTAGTAGGATTGGGCCCAATGGGCCTTAGGCGTAGTAGCGTTTAAAATTTTTAGGAACGGCATTAATGCAAGTTAGACTTATTAGGTATGTGATTCTGGAAGGTTAGAGGGCTTCTATGAAGTCTGGGGATCGAACTTTGGCTTTGGGGAAATTTTGGTTTTAGGTGAAAGAAAACCCTGGAAGTTGGCAGGTAGGCCTTAAGAATAAAATGTGGAGGAAAATGACACAAGTGGAGTGTGTGGTGTAGTGGCAAAGTGACGCCACATAAGAGGCAAGGGGGTGACGCCACAAGGAAGGAAGGAGGTCCAAGGTTCAAGTCTTGGCTTTTGCATTTTGGTTTTCTTTTTACTTGGACCTTAGAATTTGGCTATAGATTTATATTTAGTTGCGCATGGTTAAGACACAAGAGGAGCTTGTGGCCAAGTGGTTAGCGGTGTGGATTATGTTGTAAGGGAGCCTGGGTTCGAATCTCATGACAAGCAATAGAGTATTTATTTTGCGGATTGGACAGCAGGAGTTTCAGTTGAATTTAAACTCTACTGATGGAGGGATCCCACATCGGAAAGATACAAAGAAGGAAGGTGAAGAGTTAGCTATATAAAGAGCATTTCAGGAGGAGAGTTAACATACCTTGGTGGGCGTTTAGGCGCAGGAGTGGTCGCAGCGCGGTTTAACACCAGACTCCTATTAGGTGTGTAACTCTCTTTACTCTAGCTATATAGCGGCAAATGCTAAAGTGTAGATCACGGTAATAGTAGCCACACGAGTGTGCGAGCGCACATGTGGGGCTTCGACGCGATAGTTGAGGCCATCAGTAGTATTCTCGTGGGTTGGGGCTGCTTGGGTCGCGATGGGCTGAAGTGGGCCCAATGGGCCCATGGGCCCAATTGAATAAATTGCATGATGATATAGTATATAGTGAACTAGATTAGGTGGAACTTATATACGTGGCTAGATGTATGTTAGGTGGGCCACACGAGCGTGTGGGCCCAAATGGGCCTGAATCTGGTTTTAGGCCCAATAGTCCGGTACGACCAGAAATGGTAGCTAAGTCGCTCTGGGCGACATTAGGCCTTCGGAAAGGCCATTGCAGGTGTGAAATTACAAAATACCGTTGGTTTATGAGATTACCAAAATAACCCTGGTTTACGAAATTACCAAAATACCCTCGATTTATAAAATTACCAAAATACCCCGATTTGTAAAATTACTGAAATACCCCCGATTTGTTAAATTACCAAAATACCCTCGATTTGTAAATTTACCGAAATACCCCTGGGTTGCAAAAGTGCTGAAATACCCTCGAGTTGTAAAATTACCGAAATACCCCTGGTTTGTAAAATTACCGAAATACCCCTAAGCGATAAAAAAACCGTTGTACTCTCGTGGTAGTATTAGCATTGTATGTGTTAATCGTATGATTTATTATGGTTGAGATGCATTTCTTACATGGATTGGTAACGAGAGAATTACCGAACTACCCCTGTAGGGTGGAATTACAAAAATACCTTTGGTAGGTAAAATTATGGTTATACCCTCAGAGGTTGATTAGTTTGATTATGTCATATTTGTTATTCTGATTATGATGGTAATTCGTTTCATCGTTATCTTTGATATATAATTTGCATACATGCCATAACGCATACATGAATTATTATGGTGATGAACATGGCATGAAAATGGGTATGATGAGAGGATGGGGAAGGATGATTTAGACTGTCACCAGTGGTTTTGACCACACAGTGGGTTGGCCCCGCTTTCCTTATTATTTGTGACTAGTCTTAGTGGTTTTGACCACCAGTGGTTTTGACCACACGGATATTATTTGTGACTACGGTCACCAGTGGTTTTGACCACACATGGATTATTGTGACTTGTCCCAGTGGTTTGGTACCACAGTGGGTTGGCCCCACATGTTGATTACGTGATTGTCATCAGTGGTTTTGACCACATGGTGAGCTAGCCCCGCATATGATTTGTGACTACGGTCACCAGTGGTTTTGACCACACTTATATGATTTGTGACTACGGTCACTAGTGGTTTTGACCACCAGTGGTTTTGACCACACGGGGTAGACACAGGAGTTCGGTTGGTTAGGTTGGGTTTGGATGATTTGCATATTGACATATCAAATGTGTAAGTGCCTTGTTATTATCGGGATGGGGATTTACACACTAAGTCTTGGTGACTCACCCCTTTCCATTACATTTGCAGATAAGGCATAGATCGCGGATGTGGAGCCGGGTGGACTCGAGCTAGCCATGCACTATGTTTTTGGGTTTTATTTAAATTACTATTTTGGGTTAATTTACTTTTAAATTTGGTTTGTTATGTAATAAGGCATTGGGTATTTTATTTGGTTTCAGCTTTCAATTTGGTTACTGCTTATTATTAAATGATCAATATGGGATTTTCCTAAAATGATAATGAACCGTTTCTTATTCAAAATTACTTAAACTCGATTTCTCACAACAACTATAAACAATACGAGCTTTTTAACGAACGCACAATTTTTAGACATTCCTTTCATGTGACATGCCAGATCCGGTTGTAACGTTTAGGCCTGGTTTGGGGTGTTACAAGAGTTTCATTTGGATTAAGGTACTTATAGGCAAAGAAAGACTTCCCAAAAGCCTATATAAACACCCTAGAGGCCAACCTTCAGGGGGCATTCAACTAGGCCAAAGAGCCAAGCCAGAAAGGCAGGATTATGGGATTCACTTGAAGAAAGCCAGTTGATTCATCTCAAGAAGCAGGAATCATACTCAAGACTAAGGATCTCCACTTCAATTCCTTCAGGGGTTTTAGGGTTTTTCTTATGTTTTGTTTCATCTTTTCTTCTGAGAAGTATTCTTTTATGATTATGAACTAAACCTCTCAAATACCTGAGGGGGATGAAACCTAAGACGAATCTTGTTATTATTTTCTGAGCTGTATGATAAATACTTGATTTGTTCTTAATTATGTGTTATTAATTCTTGTTTTGGTATTTCAATATATTGATTCAAGCATTTATGCTCTTAGGCAGAGGAGGAATAGACCCTGTCTAAGAGTAGATCTAGCATAGTTAAGCGGAGTTGATCGCAACCCTAGAGATAGGATGATGAAAATCTGCCGGATTAGGGTCAAACCTAATATGGGAGTCCATAGATCGAGTTAATGCAATTCTAGGGGTTTAGAAAGAGATTTCAATTAATCAACCTAGGGTTAGACGTTAGTAGCCTTGAGAGAGGTATTAATATAAATTAGGGAATCCTACAGATCAAGCCAAGTGAATAAATAAATGCAGTTCGAGTTAGATAACAAGTGAAGTCTAGGTGGATTCTTCCTCGAGTATTGTCTTAATCAATTGGTTTTCCCACAAGTATTTCCCAAATTTCTTCTATTTCCCAAATTTCTTCTTTGTGTCTTAGCATCTTTAGCTTAGAAGTTAGTCAATTTTAGATTAGATAAACAAATTCTCTTAATTCTTAGGCTAAATAATAGAAAGAGAGTTAATATTAGTACTTTTAGTTCCTTTGGGTTCGACAATCTGATCTTGCCACTAAACTATACTTACTGTTCAATAGGTGCGCTTGCCTCCATCGTTGTCTCAGTTAGTTTCCAGGTTTGATCATTCTTTTTTTAAAATTTTTAAGACTCTAACACACGATCAAGTTTTTGGCATCGTTGCTAAGGAACTGAAATATTAAAAAAGCTCAATTTTTATTACTTTAGCCATATTTTATTTTATTTTGCAAATTAAATTTTATTTTTAGTTTTCTTTATTTTTCTTTTATCTTTTCCTGGTAGGTACCTCTAGTTTATGACTAGAAGGAACCCGAAAGGACCACTACTTTACGACTGTGAAATTGAAAGCATAGTTTGCAGAAACCAATGAGAAATAAGGAGAAGCCTACAATACATACAAGAAGACAAAGAATACGATATCAATACAAATGAAGAGATGGTTGAGAATAATCTGCTACCTCAGAAAGTGGTCGAAGACCATGCTCCTCAAACTATGTATGATTTTGCTAAACCTAATTTAACAGGAACCGAGTCAAGTATTGTTAGACCTGCTATAGCTGCTAATAATTTTGAACTGAAACCTAGCACTATAAAAATGATATAGCAATTTGTTCAGTTTGATGGTTTGCAAGATGAAGATCCAAATAATCACTTGGCAAATTTCCTAGAATTTTACGATACTTTCAAAATTAATGGCATTTCTAATGAGGCCATCTGTCTTCGGTTATTTCCCTTTTCATTAAGGGATAAAGCCAAGCAGTGGTTACATTCTCTTCCACGAGGATCAATCACTACATGGGATCAAATGACCAAAATTTTTTTACTAAAATATTTTCTGCCATCCAAAACGGCCAAATTAAGGAATGATATCTCTTCTTTTGTGCAGATGAATTTAGAAACATTATACAATGCATGGGAGAGATACAAGGATTTGTTGAGAAGGTGTCCACACCATGGTTTACCCTTGTGGCTATAGGTCCAAACTTTTTACAACGGTGTGAACCCTTCAACCAGGTAGTTGATTTATTCAGCCGCCGGTGGAACCCTGAATAACAAAACTCCTAAAGAAGCCTATGAGTTTCTAGAAGAGATGTCACTGAACAACTATCAGTGGCAAGTCACGAGGACAAGGCCAACTAAAACAGTTGGAGTTTTCAACCTCGACGCAATCACCATGCTATCAAATCAGGTAGAGATGATGAATAAAAAGATTAATGGTTTTTATGGTCTCTCGCAGGTACAACCAGTAATGCAATGTGACTCGAATCCAAGAGGCGTCGCGAATCCTGAGTACCCACCCTACAATCCGGGCATGGAAAGCGAACAAATAAACTATACGGGTAACAATTTTAGATCTTAAAATAACCGTTATAGTAATACTTATAATCCAGGATAGAGGAACCACCCCAAATTATCAAGGAAATCAGAGACAACAACCCTCTCCAAACTTCCAATAACAGCCCTATCCACAGGAAAAGAAATCGAACCTTGAAGAGATGCTGACAAAATTCATAGCGGTATCTCAAACTCATTTTTAAAATATCGAAATAACACTTAAAAATCAACAAGCATCGATTAAAGGAAGTCAGAACCAGTTAGGACAACTCGCTAAGCTGATCTCCGAACGACCACAAGGTAGCTTGCCAAGTAACACTGAGACTAATCCAAAGGAGCAAATTCAAGCCATAACAGCTCATGATAGTGAAGGATTAGTAGATTCTGAATCTGAGCCCAGGAAAAACCTGTGGTAAGTGAAGGTAAGGTTGAGGTAAGCCAAAAAAAGCCAAAACTAGTAATTAAAGAATACCAACCTTGTATACCTTATTCCAATGCGATGAAGCAAGACAATTCAGATGAACAGTTCGATAAGTTTCTTAAACTCTTAAAAAATTTACATATTAACTTACCATTTCTTGAAGCTCTTTCGCAGATGCTAGATTCAAGGAAATTTTTAAAAAGAGATTTTACCAAACAAGAGAAAGATAGATGAGGAGACGCATGGAGAATTAAACGCAGTATGCTCAGCAATGTTACAGAACAAACTACCATGAAAATTAAAAGATCCAGGGAGTTTTACAATTCCATGTTTAATTGTTAGTTTATCTGTTGATAATGCTTTAGCTGATTTAGGGGCAAGCATAAATGTTATGCCTTATAAAATGTTTAAACAACTAGGTCTAGGAAAACCCAAACAAACTAGGATGAGCATTCAATTAGCTAATAAAACTATTAGAATTCCTATGGATATAATCGAAGATGTTCTTGTAAAAATTGATAAATTTGTATTCCCAGTAGACTTTGTCGTTTTAGACATGGATGAGGACAATGATATTCCTTTAATTTTAGGAAGACCCTTTTTAGCAATTGCTAGGACAAAAATTGATATTGATGCAGGTGAACTCATACTTCGTGTAGGTAACGAGACAGTCACTCTTCAAGCTCTTGACTCGGCTAGGACATCAAGTGATAAAGGTGAGAAAGTTAATTCAGTTGATAACTAATTTGTTAAACCTTCTTCATAGGAACCACCACGAACTACAACCCTGAACCTGATCCTAGACCCTGTGCCAATAAAGAAGTAATTCATGAGGAACGACGGCTTCAGATCACTGACCTAGATAAGTGGAAGACACATTTCAAGGAGAAGTCAAAACCACATGAAGTGAAACCGAAAGAACCTCCGGATAAGCTTAAAGGAACATCAAATTACTTCAAAATAGGAAATCAAGTACTTTTCAATAAAATAGACCCGTGAATCACCATATCAAACCCAAATACAATCCTGAATACAAATGAAGAAACACATTTTAAGGTACTCAACGTCTTCCCTTACGGAACAGTCGAGGTAAGTAATTCTACATTTGACACTTTTAAGTAAATTCCACTCGACTCAAACTATATAATGATAGCATTAGAAAGGATTTTTCACTCCTTAAACCACCGTGAAGGTACAAATGAGAGATAAGTCTAGCTTAAGACTTTAAACAAGTGCTTCTCGGGAGGTAACCTTAGCACTAACCCTAGTCATTTTTATTCTCTTTCTTTTAGCACCGAACTACAAACTAACTAAGTTAATGAAGCACAGAAATCTGCACCACACGGCCTTACACATGGCCGTGTGAATACTACAGATGTTAGTATTGGCATGGCAGAGATAGTACGATACAGGACGAGAAAAATATCTTTAAATCACGGGCTCCAACTACTACCATGGTTGTGCGACACAGCCGTGGCCAACACCGTTGAACCAAAACGAGCATGGCAACCTAATTACCAGGCATGGGAGGACGATTGAACCACTACACGGTTGTGCAATATGGCGTGGGACACAACACACCCATGAGATACGGGCGTCATGTACTAGAGCTGAAAATTTCTATTTAAAACACCTCACTCCCCTTCTTACCCACTTCCCATTCACTCTTCACTCCCTTCCATTTTCACTTTCCTCCTTCTTCATGCTCTAAACTATTGATCTCCACAATAGCCATGTTAAAGAAGAGGAAGGATTCAAGCACAGTCCCCCTGTTGGAGACCGATCTGCAAAAGTTCATGTCGGCCTCTTCATCCACTCGACAAGCCAAGGGTCTTTGAGGCTGTTTAACCTTTATTTTTCTTTTCTCATCTCTTTTATTTTCCTACTCTTTGATCTCTTATGCTTAATTTAGTTTATTTTATTTTAGTTTTTTGGTTTTAGGTTCTTCAGGCTACTTGGGAATCACACACCACGGCCTTAGAAATCACACCCACCTCTCGAACTATCTAATAATAAGGACCTTTCGGTCCATTAATCAGTTCTTTTAGCATTATTTCCCTTTTTACACTCTTTCTTTTTATTTTTCCTTTATATAAACATATAATTAGTATATTTTGAAGTATTCTTATTATTTCTTGGCTAACTCTTTATGAGATTCCCAATTTCATCATCAGCGCAGAAATTGTCGACAGCCACCACACCACGACCATTGCCAACTCAAGGAATCCATCCAAAAATTAGAAAGTTTCACTTCTCCCTATATCTTATGATTCCATATATATCTTTGTACATTGAGGGCAATGTACATCTTAAGTGTGGGGGGTGAAAATTTATTTAGAAAAGTTCCTAACTTTTTGCATTATTCTCAAATCCCTGATTGATATCTTGTCTTAAAGTAATTTTCTCATATCACTAATTAGAATGAAATTCCTATTGATTTATGATTTTTATTGATATGTTTTAGATTAAGTCATTGATAATTATGCAATGATGATTTAAACTTTAAGATACTAGAGAATCAAGCATGATGAGTCTATTTTTAAAAAAGAAAATTTAAAAATCTTGATAGGTTGTCCACCTGAATTTAATTATTACCTTGAAGTTTGAAATTGATAAGGTTGTCATCAAAAACCCGTAATTTCTGTGAGATTTTGAGCCTTTTAGAGCATACATTCTTTTCGTGCTCACCTTATTGATTATGAGTGTGTCAACATTGATTTGTTATTCTAGAACTTGTTTCGAATATACATGTCGAGACCACATCTTTCATTTGATATACTAAGATGATAAAGGCACTTAGGATTTAACCCACTTACTGCACTAAAAACCCTACCTTCATAATTAACCCCTAATGAACCTCGTTGATCCTAACAACCCTTTTTATTGATTCACCCACTAATATTAACCCAAAGCCCATCTTGTATTTGTTATCACCATTCCTTTTGACTACCCTTCTGTCGAGACTTGATTTGATCATTTGTCTAATTATTTTAGTTTTGGTAGTTGAAATTTTCTCATATTATGTACTTACTTGTTTTCTTAAAAAAAATGAAGTATATTCATTATTAGTTCTATAATTAAGTGAGCTTATATGTTTAAATTCAACATCTTGAAGAAGAAGCTCGTATTATTAGTCTTCAATTGATGTAATTATTCAAGATTAGTTCATTCCTGTAGTTAGGTAATTTGTCAATTCAATCTTGATTCTAACCTTCTAATTTAGCCTTTATCCACACCTTTAAGCTAAGCCCCGTTACAACCCTTTTTAAAGACCTTTTGATTTGTTTATCATCTCATTTTATAGAGGTGGAGATTTGATTTTCAGGCAAGCCTATGGGATTAACTTTTCATGTTTGACTTTTGAGAGCTTAATTTTGAACCTTAAACACTTTGATCGTATGTCTTTTGAGTTTTAAAATTTATAAAGAGAATGATCGAACTTGAAAACAAACTCTGTTAATGATTAAAGGCAAGTATACCTATCGAACAGTAGTATAGCTTAGGTAAGACTAGATTATCGAACCCAAATGAACTAAAAGTACTAATACTATCTTTCTTTCTATTATTTAGCCTAAATATAAAGTGATTGATTTGACTGATTACTAAACTAAGATGCAAAGACAAAAAGACTGAATTGGGAAATAACATGAAGAAACTCAATTGATCGAGACGATACCCTCAGGAAGAATCCACCTAAACTTCACTTGTTATTTAACAATGAACCATACGATTTATTCACTTAGTTTGATCCGTAAGACTCCCTAACGTATATTAAACCCTCTCTCGAGGTGAATAACATCTAACCCTAGGTTAATTAGTGGAACTATCGTTCTCTTATAATAAACCCCTAGAATAGCAATAAATCGATCTATGGACTCCTATATTAGGTTTCACCCTAATCCGGCAAAATCTCGTCACCCTATCTCTAGGCGTACGATCAACTTCGCTTAATTATGCTAGATCTACTCTTGGGTAGGGTCTATTCCTCCTCCACCTAAGCACATCAGATTTGGATTAAACATGCACAATTAAAAACAAACTAAGTATTTATCATATAATTTAGAAAATAATAAAAAGATTCATCTAGGTTTCATCCCCTTCAGGTATCTGAAGGATTTAGTTCATAATGAATAAAGAAAACATCTCAAGAGAAAAGATAAAACAAAACATAAGAAATCCCTAAAACCCCTTGAAGGAATTGAAGGAGAATTCTGCCGTCTTCAGTAGAATTTCGGCTCCTTGAGATGGATCAACTGGCTTTCTTCGAGTAATTCCCACAAATCTGACCTTTTGGCTCGGCTCCTTGGCCTAGCTCACCACCCTCTAAAGGATACACTTAGCGTGTTTATATAGAATTTTGGAATGCTTTACTTGGCCTCTAGGTGTCCCAATTCCTACTCGGTGTTTGAATAGGCTTTGGAATGTGTTTCTTTGCCTCAAAGTATCCAAATCCGAGTGAAATTGCTCTCTCCGCGGCAGGGGAAGGGCCATAGTACACGCCCGTGTAAATCATTTTCAGGCCATGTCTCGATTCTGTCGATTGGGTTACGATCGTGTAAATCGTGGCATGGTCGTGTCTTAGTTAATTTTCGAGGCACGATCGTGTGGCTTGAAGTCCAGGCCATGTCGATTTCCACTTTGGCTCAAATTGGTCCGTTTTAAGCTCGTTTCTTGTTCTTTTTGTCCTCGGGTGCTTTTTTGAGTAAAAAAAATGAAAAGAAACGATTAAGAGTACATTTTTACATAAATCAAGGGCTAAATCATCCAAAAGCATATTAAATGTGGGCCTAAAATATGTTACTTTTACGGTTTATCAAATACCCCCACACTTAAGCTTTTGCTTGTCCTCAAGCAAAATCCTCAATTTACAATTAAATCGAACTTTCCACAATTCATAATTCATGTCAACAATGTCTCATCATAATTTATAGATAATTTATACATGGATAATTTAATTCAAAGATTCCCAAAGATTCAAACAATATCAGTTATGAATTTGTAGCACGAAAACGTAGGTGTTTCCCCTTATCTAAATAATTACCTTTAATTCAAAGCTGACAAGGATTGACATCCTTACTAAAGATTCACTCAAAACACTCAAAGTGTTTAAGGTTCAATAAAAACCACTCAAAAGTCAAACCTAAATAGTTAATCCCATAGGCTTGCATGAAAATCAATTCTCCATCACTATAATATGAGATGATACACAAATCAAAAGGTCTTTAACAGGGTTGTAATGGGGCAATCGAGATTGACCTGACAAGTTACCTAACTTTTAGAAAAATAATTGAACTAATAATCTGAATAATTACATCACACGAAACCTTGGAACTAATAATACTACGAGCTTTTTCTTTGATAATTGAAATTTAAATGTACAAGCTCACTTTTTATACTTCTAATACTGAATATACTTTAATTTTTTGATTTTTTTAATATCAAATAGAAACATAACAAAGAAAACTTTATCAACTGAAATAAGCTAATTCGGTAACTGATCAAATCAATTCTCGATAGAAGGGTAGTCAAAAGAATGGTGATAACAAATACAAAGGGTTTTGGGTTAATATTAGCGGGTAAATCAATAAAAAGGGTTGTTAGGATCAAATGGGTTCACTAAGGGTTAATTTGTGGAGGTAGACTTTTTTAGTGGAATGAATGGGTTAAAACCTAGGTGCCTTTATCATCTCAGTATATCAAATCAATAATGTGGTCTCGATATGTATAATCTAGGCAAGTTCTAAAATAACAATTCAGTGTTGACACACTCATAATCAATAAAGTGAGCATGAAAAAGAATATATGCTCTATAAGGCTCAAAATCTCACAAAAATTATGGGTATTTGACATCAATCCTGTAAATTTCAAATTTCAAGGTAATATTAAAATTCAGTTCAATAACCTAGAAAATTTCTTCAAAAATAGACTTATCATGTTTGATTCTCTAGTATTCTTCAAGTATAAATCATCAATGCACAATTATCAATGACTTACTTAAAACATATCAATAAAAATCATAAATCATTAAAAATTTCACCCTAATTGATAATATGAGAAAACTACTTAGGAACAATACTAAAATTCAGGATTTTGGAATAATGTAAAAAGTTAGATACTTTTACCCCCCGCACTTAAGATGTACATTGTCCTCAATGTACAAAGATATATAATAATAGTTATATAGTATTAAAAGAGAGGGGAGAAAGTGACACTTCTTGAATTTTGGATAGCTGCGGGAGTTGGCGGTGGTCATGGTGGAAGGGAACTTAGAGGAGCGGTGTCTTTGGTGGTGGTTGTAACATCTGGGATTTAGGGGTCTTGCATTTTAATTTATTTCTATGTGCTAGTATGCTTTGGATGTTGTTAGAGTGTGTTTGGGGGCTTCGGGAAACCTTGGGGTTAGGTAGGAGCCTTAGTAAAAAAATTTGTTTTTAAGCTTTTAAGGGAGAGCTAGGGGAGCTAGGCCTTAAGGGAATTAATGAGGAGGTTATGACACAAGAAAGGAAGTGGTGGAGTGGCAAGGTAACGCATGGGAGCAAGGGGGAGAGTTTACGTCAAAGGAGTTCCAATGGGGAGGAGGTTCGAGCAGCATGAGGAGCATTTTGGGGTTTGTTTTTGTGTTAAGGGGAGTGGAGAGTTGGATTCAGCTATGGCACTTGAAAGTAGGAGTTTGAATTGGTCAAGGTGTTTGAATGTGTGGTGGAGAGTGGGATAGAAGGTTTGAATCATTCAAATGAGTTTGAATGAGAGGAGAAGAGGAAAATGAGGAGGAAAAAGGGGGACTTGGTGAAGGGAGGAGTGTTGGCCGAATTTGGGACTCTAGGGGGATGGCAATTTCGATCATGTAAGGGGAGGGTAGGTACCAAAATTGAGCTAGTATGTGTGTGTCCATCTTTTTGGCATTTTCTTTCCTTTCTATAGTTCTCTTTGCCGAATGTGTTAGTCAAGAGCTCTTCAATTCTTTTTCTCTACATTTGACCAAAAGCTGAAAGTGAAGGTGACCATTTGGTGCATTTTGATTATTTTCTTTTCTTTTTATTTCTTCTCTAAAGTCGAACCATACCTCTCTCTCTCTCCTCTTTTCTTTTCATATTGGTAACCTTAAACTTTCACTTCATTTTCAAAGCTGAATAACCCTTCTAGCCTTTGAAACTTTGGCCGAATCTTCCATTCATCATTACTTCTCACTTTTTCATTTCTATTCTTCTTTTTCTTCTTCAATTCATTTATGTCTCAAGCCCCATCTCTTGGCCGAATTCTCCATGCTCTCTTCTTTCGATTTTTACCTCTTTTAACCAAGACATAATCGACTTCCATCTCCATCTCTTAAGGTTTTCTTTCGATTTCTAGGTAGTGGTGGTAAAGTTCTTTTCTCTATAAACTTTTCTTACTCTTTTCTTGTTGGTTTGCCGAAACCAAAAGACTAATCCTGTTTCTTTGGTGTGTGGCCGAATCTATGAAGGGGTGATTTCAAGTTCTTTGTGTAAGCCAACGCTAAAGAAGTTAAGGATTTTTTGGGATTCGATCAATTGAGGTAAGAAGATATTTGGCACGGCCAAAGGCCATTTCTTTGTCTATTAAGGTTAGGCCAATCTGATATTGGCATGTGCAGGGATTTCGACAGCTTTCAAGATCAAGTGAGAATCTTTGGGATTTGAGTCGACTTTCATAAGGTTATTGATTTGGATATTATTTAGTTTCATTTAAGATCTGATTTAACATTTAACCGAGTCTTCTGATTAAGTACTATTCGATGGATGCGAGTACCAACCAAGGAGAGAAATGGGTTGGACACGTAGTCCCTACCCCTAAGTTCAGGAAGCGATCAGTTTTAGCAGTTTGTGATTGGCCACCGTAGTGTGGGCCAGCGTCAAAACAAGATCGTAGGCAAATAGCGGTAATGTTAATTAGTGATAGCGTCGACGTTGAGAGCGTGGTATTACGGGTTATCAAGTGTGTAATTAGCACATTGTTTATTTACTTTACATGTTTAAATTAATTAAATGCATGTGATATGTGTGGTAGCCGAGTTAGTGGCTGTGGTGGTAATGTTACTCATAAAGGGGTAATCCAGTAATCAGGTTAGTATATTTCCTATATCAAAAATGTGGATGGATATATGTGAATCTATGTAAGCATGTAAATATGTATATCTGGACATGTTCATATGTTTTATGCCATTTCATCATGATATGCTGCATGTACATGGGGTTCGATATATATATTGGAAAGGGGAAGTGTGTATATATATTTATATACGTGGATTGATGATGGCCTTGAGCCACATCGTGGATTGATGATGACCTCGAGTCTCATCGTGGATATTTGTGATTTTAATCACATGGATCAATGCCTAGACCACTAAGTGGACTTTGAGCAGCATGACTGCCAAAGAGTGTGTAGCTGATGGAGGGTTGATTTAGTAATCTCTTGGTGTATGGTGGCTGGATATACTGGTGGTGTGTAGCGGTTGGATTTTAGGATGGGCTAGGGTGACATAATGCATCATAACATGTGGTTTATCGATTTGATGTGGTTTTGGGGCTAAGCCCATTTGTGGAAACATGTGGTTTAATTGCACACTGAGTCAAAACGACTCACCCCATTTTTCAAACAATGCAGGTAGTACGTGATACTTTGGACCGGGCCGCGGAGGATTGAAGGTGGCCATGCAAAAGCCGTTTTTACTCTTAAAGTATGTTATAAACTTTTAATTACTTTTTGGGGTATTTTATTGTAATAAGGCCATTTTAAGTACTTTGAATTTTTTTAAAGTTTTAAGTTGGATCCGCTATCAAATGGTTAATTTATAAAGAAACTCTAAAATATCTGTAACACTCGAATTTACAAAATTACCCCTGATTCGTAAAAATTACCCTAGTTTTGGAAAATGACCAAAATATCCCTAATTTACAAAATTACCAAAATGCCCCGAGTTGAAAATTACCAAAATACCTTTTTTTTGGCAAATCACCCGAAACCTTACTTTGGAAAATTATGACAATGCCTCTATAGGATAAAATTATGAAACTACCCCTGGGTAGGGAAATGACGAAAATGCCCCTCTATGATGAATGTGAATTCATGGATGCTATCTATGTGATGATTGATGAGTGTATGTGATTTCTAGAATTAGGAGATAAGCCTAAAACTAAAACTATAGTTAGGTCCAAATTCGAAAGAACCACTATTAAAATTACTTTTCATAAAATTATTCATGGTTAATAAGTGAAAAAGAATACTAATGCGTAAAAATATCTTTAAATCAGATTAAAAAGATATGAGTTTTAGGGGACGTGGACGTAATACGCGAGGACGTGGTAGAGGCAGGATGGCTATATAGGAACCCATTGGGCCTGGTAATGGATCGGGAAATGAGGCACCGCCGCCGACTGTAGAAGCTGAGTTTCAAGATCAGACGAGTGGAGGCGACATAGTGCCTCAGGCTATGCTGAGGGTTCTAGAGAGAGTTGCGAGAGCGAATATGGGTACTGGGGCTCGAAAGTCCATTCCTGAGCGATTTTGAGCTAATAGAGCTGAAGTGTTTCGAGGTATTTCTGGAGTAGCTCCGAATGTGGCTGAGTACTGGTTAGAGGCAGTCAAGAGGATCATGGATGACCTGGACTACATAGCTAAAGAGAAGTTGAAGGGCGCTGTTTCTTTACTTCGGGATGAGGCCTACCAGTGGTGGCTCACTGTCAGAGAGGGTACTCCAGTGGACTGAGTGGATTGGAGTTTCTTTAAGATAAAGTTTGAATGGAAGTATGTCGGAGCTAGATACGTGGACGCACAGAGGAATGCATTCTTGAACCTAGTACAAGGGGGTAAGTCAGTAGCTAAGTATGAAGTAGAATTCTTACAGTTGAGCCGGTATGCTCGGGGAATTGTTGCTCTGATCACTAGCTGCTATGTGAGATTTGAGGATGGGTCATGAGATGAGTCATGCAGTGTTGATAGCTCCTCGGCGGAGAGGATTTTATGAGTTGGTGGAAAAAGCTAGGATAGTGGAGGAGGTCAAGCAAACTGAGAGGCAAAACAGGGATAAAGACAGAGGCAGGAATAAGAGGAGTTATGGACCTTCAATATCATCGGGGGGTTTCTAGAAAAAGCCTAGGGTTGAGGGACCCGCTCGTGTTTCTACGCCAATTAATGGAAGTCAGTTCCGTCATTGTGCTCAGTGTGGGAGGCCTCATGTAAGGGGTGCTAGGGAGGGAATAAGGAGTGCTACAGGTGTGGGTCAAGGGACCATCTGTTTAAGAATTGTCCTCAGGATGTGGCTAGGACTCGGACAGTAGGTTAGGGGCATGTGCAGCCAGGAAGCGGAAGTCAACAGATATCAAGAGGTCGTGGTCCGAGTCGAGGAGGGAATGGTTCTGGCTGAGGTCGTGAAGCACCGAGCAGAGGTGCTGGGAGCTCAGATGCGAGATGGCCTGGGTTGGTTTATGCTGCCAGACGTCGTGAGGAGGGGGATGCACCAGATGTTATCATGGGTACGTTCCTCATTTTTGGGTTACCCTTTACTGCTATAATTGATGTAGGGCCGACTCATTCTTACATTGCTAGCATGATGACTAGAACTTTAAGTGTGCAACCTAAAATTGCCTCTAGGAAGATGATAGTACTTAGTCCTTTAGGGCAATCAGTAGTGGTAGATAGACTCTTTAGAGATGTGCCTTTAGAAGTTCAGGGGTCTGTAACACCCCAAACCCGGTCTACACACCACGACCGAATCTGGTATGTCACAGGGAAAAAAGGGTTTTGAGAGTTTTAGGTTTAAGTTTAAAAGTTTGAGGAAAACACTTCGCTAAATTGTGTATTTGAAAAAAACTTGAGTAGGTTAGATTGAAATCTAATGATGTATTTGAAAACCCGGGAAATTTTAAAAACTTTCTCCGATGGGTAGACAAAACAGGTTTATCTCGTTAAGAAGTTTGAGTTGTTTATCATTGTTACAAAAACATTTTGTCTTAGTAGAAAATCGTGTTGAAGTTAGAAAACATTTGAGTTCTTCTTTATTCCAAATCTTAGTGTGATACCCGATGGTATAGTTTAAAATATCGCTTTTGTACTTTGAAATCGTTGTCTTTCCAAGTTTTAGCACAATTTAACCCAATTAATTTGTTACGGCATATTATAAATCCACTTTAATCATAAACCAAACATAATTTAAAAGGCCATTTACAAACCCAAATAAAACCAAATAGTAATAAAACTTAAGTACCAAATTTCATAAAAATCGAGCAAATCTTTATTTGAGCATGGCATGAGCACCTCGAGTCCATCCAGGCTCCAAGCCCGCGTCTAAGTGTCACCTGAAAAAGTCAAAGGAGAGAGTGAGTCGCAAGACTCAGTGTATAAATTCCTCTCCCGGTATAATATGCCAACTAACATATCATAACGAAATAATGCAAGTAATGCACCCGATCCTGGCCAACCATATCACCTTTTCTACCCTGTGTGGCACCAAACCACTGGTGGTGCCAAACCACTGGTGACCCAAAGTCACGATATCCATACTGTGGTACCAAACCACTGGTGACCCGAAGTCACAAATAATCCAATGATGGGGCCAACCCATCGTGTGATACCAAATCACTAGCGACAATCCCATATCTCATAAGTGGGGCCAACCCACGGTGGTGTCAAACCACAGGGACGAGTCGCAATGAGGTGCCAAACCTCCGGTGTCCTAAAGACACAATGTGATACCAAATCACCGGTGACCGCATCCACAAATCGATGATGGGGCCAACCCATCGTGTGATACCAAATCACCGCGTCAATCCCAGTATAATCAAGCGTGGGGCCAACCCACCGTGGTACTAAGCCACTGGACGAGACGCCGAGGTGCCAAACCTCTGGTGACCCAAAGTCACAAAATATCATTGTGGTACCAAACCACTTTGGAGGTGCCAAACCTCCGTGTCCCAAAGACACAGTGTCCCAAAGACACGGATATCATACTCCCCTCCTCTCATATCACCCAATAGCATATCATACTAAATGCAAAATCGTGCAATCATGCTATCATGCTCTCATGCTTAATATGGCATCTCAAAGTATCAAAAATCATGATATCACATATCATCACATAACTCATAATGAAACGGACTTACCCGAATCCGTTTCCATACCTCAATGGGTACCAAAATAGTCAACCACACTGTTTCATTTACACAAACAGGTTATCACATTACTTAGTTAAGATAGTGTGTTGGTTTACACACCTGAAATAGTGAAGATTAAATCCTAAGAATTGATCTAAGTCACTTGATCACCTCGACAACTCCAATCCTACAATCGGCCAACAATGGATTAGTCACTTAAACCATTCGGCCATAACCAAATAAATCAAAGGGTATATCAGTTTACCCTTACCTTAAACTTGATTTGGTTTCCTACCAAATTTGAACCCAACAATGGTTCTTTCAGCAATCGGCTTCACCCTAGAAAGAAAGTGGTTAATCCCTTTGAAACTTTGGCTTATAGCATTCTAAAAGAATAGACTATCAAGATAATCCCTTACCACTACTTACCACTTGGCTTCTCCAATCGGCCGCTCCAAAATCCAAAGGCCATATATGGAAACAGTTACCAAAATTGAACGTTACTCCTTTTTAACAGATGCCGAAATCGGCTCTCAAACACCAAAGATTGACAAAGCATAAGAAAGGGAGAAATGGCCATTCGGCCTAGCACTTACCCCTTACAAGACCGATTGAACACCAGCACCCCAACAACAACCAATAATCGGCCTACCAACTACTAAGAGAGGAGAAAGATTCGGCCAAGTAAAACACAATTGAAGGAAGGGAAATTCGGCAACACAAGGGAGGGATTCGGTTTGATTTTAGACAAAAATAAAGCACAAGAATTACAACTTCGAGAAGGAGAAAGTCGGCCAAGGTTTGGAGAAGAAGAAAGAATGAACAAGAGGTAGGTGCTCTCGGTTTTGAATGAAAAGAAATAGAGAAAAGTGTTTGGAAAGTGAAGTTTTGGCTAGCACCCTTTAATCAAGATGAACAGAGGGGAAATACTTTCGGTTTTGAGAGGGAAAGAAATGAAGAAGGTGTTTAGGAGAACAAGTTTCGGCTTAGCATGAATGAAAAAGAAAGGGAGAGAGAAGAGAACTTTCGGCTCAAATTGAAAAGAAAACACAAAGTTGGTTTCGGTTTAACACAATTGAAAAAGAAAAGAAGGTGGGAGAGGCATTCGGCTAATAAAAAAATTAAAGGACACCAAGTACTTTCGGCAAAGGTAAGATTGTTGAAGCTTTTGGTTTAAGGAGAACAAATGAAAAATGAAAAAGAGATGAAAACACACTTGGGGTTTCGGTTTCAAGAATGCAAAAAGGAAAAATGGATGAAATTCGGCTTACCAAGAGACCACAAAAGAGGCTTGTTTCACACAACCTATGACCGAAAATGCACACATTGCCTAAGTGACATTTCGGCACTCTCCTCCCCAAGCTTACCAACCGGCCAACCTCCCCCAAAACACTCCCCAAAATCCGGCTAACCTCCCCCCAAACACTCCCAAGCCACTAATTCAAATCCCTTGACCAAGTCTTCCTCCACCATTTGCTCTCCACCCACCATTTGAATAGGAAGACTTAGTCCAAGGTAGAGTTCAAACTTCCTACAACTCTTCCCTTCATGCCGTCAAAATGGATGCAAAAGTGTGGGATTTTCGTAGCTTGAACTCAGGACCTCTTCCTTCTGCAATTGACGCCAACCACACTCTCCATGTGGCACATGCCTTGCCACTCCACCAACTCCTTTGTTATGCCACAATTCAGCAAATAAAATATATAACCCCCAACTCCTTCAGCTCCTATCACCTAAAGCCCAAAAATTAAAATTTTACCACCTACTCAGGCTCACTCCTAGCCTACAACCAAGCCCCGAAACCACACAAACAACAACATAGCAAGCCATTAACATGCAAACAATGCCAAAATAAAATAGCCCCTAACCCGGGATATTACAGTTCTACCCCCTTAAAAATAATTTCGGCCTCAAAATTACCTGGTCAAAAGAGTTGCGGGTATTGCTATCTCATCGTATCCTCGAGTTCCCACGTAGCTTCTTCCACGCCATGATTCCGCCAAAGAACCTTAACCAAAGGCACAGACTTCCTGCGCAGAACCTTCACATCCCGATCTAAAATCTACACAGGCTCCTCCTCCATAGTCAAATCTGGGTTTACCTCGATCTCTTCTACTGTCACCACATGTGATGGATCAGAGCGATATCGCCTAAGCATCGAAACGTGAAATACATCGTGAATCTGACTTAGCTCTGCTGGCAACTCGAGCTGATATGCAACTGGTTCCACTCGTCTTCGAACCTTATACGGCCCAATAAACCTCGGACTAAGCTTACCTTTCCTTCCGAACCTTAATACTTTCTTCCACGGTGAGACCTTTAGGAAAACCCGATCTCCACAAGAAATTCAATATCTCTCGCTTAAGATCGGCATAGGACTTACGCGGTCCAAGCTTCCTTCAATCGAGCTGAATCAACAACCTTGTCTTGATCCTCAAAGAATAACTCTGGTCCCAACAAGCGACGTTCACTTAACTCGCCCAACAAGTAGGTGAGCGACACTTCCTACCGTACAACGCCTCATAAGGTGCCATCTTGATGCTCGCTTGGTAACTGTTGTTGTAGGCGAACTCAGCTAACGGTAGATATTCCTCCCAACTACCCCTGAAGTCCAATACACAACCTCGTAACATGTCTTCCAAGATCTGTATAACCCTTTCCGACTGCCCGTCAGTCTGTGGATGAAATGCTGTGCTGAAATCTAACCGTGTACCCAGAGCCTGATGCAACGCTTTCCAGAACCTTGACGTGAACCTGGGGTCCCTATCCGAGATGATCGATACTGGCACCCCGTGCAGTCTCACTATCTCTGACACATACAGCTTTGCCAACCTCTGCAGTGAGTAATCCACCCTCACCGGAATAAAGTGAGCTGATTTAGTCAGTCGATCCACAATTACCCAAACTGAATCCTTCTTGCTCGGTGTAAGCGGTAATCCACTGACGAAATCCATAGTTATCCTTTCCCACTTCCACTGTGGGATCTTCACTGGCTGAAGCAACCCAGATGGCAACTGATGCTCAGCCTTGACCTGCTAACATGTCAGACACTTTCCCACAAACTCGGTTACTTCCTTTTTCAGACCCGGCCACCAGAACTGTCCTCTGAGATCTCTATACATTTTGCTACCTCCAGGATGCATAGCGTAGGGACTGCTATGTGCATCCTGAAGAATCTTTTGTCTTAGCTTCGAATCCCTCGGCTACCTTCGCCTTTTCAACCAGAACCGCAAATTCACGCTCCTGCTGGGGCACAATTAGCAACCTTAATTCGTCTCGCAGGCCATCCTCGAAACAAACGCACCTCTCATGTTCAGTAGCCACCATACCCCTAGCATACCGACTCAGCCTCAGAAACTCTGCCTCGTACTCCGACATAGATTTGCTCCCCTGAACTAACCTCAAAAATGCTTTCCGCTGCTTATTAATGTAATTAGCCCCACGTACTTTATCTGATAAGCAGCCCAAAAATAGTCCCAAGTCGGATCTTCATTTGCAATACGTCTCCGACAGTGAGCCACCACTAGTATGACTTATCTCGGAGAAGTGATACTATCCCCTTTAACTTTTCTTCAGCAGTTAGGTCTAGATCATCCATGATCCGCTCTGTTGCTTCCACCAATATTCAGCGATCTTTAGGAGCAACACCGAGACACCTTGAAAGAATTCACCCCGTTTCCCGAAGTCACTCGAGCACGATTTCCTAGCTCCTCGCCTCCACCTACTCCATTACCCTTTCTAACACTCGCAAACATCGCTTTGTGACAACTGCGTCATCCCCATCGATATTGAAACTCACCACCTCTAGGCGATGGCGGGCCGATATCTCATTTTTGACCCTAACCCGGATCCTACGGGTTCGAGACCGTCATCCTACCGCGACCACGTCTACGACCACGTCCACCTTGGGTATTCATGACTAAATCTCGTCTGATTTAAAGAATTTTATGCATCAGTAATTATTCCACTGTTTTAAAGCAAAGTCTTATGAATATTAAAGGAGCTTTGTTTTCGCGAGTCCACTTAGTCCTATCAGTTTTAGTTTCTAAAGTAGTCTTACTAGCCATCCAATCATATCAATTAATATCACAACCAATAGTACGGGGTACTTACCTGGGCGGACTGGTGCCGGAGACTCGGTGCCATGCCTTTCAAACCATACTTTTTAAAATAGAATACTCAAAAACTTTAGTTTTAAAACATTTTGGGCCTCAGGCCCACAACCGAGCCTTTGAACTTGGCTCTGATACCACAAATGTAACACCCCAAACCCGGTCTACACACCACGACCGAATCTGGTATGTCACAGGGAAAAAAGGGTTTTGAGAGTTTTAGGTTTAAGTTTAAAAGTTTGAGGAAAACACTTCGCTAAATTGTGTATTTGAAAAAAACTTGAGTAGGTTAGATTGAAATCTGATGATGTATTTGAAAACCCGAGAAATTTGAAAAACTTACTCCGATGGGTAGACAAAATAGGTTTATCTCGTTAAGAAGTTTGAGTTGTTTATCATTGTTACAAAAACATTTTGTCTTAGTAGAAAATCGTGTTGAAGTTAGAAAACATTTGAGTTCTTCTTTATTCCAAATCTTAGTGTGATACCCGATGGTATAGTTTAAAATATCGCTTTTGTACTTTGAAATCGTTGTCTTTCCAAGTTTTAGCACAATTTAACCCAATTAATTTGTTACGATATTATAAATCCACTTTAATCATAAACCAAACATAATTTAAAAAGGCCATTTACAAACCCAAATAAAACCAAATAGTAATAAAAACTTAAGTACCAAATTTCATAAAAATCCGAGCAAATCTTTATTTGGGCATGGCATGAGCACCTCGAGTCCATCCCGGCTCCAAGTCCGCGTCTAAGTGTCACCTGAAAAAGTCAAAGGAGAGAGTGAGTCGCAAGACTCAGTGTATAAATTCCTCTCCCGGTATAACATGCCAACTCACATATCATAACGAAATAATGCAAGTAATACACCCGATCCTAGCCAACCATATCACCTTTTCTACCCCGTGTGGTACCAAACCACCGGTGGTGCCAAACCACCGTGACCCAAAGTCACGATATCCATCTTGTGGTACCAAACCACTTTGGTGACCAAGTCACAAATAATCCAATGATGGGGCCAACCCATCGTGTGATACCAAATCACTAGCGATAATCCCGTATCTCATAAGTGGGGCCAACCCACGGTGGTGTCAAACCACGAGGGGCGAGTCGCAATGAGGTGCCAAACCTCGGTGTCCCAAAGACACAATGTGATACCAAATCACTTTGGTGACCGCAATCCTGAAATTCGATGATGGGTCCAACCCATCGTGTGATACCAAATCACAGCGTCAATCCCAGATAATCAATCTGGGGCCAACCCACCGTGGTACTAAGCCACTGGGACGAGACGCCGAGGTGCTAAACCTCTGTGACCCAAAGTCACAAAATATCATTGTGGTACCAAACCACCGGAGGTGCCAAACCTCTGGTGTCCCAAAGACACAGTGTCCCAAAGACACGGATATCATACTCCCCCTCCTTTCATATCACCCAATAGCATATCATACTAAATGCAAAATCATGCAATCATGCTATCATGCTCTCATGCTTAATATGGCATCTCAAAGTATCAAAAATCATGATATCACATATCATCACATAACTCATAATGAAATGGACTTACCCGAATCCGTATCCATACCTCAATGGGTACCAAAATAGTCAACCACACTATTTCATTTACACAAACAGGTTATCACATTACCTAGTTAAGATAGTGTGTTAGTTTACACACCTGAAATAGCGAAGATTAAATCCTAAGAACCGATCTAAGTCCCTTGATCACCTCGACAACTCCAATCCTACAATCGGCCAACAATGGATTAGTCACTTAAACCATTCGGCCATAACCAAATAAATCAAAGGGTATATCAGTTTACCCTTACCTTAAACTTGATTTGGTTTCCTACCAAATCCGAACCCAACAATGGTTCTTTCAGCAATCGGCTTCACCCAAGAAAAAAAGTAGTTAATCCCTTTGAAACTTTGGCTTATAGCATTCTAAAAGAATAGACTATCAAGATAATCCCTTACCACTACTTACCACTTGGCTTCTCCAATCGGCCGCTCCGAAATCCAAAGGCCCTATATGGAAATAGTTACCAAAATTAAACGTTACTCCTTTTTAACAGATGCTGAAATCGGCTCTCAGACACCAAAGATTGACAAAGCATAAGAAAGGGAGAAATGGCCATTCGGCCTAGCATTTACCCCTTACAAGACCGATTGAACACCAAAGACCCCAACAACAACCAATAATCGGCCTACCAACTACTAAAGAGGAGAAAGATTCGCCAAGTAAAACACAATTGAAGGAAGGAAATTCGGCAACACAAGGGAGGGATTCGATTTGATTTTAGACAAAAATAAAGCACAAGAATTACAACTTCGAGAAGGAGAAAGTCGGCCAAGGTTTGGAGAAGAAGAAAGAATGAACAAGAGGTAGGTGCTCTTGGTTTTGAATGAAAAGAAATAGAGAAAAGTGTTTGGAAAGTGAAGTTTCGGCTAGCACCCTTTAATCAAGATGAACAGAGGGGAAATACTTTCGATTTTGAGAGGGAAAGAAATGAAGAAGGTGTTTAGGAGAACAAGTTTCCGCTTAGCATGAATGAAAAAGAAAGGGAGAGAGAAGAGAACTTTCGGCCCAAATTAAAAAGAAAACACAAAGCTGGTTTCGGTTTAACACAATTGAAAAAGAAAAGAAGGTGGGAGAGGTATTCGGCTAATAAAAAAAATTAAAGGACACCAAGTACTTTCGGCAAAGGTAAGATTGTTGAAGCTTTCGGTTTAAGGAGAACAAATGAAAAATGAAAAAGAGATGAAAACACACTTGGGGTTTCGGTTTCAAGAATGCAAAAAGGAAAAATGGATGAAATTTTGCTTACCAAGAGACCACAAAAGAGGCTTGTTTCACACAACCTATGACCGAAAATGCACACATTGCCTAAGTGACATTTCGGCACTCTCCTCCCCAAGCTTACCAACCGCCAACCTCCCCAAAACACTCCCAAAATCCGGCCAACCTCCCCCCAAACACTCCCAAGCCATTAATTCAAATCCCTTGACCAAGTCTTCCTCCACCATTTGCTCTCCACCCACCATTTGAATAGGAAGACTTAGTCCAAGGTAGAGTTCAAACTTCCTACAACTCTTCCCTTCATGCCGTCAAAATGGATGCAAAAGTGTGGGATTTTCGCAGCTTGAACTCAGGACCTCTTCCTCCTGCAGTTGACGCCAACCACACTCTCCATGTGGCGTATGCCTTGCCACTCCACCAACTCCTTTGTTATGCCACAATTCAGCAAATAAAATATATAACCCCCAACTTCTTCAGCTCCTATCACCTAAATCCCAAAAACTAAAATTTTACCACCTACTCAGGCTCACTCCTAGCCTACAACCAAGCCCCGAAACCACACAAACAACAACATAGCAAGCCATTAACATGCAAACAATGCCAAAATAAAATAGCCCCTAACCCGGGATATTACAGGGTCTGTGTTTTCAGCTGACTTGATGGAGCTGCCATTTGGGGAATTTGACTTGATCCTTAGAATGGACTGGTTAGTAAGGTATCATGCAAATTTGAATTGTACTGCTAAACGCATGACGTTGAAGACTCCCGAGGATGATGAGGTTGTGGTGATAGGGGAGAGGAGAGACTACTTGTCTAATGTAGTGTCTACTTTTAAGGCGAAGAAGATGGTGAAAAAAGGGTGCTTGGCTTTCTTAGTGGTTGTTAGTGCCTTGGATGCTAAGGAGGCAGTTGTGGGGAAGGTGAGAACAGTAAAGGAATTCGTGGATGTTTTTCCGAAGAACTTTCAGAGTTACGTCCGGATCGTGAGGTGGAATTTGGAATCGACGTGCTGCCGGGTACAACGCCGGTGTCCATCGCTCCTTATAGGATGGCACCGAAGGAGTTGGTTGAACTGAAAGCCCAAATCTAAGAGTTGTTAGATCATGATTTCATTCAACCCAGTGTGTCTCCATGGGGGCATCGGTGTTGTTCGTAAAGAAGAAGGACAGATCTATGCGGATATGCATAGATTATCGCCAGTTGAATAAGCTGACGATAAAAAATAAGTACCCGCTGCTGAGGATAGATGACTTGTTTGATCAGTTCAAAGGGGCTGCGGTCTTTTCAAAGATAGATTTAAGGTCGAGATATCGCCAGCTTAAGGTGAAGGAAGCAGATAACCATAAGACGACATTTTGGACTCGATACGGGCACTATGAATTCCTGGTAATGTCGTTCGAGTTGACAAACACACCGATTGCTTTCATGGATATGATGAATCTGGTTTTTTAACCCTATTTTGACCAGTTCGTTGTGGCTTTCATAGACGACATTTTGGCATATTCCAAGTTTGAAGAGGAGCATGATACGCATCTTCGGGTGGTGCTGCAGATTTTAAGGGAAAAGAAGTTGTACGCCAAATTTAGCAAGTGCGAATTTTGGTTAAGAGAAGTTTCTTTTTTGGGTCATGTGGTATCTACAGAAGGGATAAGAGTAGATCCTCGGAAGATCGAGGCGGTATTGGATTGGAGACCACCTAAGTCAGTGGCAGAAATTCATAGTTTTTTGGGGCTAGCCGGTTATTACAGGAGATTTGTTGAAGGTTTTTCCTTTATAGCAGCACCTCTAACTAAGTTGCTGAGAAATGAGGAACCTTTTGTGTGGACGGACAAGTAGCAGGAGAGTTTCGAGAAGCTAAAAAGGGTTTTGACTGAGGCTCCGGTTTTAATTCAGCCTGAGGTGGGGAAAGATTTTGTGGTGTATTGTGATGCTTCTCATATGGGGTTAGGCTGTGTACTAATGTAGGACGGGAAGGTTGTTGCTATGTGTCTCGGCAGTTAAGGCCTCATGAGGTTAACTATCCGACGCATGATCTGAAGTTGGCTGCAGTGGTTTTCACTTTGAAGGTATGGAGGCATTATCTGTATGGAGATAAGTCAGTGATCTACACGGACCATAAGAGTTTGAAGTATCTGCTGACTCAAAAGAGCTGAACTTGAGACAGCGAAGGTGGGTGAAGTTGTTAAAGGATTATGACTGCTCGATTGAATATCACCTGGGTAAGGCAAATGTAGTGGCAGATGCACTAAGTCGAAAGGTAGTGTCAGACCTGAGGGCGATGTTCGCTCATCTGAGCCAATATGATGACGGGAGTTTGTTAGCTGAGCTGCAGGTGAAGCCGACATGGTTGAGTCAAGTAAAAGAGAAATAGTTGGTGGATGATGCCTTGAGTGCTAGACTTCTGCAAGTACAGAATGGGGGATTAGAGGACTACAGTGTAAATAGTGATGGAGTCTTATGTTTTGAGGTAGGGTTTGTTTGCCAAAAGATGTGGAATTGAGGCAAAATATTCTTCGAATCGCATAGTAGCCCTTATGCTATGCATCCTGGAGGGAGTAAGTTGTATAGGGATCTTTAAGATCAGTTTTGGTGGCCTGGTTTAAAGCGGAATGTTACAAAATTTGTGGAGAAGTGTTTGACATGTCAGCAAGTCAAAGCTGAACATCAAGTGCCTTCCGGACTACCACAACCAGTGAAGATTCCGCAGTGGAAGTGGGAGAGAATCACGATGGACTTCGTTAGTGGGTTTTCTCTTACACCTATTAAGAAGGACTCGGTATGGGTGATCGTGGATCGGTTGACAAAAATCGCTCATTTCATACCTGTTCGTATGGATTACTCTCTACAGAAGTTGGCGAAGTTGTATGTGGCGAAAATTATGAGACTGCATGGATCGATCATATCGGATAGGGATCCTAAATTTACATCGCAATTTTGGAGGCGTTGCATTAGGCATTGGGCACCAGGTTGGACTTTAGCACAGCATTTCATCCACATACGGATGGCCAGTCTAAAAGGGTGATTCAGGTGTTAGAGGATATGTTGAGAGGATGTGTTATTGACTTCAAAGGTAGTTGGGAGGAATTCTTACCCTTAGCAGAGTTCGCGTACAACAACAGTTATCAGGCTAGTATTCGAATGGCGTCGTATGAAGCATTGTATGGGCGAAAATGTCGGACTCCTACTTGTTAGACAGAACTGGGCAACATCATGTTTTAGGTCCGGAGATAGTGACAGAGTTAGAGGAAAAGGTTAAGGTAATTCGAGCTAGATTGAAGGAGGCATTGGACAGACAGAAGTCGTATGCGGATCTTAAGCGAAAGAGATAAAATTTGCAATGGGTGATCGGGTATTCTTGAAAGTTTTGCCTTGGAAGAAGGTGATGAGATTTGGACGTAAGGGTAAGCTGATTCCTAGGTTTATAGGACCTTATCGAGTTTTGAAGTGAGTTGGACCAGTAGCGTATCAGCTAGAGTTGCCTTCAAAACTAAAGCAGATGCATGATGTGTTTCACGTCTCGATGCTACGACGTTATCGATCAGATCCATCTCATGTGGTACCAGTTGAAGAAGATGAGTTAAGGCCAGACTTGTCCTATGAGGAGGAACCAATTCAGATTTTGGAACGAGATGTGAAGGTACTACGGAAGAAGTCAGTTCCTCTAGTTAAGTTGTTATGGTAGAACCATGGTTCGGAAGAAGCGTCGTGGGAGCCAGAAGAGGCGATGAAACAGCAATACCTTCATTTGTTTTGACCAGGTAAATTCGGGGCTGAAATTTCTTTAAGAGGGTAGAACTGTAACATCCAGGATTTAAGGGTCTCGCATTTTAATTTATTTCTATGTGCTAGTATGCTTTGGATGTTGTTAGAGTGTGTTTGGGGGCTTCGGGAAACCTTGGGGTTAGGTAGGAGCCTTCGTAAAAAATTTTATTTTTAAGCTTTTAGGGGAGAGCTAGGGGAGCTAGGCCTTAAGGGAATTAATGAAGAGGTTATGACACAAGAAATGAAGTGGTAGAGTGGCATGGTAACACATGGGAGCAAGGGGGAGAGTTTGCATCAAATGAGTTCTAAGGGGGAGGAGGTTCGAGCAACATGAGGAGCATTTTGGGGTTTGTTTTTGCGTTAAGGGGAGTGGAGAGTTAGATTCGGCTATGGCACTTGAAAGTGGGAGTTTGAATTGGTCAAGGTGTTTGAATGTGTGGTAGAGAGTGGGATAGAAGGTTTGAATCATTAAAATGAGTTTGAATGAGAGGAGAAGAGGAAAATGAGGAGAAAAAAGGGGGATTTGGTGAAGGGAGGAGTGTTGGCCAAATTTGGGACTCTAGGGGGATGGCAATTTCGGTCATGTAAGGGGAGGGTAGGTGCCGAAATTGAGCTAGTATGTGTGTGTCCATCTTTTAGAATTTTCTTTCCTTTCTTTGGTTCTCTTTGCCGAATGTGTTAGTCAAGAGCTCTTCAATTCTTTTTCTCTCCATTTGACCAAAAGCCGAAAGTGAAGGTGACCATTTGGTGCATTTTGATTATTTTCTTTTCTTTTTATTTCTTCTCTAAAGCCGAACCATACCTCTCTCTCTTCTCCTCTTTTCTTTTCATATTGGTAGCCTTAAACTTTCACTTCATTTTCAAAGCCGAATAACCCTTCTAGCCTTTAAAACCATGGCCGAATCTTCCATTCATCATTACTTTTCACTTTTCCATTTCTATTTTTCATTTTCTTCTTCTATTCGTTTATGTTTCAAGCCCCATCTCTTGGCCGAATTCTTCATGCTCTCTTCTTTTGATTTTCCCCTCTTTTAACCAAGACATAATCGACTTCCATCTCCATCTCTTAAGGTTTTCTTTCGATTTATAGGTACTGGTGGTAAAGTTCTTTTCCTATAAACTTTTTTTGCTTTTTTCTTGTTGGTTTGCCAAAACCAAAAGACTAATCATGTTTCTTTGGTGTGTGGTCGAATCTATGAAGGGGTGATTTCGGGTTCTCTGTGTAAGCCAACGCTAAAGAAGTTAAGGATTTTTTGGGATTCGATCAATTGAGGTAAGAAGATATTTGGTACGGCCAAAGGCCATTTCTTTGTCTATTAAGGTTAGGCCAAATCTGATATTGGCATGTGCAGGGATTTCGACAGCTTTCAAGATCAAGTGAGAATCTTTGTGATTTGAGTCGACTTTCATAAGGTTATTGATTTGGATATTATTTAGTTTCGTTTAAGATCTGATTTAACGTTTAACCGGGTCTTCTGATTAAGTACTATTCAATGGATGCGAGCACCAGCCAAGGAGAGAAAGGGGTTGGACACGTAGTCCCTACCCCTAAGTTCAGGAAACGGTCAGTTTCAGCAGTTCGTCATTAGCCACCGAGGTGTGGGCCAGCGTCGAAACAGGATCGTCGGCAAATAGCGGTAGTGTTGGTTAGTGATAGCGTCGACGTTGAGAGCATGGTATTACGGGTTATCAGGTGTGTAATTAGCACAGTGTTTCTTTCTTTACATGTTTAAATTAATTAAACTCATATGATATGTGTGGTAGCCGAGTTAGTGGTTGTGGTGATAATGTTACCCATAAAGGGGTAATCCAGTAATCAGGTTAGTATATTTCCTATATCAAAAATGTGGATGGATATATGTGGATCTATGTAAACATGTAAATATGTATATCTGGACATGTTCATATGTTTTATGCCATTTCATCATGATATGCTGCATGTACATGGGGTTCGATATATATATATATGGAAAGGGGAAGTGTGTATATATATTTATATACGTGGATTGATGATGGCCTCGAGCCACATCGTGGATTGATGATGAACTCGAGTCTCATCGTGGATATTTGTGATTTTAATCACGTGGATCAGTGGCTAGACCACTAAGTGGACTTTGAGCAGCATGACTGCCAAAGAGGTGTGTAGCGGATGGAGGGTTGATTTAGTAATCCCCTGGTGTGTGGTGGCTGGATATACGGGTGGTGTGTAGCGGTTGGATTTTAGGTTGGGCTAGAGTGACATAATGCATCGTAACATGTGGTTTATCGATTTGATGTGGTTTTGGGGCTAAGCCCAATAGTGGAAACATGTGGTTTAATTGCACACTGAGTCAAAACGACTCACCCCGTTTTTCAAACAATGTAGGTAATATGTGATACTTTGGACCGGGCCGGGGAGGATTGAAGGTGGCCATGCAAAAGCCGTTTTTACTCTTAAAGTACGTTATAAACTTTTAATTACTTTTTGGGGTATTTTATTGTAATAAGGCCGTTTTAAGTACTTTGGATTTTTTTTTAAGTTTTAAGTTGGATCCGCTATCAAATGGTTAATTTATAAAGAAACTCTAAAATATCTGCGACACTCGAATTTAAATGAAGTTTTCAAAATATAGATTACTTATAAACCTTTCGGTTTCCCAAAATTCCCGTATAAATAATGATTTGAACTTGTGCAACTTGAAAGTTTTATTTTTAAATAAATTGTTAAGTTTAAACGAGAAACTTTTTTTTTTTAAAATGGAGTTTTCTTAGAAATTTAAATTCATTTTCTTCACCTTTAAAACCCAAATTTTCTCCACACATTTCCCAGTAACATTTCAAATTCGACCGTGGTGTTTGGGCCGAGTTTGGGGTGTTACTGTGGTAATGGTGTTTTCTACGGGCCTGGTGGGGTGGCTACCGACAATCTTTGTACTAGATGAAGAAATTTGGATGAAGCGGCCGGCATGAACTTATGTGTTGGTGTAACATCCTAGATTAGGGGTTATGCATTTGTGCATAATTCATGAGTAGTAGGTTTTGGCAGTGTTTGGAAGTGAATTAAGGGTTTTTAAAATCCTAGGATGGAAGAGAAAGCTTTGGACAATTATTGGTTTTTAAGTTAAAAACAAGAAGTGATGTGGAAAAGTGGGAAGGGACGCCACCTAAGGTGCAAGGGTTATGGCATCAAGTGAAGTACTTTGAGGGAAGAGGTTTGAATCCTATTGTGTGCATTTTGCTTAATTTTATGAAATAGCATGTTTATGTGATATGTGGTGTGCATTTTAGAACCTTGGAAATGTAAGGAAATGTATGGAAATGTATGGAAATGTAAGGAAATGTATGGAAATGTATGGAAATGTATGGAAATGTAAGGAAATGTATGGAAATGTATGGAAATGTAAAATGTATGGAAATGTATGGAAATGTATGGAAATGTATGGAAATGTAAGGAAATGTATGGAAATGTAAGGAAATGTATGGAAATGTATGGAAATGTATGGAAATGTAAGGAAATGTATGGAAATGTAAGGAAATGTAGGAAATGTAAGGAAATGTAGGAAATGTCACTGAAATGTAAGAAATGATTTAGAAATGTTAAGTTTCAAAAGAGGAAAGTGAACATTTTGGAAAATAAGAAATATAAGGAAATGATTTGGAAATGATTCAAAAGAGGAAAGTAAACATTTCGGGAAACTTGGAAATGTAAGGAAATGTCAAGTTTAAAGAGCCAAACAAAAATTTTTGGAAACCTAGAAATGACTTAGAAATGTCGAGTTTTAAAGTTTAAAAGAGGTAATTAAGGCAAGGAGGCCTTAAAAGAAAAAGTACGTGAAATTTGACACACAAACGGGCTTGGAAAAGTGGCCTGAAGATGCCACTTAGGGCCTTTGGAAATGGCGCCACATACAAGGGTGTTGGGCCTGAGTTCAAGTCACATAGGAAGCAAATAAAATAAGTTTTATTTTTGCTTCTAGAAGCCCAAGAGATGGACGGCACAAGGCTTGCAAAAGAGGAGCTTCACTCTCTTTTAAATTCGGCTAATTAGAAGATAATAAGGATTATACTTTATTTTTATTTAAAATTAAAGAGATAAAGTTATCACATAAGGAAGAGTGGTGGCCAAGCAAAGGATTCTTGGTCTAATTTCAGCTATAAAAGGATGAGACTAGGGCTATTCATTATTCATTCTCCCTCTCTTTTCTTTTGCCAAATATTCTTTCTCCTCTCCCTCTACCGAAATTCTTCTTAAGCATCCATTCTTTTTCCTCTTCTCTTTTAGCATCCTAGCCGATTCCTTCTAAGCCTATTATTCCTCTCTTCTTTCATCTTTGAAACCGAATACATAAGGGGATCATAGCCGATTGTTCATCAAGTCTCTAAGTCGAATCTCTGAAGTGGTGTCGGGAGGGATCATCGATTTCAATATAAAGGGTAAGGATCTATAGTTATAATTGTATTCCTTTCTTTTAAGTCGAAAGTTAGTCTAATCCCTCCTATATCTTATTGATCGAAATATGGAAGGTGAATTTCGGGATTTAAAAGATTTAAGGTAAGATATATGTATATTCGGCCAAAAGCCATGTTTATGTTTTAATGTTAGATTAAATCTAACATATGGTTATAGGAATTTCAACATCCTTAAAGAAAGTAAGAGATCAATTTTGGGATTTGAATAATAGGGAAATCGGCAACAAGGTAAGCCTTAGTGTACTAATCCTACAAGGATTTGGATTTATGGCCGAATGGCTTTTTCTTAAAGTAATAAGTGATAAAACAAATATAGGGATTAAGGATCTAAGCATTAGATCAAGCTTTTCGGATATCAAGGAAGCGCTAAGCAAATCGGTGTGTACCCACACTATCTCATAATATGTTTTATGGCTACGTTTAATTAACATATGTGATATTAAGAATATATAAGTGGTTAAGGTACCATGTTATGGTACTAAGTACTCAGGTACGTTTCCTACTCCTACTAGGAATATAAAAATGTTATTTGTAACATGAGAATAAGAATAAGAATGTGAACTCTGATATATATTTATGAATATTACTATTAAATGGGGCATATGGGTTTATTATGAAAGGGGAAGTGAATGTGGTGACCTAAGACCACGATCACGGTGACCTAAGACCGTGATATCTGAATGTGGTGACCTAAGACCACAGTAATCTGAATGTGGTGACCTAAGACCACAGTAATCTGAATGTGGTGACCTAAGACCACGAATGCGATGACCTAAGACCGTGATATGGAGTGTAGCGGAAAGAGGGTCGACTTAGTAGTCCCCACGGTGTACAGGTTGGTACGGGGGAGTGTAGCGGATGGCTTAATAGGTTTGGGTTCGGGTTGCATCATTATTTTACTGTTTAAATGCTTTATGAACATGTATGATATCGTTATGCCTGATTCAATTATGATTTGGTGTTGTGTACACATTGAGTCTGTTGACTCACCCGTTAGGGACCATGTTTGGTGATGAACAAAGGATTTGGACGGGATGGCAGAACTTGTGGTGGCCATGCTCAACTTGGAAGTTTTTATTTAATTTGGACATTTTTTTTCTATTTCATTTAAGTATTTTGAACTATTTGGAATGATTTGATATAACAAGGGCTAATAGAATTATTTGATTCTGTTATTATTTATTAAGTTTATTTTACTTTTGTTTATTAAATGATTAAGAGAATTCATTTTAAACTTCAGCCCAAACGTTTTGATTCAACTCAAGCCCAACCTAAACCAACCTTTCTTCCAAAACACACAAGTTTTTCCTAAGTAACAAAAGAATTTGAAACGGTTTACACCGGGGAACATACCAGATCCGGTCCAGGCTCGTGGGTCGGGTTTGGGGTGTTTCAAGTAATTTGAATGGATGATGGGGAGGGAATTGAAGAGCAAGTTGAGGAGAGAATCATGGGATTTGGGGTGAGTGGTAGTGTTTGGCCGAACGAGGAGTGTGGGGGGTGGATTTTCGGCATTAGAGGGAGGAGAGCAAAACCTAACCATTTAGTGCTGTGCCAAAATTCTCTATGCAGTCTTAGTTTCTTTTACATCTTCGGTAGTTGTTACTCAAGGTTTCGGATACCTTTTGGTCACTAATTCTTCTCTTTGTTTAGCATTTTTCTTTAATCTTTTGTTGTCTTTCTCCTTGCCGAAACCCCAACTCTCCATTTGTTTTCTCTTTTCAAACATTCTCTCTTGCCATTGTGATTGCCAAAATACCATAGCTGAATTCTCTTCTAGCCTTTTCTATTCTTTTAGTTGACCTCCTCAACATTTTGTCTCATCTATTGCTAATAGCCGAATCTCTCTTTTCCATTTCTTACCATTTGTTTTTCCCTATAACCAAACCTTAATTCTCCTTCTTTACTTCTCTACTTTTCTCCATTAAACCGAAAGCTTTACTCCTTTTGTTCTTGTCTAATCTTTTCTTCATTGCCAATTTGGTTCTTGAAGTTTGATCTCCTTAGTTGCCGAATCTCCTTTCCTATCCTTTTTTTTCTAGTTGAGGGTAATGTGTTCACTTTCATTTATTATGTTTCCCCTATCTCTTTTCTCCCTTCTCTCTTAAAGAATCAAAAGCATCTATCTCTTAACTCCTTTCTTGTAGGCCGAATCTGAGTACCCCTCTCCACTTTGAATCGTGCTTGTTCCTTCGTGGAAGCTAATGCTCTTATTAGCAGTGGCCGAAACTAAGGCATCTTGGTAAGTAGCCATGGCTGAATTAGAGAGAATGGATGGGTGCCCTCATTCATGATTCATTTAGGCCAAACGGCTGTTTTATTATTATTTTGGAACATCGATTCTAACTCATGATTTTATTTAGGGACTCAACCTTGTAATCGAAGGGAGTAACCAATATTCGGATATAATGAAGAAGTGTCGTATTCTTGGTAAGTAGTGTGGTGTGTTGTCACTTTTGACCTTAACATTTGACATATTCTGATCAAGACTTTCTTCATGGAGGTGAATGGTAGTCATTCAAAGGGGGCATCGATTAAGGAGCCCAAGGGAGTGGACTCGTACCCTCTACTGCTAAGTTCAAACGACGTAGAGTGTCAGCGATTCGGGATTTCCCACCGGGTTGTAGAAGGGAGTCAACATCCAATTCGGATAAGGGAATCTTATTTGTTTGTGATAGCGAGGGTAAGTGTTAGCAAATCATTGTTTAGATGTGTGTTATTGATCTCTCATTGTTTGGCTATAATCTAATTCTGTGATTATATTATTATAGGTGATGTCGATCGAGAGTGTCTAGTTCTTCACGTGATCAGGTGTGTAATCGCACTTTTATTTGTTTTGCTATAAGACTTTCTATGTGTCTTAAAAGCCAAAATGCCTTAATGTGTAAGTTAATGAAATATCCCTAATGGGGTAGTTTGGTTACAGCCCAGGTGGGCAAATTTACTATCGTACCTTAAAGGGTAGGCTGAGCATGTTTGTGTACTTTGCATATCTGCCATGTTGGTACATTATTGCATACATGAACTATTATGACATGATATGTTGTATGGTCTTGGGACATGATATTTGATGATTGGGGAAGTGTGTTTCGGTGGCTCTGCCACATATTTCAGCGATGAGCAGCGTGATTGTCATCGTGATGTGTAGCGGATGGAGGGTTGATTGCAGAAATCCCCACAGGTGTGTTAGGTTGGATACGGGTGGTGTGTAGTGGATGGAATACTAGGCTGGGTTGGGTTGCAATACATTCATTATATGTTATGCCTTGTTGATAGGGCTCTAGCCCAATTCGTTTTCGTATGGGCTTTGGCTAATGTGCTTCTGTGGACTTAGGCCCAATTCTGTTTGAAAAGGGGATTACGCACTAAGTTCTCGTAACTCACCCCACTGCTTTAATTTTGCAAGTAATTCCCAGCATTGAGGATTTGGTGTCGAGGTGGACTCTGTGGTGGCCATACATCATTAATTTAGTAAACTTTGTATTACTTTACTTTAAATTTTATTTTAATTTGGGTTTATGTTTTCTAATAAGGCCTCTGAGATCTATTTTGGTTTTAATTTTTGATTCAGGTTATTACTTTCTATTATTAATTGTTTAATACGGGTTTTTCTAAAACATTAATAACTATTTTTCCAAAATGTTAACAAACGATTTACAAACTATAATTGGTAACACTCTGAATTTTCTTAACTGGGATAACTCTTTCCAAAATATCGCATGTCTACAATAATTTAAATGTCGTTTTTCTGAAACTCATTGAGTTTGATTAATTATTGACAAGATCATCTAAAATAGCAACGAAAATGTTTTTGCAAAAGAGCTATAAAACAAATTGGATTTTTCCCAAGAAACAGAACTTGAAATTTTTAATGAACACGTAGATTCTTTAAACAACTCTTTCATGTGACATGCCAGATCCGGTTGTAACGTCTAGGCAGGGTTTGGGGTGTTACACCTATCTTAAGTTTCGAGTGTAAGCTTTCTTATTTCTCTCATTTATTTTGCAAAAATTGCAACTATGTGACGTGGATTGAGCAATATACTGTGTTAATGTGATATGTGATGTATGTTGTGTTAGCTCTTGTGAAATGCTTCAATGGTGAGCATGCTAAACATGCCAAGTGATAATGATGATGTTGTGCTAATAATGTAAATGTGCAGTGGAAGTGTGCAGAAAATAGTAAGTAAATATGTGTTTTGTAGTGGATACTTTGGCCTTGTGACCTTTTGAGATCATTGGATATAGTTCGCATGCCATAGGATTTTGTGAGTACTAACCCTTGTGTTGTGGTTTTAGGGCATTGAGGCTCAAGATAGTTTGGAGAGATAAGGGAATGTGAGCTAAGCTCCATTTATCAGGATATGTTGGTATGTTGGATAGTGTTAGCTTGATGTTACACTTGTGGGATATGTTTGACTCTTCGAGTCATTGGTGTGTTGAAGATCAAAGTATCCAATACGTGGTGATAGAGCCCACTTTTATGTTTCATAGTCTCAAGTTGCCAATTTATTGATTAATGAATTGTGTGTGAAATGTGATGCATTTATAACTTTGTGAATATAAAGTTAGATATGTTAGTAACTTTTGCATAAAAATTGTTAGTTTGATACTATAAGTACAGACGTAGTTGTGCTATGGGTTTTCTTTTTGGTTTAACGCATGATATTATGTGTATGGGTGGTTTTTCTGATCATTCATTGAGCTTGTTAAAGCTCACACACTCTTTTCTAAACCATTGCATAAAATTAGCGTTTTCGGTGTGAACGGTGCAGTTCCAAGGAAATGATCCAAGTTAGGCTTTAGTACTTAAGTAGGTGATATTATTATTCCTTGAACTGTGGAAATAAAGGCACAGTTGTTAGAACTTTGGCTGGTTATTATTATGTTCCTGTTAGTTTAGTATGATTGTGAACTTCTACAATTTTTGCTTGGATATTATTATTTTAATTGTTATTACCATGATTTGGAATAATAAGGTAGGAGTTGTGATGATTAATGTATGCTAGAATAGAAATATGTTGAGCATGTTTTATACTCTGTTTTGTTGTGTTTTTGAGAATCTAAGTAGAGGTGTCGATACACGGGACATAAATATCGATACCTCGATGTTGAATTGTATTTTCGTGAAGTCAGTAGCTTAATTTGGTATCGTTACACAAACACAAGTATCAATACTTGGGGTAAAAATATCAATACTGTAACATCTCCCACCCGTATTCAACGCCGAAATAGGGTTACGGAGTATTACCAGACTTATAAAACAATTACACAATAATTTCACATACATGTCTCAAAATTCATATAGTCATCATTCAATAACATTCATATTGTCCCTAAAATGAGCTTACAAGGCCCTAAACATACATTCGAGGTGGTTAGGAACTAAATCGATAACTCAAGAAACTTTTATGAGACTTACAAAATTTTTGCAACATACAGGGGACACACGCCTGTGTGGCCCGGCCATGTGGACACTCGAAATGGAATCACATGGCCATGTCCCAGCCCATGTCCAACCCTGTGTAACTCTCTGACTTAGGTCACACGACCAACACACACGCCCGTGTGCCCTAAAAATTGCCACACACGCCCATGTGCCAGGCTGTGTGCTAAGTCATGCCAATCCTATAGGGCATACTGACTTATGCCACATGGCTAAGTCACACTGTAATATCCCGGGTTAAGGGGTTAATTTATTTCTGGCAATTGTTGCATGTTTATTTCTTGCTATGATGTTGTTTGGGTGTTTTCGGGGCTTAGCTGTAGGCTAGGAGTGTGCCTGAGTAGGTGGATAAGTTTTTATTTTTGGGCTTTAGGGGATAGGAGCTGAAGGAGATGGGGTTTTTAATTAAATTAAGTGAATTTAAAGCACAAAGGAGGAGCTAGCAAAGTGGCAAGCATGCGCCATATGGAGAGTGTGTGTGTGGCGTCATCTACAAGGGGGAGGTCTTGTGTTCAAGTCGCGAGAATTCCACCCCTTTTGGCTCTCATTTTGGACGGCATGGAGGAAGAGGTAGAAGGCAACTTGAACTCTAGCTTGGACTTGGTCTTCACATTCAAAAGAGGGGTGGAGAGTGAAAGTAGGAGGAAGACTTGGTAAACTCATTTGAATTGAGTGGTGTGGAGTGTTGTGGGGATTTGGCGGTTTGGAGGAGTGTTTGGGGAGCTTGGGAAGTGCGAAACTCCCTTGGCCTTTTAGGGGTGTATTTTAGGTTTTAGGGAGGGACAATTAAGTTTTTTTCTTCTTCTTTTCTTTGTGTCAACAAGCCGAGTCTTGGTTAGTCAAAAGCTTACAAGGAAATTCTCTTCACTTGCAAATTAGCTTAAGCCGAAACTTGTACCCTCCTTTTCTGCCCATATTCTCTCTTCTTGGGCAAAACCCAAAGCTTGGGTGTTGCCGAGTTTACTTGTTGCTCTCATTTGCTTTTTCTTTTTGTTTTTTTTGAAGCCGAATTCCTCTCCCACTCTCTGTTATTTTTCAACTTTGTTAAACCGAAACACTTACTCTCCCTTAGCTTTCTTCTTTGTTTTCTTTCTTGCAAAGCCGAACCTTCCCTCTCATTGCTAATCTCCATTCCGATTCTTTTTCTCCTTGGTTTATTTCCTTTTGTTTCAACCTCTAAAAGATCTAGCCAAATATTCTCTTCCATTTGATTTTAGTATTGGCGAATCTTCCCTTCCCTTTTGTTTTGTTCTTTGGCGAATCTAAGGGTGGTGTGGATTACTTTTGGTAGTTCGTTTTCAAGCCTTGGAGAAGGTTCTTGGGTTAGGCAGAATGCTTTTTGGGTAAGGCTTACATTCTCTATCGGCATCTAGAAGAGGTAAGCGTTGGTTTTGGTGTTTGTTTTATGGCGTATTAATTTGGTTGGAATCGTTTTGTCATAGGACATCCGGGATTGAAGCACTCAAGCGTAGCCTCGGTTCTTTAATGGATCGTTGGGTAAGTGGTGGTAAGAAGGGTGTTTTGGATCCGATTTCGTTTAATTTTCTTTAAGTTAAGTCATGAGGAGAGATTAATCATTATTCTTTTCTAGGGTGTGATCGGTTGGTAAGAGGCATTATTGGTTGGGTTGATTGGAAACCAACCATTCGCAGAGGTAGGATTTAACGCAACCCCTTGGGTCATTTACTTTGTTGGCGAATAGTATTGGGTTAGGGTTAACCCTTTTGTTGGCGAATGTAGGACCAGGTCGTTGAGGTGATCAAAAGGTTTGATCGGTTCTTAGGCTTTAATCTCCGATATATCGGTGTGTAAACTAACACACTTCATTTAGTAATATGATTGATAACCCGTGTGATGATTAATGAAGCAGTGATGATTGATGTGATACCCTAATGGGTATGATTACGGACTCGGGTAAGTCGATTATTATTATTATGTGTTTCTTGATGATCTATATGATACCATGGTTGTGGATATATGTAACATGGGGTATGAGATTAGACATATTAGCATGATATGCATGATTATATGATATGTATGATTACATGAGTGTGGTATGTTGATGGATGATACGAGTGGAGGGAGCGGTGATATTTTGTCTTGTGAGCACCGGTGTTTTAGTAACACACTTTGTGACTTTGGGTCACGGAGGTTTAGCACCTCGGAGGTTTGGTACCTCGGCGTCTCGTCCCCTGTGGTTAACACCACCGTGGGTTGGCCCCACTTGTGAGATATGGGATTGGCGCCATGATTTGGTATCACACGATGGGTTGGCCCCATCAGCAGTTTGTGACTACGGTCACGGTGCTTTAGTAGCACAATTGTGTCTTTGGGACACGAGGTTTGGCACCTCATTGCGACTTGTCCTGTGGTTTAACCACTGTGGGTTGGCCCCACATGAGATATGGGATCGTCTGCTAGTGATTTGGTATCACACGATGGGTTGGCCCCATCCTTGGATTTGTGACTCGGTCACCGTTGCTTTAGTAGCACAATTGTGTCTTTGGGACACCAGGTGTTTTGGTAACACATTGTGACTATATGTCACCGTGGTTTAGCACTACCAGTGGTTTGGTACCACACGGGGTAGAAAAGGCGTTATGGATGGTTAGGTCGGGTTGCATTAATTATGTTGCTTTGTATGATGTGTGTTAGCATGTTGTTCTTGGAGCGGGATTTACACACCGAGTCACCGACTCACCCTCTCCTTTGACTTTTAGGTGGCGCTAGACGGACATGGAGCCGGGATGGACTCGAGGTGCTCATGCCATCTTGAAATAAAGTTTTGCTCGGACTTTTAAGAAAGTTGGTACTTAAGTTTTATTATTACTATTTGGTTTTATTTGGGTTGTAGATGGCCTTTTTAAATTATGTTTAGTTTACGATTAAGTTAGATTTATAATATGCTTTAACAAACTACTTGAGTTAAAATGTGCTAAAACTTGGAAAGACAACGTTTTCAAAGCGCAAAACGATGTTTTAAACTATACCATCGGGTATCATACTATAACTTAGAACAAAATGGACTCGAATTGTTTTTCTAACTTAAATATGGTTTTCTACTAAGACAAGATACTTTAGTAATAACATGAAACAACTTAGACTTCAAACCGACATAAATTAGTTTTACCTACACTTCCGATAAATTTTCAAAGCTCTCTGGGTTTTCAAATACAACATAAATATCTAAGCCAAAACCTACTCAAGTTTTTCTTCAAATACAGAATTTTAGCGAAGTGTTTTCCTCAAATTTTTAAACTCAAACCTAAACCACCCAAAACCCTTTTTCCCTGTAGCATACCAGATTCGGTCGTGGTGTATTGACCGGGTTTGGGGTGTTACATTTGTGGTATCGAGCCAAGTTCAAAAGCTCATTGTGGGCCCGAGGCCCAAAATGTTTTAAAACTATAGTTTTCAAGTATTCAGTTTTAAAGTATGGTTTGAAAGGCATGACACCGAGTCTCCTGCACCAGATCGCCTGAGTAAGTACCCGTCTTGTTGGTTGTGATATTAATTGATATGATTGAGTGGCTAGTGATAGCAAGATTACTTTAGAGACTAAACCGATAGGATTACGAGGACTCATGAAAACAAAGTCTCTTTAATATTCATAAAACTTCGCTTTAAAACAAAGTGGAATAATGACTAATACATAAAATTCTTTAATCGACGGATTTAGTCATGAGTACCCGAGGTGGACGTGGTCGTGGGCGTGGTCGCGATGATGATGCTTACGAGCCCGTGGGTTACGGGCGGGGTTCGAGAATGAGGTACCGGTTCCGCCACCAGTTGGAGGTGGTGAGTTCCAGGAGCAGACCGGCGATGACGCAGTGTCACAGGCGATGCTGCGGGTTTTAGAGAGGTAGCTGGAGCGAGTGGGCGTAGGAGCTAGGAAATCGTACTGGCGACTTGAACAAATGGGGCTGAATTCTTTCGGTGTGTCTCGGGTGTTGCTCCAAAGATCTTGATCTTGGTGAAGCGACGAGCGGATCATGGACGATCTGGACCTAACAGTAGAAGAAAAATTAAAGGGATCGTATCACTTCTCGAGATGAGTCATACCGGTGGTGGCTCACGGTCCGTGATAATGACTGCAATGAAGATCGACATTGGATTATTTTGCCGCTTATCGGAAGAAATGCGTCAGACTAACTACATAAATGAGCAGAGAAAAGCATTTACGAGGTTAGTCGGGAGAGCAAATCGTGTCGTAATCTGAGGCGAGTTTACGAGGCCGAGTCGGTATGCCGGGGTATGGTGGCTCTGAGCACGAGAGGTGTGTTCGTTTGAGGATGGCTGCGAGACGGTAGAGGTGATAATTGCGCCCAGCAGAGCGTGAATTTGCGCTTCTAGTGGAAAAGCGAAGGTGGCGAGGGCATTAAAGAGTCTGTGAGGCGAGTATGGATAGAAACCGTCACAAAGGAGTTTTGGATCTTCCGGGTCATCGAGTAATTCGCAGAAGAGGGCTAGACCGAGTGGGCGAATCGGTCGGGTAGGTTTATTCTTTGCTAAGCGTGGACCGCCGCATTGTAACCGTTATGGGAAGGCTCATTGGGGAGGATGTTGGGTGATGGTAGAGGTTGTTTTGAGTGTGGCTCATTTGGACCACCGAGTGAGGATTGTCCGCACAAGTTAGCTAGAATTCATCGATCAGAGAATCGGTAGTGTCGAGACTGAAATAATGGACCACCGCAGAGGGGCGAGGTAATGACAGAGGAGGTAATAGCTCGTCGGGCCGTGGAGCACCGCGAGAGGTGCAGTAGTTCCGAGGCCGACGGCTGGATTGGTTTATCTTTGCGGGCGCCGAGAGGAGGCGGCCTTGCCGGACGTCATCACCGTGCGTTTTTGATTTTTGGTTCTCCTTATACTGCTTTAATTGATGTGGGTTCTACGCACTCTTATGTTGCCAGTAGTATAGTAGAGACAATGGATTTAGACTCTGAGATATCTTCTAGGCAGATGACCGTAATAAGCCCTCTAGGTCACTCTGTAGTGGTAGATAAATCTGTATAGAGACGTACCTCTAGAACTCCAAGGGGTATCTTTCGAGGTGATCGATGGAACTAGTTTGGGGAGTTCGATCGATTTTGGGGATGGACCGGTGAGTAAGCACCAGCGAAGTTGGATCACTAAGCGCATGGTTCTGAGCACACCGAGGTGATGAAGTAATTACGATCGATAATAGGAGAAACTATCATCCAATGTGGTATCTGCTCTGAAAGCCGAAAATGGTCGAAAAGGGTTGCGAAGCATATATGGTGCATGTGTATGCCTTGGAGGCTAAGGAGTCTGCTGTGGGGACCGTTAGGACAGTTAGGGAATTTGGGGATGTGTTTCCTGAGGAGCTTACGGGTTTGCCACCGGTTCGGGAGGTAGAGTTCGGGATAGATCATTGCAGGATCGCACGTATCCATTGCTCCGTCTGAGATGGCACCTAAGGAGTTAGTGGAGCTTAAGGCTCAAATCTGAGAATTGTTGGACCGGGGTTTTATCGGGCCAAGTATTTCACCATAGGGAGCACCGTACTCTTTGTAAAGAAGAAAGACGGTACTATGCGGATGTGCATAGACTACATAACCGAATAAGTGACGATCAAAAACAAGTATCCACTGCCTCGGATAGATGACTTGTTTGATCAGCTGAAGGGGGCGTCGGTTTTCTCGAAGATTGACCTAAGGTCTGGGTATCACCAGTTGAAGGTAAAAGAGGCGGATATCTGTAAGACGGCATTTCGTACTCGGTATGGGCACTTTGAGTTCTTGGTTATGCCGTTCGGGTTGACTAACGCACCGGCAGCTTTCATGGATCTGATGAATAGGGTGTTCCAACAGTACCTAGATCAGTTCGTGGTAGTTTTTATCGACGACATCTTGGTATACTCGGGGATGAGGAAGAGCATGATACTCATTTACGGGTGGTATTGCAGATTCTAAGGAGAAACAAATTCTATCTGAAGTTCATAAATCGAGTTCGGCTCGGGAGGTGACATTCTTGGGTCATGTAGTGTCGGCTGAGGGGATTAGAGTGGACCCCCGTAAGATAGAAGCGGTTTTGGATTGGAAGCCGCCTAAGTCGATGCGAAATTGAGTTTTACGGGGTTGGCGGGATACTACCAAGATTTGTAGAAGGTTTCTCGTTAATTACAAAGACCGATGACCAAATTATTGAGAAAGGAAGTTCCGTTTATTTGGGTGAGAAGCAACGGAGAGCTTCGATAAGTTGAAGAAGATTTTGACCAAGCTCCGGTTACGATTCACTGAGGTGGTAAGGAATTCTGATTATCTTGCGATGCATCACATCTGAGCTTGGGTTGTGTCTTGATGCAGGAAGGAAGGTTGTGGCTTACGCATCCCGACAACTGAGGCCACATGAGGTCAATTATCCTACGCACGATTTGGAGCTTGCGGCTGTAGTATTTGCCTTAAAGATATGGAGGCATTACTTGTACGGAGAAAGATCGATAGTCTATATGGACCATAAGAGTCTGAAGTACCTTCTGACTCAGAAAGACTTGAATCTGAGACAGCGCCGGTGGATTGAGCTGCTGAAAGACTACGATTGCTCAATTGAGTATCATCCGGGCAAGGCTAATGTTGTGGCAGACGCATTGAGCCGTAAGGTTGTTTCGGATTTGAGAGCGTTGTTTTCCCATTTGAGTTTGTATGAGGATGGGAGTATTCTGGCAGAGCTGCAGGTTAAGCCTACTTGGGTTGAGCGGATCGAGAAAGCAGCTTGTTGGATGAAGTTACGAGTCTTGTGAGAGGACACAAGTGCGTAATGATGGTTTGAAGGGTATAGCTTGTCTAGTGATGGGGTTACGTGTTTCGGGGAAGGCTTGTATGCCGAGAGATCTTGAATTGAGGCAAAGATTCTTGAGGATGCTCATAGCAGCCCCTACGCTATGCATCCTGGAGGTAGCAAAATGTATAAGGATCTCAGGGAACAGTTCTAGTGGTAAGTTCCGGGTCTGAAAAAGGAGGTGACCGAGTTTGTGGGTAAGTGTCTGACTTGTCAGCGAGGTCAAGGCTGAGCATCGATTGCCGTCTGGGTTGCTTGACCGGTGAAGATTCCACAAAGGAAGTGGGAAAGAATAACTATGGATTTCGTCGGTGGATTACCGCTTACACCGAGCAAGAAGGATTGATCTGGTAATTGTGGATCGGTGACTAAATCACTCACTTTATTCGGTGAGGTGGATTACTCACTTGAGAGGTTGGCGAAGTCAGTATGTTCGGAGATAGTGAGACTACACATGTGCAGGTCTCGATCATCTCGGATAGGGATCCGAGATTCACGTCAAGGTTCGGAAGGCGTTACATCGGGCTCGGGTACGGTTAGATTTGACCTGACATTTCATCCATGATGGACGGGCAATCGAAAGGGTTATCTGATTTTGGAGGATATGCTTGAGGTTGCGTATTGGACTTGAGGGTAGTTGGGAGGAGTATCTACCGTTGGCTGAATTCGCCTACAACAACACTATCAGCGAGCATCAAGATGGCACCTTATGAGGCGTTATGCGGTAGGAAGTGTCGTTCACCGACTTGTTGGATGAGCTAAGTGAGCGTCGATTATTGGGGCGAGTTGGTTCTTGAGACCAAGATAAGGTTAAGTTGATTCGAGCTCGATTGAAGGAAGCTTGACCGCGAAGTCCTATCCGATCTTAAACGGAGAGATATTGAGTTTGCTGTGGGAGATCGGGTTTTCCTGAAGGTCTCACCGTGGAAGAAAGTATTAAGGTTCGGGAAGAAAGGCAAGCTTAGTCCGAGGTTTATTGGGCCGTATAAGGTATTAAGACGAGTGGGACCAGTTGCATATCAGCTTGAGTTGCCAACTGAGCTAAGTCAAATTCACGACATGTTCCACGTTTCGATGCTTCGTCGATACCGTTCCGATCCGTCACATGTGGTAACGAGAGAGAGATCAAGTAAATCCAGATATGTCCATAGAGGAAGAGGCATGCTTTTAGATCGGGATGTGAAGGTTCTGCAGGAAGTCGTGCCTCTGGTTAAGGTCCTTTAAGCGGAATCATGGCGTGGAAGAAGCGACGTGGGAACCCGAGGATATGATGAGACAACAATACCATAACTCTTGACTGAGGTAATTTCGAGGTCGAAATTATTTTAAGGGGGGTAGAACTGTAATATCCCGGGTTAAGGGGTTAATTTATTTCTGGCAATTATTGCATGTTTATTTCTTGCTATGATGTTGTTTGGGTGTTTTCGGGGCTTAGCTGTAGGCTAGGAGTGTGCCTGAGTAGGTGGATAAGTTTTTATTTTTGGGCTTTAGGGGATAGGAGCTGAAGGAGATGGGGTTTTTAATTAAATTAAGTGAATTTAAAGCACAAAGGAGGAGCTAGCAAAGTGGCAAGCATGCGCCATATGGAGAGTGTGTGTGTGGCGTCATCTACAAGGGGAGGTCTTGTGTTCAAGTCATGAGAATTCCACCCTTTGGCTCTCATTTTGACGGCATGGAGGAAGAGGTAGAAGGCAACTTGAACTCTAGCTTGGACTTGGTCTTCACATTCAAAGAGGGGTGGAGAGTGAAAGTAGGAGGAAGACTTGGTAAACTCATTTGAATTGAGTGGTGTGGAGTGTTGTGGGGATTTGGCGGTTTGGAGGAGTGTTTGGGGAGCTTGGGAAGTGCCAAACTCCTTGGCCTTTTAGGGTGTATTTTCGGTTTTAGGGAGGGGTCAATTAAGTTTTTTTTTCTTCTTCTTTTCTTTGTGTCAACAAGCCGAGTCTTGGTTAGTCAAAAGCTTACAAGGAAATTCTCTTCACTTGCAAATTAGCTTAAGCCGAAACTTGTACCCTCCTTTTCTGCCCATATTCTCTCTTCTTGGAACCGAAAACCCAAAGCTTGGGTGTTGCCGAGTTTACTTGTTGCTCTCATTTGCTTTTTCTTTTTGTTTTTTTTGAAGCCGAATGCCTCTCCCACTCTCTGTTCTTTTTCAACTTTGTTAAACCGAAACACTTACTCTCCCTTAGCTTTCTTCTTTGTTTTCTTTCTTGCAAAGCCGAACCTTCCCTCTCATTGCTAATCTCCATTCCGATTCTTTTCTCCTTGGTTTATTTCCTTTTGTTTCAACCTCTAAAGGATCTAGCCAAATATTCTCTTCCATTTGATTTTAGTATTGGCGAATCTTCCCTTCCCTTTTTGTTTTATTCTTTGGCGAATCTAAGGGTGGTGTGGATTGCTTTTGGTAGTTCGTTTTCAAGCCTTGGAGAAGGTTCTTGGGTTAGGTAGAATGCTTTTTGGTAAGGCTTCGTTCTCTATCGGCATCTAGAAGAGGGTAAGCGTTGGTTTTGGTGTTTGTTTTATGGCGTATTAATTTGGTTGGAATCGTTTTGTCATAGGACATCCGGATTGAAGCACTCAAGCGTAGCCTCGGTTCTTTAATTCGATCGTTGGGTAAGTGGTGGTAAGAAGGGTGTTTTGGATCCGATTTCATTTAATTTTCTTTAAGTTAAGTCATGAGGAGAGATTAATCATTATTCTTTTCTAGGGTGTGATCGGTTGGTAAGAGGCATTATTGGTTGGGTTGATTGGAAACCGAACCATTCGCAGAGGTAGGATTTAACGCAACCCCTTGGGTCATTTACTTTGTTGGCGAATAGTATTGGGTTAGGGTTAACCCTTTTGTTGGCGAATGTAGGACCAGTCGTTGAGGTGATCAAAAGGTTTCGATCGTTCTTAGGCTTTAATCTCGATATATCGGTGTGTAAACTAACACACTTCGCTTTAGTAATATGATTGATAACACGTGTGATGATTAATGAAATAGTGATGATTGATGTGATACCCTAATGGGTATGATTACGGACTCGGGTAAGTCGAGATTATTATTATGTGTTTCTTGATGATCTATATGATACCATGGTTGTGGATATATGTGACATGGGGTATGAGATTAGACATATTAGCATGATATGCATGATTATATGATATGTATGATTACATGAGTGTGGTATGTTGATGGATGATACTGAGTGGAGGGAGCGGTGATATTTTGTCTTGTGAGCACCGGTGTTTTGGTAACACACTTTGTGACTTTGGGTCACGGAGGTTTAGCACCTCGGAGGTTTGGTACCTCGTCTCGTCCTGTGGTTAACACCACCGTGGGTTGGCCCCACTTGTGAGATATGGGATTGGCGCCATGATTTGGTATCACACGATGGGTTGGCCCCATCAGCAGTTGTGACTACGGTCACCAAGGCTTTGGTAGCACAATTGTGTCTTTGGGACACGGAGGTTTGGCACCTCATTGCGACTTGTCCACGTGGTTTAACCACCTGGGTTGGCCCCACATGAGATATGGGATCGTCTGCTGGTGATTTGGTATCACACGATGGGTTGGCCCCATCCTTGGATTTGTGACTACGGTCACCAAGTGCTTTAGTAGCACAATTGTGTCTTTGGGACACGGTGTTTTGGTAACACATTGTGACTATATGTCACAGTGGTTTAGCACCACCAAGGGTTTGGTACCACACGGGGTAGAAAAGGCGTTATGGATGGTTAGGTCGGGTTGCATTAATTATGTTGCTTTGTATGATGTGTGTTAGCATGTTGTTCTTGAGAGCGGGATTTACACACCGAGTCACCCGACTCACCCTCTCCTTTGACTTTTCGGTGGCGCTAGACGCGACATGGAGCCGGGATGGACTCGAGGTGCTCATGCCATACTGAAATAAAGTTTTGCTCGGACTTTTAAGAAAGTTGGTACTTAAGTTTTATTATTACTATTTGGTTTTATTTGGGTTGTAAATGGCCTTTTTAAATTATGTTTCGTTTACGATTAAGTTAGATTTATAATATGCTTTAACAAACTACTTGAGTTAAAATGTGCTAAAACTTGGAAAGACAACGTTTTCAAAGCGCAAAACGATGTTTTAAACTATACCATCGGGTATCATACTATAACTTAGAACAAAATGGACTCGAATTGTTTTTCTAACTTAAATATGGTTTTCTACTAAGACAAGATACTTTAGTAATAACATGAAACAACTTAGACTTCAAACCGACATAAATTAGTTTTACCTACACTTAGATAAATTTACAAAGCTCTCGGGTTTTCAAATACAACATAAATATCTAAGCCAAAACCTACTCAAGTTTTTCTTCAAATACGTAATTTTAGCGAAGTGTTTTCCTCAAATTTTAAACTCAAACTGAACCACCCAAAACCCTTTTTCCTAGCATACCAGATTCTATTAGTGGTGTATTGACCGGGTTTGGGGTGTTACACACCTGCAGTCTTTGCAAGTGTGGAGCATACTGACTTGATTTTTAATTCAACACTAGGGAACACACGGTTGTGCAACCTAACCGTGTGTCACACACGGCTGAGACACACGCCCGTGTCTCTACCCGTATGGACAAAAATAGGCTAATTACCAAGCCATTTTGCCACCCAAATTGCATATACCTACACCCAACTAAATGGCACAAAAACATAGCATATATAGGCATTCCTTCAATCTCAACCAAGCTTAAAACATATCATTTCAATACCAACAACAAGTCACACATGTACCACATTATGCTATTCCATTTTAAACCAAATTCACAATTCCAAATAAACAAAATTGTCACTTAAAAACATGCATGAATTTGCCTATAGTCACAAGCATACTAATTCTCAAATCATCAACCAATTGACCTCCACAATACCTATTGTCAACAAGCATCATGTATCCATCATCAAACTCATAACACAAGTCATAAGCACAAATATATACATGATTAAATTATCCAAAACAAGCCAATTTAGATGACTACATACAAAACCAAACTTTTAACATTTACAAGCCAATCCAAATGGCTAAATTCATTATCAACACATATACCAAAATGACCAAAGCCCCTATACATTCCATATACTCAAAATAATTCAATTCAAAAGTACCAAGGTGATAGTTGGATAGTGTGATGAAGTCTCCGACAATCCCGAATCTGAGCTAGCTTTGATTTCACTGTAAAACACGGAAAATTGAACAAAGTAGGCTATAAAGCTTAGTAAGTTCATATAGAAATAAACTTAACTTATCAAATATGCACAACTTAAGCAATTTAAACATGTCATAACATATCTCATTTTGAGCCATCGACTTACCACAATTTCTATTCACAAGGTTAGATATAAATTTCAAGTTTTCTTCGATTCATTGCTTATATAGTTTATGTACATACATGTACTCTTCGTAACAATCTCATATTTATCCACCTCTTTAACATACCCGTTGAACCATTTGAAATACTATCGGATGCTCGGGGAAACTCGCACCCTAAGTGCCACATATATATAGCCGAAGCTATCTCAATCTCTTATCACATATACTGCTCACACTAGAGCTATCAACGGGTCTGGTCACACAAGCTGATGGTCATGACAATGCTATACGGTGCTGCTCACACAAGCTGATGAGTATCCTCAACACATGCCGGATAACTGAGCCATCGGTAGGACGTACGGACTAGCACCCAAATCACATAACCCCTAATGACATGTCATTTGTATCCTAAACTATTCCTAAGGTTCAACCGGGACTTTACACTTGCCGAATTATCGTCGAACATGTCTGTAAGGTTGTATTTACAGTTTATGCAATATCAAAGCATTTAAAACATAGTTATAATAATGCTTATTACAAACGAACTTACCTCGGATGCTAAAACGATGAATTAAGTCTATTAATCTGAAACTTTGTTCTTTCTTCGATCTAAATCCGTATTTCATCTTTCTTGATCTAAATATAATCAAAATTAACTTATTTAATAATCTCTCTATTCAATTTAGTCCAAATTATACATTAAAGTAATTTTACTCATTTGCCCCTAGTATTTTACATTTTTACAATTTAGTCCTTATTTCATAAAATCACAAATTCACGCAATTCTACCAAAGCCCATGCTAGCCAAATTTCAATTAGGTCCCTAGCAGCCCATATTTTTCATTTATTTCACAATTTAACCATGAATTTTACACATTTTACAAATTAATCCCTATTTGGACATTTTACTAAAAATCACTTAACAAATGTTGTTTATCTAACAACAAGCATGCATTTCTATCATCAAACATCGAAAAACACATAGATTAATCAATGGAAACCCTAAACCTTTAACAGTTTTGCAAAATAGTCTTTGGGCTAGATAGACTAGGCTATAACAATCTCAAAAACATAGAAATCATTAAAAATGGGACAAAAACATACCTAATTGAGCAAGAATAGCATGGCCGAATGAAGGAGATGAAAAATGGTGTTTCCTTGCCCTAGTTTTGGTTGAAACATGAAGAAGAAAAGATGGTTCTTTATTTTATTTCATTTATTTTAACCTTAATTTCTAAATTACTTAATTAACCTTTATTATAAACTATTAAAACACTTAATTGATGTCCATAAAAGTTCACTAACATTAACAATGGTATATTTACCACATAAGGACCTTTAGTTTAAGGTTCTATAGCTATTTGACACCTTTAACTATTAGAACAACACTTTTGCACTTTATGCGATTTAGTCCTTTTTATCAAACTAAGCATTCAAACGATAAAATTTCTAAACGAAACTTTCACACAATCATAATATCATGCTATGATATTAAAATAATAATAAAATAATTATTTTTACTTTAGATTTGTGGTCCCAAAACCACTTATTTGATTTGACTAAAATCTGGCTATTAAAACTCTCCTACTTAGGAATTTTTGTCCCCGAAAATCTTACCAGAAAAGAGGTTAGGGTACTGTTTCCTCATAGCTTCTTTAGGTTCCCACATAGCCTCTTCTACCCCGTGACGTTGTCACAAAACCTTCACCAAAGCCATGCATTTATTTCTCAACTCTTTAACCTCTCGAGCTAAAATCATAATCGGCTCTTTGTTATACGTCATATTAGGTTGAATCTCAATCTCTGGGAGAAATTATGTGTTATGGATCTAATCTATATCGACACAACATCAACATATGAAACACGTTGTGAATCTTTTCTAATTCTGACGGTAACGGTAGTTGGTATGCCACTAGTCCTATTCTTTTGATGATCTCATATAGCCCTATGAATCGCGGACTCAATTTGCCTTACAACCAAAACGAAAGATCTTTTTCCATGGAGATACTTTTAAGAATACTCTATCACAAATCTGGAATTCAATGTCTTTACATTTCAAATCCGCATACGATTCTATCGATCTGAAGCTGCTTTCAAACTGTCGCAAATTACTTTAACTTTATCTTCAGTCTCTCTGATCAATTCGACCCCGTGAATGTCTTTCTTACTAAGTTCGATCCAATATAATAGAGTTCGGCATTTGTTACCATACAAATCTTCATACGGTGCCATCTTTATACTTGATTGAAAATTGTTATTATAAGCGAATTCAACCAACGGTAAATATTTCTCCTAGTCGCCTTCAAATTCTAAAACACAATAATGAAGCATATCTTCAAGAATCTGAATTACTCTTTTAGACTAACCATCGATTTGGGGATGAAATGCGGTACTAAAGTGCAACCGTGTACCTAAAGCTTCTTGAAATTTCTTCCAAAATCATGAAGTAAACCTTGGATCTCTATCCGAAATAATAAAAATTGGCACCTTGTGGAATCTAACGATCTCATAATTGCACAATTCAGCTAATCTCTCAAGTGAAAAATCTATACGTACATGAATGAATTGTGCAGATTTTGTTAGTCGATCCACAACAACCCAAATAGCATCTTTATTCTTCGAAGACAGGGGTAATCCCGATACGAAATCCATTGTAACTCTATCCAATTTCCACCATGGTATCATCATATACTGTAGTAATCCCGATTGCACTTGATGTTCGACTTTAACTTGTTGAGAAACCAAACATCTCGATACAAACTCTAAAATGTCTCGTTTCATGCCCGACCACCAATACAACTGTTTCAAATCATTGTACATTTTAGTACTCTTGGATGAACAGATAAACAACCAATGTGTGCCTCATGTAGAATTTTCTGAATGAACTCAAAATTATTCGGTACACAAATTTTGTTTCGGAACATTAAACAATCATCGGATCCGATCTGATAGTCTGAATCACTATTTGACTCACACTGTACTCTTTTAACTTGTAACTCGTTATAAAATTTTTGAGCTGCACAAATTTTTTGAAGAAATAACTGCTTAGCTTTTAACTCAACTAAAATCGGACCATCATCAGACAAAGATAACTGTGTATTCATCGCTCACGAAGCATATAAAGATTTTCTACTTAGAGCATCCGCGACTATGTTCGTTTCCCTAGATGATAATCTATAACCAATTCATAATCTTTCAATAGCTCGAGCTATCTCCATTGTCGTAATTTCAAATCTTCCTAAGTTATTATATCTTCAAGCTTTTGTGATTGGTAAAGATATGGCACTTTTCAATGTACAAATGATGTCGCAAAATTTTCAATGCAAAAATAATAGCGGCCAACTCTAAATTAAGCGTCGGATAATTCTTTTCATGCGGTTTCAAATGTCTAGAAGCATAAGCTATCACTTTACCTTCTTGCATTAAAACACAACCCAAACCGTTCAATGACGCGTAGCCCTTTACCCTACTCAAGTTGAACCAGCACTAGTGCCTTAGTTAACAATACTTACAATCGTTTGAAACTTTGTTGACATTTCTCAAACCACTCAAATTTCACATCTTTTTGTAGCAATCTTGTTATCGGTATAGCAATCATCGAGAATCCTTTAACAAAACGTCGATAATAACTAGCTAATCCTAGAAAGCTTCTGAATTTAGATAAATTTCTCGGTGGTTTCCAATCAACAACTGCAAAAATCTTGCTCAGATCAACTCGTATGCCTTTAGCTGAAACAATATGTAACACCCCTAACCCAAAACCGTCACCGAAATAAGGTTAAGAGGCATTACCGAACAACAGGATTATTTCACATCACATTCATGACACAAAGTCAATCATCATTAATCTCATTTGAATTCAATCAAAGAGTCCCTTAAATGAGTCATCGAGACCCCAAGCATGCTTATAAATCGAGTCGAGACTAAACCGAATCACATAAGTAATTTCATAAAAATTTAAAACTTTTTAACATACAGGGGGCACACGGCCGTGGGGGTAGGCCGTGCCTCACCCACGGCTACTTGACACTCCCATGTGTCCTCCCCGTGGTAGTATACTGCCAAAATCAACACGGTCACCAAGCACGCCCATGTGCTAAGGCCGTGAACTAATAGATCACATACTGCCATTTCTCACACGACCACCAAGCACACCCGTGTCGAGGCCGTGTGCAATTTAAGTCACATTCTGCCAGTTTACCCACGGTCTTAGGCACGCTCGTGTGCCTCAACTGTGTGATATTATAGGCCCATTTATAAGGCCAATGTGCCACCCACTTAGGGTCTTTCTACAAGCAATATATACCAAAACATAATATGCATATATGGCAACCAAAACATATCAGATGGTTCACTTCATCCATACATTCAATACCAATTCCATTCATACCAAATTACAAACTAAATCCTACATCATTTCAAACATGTATCATCCATTTGCTTAACCAAAACTTAACCATTTCATATTCATTAAAACATACTAAATATTTGCTTCATAACTCATTCATTCAAACATTTATCAACTCAAAAACTTGCCAATACACATGGCCATACTCACTTCATAAACATATACATCTATCTAGCCTATACATGCCATAATTAGCTATTTACATTTTCAAAAGGGTACCAAAATAAGTTTAGTAGTGTGATGACGATCCTTGACAATCCCGAGCCTTCAGTAGCTTTGACGACCTACAAAACAGAGAAAATACACATACAGAGTAAGCTTTCCAAAAGCTTAGTAAGTCATATACAAATAAACTTGGTATAGAAAGCATATATCAATCACTTGGCAAACTTTCACATATTTGTTTTGGTTCATTCACTTTTAACCACATTAACCATTTTCACCATTCAAGAATCATATGAACACATAGCTCATCTAGGCAAAACAATTCTTATCATATCACAAATTCCATGTACTTATCACCATAGTAAGATCACTTAGATACTTACCTTACATACACAAATAGTGTATAGACAACGTACCTTAATCGAACTTAATATCACATAATTGTTCATAGCTCGGATTTGACATTCATATCATAGTCTTGCCCGTTGAACCCTTCGGAACCTAGTAGGATACTCAGAAAGCTCGGAATAGAAGTACAATGCCAACGTCCCGAACGAGGACTTACATGCACTTGTATATCGATGCCACTGTCCCAGACAGGGTCTTACACGTACAGATCATAACGATGCCAACATCCCAAACTTGGTCTTACACGAGTCAATATGATGTCGATGTTCCAGACATGGTCTTACTCATAAAGTCATATTAATGCCTACGTCCCAGATGAGGTTTTTTACATATAATTCATATCGATGCCTACGTCCCAGACGAGGTCTTACACGAAATTTCAAATCAACGCCAACGTCCCAGACATGGTCTTACATGATAAAATAGAACAGATACCTATGTCATGACATAGCTAATCCTATCTATTCCTAGGTTCGTACGGGACTTCTCGACTTTATCACTTTATCGAACTTATTTCGAAATTCACGTGCTTAGCATCTCATACTCATTCATTTTCATCGATAGACATATGAATACATATATTCAATTCAATATAGATAAGTTTATTTGTATAGTGACTTACCTCGTGTTCGATTTAATGAAACGAAGACGACTACTCTGTTACTTTCGCTTTCCCATGATCTAAATCTATTTTCCTCGATTCTTGATCTAAACATATTCAGAATTAACCATTTTATTCACTATTCCATTCAATTCAACCCATACACATATATTTTGGGCTATTTATAATTTAACCCTCATATTTGCACACTTTATCAGTTTAGTTCATTTCTCTCAAAACATAAAATTCACAAAATCCATACATACACATGCTTAGCCGAATACATATACATCACATATAAGCCCACATTTTTCATCAAACTTGTAATTTAGTCCTTCAATTTACCATTTTCTCAATTTAGCCCTATTTAGCTAAATTCATCAAAACTTCAAGAACATAACATGTTCATCTAGCTCAAATCTTTCATATATCATCCTCAAACATCACAAAGCTTGTAAAGTCATCAATGGCATATTGCACATACATCATCAAAACACAAAATTAAAACATGGGTTGGATAGCACTCGAAGCAATGATTACAAAAACGTAGAAATTATCAAGAACCAAAGTAAAAACATACCTTAATTTGAGCTCACAATAACCGAATAACCTAACTAGATTTTCTCTTTTCTTTCTTTGCAAATTTCGGTCAAAAAGGATGATAACTATCATATTTTCTTTGTTTGTTTTATTATAATCTTATTATTAATCCATTTACTAAAATACCCTTTCATTTAATATAAGAAAACCTATATATAACAAGGGCACATTTGACCTTTATCCATCCACTATCTAAATAGTGGTCTTATTGTCTCATAAGGCCCTCTCTTTTAAAAGCCATAATACCTTGATACTTAGAAAATATCATGCAACTTTCGCATTCAATGCATTTCAGTCCTTTTGTCAAATTAAACACGCAAATAGACAGATTCGCTTATAAAAATTTACCACATGCTAATTCACATATCACTAGCACATAAAATAATATTAAAATATTATATGGACTCAAATTTGTGGTCTCAAAACCACTGTTCTGACTAGGGTATAAATCGGACTGTTACACAATATGTCCCAAAAATCCAACTACTCGAAGCCAAAACTCACATTTGTTGAATTTAGCTAACAATTACTTATCTTTAAAGGTTTGTAGCTCAATCCTCAAATGTTCGGCATGTTCAAACTCATCTCTTGAATAAATCAGAATGTCGTCAATGAATACAACCACAAATCTATCTAAATACAGTCTAAAAATTTTATTCATTAAATCCATAAAAACTACAGAAGCATTAGTTAATCCAAAACGCATAACAAGAAATTCATAATGCCGGTACCTTGTTCTGAATGTAGTTTTTGGCACATCTAAATCTTTTACTCTCAACTGATAATAACCAGATCACAGGTCAATCTTCGAAAATATTGTTGCTCCTTTCAAATGATCAAACAAATCATCAATTCTCGACAAAGGATACTTATTCTTTATTGTAACCTTGTTGAGTTGACGATAATCAACACAAGGTTTCATTGATCCATCTTTCTTCATTACGAACAACACTTGTGCACCCCAAGACAAAAAACTAGGTTGTGCAAAACCTCTATTGGTTAACTCTATTAACTATGCTTTCAACTCTTTCAATTCTACCGGAGCCATTCTGTACGGAGCTATAGATATTGGTGATGTTCCTTGTAACACCCTAAACCCGGCCTAGACATTAGGGTCGAATCTAGAGTGTCACATTGATGTATTTTTCGAAAACCATGTTTTCATTAAAAACCCTTCATAAAGTTTAAAACTAAAGTCTCAGTTTGTGTTCGTTCAATTTCAAAATGTGGTTCATTGAAAAATTAATCTCTTTTAAAAACGTTATTAACTTCGTTAAAAATCTTTTTTAGTTGCAGAAGCTAATTTAAGGTAAAGAAGTTTAAAACGTATGTTTTTAGAAACAGTCATTGCGTTGAAAACTTATCTACGTATAACTGATATAAAACGTAACAAGATCCCAAATTCAAAATTAAATCCAGAGAGGCCTTATTACAGAAATTAAAACCAAAAAAGGAATTAAAACATATATAAAGCCACCTCTGAGTCCCTCACAGGACTGATCCTCCTAATGCTAGGATTACCTGCACATTTAAAAATGGGGTGAGTTTACAAAAACTCGGTGTGTAATCCCTTTACTAGAGTAATAGTCAGTATGCTGAAACAGAAATCGAAATAGTCTGGGCCAAACCCCTTTAACAGTAAAAGTCCAGTCCAATTCAAATCATACATGGGGCAAAGCCCACTACAATATCATTTGGGCCACAAACCCTAACAAAATCAATTGGGCCCAGCTCAAACCAATAACAGAACAAGTGGGCCTAAGCCCAGTACAGTGACAGATCTCATAAATAGATATGCAACAGTATGCGGATGCATCCCACCCCAATCCAGCCAACACACCACCCGTACCAACCCTGCACTCCTGTGGGGATAAAATCGACCCATCCAGCCAATGCACCAAGCTTAACACCGGTTGCGGCACTAAGTCAACAGAATAGCTTGGCGCCATGAATAGAATGGCTAAAAGCCATAAACAAAATGGTTATAAACCATAATCAAGATCGCACAGAGCCATAATTATGATGGACAAAGCTATCGATAATTGTAATAAGTTTGGCACATAGCCATCAGCAACGACAATATAATCGGCACACAGCCATGGGTAATTATGATCGACACAGAGTCATCAGTATATATGTTAGGCACATAGCCACGGGTAAATATGATTGGCACAAAGCCATAACCAAGATGGCACAGAGCCATATTTAGGCTGGCACAGAGCCATAATTATATTACGCGGCTTTAAGCCTTCCGTCGGTCCACAGTTGTCTCATGCGACCCATGCAACCTTAGCAGATCAATACTGGATCCATAGTCATCTCATATGACCCGTGTGACCCTATCAGAACTTCCTTCGTATCAATGTCCCAATCCCATGCAATATGTCGTGTATGTCATGCTCAATCATTACACATGTATACAAAATAGCCATGCTCAGTAACAGTCATTTAGACATATATTAAAAGTATATCAATCACGCGACCACAGTCAAGTCAGTTAAAACATAGTCATATAACCACAGCCAAATCAGTCAGATTCATAGTCTGAGTCAGTCATTTACCCACAAGGGCAAAATAGTCATTTTACCCTATAAGGGTATTTTGGTAATCCTACCTTTCAGGGGTATTTTGGTAATTCTACCCTATAGGGATATTTCAGTAATTCTACCCTACAAGGGTATTTTGATAATTTTACAATTGGGGTATTTTGGTAATTTTACAAATCGAATGTATTTCGGTAATTTCACAAATTGAGGATATTTTGATAATTTTATAGAAATCGAGGGTATTTCAGTAATTTTACAAACTGAGGGTATTTTGGTAATTTTGAAAGTTGAGGTATTTCGATAATTTCACAACTCAAGGGTATTTTGATAATTTTACACAAATCGAGGGTATTTCAATAATTTTGCAAACTTAGGGTATTTCGATAATTTTGCAAATCGAGGGTATTTTGGCAATTTTACACAAATCGAGGGTATTTCGATAATTTTGCAAACTAAGGGTATTTTGGTAATTTTACAAATCGAGGGTATTTCGATAATTTTGCAAACCAAGTAATTTTACACAAATTGAGGGTATTTTGATAATTTTGCAAATCGAATGTATTTCGGTAATTTTACACAAATCAAGGGTATTTCGATAATTTTACAAATCAAAGGTATTTCGATAATTTTACAAATCGAGGGTATTTCGATAATTTTACAAATCGGGGGTATTTCGGTAATTTTACAAATCGGGGTATTTCAGTAATTTTCATAAATTAGGGTCTCAGCAACACAATAGAAGGTCCACTATCGCCTCGAACGACTTAAATAACCTAAATAGTTACAACGGTGTAAATAGGCCTAAGGCCCATTACTCGACCCAAGTGGGCCCACATGCTCGTGTGGCCCAATTAGCCTAGAAATAAGCTCGGCTATACGAACAGCACAGTTCAAACGAATAGAAACCATACAACAATCATTTTCTCAGTGTAGGCCCACCAGCCCACTTGGCCCACACAGCCCATTGCCCAAAAAAACCCTAGCCATGTGGACTACACGACTCGGTCTAACATTTATCACAATATACAAATTTTCGTGGCCTCAACCATCTTATGCCCATTTTCGTGGGCTCGGTCCACCACACGTGCAATCGCACACTCGTGTGGCATCATTCGCCGGTACTTCGACTTCTCGGCATTTTGTCAATCTACGATCAGAAGGAGTATGGTTACACACTCTATCGGCTTTCTCGCCTACTATCAAATACAAGGTACTATTACACACCTGCTCGTGAAACAAACTGCACCCCAAATATCCTCGCACTTAGATTAAAACATCATAATGATTATTTATCCAAAACAAAACAAAAAGAAACTGACAGAAAGCTAAATCAACTACTGTGACCTTACCAACAATAAAAAATTTGTTTCCCCAACTTTCAAACAATTGTCAAACCCCAATGTCCACAACCAACCCGCAGAATCGGTTACAAACTAAAGGAGTAACACACAAATGTTGGGTAATGCATTGAGTCAAAGAGAAATGATCAGAGAAGAGTATTCAATTTTAGCAATACAAAGAGGGAGACTCGAAAAGAGTCCAATGAAAAGAGAGAAAAGGAAAAAGGGGTATTCTGCTATGGAGGATTGAAATTGAAGGAAGGAAGAAGCACGGTTCGGCCAAGAGAAAAGGTAAGGAGAAGAGAAGAAAACATGGTTATTGACTATTAAGGCATTCAGTTTCCACAGTAAAAAGAAAACAGAAAAAGAATACAGTGTGAGGGAAAAAAATAATGTATTCGACTACTTAGGAAAAGAGGAAAACACAAAGTCGAAGAGGCAAAAACTTGAAATAGAAAAACGCCAAAATTGACCTACGAGATTCGGCCACCATTTGCCAAAACGAGAAAAGAAATCCCTTCCAAGCACTAACAATTGCCAAAAATGCACAAAAGGACTTCCATTTTCAAATTCCTTAAAACTCTCCACCGAATTTTCTCCTTGATTGGCTCCAACTCCCCATTCAAATTCAATTCAAATTCCTATGACCAATTCAACCACAGAGTTCCAGTCTAGTTCTAACACCTCCTCAGCTCAAGCAACAAAATAAACATACAATTGCGCACGCCATGCCTCGAACATCAAACTCCTTGCCACTAGATCTCCTACTCTCTTTGTGTCACCTTTTACCTTCAATAAGTTAAAAGGTCTAAATTCCAAAGTCCAGGTTCCTTTAAAAGAAAAACCAAAACAAATTGTAAGAGCCAAGACTTGAACCCAGGCTCCCTTGCAACCTTAATGACGCAACAACCACTAGATCACATGTTTCCTTGTGTCATTTTTTTTGACACAATAATTTAAAAGGCCTACATCCAAGCATCTAGGGTTTTATCCACTTAAAACCAAAATTTTTCCTAAAGCCCAGGTTTGAACCCAATACTTCTCTAATATTTCTCAAGACCCTTAACCATCAAAGCAGACATACTTTTATGTTATTCACATGCACAACTAAATTCTAATTCCTCTGGCATGCGAAGCCCATTTCTTCTAGGCCCAAAATTTAGGGCGTTACATTCCTAATACTAATTCAATAGCAAACTCGACCTCTTTGATCAGTGGTAACCCCGGTAACTCTTCTGAAAACACATCCGAATACTCACATACAACTAACACTGATTCAATTTTGATTCAGACAATTTTGTATCTAAAACAAAATCAAGATAAACTTCGCAACCTTTTTTCACACATCTCTGAGCTGACATAGATGAAATCACAACAGGCAATTCACTCGACTCATCTGATTTAATTCGAATGATTTTACTATTTTGGCATTTCAGTTCAATAGTATTTCGTCTACAATTCACAATAGCATCATGCAACGTCAACCAATCCATACCCAAAATTACATTGAATTCATCAAACGGTAAAAGCATCATATTTTCTAGAAAATAGTAACCTCGAATCATTAGTGGACAGCCATTGTAAACTTTATCAACTAGGACATACTTGCCTAAGGGGTTCGATACTTTAATCACAAACTCAGTAGACTCAATAGGCAAACTCTTACTAGACACTAAATATATACAAATATATGAATGAGTCGATCCAAGATCAATCAATGCAATTACATTAGTGTCATAGAGAGAAAATGTACTGGTAATAACATCGGATGATGCAGCATCTTCGCGAGTGTGAATAGAGTAAGCTCTAGTAGGTGCTCTAGACTCGGATCTCACAGCAGAGTCCTTTGTCGTTCACATCCCCGCATTTCTAGGTGGCCTCCCTCTAGTAGCTGGGTTGCTCGATCTCGCATTCTGGAATTTATCTTTCTCGGCTAACTCAGGGCAATCTCTACTGAAATGATCTTGCTAGCCACTTTTAAAACAACCCCTATTATTCATCCAGCACTAACTAAAATTTCATTGACCACACTGTTGACACTCGACTTATTGTTTCTCACGCTACCAACACTCGATACTGATGTAGCCTGAGCTTTAGGACATAAGTATTGCTTTCCACGATATCTGTTTGGATACCCGATTGAAGCATTTGAAAGAGTGTACGAATCTCGTGATTTCTTTGACGAGGATTGATATGGTTTGCTTATCGATCTCTTTCTCGAATTTCTAGCTTCGAAATCAGCATTTCTCTTCTATTTGCCCAATTCTTCGGGTTTGCAAACTTAGTCAACTAAAACAACATATTCTTTCAATTCTAGAATCCCAACCAACAGTTTGATGTATTCGTTCAACCCATCGTCGAACCTTTTACACATAATTGCTTTAGTTGAAACACATTCCCTACCATATTTACTAAGTCTCACAAAGTCTCGCTCATACTCTGTCACAAACATACGGCCCTGTTTCAGCTCTAGAAACTCTTTTCGCTTCTGATCAATAAATCGTTGATTGATATATTTCTTTCTGAACTCAGCTTGAAAGAACTCCCAGGTGACCCTTTCTCTCGGCACCATTGATAATAAAGTATTCCACCACTGATACGCTGTGTCCCTCAGTAATGATACAGCACATTTTAAACACTCAGCCGGTGTGCAAGAAAGTTCGTCAAATACTCTGATAGTGTTTTCAAACCAAAACTTGACTCTCTCAGGATCGTCGTCAATATTATTTCTGAATTCTTTGACCCTATATTTTTGAATCTTATCAAAAGGTGGCCTGTTCAATCTTAAAAGTTCCACACCTTGAGGAGCTACGAGAACTGGTTGGGGATTAGGTGGAGGTGGAGGATGTTGAGTAGCCAGATTTGTTCGAACAAACTCTGTAAACCACTCATTCATCATCTGGAAGAAGGCTTATTTAGCCTCTCCTCCCAAGCTACCCAATACGGGTCTCGACTTTGATTGCGCTACCCCATGAACGGAGGCAAGTGCATTACTTTCAACATCATCAGCTACATCTTGATTGGGATCCACTTACTCTATGAAAACACGATTTAAATTGTCAGGAGATATCACACTATGTCATACCCCTAACCCGTATTTGTCATCGAAATAGGGTCTCGGAGTGTTACCAAAAATTTTCAAAACATTTATAGACATTTCATGTTAATCTCTATTCATTCACCGAGATTCTTCAAAACGTCCCTTAATTTGGCCCTCAATGTAACACCCCACCTATATCCGTCGCTGGACAAGGGTTAAAGGCATTACCGGATAGATCAGAAACTTTCATAACATTTCATTCATTAATCTCAATCATAATGTCCCTTAAATAGGTCAACGAGACCTTAAACATGCTTATAACCTGGGTCAGGACTAAAACGAAACATATACAGAAGTTCTTAAAAACTTAAAAACTTTTCTAAAATACAGGGGATACACGCCCGTGGGAGCAAACCGTGTGCCCACCACGGCTGCTAGACACACCCGTGTGTCCTCTCCGTGGTCGAACCTGACTTCTCACCATGGCCACCAAGCACGCCCATGTACCCTTACCGTGGTCGATCCTGCCAAACCCACACAGCTACCAAGCACCCCTGTATGCTAAGGCCATATACTACTAAGCCATATACTAACTTTCTGACACGGCTTCTAGGTACGCCCGTGTGCCATGGCCGTGTGACATTATAGGTCATTTGCAAGACCAAAATGCCACCCACTTGGGTCATACCTACAAGAAACATTTACCATTCCATTTCATGCATTCAAAACCAAATACAACGATGAAAAATTTCAAGACTAAAACTCATCCCATCAAAAGAATAATTCATTCATTTGCTGACTCAAAACTTGACCATTTCCAAATGCTTCAACCATACTAAGATATGTATCATATATCATAACCATTTAAGCAAATTATCAACTAATAACTAGCCAAACCACATGGCTAAGATTATAAGGCAAACTTATAGCAAATATTAGCCTATACATGCCATAACTAGCTATATACATTTTCAAAGTGTACCAAAGAGAGTTTAATAGTGTAATAAGGATCCCTGATGGTCCCGAGCCTTTAGTAGCTTTGACTACCTATAAAACAGATGAAACACACACAAAGTAAGCTTTCTAAAAGCCTAGTAAGTCATAATACAAATAAACTTATCAAACTAGCACATATATGCTTTGAATCATATATTTAACCATAATTGTTAGTTTTATCAATTCAAGAATCATTTGTATACATAGTTCTTTCATAATCATTATTGCATCTCATTCACATTCTCATATTTAATCTTACTTCTCTTCAAAAATCAAAGTCATATAGGTACTTATGTTTTATACACACTTGTGTATACACCAAACGTACTTGAATCAGACATTCATTCACTTAATTGATCATAGCTCGAATTTGCAATTCATATCACAGACTTGCCCGTTGAACCAATAGGAATCTAGTAGGATGCTCAGAAAACTCGAAATAGTTGTACAATGCCTACGTCCCAGATAAGGTCTTACATGCACTCAGATATCGATGCCACTATCCCAGACAGGGTCTTACACGAATCAATACAATGACGATGTCCCAGACATGGTCTTACACGTAAAGCTCATATCGATGCCAACCTCCTAGACGTGGTCTTACACGAAATCTCAAATCAACACCAACGTCCCTGACATGGTCTTACATGATAAAACAGAATAGATTCCTATGTCATGACATAGCTAATCCTATCTATTCCTAAGTTCATACGGGACTTCTCAAACATTGCCACTAAGTAATCCTTATCTCGGAATTCATGAACAGATCATATCATAAGTATTCATCGATAACAATAGTCATAAGAACACATATAATTCAATACGAATACGTTTATTTGCATAATGACTTACCTCGGAATATTTGATCTATCGGAATGGAAACGGCTACTCGTTTACTTTCGCTTTCCCGCGATCTAAGTCTGTTTTCCTTGGTTCTTGATCTAAACATATTCAAAATTAACTCCTTTTTTCATTAACTCATTCAATTCAATCCATACACATATATTTAGGGCTATTTGCAAAATAACCCTCATATTTGCACAATTTATCAATTTAGTCCATTTTTCTCAAAACATCAAATTCACAAAAATCAACCTATACTCATGCTTAGTTGAAAGCTCCTACATCTCAAACAAGCCCATATTTTCCATCAAATTTGCAATTTAGTACTTCAAATTGCTATTTTCTCATTTTAGCCCTAATTAGGTAAATTCATCAAAAATTCAAGAATAAAGTATGTTCATCTAGCTCAAATCTTTCATTTAACACCATAAATCATCATAAAGCTCAACATAACATCAATGGCAATTATCATGAACAACATCAATTCATCAAATTAAGACATGGGCATGATAGTAGACTAAGCAACAATCTCAAAATCATAAAAATCATCAAAATCCAACTCAAAATCATACCTTAATCAAGCTTGAAATAGCCGAACCTAGCTTAAGGTTTTCTTCTTTTCTTTCTTGATATTTTCGGCAAAACAAAAGAAATAAAAGATGAACACTTTCATCTTTGGTTTCATTAATAATATGTTAATAATTAAATTACCAAAATAGCCTTCATTGATATATTTATAACATATAATTACAAGGTCATTCATGACCTTAGCCATCCACTAAACATGATAATGGCTTAATTGCCATACAAGGCCTCCACCATTACAAAGTCATAACACCTTGATACTTTAACAAATAGCATGCAAGTTTCACATTTAATGCAATTCAATCTTTTATTCAAATTAAGCTCACAGACAAATAAACTAACTTACGAAACTTTAGCACATGCATAATCACTTATTAGAGACACAGAAAGTACTATTAACATATTATACGTACTCAAATTTGTGGTCCTGAAACCACTGTTTCGACTAGGGTATAAACTAGACTGTTACACTCGAGGCCCAATACGAGCATTCAAATCAAGTTTGAACTTAATCGGGAACTCTAAGGATTTTTTGTGAAATTTCAAAAATTTTCAACGTGCAGGGCTCACACGACCGTGTGGTCCAAGGGACACGCCCGTGTGACCCTGGGACATGCCCGAGCTACAAGCCGTATTCGACCCTGTGTAACTCTCTGACTTGTTCACACGACCATGCCACACGCCTCTGTGCTAGACGGTGTGGTTAATTAATTTATTTCAGAATTAGGTGCAGGTTTCATACAGCCAAGATACACGTCTGTGTTCTAGGATATGTGGTACACATGGCTGTGACACACGCCCGTGTCTCTGCCTGTGTGCTCAATTTTGAGTATTCTGTTTCTCAAAATTAAGGTGCAGGGGACAAACAGCCTAACCACACACCCATGTATCAGGCCGTGTGTCACACATGGTCTAGACAAACGCCCTTGTGGACAAAATAAAGTCATTTTCTAGCCTCATTTGTCACCCAAATTTAGTATTTACCTAGACTAAAACATACCAAGTACAATCCAACCATTCCATGCATTCAATTTAAACAAATTTCATCATTCATCATGGCATACCATTACATGCATATGTGTTTATAAACTTACATTGGATTAACTTAGGCATCAGCATCATTTGATCACATATACTTAACATAACACATATGAATACATCATAATAGCCTGCTTAATCATACCAAAATAAGCTATCACTAGCCATTCCAATGGGCAGGTTAAAAACATCATTTTCAAGCCACTATTGGCCAAGTTGTCCTATACATGCCGTTATAGCAAAATGATTTTACTAAGTATACCTAAAATAACGAGTTGATAGTGTGACAATGCTCCAATGATCTCTAACCTTCGCGAGCTTCCGAGCACTATAAAACAAGGGAAAATAAAATGGAGTAAGCATTACATGCTTCATAAGTTCGTATGATGGAAACTAAACATTACAATACCGTTTATTGAATATAAGTATACAATATCATGTTTTCCATACATTACCAAAATTGCCTAAACACATGCATTCAATCAAACATGTTAGTCACCAAAATCTTCGTATCAATCAAGTAAACATAGGTGAGCTCATCAAGCAATATTCTTTCAAGTCATTATCATTTCATCTCAAAATTCTCATACCAAGTCAAAAGTTGTGTCCATTGAATCATTGAAATTCTGATGGATGCTCAAGTAGTATACTCGAGGTGTACGATTCAATAATCCGTCAATTCTTATTCCAGGATACCCATTAGGGCACTTAACCAAGGAAGACACTCTTTGGCCACATATCATATAACAGGATTACTAGTCCAGGCTAAATCCTTTATATAACGTATGCTCAGAGGAGCTCGATTAGGATTGCCAGTCCAGGCAAAATCCTAATCATAACCTATACTCGAAAGGTATTATATCAAGATTACCCGTCCGGGCTAAATCTTTTCTATAATAAGGTCAATAGGATTACTCGTCCGAGCTAAGTCCCGACCGTAACAAATGCAGGACCTCTCCATTTTGGGAAAGCACATATGTTCATCGAAATTCAATATTCAATTGGGTCATAACCCCTTTTTCACCATTTTCAAGCATGTATCAAGTTTTCCATTATAGCATTCAAGCAATGCATATCGATATAAGTCACATTACATACATACACAACATTCAATTAACATTCTTATGTGCTCGATTAATTTACACGAACTTACCTCGACACTTGTTCGCGTATATAATCTACTAATCCGAAACCTTTTCTTTTCCTCGGTCTAACCTCGAATTTGTCTTGTCCGAATCTATATAAATAGCTTAAATCATCAATTTCTTGTATTTCATATTCATTCGGGCTTAATTTATGTTCTAGAAAAAATTACCATTTTGCCCCTAACTTTTTGATAAATTCCAATTTCGTCCCCAGGCTCGAAAAATGAAACTTGTGCAATTTACTCCCTATTCCAACCCTAACCAAAATCACATTACAAAATTTACAGCACATGCATTCATAAAAATTTAAAATTTTTCATCATATTTCACAACTTTACATTTTAGTCCCTATATCATGTTTTCATCAACAATCACTTTATAAATGTTGTTTATCTATCTACAACCTTTCATTTTCTACCATAAATTTCTAATTTTCAACATATTCATCCATGACCCAAATTTCATACCTTGATAACTTTTCAAATTAATCGCCCAAATAGATAGATTAGACTATCTCGGTTTCAAAAATATCAAAATTACTAAAAACGGGACAAGGAAACTTACCCAATTAAGCCTTGAAGGTTTCGTCTCTCTCTCCTAGGGTTTCCATATAATTTTGGGATTGAAGATGACAAAATAATAAGATGATATCTTTTATTATTTTTAATTAATTAATTATTTCCATTTCCATTTTAGTCCTTGCCCCTTTCTAATTTTTCTATGGATGAGTAACCACAAATCTACATACTTTTCTTTAATGGTCTAATTACCATACAAGGACCTCTAATTTTAAATTCCATAGCTATTTAATCCTTATAGCTACTAGAATTTAACTTTTGCATTTTATGCGATTTAGTCCGTCTTGTAATTAAACACTTAATCGATAAAATTTTTGTATCAAAATTTTCACAAGACACGTCTATCATAATACGGACCATATAATAAAATAAAAATAAACTTTATTTTCATTAAAAAATGGGTTGTTACAACTCTCCCCCTTAAGGATTTTCGTCCTCGAAAATCTTACCAGTAAAGAGATTTGGATATTATTTCCTCATAATATCCTCTGGTTCCCAAGTAGCCTCCTCTCCACCACGTCGTTGCCAAAGAACTTTTACTAACGCTACCTTCTTATTTCTTAACTCTTTTGTTTCTCGAGCTAAGATTTTGATATGTTCTTCACTATATGTCATATCAGGCTGAATCTCTACCTCTGTCGGAGAAATAACATGTGAAGGATCGGATCAATTCCACCGTAGCATAGATACATGAAAAACATTCTCAATCCTATCAAGTTCTGAAGGTAAAGCTAACCGATATGCAACCGGTCCAATTCTTTATGTAATCTCATATGGTCCAATGAACCGTGGCCTCAATTTTCCTTGCGACCAAGCCGGAGAACTTTCTTCCAAGACGATACTTTCAAGAATACCTTGTCACTGACTTGAAATTCTACTTTCAAGAATACCTTGTCACTGACTTGAAATTCTATCTCTTTTCGTTTAAGATCAGCATAGGACTTTTGACGATTAGAGGTTACTTTCAAATTGTCCCGAATTACTTTCACTTTCTCCTCGGTTTCACGGTCTAAGTTAATTCCGTGTAACTTTTTCTCACTGAGTTCTATCCAATACAATGGAGTTCTACTTTTCCGACCATACAAAGCATCATATGGTGCCATTTTAACACTAGACTGATAACTGTTATTATAAGCAAATTTAACTAAAGGCAAATACTTTTCCCAGTTACCTTCAAACTCAAGTATGAAAAATCGAAGCATATCTTATAAGATTTGTATTACCCATTCAGATTGACCATCTTTCTGGGAATGAAATGCAGTGCTAAAGTGCAACTGAGTACCTAGAGCTTCTTGCAATTTGCTCCAGAATCGAGATGTAAACCGAGGGTCTCTATCTGTAATAATGGAGACAGGCACTCCATGTAATCTGACAGTCTTAGAAACATATAATTCAACCAATCTATCTAAGGAATAATCCATACGTATCGGAATAAAGTGTGCAGACTTTGTTAATTGATCAACAATCTTTCTTCCTTCGAGACAGCGGTAACCCCAATACAAAGTCCATAGTAATTCTTTCCCATTTCCATTCAGGTATCGCAACTGGCTGTAGTAGTTGAGAAGGCAACTGATGTTCAGCTTTTACTTGCTGACATATCAAACATTTAGATACAAACTCTGAAATATCCCGTTTCATTCCGGTCCACTAGTACATCTTTTTCAGATCATTATACATTTTATTACTACCAGGATGAATAGACATGTTACCATTATAAGCTTTATTCAAAATCATCTGTACTAGTTTTGAACCTTTCGGTACACATACTCTACCTCTGAATAACAGACAATCAGTGGTCCTGATCTGAAATTCTGAGTCAAGAGTCGATTCACTTTGTATCTGTTTTGCTTGCAACTTATTATCATTTTTTTGAGCTTCAAAGATCTGTTGCAAAAACATTGGTATAGCTTTTAACTCAGCTATGATTGAACCATCACTAGATAATGACAACTGAATATTCATAGCTCGCAAGGAAAATAGGGATTTTCTACTTAGAGCATCAGTAATCACATTGGCTTTTCTCGGATGATAGTCAACAACAAGGTCATAATCTTTCAATAACTCAAGCCATCTGCGCTGTCTCAAATTTAAATATTTCTATGACATCAAATATTTTATAATTTTATGATCAGTGAATATGTGACATTTTTCACCAAATAAATAATGCCGATAGATTTTCAATTCAAACACTATGGCTGCCAATTCAAGGTCATGTGTCGGGTAGTTCCTTTCATGTGGCTTTAGTTATCTTGAAGCATAGGCTACTACTTTACCTTTTGCATCAAAACACAGCCTAAACCATTCAATGATGCATCACTGTAAACTATAAATTCCTTACCCGATTCTAGCTGAACTAATACAGGAGCTTCTGTCAATAAAGCTTTTAATCTGTCAAAACTCTGCTAGCATTTCTCAAGCCGCTCAAATTTCATATCTTTCTGTATCAAACAAGTCATCAGAGAAGCTATCATTGAAAAACCTTTTACAAACCTCCGATAATAACCAGCTAGTCCTAGAAAACTTCAGACTTCAGACACATTCTTCAGTGGCTTCTGGTTAACAATGGCTAAATTTTATTCGAGTCCACCCTGACACCTTCAATAGATACTATATGCCCAAGAAAACTAACTTCCCGTAGCCAAAATTCATATTTACTAAATTTGGCATACAATTGTTTCTCTTACGGAGTTTGCAACACTATTCTCAAATGCTCAGCATGCTCATTTTCATCTCAAGAGTAAACCAAAATATCATCTATAAATACCACCACAAACCTGTCTAAGTATGGACTAAAAATTATGTTCATCAATCCATAAACTTTGCAAGTGCATTTGTCAAACCGAATGGCATCACAAGAAAATCATAGTGTCCATACCTGGTTCTAAAAGTTGTCTTTGGTACTTTTAAATCTTTTACCCGTAGCTAATAGTAACTAGAATGGAGAACAATCTTTGAAAATATAGTGGCACATTTTAAATGATCAAAAAAGTCACCAATACGAGGCCAAGGATACTTGTTCTTTATTGTAACCTTGTTGAGCTATTTGTAATCAATACACAGCCTCAACGATCCATCTTTCTTCTTTACAAATAGAATCGGTGCACCCCAAGGTGAGAAACTAGGTCAAGCAAAACCTCTGTCAATCAACTCTTGCAACTGTACTTTCAGCTATTTCAATTTAGTAGGAGCCATTCTGTAAGGTGCTATGGATATAGGTGTGGTTCCCAGAGCAAGATCTATAGAGAATTCAACTTCTCTATCAGGCGGTAAACTAGGTAATTTTCTGGGAATAAATTAGGGAATTCACATACAACCGGCACTTATTGAATCTTTGACTCAAATGCTTTAGTATCCAACACATATGCAAGGTAAGCATCATAACCCTTTTAACATATTTCTGTGCCGATATTGCTGAAATCACATTATGTAATTCATCCAGTTTATCAAATTCAACATGAAGTATTTTACCATTCTCACATTTCAATACAATATATTTCTTCTTACAATTCACCACTGCATCATATTGGGTTAACCAATCCATTCACAAAATCACATCAAATTCATCAAATGGCAATAACATCAAGTCAGCTAAAAAGTAATAACCTTTTACATCAACAAACAGTTCTTACAAACTTTATCCACCATAACACACTGACCTAGGGGGTTTGAAACTTTAACCACAAATTCAATGAATTCAATAGGTAAATTTTTAACAGCCACTAAGTTCATGCACTTGTATGAATATGAGGAACCAAGATCAATCAAAGCAGTAATATTAGTATCAAGTAGAGAAAATGTACTAGTAATAACATATGGTTCAGAGGCATCTTCTCTAGCACGAATAGCATATGTCCTTGTAGGTGCTCATTCCTCATATCTAACTATTGTATCCTTGGTAGTACCTCGACTACCACCAACATTGCTGGGATGACGGGGAGGTCTGCCTCCTGAGGCAGGATTACTATGCTTTGGAGCTGGTCTATCTCTTTTTTTAACTCTTTCGGGACAATCCCTGAGAAAATGGTCAAATGAACCACATCCAAAAGAAGCTCCACTTCTAGACTGACATTTCCCATGATGAAATTTATTACAATGTTTACATTTTAGTTTGGGATTACCACCACTACCCACACTGGTCACAGATAGAGATGAAGACCTCGGGTTAGAACATTGAGAGCCCCGCTTTCTTCCAGAATATCCCGTAGAGGTGGTCACACGATCATAATACTTCTTTAATTTCTTAGAAGAAAATGATTGTGACGTAAAATGATTGTGACATACTCATAGTTCTTTTTCCAGAAACCCGAGCCTCTCTTTCAGCTTGTCTCTTTTCTTTACTCAATTCATCAGCTTTGTGTGCTCGACCTACTAACACTGCAAATTCCATTATTTTGAGAATTCCAATCAATAACTTGATATCTTTATTTAAACCCTCTTCAAAACGTTTACACATATTAGCCTCAGTTAGAACCCATTCTCTGGCATATTTGCTCAACCGAACAAATTCCCCTTCATATTCGGATACATTCATGTTTCCCTGCTTGAGTTCTAAAAATTCTTTCCTTTTTTGATCCATGAATCTCTGACTAACATATTTATTCTTGAATTCAGCTTAAAAGAATTCCCATGTATCGTTCTCTCTACGTACAACTGAAGTTATGGTATTCCACCAATGGTAAGTTGTATCTTTTAGTAGAGACACTGCACATTTCAGACATTCGACAAATGTACAGGATAATTCATCAAAAACTCGAATGGTATTTTCCAACCAAAATTCAACCCTATCTGGATCATCATCTACAGTAGCTTTAAATTCTTCCGCCCCATACTTGTAGATTTTATCTATCGGAGGCTTACCAATTCTAGCAGGTTTAGCACCCTGTGGTACCTCAAGAACTGGTTAAGGAGTAGGTTGGGGAGGTCGTTGTACAGTGGGGTTTATTCTTAAGTACTCGGTAAACCACTCATTCATCAATTGAAAGAAGGCTTGTTTTGCCTCATCACCTCAGCCCTTAGGCACGAGCCTTTCATTACCAGATGCAGACACAACTCTTTGAACTGAAGGCGAAGCATTCCTCTCAGCTTCCTCAGATTCAGCTCTACCTCGGTTGGATGACATCACTATATGAAAAACATATTTAAAATGATCAGGAGTCATTACACTATCACAATTTATATAATGGCAAGTATAGCTAAACTCTTGTTTGCTACATTAAATATGAGAATCGACTAAACCGTAGCTATAATACCACAAAATGTAACACCCTAACCCATATCCGTCGCCAGAATAAAGTTACAAAGCATTATCAAAAATTTTTAGAACATTTACAGACATTTCATGGTAATTACTATTCATTCATCGAGATTTTTCAAAACGTCCATTGATTGAACCCTCAAGGCCTAATACGAGTATTAGAATTGAGTCATGACTTAATCGGGAACTCTAAGAATTTTTCATGAAATTTCTACAATTTTCCAAGGTATAGGGCTCACACGCCCATGTGGTCCAAGGGACACGCCCATGCTACAGGCCATGTTTGACCCCGTGTAACTCTCTGATTTGTGCACACAGCCATGCCATATGCCTATGTGCTAGGCCGTGTGGTTAATTAATTTATTTTGAAATTAGGTGCAGGTTTTACACGACTGTGACGCACGCCCGTGTTCTAGGCCGTGTGGCACACACGGCTGTCACACACACCCATGTCTTTGCCCATGTGCTAATCATGAGCATTCTATTTCTCAAAATTAAGGTGCAGGGGACACACTGCCTAACCACACACCTATGTACCAGGCCGTGTGTCACATAGGATCTAGACACACACCCGTGTATCTTTTCGTGTGGACAAAATAAAGTCATTTCCTAGCCTCATTTGTCACCCAAATTTACCATTTACCTACACTAAAACATACCAAGTACAATCCAACCATTCCAACCACTAAATTTAAACAAATTCCATAATTCATCATGGCATATAAACATCCCTTGGATTAACTAAGGCATTAGCATCATTTGATCACGCATACATAACATAACACATATGAATACATCTTAATAGAAAACTTAATCATACCAAAATAAGCCATCACTAGCCATTCAAATGGCTAGGTTACAAAACATTATTTTCAAGCCACTATTGGCCAAGTTGTCCTATACATGCCATTATACCAAAATGATTTTACTAAGTATATGTAACACCCCTCACCCGTATTCACAATCAGAATATGTTTACGAGGTATTACCGATCAATTAACATCATTAACATACATAATTTATACATTTATGCATTCATACTCAAATGACATTCAATCATATTCATATTGTCCCTTATGAGGGCCTACGAGGCCTTAAACATGCTTTAGAAGGGGTTCGATACTAAACTGATAACATTTAAAATTCTCAAAAAAAAAAATAGAAACTTTTCAAACATTCAAGGGTCACATGCCCGTGTGAACAGGCCGTGTGCCTCACAAGGCTAGTAGACGCGCCTATGTCTTAGGCATGTGGAAACAGGGCATACATACTGACTTGCATCACACGGCCGAGGACACCCCCATGTGACAGGCCGTGTGAGAACTAGAGGTATACTGAGTTGGGTCATACGACTAACCACACACCCGTGTGTCCAGCCCATGTGCCTTTTGAAATGGCCACACACGCCCATGTGTTAGGCCGTGTGACAGCCATTCACACGCCCATGTGTGAGACCGTGTGGATCATATTAACTTTACTTCAACATCAACACCAAGGGGCACACAGCAGTAGCATGACCGTGCACACGCAATGAGACTGCATGCTGCACAGTGGGACAAAAATAGGCTATTTGCAAAGCCAATTTGCCACCCTTTTTGCACATACCTACACTAGCTCAAATGGCATCATTTTAAGACACAAATATGTAGCCAAAAATCATTAACCAATAAACAAACATACCTAATCCGTTTCAACTACTTCGATACTCAATATCATATCATTTACCTATTCAAATACCAAGAAACTTAACTTGCATTACTAAGCATAATTCAGATATACATAAATAATTCAACTCCATTCATTCAATATAGATCTATTACCCAACATTAAAAATAGAACTATTTGCATATTTATAAACATCAACAAGTTCATCATTTTATGCCAACACAAATGGCCAAAATGCACATCCATCAAATAAACCATTTTGACACAAGCCTATACATGCCATATGCCATATATACATAGCTTCAAAAGTACAAAAATAGATGATCAATAGTGCGATGAAGTCTCTGACGATTTTTAGATCCGAGCTAGCATCGTAAAACTATAAAACATAGATTGTAACACCCCAAAACCCGGCCCATGCGTTATGACCGGATCTGACATGTCACATGAGAAAAACATGTTAAAAAGGGTTATTTGATATAATCAAGAAAGCAAGTTTGATTTGAAATATTTGATAAAGTATTACAAACCTCGAAGGTTGATTTGATAAATTGATAATTTGAACTAGAGATCTTATAAACCATGACTTTTGAAAATATTGTTGATAATTCGATAGAAAATTTTCGTGTTAAAATGTTTGTAAAAGTTGGTTATGAAATAATCACAACATTCATTAGAGATTCAAAATAGATAATATCATAAACATTTAAGCCATCAATTTATGAGCCAACATAAAGTTTATCCATATCATCATTCAAAAGTTTTCAACTTTCATTAATTTGATACTCGAATAGTTTTCTGTACATACCTGTACCGATACATTTCTATTTCTCATCAATACTCTTATCAAACCACTCCGGTTTACAAATGTTTTCGATATCATTTCATCAAATTTTTCGATGCCATAGTCCAACTATGGTCTTACACATACATTTCCAAGGCCCTACCATGGTCTTTCATTCACACGCCATAACTTGGATATGGTCTTATTATTCGATTGCCATAGCCCAGCTATGGTCTTATTCGGCAACTTGCCTTACTCAATTCGTACATTTCATTTCATACCACAACATTTATTCAATAGAATAATTGCTATCTCAATTTCATCCATCAATAGATAAGTACACATTTAAATTTAATTATGCGAACTTACCTTGTATACGGAATTGACGGATCGGGTCGACTACTCGATAATATTGCTTTTCCCCTAATCTAAATCTGAATTCTTTCTTTCTTGATCTATATGAATTCAAAATTGACTTATTCAATTGCATACTCTTTCAATTTAGTCCAAAATATACATTTAGGCATATTTGCACTTTAGCCCCTAAACTTTCACATTTATTCAATTTAGTCATTATTTCACAAATACATAAATTTCACATAATTTCATCAAACCCAAGCTTGGCCGAAATACCTATAAGTCCTAGCAACCCAAAACTTTCATTTATTTCAAATTTCAACCCCTTAATTTACAAATTTCATAATTTATTCCCTTTTTTACATTTTTGTCAAAAATCACTTTACAAAACATGTAAAACTATCATCAAGCTTTCATATTTCAACATTAAGCATCAAAGAACTCATAGATTCAACAATAGAAACTCTCAAAATCTTTAACAGTTTCAAAATCTAAAGTACGGGCTAGCTAGATTACAAAGCAACGATTATAAAAACATGGAAATCATTAAAAACCGAGCTCAAAACATACCTTAATCAAGCTAAATGTCTGTCGAACCCTAAATGTTCTCCCATGGCTTATTCTTCTTCTAATTTCTGTTAAGGATGATAATATTTAGGCTTATTCTAACTTTGTTTTATTTATTATAACTTAATAACTAATTTACCACAATATCCTTTAATATAAACCATTAAAAATCATTTATGCATGGCCATCTTTGTCCACTCACCCTTTTAATGGTCTATTTACAACATAAGGACCTTAAAATTAATAAGCCATAGCAATTAAACACCTTTAGCAAGTAGAATGTAACTTTTGCATTTTATGTGATTAAGTCCTTTTTCTCAAATTGAGCAATTAAACAATAAAATTAGCTCACGAAATTTTCACACATACATGTTGTCATGCTGCAAACACATAAAATAATATTAAAATAATTTTTTGACATCATATTTGTGGTTCTGAAATCACTATTCTAATTTAGCTAAAATAGGGTTGTTACAGTATACCCAAAATAACGAGTTGATAATGTGACGATGCTCCAATGATCTCCAACCTTCGCAAGCTTTCGAGCACTATAAAATAGGGGAAAATAAAATAGAGTAAGCATTACATGCTTAGTAAGTTCTATAACAGAAACTAAACTTACCAATACCATTTATTAAATCTAAGTATACAATATCATGTCTTCCATCCACTAGCAAAATTGCCTAAACACATGCATTCAATCAAACATGTTAGTCGAATGACGAAAATGTACAAGTATACACAATCGCAACAAGTAATAAAGTGACAAGTAAATGTCGAGTTATCGTACCCACAGGGACTGTGAAAAGAATTATTTATGAATGCTATTTAAAACACTTTGGCGAAGAAAAAATTTTTGTTTGAAGAGGGTGATTAAAAACTAAGATTTTAAACTAAGTAAACTAAATAAATAAATCTCAAATGCACGATTTCAAAATACGATTTTAATCAAGATGACATAATTGTGTTAGATTAATTCCATTTTTTAACTTAGAATTATTAAACTCATGTTTATATTGTTACGAATAAATTCACAACAACTCGATAATTTGATAACATATGAACATACTCACCTACCAAAATCCATTCATCTCTTGACTATATCCCTATGTAACATCCTGAAATTTTGGAATTTATAATTTACATTACATAATGCGTTAGAGTAGTTAAAAATGTTAATTGTGAATGTTTAGGGGTCCTAAGAAGGCCTGGGGTCGAATTGGGCCTTAGCAAAATTTTTGTGTTTAAGCACTTTAATGAGAGATAGTAAGTGGCATCAATGCTTAAGGAAACAAGTGTGTATTTTGCTAGCATAAATGAGCATATGGCAAGGAGATTGTGCCGTCAAGTGGAGAGCATGGAGGGAAGGGTTCAAACCCCACCTAGTGCAAAAAATTTGATTAATTTTTGTACTTCTCTTCTAAGTGTTGGCCATGGAATCAAATATGGAAAGGGAGACTTTTTATTAATGGAAAGATGGCTAAAAAAATAAGGTAATGAGGAAAACAAGGAAAAATTAAGGAAAGAAATAAAAGAAAAAGGCAAGGGAGGGAACATGTTGACCGAATATTAGGAGTTGCCATGAGAAAGAATTTTTGGTCAATTCTCAATTTTTTTTGGTGGAAAGTGAAATCGGTTTTGGTAAAGAGTGGGTGTGCAGAATTTTGTTAGGCATTTTGGAGAGTTTTGGTATCATTTGAAGGTCTTTTCTTTGTTCACTTGCTACCTCTTTTTCCTTGCCTAAAATCGAGACATTATGGAGCAATTTTTCTTTCTTTTTTTCATCTTTGCCATAGCAGTCTTTATTCTTTTAACATTTTGGTGCTTACCTTCCAATCCTTTCCCTTGGTTATCGAAAAACAAGTCCCTCTTTTTGTTCATCTCCTTCATGGTATTAGTTGAAACTTTGACACTTCTCTTGTCCATCTCTTCTTTTCCTTCCTCACTATTTCTCTAACCTTTCTCTCATTTTCTTTAATCGATTTTATATAGAGGACAAATCATCCTTGTTATTTTTCTCCAATAGCTGAACCACATAACACTATATCTCTTTTTCTTTTCATTTTCTCTTAGGTGTTAGGCACTCTCTCTTCCTTTACCAAATCGGTGTTATTGAGGGGTTGGCCAAAACTTTCATTTTGTTTTTGTTGACTCACTCTTAGTCATAAGTTGAATCGATTGGAGTTGAGTTTATCATCGATTAAGGTAGGGTGTTTCTTCATAGTTTATTTTGATATATTTCATTGTGTGGTGATTCCGCTAAAACGAATTGATGGATTTGACTAAACGGTTATTATAGGGATTAAATCACTTGTTTCATCCACTCGTTGTTTCTTTTGAAGAAGTGGTAAGCCAAATCCTATTCTGAAACAAATACATTCTCTCATCATAGTACTTTCTAACCGAGATCTTTTCAATGGAGGCAAGTCGTAACAATTTGAAAGGAAAAGCTATAGTAGGAGACAAAAGGAGTGGATTTGCAATTCTTACTCCTAAGTTCGAACGAAGGGCGGTATCAACGGTTCGGGATTTTCCACCGAGTTGTGGACCGTCATCTAGTGAAAATAGACAAATCGTGGTCGTTCATGATACTAAGGGTAAGCATTTCAATAGATCGTTTGATTTAGATTTAGATTAATAAAATCTCGTTTGTTGGATTAATTGAGTGTAATGGTGATTTAGGTGCCAACAATCAAAAAAGATTAATCCTTACCGTAATCAGGTGTGTAATCTCACATCGAAATCCCGTAAATTCATGATTAGATATCACGTTGGAAAATAGATCGTTATTATTTATATGGATAAAAATCGTAATATGGCACAAATCGAGAAATTTGTTTAAATTACATTATTTCTATAAATTTGTTAAAATCAGTATTAAAATTGTTAAAATTATGAAAATGCCCCTATGGGCCGAATTGCTAGAATGCTTTAGTGGGATGGATTACAAAGTTCTATAATTGGCCGATTTCCGTAATAAATTATTAGATTAATAATTGTTGTACATATATGTGGATATTATGCTCAATTATGTATGTTGCATGTTACATATCGCATGGGTTGGGAAAAATGTATGAAGAGCAGTGTAGCCTGGTGGCATTGCCACAGAATATTCATTATAATGTTTACTTATGATTTCGGTGGCTTGGCCACAATAAAAATACATGATAAGCAGCTTGACTGCAAATTTTGGTGTGAGCGGCGGGGTAGATTGACTTGATCTCCACAGGTGTGATTGGTTGGTCGAGGGTGTGATGGATGGATGGGTTGGGTTGCATACATTGCACATATATATATATTGTTATGTAAATGGGCTTCGGCCCAAGATTATGCTATATGGGCTCAAACCCAAGATATTGCTTTAAGGGTTCAGACCCAGTGGATGATGGTAAGGGGATTATATACTGAGTTCTAGTGACTCACCCCTTTTTCCTTAACCCTTGCAGGTAATGCTAAGTGATGTTGACTTGGGTTATGGATGACTCGATGAAGGCCATACTTCAGAAATGGTGTTTTATTACTTTTACTATTTTGGGTTTTTCTTAAGTTGTAATAAGGCCTCTAGAATATTTTATTTTTGCTTTATGTTTGACGTATTTATTATCTCGCTTGATTTATTTTAAATGGGGATTTTTTTTCTAAATCATAAATAAAGGTTTTCCAAAAATGGATTAACAAATAAATTTCATAACAAACTTTTACAAATAATTTAACTTGTATTCTCTTTCAAGTTATCAATGTCATTTTCAAAAGTCAAGATTGTAACGTTCACTACATCGATTTTTGATTCATTAATTAACCTCTCAAAAATAGTTGTATTTTATCAAATATTTACATCTAGACTTGCTTTCTTAACCATAACCAAATAACACTTTTTATTTAGTACTTCATTACAAGGACTTTATACGTTTTCCCCATGTGATATGTCAGATCCAGTCGTAACGCATGGGTCGGGTTTCGGGTGTTTGTAACACCCCAAACCCAACCCATAAGTTTCGACCGGATCTGGTATGCTACGAGTTGTACATTGAAAACTTTTGCTAAGGGTTGGTTCGAAAATCTTAAGTTAATTAGAATAAATAAATATCATATATACATAAAAACCTCGTGGTCTTATTATTTTGAATAATTAAACCTTTGACAAAATTTCATGAATTTCAATTATTAAAATTACTGAGATGAATATAACTATGGGGCCTTATTACATCATTATTTCCCAAAATAAAATAATACTTTATGAAAAACCAAAATAGTTTATAAAATAAAAACTCGATGGCCCTCGAGTCCGTCTCGACTCCGTGTCCACGATCTATCGCTCATCGAAAGAGTAGAAAAGCAAGCGTGAGTCACCAAGACTCAGTGTATAAATCCCGAACACACTGACCTGAGGCCCACAAACACATTATGGGACTTGACCCATACATGGAGGCAACAATCATAAATACATGATAAATAATAAATAATGAATAGCCCAACCCATCCTAGAATTCCATCCTCTACACACCAACCCATACTAACCATCACACCTTGGGGATTTCTATAATCAACCCTCCATCCGCTACAAACCATAACGATAGCCGCACTTCCTATTTCTGTTAATCAAAAATCATTAAACGTGGCATAGCCACCGATCACTATGTGACCTAGCATTTATATTTGTGGGATTTCTACCACTAGTCACCATGTGACCCATGTTTATATTCGTGGGATTTCTACCACCGGTCACCATGTGACCCAGTATGCACTTCCCCATCATTATCATATTCCCACCCCATGCATACATACATAAAGAAAACATCATCAGACTTTCATATATTTCGATATACATAGAGATTTCTATGATTTTGTACCTGCCATCCTTGCCTAACCCTTTTAAGGTTTTATTCGACTGTCTACACAACCACTTTCTGGCTTATTAGCCCATAACACATAAAGAACAGATTGAGAGTGTGTGTTAGAGATCTACACACCTGGTTACCGTTAGGATGACACTTTCTATGTCGACACTACCAGAAGTTGATACGACTGCTACTTGCCTAAGGTGTTGTTCAAAAGCCGATCCATAACTCGGTGGCCAGTCTCGAACCGTTGACACCACGCGTTTCTTAAACTTAGGGATTGGGTTTTTAGATCTAGTCCCCTCATTTGCCTAATCCACATTTGATTCCATTACAAGTCCTTGTCAGAACTACTATATTGAGATAAGGTTGTGAAACCATAACCTATGGTTAGGATTACAGGTATGATAGCGAATCCAGCAGAAATCTAAAGATATCCCTTACCTTGAAATCTCGAAATCAGAGACTAGCGATTTTTAGCTCTTAGATCTAAATGAACAGATTTCCTTCAAATCCCAGAAGGCCGCCCAAATGCCAAAAAGAAAGGAAATATTAGCCTTAATTGACAGTCTTAACAACCAAGTGGCCATTCGACCTTGTCTCTTAAAAACTGAAAGAGAAAAAGAATGGATCAGAGGAAATCGACACCTACCTTTACAGAGAATTTGGCAACCCTAGCAAATCCCAGTTTTATGGAGAAATCGACACTAGCCTATTAGAAGAGAAGAAAATCGGCAACTCCTAAGAGATTTTGGCTTATGGAGAAGTTGGCCAAAAAGGAAAAGAATGAAGAAGAGATTTCGGCTTTTGTAGGAATCAAAAGAAAAGTTTTGCAGAGATGGACTAGGGTTTTGGCTTTTAGTAAGAAAGTTAACAGAAATAGCAGAGGGAGAGACTGAGAATTTCAGCACAAAGAATGATGAAAAGTGTAGGGTTCAAATGCCAAAATTGATGAGCTATCCCCCCTATTTATAGAAATTTCAGCACTTACCTAACAAAATCGAAAGTGCCCTTCTTGATAACTAAGAATTAAACAAATAAAATGGGAAAAATTAGCACCCCCTATGGCAATTAGAAACCTATTTCTTTACTCCTCTAGGTGATGGAATTTCGTCCAACTCTGCTCTCAGCAGATAGCTCCAACTTTTCTCCTTTAGCTAAATCTCTTCACACCTTCAAAAGACTCCTAGATAACACCACCTCTTTCTTCTATTACCATGACAATATTATCATTAAATCCCCCCTAAAAATAAGCCCTAATGCCGTCCATTCCTCATTGCTCTTTTCAGTATCGAAATTGGCCCAAAGACATGGGCTCCTTGCGGCCAAACTTGGGCCTCTTTCAACTGCTAGTGATGCCACCCTCTACCTCTCTTGCAGCGTCACTTAATATTGGGCCACCAGCCCACTTTGGTATTTTAAACACAGATGCTACCCTTTTAACCCTATAGTGCCCAAACAAAATAATTTAACCAAGGCCTCTGCCTAAGCCTGAGCCCAATTTGGACACTTAATAGTTAAAGTAACACTTTAAACATATCCACACACTAAACGCATAGGCCCAAAAATTCAGGATGTTACAGTTCTACCCACTTAAAGAAATTTCTCCCTCGAAATTACCTGATCAGAAAAGATGAGGGTATTGTTATCGCAGCGCTTCCTCTGGTTCCCAAGTTGCCTCTTCAGAACCATGACTCCACCACAGCACCTTAACCAATGGAATCATTTTCCTTCGCAACACCTTGATATCCCGCTCCAAAATTTCCATCGGTTCCTCTTCGAAGGATAGATCGGTTCTTACCTCGATTTCCTCCACAGGCACTACATTAGATGGCTCTGATCGATAACGTCTTAACATAGAGACGTGAAATACATCGTGAATTTGACTTATCTCTGGGGGTAACTCAAGCTGATATGCCACTGGTCCTACTCGTTTCAACACCCGGTAAGGTCAGATGAAGCGGGAACTCAATTTCCCCTTTCGTCCAAATCTTAGCACCTTTTTTCCACGGCAACACCTTTAAGAACACCTTGTCACCTACTGCAAACTCTATGTCCTTACGCTTTAAGTCAGCATAGGACTTCTGTCTATCTGCCACCTCTTTTAGTCTAGCCCGAATCACTTCCACCTTCTCCTCAGTCTTGGTGACCAAGTCTGGACCCAAAATTTGACGTTCGCCTAATTTCGTTCAATAACTAGGAGTATGACACTTTCGCCCATACAAAGCTTCATATGGCGCCATCTGAATACTTGACTGGTAACTATTGTTGTAAGCAAACTCTGCTAAAGGTAAAACTCTTCCAAACTACCTCTGAAATCAATGACACATCTTTTCAACATGTCCTTCAAGATTTGAATCACCTGCTTAGACTGTCCATCGGTCTGAGGATGGAATGCTGTACTGAAATCCAACTTCATTCCCCACGCTTGATGCAATGCCTTCCAAAATCACGAGGTGAACCTAGGGTTCCTATCCGATATGATCGATACCGGTACTCCATGTAACCTTACCACCTCCGCTACGTATAGCTTAGCCAACTTTTGCAAAGAGTAATCGACCCGCACTGGTATAAAGTGAGCAGACTTCGTCAAACGATCAACAATCACCCAAATCAAATCTTTCTTAGAAGGCGTGAGGGGTAGCCCACTAACAAAGTCCATTGTAATCCTTTCCCACTTCCATTGTGGAATCTTTACCAGCTATAATAACCCTGATGGTAACTGATGCTCTACCTTGACCTACTGGCGGTCAAACACCTACCCACAAGCTCAGTTACCTCACGCTTTAAATTCGGCCACCAAAACTACTCTCTCAAATCCCGATACATCTTACTCCCACCAGGGTGCATAGCGTATGGACTACCATGTGCTTCTTGCAAAATCCTGCGCCTCAACTCAGGATCCCTCGGCATGCACACTCTCCCTTGGAAACATAACAGCCCATCCTAATTAATACTGAATTCTATCGATTCATCACTTGGCCCTATCAAAACTTTTCCTTTAACAACTCATCAGTCTGCTGCTTCTCCTTAACCTGATCGACCCATGAGGGTTTCACTTGAAGTTCAGCTAATAACCTTCCATCATCATATAGACTAAGGTGAACAAACATTTCTCTTAAGTCAGAGATTACTTTACCACTTAGAGCGTCTGCTACTACGTTAGCTTTACTTGGATGATACTCGATCGAGCAGTCATAATCCTTTAATAACTCGATCCACCTCCTTTGCCTTAGATTCAACTCTTTCTGGGTCAACAGGTATTTTAAGCTTTTATGATCTGTGAAAATGATAGATTTTTCCCCGTAAAGATAATGCCTCCAAATCATCAAAGCAAAAACCACTGTCGCCAACTCTAAGTCATGGGTGGGATAATTTACTTCGTGCGGTCTTAACTGTCGAGATGCATATGCTACAACCTTTCCATCTTGCATCAACACACATCCTAATCCCGTGTGTGAAGCATCACAATAAATCACAAATTCCTTCCCAACCTCCAGCTGGATCAACACCGGAGCCTCCGTTAAAATCTTTTCTAACTTCTTGAAACTCCCCTGCTGCTTACCAGATCAAACAAACGGAACTCCTTTCCGTAACAACTTAGTCAACGGTGCCGCAATTAAAGAGAATCCTTCAACAAACCTTCGATAGTATCCGGCCAGACCTAGAAAACTCTAAATCTCGACCACAGACTTAGGTGGTTTCCATTCCAACACCGCTTCAATCTTTTGAGGGTCTACCCTAATCCCCTCAGCCGACACAACGTGCCCTAGGAAAGTAACCTCCTTCAGCCAAAATTCACACTTACTAAATTTGGCATACAACTGATTTTCCTTTAGAATCTGCAGAACCATTCACAGATGTGAGTCATGCTCCTCTCCCGATCTTGAATAAACAAGGATATCATCTATGAACACCACGATGAACTGATCCAAGTAGGGTTGGAACACTCGATTCATCATATCCATAAATGCTACTGGCGCGTTGGTCAACCCAAATGGCATCACCATGAACTCATAGTGACCATAGCGAGTCCTAAAGGTCGTCTTCTGAATATTAGCCTCCTTGACCTTAAGTTGATGGTACCTTCACCTCAGATCTATCTTCGAAAAGACTGAGGCCCCCTTCAACTGATCGAACAAGTCATCGATCCTTGGCAACGGGTACTTGTTCTTGATCGTTAACTTATTCAACTAGTGATAGTCAATACACATACGCATTGACCCATCCTTCTTCTTAACGAATAAAATCGGCGCTCCCCACGATGACACACTAGGTCGAATAAACCCTTTATCCAATAACTTTTGAATCTACGCTTTCAACTCCACCAACTCCTTTGGCGCCATTCGATATGGAGCTATCGATACTGGCGCTGTTCCTGAAGAAGATCAATTCCAAACTCCACTTCACGATCAGGAGGTAATCTTGGAAGCTCTTCGGGGGAAACATCAAGAAATTCCTTTACCATCCTAACGTCTCTAATAGTTAATTCCTTAGCTTCCATAGCGCAAAAAAACATTAAGACTTCCTCACATCTTTTCCCCACCATCCTTTCTACTCTTAGGGCGATTACCATGTTCGACAGATAGTTCCCCCTTTCTCCTATAACCAACATTTCGTCACCCTTAGAAGTTTTTAACACCATACGCTTAGCTGCACAATCTAGTTTAGCTTGATACTTCATAAGCCAATCCATGCCTAGGATCAAATCAAACTCCCCGAACGGTAATTCTATTAAATCCGTTCAGAAAACTATCCCCTGAACCTCTAAAGGTATTTCCCGATAAATCTTATTTACCACCAGAGAGTGTTCTAATGGGCTTACTATAGTCATCTCCCTATAGGAAACCTCAGCATCTACACTTAAAGTTTCAGATACCCTCCTAGCAACATATGAATGTGTCGATCCAATGTCAATTAATACAGTATAGGGCAAGCTAGAAATTAAGAACGTACTGGTTATGACATCCGATGCATCAGCCTCCTCTCGACATCTGACAGCATAAACTAACCCCAGTTGTCGCTCTTAGTGTTTTTTGCCCCTCGGCCTGCTACTCCACGGCCCCGACCAGAACCGTTACCACCTCTGGCTGCCCCACGACCTTCTCTGCCAGGTTGAACATTCCCTTGACCCGTGGGCCCTTCATTGCCTTTTTCTACAGAAAGTTCTTAACTTGATGGTCAGAAGAACCACACCTAAAGCACTTTCCACTTCCCGTCCAACACTCACCTACATGGAATTTACCACATCGAGCACACTTCGGTGTCTGACTAGAAGCATCAGGTCTATTATCTCGTCTCGGTCCATCTGGCCTGGGTCTTTTCTGAGCACACCCCTGCCCTAGATGATCCTAAGTTTCTCTTGCTTCCACTCCTATCACTACCATAGTTTAGTTGCCTTGTCCGCTTAACCTCCTCAGCTATCTTCGCCTTTTCCACTAGAATAGCGAATTCCCTTTCTCGCTGTGGGGCTACCAATTCTCGCAGATCATCCTTTAGACCATCTTCAAAACGAACACAGCGTTCATGGTCCTGTGGCTACCATCCCTCTAGCATAATGACTAAGGCATAAGAATTTCGCTTCATACGCAGTCACTGACCTACTCCCTTGGACTAGATTCAGAAATGCCCTACGCTACGCATCCACATAGCTCGATCCAATGTACTTATTCTGGAACGCTGTTTTGAAGAACTCCCATGTGATGTGGTCAGCCACCGTACCATCCATAACCATGATCCACCATTGGTAGGCTTCATCTCTTAAGAGAGATATAACTCCTTTCAATTTCTCTTCCTCCAAGAGATCCAGATCATCTATTATGTGTTCAATCGTCTCTAACCAATACTCAGATAAGCTGGGGGCTATACCAGAGATTCCCTAAACACTTCTGCCCTGTTGCTTTTAAGTCACTTCGGCACAGATTTTCAGGCTCCTGTGCCCATACCTGCCTCAGGAACTCTCTCCAAACCCCTTAACACCGCCTGAGACACCATATCATCTCACTTGTCGGTCTTGGAATTCCCTTGAAGAATTGGTGGGCGGTATCTCGCTTCCAGATCCATGACCAGATCCTACCAGTTCTAACACAGTCATCCTTCCCCTGCCATGACCACGTGGACATCCACGACCCCTTGTACTCATTCTACCGATTCGCGTTTATCTGGTTAGAAATTTTATGAATTATTAGTTTTCTTCCACTAATTAACCACGAACAGTCTTATGAATAGTCAATTTAAATGTAGTTCTTTCGAGTTTGCAATGAGTTCAATCTTAAGTCTGTATCTCCTAGTTCTAGGAGTCACATACATTCAACCATCAACATACAAACAACATCCATGAACTTACATTCATCATGTAAGGGTATTTTTGTAATTTTACTACCTAGGGGTATTTTCGTAATTTTATCCTACAGGGGTATTTTTGTAATTTTATTCCAAAATAGGGTTTCTTGGTATTTTTACAAAATAAGGGTATTTTGGTAGTTTTGTAATCTGGGGGTTTTTCGATTATTTGGCAGTCTAGGGGTATTTTGGTAATTTTATAAATTAGGGGTATTTTGGTCATTTTACAAATATGGGGTATTTTAGTAATTATACAAAATAGGGTGGCTAGTCCCTTTCGGGTTTTAATTATAAATTTTGGCCCGTCAACAAGTTCTCATGGCTAAGGTGAACAGTTACTACGCACCAGGTAGGATTCTAGAAAAGAGGAGGTGAGTCGCTAGGACTGCTTAAGTACCAAGCTGTTCCTGGATCCAATCCTAGACATGCGTATGCCTGTTTCCACACCCTAATCCTGTGACTTGTTCACAGACCTGCTTAATCAAGAAAAATTAAGTCTTATGAGATTTGAAGAATTGTTTAATCTAGACCTGAGGTCCATTAGCACTATCATACTAGTCTACGTCCATAAGGCCTATCAAACCCACCATATATATCACATCAAAGGTTAGAATACTTACCTGGGTGGACCGGGTGCCAGTAAACTCGAAGGCCATATCTTCATCCAAAATATTTCTCTCAATATTCCCAACAAATTATCAAAACATTACTAGGCTCATTTCACAGCCCGAGTTTTGAACTAGGCTCTGATACCAAAGTGTAACACCCCAAACTTGGCCCATAAGTTTCGACCGGATCTGGTATGCTACGGGTTCTACATTGAAAACTTTTGCTAAGGGTTGGTTCGAAAATCTTATGTTAATTTGAATAAATAAATATCATATATATAAAACTGTATTCTTATTATTTTGAATAATTAAACCTTTGATAAAATTTCATGAATTTCAATTATTAAAATTGATGAGATGAATATAACTATGGGGCCTTATTACATCATTATTTCCCAAAATAAAAAAAAAACTTTACGAAGAACTGAAATAGTCTATAAAATAAAAACTCGATGGCCCCTCGAGTCCGTCTCAGCTCCCGTATCCACGATCTACTGCTCATCTGAAAGAGTAGACAAAACGAAAGCGTGAGTCACCAAGACTCGGTGTATAAATCCTAAACACACTGACATGAGGCCCATTATATTCATGGCATATCTACCACCGGTCACCATGTGACCCATTATGCACTTCCCCTTCATTATCACATTCCCACCCCATGCATACATACATAAAGAAAACATCATAAGACCTTCATATATTTTGATATACATAGAGATTTCTATGATTGCATACCTGGCATCCTTGCCTAACCCTTTTAGGGTTTTATTCGACTGTCTACATAGCCACTTTCTAGCTTTTTAGCCCATAACACATAGAGAACAGTTAGAGAGTGTGTGTTAAAGATCTACACACATTGTAAATCAGAAGTCAATACGACTACTACTTTCCTAAGGTGTTGTTCAGAAGTCGGTCCACAACCCGGTGGCCAGTCTCGAACCATTGACATAGCGTGTTTTTTAAACTTAGGGATTGGGTTTTCAGATCTAGTCCCCTCTTTTGCCTGATCAACATTTGATTCCATTACAAGTCCTTGTCAGAACTACTATATTGAGATAAAGTTGTTAAACCATAACCTATGGTTAGGATTACAGGTATGATAGCGAATCCAATAGAAATCTAAAGATATCCTTTACCTTGAAATCCCAGGATCAAAGGCTATCGATTTCTAGCTCTTAGATCTCAACGAACAGATTTCCTTCAAATCCCAGAAGGCCGCCCACATGCCAAAAAGAAAGGAAATATTAGCCTCAATTTATAGTCTTAACAACCAAGTGGCCATTCAGCCTTGTCTCTTAAAAACTGAAAGAGAAAAATAATGGATCAGAGGAAATCAACACCTACCTTTACAGAGAATTCGACAACCCTAGCAAATCCCAGTTTTATGGAGAAATCAGCACCTAGACTATTAGAAGAGAAGAAAATCGGCAACTCTTAAGAGATTCCAGCTTATGGAGAAGTTGGCTAAAAAGGAAAAGAATTAAGAAGAGATTTTGGATTTTGTAGGAATCAAAAGAAAAGTTTTGTAGAGATGAACTAGGGTTTCAGCTTTTAGTAAGAAAGTTAACAGAAATAGCAGAGGGAGAGACTGAGAATTTTAGCACAAAGAATAAAGAAAAGTGTAGGGTTCAAATGCCAGAATTGATGAGCTATCCCCCCTATTTATAGAAATTTTGGCACTTACCTAACAAAACCGAAAGTACCCTTCCTGATAACTAAGAATTAAGCAAATAAAAAGGGAAAAATTGGCACCCCCTATGGCAATTAGAAACCGATTTCTTTACTCCTCTAGGTGATGGAATTTTAGCCAACTCTGCTCTAAGCAGAGAGCTCCTAACTTTTCTCCTTTATCTAAATCTATTCACACCTTCAAAAGACTCCTAGATAACACCACATTTTTCTTCTATTATCAGCACAATATTATCATTAAATCCCCCTAAAAATAAGTCCTAATGCCGTCAATTCCTCCTTGCTCTTTTAAGTGTCGAAATTAGCCCAAAGACATGGGCTCCTTGTGGCCAAACTTGGGCCTCTTTCAACTGCTAGTGACGCCAACCTCTAGCTCCCTTGCAGCGTCACTTAATATTTGGCCACTAGCCCACTTTAGTGCTTTAAACACAGATGCTACCTTTTTAACCCTATAGTGCCCAAACAAAATAATTTAACCAAGGCCTCTGCCTAAGCCTGAGCCCAATTTGGACCCTTAACAGTTAAGTAACACTTTAAATATATCCACACACTAAACGCATAGGCCCAAAAATTTAGGAAATTACAGTGTTACATTTTATGGTATCAGAGCCCGGTTGCAAAACTCGACTGTGGTTTGGGTTCAAAAGTGTTTTTCCAAAGCTGTTTAAAATTTTTATTTATATATGCATGTTCTAAAGGAAGTATGGCACCATGGGTATCTGGCACCAAGTCAAGTAAGTTTATGTTTTCATTTTAGAAATTATTGTGGTATGACTGTAGAAATACTCTAGAACTTCTAGCTTTAGGAGTTGAAACTATAGAGATTGAGACTTTAGGATACATTTTGTGAAAATGATTTTACTTCCTATAATTCATAAAATAATGTTTAATAAAATTAAATAGTATACTGATACATAAGACTTGTAATTTGATTAAATCGGCATTAGTGAATATGAGTGCTAGAGGACGTGGGCACGATAGACGTGGCCGTGGTAGAGGCCGAGGTGCTAGAGTTGTATAGGAGGCATCGAGACATATACTAAAAATGGACGCACCTGCGTTACCAGTGACTAAAGCTGGGTCACACGATCGAATGAGAGAGGACGATGCTTTGTCCCAAGTGATATTGCGAGTTATGGAAAGGGTTGCTGGGGCGAGAACTAGGTCAGCATCTCGTGGGTCGGTATTTAAGTGACTCAGATCGAATGGAGCCAAAGTCTTTAGAGGTATTTTGGGTGTAGCCCCTAATATAGCGGAGTACTGGCTTGAGGCAGTAGAGCGAATTATGGATGACCTAGTTTGCATCGCAGAGCAGAAACTGAAGGGGTTGTGTCGTTGCTGAGAGACGAGGCGTATCAGTAGTGGCTCACTGTTAGGGAAGGCACTCAAGCCGATCGTATTACCTGGGAATTCTTCAAGACCGCATTCCAAGGAAAGTATGTTAGGGTTAGCTATGTGGATGCCCAAAGGAAGGGATTCCTGAATCTGGTCCAAGGAGGTATCTGTGGCAGCATATGAGGCAAAACATCTTAGTCGATATGCCGGGGAATAGTACTGACTAAGTATGAACGCTGTGTGCATTTTGAGGACTGGTTGCGTGATGAGTTACGGGTACTGATAGCCCCACAGAAGGAGAGGAATTTTGCCACATTTATAGAAAAAGCTAAGATAGCTTAGGAGGTCAAGCTCTCGGAGCGGCAAAATTGAGACAAGGATAGGGGCAAGAATAAGAGAGACTCTGGGTACTCAGGTCCTGCTAAAGGGTTTCTGAAAAGGCCTAGGAATGAGGAGCAGCTTGAGTAAGAGTTTAAGCTACTACTAATCAGTTACAACCATGTGTGGATTGTGGAAAAATTCACTCAGTGAATGCTGGAAGAGAACCGGTGGATGTTTCAGATGTAGTTCCAAGGAACATCGATTTAAGGATTGCCCTTGAGAGCCTGCTTAGGCTCAGGTAGTTCGTAATAGATTTGCACAGCCAGCTGGAGGCATTCAGTAGTTACAGAGAGGCAGTGGGCCAAGTCGAGGTGGTAATGGTGTAGGACGAGGTCAGGGTACATCGGGTAGAGGTACTGGTAACAGGGGTAACGCAGAGGCGAGGCAGCCAGGGTTAGTCTATGCGATTAAATGTCGAGAGGATGGCGATACATCTGATGTCATAACCGATACATTTTTCATAGCTGATATACCTATTATTGCTTTGATAGATATTGGATCCACCCATTCGTATGTTGCTTGTGCTATGTCTAGAACTTTAAACATTAAATCTGAGATTACTGGTAGAGAAACAACTGGGATTAGCCTTTTAGGATAGTCAGTGGTAGTAAATAAGTTGTTTAGGGATGTGCCCTTAGAAGTTTAAGGGGAAATATTTCTGGCAAATTTGATGAAACTGCTATTCGGTGAGTTCGATCTTATTTTAGGCATGGACTGGCTGGTTAAGCATCGTGCAGATTTGGATTGTGCTGTAAAGTAGATGGTACTAAGAACTTCAAACGATAAGGAAGTGAAGATGATAGGTGAAAGAAGAAACTATCTGTCTAATGTGGTATCTACTTTAAAGGAGGAGATGTTGGTGCAAAAGGGGTGTGGAGCGTTCTTAGCCTTTATCAGTGCTTTGGATGCCAAAGAGTTGTCGGTTGAGAGTGTTAGAATGGTGAAAGAGTTTTCAGACATCTTTTCTGAGGAGCTTCTAGGATTACCTCCGGATCGGGAGGTGGAGTTTGGTATTGAGCTGTTGCCAGGAATGGCTTCGGTGTTCATTGCTCCTTATAGAATGGCACCGAAGGAACTAACAGAACTTAATGCTCAAATTTAGGAGTTGTTGGATCACAGATTTATTCCACCAAGTGTATCACCATGGGGAGCACCGGTCTTGTTCGTTAAGAAAAAGGACAGATCGATGCACATGTGCATCGATTATTAACAGTTGAATAAGTTGATATCAAGAACATGTATCTGTTACCGATGATCGATGATCTGTTTAATCAACTGCGAGGAGCTTCAGTTTTCTCAAAAATAGATTTGAGATCGGGGTATCACCAGCTAAAAGTCAAGAAGGTGAATATTCACAAGACTGCGTTCCGAACCCAATATGGGCATTACGAGTACTTAGTGATGCCGTTTGGGTTGACTAATACACCAATTGCATTTATGGACATGATGAATCGAGTGTTCTAACCCTATCTAGATCGGTTTGTAGTGGTGTTCATAAATCACATCTTGGTGTACTCAAAGACTGAAGAGGAGCATGATTCGCATTTACGGGTGGTATTGTAGATTTTAAGGGAGAAGCAACTGTAAGCCAAATTCAGTAAGTGTGAATTTTGGCTGAGGGAAGTGACCTTTTTGGGACATGTTGTAGAGTTGATCCCCGGAAGGTCGAGGCTATATTGGATTGGAAACCACTGAAGTTAGTGGCAAAAAGTCAGAGTTTTTTAGGCTTGGCTGGGTATTAGAGGCATTTCGTTGAGGGGTTTTCGCTAATTGCTGCACCCCTAACTAAGTTGTTGCGTAAGGGAGTACCGTTTGTGTGGTTAGATAAGCAGCAAGAGAGCTTTGAGAAATTGAAGAAGATTCTGACAGAAGATCCAGTATTGGTTTAGCCTGAGGCTGGGAAGGAATTTAATGTTTATTGTGATGTGTCATACATGGGCTTGGGATGTGTGTTGATGCAAGGGGAAAAGAAGTTGCTTATGCATCTCGTCAATTAAGGCCGCATGAGATAAACTATCCTACTCATGATTTGGAGTTAGCTGTAGTGGTGTTTGCTTTGAAGATTCGGAGACACTATCTGTACGAGGAGAAATCGATTATCTATACAGATAATAAGAGTTTGAAGTACCTCCTTACCCTGAAGGAGTTGAACTTAAGATAGCGGAGGTGGATAGAATTGTCGAAAGATTATGACTTCTCAATCGAGAATCATCCAGGAAAAGCTAACGTAGTGGCAGATACGTTGACTCGTAAGGTGATATCAGATTTGAGAGCGATGTTCGGTCATCTCAGTCTTTATGAAGATAATAGCTTATTAGCCGAACTTCAGGTGAAGCCTGCATTGGTAAGTCCGATTAAGGAAAAATAGTTGATAGATGAAGCGTTGGGTTCTCGATTTCAGCAAATGGAAGGTGGTAAGATAGGGGATTTTGGATTGAACAGTGATGGAGTATTGTGATTCTGTGGAAGAGTTTGTATGCCCAGGGATTTGGAATTGAGACAAATGATTCTGCGTGAGGCACATAGTAGCTATGCACCCCAGGGAAAATAAGATGTACCGAGACCTCCGTGAGCATTATTGGTGGCCAGGTTGAAACGGGAGGTTACCGACTTCATGAGTAAGTGCTTGACATGTCAGCAGGTGAAGGCGAAACATCAATTGCCGCCAGGGTTGTTGCAACCGGTGAAAATTCCATTATGGAAATGGGAAAGGATAACGATGGACTTTGTTAGTGGGTTACCCTTAACGCCTACTAAGAAAGATTCCATATGGGTGATAGTGGATCGGTTAACGAAGACTACTCATTTCTTTCCTATTCGTACGGATTATTCAGTGTCAGAAGTTGGCCAAGTTGTATGTAACAGAGATCGTGAGGTTGCATGGGGTACCGATGTCTATCATATCAGATAGGGATCCTAGGTTCACATCACAATCCTGGAAGGCTATGCATGAAGCTTTGGGTACAAACTAAATTTCAGCATGGCATTTCATCCACAGACTGATGGTCAATCAAAGAGAGTAATCCAGATTCTTGGAGACATGCTAAGAGGATGTGTGATTGACTTCAGAGGTAGTTGGGAAGATTTTCTACCATTGAAATAGTTTGCGTACAACAACAGCTATCAATCCAGCATCTAGATGGCACCATACGAGGCGTTGTAAGGTCGTAGGTGTCGTACTCCTACTTGTTGGACTGAGCTTGGAGAGTGACAATTGTTGGGTCCTAAGTTAATCTCGGAGATGGAGGAAAAAGTTAAGGTAATTCGAGCATGGTTAAAAGAAGCTTCAGACAGACAGAAATCATACGTGGATCTGAAGCATAAGCATATAGAGTTTACAGTGGGAGATCAGGTCTTTTTGAAGGTCTCACCTTGGAAGAAGGACTTAAGATTTGGGCGGAAAAGGAAGTTAAGCCCTATGTTCATCGGACCATACCATGTACTGAAGCGTGTTGGGCCAGTGGATTATCAGCTGGAGTTACCTCCAGAGTTAAGTCTGATACATAGCGTATTTCATGTCTCGATGTTAAGGCATTATCACTCGGATCCATCTCATATCATACTAATGGAGGAAGTTGAGATAAGACCTGACTTGACTTTTGATAAGGAGCCAGCACAGATTTTAGATCGTGATATTAAGGTCCTAAGAAGGAAGTCAGTTTCGTTAGTCAAAGTATTATGGCGTAATCACAGGTCAAAGGAAGCTACATGGGAGCCAGAGTACACGATTCGACAACAGTATCCTCATCTCTTTTAATCAGGTAAATTTTGAGGAAGAAATTTTCTTTAAAGGGGTAGAATTGTAACATCCTAAAATTTGGGAATTTATAATTTACATTACATCATGCGTTAGACTAGTTAAAAATGTTAATTGTGCATGTTTAGAGGTCCTAAGAAGGCTTGGGGTCGAATTGGGCCTTAGCAAAATTTTATGTTTAATCACTTTAAGGAGAGATATTAAGTGGTATCAATGCTTAAGGAAACAAGTGTGTATTTTGTTAGCATAAATGAGCATATGGCAAGGAGGTTGTGACGTCAAGTGGAGAGCATGGAGGGAAGGGATTCAAATCCCACCTAATGTAAAAATTTTGATTAATTTTTGTACTACTCTTCCAAGTGTCGGCTATGGCATCAAATATGGAAAGGGAGACTTTTTATTGATGGAAATATGGCTAAGAAAATAAGGTAAGGAGGAAAACAAGGAAAAATGAATGAAAGAAATAAAAGAAAAAGGAAGGGAGGGAACATGTTGACCGAATATTAGGAGTTGCCATGAGAAAGAAATTTTGGTCAATTCTCATTTTTTTTTTTGGTGGAAGGTGAAATCGGTTTTGGTAAAGAGTGGGTGTGCCGAATTTTGTTAGGCATTTTGGAGAGTTTTTGGTGCCATTTGAAGGTCATTTCTTTGTTCACTTGGTACCTCTTTTTCCTTGCCTAAAATCGAGACCATTAGGGAGCAATTTTTCTTTCTTTTTTTCATCTTTTCCATAGCTATCTTTATTCTTTTAACATTTTGGTGCTTACCTTCCAATCTTTTCCCTTGGTTACCGAAGAACAAGTCCCTCTTTTTGTTCATCTCCTTCATGGTATTAGCCGAAACTTTGACACTTCTCTTGTCCATATCTTTTTTTCCTTCCTCACTATTTCTCCAACCTTTCTCTCATTTTCATTAATCAATTTTATATAGAGGCCGAATCATCCTTGTTCTTTTTCTCCAATAGTCGAACCACATAACACTATATCCCTTTTTCTTTGCTTTTTCTCTTGGGTGTTGGGCACTCTCTCTTCCTTGACTGAATCGATGTTATTGAGGGGTTGGTTGAAACTTTCATTTTATTATTTTGACTCACTCTTAGTCAGAAGTCGAATTAATTGGAGTTGAGTTTATCATCGATTATGGTAAGGTGTTTCTTCATAGTTTATTTCGATATATTTCATTGTGTGGTGATTCCGCTAAAATGAATCGATGGATTTGACTGAACAGTTATTATAGGGATTAAATCGCTCGTTTCATCCACTTGTTGTTTCTTCGGAAGAAGTGGTAAGCCAAATCCTATTCCGAAACAAATACATTCTCTCATCATAGTACTTTCTAACCGTGATCTTTTCAATGGAGGCAAGTGGTAACGATTTGAAAGGAAAAGTGATAGTAGGAGACAAAAGGAGTGGATTTGCAATTCCTACTCCTAAGTTCAAACAAAGGGCGGTATCGGCAGCTCGAGATTTTCCACCGGGCTGTGGACCATTATCTAGTGAAAATAGACAAATCATGGTCGTTCACAATACTAAGGGTAACCGTTTCAATAGATCGTTTGATTTAGATTTAAATTAATAAAATATCATTTGTTGGATTAATCAAGTGTAATGGTGATTTTGGTGCTGACGATCAAGAAGGATTAATCCTTACTGTAATCAAGTGTGTAATCTCACACCGAAATCCCATAGATTCATGCTTAGATATCACGTTGGAAAATAGATCGTTATTATTTATATGGCTAAAAATCGTAATATGGCACAAATTGAAAAGTTTTCTTAAATTACATTATTTCTATAGATTTGTCAAAACCAGTATTAAAATTGTTAAAATTATGAAAATTCCCCTATGGGTCGATTTACCAAAATGCCCCTATGGAACGAATTGCTAGAATGCTTTAGTGGGCTGAATTACAAAGTTCTATAATTGGCTGATTTACCATAATAAATTATTAGATTAATAATTGTTGTATATATATGTGGATATTATGCTCAGTTATGTATGTTGCATGTTACATATCGCATGGGTTGGGAAAAATTTATGAAGAGCAGTTAGCCTGGTGGCATTGCCACAAAATATTCATTATAATGTTTACTTATGATTTTGGTAGCTTGGTCACAATAAAAATATATGATAAGCAGCTTGACTACAAATTTTGGTGTGAGCGGCGGGGTGGGTTGACTTGATCCCCACGGGTGTGATTGGTTGGTCGAGGGTGTGATGGATGGATGGGTTGGGTTGCATACATTGCACATATATATACTGTTATATAAATGGGATTCGGCCCAAGATTATGCTATATGGGCTCAGGCCCAAGATATTGCTTTAAGGGTTCAGACCCAGTGGATGACGGTAAGGGGATTATACACTGAGTTCTAGTAACTCACCCCTTTTCCTCAACCCTTGCAGGTAATGCTCAGTGATGTGGACTTGGACCATGGATGACTCGATGGAGGCCATACTTCAGAGATGGTGTTTTTGAACTTTAAATTTCTATTTCTGTTTATTTTATTACTTTTACTACTTTGGGTTTTTTTAAAGTTGTAATAAGGCCTCTGGAATTTTTTATTTTTGCTTTATGCTTGACGTACTTATTATCTCACTTGATTTATTTTAAATGGGGATTTTTTTTCTAAACCATAAATAAAGGTTTTCCAAAAATGGATTAACAAATGAATTTCATAACAAACTTTTACAAATAATTTAACTTGGATTCTCTTTTAAATTATCAATGTCATTTTCAAAAGTCACGGTTTTAACGTTCACTACCTCGATTTTTGATTCATCAATCAACCTCTCAAAAAGTAGTTGTATTTTATCAAATATTTACATCCAGACTTGTTTTCTTAACCATAACCAAATAACACTTTTTATTTAGTACAAATCACAAGGACTTTATACGTTTTCCTCATGTGCAATGCCAGATCCGATCGTAACGCATGGGCCGGGTTTGGGATGTTACACCCTATGTCAATTCAACCGATTAAACAAATCTTAAGGGGAAAATATGTTATTACACATACATACTTATTAAATCGAAATAATCTCTTCTACATATCCCTATGAAAATTCAAACGATTAATTAAATCTAATAAGCACATAAAAGACTACGTGAGGTAACAAAGTATCCCTACCTTGAAACAATTTAATCACAATAATCTTGCAAGTTATGCAAGGCAAATGTATCGTCAGATACCGTTGCTAATTTAACCCTTAGCTACCATAGATGATTAAACATGCACTGATTAAGTACTGTGTCCATTAATTACAATTTCAATCTATTTAAATAATTAATTCATTAGCTACCTCACAATTGTAATACAAAAATAACTTGGTCATGATTTTACTTAATCAAGCATCTTACTGAGGCCTATAACAATATAAACACAATTTTAACAATTTTAGCGAAGGAAATGCAATCAACCTATCAGGAATTAAATTCAAGCTAAATTGATAAAATTAACCATTCCAAAAACATATATATTCATAGATATGTTCATCATAACAACAACAAAAATTAAAGATATAGGGAACAAGAATCAAATCCAGTGTTTTTTCGTGGCTTAATTAGTTTGCTCCGTTCTTCCTTCTTTGTTGTCCTTGTCGACCAAGGCTGCTATGAAAACTTAATTGCTGCTCCAAATGGCTGATGAATGCCCCTTTTCCAAGAGGAGAAATTGGCAAGAAAGCAAGGGAATTTGGAATGGAAAAGAAGAGAGAATGTGGAGAGAAGGGGAAAACATGTGAATGCTTGAGATGTGTTTCAAATGACCAGCCTAAGGGGGGTTTTTATAGCTGAATAGGGATGCTAAAATAGCTAAAATTTTCAGCCAAAGAGCCCTCCCTTGCCCGGCCACACATGTGGTAAGGTTGATAGTTTCAACTTTGCTAATTTAGGCTTGGGGCAAATCTATAAAGCCACCAATTGTAGTGGGGTTTGTTTGCAACATGAACAAGTCTTCAAGGGCCTCTTTGCAAGCTAAATAATCAGCCAATAATCTGATTTGGGTCAGCATATGGACGGTTTTGGGCTGTCCACTTATTGGTCGGTTGGGTTCACTCGGTTCGGCTCAACTGGGCCACTTTTTCATAATTAATTATTAATAATTTTTTAATCCAAATTAATTGAATATAAATTAAAATTAATTATATCATTAATTAATACACATAATTGGACCGACTTAGTCTGAAAATTAATTCACCTTGATACTTCAAATTGCTTCTAGATTTTGAACTTCTAGTAGTGTCTGCCGAGTCATTTTTTGCCTTTTGTGCAAATCTTTGAAAATTTATCAAAATTATTTATAAAATTAATTAAAATTCAAAATTTTCATAATTTAAGTGAAATTTAATTATTTTATGAAAATTAATTATTTTTTGATAAGAATTTTATCAAAACTGCATGAATTAAAGTTAAAAAAGGCATGAAAAAGTGTGTATATTTTTGTGTTTCCATACCCCCAAACTTAATTCATTGCTCGTCCCAAGTAATGCACAAATTTGAAAAGAATTTCTTGGAAACACCTTTGAAAACTCCTTCAGAACAACATTCTTCCCAGAATTATGAATTTAATATACTTACGCTCAAAAACAAGAAATTTGATAGTTATGCTACTTAAGTGTACATATCGTTCAAATCAATCTCAACAATTATTATGATAGAAAAATTAGTCTAAATGCTTCCTTAACAAAGACATGTTAACCCTTGCCAATTTGATTTTATTTCCTTATTCAAGATTAAGCTGCAATCATTAAGTTTAACTTATGCCTTCATATGTAGAACATAGCAATTTCTCTCCACTCATGTAGGTAGCATAGAAAAATTGAATCAATCGGTCATTAAAAAGGTTGTAAAGTGGCTAGGTTAGGGGTAGGTAAAAGATAGATAAATTTAGGTAAAACCTTAGAGTCAGCTTCAATCGGACCTTTGGAATAATTTCCCTCAATACACCAACTTACTTTGCTTTTGCATGCTCTTTTGTACATCTATTTTCTTTCAAGTACATGTGCTCTTTTTTTTCAACAGAGCATTTTAATGTATGTACTACAATTTTAGAGTATTTAATACTCCTTTCAACTCCCCCAAACTTATTTTCAAAGGATACTCTGAATAGTACTGAGTCTAGTGTTTAGGACAATTTAAAGATAATGAAGAGAAAAGTGATGGCTAAATATTGCAAAGTTTCAAATAAAATTAGGCCATATAGTCTCAAAGTTGGATTTCAAGGGATAAAATCTCATTACGATTAGCTTGAAAGGCTCAAACAATCCCAAAAAAAGTTGCCTAAATCATTTTCAACATTCCATGCTTCCTAGGATTTCACCTCAAGAAACTACTAAGTCAATTCTAAAGACTTAAACTTTCATGCATGCCTAACTTTCCTAAGGAACTAAAAATTTTATGGTACGATTTTCATCCTTTATTAAAAGTACATTTATTGTATTTATACTGAAGTTTAGCATACTTAACAAAATTTCAAATTATTTAACAAAATATATCCTAATCATAATTAAAAGAACTATTTATTATGAGTGGAGATAATTTCAATTTTTTGGTCCCTCTACATAAAATGATCAATGTCCTCGTTGTTTAAAGTGAATAGATACTATACAATAGGTAGGATTCTAGAAAATAGGAGATGAGTCATTTTGATTGCTTAAGTACCAAGCTCTTTGTAAATCCAAACCTAGACATGTATATATCTAATGCCACACTTTATACTTCGCGACTTGTTCAATTTTATCAATGATTTCCATCTCTTGTTTTATTATGCAAGAATAAAAATTTCTAATTAACTTAATCCTAAAATAGCCTAAGAAAAAAATAAAATAAAGTTGAGATCCCCTCTTTATTTATTTGTAGATCTTTCTAAATTTGACTTATCTTTTGCTCCATCATTATTGTCTTTGCATGAATCGCTTCTCTTCTTCTTTAATAATGGGCTTCATGGTTCAAATATGTAATATGAAAACTCAGGGACAAAAATAAATGGGTCATTGTGAATTTTCGTAAGAGCACTTCTCATCGAGTCATCCCTTATTTTTGAGTATCTCCAGTAAGCTTGTTGCTACCATTGCATATGTTACATTATGTCCATCAACATTGACAGCTCATCTCGAAGACCTAGGCGAGGTGGTTGAGCTCTGAACATTGAAGTCTCGACATCAAGTTCAGCTTATGGTTCCATTGGTTCTACCTTATTAGGGATTTCAGTCTATTGCACTAGCTCGATCTCTGTGGGATCTTCTTCTTCTTCTTCTTCTTCTTCTTCTTCTTCAGGATCCTCACTTTCTTCAACTCATTGATGTAGAACAGAGTCTCCATCTATTCGATAGAGGTCCCAATCTGTGATTATGCCTTGGCTATATCCTATCTTCTTTACATTTGCAAGAATTTTATCTTTCAAGCACAGAATTGTTATTGTAAAAGGAAAGTAAGCTGGGCCAGAATGTCTAACGACACAATTTCGTATTTTTCTCAGGATGATTTTTCCCACGTCAATGGTCTTTTCAGTTAAAATCGAGTATAATAAGACCATTCGCTCTAATGAGATTGTAGTCCCATGCGAACTAGGCATAAGGATGAAACGGATAAAATAGAACCATACCTTAGCGAGTCGTGTCAAATATTCTCTTTTACAAGTGTGGATTCATTGCTTTGACACAGTCCACTTAGAACCTGAAACTGTAAGTTCCTCTAGTATTTCTTGCAAATTTTCAAGCTCGATATTGCTCATTCAGGAAGAATATTCATTGTTTTCGAAATCAGGTAATTCAAAGAACTCATTAATAGAATTTGAAGTTATTGGTACCTTAATTCAGTGAACTGGAATTTTCGTCAACCCACTTGAGATTTAATTCGCATAGAATCCACCACTAACTCTTCATCCACACTAGGTCTCTTTTCACAAAACAACTCCCAATTGAGAGTTTCAGCAACCTGACGAATACGCACCATAAAATCAATATAGTTGCATTCTTTCAATGTGAAGCCTTTCTCTGGATGCATCTGTTTATTCTTGAAGATACTTTTGTATCTCGCTTTGGCTTCTTTACAGTGGAACTTGTTTTGTGATTCATCAATTTGGGCGGAGGCACAAATTCTCTTGCGAGGCATGATTAACCTGAACATAAATGGGAAAAATTATTTCTCAAAAATTTAATTAATAAAAATTATTAATAATTTAATAAATTAAAAAATAAATAATCGAATAAAATTAAAATTTAGGAGAAAAATTGGTCTTACCACCTTTTTTGTAAAAATTAGGAACTCCTAAGAAAATAATTATGAATCAAGAGATGGAAAATTAAAAGAAGTTGGAGGGCTTTCGGCTAAAGGGGTTGGTTTGGTGCAAGGTCGGTGTCTTGCTTGGGATTTAACAAAGACGCAATTAGGGTTGGATGCAAGCAGCAGCGTGCACGGGCTAGGCTGGATGTGAGAGCAGCGTGCGAATCCTCGTCAAGCAAGCTTGGCGTGGGCAAGCGCCAAAGCTGGGCGTAGGTGCGGGTTGAAGGCCTGGGCAGCTGGAGCTGGAGTAGTACAAGCGCAAGATCATGCAACATATGGGGCACGTAATGCGTGTGGTGGGCATGCGACGTGCGATGGAGCTGTGCTGCTGGTCAAAAGGCTGCTAGGTAGCTAGGCAGAGTTGGCTAGGAGGCTGCGGCACTTAGGGATTTTGGTGTTTCGAAGGAATGATGTATGAATGAAAAAACATAAGCATAGATGGGTGGATTTTATAGTGAGAATAGTAGCAATTAGAGTAGGATTCTTAAAACAATTTAACAATTAAAAAATTGTAATTCTAATTCTACTCAAAGTTAACAATAATTAATAATTAATTAAAATATATATTAAATTATTAATTGCTATTAATTTATTAAAATACAAGCTTATTAAATAAAATATGATACTAATCCTAATTTTATGCAAAGTTGATAATAATTAATATATATTATAATAGATATAATTATATATTAAAGATTATCATATATATATATTATATAAAATTAAAAACATTTATTCTAGATGCCTTTTGAAAATATTTACAAAAAGAGGCACCTAATTTTATTATTTACAAAAGAGCAACCAAATTTTAAAAATAGTTCAATTAAGTCCCTAAACTTAATGAAAATTTGAAATTGAGTTGCAATTTTAAAACTTGGATCAAAATTGACCCTTTTATTTGAAAATTTAAAATTTATTTTGCCATTTAGGGAATAATTTCTCAAAAAATTATGTCAAAATCAATTCCCAAGAAAGATTTGAGGGGTCACAAGCAGTCCCGCTTAAGTTCCAATCTCCTAGACAGAATTTATTTAAGCATACTAATCCCGAAAATACATCCTAAATCATTTATTTAAAAAGAAAACAAGAAAATTTAATCATTTGATAAAATGAACAAGGTTTGATCCCGTTCAATTTTATCTCCCCAATAATGTTTCAAGCGTTGAGCATTAACTCGAAAATTAGCTCCCTTCCTTTGAAGTTCAACAACTCCGTATGGATAGACTCGAAGAATAATAAAAGGACTGGACCAACATGATTTTAACTTACCTAATAAGAACTTTAATCTGGAATTGAATAACAAGAGTTGCTAACCTGCTTCAAATTCTCAAACTCGAATGTGCTTGTCATGCCATTTCTTGAATCTCTCCTTAAGTAATTTGGCATTCTCGTATGAAGACATTCGAAATTCTTCTAACTCATTAAGTTGAAGCATTTGTTTCTCTTTAGCAATTTTAAGATCCAAGTTGAGTCGTTGGAGAGCCCAGTTAGCTTTGTGCTCTAACTGTAACGACAAATGACAGGCTTTCCCAAAGACCAACCTAAAGGGTGACATCCCTAAAGGTGACTTGTATGCTGTCCTATAAGCCCATAAAGCATCATCCAGTCTTTTGGACTAATCTCGTCGATTTGGAAAAACTACCTTCTCAAGTATGCCTTTGATCTATTTGTTTTCCAGTTCGGCTTGCCTATTTGTTTACGGATGGTAAGCTGTGGCAACCTTGTGCTTCACTCCATGTTTCTCAAGTAGCCATTTCAACCATTTGTTCACAAAATGGGACCCTTCATCTCTAATGATGGCTCGTGGGGTTCCAAACCTTGTGAACACATGCTTCTGCAAAAAATTCATCACAACCTCAGCATCGTTTGTTGGATATGCTTCAGCCTCAATCCACTTAGACACATAGTCTACAGCTACCCAGATGTACTTGTGACCAAAATACGGAGGGAAAGGACCGAGAAAGTCAATACCCCAAACATCAAACAATTCTACCTCAATGATGTTTGTTCGAGGCATCTCATTTCTGTTGGTGACATTTCTGACCCTTTGACATCGATCACAACTCTTTACGTAAGCATATGGATCTTTAAATAGTGTTGGCCAAGAATCTGGCTTGCAATACTTTGGCCACAGTACGTGTTCCTCCGAAGTGTCCCCCACTCGAAGCTGAGTGATAGTGGTATAAAATCTTATGCATGTAACAACCCAGTTTAGACCCTGGTAGAAATAGTGGTTATGGGACCAGAAATCTGAGGTCAAAAAAATATTTTAATATTATTTTTTATGTTTATAATATGTGATTGAGCATGTGTGAAAATTTGTGTGAAATTTTTATCGTTTGTGTGTCGAATTAAGAAAAAGGACTTAATCGCATAAAATGTAAAAGCTGTGTGTGTAACATCCCGAATTTAGGCCTAGTAGATTTGGGTCTATTGGGTTGTAATGCCCCAAAAATCCCTAAACTTTTAATTTTTGTGCATGGGAGTTAATATGTATGTGTAGCACTTAGAATAATAATATTATCGGGATTATTTGAAGCTTTAGAGTTAGGGGAGACCATAGGAAAAATTTATGTTCTTACTTAGTGGACCCTAGTCTTAGGCATGAAGCCTCATAAGAAGATTAAGAGAAGAGAGGACACAAAAATGGGCTCAGGTTTGGGTTGAGGCCCTAATTAAGTTTTCTGTTTGGGCAATATAGGACTTAAAAGGTAGTACCTGTGTTTAAAATATCAAAATGGGCTTGTGGCCCAGTGGTCAGTAGTGCCACTTAGGGAACAAGGAGGTGACGCCACACTAGGGAGTTAGGGGCCCAAATTTAAGTTTCAAGGAGCCCAATTCCTTATATTCAAGTTAGCTAATTTTCTAAGATTAGGGTTAGGTGGAGTGGACACTACAAGGCTCAAAATAGTAGGATTTATGTGAATGGGATAATGTAGATAATATAGTTGTTAATATGGAAGATAAAAGACGAAAAATTAAGAGCTATTTACTGAGAGCAGAGTTGCCTAAAATTCTATCACCTAGAGGAGTAAAGAAATCAGTTTCTAATAGCCATAGAGGGTGCCGAATTCCCTACAAATAGGGGGAATAGCTCATCAATTTTGGCATTTGAACCCTACCTTTTTCTTCATTCTTTGTGCCAAAATTCTCATTCTCTCCCTCCACAATTTCTGTCAACTTTCTTTCAAAAAGCCAAAAATCACCACCTCCTTCACACTTTCTTCTTTCTTTGAAATTTCCTGTTAGCCGAATCTTCTGATCTCCATTGTTATTCTTCTCCCATTCACTGAAAGTCGAAACTACACTCTTATTTGTTCTTGTAGCCGAAATCTTCCTCTTGTTCATCTTTTTTGGGATTTTCTTAAAAGCCAAAATTTTTAGATCTCTAATCTTCTACGCTTCGATCTTCTGCTGTGATTGCTGAATCTTCCTGCAAGGAGTAGCCGAAACCATTTGTAAAGGTAAGTGTTGATTCGTGAGATTTTAATCTTTTTCTGGCTTTTAGAGATCTTAGCCGAATAGATATAAGGTTAACTAATTGGGTGTTTTCTCTTATTTGCGGCATTCCGAGATTTAAAGGGGGTCCAATCGCTTAGATTTCTAAGCCAGAGTATAGTAGCACTCGGATCAAATTTCTTTCGGGATTTTAAGATAAGGAGATCTGTTAATTTAAATGTATAAATCGGGTAAAGCACTAACCTTGGCCGAATATAGGAGAGGCCTTATCCTTGCATTCTACCGGCTTTTGAGCAAGGTTGTAGACAAAGTGCAGTAGATCAGATTAGCGAGGGTATCAACATAGAAATTAGTACTACGCGTTATCAAGTGTGTAACTTTTCACACCATTAGATTGTCTGTTAATATGTGTTAATAAATCTGCTTATATTCTGTTAAATGTCAAAATCCCGACATAACGTTTGAAACCTGATGAGGGTAAAAGTGAATCACCAGGTTAGTGATCTTTGTCATTCTTCGGTGAATGTTCCTGTTAAGATGATATGTTTTATATGTATGCTGATTTCTGTGATTGCACGGGGTTGGGTTTAATGAAAGGGGAAGTGTTCTGTGTAGTGGCTTTTGCCATGTTCTGTTGTAGTAGCTTTTGCCATGATCTGTTGTAGTGGCTTTTGCCATGATCTGTTGTAGTATCTATTGCCGTGATCTGACGATGAGCAGCATGACTGCCATCAATGGCATGTAGCGGTGTGGGTTGATTGTAGAAATCCCCAATGGTGTGACTGGCAGGTACGGGTGGCGTGTAGTGGATGGAAACCTAGGATTTGGGTTGGGCTTGCATAATTTTTGTTATATATATTAATCTGGTATTCTGTTTTGTGGGGCTAAGGCGCAAATCTGATGGTGCACGAGGGTTGCACACTGAGTCTTGCTACTCAACCTATTATTTAATATTTTTTCAGGTAGCACCTAGTGCATCTGGACCGAAATGGATAGGAGTGCAAGGTGGCAATGCAAAAGAACATTTGGATTCAAAGAAAAGACTTTAGTTTATTATTTTATATCTTTATTTAATGAGTTTTAAATTTCAATGTAATAAGGCCACGAGTCGTTAGCTTTATATTTCGATTTAGATTTAATTTTGGGCTTTTATTATTATTATTAGACATTTTAAGTTTACATTTTTTTCTAAGGCATGTATTTAAGTTACGGTTTTAATTCATAAAGACATCTTATAAAATTTATATCTTATCTAAATTATCAAATTATTAATTTTTCCCGAATAAAATTGTTAAACACATGAAAAAGATATTTTCCTAAAACGCTGATGTGTTTTACAAAATTTTATTAGTGCCATGCCAGATCCAATCATGGTGTTTGGGCCGGGTTTAGGATGTTACAAATCAGTATCGAGCCCGATTCAAAACTCGGTTTTGAGGGTTTTTTGGGCTCAAAACATTTTCTAGAAATGGGCTTTTGAAAGATGCATGTTTGTAAATGATAATAGGTTTGTTAGTGGCATGGCACCTACGTCTCTGACCCAAGTCCGCTAAGTAAGTACTCTAAACCATTGTGTGATATATATATATATATATATATATATGTGGGCTTGATGGGCTTTATGGGACGTAGGCTAGCTTAGTTAGACTTTGATGGACTATAGGCCTAGCTTAAACAACTTCTTAAATTCCATAAGACTTAATTTATCCAAACAAACTCGTGAACTAGTCACGAGTTAGGGTGTGGCAACAGCATACGCATGTCTAGGATTGGATTCGTGGAGAGCTTGGTATTTAAGCGATCTAGTGACTCACCTCCTCTTTTCTCGAATCCTACCCAGTGCGTAGGATCTGTTCGCTTTAGCCACAAGGACTTGTTGATGTGCCAAAATTGATAACTAAAACCCGAAAGGGACCAAGACCCTATTTTTGTAAAATTGCCTATATGACCCTAATTTTTGTAAAATTATCCCAAAAACCCTAGGTTGAGGAAATTCTTGTGATACCCTTGATTTTACTGAATCACCAAAATATCCTTGTTTGAAATTTTTCGAAGTACCCTTGTTGAGAAATTATTGAATTACCCCTGATTTACGATAGTTACCAAAATTTTCAAAATTACCAAAGTACCCTTGTTTTGAAAAATCACCAAGATACTCTATTTTGAAAAATTACAAAAATACCCCTGTAGGTTAAAATTATAAAAATACCCCTAGGTAGTGAAATGACGAAAATGCCCCTAGGAGAGGAATATGAGTTCATAGATGTTGCTTGTATGGTTGATACGTGTATGTGATGTTCTGATTGATGATGATTGAATGAGAATTCTAGAATTAGGAAATACAGACTTGAGAATGAACTTGTAGATAGAATTCGAATTCGAAAGAACTACTAACGAAATGATTTTACATAAGATTGTTCGCGGTTGATAAGTGGGAAGGCGCTCCAGATACGAATAATGGTGCGTACACTCATCGTAGTATATTGAGTGTTTATTTTTTTTTTAAATTGGAGTGCGCAATGAAGCGTAGTGATGAGACTTAGGTAGTACAATTGATAGTTAGTTGAAAATTTCGAGGACTAAATTTCTTTAAGGAGGGTAGAACGTAACATCCCGAATTTGGGCCTAGTAGATTTGGGCCTATTGGTTGTAACGCCCAAAAATCCCAAACTTTTAATTTACGTGCATGGGAGTTAATATGTATATGTAGCACTTAGAATAATAATATTATCGAATTATTTGAAGCTTTAGAGTTAGGGGAGACCATAGGAAAAATTTATATTCTTACTTAGTGGACCCTAGTCTCAGGCACGAGGCCTCATAAGCAGATCAAGAGAAGAGAGGACACAAAAATGGGCTCAGGTTTGGGTTGAGGCCCTAATTAAGTTTTCTGTTTGGGCATTATAGGAATTAAAAGGTAGTACATGTGTTTAAAATTTCAAAATCGGCTTGTGGCACAGTGGTCAGCAGTGCCACTTAGGGAACAAGGAGGTGACGCCACACCAGGGAGTTAGGGTCCCAAATTTAAGTTTCAAGGAGCCCAATTCCTTGGATTCAAGTTAGCTAATTTTCGGCATTAGGGTTAGGTGGAGTGGACGGCTACAAGGCTCAAAAATAGTAGGATTTATGTGAATGGGATAATATAGATAATATAGTTGATAATATGAAAGATAAAAGAAGAAAAATTAGGAGCTATCTGCTGATAGCAGAGTTGGCCGAAATTCCATCACCTAGAGGAGTAAAGAAATTGGTTTCTAATATCCATAAGGGGTGCCGAATTCTCTATAAATAGAGGGAATAGCTCATCAATTCCGGCATTTGAACCCTACTTTTTTCTTCAATCTTTGTGCCAAAATTCTCAGTCTCTCTGTCCATAATTTCTGTCAACTTTCTTTCAAAAAGCCGAAAATCACCACCTCCTTCACCCTTTCATCTTTCTTTGAAACTTCCTGTTAGCCGAATCTTCTAATCTCCATTGTTATTCTTCCCCTATTCACTAAAAGCTGAAACTACACTCTTGTTTGTTCTTGTAGTTGAAATCTTCCTCTTGTTCATCTTTTTCGGGATTTTCTTAAAAGCCAAAATTCATAGATATCTAATCTTCTATGCTTCGATCTTCTACTGTGATTGCCAAATCTTCCTACAAGGAGTAGCCGATACCATTTGTAAAGGTAAGTGTCGATTCATGAGATTTCAATCTTTTTCCAGCTTTTAGAGATCTCAGCCGAATGGCTATATTGTTAACTAATCGGGTGTTTTCTCTTATTTGCGACATTTCGAGATTTGAAGGGCGTCCAATCGCTTAGGTTTCTAAGATAGAGTTCAGTAGCACTCGGATCGAATTACTTTCGAGATTTTAAGGTAAGGAGATCTGTTAATTTAAATGTATAAATCGGGTAAAGCACTAACCTTGGCCGAATATAGAAGAGGCCTTATCCCTGTGTTCTTCCGGCTTTTGAGCAAGGTTGTAGAAAAAGGGCAATAGATTAGATTAGCGAGGGTATCAACATAGAATGTAGTACTACGCATTATCAGGTGTGTAACTTTTCACACCATTAGATTGTCTGTTAGTATGTGTTAATAAATCTGCTTATATTTTGTTAAATGCCGAAATCTCGGCATAACGTTTGAAACCCGAGGAGGGTAAAAGAGAATCACCAAGTTAGTGTTCTCTGTCATTCTTCAGTGAATGTTCCTGTTAAGATGATATGTTTTATAAGTATGTTGATTTCTGTGATTGCACGGGGTTAGGTTTGATGAAAGGGGAAGTGTTCTGTGTAGTGGCTTTTGCCATGTTCTGTTGTAGTGGCTATTGCCATGATCTGACGATGAGCAGCATGACTACGATAAATGGCATGTGGCGGTGTGGGTTGATTTTAGAAATCCCCAATGGTGTGACTGGCAGGTACGGGTGGCGTGTAGCGGATGGAAATCTAGGATTTGGGTTGGGCTTGCATAATTTTTGTTATATATATATTAATCTATTATTCTGTTCTGTGGGGCTAAGGCCCAAATCTGATGGTGCACGAGGGTTGCACACTGAGTCTTGTAACACCCTGGTTTAGGGGTTATGCATTTGGAGCATAACCCGAGCATTTAGTAGGCTTAAGGTCCTGTTGGAGGAATTTTAGGGGTTTTGGAGAACCCTAGAAGGCAAGGGATGGCTTAGGAAAATTTTAATTTTGGGGTTAAGAAATGGAGTCGGGCTTTAGAGGGCTTAAGAAAAATTTTTGGATGATTTTGGTACATGAAAGGCATTAGCAAAGTGGTTATCTGCTTAAGGGGAAATGGAAGAAGGTCCATCGAGGGCTGGTTCGAGTTGAGGCGGCAACAAAAGTGGCGTTTATTTTTGGGATTATGGCGTTGCAGGTAGAAGGCCTTAAAATAATTTATGTACTTGGCACAAGCAACAACAGGCCAAGTGGTTATCGTCGACACATAGGTGTTGGAGGGAGTGAGAGTCTTGAGTTCGAGCGCTTTGGGCAAGATTTTAGGCGTGATTTATTTTTGGCGGTTGTGGGTGAAGTAGGAAGGCTTTATAAATTATTGTTGGGGCTTTTGGCATAAAAATCAAAGTGGCCGAGTGGTGCAGGCGTTGGAGGAAGGTGAGCAGAGCAGGTTCCGTGTTCGAACCTGTATTGGCATTTAGAGTTTTATTTTTTTCTTTTTTTTAGCGCAGACTTGGTAATGTGTGGGACTGACATGGGGGTTTCAAATAGGATAAGATTAGAATAGTGTTTAGCTTTTAAATTCGGTGGAAGAAGGAATATTATTATTAGATTATCTTTTATTTTTTTAATTGATAAAGTTATAAATTGGGAAAGGAATTTGAATTAGAATTAAAGAGGAGTTGGTGGTAGGCTAAAGGTTTTGGTGGTGTTTGAATTCGGCTGGAAGGTGTGATAAGGATTGGGAGTTTGTTATTTTATTATTTTAAGATAATAAAGGATTATTTTAGTTAGTTTTAAATTAGAGAATTAGAGATAATGGTCTTTGGTGGTTTAATTGTTTTAATGGGATTAAGTGATATTTTAGATTAATTGAGTGATAAAATATGGATAATAGTGGTAGTTGGCTAATTCAAATTTAATTTGAATTAGTAGGTGATGGCCAATGGATGGATTCTTCACGTGGGTAGGTGCCGAATTCTATAAATAGGGAGAGAGCTCACCTTTGGCCACCCTTTTGGTTCCATTTGGTCTTGCGAATTTTCTTCACAAATTCTCCATTTATTCTTCATATTTCACCGAAATAAACCTCCATTGCATCTCACTCTTTCTTCTTTTGGATCCTTAGCCTAATCACTCACCCTTTCATCTTTCTTTGCTTCCATTTTGTGTTAAACCGAAAGTCCACCCCATACCTTTCTCTCCTCTTCTTAAAACCTTTTGGTCAAACTCTTATCTCCTTTCCATTGATTTTCTTTCATTGTTAGCGAATCTACTCCCCACCTTTGTGCCGAATTTCCTTTCTTCAATTTGGTAGCACCTTGGCGAATATTAGCATAGATCTCTTGGGTTTTCGTTGCAATCGTTGTTGAAGGTACTCTAGGATTTTGAGGTATTCAATCAAGCCTCGGATGCTAGCAATGACTTGGTAAGTGGTGGTAAGGGTTTATCTTGGTAAGTTATGTATTTGGTATTCGATTAAGACTAAGGTTGTTAAGTATTTGATACTAAGGCCGATTGTAGGGAGAAGAGCCTAACGCAGAGACTTTCTTTGGAGTGGTTTAGTCAGCGTTGGTGGAAGCATTAAGTAGCGCTTCGGGATCTCAGTATTTCGGTAAGGATGTTATTAGGTGATCTAAAATTCAATAATAGTGGATTATGACTTGTTGATTAATGGTGTGATTCGATTAAGTGTCGATGGATGCGAAAAGCCGTCAAGAGGAGAAAGGAAAACTCCCATCCCGAAGTTCAAAAAGAGATCGGTTTCATTGACGAGATTGGCCACCGGGTGTGGGCGCATAACGAAAAACGATAGGCGATAATCTTGTAGTCTCGCTAAACGATAGCGTCGGGATCGAGGGTTTAGAACTTCAGGTTATAAGGTGTGTAGTTAGCCATTGTTTCCGGTTTTATGTGATATCGCTATGTTATATGCTTACTAATAAGTGCAAATGGTAAAGTGCAATAGATACCCTAAAAGGGGTATGACGATCGATCGTAAATAGCAAATTGTTAATATTGTTGTCATTTATTTAAATATGAGTGTATGCCTATATTTGTGAATGACATGCACATGCATCATATTGTCATTATATCATGTTACATGTGCATGGGTGGGTTATGAAAGAAGGTACGGGTGTACTTCGAGTACGTGGTTGATGTCAGCTTTGTGCTACATCGTGGATTGGCGCTGACTGAGGTCGCGTTGTGGATCTTTGCGATTTAGTTCGCGTGGTTACCTTGATGGATATCGGCTTTATGCCATATCGTGGCTTGATGGATTGCTGTGTGCTCCATCGTGGTTTGATGTTAGCTACGTGCTACATCGTGGATGGCATTGGTTGCCTTTTTGGAGGGAAAAGGAGAGGGTGACTCGATAGTCCCCTGGTGTGTGGTAGAAATGGTTAAGGGGTGTGTAGCGGATGGACCTTAGGATTGGGTTGGGTTTCATATTGCATGGTTTTGTTATAAATTGATATGGAAATGGGCCAAGCCCAATATGGAATATGAATAGGTATGTTTTAAGAACATACGTGAAAATGGGCCAAGCCAGGTGATTAGTGGATCGATGAGAAAGGGCCTAGCCCAAAGCTTGAATATGATTTGATTGTGGGCCAAGCCAGTTATGGTAATGTCTCAATGATTATATTTATATGTTGCATTTGATAATTGGGTTGACTTGTGGCTAACATGTGGGTGGATATCGTGGTTTAATTACACATCGAGTCATTATGACTCACCCAATTATTTATCCAACTTGCAGTGACTTGTTGATCGGACCTGCCGGAGGGATGCAAGGTGGCCCATGCGTAGGAGATTTATTTAATTATTTTAAGCAAATTTTAATACTAAACGCTTTGTTTAATTTTGGTTGTAATAAGGGCCACTTTTGTTTAAAGTACTCTTTTATGGATGATAGAATTTATATCGTACTTAGAAATATTTTTTACAAATGATTTATCCTTTAATAAAATATAATAAAGTTTTAATTCAAACCAAGCTTGTTATTTAATAATTTTAATGGAATTACTTCCGAAAATAAACAAAATTTTCAAGTTTTATTCTAAAGACAAAGATTTTCAATCGTCATTCCATGATGACATAACCAGATCCGGTCCAAGGCTCGTGGGCCGGGTTTGGGATGTTCTGATTTAATATCGAGCCTGCTCAAAACTCTCGGCTTTGAGGGTTTTAGGCCCAAAACATTTTCAAACAGGCTTTTCAAAATATGGGCTTTATTTCAAGTTTTTCCGGCATGGCACTGTATTCTCCTACCGAGTCCACTGTAAGTACTTGGACTTTTGAAGTGCTTTACTATTATGAACTGTTATGGGCTTAGTTGGGCTCGTAGAATAGAATGATAGGGCTATTGAACCCTAAGGCTAGTCTACTCAAACATATGCATAAAACTTAAAGCTCTTAAACAAACCTGTGAAGTAAGTCGCCGTGTTAAGGTGTGGCAACCTGTGTGCGCATGTCTAGGAGTGGTATTCAGTGGGAGCTTGGTATTTAAGCAGTCAGCGTGACTCACCTCCTCTCCACTTGAATCCTACCAGTGCGTAGCTACTTGGCTCACCTTAACCAAGAGGACTTGTTCACAAATTTGAACCAATTATTAAAACCCGAAAGGATTAGCCTTGTTGCTTTTAAAGTTCTTGGTTTTAAAATTTTCAAATTTACCCTTTTGGTTTGTAAACCCTAAATCTAGTTTTGAAAAAATGTTTTTCTCGATTTACCCAAAATTACCAAAATGCCCTAGCAAGAAAATTACAAAAAATGCCCTCAGATTATAAAATTACCACGTACCCTCAACTTTTGTTAAAATGATTTTTACCTTGCAAAATATTAAAATCTCTAGTTTTCAAAATATCAATATACCCCGATTTGGGGAAATTTACAAAAACACCCCTGTGTTAAAAATTACTAAAATGCCCCTGACTTTCAAAATTTCTAAGTTAACCCCAACTTTAATAAAATTTTCTCACTTTGCAAAAGTATCCAAATTTTTGTATTTCAAAGTAACACCCCGACTCTTGAAATTTACAAAATTACCCTGGTTGACAAAATTACCAAAATACCCCTAGTTTCCAAAATTCTCATTGTTCTAATTTGACAAATTTTTTTTTAGAAATACCCTCTAGTTGTGGAAATTTCAAAATGTCCTGGTTTATTAAAGTTTTAAAATTTTTCTGGTTTATTCCGAAAATGTCCCTGTAGGAAAATGACGGAAATACCCCTGGGGTAGAAACGGGCAGAAATGTCCGAATAGTGGATGTGTGTGGTAGATACCACTGAATGTGCCTTTACTGAGGAAGGAATGTGATTCTTGAACTAGAGTAGTAAACTCGAACTGAAACTTTGTGTGATCGAAAGAACTACTTCTAAATATCTTTCATTTCATAAAATTTGCTCGTGGTTAAATATTGGAACAATTACTAATGCATAAAACTTCTTAATTAGATAAATCAAGACGATAGAGATGAGTTCTAGGGACGCAGAGAGGTAGAATGGCAAGATCGAACCGATAGGGTCCGCCATGGGTCGAAGTGAAGTCACAACAAGGGTCATGAGGAACAAGATCGACCGAGAAGATGATGCGAAGTCGCGGGCCATGTTATGAAAAGCTAGAGCGAGTAGCGGAGTTAGTAGAGGAAATGGAACTGGAAGTCAGTATCGGAAAGGCTTAGATCGAACGGAGCCGAGATCTTTAGAGGAGTGTCGGGAGTAGCTCCTAATGTAGCAGAGTATTGGCTAGAAGCAGTCGAAAGAATCATGGATGATTTGGATTGCACCAATGAAGAAAAGCTGAAGGGCGCTGTTTCTTTACTTCGCGACGAAGCCTATCGTTGGTGGCTCACTGTCAAACAAGGTGTATCGGCAGATCGACTGGATTGGGATTTCTTTAAGGCCAAGTTTGAAGGGAAGTACGTAGGAGCTAGTTATTTGGATTCGCAAAGGAAAGCGTTTCTAAATCTAGTACAAGGGAATAAGTCGATAGCTGAGTACGAAGCGGAATTTGTGCGGTTAAGCCAGTATGCTAAGGGAATTGTGGCCACCGACACGAAAGAAGTGTTCGATTCAAGATGGGCTACGAGATGAGTTGCGTGAGTTGATTGCTCAAGACAGAGAGAGAGACTTCATGGTGCTAGTGGAGAAAGCTCGGATCAACAAGAGGTTAAGAAGACTATAAGGGAAAACCGAGAGAAGAATAGGAACGAGAATAAGAGAAAGGTTGGATCATCGAGATCGTTTGGTAATGCCCGAGAAAAGACTAAGGACCGAGAACCCAGTAAGTGCACTTGTACCGATGGAACGGAATCGTCCTTGTGCTCGGTGTGGAAGACCTCACACGAGAGTGTTGGGGAAATAATAAAGAATGCTTTCGGTGTGGATCTAAGGCACATCTGGTTAAGAATTGTCCTCGAGCAACGAAGGGTCGTGGTTCTAGTCAAAGTCAACCAAGGATGTGATATCGGGTAAGCTCCTTTGTTTTGGAATACTCTTTAATTGTTCTCCTTGTTTGTAAGTTAATTCTTTCCTGTATGATTTGGATCTCGAGTGAGAACTTAGAGACTACGTTTGGGAAGTATGATGAATTGGAATCAGAGTGGCGCAGCGGAGGCGTAGAGTAGGGAGTTAGGATTGCATGGCAGTAAGTAATTTCGAGGACGAAATTATTTTAAGGAGGGTAGAATTGTAACACTGTTTAGGGGTTATGCGTTTGGAGCATAACCCGAGCATTTAGTAGGCTTAAGGTCCCGTTGGAGGAATTTTAGGGTTTTGGAGAACCCTAGAAGGCAAGGGATGGCTTAGGAAAATTTTAATTTTGGGGTTAAGAAATGGAGTGGGCTTTAGAGGCTTAAGAAAATTTTTTGGATGATTTTGGTACATGAAAGGCATTAGCAAAGTGGTTATCTTTTTGTTTAAGAAATTTGGAAGAAGGTCCATCAAGGGCTGGTTCGAGTTGAGGCGGCAACAAAAGTGGCATTTTATTTTTGGGATTATGGCGTTGCAGGTAGAAGGCCTTAAAATAATTTACGTGTACTTGGCACAAGCAAGAACTTGGCCAAGTGGTTATCGTATGGCACATAGGTGTTGGAGGAGTGAGAGTGCGGTTCGGCGCTGAAGCGATATTTTGGGCGTGATTTATTTTTGGCGGTTGTGGGTGAAGTAGGAAGGCTTTATAAATTATTGTTGGGGCTTTTGGCATAAAAATCAAAGTGGCCGAGTGGTCTGGGCGTTGGAGGAAGGTGAGCAAGACGAGTTCCGTGTTCGAACCTGTATTGGCATTTAGAGTTTTATTTTTTTCTTTTTTTGGCGTGACTTGGTAATGTGGGACTACATGGGGGTTTCAAATAGGATAAGATTAGATTAGTGTTTAGCTTTTAAATTCGATGGAAGAAGGAATATTATTATTAGATTATCTTTTATTTTTTTAATTGATAAAGTTATAAATTGGGAAAGGAATTTGAATTAGAATTAAAGAGGAGTTGGTGGTAGGCTAAAGGTTTTGGTGGTGTTTGAATTCTATTGGAAGGTGTGATAAGGATTGGGTTTTTGTTATTTTATTATTTTAAGATAATAAAGGATTATTTTAGTTAGTTTTAAATTAGAGAATTAGAGATAATGGTCATGGTGGTTTAATTGTTTTAATGGGATTAAGTGATATTTTAGATTAATTGAGTGATAAAATATGGATAATAGTAGGGTAGTTGGCTAATTCAAATTTAATTTGAATTAGTAGGTGATGGCCAATGGATGGATTCTTCACGGGGTAGGTGCTTAATTCTATAAATAGGAGAGAGCTCACCTTTGGCCACCCTTTTGGTTCCATTTGGTCTTCCGAATTTTCTTCACAAATTCTCCATTTATTCTTCATATTTCACCGAAATAAACCTCCATTGCATCTCACTCTTTCTTCTTTTGGATCCTTAGCCTAATCACTCACCCTTTCATCTTTCTTTGCTTCCATTTTGTGTTAAACCAAAGTCCACCCCATACCTTTCTCTCCTCTTCTTAAAACCTTTTTGGCCGAAACTCTTATCTCCTTTCCATTGATTTTCTTTCATTGTTAGCCGAATCTACTCCCCACCTTTGTGCCGAATTTCCTTTCTTCAATTTGGTAGCACCTTGGCCGAATATTAGCATAGATCTCTTCGGGTTTTCGTTGCAATCGTTGTTGAAGGTACTCTAGGATTTTGAGGTATTCAGTCAAGCCTCAGTTGCTAGCAGTCGACTTGGTAAGTGGTGGTAAGGGTTTATCTTGGTAAGTTATGTATTTGGTATTCGATTAAGACTAAGGTTGTTAAGTATTTGATGCTAAGGCCGATTGTAGGGGAGAAGAGCCTAACGCAGGAGACTTTCTTTGGAGTGGTTTAGTCAGCGTTGGTGGAAGCATTAAGTAGCGCTTCGGGATCTCAGTATTTCGGTAAGGATGTTATTAGGTGATCTAAAATTCAATAATAGTGGATTATGACTTGTTGATTAATGGTGTGATTCTGATTAAGTGTCGATGGATGCGAGTGCCAGTCAAGAGGAGAAAGGGAAAACTCCCATCCCGAAGTTCAAGAAGAGATCGGTTTCTGCTGTACGAGATTGGCCACCGGGGTGTGGGCGTACAACGGAAAACGATAGGCAGATAACGGTAGTCTCGCTAAACGATAGCGTCGGGATCGAGGGTTTAGAACTTCAGGTTATAAGGTGTGTAGTTAGCCATTGTTTCCGGGTTTTATGTGATATCTGCTTATGTTATATGCTTACTAATAAGTGCAGTGGTAAAAGTGCAATAGATACCCTAAAAGGGGTATGACGCTGATCAGGTAAATAGCAAATTGTTAATATTGTTGTCATTTATTTAAATATGAGTGTATGCCTATATTTGTGAATGACATGCACATGCATCATATTGTCATTATATCATGTTACATGTGCATGGGTGGGTTATGAAAGAAGGTACGGGTGTACTTCGAGTACGTGGTTGATGTCAGCTTTGTGCTACATCGTGGATTGGCGCTGACTGAGGTCGCGTTGTGGATCTTTGCGATTTAGTTCGCGTGGTTACCTTGATGGATATCGGCTTTATGCCATATCGTGGCTTGATGGATTGCTGTGTGCTCCATCGTGGTTTGATGTTAGCTACGTGCTACATCGTGGATGGCATTGGTTGCCTTTTTGGAGGGAAAAGGAGAGGGTGACTCGATAGTCCCCTGGTGTGTGGTAGGCTGGTTAAGGGGGTGTGTAGCGGATGGACCTTAGGATTGGGTTGGGTTTCATATTGCATGGTTTTGTTATAAATTGATATGGAAATGGGCCAAGCCCAATATGGAATATGAATAGGTATGTTTTAAGAACATACGTGAAAATGGGCCAAGCCCAGTGATTAGTGGACTGATGAGAAAAGGGCCTAGCCCAGTGCTTGAATATGATTTGATTGTGGGCCAAGCCCAGATTATGGTAATGTCTGAATGATTATATTTATATGTTGCATTTGATAATTGGGTTGACTTGTGGCTAACATGTGGGTGGATATCGCTGGTTTAATTACACATCGAGTCATTATGACTCACCCAATTATTTATCCAACTTCGCAGTGACTTGTTGATCTGACCGGTCGGAGGGATGCAAGGTGGCCCATGCGATGGAGATTTATTTAATTATTTTAAGCAAATTTTAATACTAAGCGTTTTGTTTAATTTTGGTTGTAATAAGGGCCACTTTTGTTTAAAGTACTCTTTTATGGATGATAGAATTTATATCGTACTTAGAAATATTTTTTACAAATGATTTATCCTTTAATAAAATATAATAAAGTTTTAATTCAAACCAAGCTTGTTATTTAATAATTTTAATGGAATTACTTCCTAAAATAAACAAAATTTTCAAGTTTTATTCTAAAGACAAAGATTTTCAATCGTCATTCATGATGACATAACCAGATCCGGTCAAGGCTCGTGGGCCGGGTTTGGGGATGTTACAAGTCTCGTGACTCAACCTATTATTTAATATTTTTTCAGGTAACACCTAGTGCATCGGACCGGGCTAGAGAGGAGCGCAAGGTGGCCATGCAAAAGAACATTTGGATTCAGCAAAAGACTTTAGTTTATTATTTTATATCTTTATTTAATGGGTTTTAAATTTGAATGTAATAAGGCCACGGGCTGTTAGCTTTATATTTCGATGCAGATTTAATTTTGGGCTTTTATTATTATTATCAGACATTTTAATTTTACATTTTTTTCTAAGGCATGTATTTAAGCTATGGTTTTTAATTCAGAAAGGCATCTTATAAAATTTATATCTTATCTAAATTATCAAATTATTAATTTTTCCCGAATAAAAGGGTTAAACACAAGAAAAAGATATTTTTCGAAAACGCGATAGGTTTTACAAAATTTTCTTAGTGGCATGCCAGATCCGATCATGGTGTTTAGGCCGGGTTTGGGGTGTTACAGTGTGCTAATTGTTAAAGTGCTTATTTGGCATGGCTTAGTAAATGAAAGGTTCTTAAATTGATATTAGACCATTAATAGATAGGGTGGACAAAAATGGCCTAATGTTAGTGGATATTAAATGTTATAAAAAGGGATAAAATTGGTATTTAATAATTATGTTAATATATCCTTAATAAAACAAAAATAATGGCCATTTACACATCATCTTTGGATGAATATATGTAAGAAAAGAAAAGAGAAAAAACATAAATGTTTGGCACATTTTGATCTTGATTGAGGTATGTTTTGAGCTCGATTTTTAATGATTTCTACGTTTTTTATGATTGTTGCTTTGTGTTCTATCAAACCCATGCTTTAATTTTAGAATTGGATGGAGAGTTTGAGATATGCCATTGATGAATGTTAGAGTTTTGTGATAGTTGATGATGAAATATGAAAGATATGTAGAAGATTAACATGTTTTGTCCTTAAATTTTTAGTGAAATTGAGTAAATTGGGCTTGATTATGAAAATGTGAAATTGGAGGATGAAAATGTGAATAAATGAAATGTGAGGGCTTCTATGGAAATTAGAAGAATTCGGCTAGGCATGGGTGAAGTGAGATTTTATGTATTTTGTGATTTTGTGAAATAGGGACTAAAGTGTCAAAATGTGAAAATGTGAGGGATATTTTGTAAAATGCCCAAAATATGTGTGTTTGGACTAAATTGAATGAATTAGTGATTAAATGAGCTAAATTTAAATATGTATAGACCAAGAAAGGAGAGATTCGGATCGAGATCGAGGCAAAGACAAAATACTCGATTGATCGGTTAGTTTCAGTATTTCGACGTCCGAGGTAAGTTCGGATGTAATACAAGTTGTTTAATTTATAACTATGTGATGAGAAATGAATGAATTGTATAGTTAATGAAATAGCAATGTTACATATGAAATTGAGTATTGAGGCACTATGTGTATGTAATTAGAAATGAGACAGAGATGATTAACACTGTGTGTGCGAAATAATATAAGCTTCAGCTTATTGATTCGGCATTGTGTGTGCGATACGATTATTGATTTGGCACTCTGTGTGTGATACCGAGATAAGTTCAGTTTAAAGTACAGGCACTAAGTGTGCGATGATATTTATGCTTCGGCTACGAAATTGGCACTAAGTGTGCGATGAAATCAAATGAATAACAAAGGTTGATCGAGATGTAATATCGAGCATTGAGTAGCATGAATGGTGAATAACTATGTGTTGGTTAAGGTATGAATTGAACCTTTGTAGTTGATGAAGTTGTAAATGGATTTATGAATGGTTGAGTGAGTATTTTAGCTATGGAAGATATGGTTTGAATAATTGAAAGTTGATCTATGTGATGGATTCATTTGGTTTATTGTATTTGATTCATTAAATTCAATGTATTATGTTACGAACTTACTAAGCTTTAGAGCTTACTGTGTGAGTTGTTTCTCTGTTTACAATATCAGTAAAGCAAGCTCGGATCTGGGAATCATCAACGACTCAATCACACTATCGGCTATCTATTTCGGTACTTTTGAAAGATGTATATAGTTGGTATATGGCATGTATAGGCTAGTGGTTATGGTATGTTTTGGTAATGTTTGGATCTTGCCTTGTGATATGGCTTGGAAATAAACATTGATAGTTCATATTTGACGTTATGCAAATGATGATTGTGGTATGAAATAATGAGATTAGAAATGGTATATTTAATGCTTGAATTAGTTGATGGAAATGGTGTTTTTAGTGTAAATTTGTGGCTTGACTAAATGATGTTTAGCTTACATGATTTGAATTGTAAAAAAAGGTGTTTTGAATGGATTTATTTGAGTAGGAACTGAGTTTAAGAATAGGTGGTATTGTTGTTGATTAATTGGTGCTTGATATGGTATGTTTTGGTTGCATTTAAGGTATGAATTGGTATTGATTTAATGTATATAGGTGATTCCAAAGTGTGGATGGTAATTTGGCCTTGAAAATGGCCTATAATTTCCCACACGGTTAAGCACACGGACATGTGGCTCAACCGTGTCCTTCATGGTTGTGTAATTGATGCAAGTCAAGCTCGACCATGGGTTGGACACATGGGCATGTGACTGGCCGTGTGGTGCAAGTTAGTGTCGATCATGGGTGAGGCACACGGGCGTGTCTCAGGCCGTGTGGACAAGTCAGTAGTTATGCTCTACTTTGCCACGGCTTGGGCACATGGGCGTGTCCAAGACCATGTGAGGCATACGGTCTACCCACACGGGCATGTGACCTTTGTAACTTAGAAAAATGTTAAATTTTCAGAAATTTTCATATGAGTTCGGTTTAGTCCCGGCCCTATTCTAAAGCATGTTTAAGGTCTCATTGAATGTGAATTGCTATGTTTGAATGTGGAATCATTTGTTATGTTCGGAAATGATTAGTAATACCTCTTAACCCTAGTTCGTCAAAGGTTACAGTTTAGGGGTGTTACATTTTATTGTTATCAGAGCTACTGTTTAGTCGATTCTAGGACTAGCGTAGCACGCGTGAGTCTAGCTATACATGCCATATATATAATTGTGATAGTGTGATGAATACTGACAATTGAAAATGTGTTTTCGTATAGTAAATGGATCCCGATCTAGCTATTGCTGATGATGTATAGAGTAATGTGCCTACTCCCGCTCAAGGGACAGCACCGGCCACATCTAGGCCGAATGATAGTAGCCAAGAGGGAGAGGCTAAGCAAGCCTTTTTTTGAATGATGAGTGAGTGGTTTTAGAGTTCATTCAAATGAATCCGGCTGCTCCACAACCTCCACACCCACAAGTACCTATTGTGCCACAAGTGACAGATCCAATCCGATTGAATAAGCCTCCTGTAGATAAAATCCTAAATATGGGGCCGAAGTGTAATACCCCAAACTCGGCCTAGACGTTACGAACGGATCTGGCATGTCACATAGAGAGGTTGTTTGAAAACTAAATGCGCGTTCGTTAAAAAGTTCATATTCTTTTTAAAACTTCAAGTTTCGATGTTTGTTAATAAAAACCCTGATTTACTAAATGTCTCTTTTAAAAAGTTTTTATTATTTTGCAAACCTCTTTTGTTAAGAAAAATCGAAATTTGAATATTTGTGGTAACGTGATAATTTGGAAAATAATTATTAAAGTTTTAGGAAAACCCCCATGTTAAACATTTAATAATAAATAATAACAGAAATGGAAGCTTAAAAGAAAATTTAAATCTAAAGGCCTTATTACAATAATAAACCCAAATTATATAAAATCTTAAAATTAAAGCGAAATGGAAGTTTACTAAAGTTCACGATGTATGGCCACCACCGAGTCCTCCATGGTTCCAAGTCCTCTACCGCTGGGATTTTCCTGCAAGGTTAAGGGAAAAATGGGGTGAGTTATGAGAAGTCAGTGTGCAATCTCTTAAGCGATCTCTAACTGGGCCTTAGCCCTCACGATAACAAATTTGGGCCCAAGACCTATAATCATGGTAATACAATGATGAAATGCAAATAATGTAATGCAGCCCAACCCAATCCAACCAATCACACCCCCGTACCAACCAATCGTCACCTATGGGGATCAAGTCAACCACCACCAATCACACCAATAATACAGCCAAGCTGCTAATCACAATATTTGTGGCTGAGCCACTGGGGTTATAATCCGTATATATATGTTTGGGAAAGCCACCAAAACAGTATGTGGCAGAGCCACTGGTCTACACTGCTCTTCAATCATTATCGCACCCCATGTAACATGATAACATGCAATATATATGTCCACATATGAGAGTGTAATAAAATCATACCCACGATACTCAACCACAATAAAGGGTATTACAGTCATTCTACCCATTGAGGGTATTTTTGTAATTTCGTAACCCAGGGGTATTTTAGTAATTTACCCTCTAAGGGTATTTTAGTAATTTTGCAACCCAAGGGTATTTCAATAATTTCAGATTTAACGGCCTTTCTGGAGGCCTACTGTCGCCTCGAGTGACTCAGGACCCCTTTTTGGGTCTCCACGGAACTATTGGGCTTAAAATCCATTTTAGGCCCAAACGGACCCACACGCTTGTGTAGCCCACAACGCATGGTTTCGGTTTTCGTTTTGTAGATTTCACATTCAGACCTATCGCTGGCTAGTTTTTCGATAGTTTTGCCCAAGTGGGCTGGTTATCCCGTTGTGCCCATTTGGCCCGTTTCGGATCGATTAGGCACGTTACGGCCTCGGTATCGCGAGGGTGTTCGCAACACTCTCAACAACTTAATGACACTATTTGCATCTCGATTCACCACTACGAGCACTCACACGCTCGAGTGATCACAATTGCAGGCTTTTCGGCTTTTCATCGTTACGCAGAATATCGCAAGCATTTATCGGAATGGTGTGAGATTACACACTTGTGAACGAGTTGTGATTTCTGCCCCCTTCCAAACACCTAGAACAACGTTTAGACAACTGTCAATCACCACTTTATGAAAATCAACATATCGATGTACTCAATAGGACAATCCTCACTTACCATGTGATAAAATTTCCCCAATACCGAAGTAATCGACCTTAATCCGAGGTTCAGAGATTCTGGTTCCCTAACTTTGGTTGCCAACCATAACACATTAAAATATTGCTCCCCTAGGAATCAGCCCTTCGGCTTAAAGAACCCAGTTGAGAAAAAGAGAGATAACAAACCTCTTTATTGGTTGCAGGCATTTACCAATGATTAGCAAACCCAAGATTGCTATACAGTATTCGACCCTTAAGGATGACCACCACCTAGAAAAAGGAGAGATTAGCACCGGTTTGATCAAAAAGAAAGTAAAAGATGGGGGAGTGGTGGGGAAATATAGATTTAGTCTGATTAAAATGGTTAGAAGATGAGTGTTTCAGTCCTTTAAGAGAGAAAAGAGAAGGAGAACATAAAAAGAAAAGAGACTATTACCTTGCAACTAAAGGAAAAATCGAATGAAAAAGGAGATTCGATGATCACAAACACACCATGCTTCAGACTAGGCCAAGTTCAGCTAATGGCAAAAGAAAATGAAACTAATTCAAATGGGAAAAAGGGAAATTTGGCTTATGGAGAAAATAGTAGAAGTACAATGAAGAAGAAGAAAAGTTTCGGTTATGTAGAGCATAAAAGAGAAAAATTGAGGGAGAGTAGAAAAGAATGTGCAAACGAGAATAGAAGGAAACGTGAGAAGCAAAGAACCCGTAATGTCTAAGGAGAAAGCCTCAAATGTAAAAAAAAAAAAGCTAAGAGCACTAGAGAATTTCCGCACACACTCCAACAGGTTTCAGTTTTTCTTCTTTTGCTACTCACCAAATGTCGAATTTCATGCGCCAACATCAACCCTAGCCGAATTTCTCCTCCCCACATCCCACATTCAGCCAAGCACTACCTCACACCCCTAAATCCCTTGATTTTCTCCTTATTTTGCTCCACCATCCACTCTCCACCTCCCATTCAAACAAATTTTACCAAGTCCCCTCTCTCTCCTGTAGAGTTCTAATCCAGCTTCACCTCTCCCCTCTCCATAGCATAAAATAAAACTCCCCAAATGATACTTGTGGGATTCGAACCCCACTCCCTTGCTTCCATGTTGACGCCACTACCACTCTACCATTATGACCACTTGTGTTAGCAAACAAATTTAATTAACCTTAAGCCCTGCTTCCACTAGCTCTCCCCACTTAAGGGCTCAAAACCAAAAATTCACTAGGGCTCCAACTCGACCCCAGGCCTCCCTAGGGCCCCTAAACACCCTTAAACACCACACGAAATCAGCATAACATGCAGTTACACAAATATGACAACCCCTAATTTTAGGATGTTATAGTTCTACCCTCTTAAATAAATTTTGGCCTCAAAATTTACCTAATTAAAAGAGGTGATGGTATTACTGTCGCATTGCCTCCTTAGGCTCCCACGTGGCTTCCTCAGAACCGTGATTACGCCACAACACTTTGACTAGTGGAACAAACTCCCTCCTCAATACTTTAACATCCCGATCCAAAATCTGTACTGGTTCTTCTTCAAATGACAGATCATGTCTAATCCTAATTTCTTCTACCGGTACATTATGAGATGGATCTGAACGGTAGCGCCTCAGCATCGAAACATGAAATACGTCATGTATCCGATTCAACTATGGAGGCAACTCAAACTGATAAGTGATTGGTCCCACACATTTTACTATCCGATAAGGACCGATGAATCTGGGGCTCAACTTGCCCTTCCGCCCGAATATCAAAATTTTCTTCCAAGGTGAGGCCTTCAAGAAGACATAACCCCCCACTGAAAATTCTATCTCCTTACGCTTCAGATCCGCATACGACTTCTATCTATTAGAAGCTTCTTTTAACTGACCTCAAATAAACTTAACCTTTTCTTCAGTCTCTGAAATCAATTTCGGACCCAACAACCATCGCTCACCCAATTTTGTCCAACAAGTAGGGGTACGACACCTACGACCATATAATGCCTCATAGGGTGCCATCTGAATGCTGGATTGATAACTATTGCTATACGCAAACTCTGTTAACGGTAAATAATCTTCCCAACTACCTCTAAAATCAATAACATATCCCCTTAGCATGTCCTCCATAATCTGGATTACCCTTTCCGACTGACCATCAGTCTGTGGGTGAAATGCTGTGCTAAAGTCCAATCTTGTACCCAATGCTTCATGTAATGCCTTCTAGAATCGAGATGTAAACCTTGGGTCCCTATTCGAGATAATAGACACCGGTACCCTATGTAACCTCACAATTTCTGCCACGTACAGCTTGGCCAACTTCTGTAGTAAGTAGTTAGTGCGAACCGGTATGAAATAAGCGAACTTAGTCAACCAGTCAATGATTACCCACATTGAATCTTTCTTAGTAGGCGTCAAGGGTAGCCTACTAACGAAATCCATTGTTATTCTCTCCCACATACAAAGTGGAATCTTCACTGGTTGCATCAATCCCGAAGGCAGCTGATGTTTAGCCTTCACTTGCTGACACGTCAAACACTTGCCTACAAAGTCGGTAACCTCACGTTTCAACCCTGGCCACCAGAACTATTCTCATAGATCTCGGTACATCTTACTTCCACTGGGATGCATAGCGTACGGGCTACTATGCACCTCTCATAGAATTGTCTGTCTTAACTTAGAGTCCTTCGACATACAAACTCTTCCACGGAAACATAATACCCCTTTATTGTTTAGCCTAAAATTCAATGCCTCTCTACTTTTCACTTGGTGAAAACGAGAACCCAACGATTCATCCAATAATTGCTTTTTTTTAATCTGACTAACCCATGTTGGTTTCACCTGAATCTCTGCTAAGAAGCTACCATCCTCATAAAGGCTAAGATGAGTAAACATTGCTCTCAAATTTGATACCATCTTATGACTTAATGCATCTGCCACCACGTTGGCCTTACCCGGGTGATACTCAATCTAGCAGTCATAATCTTTCAGCAACTCTATCCACCTCTGCTGCCTGAGATTTAACTCATTTTGGGTAAGAAGATATTTTAGGCTCTTATGGTCAGTGTAGATGATCGACTTCTCTCCATACAGGTAGTGTCTCCATATCTTCAGGGCGAACACCACTGTAGCTAGTTCTAAATCATGAGTAGGGTAGTTCACTTCATGTGGCCTTAGCTGATGAGATGCGTATGCCACTACTTTCTCTTCTTGCATCAGCACATAACCCAAACCTGTGTGTGACGCATCACAATAAACAACAAATTCTTTCCTTGCCTCAGGTTGAATTAACACTGGTGTAAGAGTCCCATTTCGCTCGGCCCATTTGCAACCAAAAACAAAATAAAAAATAAAACCAAAATAGAATTAAAAAAACCAACCATAATAATAGGTCCAATAACAGTCCATTTACATCAGTCCTTTAAACCCAATAAATTAACAGCCCAAATACTGAAACCCAATTTCTAACCCAAAGTAATATAGCCCGAATGGCCTAATTATAGAAAACCCTAGAAGTTCAAGAGTATTCCAGTGCCATGCCGCAGCCAAGACCCTCACATGCGTTGCCGCACGCCAACCGAATGCTTAGGCCACCCCTCCTCCACGCATGCCCCTCCTAGTTGTACCTACAACAAACAAGGGAAACAAACAACACAAAAGAAAAAGAAGAAAAGAATAATAGAAGGAAAAAATATATTTTTTTATTATTTTTTGTTTCAACTATTTAAGGCCGATTATGTACTGTAAAAGGGGATCTCTATTTTTTGTACCTACTCATACACACAGCGAATACGAATTCAGAGACAGAGAAATCAAAAAAAAAAACATTTTCCTAAAGGTGATTTTTGGCTATCAATTTTTTAGGGCTCTTTTTGTTCTTTTTGAATCTTTTCTTTGTTGGTTGGTGTGAAAGTCTAAACAGGAAGGGGATTTGCCTTAACAAAGTGAACCGTCAGGCTGCCTACTCCATCGCTAGTCACCGATCACCGTGGCACATCTAGTGGTCGGATGTGGGCTCTTCTGATGCGGCAAAAGGGAGGGGTTATTCGTTCGCTACCGACCACCGATTGAGGTGGTGGTTAGGTGGAGAGATCGAGGTTGGTTTCGGCTAAGGAAAAAAGAAAGGGGGGCTAGGGCTTTGGTTATAAAATAAAAGGTTAAAAATTTCTGATTAGCTTAAGGTTTATTAACCCTTTTTAAAAAACCCGCAAAACGACGCCGTATAGGCCTTATTAATTAACCCGATCCGACCCGAGAACCCAGAGGATCTACGTGTTTCTCAAATAGTGGGTTATTTACTCGATTGATCCTCTGCTTTTTGATTCTTTTGCAATTTAGTCCAATTTGAACGCAGCGTTTTCGCTAGTTGAAATATTTGCTAGTTTAATCCCCCAATGTTATTCGCGCATTGCGATTCAGTCCTGCTTATTGCTTTATTTCTGATTTTTACCCAAATTTTTGATTAAATTTTCAATTTAGTCTTTTAATAATTTATTTGTTATAATTTAGTCCTATAATTTGGCTTTAATTCCAATTTGATCCCCAGGATTTTACTTTAATTATTTCTTTATGTTATCTAATCTGCTTTTATTTTATTTTATTAATATCATGTTTTTATATAATAATTTCGTTTTGATTATATGCATGTATTCTATTATTATTATTTTATTTCTTTACATTTCATTTGTGTATTTTAATATTAATTATCTTTAATATTTTTATTATTATTGTTATTATTTTATTCAAACTGTCGTATATAGTATTTTACCCATTTATTAATTTACTATTACTTTCAATAATTTAAATTAAATTATTTTTATGTATATACTATTAACTTTATATTATTTTATGTATATATTTTGTATATAATTTGTCTCTTTAAAAATTTATTCTAAATTATATATTTATTTATTCCAAACACTTTTAAATATCATTATTATTTATATATATACATTATTTTATATCAAGTTTTTATTACATGCATATTATTTAAATTGACATATTATTTTACGATATTATTTGTTCATTTACTTTAAAATTTACTATATTATTTTAATTTATTTTAATTAGCTATATTCTTAATTTTCTTTGTTTCTGATTAATAATGTTGGTATTTTCAAAATAAGAGTTGTGAGATTATTAGTTTTGTATTTATTGAATTGTATGTTCATATTATCATTCTTATCATCCATTTGTATAAACGTTGTATACACATATTATTTTTCCATGCTCGATACTATATTTTTGTTTCTCATTATCTAGTGATTCAATAAAAGCATTTTGAGTCGTTTTCAAAATCACTTGTTTAAAAGTTTTAAAACAAGGCAATATTTGGTATTTGGAAATTCGAGGAAATCGTGCCCTATCGTGTTGGGTTTCAATTTTCTGCTTGACCAAATAATCTAATATCCTTTTCGAATTTTGTACATATTTTCAAAATAAGGCCATATTTGTGTGTTTGGAAATTTCGAGGAATCGTGCCCTATCATGCTGGGTTTCGATTTTCCGTTTTGACCAAATAACCAAATATCCTTTAAAATTTTGTCCATGTTCTCAAAATAAGGCAATATTTGTGTGTTTGGAAATTCGAGGAATCGTGCCCTATCGTGCTGGGTTTCGATTTTCTATTTGTTCAAATAACCAAATACCCTTTCAAGATTACAATGTATAAGCTTCGAGAATTTGGGGATGATCTTGAATTCGAGAACTTAAATTATCATTTCCTATCGTGCTGGTTGTGATATTTTATTCCTTCGGAACAAGGGAATCTCAATATCCAATTTGAGTTATTTAAATTAAAAAAATGGAATTTCAAAATCATTTCAAACTTTTCGACATTAGGACATCAATTAATCAATTTGTTACCAATTTTGGGCATTGCGAGGGTGCTAATCCTTCCTCACATATAACTGACTCCCGAACCCGTTTTCTTCTTGAAATTCGTAGACCAAAATTGATTTCTTTTAAAAATAAAACAAAACATTTTATAGGTGACCCAATCACACCTAAACAAAAAGGATTGGTGGCGACTCCATATTCCATCTTAAAGTCGATCCCAGTTTTTCAAACTAAAAAAAAAATGGTTTTGACAACTGGTGCTTCCGTCAGAATCTTCTTCAGTTTCTCAAAACTCTCTTACTAGTTATCCATCCACACAAACGGTACCCCTTTACGTAGCAATTTAGTTAGAGGTGCTTCAATTAAAGAAAACCCCTCGATGAACCGCCTGTAGTACCTAACTAAACCCAGAAAACTTCGAATCTCTGACACTGACTTCGGTGGATTTGTAACACCCCAAACCCGGCCCATATGTTTCGACCGGATCTGGTATGCTACGGGTTGTACATTGAAAACTTTTCTCTAATTGGTTTTGGTAAAACATAGTTTATTTTAGCCGAATAATCCATTAAGTGTGAGGTTTTTTTTTTCTTTAATACTTGCGTTGATTGGGTTGAAAAGCCCATTTATCATCTCGTTTTATTTTGGAGACTTTTTTAAAAAAAAAAAAAACATAAGTTTGTAAATCCTGGCATAACCAAAATAATAAATCGAATCTAAGTTATGGAGGCCTTATTGCATAAATACTCCCAAAAATAATACTTAAAGAAAACCGAAACTTAATCTATAGAAACAGATGCTTGATGGCCCCTCGAGTCCATCTCAGCTCCCATGTCCACGATCTACTGCTCATTTGAAAGAGTAGAGAAAATGAAAGCGTGAGTCACCAAGACTCAGTGTATAAATCCCGAATACACTGACCTGAGGCCCACAAACACATTATGGGCCTTGGCCAATACATGGAGGCAACAATCATAAATACATGATAAACAATAAATAATGAATAGCCCAACCCATCCTAGAATACCATCCTCTACGCACCAACCTGTACCAACCATCACACCTTGGGTATTTCTACAATCAACCCTCCATTCGCTACACACCATAATGACAGCCATACTGCCTATTTCTGTTAATCAGAAATCATTAAACGTGGCATAGTCACCGATCACTATGTGACCTAACATTTATATTTGTGGGATTTCTACCACCGGTCACCTTGTGACCCATGTTTATATTCGTGGGATTTCTACCACCGGTCACCATGTGACCCATTATGCACTTCCCCTTCATTATCATATTCCCACCCCATGCATACATACATAAAGAAAACATCTATTTTTTGATATACATAGAGATTTCTTATGATTGCGTACCTAGCATCCTTTCTTAACCCCTTTTAAGGTTTTATTCGACTATCTACACAGCCACTTTCTGGCTTTTTAGCCCATAACACATATAGAACAGTTAGAGAGTGTGAATTAGAGATTTACACACCTTATTACCATTAGAACGAGACCCTCTAAGTCAACGCTATTCATAGCCAACACCACCGCTATCTACCTAAGGTGTTGTTCAGAAGTCGGTCCACAACCAGGTGGCCAATCTCGAACGGCAGACACCGCTCGTTTCTTAAACTTAGGGATTCTCTCCTTCGCCTGATCCATATTTAATTCCATCACAAGTCCTTGTCAGAACTACTATCACAACACATGGTCGTTACTCCCCATCATAAAGTTAAGATCTCACATACGATAAATGAGTCTAACGAAAATCTAGAGAAACCACCTTACCTTAAAATCTCGAAAATAATGTGTTTCGAATGCTACCAATTTCTAGCTTAGAACCTTAGGCGATTAGATCTCCTTCAAATCCCGGAATGCCATCCAAAGAAAGAGAACACGAGATTAGAAAGAAAACATCAATCCAAATTTGGCCCTAACCACCATCTAGCCATTCAGCTTTGGCTTAAAAGCCAAAAAATAACAAAAATAATAGCACAAGGCAACACTTACCTCTAAAGGAAATTCGGCAACTCCTAGGAATTTTTGGCTTTTGAGAAGATCAAGAAGAGTAGATAATAAAAAGAGATCTAAGTAGTTTCAGCTCTTAGTTGAAGGAATCGGCTATAAAGATGAGATGAAAGTCCAGGATTTCGTCTTTTCAAAGAAAAGATGTTGAGAAGATTGGGAGGTTTTGACTTTTGAAGAAATCAAAAGAAAAGAAATTTTAGAGGAAGACTGAGAATTTCGGCACAAGGAAAGAAGAAAAGAATAGGGTTCCAAATGCTGGAATTGAAGAGATATCCTCTCTATTTAAAGAAAAGTTCGGCACCTACTACTCAAACTTAAAATGCCCTTCCTAATAACTAACAGTTAATCAAATAGTAGGGGAAATTTTGGCACCCCCTATCATAAAGAAACCGATTCCTTCACTTCTCGAGGTGATGGAAATTTTGGCCAACACCTAGCCTTGCAGATATCTCCTATCTTTTCTCTTTCTATCTTTCATATTATCAGCTATAATGTCTACATTATCCTATTCACATAAATCCTCCTACATTTGAGCCTTTTTGCCGTCCACTCCACCTAACCCTAATGCCAAAAATTAGCTAACTTAATTAAAAGAGATTAGGCTCCAAAAATTTAAATTTGGTCCCTTACTCCCTTGTGTGTGGCGTCACCCCCTTGCTCCCTAAGTGGCGTCACTGACCACTGGGCCACAAGCCCATTTTGATATTTTAAACACAGATACCACCCTTTAAACCTTATAGTGCCTAAGCAAGAATTTTACCAAAGCCTTGACCACATTCTGAGCCCAATTTGGACCCCTAACAATTAAACTAACACCTTAAACATATACACACACTAAACGCATAGGCCCATTAATTCAGGATGTTACAGTTCTACACCCTTAAAGAAATTTTAGCCTCGAAATTACCTGGTCAGAAAGGATGGGGGTATTATTGCCGCATCGCTTCCTCTAGTTCCCACATAGCCTCTTCAGAACCATGATTTCGCCACAGCACCTTAACCAATGGAATCGTTTTCCTTCGCAACACCTTAATATCACGATCTAGAATTTACACCGGTTCCTCTTCGAAGGATAGATCGGGTCTTACCTCGATTTCTTCCACAGGCACTACATGAGATAGATCCGAGCGATAACGTCTTATCATAAAGACATGAAACACATCGCAAATTTGACTTAACTCTTGGGGTAACTCAAGCTGATATGCCACTAGTCCTACTCGTTTTAACACCCAGTAAGGTCCAATGAAGAGAGGACTCAATTTCCCCTTTCGTCCAAATCTTAGCACCCTTTTCCACGGTGACACCTTTAAGAATACCTTGTCACCCACTGCAAATTCTATGTCCTTACGCTTTAAGTCAGCATAGGACTTCTGTCTATCCGCTACCTCTTTTAGTCTATCCCGAATCAGTTTCACCTTCTCTTCCGTCTTAGGGACCAAGTCCAGACCCAAAATTTGATTTTCCCCTAATTCCATCCAACAAGTAGGAGTACGACACTTTCGCCCATACAAAGCTCCGTAGGGCGCCATCTGAATACTTGACTGGTAACTGTTGTTGTACGCAAACTCTTCTAATGGCAGAAAGTCCTCCCAACTACCTCTGAAATCTATGACACAACCCCTTAACATGTCCTCCAAGATCTGAATCACCTCCGACTGTCCATCGGTCTGAGGATGAAACGCAGATCAAATCCAACTGCACTCAACGCTTTGATGCAACGCCTTCCAAAACCTTGACGTAAACGTAGGATCTCGGTCCGAGATAATCGACACAGGTACTCCATGCAACCTCACAATCTCTGCTATATATAGCTTAGCCAACTTTTGTAAGGAATAGTCGACCCGAACAGGTACTAAATGAGCAGACTTCGTCAATCGATCAACGATCACCCAAACTGAATCTTTTTTAGCAGGCGTGAGAGGTAGCCCACTAACAAAGTCCATTTTGATCCTTTCCCATTTCCACTGAGGAATCTTCACCGGTTGTAACAGCCCTGATGGTAACTGATGCTCTGCTTTTACCTACTGACAGGTTAAACACTTCACCACTACTTTAGTCACCTCTCGTTTTAAGCCCGACCACCAAAACTATTCCCGTAAATATCGATACATCTTACTCCCTCCGGGATGCATAGCGCATAGACTACCATGTGCTTCTTGAAAAATCCTTAGCCTCAACTCAGGGTCTTTTGGGATGCACACTCCCCCTTGAAAACATAACAGCCCTTCCTTATTCACACTAAACTCCATTGATTTATCACTTCCTCAAACCGGAAACTTCTCATTCAGCAACTCATCCGTCCGCTACTTTTCCTTAACCTGACTAACCCATTAGGGTTTCACTTAAAGTTCTGCCAATAAAATCCCATTTTCATACAGACTAAGGTGAGCAAACATAGCTCTCAATTCAGAGATCACCTTTCGGCTTAGAGCATCTGCCACTACGTTGGCCTTACCCGGATGATACTCGATCGAGCAGTCATAATCCTTTAACAACTCGATCTACCTCCTCTACCTTAAATTCAACTCCTTCTGAGTGAAAAGATACTTCAAGCTCTTATGATCAGTAAAGATGATAGATTTCTCCCCGTAAAGATAATGCCTCAAAATCTTTAAAGCAAAGACCACCGCTGCCAATTCCAGATCATGGGTGGGATAATTTGATTCGTGCAGCCTTAACTGCCGTGATGCATACGCAACAACCTTTCCATCTTGCATCAACACACACCCTCATCCCGTGTGTGATGCATCATAGTATATCACTAATTCCTTCCTAGCCTCCGGCTGAATCAACACAGGAGCCTCCATCAAAATTCTTTTTAACTTCTCGAAACTCTTCTGCTACTTATCAGACTAAACAAACAGAACTCTTTTCCGTAACAACTTAGTCAATGATGCCGCAATTAAGGAGAATCCTTCAACAAACCTTCGATAGTATCCGACCAAACCAAGGAAACTATGAATCTCTGCCACCGACTTAGGCGACTTCCAATCCAACCGCTTTTCCCTTAGAATCTGCAGAACCTCCTTCAGCCAAAATTCACACTTACTAAATTTGGCATACAACCGCTTTTCCCTTAGAATCTGCAGAGCCATTCGCAAATGTGAGTCATGCTCCTCTCCCGATCTTGAATAAACCAGTATATCATCTATGAACACCACGACAAACCGATCCAAGTAAGGTTGGAACACTCGGTTCATCATATCCATAAATGCTGCTGGCGCGTTTGTCAACCCAAATGGCATCACATGAACTTATAGTGACCATAGCGAGTCCTAAAGGTTGTTTTATGAATATCAGCCTCCTTGACCCTAAGTTGATGGTATCCTGACATCAGATCTATCTTTGAAAAGATTGAGGCCTCCTTCAACTGATCGAACAAGTCATCGATCCTCGGCAACGGGTACTTGTTCTTGATCGTTAGCTTATTCAACTGGCGATAGTCAATACACATATGCATTGACCCATCCTTCTTCTTAACAAATAAAACCAGTGCTCCCCACGGTGACACACTAGGTCGAATAAACCCTTTATCCAACAACTCTTGAATTTGCGCTTTTAACTCCACCAACTCCTTCGGTGCCATTCGGTATGGAGCTATTGATACCGGTACTATTCCTAGAAGAAGATCGATTCCAAACTCCACTTCACGATCCAGAGGTAATCCCAGAAGCTCTTCGGGGAAAAATTAAGAAATTTCTTCACCGTTCTACCGTCTCCAACAGTTAGTTCTTTAGCTTCCATAGCGTGAACAAACATTAAGACTACCTTACATCCTTTTCTCACCATCCTTTTCGCTCTTAATGCGGTTACCACGTTCGACAGATAGTTCCCCCTTTCTCTTATCACCAACACTTCGTCACCCTTAGGGGTTCTTAACACAATACGCTTAGCTGCACAATCTAGTTTAACTTGATACTTCACAAGCCAATCCATGTCTAGGATTAAATGAAACTCCTCGAACGGTAATTCCATTAGATCCGTTCAAAAACTATCCCTTAAACCTCTAGAGGTATTTCCCGATAAAGCTTATTTACCACCACAGAGTGTCCTAATAGGCTTACTACAGTCATCTCCCTAGAGGAAATCTCAGCATCTACACTTAAAGTCTCAGATACCCTCCTAGCAACATATGAATGTGTTGATCCAATGTCAATTAATGCAGTATAGGGCAAGCCAAAAGTTAAGAACGTACTGGTTATGACATCCGTGCGTCGACTTCCTCTCGACGTCGACAAGATAGACTAACCCCATCTCGCTTCGCTTTAGTGTTTCACGCCCCTCGACTTTCTTTGCTCCACGGCCTCGACCGAAATCGTTACCACCCCTGGCTGCCCCACGACCTCCTCTGCCAGGCTAAACATTCTCTTGACTCGTGGTCCTTTCATTGCCTTTCTGCTGCGGATAATTCCTAACTTGATGGCCAAAAGACCCACACCTAAAGCACTTTCTACTGCCCAACCGACACTCACCTGCATGGGATTTACCACATTGAGCACACTTCGGTGTCTGACTAGCAGCAGCAGGTCTATTATCTCGCCTCGGGCCATCTGGCCTGGGTCTTTTCTGATTACTTCTATTTGTCCCCGATGATCCAAAGTTTCTCTTACTTTCACCCCTATCTCTATCTTGGTTTAGTTTTTCTGTCCATTTCACCTCCTCCGCTATCTTAGCCTTCTCTACAAGCACCGTAAATTTTCGCTCTTGTTGTGGAGCTATCAGCACACGTAATTCGTCCTTCAGGCCATCTTCAAATTGAACACACCGCTCATGCTCTGTGGCCACTATCCCTCGAGCATAACGGCTCAGGCGTAAGAATTTTGCTTCGTACGCCGCTACGGACCTACTCCCCTGAACCAGACTTAGAAATGCTCTGCGCTGCACATCCACATAGCTCGATCCAATGTACTTGTTCTGGAACGCTGTTTTGAAGAACTCCCATGTGATGCGATCATCCACCGTACCATCCTTAACCGTGAGCCACCATTGGTAGGCTTCATCCCTCAAGAGAGATATAACTCCTTTTAATTTGTCTTCCTCTGTGAGATCCAGATCATCCATTATGCGTTCAATCGCCTCTAACCAATACTCAGCTGAGCTCAGGGCTATACCAGAGATTCCCCTAAACACTTCTGCCCCGTTGCTTCTAAGTCGCTTTGACATAGATTTTTGGGCTCCTATGCCCATGCCTGCTCCTAGCAACTCTCTCCAAAACCCTTAACATAGCCTAAGATACAGCATCATCTCCGGTCATCTGATCATGAAACTCTGCCTCCACAGTTGGTGGCACTGAAACTTCATTCCCGGACTCGTGACCAGACCCTATGGGTTCTGACATAGTAATCCGGCCTCTACCTCGGCCACACACACCACGTCCTCTAGTGTTCATTCTACTGTTCATGATTTATTTGATTAAAAAAATGTTATGCTTTATTAGTTTTCTTCCACTAATTAATGACGGACAGTCTTATGAAAAATAATTTTAACAGTAGTTCTTTCGAATTTGAATTCTATCTACAAGTTCGATTCCCAAGTCTGTATTCCTAATTCTAGAATTCTCATTCATTCCACATCAATCAGAGCATCACATACATTCATCAACCACACACAAGCAAACATTCATGAACTTACATTCATCATCTAAGGGTATTTTCATCATTTCACTACCCAGGGTATTTTCGTAATTTTATCCTACAGGGGTATTTTCGTAATTTTTTTCTAAAATAGGGTTTCTTGGTAATTTTTACAAAATAAGGGTTTTTTTGGTAATTTTGCAATCTGGGGGTATCTCGGTAATTTGGTTGTCCGAGGGTATTTCAGTAATTTTACAAATTAGGGGTATTTTATCCTTTTACAAATTAGGGGTATTTCGAAAATTTTCAAAACTAGAGGTTATTTTAGTAATTTTACAAATTAGGGTGGCTGGTCCCTTTCGTGTTTTAATTATAAATTTGGCCCATCAACAAGTCTTCATTGCTAAGGTGAACAGTCACTACGCACTAGGTAAGATTCTAGCGAAGAGGAGGTGAGTCACTAGGACTGCTTAAATACCAAGCTCTCCCTGAATCCAATCCTAGACATGCGTATGCCTGTTGCTACACCCTAATCTCGTGACTTGTTCACAGGTTTGTTTGGTTGGATTAAATCTTATGAATTTAGAGAGTGATTTAAGCTAAGCCTAAAGTCCATCAGTGTCTAATATACTAGCCTACTTCCATCAAGCCCATTAAGCCCACATGCATATCAAAACGAGAGTTTAGAATACTTACCTGCATAGATCGGGTGTCGGTAGACTCGAAGGCCTTATCTGCATTCAAACATTTTTCTCAATATTCCCAACAAATTTTCAAAACATTACTAGGCCCATTTCACAGCCCGAGTTTTGAACTGGGCTCTGATACCAAAATGTAACACCCCAAACCCGATCCATATGTTTTGACCGAATTTGGTATGCTACGGGTTGTACATTGAAAACTTTTCTCTAATTGGCTTTGGAAAAGCTTAGTTTATTTTAGCCGAATAATCCATTAAGTGTAAGGTTTTTTTTTTCTTTAATACTTGTGTTGATTGTGTTGAAAAGCCAATTTATCATCTCGTTTTATTTTGGAGACTTTTTTTAAAAAAAAAAAGAAAAACATAAGTTTGTAAATCCTGACATAACTGAAATAATAAATCGAATCTAAGTTATGGAGGCCTTATGACATAAATACTCCCAAAAATAAAACTTAAAGAAAACCGAAACTTAATCTATAGAAACAAATGCTTGATGCCCCCTCAAGTCCGTCTCAGCTCCCATGTCAACGATCTACTGCTCATTTGAAAGAGTAGAGAAAATGAAAGCGTGAGTCACCGAGACTCAGTGAATAAATCCCGAACACACTGACCTGAGGCCCACAAACACATTATGGGCCTTGGCCCATACATGGAGGCAATAATCATCAATACATGATAAACAATAAATAATGAATAGCCCAACCCATCGTAGAATACCATCCTCTACACACCAACCCATACCAACCATCACATATTGGGGATTTCTACAATCAACCCTCCATCCGCTACACACCATAACGATAGCCATACTGCCTATTTTTGTTAATCAGAAATAATTAAACGTGGCATAGCCACCGATCACTATGTGACCTAACATTTATATTTGTGGGATTTCTACCACCGGTCACCTTGTGACCCATGTTTATAGTCTTGAGATTTCTACCACCGGTCACCATGTGACCCACTATGCACTTCCCATTCATTATCATATTCCCACCCCATGCATACATACATAAAGAAAACATCATACAGACTTTCATATTTTTCGATATACATAGAGATTTCTTATGATTGCGTAACTGGCATCCTTGCCTAACCCATTTTAGGGTTTTATTCGACTATCTACACAGCCACTTTCTAGCTTTTTAGCCCATAACACATAAAGAACGGTTAGAGAGTGTGTATTAGAGATCTACACACCTTATTACCGTTAGAACGAGACCCTCTTAGTCGATGCTATCAGTAGGCAACACCACCACTATCTGCCTAAAGTGTTGTTCAGAAGTCGGTCCACAACTAGGTGGCCAATCTCAAACGGTAGACACCGCTCGTTTCTTAAACTTAGGGATTCTCTCCTTCGCTTGATCCATATTTAATTCCATCACAAGTCCTTTTCAGAACTACTATCACAACACATGGTCGTTACCCCACATAATAAAGTTAAGATCTCGCATACGATAAACGAGTCTAACGAAAATCTAGAGAAACCACCTTACTTTTAAATCTAAAAATAACGTGATTTGAATGCTACCAATTTCTGGCTTAGAACCTTAGGTGATTAGATCTCCTTCAAATCCCAGAATGTCGCCCAAAGAAAGAGAACATGAGATTAAAAAGAAAATGTCAAACTAAAGATGGCCCTAACCACCATCTAGCCATTTGGCTTTGGCTTAAAAGCTAAAAATAACAAAATAATAGCACAAGGCAACACTTACCTCTATAGGAAATTCAACAACTCCTAGGAATTTTCAGCTTTTAAGAAGATCAAGAAGAGTAGATAATAAGAAGAGATCTAAGTAGTTTCGGCTTTTAGTTGAAAGAATCGACTATGAAGATGAGAAGAGAGTTCAGGATTTCATCTTTTGAATGAAAAGATGTTGAGAAGATTGGGAGGTTTCAGCTTTTGAAGAAATCAAAAGAAAAGAAATTTCAGAGGAAGACTGAGAATTTTGGCACAAGGAAAGAAGAAAAAACAGGTTCTAAAAGCCGAATTTGAAGAGATATCCCCTCTATTTAAAGAAAATTTCGGCACCTATTGCTCAAAACCGAAAATGCCCTTCCTAATAACTAACAGTTAATCAAATAGTAGGGGAAATTTCAGCATCCCCTGTCATAAAGAAACGAATTCCTTCACTTCTCTAGGTGATGGAATTTCACCAACACCTAGCCTTGTTGGTATCACCTATCTTTTCTCCTTTTATCTTTCATATTATCAGCTATAATGTATATATTATCCTATTCACATAAATCCTCCTACATTTGAGCCTTGTTGCCGTCCACTCCACCTAACCATAATGCCCAAAATTATCTAACTTAATTAAAAGAGATTGGGCTCCAAAAACTTAAATTTGGGCCCTTACTCCCTTGTGTGTGGCGTCACCTCCTTGCTCCCTAAGTGGTGTCACTGACCACTGGGCCACAAGCCCATTTTGATATTTTAAACACAGATGCCACCCTTTAAACCTTATAATGCCCAAGCAAGAATTTTACCAAAGCCTTGACCACATTCTGAGCCCAAATTGGACCCTAACAGTTAAATTAACACCATAAACATTTACACACACTAAACGCATAGGCCCATTAATTCAGGATGTTATAGGATTCCAATCCAATACAGCTTCTACTTTTCGAGGATCAACCCTAAGCCCCTCAACAGACACAACATGACCCAAGAATGTCACTTCCTTCAGCCAAAACTTGCACTTACTGAATTTGGCATAAAGTTACTTTTCTCTCAAAATCTGCAGCACAATTTGAAGATGTGAATCATGTTCCTCTTTAGTTCTAGAATACACCAATATATCATCTATAAAGACAACTACAAATCGGTCTAGATAGGGTTGGAAGATCTGATTTATCATATCCATAAAAGCAGCTGGTGTATTTGTTAATCCGAACGGCATAACCAAAAACTCATAATGCCCACAATGAGTTTGGAATGCAGTCTTGTGAATATCTACCTTCTTAACCCTTACCTGATGGTATCCCGATCTTAAATTTATTTTTGAAAAGATCGAAGCCCCCATAGCTGATCAAACAGGTCGTCAATCTTTGGTAGCAGGTATTTGTTGTTAACAGTTAGCTTATTCAATTGACGATAGTCAATGAACGTACGCATCAATCCATCCTTCTTCTTCACGAATAATACCGACACTCACCACTGAGACACATTTGGTCAGACAAATCCACGGTCCAATAACTCTTGGATCTGAGCTTTAAGTTCTACCAACTCCTTCGGTGCCATCCTATAAGGGGCGATGGACACCGGAGCCATTCCCAGTAACAGCTTAATGCCAAATTTGACCTCGCGATTCAGAGGCAATCCCGGAAGCTCTTCAGGAAAAACATCTGAAAACTCTTTTATGATTCTGACATCCTCAACAGACAATTCCTTGGCATCAAACATGCTGACAAAAGCTAGAAATGCTTTACAACCTTTTTGCACCATCTTCTCGGCCTTTAGTGCCGAAATCACATTAGACAGATAATCTCTTCTTTCTCCTATCACCATCACATCTTCATCATTTGAAGTCTTTAATATCATACGCTTAGCAGCACAATCGAAGTTCACACGATGTTTAACTAGCCAATCTATGCCCAGAATAAGATCAAACTCCCTAAACGATAATTCCATTAAATCCGCCAGAAATACCACTCCTTGAACTTGTAGAGGCACATTCCTAAACAACTTTTTCACTACCACAGATTGTCCTAGAAGGCTAATTATAGACATTTCTCTAGCAGCAACCTCAGACTGAATACCCAAAGTCCAATACACAGTACATGCAACATATGAATGGGTAGATCCAATATCTATCAAAGCTGTAAATGGCACATCAAGTATGAGAAATGTACGGTTATGATGTCCAGTGTGTCGCCATCCTCTCGACGCCATGCCACATAAACCAGTCCCGGTTGTCTTGCATCTGTGTTACCCGCACCTCTGCCTGGTGCTCCACGGTGTTGTCTAAACTAATTTCCCCCTCTGGCTGGACCGTGACCTCTCAGAGGCTTCTAACCACCTCTCCCTGGCTGCATAAATCTCTAACCTACTACCTGTGTCTGAGTAGGCTCTCAAGGACAGTCTCTGTATCAATGATCCTTAGATCCACATCTGAAACATCCACCAATTCTTCTCCAAGACTCTACCGAATGGAATTTCCCACATACTACACAAGATTGCTATCGACCCACAGTCACTGGAGCTTCAAATCGAGTTGGTCCATCAAACCTATGCCCCTTATGAAATCCCCATGAAAGACCTGAAAACCTAGAATCTCTCTTGTTCCTCCCTTTTTCCCTATCACGATTTTGTTTCTCAGAACGTTTCACTTCCTCGACAATCTTTGCATTTTCCTCTAAGCAGTAAAGTCTATTTCTCTCTGCGGGGCTATCAATACCTGTAGCTCATCTCGTTATCCATCCTCAAATCGCACACAATGCTCATAATTTGTGGCAACTTTACCCCGAGCATACTGGCTCAACGCAGAAACTCCGTCTCGTATTCCACCACAATTTTATTCCCCTAAACCAGGTTCAAAAATTCCTTCCTCCGGGCATCCACATAGCTAGCCCCGACATACTTTCCCTGGAAAGTTGCTTTAAAGAAATCCCAGGTGACACAATCCGCTTGAGTACCTTTCCTTACAATGACCCACCACTGGTATGCCTCATCCCTCAACAGAGACACTGTCCCTTTCAGTTTCTATTTAGCGGTGTAATCCAGATCATCCATAATCCGTTCAACTACCTCTAACCAGTATTCGGCTATATCTGGGGCTACACCAGAAATGCCCCTAAAAACTTCAGCCCATTGGACCTGAGTCACTCAGAAAGAGACTCACATGCTGCCGACCCAGTGCTTGCTCAAGTAACCCATTCTAAAACTCGCAGCATAGCTTGGGATAAAGTGTCGTCCCCTCTAGTTTGGTCATGAGACCCTATCTCGATCACCGGTGATCCAGGTGCTTCCATTTCAAGCATGTGCCCTAATGCTGAGGATCCATCCCTAACATCTTGGCCTCTACCACGGCCGCGTGTACCTCATCCACATCCCATTGTACTCATGTTGCTGAATCGAATTAATTTGATTAAAAATTTTATGAATTAGAATGTAATTCAGTGTTTATTAACAAACATTTTATGGAGAGCAGATATAAGAGTTGTTCGCGCGATCGAATTTCCTAATCTCTCAGTCTCTATAGGCTTAACTCTTATAGCTAACAGTCTCGATATACTATCGCTAACTCTAGTAGTTTCTTACTAAAGTCATTGTATCGTATAATCAAACATATAGTAAGAGGACTTACGAATTTAGTGCCGGAGACTCAGGTGCCACACTTCTACTAAAAACATATATTTTCTAAACCTTATTTCAAATAAATTTTGAAAACATTTTCGAACCCATTCTACAGCTGAGTTTTGTAACCTGGCTCTGATACCATAAAATGTAACACCCCAAACTCGGCCTAGACGTTACGACTGGATCTGGCATGTCACATAGAGAGGTTATTTAAAAACTAAATGCGCATTCGTTAAAAAGTTCATATTCTTTTTAAAACTTCAAGTTCCAATGTTTGTTAATAAAAACCCTGATTTACTAAATATCTCTTTTAAAAAGTTGTTATTATTTTGCAAACTACTTTTGTTATTAAAAATAAAAATTTGAATATTTGTGGTAACATGATAATTTGAAAACAATTATTAAAATTTTAGGAAAACCCCATATTAAACATTTAATAATAAATAATAACAACTTTTTAAAAGAGACATTTAGTAAATCGGGGTTTTTATTAACAAATATCGAAACTCGAAGTTTTAAAAAGAATACGAAATTTTTAACAAACATGTGTTTAGTTTTTAAACAACCTCTCTATGTGACATGCCAGATCCGGTCGTAACGTCTAGGCCGAGTTTGGGGTGTTACACAAAGAGTTTAGGGCCACAGCTGATGATGATACCAAGCGAGCTGAGTTTTGGCTAGAGAATACCATTCGAGTACTTGACAAGATTTCGTTGACTCCTGATGAATGCATTAAATGTGTAGTTTCTTTGTTGAGAGATACGACATATAACTAGTGGAAGACATTGATATCTATGGTTTTGAGAGAGAGAATCACCTGTGATTTCTTTCAAGCTAAACTTAGAAAGAAGTATATCAGTCAACGATTTATTGATTAGAAATGTGAAGAGTTTCTAGAGTTAAAATAGGGTCGTATGACAGTTACGGAATATAAATAGGAGCTTGTGAGATTAAGTCAATATGCACGGGAATGTGTTTCAACCGAAGCTACTATGTTTAAACATTTTATTGAAGGGCTGAATGAAGATATTAAATTGTTGGTAGGAATACTTGACATAAATGAATTTGTTGTGTTAGTTGAAAGAGCCTGCAAAGCCGAGGAGCTTAGCAAAGAAAAGAAGAAAGCAGATTCTGTAATAATTCGATTTATACCCTAGTCAGAACAGAGGTTTCGAGACCACAAATTCGAGTCAGTAAAATATCTTAATATTATTTTTCATGCCTATGATATGTTATTAAGCATGTGGTAAAATTTCGTAAGTTAATTTGTCTGTATGTGTTTAATTTGAGCAAAGGACTAAATCATGTAATAGTTAAAAGTGGTTTTTGTTTGATTAATGGCCGAATTGATGTGATTTTTAAATATGGAGGGATTTATAATGTAATTAGCCCAAATTTTAAGTTAGTGGACGGCAAGGCTATTAGTATATGTTTTACAAGTTAAAGTTATATTAATATGATATATATTATATGTTTTTATAATAAAAACAAAGTTAAAAGAAAATTAGTGCTCATTTTACATGTTCTTCCACCGAAAACACAAAAGAAAAAGAACGAACAAAAGTATCAAGGGTTTCAGCCATTTCAAGCTTATGTTTTGGCTTTAGATTTTGATGATTTTTATGTTTTTTTAGATTGTTGCTTAACCTACTATCAAGCCGATGTTGTAATTTGAAGAATTGATGATATTTGTGACTTTTGCCATGGATGAATTAGTAAGCTTTATGATGAATTTAGTTGTTAAATGAAATACATGTGTTAGATGAACATATTTTGTTCCTGAATTTTTGATGAATTTAGCTAAATAGGGCTAATTTGAAAAATGATAATTTGAGGGACTAAATTACTTAATTTGATGGATAATAGGGCTTGTATGATATATATATATATATATATATGTATTTGTCTAAGCATGGTTAAATAATGATTTTTGAATTTGATGTTTTGAGAAAATAAACTAAATTAATAAAAGGTGAAAATGTGAGGGCTAATTTATAAATTGCTCTAAATATGTGTGTTTGGATTGAATTGAATGAATTAGTGAATAAAAGAGTTAAATTTGAATATGTTTACATCAAGAATTGAAGAAATGATACTTAGATCACGGAAAAGAAAAAGTAACCGAGTAGCCATTTTTGTTTTAGTTAAATCGAATCCGAGGAAAGTCATTATGCAAATAAACGTATTTACATTGAGTTGTGTATGTTTTTATGACATGACGTGTACATGAGTTTCGAGATAAGAATGACATAGTAGCAATGTTCGATAAGTCTCGTACGAACCTAGGAATAGATACGATTAGCTATGACATGACATAGGTGTTTGTTTTGAGATATCATGTAAGACCACATCTGGGACGTCGGCATTGATTTGAGATTTCGTGTAAGACCACGTATGGGATGTTGGCATCGATAAGAGATTTACGTGTAAGACCATGTCTGGGACATTGGCATCATATTGATTCGTGTAAGACCCTGTCTGGACAGTGGCATTGATATTCGAGTGCATGTAAGACCTTGTCTGAGACATTGGCAATGTACGATTATTCTGAGCTTTCTGATTATCCTATTAGATTCCAAACAGTTCAAAGTGAAAGTCTATGATATGAAATGTTATGTGAATTGTAAAATCTATTTCAGGTACATTTATTAAGTATACAAGGTGTGTATGATAGGTAAATATCTATATCAGCTTACTAGCATGAATATGAACTATGAATGATGAGATGATATGTAAAATTTTGCTTAGATGAGCTATGTGCATATGTGGTATTGAGTTGAAGTATGTGATAAGTTATGGCTAAGCAATTGGGCCAAGCACTATGTGAGTTTATATGCTATGAGTACCATTATTGTCATTGTGTGAATATGCTATGTGCATTTTAAATTAAGTTTATTTATATATGACTTACTAAGCTTTGGAAAGCTTACTCTCTGTGTGTGTTTTCTTTATTTTATAGATCGTTAAAGCTACTGAAGGCTCAGGGACCGTCAAGGATAGTCATCACACTACTCAACTTGTTTTGGTACATTTTGGAAATGTATATAGCTAGGTATGGCATATATAGGCTAGTTTAAGGTATAAGTTTGTTATATAAACTTAGCCATGTGATGTGGTTAATTATAAGTTGATATTTTACCTTTATGAATATGATATATGATGTATGTTTTGGTATGGTTAGATGACAATTTGAAATGGTCAAGTTTATGGTAAGTTTGGATGCAATATGCTTGGGTATATTAGAGTTTTTGCTATGTAAATTGGTATAAATGGAAATATATTTGATTGTAAAGATTAAATTGTTATTTTGACATGTTCATCGTTGTTAAATGTGAATGGATTGTATTGGTATTTGCTTGTAGGTTTGACCCTAATGTGGGTGGCATTTTTGGCCTTGCAAATGGCCTATTTTGCCACACGATTATGGCACACGGGCGTGCCTAGTGACCATGGGGATAAGTCAGTAGCTTGCTAAGAGCACACGGCCTTGGCACACAGATGTGCCTGGTAGCCGTGTGGTTTAGTCAGTATCGACCACGGCCAAGGTATATGGACGTGCTTGGTGGTCGTGGAGTAAAGTCAGGTTCGACCATAGGGAAGACACACGGGTGTGTCTAGCACCCGTAGGAGGCACACGACCTGCCCACACGGGCGTGTAACCCCTGAAACTTAGAAAAGTTTTTAATTTTTGAGAATTTCTGTATGTGTTCTAGTTTAGTCCTGACTTTATTTCTAAGCATGATTAAGGTTTCATTGACCTACTTGAGGGATGCTTTAGTTGCAATTAATGAATGGTTGCATAAAATGTTGTAAAAGTTTTCGATCTGTTAGGTAATGCCCTTAACCTTAATCCGGCGACCGATAGGTGATAGGGGTGTTACATTTGGTTGGTATTAGAGCTACAATTTAGTCGATTCTCAAACTAACGTTGCACGTCAGAGTCTAGCTATACATGACATATATCTGAATTGTGATATTGTGATGAATCCTGATGTATAAAATATGATTTTTGTATAGCAATGAATCCTAAAAGAACCGTAGCTAACAATGTAGAAAGTAATGCGCCTGGTCCTATACAAGGGACAGCACCTTCTGATCTGAGACCGACTATTAGCAGTCAAGAGGGAGAAGCTAAACAAGCTTTCTTTCAGATGATGAATGAGTGGTACACTCAATTCGTAAGAAATAACCCGACTGTTTCGTAACCCCACCCCCTGTTAACCCCCCTCAAACTATAGTTATGCCACCTTATCTATCTGAATCTATTGAATAAGCCTCCAGTTGATAAGATCTGTAAATATGGGGATGAAGACTTCTGGGCTACTAGTGATGATGATGCTGAAATGGTCGAGTTTTGGTTAGAAAATACTATCCGGGTATTCGATGAAATGTCCCTGACTCTGGAAAAATACATAAAATGTGTTGTATCATTGCTCCAAGATGCAGCTTACCAGTGGTGGAAAACTCTGATTTCTGTTGCTCCAAAAGAACAAGTCACATGGGATTTCTTTTAGATTGAGTTCGTAAGAAATACATTAGTGAGAGATTCATCGATCAGAAATGGAAAGAATTTCTAGAATTGAAATAGGGATGTATGACTGTTACTGAATACGATTGAGAATTTGTAAGATTATGTCAGTATACTCGAGAATGTGTATCTACGCGAAGAAATAATGTGCAAAAGATTCAAAGATGGCCTTAATGAAGATATCCATTTGCTAGTTGGGATCTTAGAAATAAAAGAGTTCGTAGTACTCGTTGATCGAGCATGCAAAGCTGAGGCACTCGAGAAAGATAAAAGAAAAGTTGAGTCTAAAGCTAGAGATGTGAGAAAGAGATTTCAGAGTATATCATTTTAGTTTGCTTCGAAGAAATTTAGAGATGATCAAGGTCATTCAAGAGATAATGTGGGACATTCGAATAAAAATCTAGCTAGATCACAAATGAGCTCTAAAACTCCAGCAACTTCAGTAGCAAGTATTGGAAATGTTCGATCGAGAAACCTAAATGCAAGCATTGTGGAAAAAGGCATCTGAGAAGTCATAGATTAAATGAAAGAGCTTGCTTCAGATATGGATCACTTGATCATTTTATCCGTGATTGCCCTGAGTCTGTTGAGCCAGAAACTATTCAAAATCTGAGATCTGATAATGCACCTGTGAGAGGTAGACCGTTGAAGAATATAAGAAATGTCAGTGGTAGACAGAGAACTACGAAAGATACTGTTGCGAGATTCAAAGCTTGAGCGCCTACTAGAGTGTATGCTATCCGAGCTTGATAGGAAGCTTCATCTCCAGATGTTATAATGGGTACTTTTACACTTTATGATACTTTTGTGATTGCATTGATAGAACCTGGTTCTACTCATTCATATATACGCATGAATTTAGTATTCAGTAAGACTTTGTCTGTATAGTCTATTGAGTTTGCTATAAAAGTATCTAACCCCTTAGGTAAAAGTGTCCTTGTCGACAAAGTATGCAAGAACTGTCCGTTAATGTTTTGAGATATCTATTTCCCTATTGATCTGATGCTTTTGCCATTTGATGAGTTCAATATCATTCTGGGTATGGATTGGTTGACATTGCATAATACTGTAGTAAACTGTAAAAGAAAGACTATTAATTTGAGATGTCTGAATGATGAAATTGTACAGGTTGAGTCTAATGATTTAAATGGATTGCCTGCTATGATATCTGTATTGAAATCTCAAATATATGTGAAAAAGGGATATGAGGCATATTTTGCTAATGTGATTGATTTGCAAGTGTCTGAAAGGAAAGTTGAATCAGTGCCAGTTGTTTGTGAGTTTTCTGATGTATTCCCAGAAAAATTGTCGGGTTTGCCTCCGATACGTGAAGTTGAATTTGGTATTGAGTTGTTGCTTGGTACTACACCTTTTTTCAATATCTCCGTATAGAATGGCACCAACAGAGTTGAAAGAGTTAAAGTCACAGTCGTAAGAATTGACTGATAAAGGGTTTGCTAGACCAAGTTTTTCCATTGGGGTGCTCCTGTCCTGTAAGTGAAAAAGAAATATGGCATGATGAGAATGTGCATCGATTATCGTCAGCTGAACAAAGTGACCATAAAGAATAAATATCCGTTACCCAGAATTGATGACTTATTTGATCAGTTAAAAAGGGCTACTGTATTTTCCAAGATTGATCTGAGATCAAGATACTACCAGTTGAGAGTGAAAGATTCAGATATATCAAAAACTACTTTCAGAATGAGGTACGGGAATTATGAGTTTTTAGTTATGCCATTTGGGCTAACCAATGCTCCTGCTGTCTTTATGGATTTGATGAACATAATTTTCAGACCGTACCTATATCGATTTGTTGTGGTGCTTATAGATGACATATTGATTTATTCACGTGATGAAAATGAGCATGCTGAACATCTAAAAATTGTGTTGCAAACTTTGAGAGAAAAGTAATTGTACGCGAAATTTAGAAAATGTGAATTCTAGTTACACGAGGTTAGTTTTCTGGGACATATTGTGTCAGCTTCTAGAATTTGAGTTGATCCAAGAAAGATTTCTCCTATCCTTGATTGGAAACCTCCGAAGAATATGTCTAAAGTACATAGCTTCCTGGGGCTAGCTGGTTATTATCTTCGATTTGTAAAAGGATTTTTAGTGATAACTACTCCCTTGACTAGACTACTTTAGAAAGATGTTACATTTGAATGGTCTAATAAATGTCAGAAAAGTTTTGATCAGTTGAAAACTCTATTAACAGAAGCTCTAGTGTTAGTACAACAAGAATTTGATAAAGAATTTGTTATATATAGTAATGCTTCGTTAAACAGTCTGGGATGTGTTCTAATGCGGAAGGCAAAGTTGTAGCTTATGCCTCGAGACAATTGAAGCCTCATGAAAAGAACTATCCAACGCACGACCTTGAGCTAGTAGCGATTGTGTTTGCACTAAAGAACTGGCGCCATTATTTGTTTGGTGAGAAATGTCACGTGTTTTCAGATCATAAAAGTCTGAAATATCTAATGACTCAAAAAGATTTGAACCTGCATCAAAGAAGATGGTTAGAGTTGTTAAAAGATTATGAACTTGTAATAGATTATCATCCGAGTAAAGCAAATGTTGTTGCTGATGCACTGAGTCGAAAATCATTGTTTGCACTACGTGCTTTGGATACTCAGTTGGATCTGTCTGATGATAGTTTTGTGATAGCTGAATTGAAAGCAAAATCATTGTTCTTATAGCAAATATGTGATGCTCAGAAATCTGATAATGAGTTATTAGTGAAACGATCTTAGTGTAGTTTGAATTCTGAATCTGAATTTCGAGTTGTTGATTATTGCATGAGATTCTGAGATCATATTTGTGTTTTGAGAAATCCAAAATTGATTCATTTGATTTTGAGTGAAGCACATAATAGTCGTCTATCTATTCATCCGGGAAGTACAAAGATGTATCATGATCTGAAGTAATATTATTGGTGGTCTGGTATGAAAAGAGACATTTCTGACTTAGTTTTGAAATGTTTAGTTTGTCAACAAGTGAAAGCTGAACATCAAGTACCGTTTGGTTTGCTACAATTGATTCTGATTCCTGAGTGGAAATGGGATAGAGTAACGATGGACTTTGTTTCTGGTTTGCCCCTGACTCCGAGAAAGAAAGATGCAAGTTGGGCCGTAGTTGATTGATTAATGAAATCTGCTCATTTTATTTCGGTAAGATCTGACTACTCACTTGATAAGTTAGCTAAGCTTTATATTTCTGAGATTGTGAAATTGTACGGGGTGCCACTATCCATTGTGTCGGATAGAGATTCGAGATTTACATCAAGATTTTGGAATAAATTACAAGAAGCTTTAGGCATGAAATTACATTTCAGTAAAGCTTTTAACTCAAACAAATGGTCAGTCGAAACGAATTATTAAGTTTCTTGAAGACATGTTAAGATGTTGTACACTTGAGTTTAGCGGTATGTGGGAGCAGTACCTGCCATTGATTGAATTTACGTACAATAATAGTTTTCAGTCAAGCATCAAAATGGCACCATATGAAGCTTTGTACAGACGTAAATGTCGTACACCTTTGTATAGGACTGAGCTCAGTGAAAATAAGATTCACGGGGTTGATTTGATAAAAGATTCAGAACAGAAAGTGAAATTGATTCGAGATTGTTTGAAAGTAGAATCTGATCGTCAGAAGTCTTATGCAAACTTGAAACGAAAAGATATAGAATTTGGGATCAGTGACAAAGTATTTTTGAAAGTGTCTCCGTGGAAGAAATTACTCTTATTCAGACGTAAAGGCAAATTGAGTCCAAGATTCATCAGGTCGTATGAAATTATTGAATGTGTTGGGCCTGTTGCATATAGATTAAGGTTTCCCCTTGAGCTAGACAAGATCCATAATGTATTTCATGTCCCGATGATCCGTAGATATCGATCCGATCCGTCACATGTGATTGCCCCATTTGAAATTGAAATCCAATCTGATATGACATATGAAGAGGAACTGATTCGTATCTTAGCTTGTGAAGTGAAAGAGTTGAGAAACAAGAAAATACCGTTAAGGAAAGTATTGTTGAATTGACATAGAATAGAAGAGGCTACGTGGGAGCCTGAGGATTCAATGAGACAGCAATATCTGACTCTATTTAACGGTAAGATTTTTGGGGAAGAAAATCCCTAAGGGGGAGAATTGTAATAGTCCGGTTTATACACTAGTCGAAACAATGGTTTCGAGACCACAAATCTGAGTCAGTAAAATATTTTAATATTATTTTTTGTACCTAGATATGTGATTAAGCATGTGGTAAAATTTCATAAGTTAATTTGTCTGTCTGTGTGTTTAATTTGAGCAAAGGACTAAATCGCGTAATAGTTAAAAATGGTTTTTTTATTAATGGCTGAATTAATGTGGTTTTTAAATATGGGGGATTTATAATGTAATTAGCTCAAATTTTAATTTAGTGGAGGACAATGCTATTAATATATGTTTTATAAGTTAAAGTTATATTAATATGATATATATATTATATGTTTTATAATAAAAACAAAGTTAAAAGAAAATTAGTGTTCATTTTACATGTTCTTCCACCGAAAACACAAAAGAAAAAGAAAGAACAAAAGCATCAAGGGTTTCAGCCATTTCAAGCTTAAATTTAGGTATGTTTTGGCTTTAGATTTTGATGATTTTTATGTTTTTGAGATTGTTACTTAATTTACTATCAAGCTCATGTTGTAATTTGAAGAATTGATGATATTTGTGAGTTGTGCCACGGATGAATTTTTAAGTTTTATGATGAATTTAGTTGTTAAATGAAATATATGTGTTAGATGAACATATTTTTTTCTTGAATTTTTGATGAATTTAGCTAAATAGGGCTAAATTGAGAAAAGTGATAATTTGAGGGACTAAATTGCAAATTTTCTAGAAAATAGGGGCTTTTATGATATATATATATGTGTGTGTATTCGGCTAAGCATGGTTAAATGATGATTTTGTGAATTTGATGTTTTGAGAAAAATGGACTAAATTGATAAAAGATGAAAATGTGAGGGCTAATTTATAAATTACCCTAAATATGTGTATTTGGATTGAATTGAATGAATTAGTGAATAAAATGGTTAAATTTGAATATGTTCAGATCAAGAACCGAAGAAATCGGACTTAGATCGCAGAAAAGCTAAAGTAACTAGGTAGCCATTTCCGTTTAAATTAAATCAAATCCGAGGCAAGTCATTATACAAATAATCGTATTTACATTGAGTTGTGTCCGTTTTAGTGACTATTGATAACAATGAATGTTTACAACATGATGTGTACATGAGTTCTGAGATAAGAACGACATAGTAGCAATGTTCGATAAGTCCCGTATAAACATAGGAATAGATAGGATTAGCTATGTCATGACATAGGTGTTTGTTCTGAGATATCATGTAAGACCACATCTGGGACGTTGGCATTGATTTGAGATTTTGTGTACGACCACATCTGGGACGTTGGCATCGATATGAGATTTACGTGTAAGACCATGTCTGGGACATTAGCATCGTATTGATTCGTGTAAGACCATGTCCGGGACATTGGCATCGCTTTGATTCGTAAGACCCTATCGGGACAAAGGCATCGATATTCGAGTACATGTAAGACCTCGTCGACGCGTTGGCATTGTACGATTATTCGAGCTTCGAGTATCCTATTAGATTTCAATGGTTCAACGGGCAAGTCTTGTAACACCCGTATCCCATATCCATCGCCAGATTAGGGTTACATGCATTACGGATAAGTCATAACTTCGCTTAAATGATTAAATTTTACCTAAACATCTTTATCAAATAATTTATTTATAAATAGACAAATCACACATGTATAATATATGCTTAATACTTTAATTCAAATCATATACACTATATTCATCAACTAACACAATGACCCCGAAATATACATTTGCAATATCACACAACAATCCTAATTCCATATACCACATTCGACAAGTTGGTTTTAATATGTGAAGGTTATAAACAAGTAAACCATTTCAAAAGTCAATTCATTTTAATTACTAATGAAAATAAACCTTATGAACAAAACTTTATGCTAAATGGTCAAGATATATAAGTTCATTACATTATCGTAAACGCAATTAATAACTTTAGCGAATATACCGTAACATATTGCATAACATGTTTCATGTTTCATAATATACTTAAGGTTAACGACATACAAAATTTTCAATTGATACCTATCAAATACCCACTTGTTTTCCATACATAACTCAACTATGACCGTATATAAGCATCCAGATAAACCTTGCATCGTAATAACATAAACATATACAACATTCGATAATTACAATTCATATGTCTCAATCTCAAACTAGCACAAGATTAAAGCCATATTCAAATGGCCATAATACTTATAACACAAAATCTTCAACCCAAACATGAACGTTATCCATCCTGTACATATTAAACCCAAAGCACATACAACCATATTAGCCGCAAACATACCCTTTATACAACATTCATCTACCTAGATATGCATGAACAGGCCAGGTATAAATTTTGCCACGAATCAAACACATTAAGTATTCAACCATTCACACATATAACTAAGCTTAACTAAAGGAAATAAGCCTTTTTCGCAAGGCTAGACTATACCAAAATACAAGCCAAAACTCATTGGTTTTACCACTTAGTCTAACCTATACATGCCTTTGATTCAAAAATCAAGTATATATATATACCAAAAGGGATTGATAGTGTGGTTGATTTCTCTGACGATCCTTGGAGCCCGTAGCTTGAACAAAATCTATAAAACAGAGGAAACATATCACACAAGTAAGCTCACTAGCTTAGTAAGTCTTAAGCAATAAGATTAGAACTTATGGTTATTCATATAATTATGAATTCATAAATAATATTGAAACGTTCTTATAAAAGCTTACATACATTAAAATAGTCCCTCAAAACCAAATATATATATTTCACCTATATCACCTTTAATGCGCAACTCATCAAATCCATGCAAAGTTTTAATACCATTTCTACCTCTATTTGAATTGATTTCAAATACTATGTACATAACAACCACATAATTCCCATCGATTAACTATGCAAACATACTCATAATCTTCACATATTACACTTATTTGAATGGCCGAATCTCAATAATACAACCAAGATTATATATCAATATATATAAAACACTTTGTTAATTTAATTATATACACATATCATAATCTTGCAAAATGTTTTCCGTATACAATATTTTACCAACACCAAATAGTGGTAAACAACTTACCTCATTTCTTACAACGATAAAACTTACACGTACCTGGACATTTAATTTCTTTAAGTAAATAATTTCCATCTTGTCGATGGTCTACGAATTCTTTCATTTAATATAAATCACCAAAGATTAAGCCCGCTAGGCACGAAGCTTAGAACATGTCACGGCACTAAGCTCGCTAGGCATGAAGCTTAAATATGTCACCTAAGCACTAAGCTCGCTAGGCATGAAGCTCGAATCAAATCACCAAGACTAAGCACGCTAGCACGAAGCTCGAATCAAATCACCAAGACAAGGCACGCTAGCACGAAGCCCGAATCAAATCACCAAGACAAGGCCTGCTAGGCAATAAGCCCGAAATAATTCATAAACCAGTCACATACTTCTCATTTTTCCCAAAAATTATATCAAAGATACACATTCATATCATATTGTCAATTTATGCATTCAAGCCAATCTAACCCATATACATTCGGCTTTTACAATAATATACACTCAAATTTATCAAACATCATCATTTAACAGGTTCATAAATAATTCTTTGATATATTTCAGCTTATGGACTTACCTCGACTATCGACGGACAACGTTAACCGGCTAGTTGACAACTTTCGCCTTTCCCCGATCCAAATTTGTTTTTCTTTGTTCTTGATCTAAACACATTAAAATTTAGCTCATTCAAGTACATTTCATCTCAATTTAGTCCCTAAGCACATAAATAGGCAAATTACCATTTTACCCCTAGAGTTTCACATTTTTACAATTTAGTCCAATTTTTACAAAACACAAAATATACTAAAGTTACATATTTTTAGCTAGGGCCGAATGTTCACTAAGCTTATACAAGTCCCCAAATTTCATAATTTCTACAATCTAGCCCCTCAATTTACTATTTTTTTAGTCCTAGATACTCAATTTAATCAAAATTTCCAACACAAAATTTAATAATCTAACACATATATTATATTTAAAATCATCAAATATCACAAAACATAAGCATTCTTCCATGGCCGAATATTAAACATACATCAAATTCAAAAATTCCAACATGGGTCGAGTAGTATTCGAAGCAACGATCTCAAAAACGTAAAAATTATTAAAAACTGAACAAATTTACATACCTAAATCAAGAAAAACTCAAAGCCGAATGTGCCAAGCTTTCTCCTTGTTTTTCTTTTGTGTTTTTCGGCCAAAGAGATGAATAACGCATGGCTTTCTTTCTTTTGTTTTACTTTAACATATATTAAGTTATTACTAAATTACTTAACTAACCTTAAAATTAAAATAACCAAATAATATATCTTAAGGACAAACTTGTCCATGGCTGGCCACTAACTCATAAAATGGGCTATTTACCCTTTCTATACTTCATATTATAAAGCCATGCTCAAATTAGCACATTTCATTTTAGTATGCCACTTTTACATTTTACGATTGAGTCCTTTTAGTTAAATTAAGCACTTAAACGATAAAATTTTTCTCTGAAACTTTCACACATAATTCACATTGACACAAAATATAATATTAGAAACCATTTCGACTCAGATTAGGGTCAATTTCACCGCTTTGACAATTCTGTGACATGAAATGTTATGTGAATTGTAAAATCCTTTTTAGGTACGTTTATTAAATATACAAGGTGTGTATGAGAGGTAAGTATCTATATGAGCTTTCTAGCATGAATATGAACTATGAATGATGAGATGATATGTAAAATTTTGCTTAGATGAGCTATGTGCATATGTGGTATTGAGTTGAAGTATGTGATAAGTTATGGCTAAGCAATTGGGCCAAACACTATGTGAGTTGTATATACTATGAGTGCCATTATTGTCATTGTATGAATATGCTATGTGCATTTTAAATTAAGTTTATTTGTATATGACTTACTAAGCTTTGGAAAGCTTACTCTGTGTGTGTGTTTTCACTGTTTTATAGATAGTTAAAGCTACTGAAGGCTCAGAGACCGTCGAGGATAGTCATCAAATAATCAAAAACTTGATCGTTGTTTTGTCAAGTTTTAAAATTTATAAAGAATATGATCAAACCTGGAAACTAACTTTGACAACGATTATAGGCAAGTGTACCTATCGAACAGTAGTATAGCTTAGGCAAGACAGGATTGTCGAACCCAAAGGAGCTAAAAGTACTAATACTCACTTTCCTTTTATTATTTAGCCTAAAATATGGAGTGATTGGTTGATTTAATCTAATTTAACGACTACTAAGCTAAAGACACAAAGACAAAAAGAACAAATTGGGAAATAACTTGATGAAAAACTCAGTTGATCACGATGATACCCTCAGGAAGAATCCACCTAGACTTCACTTGTTATTTAGCATTGAACCATACGGTTTATTCACTTAGTTTGATCCGTAAGACTCCCTAACGTATATTAAACCCTCTCTCGAGGCGAATAATGTCTAACCCTAGGTTAATTAGTGGAACTCTCGTTCTCTTATAATAACCCCCTAGAATAGCAGTAAATCAATCTATGGACTCCCATATTATGTTTCACCCTAATTCGACAAAATCTCGTCACCCTATCTCTAGGCGTGCGATCAACTCCGCTTAATTATGCTAGATCTACTCTCAAGTAGGGTCTATTCCTCCTCCACCTAAGCACATTAGATTTGGATTAAACATGTGAAATTAAGAACAAACTAAGTATTTATCATATAATTCATAAATAAATAACAAGATTCATCTTAGTTTCATCCGCTTTAGGTATCTGAAGGGTTTAGTTCATAATGAATAAAGAAAACATCTCAAGAGAAAAGAAAAAACAAAACATAAGAAATCCCTAAAACCCCGTGAAGGAATTGAAGGAGAAATCTGCTGTCTTGAGTAGTATTTCGGCTCCTTGAGATGGATTAACTGGCTATCTTCGAGTAATTCCCTGAATTGAACTGCTCTGGCTTCAGCTATTTGGCCTCACTGAACGCCTAATGCCCTGGGTTTTGGCTTCTGCTGAACTCTGAATGCCCCTGAAGGTTGGCCTCTAGGTTCTTTATATAGGTTTTTGGATTCTTCACTTGGCCTCTAAGTATACTAATTAAAGTATACTTCCTACTCGGTGTTTGAATAGGCTTTGGAATGTGTTTCTTTGCCTCAAAGTATCCAAATCCAAGTGAAATTCCTCTTTTCCACGACAGGGGCACGGCCATGGTACACGCCCGTGTAAATCGACTTCAGGTCGTGTTTCGATTCTGTTGATTGAGGCACGACCGTGTGAATCGAGGGTCAGGCCGTGTGAAGTGATTTGATGAGACACGGACGTGTGGCTTGAAGTCCAGGTCATGTCGATTTCCTATTTGGCCCAAATTGGCCCGTTTTAAGCCTGTTTCTCGTTCTTTTCGTCTTCAAGTGCTTTCCTGGGTATAAACATGAAAGTAAAGGATTAAAAGCACCTTTTTACATAAATCAAAGGCTAAATCATCCAAAAGCATACTAAATGTAGGCCTAAAATATGTTACTTTTACGGTTTATCAGATACCCCCACACTTAAGCTTTTGCTTGTCCTCAAGCAAAATTCTTAACTTACAATTAAAACGAACTTTCCATAATTCATAATTCCTATCAAAAATGCCTCATCATAATTCATAGATAATTCATACATGGATAATTTCACTCAAAGACTCATAAAGGTTCAAACAATTCTATGTCATATATTTGTAGAACGAAGAACATAGGTGTCTCTCCTCTTCTAAATAATTACCTTTGATTCAAAACCGACAAGGATTGACATCCTCACTAAAGATTCACTCAAAGTGTTTAAGGTTCACAATTAAGCACTCAACGGTCGAACCTGAAAAGTTAATCCCATAGGCTTGCATGAAAATCAAATCTCCACCACTATTATATGAGATGATATACAAATCAAAAGGTCTTTAACAGGGTTGTAACAGGGCTTGGTTTAATGGTATGGATAAAGGCTGAATTAGAGGGTTAAAATTGAGATCGAATTGACTAATTACCTAACTAAAAACAAAGAAGTAGAAAATAAATGATTACATCAATTGAAACTTTGAAAATAATGATAATACGAGCTTTTTCTTCGATAATTGAAATTTAAATGTTCAAGCTCACTTTATATACTACTAATACCGAATATACTTTGATTTTTTCAATTTTTAGATTTTTTTAAGAACAAACTAAAGCAGATACATAATAAAGAAAGACTTTATCAACTGAATTAAACTAATGTAACTGATCAAATCAATTCTCGATAGAAGGGTAGTCAAAAGAATGATAACAAATTTAAAGGGTTTTATGGGTTGTTAGGATTAAAAAGGATTCACTAGGTGTTAATTATCTGGGTAGGCTTTTTAGTTGTGTGAATGGGTTAAAACCTAGGTGCCTTTATCATTTTAGTATATCAAATCATTGATGTGGTCTCAACATGTATAATCGAGGCAAGTTCTAGAATAACACTTCAAAGTTGACACACTCATAATCAATAAAGTGAGCACGAAAAAGAATTTATGCTCTATAAGGCTCAAAATATCACAAAAATTATGGGTATTTGACATCAATCCTATAAATTTCAAATTTCAAGGTAATATTCAAATTCAGTTCAACAACCTATAAATTTTTTTTTTGAAAAATAGACATATCATGCTTGATTCTCTAGTATCTTAAGGTTTAAATCATCAATGCATAATTATCAATGACTTAATCCAAAACATATTAATAAAAATCATAAATCAATAGAAATTTCATCCTAATTAGTAATATGAGAAAAATACTTAAAAACAAGATTAAATTCAGGATTTTGAGAATCATGCAAAAAGTTAACCCCCCAACACTTAAGTTGTACATTCTTCTCAATGTACAAAGATAGATAATAGAAATTTGGTAATCATAAGATAGGGAGAGAAGTGAAACTTCCTGAATTTTGGATGAAGTCAATGAAAAGAAATCGGATAGGATTGGAGATGAGTGTGGGGAAGCGTCTCGAACCGTTTGAAGTTGACCCTCGAAGCAGCCGTTCTAATTTTATTGAATCCTAAGCTAATTCTAAATGGTATGAAAAATAAGAAGAAAATAATAAAGAAAATAAAAATAAAAGTAAATAATGAAAAATGAAAGAAGAAAGATATCAGGAATAGAGAAGGAAGAATGGGGTTTAAATAAAGATGCATCCCACACCCGTGTTCCTTTTTGTGGTGCCCACACGGCCACGGCCAAGGCCGTGTACAAGGCCGTGTGGGTATGGAAACCTACACCTAAATACGAAAAAAATAAAACCAAACTAATTAGTATAGTTAGTGCTCGGGTTGCCTTCCTAGAAGCACTCGTTTAATGTCTTGAGCTAGACTTTACCTGTTATTTTTATGGTCATGGTGGTTTGAAGAGGTGAAAATCCTTTCTCATGCGATCAACTCGATTTTTGATATAAAGTTTAAGTGAAGGATTGTTTACCTCAAAAGTGCTAAATTTAGGATTGCTTACCTCGACTGTCCCGTATAGGAAGACATTAAGTACCTCAAAAGTGATTTCTTCATTTTTCTTGAGGTCTGAATTGGCGATTCGAGGGTCTTCTTTATTTAACAATACTTGATCCCCTATTTTGAAGTGATTCGTTGTTCCTATCAGCTCGTCTGGGGTTTCCTTCGGGTTGACTTTGTGTGGTTCTGGTTCTTCTTTAAAGCGTGTCTTCCACTCTTCTAGTTTGTCGACCTTAAGGCTGCGTTCCTCATGTAATTCTTCTTTATTGGCACAAGGTCTATGATTCGGCTCAAGTTTGTAGCTTTGTGGTGTTTCCTACAATGAAGGTTGAACAAGTTGGTTATCAACTGAATTTACTTTCTCACCTTTATCACTTGATGTTCTGGCCGAGTCAAGAGCTTGAAGAGTGACTATCTCGTCGCCTACACGAAGTATGAGTTCACCTGTATAGATATCAATTTTAGCTCCAACAGTTGCTAAAAAGGGTCTTCCTAAAATTAAGGGGATCGTGTTGTCCTCATCCATGTCTAAAATGACAAAGTCTACTAGGAATACTAATTAATTAATTTTGATTAGAACATTTTCTATTATACCCTTAGGAATTCTAATAGTTTTATCAGTTAATTGAATTCTCATCCTAGTTTGTCTGAGTTTCCCTAGACCTAGTTGTTTAAAGATTTTGTAAGGCATAACATTGATGCTTGCCCCTAAATCAGCTAACGCATTATCAATAGATAAACTATCAATTAAACATGGAATTGCAAAACTCTCTGGATCTTTTAATTTCTGTGGCAGTTTATTTTGTAGAATTGCTGAGCACATTGCGTTTAGCTCTACATGGTGCTCTTCTTCTAATTTGCATTTGTTAGTCAAGAGATGTCTTAAAAATTTCCTCGAGTCTGGTATCTGAAAAAGAGCTTCGAGAAGAGGTAAGTTAATATGTAATTTCTTTAAGAGTTTAAGAAACTTAGCGAACTGTTCCTCTGAATTGTCTCTTTTCATCACTTCAGGATAAGGTATGCGAGGTTGGTGCTCCTTGATTATCGGTTTTGGCTTTTCTTGTGTTATCTCTATCTTACCTTTCTCTCCTTCATTTTCTTGTACTGAGTTGGATTCATCTTCTCTTTTATTGTCATTAGCTGTGATGGCTTGGATTTGTTATTTCGGGTTAATCTCAGTGTTACCTGGTAGCCGTCCTTGCGAACGTTCTGACATTAGCTTTGCGAGTTGTTTGACTGCATTAGTGGCTACCTTGACTGACTTAGTAAGTTCCCCTATTCGACTCTCGTTGCCTTTAATTGTTTTCTTAGTTTCTTGGAAACGATTTTCTGTGTTTGCCATGAATTTTGTCAGCATCTCTTCAAGATTCAGCTCCTCTTCTTGTTGGTGAGCTGGTTGTTGAAAATCAGGAGGAAGTTCTAATCTTTGGCTATTTTGATCATCCCACGAGAAATTGGGATGGTACTTCCATCCTGCATTATAAGTGTCACTATAAAAATTATTTTGATATCTAGAAGAGTTACCTGTATAGTGAGCTTGCTCATTTTCCATGCCATATCCGTAGGGTGGGTACTCAGGATTTGCCACGCCTCCTAGATTTGAATCATATTTTATTTCTGGGTGTACCTGTGAGGGACTATACCAATCATCAATCTTTTTATTCATCATCTCTAACTGATTAGATAACCTTGTGACCACGTCGAGGTTGAAAACACTCGTTGCTTTAGTAGGAATTGCCCCCATGCCTTGCCACTGATAATTATTCAGTGCCATCTTTTCCATAGACTAAAATTTTCTACCAAAAGCAAAATAGAGGAAAAAATTAGCAAAGTAAAAAAACAAAAAAAATAAAAAAATTAATAATAATAAATTGCAATAAAAAATTGGCTAAAGTAATAAAAATTAAGCTTTCTTAATATTTTAGTTCCCCGGCAAAGGTGCCAAAAACTTGATCGTTGTTTTGTCGAGTTTTAAAATTTATAAAGAATATGATCAAACCTGGAAACTAACTCTGACAATGATTATAGGCAAGTGTGCCTATCAAACAGTAGTATAGCTTAGGCAAGACCGGATTGTCGAACCCAAAGGAACTAAAAGTACTAATACTCACTTTTTTTTATTTAGCCTAAAATATGGAGTGATTGGTTGATTTAATCTAATTTAACGACTACTAAGCTAAAGAAACAAAGACAAAAAGAACAAATTGGGAAATAACTTGATGAAAAACTCAATTGATCACGACGATACCCTCAGGAAGAATCCACCTAGACTTCATTAGTTATTTAACACTGAACCATACGATTTATTCACTTAGTTTCATCCGTAAGACTCCCTAACGTATATTAAACCCTTTCTCGAGGCGAATAATGTCTAACCCTAGGTTAATTAGTGGAACTCTCGTTCTGTTATAATAACCCCTAGAGTAGCAGTAAATCGATCTATGGACTCCCATATTAGGTGTCACCCTAATCCAGTAAAATCACATCACCCTATCTCTATGCGTGATATCAACTCTGTTTAATTATGCTAGATCTACTCTCAAGCAGGCTCTATTCCTCCTGCACCTAAGCACATTAAATTTGGATTAACCATGCACAATTAAGAACAAACTAAGTATTTATCATATAATTCAGAAAACCTTAACAAGATTCATCTAGGTTTCATCCGCTTCAGGTATCTGAAGGGTTTAGTTCATAATGAATAAAGAAAACATCTCAAGAGAAAAGATAAAACAAAACATAAGAAATCCCTAAAACCCCCTAAAGGAATTGAAAGAGAAACTCGTCGTCTTGAGTAAAATTTTGGCTCCTTGAGATGGATCAACTGGCTATTCCCTGAATTAAATGCTCTGGCTTTGACTCTTTGGCCTCTCTGAACACCTAACGCCCTGGGTTTTGGCTTCTGTCGAACTCCGAATGCCCCTGAAGGTTGGCCTCTAGGTTCTTTTTATAGGCTTTTGGATGCTTCACTTGGCCTCTAAGTATACTAATTCAAGTATACTTCCTACTCGGTGTTTCAATAGGCTTTGGAATGTGTTTCTTTGCCTCAAAGTATCCAAATTTGAGTGAAATTCCTCTTTTCCACGACAGGGACACGACCACGGCACACGCCCGTGTAAATTGACTTTAACCTGTGTTTCGATTCTGTTTATTGAGGCACGCCGTGTGAATCGAGGGTCAGGCTGTATGAAGTGATTTGACGAGACACGGACGTGTAGCTTGAAGTCCAAGCCATGTCAATTTCCTCTTTGGCCCAAATTGGCCTGTTTTAAGCCCGTTTCTCGTTCTTTTCGTCCTCGGGTGCTTTCCTGGGTATAAACAAGAAAAGAAAGGATTAAAAGCACCTTTTTACATAAATCGAGGGCTAAATCATCCAAAAGCATACTAAATTTGGGCCTAAAATATGTTACTTTTACATTTTATCAACCATCGAGGATAGTCATCACACTACTCAACTTGTTTTGATACATTTTGGAAATGTATATAGCTAGATATGGCATGTATAGGCTAGTTTATGGTATAAGTTTGTTATATGAACTTAGCCATGTGATGTGGCTAATTATAAGTTGATATTTTGCCTTTATGAAGATGATATATGATGTATGTTTTGGTATGGTTAGATGAGAATTGGAAATGGTCAAGTTTATGGTAAGTTTGGATGAAATATGCTTGGGTATATTTGAGTATTTGCTATGTAAATTGGTATAAATAGAAATAGATTTGAATGTAAAGATTGAATGGTTATTTTGACATGTTCATGGTTGTTAAATGTGCATGGATTGTACTGGTATTTGCTTATAGGTTTGACCCTAATGTGGGTGGCATTTTTGGCCTTGCAAATGGCCAATTTGCCATACGGTTATGGCACACGGGCGTGCCTAGTGATTGTGGGTCTAACTCAGTAGTTGGTTAAGAGCATACGGCCTTGGCACACATACGTGCCTGGTAGTCGTGTGGTTTAGTCAGTATCGACCACGACCAAGGTACATGGTCGTGCTTGGTGGTTGTGGAGTAAAGTCAGGTTCGACAACGGGGAAGACACACGAGTGTGTCTAGCAGCTGTGGGAGGCACACGGCCTGCCCACACAGGCGTGTAACCCCTGAAACTTAGAAAAGTTTTTAATTTCCAAGAATTTTTGTATGTGTTTCGGTTTAGTCTCGACCCTATTTCTAAGCACGATTAAGGTCTCGTTGACCTACTTGAGGGACGCTTTAGTTGCAATTAATGAATAGTTGTATAAAATGTTGTAAAAGTTTTCGATCTGTTAGGTAATGCCCTTAACACTAATCTGGCTACGGATACAGGATAGGGGTGTTATAGATTCTGAGGCTAGAGATGAAAGAAAAAGATTGATGTGTAAGTCTTACCAACCTTCGACTAAGAGATTTAGAGATGCAAGCAATCATTCAAATGCTTCATTTGGACATTTGGCTAGAGATCGTGTGAGACAGAATGTTAGTCCAAGAACTCAAGCTCCAACTGAATCAAGTGTTGGTAGTTTTAAAAGCAAAACCCTGAGTGTAGACAATGTGGAAGAGGACATGTGGGAGAATTCTAGGGCAAGTACAATAATAGAACTTGCTATAAATGTGGATCATGAGACCATTTCATTCGAGATTGCCTAGAGTTAGATGAGAACAATAATGTTCAAAGTGCAAGACCAAGTAATACAACGGCTAGGGGTAGACCACCCAGAAACACTAAAATGTGAGTGGAAGTCAGAGAGGGACTACTAATACAACTGTGAGATCAGAGGCGAGAGCACCTGCCCGAGCTTATGCTATTCGCACTCGTGAGGAAGCGTCATCTCCAAATGTCATTACTAATACTTTCACTCTATTTGATACTAATGTGATTGCATTGATAAATCCAAGTTCTACTCATTCCTATGTGTGTGTGAAATTAGTATCTAGCAAGACACTACCTATTAAGTCTACTGAATTTGTGATTAGAGCATCGAACCCCTTAGGCAAGTGTGTTTTGGTGGATAAAGTGTGCAAGAACTGCCCCTTGATGTTTAGAGATATTTACTTTCTGGCTAATTTGATGTTGCTATCTTTTGATAAATTTGATATCATCCTGGGTATGGATTGGATCACTCTGTATAATGCTATTGTAAATTGTAAACAAAAAAGTGCCAGTAGAGTTTTGAACAGTTGAAAGCATTGTTGAAAGAGGCACCTGTGTTAGTTCAACCTAAATCTGGTAAAGAATTCATAGTTTACAGTGATGCATCATTGAATGGTTTGGGCTGTGTACTGATGCAAGAAGGAAAAGTCATCTCTTATGCTTCGAGGCAATTAAAATTGCATGAAAAGAACTATCCGACGCATGATCTTGAATTAGCTGCGATTGTATTTGCATTGAAAATTTGGCATCACTATTTGTTTGGTGAGAAATGTCATGTTTTTACTGATCACAAGAGTTTGAAATATCTGATGACTCAGAAAGAATTGAATTTGAGACAGTGAAGATGGTTAGAATTACTAAAAGACTATGAATTAATAATTAATTATCATCAGGGCAAAGCTAATGTTGTTGCTGATGCTTTGAGTCGAAATTCTTTATGTGCTTTGCAAACTATGAGTACTCAGATAGATATATGTGATGATGATTCAATTTTTACTGAGTTGAAAGTAAACAGATGTTTGTACGTCAGATTTATGATGCACAGAAAAGTGATGATGAGATGATGGCTAGACGAGTCAGTGTGCATTAAAGGCTGATTCATAATTTTGAGTTGATAGTGATGATTGTTTGAGATTTAGAGATCAGATTTGTGTTCTGAGGAATTCAGAATTAATTCAGTTGATTTTGAATGAACCTCACAATAGTCGTTTGACTGTTCACCCCGGGAGTACAAAAATGTATAACGATTTGAAAAAATTTTATTGGTGGCATGGTTGATCTTGTCTGAGTTTTTTAATATTTATATAATGAATGATCGAGTCTAGAAACTAACTATCACCACGATTGAGGCAAGCACACCTATCGAACAGTAGTATAGCTTAGTGGCAAGACTGGAATGTCGAACCCAAGTGAACCAAAAGTACTAGTACTGACTTTATTTTTATTATATAGCCAAAAATAAAGAGGATTTATGTTTATCTAACTAATTCCTAAACTAAGGATGCCAAGACACAAAGAATGTAACAGCCCAAATTTGGGCCTAGAAGTATTAGGCCTATTGGGTTTTGGGCTTTGGGTCTCATAAAATTTTGAAGTGAAAATGACAAATGACATGATGGATTTAAGGGTTTAATGAATTTGGAGTGTCTAGGTGTATTGGAGAAGTTCTGGGTTCAAGTTTTATGGTGGAGGAATCAGGGTTGTGGGTAGTGGGCTTTTAAATAAAAATAGGTGAAAAATGGCACAAAGAAGCCTAGGGTGAGGTGGCTAAGTAACACCACTAGGGTGTAGGGAGGTGGCGACATATTCATGTAGGGAGGTCTAAGGTTCGAGTGCTAGCTTAGTTTTATTTTGGAGTTTAAGCTTAGGCTTCTAGAATGCTGGAAGTGGCGTGTAGAGGGACTCTAAGGAGAAGTGATCAGTAGAGAGAATTTAGGAGAATGATAAGGGAGATATCATGGAGAAAAATTAGGAGATGAGCAGTGGATGAAGTGGTGCCGAATTGGACTATAGGGGTGGGTAAGTTTCGGCTATAGGTTATATAAATGTGTGTGTGCCGAGCCTGGGGTCCTAGGTAATGCTGAATTTTCCATTCTTTTTCTTTTCTTTACCGAATTCCTTAGAAGGGTTCTTTGAGTTTCCATCTTTTCATTCTTTTCTTCCCCTCATCCTTATTTCTTCCATTGCCGAATACCATCATCCCATTTTGCCGAATTCTCTCATAGCCAAATTCCTCTATTACCGAATTACCATCATCCTCCCTTGCCAAAATTTTTACTTGTGCTGAACCTTTGTGGTTTTCCTCAATCACAAATCGATTATTATCTATTATCAGTTAAGATTAAAAGCAAAATTTAGGTCGCAGGATTGGAAGTGGATTTGGTAAGTATTTGGTTAACCTCTCTTGTGCGTTTTGGTAAAAGCTAAAAGGCTATCTAACTATCTTGTCGTTAACTCTGTGATAACAAGGATAAGGTTCAAAGATCGCAAGCGTGGTAGAATCGTTAGCAAATGTAAGTGTACTCAACTTGATTATGGTTTAAGTAAGTGGTCGAATGCAAGTATGATCTATAGGGGTGACTTGTGTGGGTTATGAGTCACTCGAATTTTTGATGGTGTATGTGTGGGTGAACATCCAGGGGATACTCGTGAATAGTAGCTAAGGAAGGGCTATAAAAATCGGTGGCACACGGTAAGGTTACGGTAAGGTTTCGGCTTTTTGTAAATGTTTTGATTTAGTGGTTGATTGAAGGTTGGTTGGTTGCATGTTCAAGACCAAGGATAGTATAGCACGTCCCAGTAACCAGGTGTGTACAAACACTACACACACAAAATATCGGCTATGCCGAAAAGCTGGAAAGCCGAAAGTGGATAAATGGTCCCGGTAGGCCCTGAGGCTAAGTTTGATGAAATTGTTTGGTTGGTTATACGAATTGAGTTAGTCATGTATGTTACATGATTTGGAATTTTTTTGGGCCTAATAGGCCATATGATTGAGATTTGGACCTAATGGGCCGTAAGGATATGGTTTGGGCTTGATGGGCTTTATGGGGATGTAGACAAGTATGCTAGGATTTAATGGACTTTAGGCCTAGTTCTGAACAACTCTTAAACCGCATAAGACTTAATCTAATAATTAAACATGTCCGTGGACAAGTCACTGGGTTAGAGTGTGGCAACGAACATATACATTCTAAGATTGGATCTAGGGAGAGCTTGGTACTTAAGCGGTCCTAGTGGCCCACCTCCTCTTCTCTAGAATCCTACCTGGTGCATAGTGCCTGTTCACTTTAGCTTCAAGGACTAGTTAATGGGCCAAAGTTCATAACTAAACCCGAGAAGGACCAAATACCCCTGATTTGGAAATTACCTAAATATCCTTTAGACTTGTAAAATTACTAAAATACCTTAATTTGTAAAATTACTAAAATACCTCTGATTTGTAAAATTATCAAAATACCCTTGATTTGCAGAATTACCAAAATATCCTTGATTTACAAAATTTTCAAAGTACCCCTGTTTTACAAAATTACCAAAATATCCTTAAATTAGAAAATTTCTGAAGTACCCCTGTTTTGTAAAATGACGAAATACCCCTATAGGGTAGAATTACGATAATACCCCTATAGGGTAGAATTATGAAAATACCCTTGATTATGAAATGGCTAAAATACCCCTATGTAATGAATATGAATTTTATGGATGTTACTCATGTGCATGCTGCATTCATATTATATTATGTTTAGGATGCATATGGGTGGGAATTATAGTACGAAGGAAGAATTTGAGGATCGCATAGTCGCTTGATGATCGTGGATCCACTGGTGGCTTTAAGCCCATTATATGAATAGCAGCATTGCTGCAACGTTGAGTAGTACCGCTGTTGGTGCTACCTTTGGAGTGTAGCGGATGGGTGGGTCGATTTAGAAATCCCCATAGGTGTGTAGTGTTGGAAGGGAAATGGTGTGTAGCGGATGGACTTTTGGGGAGGGTTTTGCATAACCTTGTTTTCATGTGATATGATATGATATGATATGAGGTCATTAGGGGCTAAGGCCCAAGACCACCGATTTTGATAAGGCTTAGGGCTAATGTAATATTTGCATGTTGATTTGATTACCAAGGGTCGTATACACTGAGTTTCGAAACTCACACCCTTTTTATTAAATGTTTTAGGTGATCCTCAATAATTGGCTTGACGTGGGAGAGGACTTGGAGATGGCCACACTGTAAGATATTTAGAAGGTTTAATTATTTGCTTCAAAAGACATTATTTTAATTGCTTTATTTTCATTGGATGTAATAAGGCATTGTACTCCATTTTGACGTTAGGTTTTGAGTTTCGTTGTTTCAATCGTTTGCTTAATTATTAAACCCGAGTAATTTCTTATGTTTAAACTTGGTTTTCGGAATACTTAAAACAATAAAATGGGCTTTTATCATTATTTAACGAGACATAAGGATTTTGGGCTTTTGGGTCTTAAGTTTTAACTTTGAAAAATTGTTTGGAATTGTTCTTGATGTGGCATCACCAGATTCGGCCATAACGTCTGGGCCGGGTTTGGGGGTGTTACAAAGAATGAATTGGGAAAATACTTTTGGGAAAACCAATTGATTAAGACAATACCCGAGAAAGAATCCACCTAAACTTCACCTGTTATTTAACTCTGAACTAGACGATTTATTCACTTGACTTGATCCATAGGATTCCCTAATTTATATTAATACCTCTTTCGAGGCTACTAACGTCTAACCCTAGGTTGATTAATTGAAATCTCTTTCTAATTAAAACCCCTAGTGTTGCATTAACTCGATTTATGGACTCCCATATTAGGTTTGACCCTATTCCGGCAAATTTATGTCGTCCTATTTCTAGGAGTGCGATCAACTCCACTTAATATGCTAGATCTACTCTTAAATAGGGACTTTTGCTCCCCTGAATAAGCACATCAATACTTGAATCAATATCCTAAAATATTAAAACAAGAATTAAGAACACATAATTAAGAACAAATGAAGTATTTATCATACATCTTAGAAAATAATAACAAGATTCGTCTTAGGTTTCATCCACCTCAGGTATTTGAGGGGTTTAATTCATGTTTATAAAAGAATACATCTCAGAAGAAATTAAATAACAAAACATAAAGAAAAACTCTAAAACCCCCTGAAGGAATTTGAAAGGAAAATCCTAAGTCTTGAGTGTGACTCCAGCTTCTCAGATGGGTCAACTGGCTTTCTTCGAGTAATTCCCTATATTCGGCCCTCTCCAGCTTCGCTCCTCGTCAATAGCCCTGACAGAAGCCTTTTGTCGAACTCCCCTTTTAGGTTGCCCTCTAGGGTGCTTATATAGGCTTTCAAGATGCCTTACTTGGCCAAGAAGTATCCTATTCTAAGTGGAATTAAAACGGGTCATGATGGTGGTGGAAAAAGTCTTAAAATTTATATAATGAATAATCGAGCCTAGAAACTAACTATCACCATGATTGAGGCAAGTTCACCTATCGAACAGTAGTATAGTTTAGTGGCAAGACCAGATTATCGAACCCAACGGAACCAAAAGTACTAATACTAACTTTCTTTTATATTATTTACCTAAGAATTAAGAGAATTGTCGTTTAATCTAAAATTAACTAACTACTAAGCTAAAGATGCTAAGACACAGAGAAGGAATTGGGGAAATACTTGTGGGAAAACTAATTGATTAAGACAATACCCGAGGATTCCTTAATTTATATTAATACCTCTCTCGAGGTTGCTAACGTCTAACCCTAGATTGATTAATTAAAATCTCTTTCTAATTAAAACCCCTAGAATTGCATTAACTCGATCTATAGACTCCCATATTAGGTTTGACCTTAATCCGAAAAATTTTCGTTATCCTATCTCTAGGGTTACGATCAACTCCGCTTAATTATGTTAGATCTACTCTTAAACAGGGAATATTCCTCCTCCGCCTAAGCGCATCAATACTTGAATCAATATCCTGAAATATCAAAACAAGAATTAAGAACACATAATTAAGAACAAATCAAGTATTTATCATATAGTTCAGAAAACAATAATAAGATCCGTCTTAGGTTTCATCCCCTCAAGTATTTGAGGGGTTTAGTTCATAATCATAAAAAAATACATCTCAAAAGAAAATATAAAACAAAACGTAAGAAAAACCCTAAAACCCCCTGAAGGAATTGAAGGAGAGATCCTCGGTATTGAGTATGACTCCGAATTCTTGAGATGGATCAACTGGCTCTCTTCAAGTAAAACCCACAATTCAGCCACTCTGGCTCGACCCATTGGCTTAGCTGAACGCCCGCCTTTAAGGTTGGCCTCTAGGGTGTTTATATAGGCTTTTGGAAAGTTTTTCTTTGCCACTAAGTACCCTAATCCGAATGGAACTCTTCTTTGCTGCGGCATGGACACGCTTGTGTGGCACGACCGTATGATTCGGGGTCAAGCCGTGGTCGGATCTGCTAAGGAGGCACGACTGTGTGTTTTGGGCGCAGTCGTGTGCAATTCGTACTTTGGCCCATTTTCTCCGTTTTCGGCCCATTTCTCATTCTTTTCACCCTCTGGTGTTTTCCTAAGTATAAAACATAAAATTAAAGGATTAGGAGCACCAAATTCCACAATTCAGGAACTAAATCATCCAAAATTATCCTAAATGTGGGATTAAAATATGAACATATTACGGTTTATCAAATACCTCCACACTTAAGCATTTGCTTATCCTCAAGCAAAATTCTCAACTCACAATCAGAATTAACTTCCCTTAATTCATAATTCCCGTTAACAATGTCTCATCATAATTCATGGATAATTTATACATGGATAATTTAACTCAAAGAGTCCTAAAGATTCAATCAATCAAAGTCATAAGTTTATAGCATGAAAACATAGGTGTTTCCCTTTATCTGAATAATTACCTTTGATTCAAAACTGACAAGGATTGACATCTTCACTAAAGATTCACTCAAATCACTCAAGGTGATTAAGGTTCAAATAAAGCACTCATCAGTCAAACATGAAAAGTTATTGCCATATGCTTGCATGAAAATCAAATCTCCACCACTATAAAATGAGATGATACACAAAAGGGTTGTAATGGGGCTTCGATTAAAGGTGTGGATATAGGCTGAATTAGAAGGTTAAAATCGAGATTCAATTGACAACTTACCTAACTAGAAACAATGAACTGATTACATCAATTGAAAACTTGTAATACTAATAATACGAGCTTCTTCTTCAAGATGTTGTATTTAAACGTATAAGCTCACTTAATTACAGAACTAATAATGAATATACTTCAAATTTCTTTTAAGAACAAATCAAGTAAATACATAATACAAGATGAATTTAGCTACTAAATAAAATAATTAGGCAACAGATCAAATCAAGTCTCGATAAAAGGGTAGTCAAGAGAAATGGTGATAACAAATTCAAGATGGGTTTTAGATTAATATTAGTGGGTGAATCAATAAAAGGGTTGTTAGGATCAAAGGGGTTCACTACGGGTTAAATTTGAAGGTAGGCTTTTAGTGGAGTGAGTGGGTTAAATCCTAATTGCCCTTATCAACTCTGTATATCAAACAATGATGTGGTCTTGACATGTATAATCGAAACAAGTTCTAGAATAACAAATCAATATTAACACACTCATAATTAATAAAGTGAGCACAAAAAGAATGTATGCTCTAAAAGGCTCAAGATCTCAAAAAAATTATGGGTTTTTAGATATCAACCTTGTAAATTTCAAACTTCAAGGTAATATTCGAATTTAGGTAAACAACCTAGCAAATTTTTAATTCTGAAAAAATAGACTTATCATGCTTGATTCTCTCGTATCCTAAAGTTTAAATCATCACTGCACAATTATCAATGACTTAATCCAAAACATATCAATAAAAATCATGAATCAAAGGAAATTTCATTCTAATAGTAATATGAGAAAATTACTTAAGGTCAAGACATAATTCAGGAATTTGAGAATAATGCAAAAAGTTAGGAACTTTTTCAAAACAAAATTCACCCCCATACTTAAGATGTACGTTGCCCTCAATGTACAAAGATATATATGAAATCATAAGAAGTGAAACTTCCTGAATTTTGGATGGATCCTTAAAGGATGATCAATGATGAACATGATCACTAGGCATAGGTGAAAGTGGTGGAGAATACTCCGGTGGTGTGTTCGTTCCTTGAGTGGCACCTTGAACCTTTTTAAACTGCGAAATCATCAGTAGAGTTTTTAGGGAGTTCTTATTTAATGGACGTTTGTTATAGTTACTCGAGAGTTTAAACAACCAGAGATAAAAGAAATCAAATTATGCTTAGAAATTTAAAGAGTTTAATAATAAAGGAAATGAACTAAATATAAAAATAAAAATAAGACTAAAATTAGAAATAAAAACAATAAAAGGACTCAAAGGTCCTCATCATCAGAGTGATCTCAAGGTGGTGGTGGCAGTGATATGTGAAAAAGCTGATAACATCGTCCACGGCCGTGTTCTTTAGGCAGTTTCGACTCAGAGCCCGTGTCTTGGGGAAAATTTTTGTCTTGTTTCTGCACGATCTTTGCCACGCCCCTATACCTATTCTTGGTGTCCACACAGCCACGGCCATGCCCATGTGTAAGGCCGTGTGGAGAGAGAAACCTGCACTTTGTTAAATTGGTTAATATGTAGTTAGGTGCTAAAAATCGAACATGTGACATTAGTGAAGTTAGTGCTCGGGTTGCCTCCCAAGAAGCGCTCGTTTAAAGTCTTAAGCTAGACTTACCTCTCATTTGCATAATCATGGTGGTTTGAGGAGTTGAAAATCCTTTCTCATGCTTTCAATTCTACTATCACTATATAGTTCGAGTGGAGTAGTGTTTACCTTAAAAGTGCCAAACTTAGGGTTAGTTACCATGACTGTTCTAGCTCAAAAGGGATTTCATCGTTTGTATTAAGGTTTGAAGTGTCAATTCAAGGATCTATTTTATCCAATAGTACCTGATCTCCGATCTTAAATTGGTTTGGCCCCTCTTTAAGTTTGACATGGTTTTGTTTTGGTTCTGCTTCGTGTTTTTCTAGTTTCTCCTTGTAATGTGTCTTCCGCTCGTCTAGTTCATCAACCTGAAGCATTCGTTTCTCATGAGTTATTTCCTTGTTGACACAAGGTCTAGGATCTGGCTCAATTGTGTACGTTTGTGGTGTTTCCTGAAATAAGGACTAACCGAATGGTCATGTATAGAATTTATGTTATTACCTTTATTGCTCGATCTTATAGTCGTGTCGAGAGCCTGAATAGTGATTGTTTTGTCACCTGCACGAAGTATAAGTTCTCCTGTACCAACATCAATTTTGGTTCTAGCAGTTGCTAAAAAGGGCCTTCCAAAAATTAAAGGAATATTATTGTCATCATCTATGTCTAAAACGACAAAGTCTACTGGGAATACAAATTTATCAATTTTCACGAGTACATCTTCAATTATACCCCTAAGAATTCTAATAGTTTTATTAGCTAATTGAATGCTCATCCTAGTTGGTTTGGGTTTCCCTAGACCTGGCTGTTTAAACATTTTATAAGGCATAACATTGGTGCTTGCTCCTAAATCAGCTAAAGCATTATCAATAGATAAACTACCAATTAAACATAGAATTGTAAAACTCCCTAGATCTTTTAATTTTTGTGGTAGTTTATTTTGCAACATTGTTGAGCATACTACATTTAGTTCCATATGCGATTCCTCGTCTAACTTTTGCTTGTTTATTAAAAGCTCTTTAAAAATTCCTTGAATCTAGCATCTATGAAAGAGCTTCAAGAAACGGTAAGTTAATATGTAATTTCTTTAAAAGTTTAAGAAATTTATCGAATTGTTCATCTATGTTGTCTTTCTTCATCGCATTGGGGTATGGTATTCAAGGTTGGTATTCTTTAATTACTAGTTTTAGTTTTTCTTAGCTTACCTCAACCTTACCTTCACTTACCACATGTTCTTGCCTTGGCTCAGATTTAGATTCCACTAACCCTTCACTGTCATGAGTTGTTATGGCTTGAAGTTGATCTTTTGGGTTAGTTTCAATTTTGCTTGGCAAGCTACCTTGTGCTCATTCGAAGATAAAATTAGCGAGTTGCCCTAACTGGTTCTCGATCCCTTGAATCGATGCTTTTTGATTTTTAAGTGTTGTTTCGATGTTTTGGAAACGTGTTTCTAACACTGCTATAAATTTTGTCAGCATTTCCTCAAGGTTTTGGCTCCTTTTCATGTGGGTAGGGCTATTGTTGGAAGTTTGGAGGGGGTTGTTGTCTTTGATTCCCTTGACCACCCCATGAGAAATTGGGATGGTTCCTCCAACCTGGATTATAAGTATTACTATAAGGGTTATTTTGAGGTTTAAAATTGTTACCCTTATAGTGAACTTGCTCGTTTTTAGCGTTCAGGCTATAAGGTGGATATTCTGTATTGCTCATCCCCCCTCCATTCATATCGTACTGTATAGCTGGATGTACCTGCGAAGAACCACATAAGCCCTCTACCTGATTTGATAGCATGGTGATTGCATCGAGGTTGAAGGCACTGGCAGCTTTCGTTGGCCTTGTCCTTGTAACTTTCCACTGATAGGTGTTCAATGACATCTCCTTTATAAACTCATAAGTCGCCTCAGGTGTTTTGTTATTCAAGGTCCCACCGGTGGCTGAATCAATCAACTGCCTAGTTGAGGGGTTCACACTATTTTAAAAAGTTTAGACCTGTAGCCACAAGGGTAATCCATGGTGTGCGCACCTTCTCAATAGATCTTTGTATCTCTTCTATGCATCTTATAGTGTTTCTAGATCCATTTGCACAAAAGAAGAGATATCCTTTCTTAATTTGGCCGTTTTGGCCGGCGAAAAATATTTTAATAAAAATTTTTTGGTCATTTGATCCCATGTAGTGATTGATCCTCGTGGAAGAGAATTCAACCATTGTTTAGCTTGACTCCTCAAGGAAATGGGAAATAATCGAAGACGGAGGGATCATCAGAAACGCCATTAATTTTGAAAGTATCGCAAAATTCTAGGAAATTTGCCAAGTGATTATTTGGATCTTTATCCTGCAAACCATCAAACTGAACAAATTGTTGTATCATCTGAATTGTGTTAGGTCTTCGATCATCAGAAATGCCATTAATTTTGAAAGTATAGCAAAATTCTAGGAAATTCACCAAGTGATTATTTGGATCTTCATCCTGCAAACCATCAAACTGAACAAATTATTGTATCATCTGAATTGTGTTAGGTTTCAGTTCAAAATTATTTATAGAAATAGCAAGTCTAGCAATACTTGACTCAGTTCCTATTAAATTAGGTTTAGCATAATCATACATAGCTCGAGTAGCATGAATTTCGGCCACCTCTTGAGGTAGCGAATTATTCTCGGCCATCTCTTCGGTAGTATTAATTTCGTCTTCTTGCTCTTCTTGTATGTAGTTTAAGCTTCGCCTTATTTCCTACGATTTCTGCAAACCATACCTTCAATATCACTGTCGTAAACTAAGGGTCCTGTTAGGTTCCTTCTAGTCATAAACTAGTGGTACCTGCCAGGAAAAGAAAAAAAAAGAAAAAGAAAATTAGAAAAGTAGAAATAAAATTGAATTGCAAAAAAAAAAAAAATGGCTAAAGTAATAAAAATTGAGCGTTCTTAATATTTCAGTTGCCCGGCAACAGCAACAAGAGCTTGATGGTGGTGGAAAAAGTTTTAAAATTTCATATAATGAATAATCGAGCCTAGAAACTAACTATCACCACGATTGAGGCAAGCACACCTATTGAATAGTAGTATAGTTTAGTAGTAAGACTGGATTGTCGAACCCAAAAGAACCAAAAGTACTAATACTAACTATCTTTTTATTATTTAGCCTAAGAATTAAGAGAGTTGTCGTTTAGTCTAAAATTAACTAACTACTAATCTAAATATGCTAAGACACAGAGAAGGAATTGGGAAAATACTTGTGAGAAAACCAATTGATTAAGACAATACTCGAGGAAGAATCCACCTAAACTTCACTTGTTATCTAACTCTGAACCAGACGATTTATTCACTTGACTTGATACGTAGGATTCCCTAATTTATATTAATACCTCTCTCGAGGCTACTAACGTCTAACCCTAGGTTGATTAATTGAAATCTCTTTCTAATAAAAACCCTTAGAATTGCATTAACTTTATCTATGGACTCCCATATTAGGTTTGACCCTAATCCAGCAGATTTTCGTCATCCTATCTCTAGGGTTGCGATCAACTCCACTTAATTATGCTAGATCTACTCTTAAACAGGGAATATTCCTGCTCTGCCTAAGCACATCAATACTTGAATAAACATCCTGAAATATCAAAACAAGAATTAAGAACACACGATTAAGAACAAATCAACTATTTATCATATAGTTCAGAAAACAATAACAAGATCTATCTTAGGTTTCATCCCCCTCAGGTATTTGAGGGGTTTAGTTCATAATCATAAAAGAATACATCTCAGAAGAAAATATAAAATAAAACATAAGAAAAACCCTAAAACCCCTAAAGGAATTGAAGGAGAGATCCTCAGTCTTGAGTATGACTCCAGCTTCTTGAGATGGATCAACTGGCTCTCTTCGAGTGAATCCCACAATTCGACCTCTCTGGCTCGACTCTTTGCCCTAGCTGAATGCCCGCCTTTAAGGTTGGCCTCTAGGGTGTTCATATAGGCTTTTGGAATGTCTTTCTTTGCCTCTAAGTACTCTAATCCGAATGGAACTCTTCTTTCTGCGACAGGGACACGCTTGTGTGGCACGGCCATGTGATTCAAGGCCAGGCCGTGGTCGGATCTACTAAGGAGGCACGGTTGTGTTTTTCGGGCCCACGCCATTTGTAATTCGTACATTGGCCCATTTTCTCCATTTTTGGCCTGTTTCTTGTTCTTTTCATCCTCCGGTGCTTTCCTAAGTAAAAAACATGAAATTAAAGGATTAGGAGCACCAAATTCCACAATTCAGGAAATAAATCATCCAAAAGTATGCTAAATGTGGGATTAAAATATGAACATATTACAGTTTCTCAGGTCACGGCAGGACACGCCCGTGTGAAATGCCCATGTGAATCGAGCCAAGGGTCGTGTTCAAGTTTGCTAAAGTGGTACGGCTGTGTGGTTTTCCTGTGTGGTGAACTCTAATCCGTGTTGATTTTTTACTTTGGTCTATTTTCTCCATTTTTGAGCCATTTCTCGTTTTTTTCATCCTTCTATGCTCTCATAAGTATAAACCATGAAATTAAAGGATTATGAGCATCAAAATCCACAATTCAAGGGATAAATCATCCAAAAGTAAGCCAAATGTGGGATTAAAATATGTATATATTACGGTTTATCAAAAACCCCCACACTTAAGAATTTGCTTGTCCTCAAGCAAAATCCTCAACTCACAATTGAAATTCATTATTCTCAACTGCTAACTCTTTATCAATAATGTTTTGAAATAATCCATAGGTAATCATACATTAAGAATTCAACTAAAAGAACATCAAAGTTTCAAACAATCCAAGTTGAGCATTTTATTCATGGAAAAACGTAGGTATTCCCCCTTATCTAAGTAATCACCTTTGATTGAAAATATCACAGAGTTAATATTCTCACTAAGGATTCACTCAAATCACTCGAAGTGTTTAAGGGACAATAAATTACATACTCAATAGTCAACATGAAAAGTTCTTACCATAGGATTGCGTGAAAATCAAATCTACACCACTATAAATCGAGATGATACATCAATCAAAATGTCTTTCAAAAGGGTTGTAACATGGCTTGGGTTTATGGTGTGGATAAAGGCTGAATTAGAGGGTTAAAATCGAGATCGAATTGACAAATTTCCTAACTAGAAAAATAGACTAATACTGAATAATTATAATAAACACGAGATTCTTCTCAAGATGTGAAATTAATTGCTTAAGCTAAAATAACATTGAACTAATAATGAATATACTCTCAATTTTTTTTTAAGAACAAATCAAGTATAATAATAAGAATTTAACAACTGAAATGGAAAACATAGTTAGGCAACTTCTCAAATCAAATCTCGATAAAAAGGTTAATACAATAGGAAAATTCTTAATGAATCAAAAAGAGTAAGTCTTGGATTGATATTAGGGGTAAATCAATGAATGGTTTATTAGGATCAAAGGGGTTCACTAGGGGTTAATTATGAAGGTAGGCCTTTTGGGAAGTAAGTGAGTTAAATCCTAGGTGCCTTTATCATATCAGTATATCAAATCAAAAGTGTGATCTTGACATGCATAATTGAAGCAAGTTCTAGAATGACAAATCAATATTGATTCACTCAAAGCAACAATAAAAGTGAGCAAGAAAAGAAAATGCTCTCAAAGGCTCAAAATCTCACAGAATTTATGGTTTTTGATGTCAACCCTATGAACTTCAAACTTCTAGGCAATACCTAAACTTGGGAAAAGAACCTAGCAATTTTTTTAATTTTCAAAAATCAACTAATCATGCTTGGTTCTCTAAAGCCTTCAAGTTTAAATAATCAATGCACAACTACCCATGTTTTTTATTCAAGACATATCAATAAAAATCATAAATCAATCAAAATTTGTTCTACTAGTGATATGAGAAAGGAAAGACAAAATTCAAGGAAATGAGAATAATGCAAAAAGTTAAGAACTTTTCTGAATAAAATTCACCCCCACGCTTAAGATGTACACTGCCCTCAATGTACAATAATGTATGATAACAATATAGTTAGAAATCATAAGAGAGGGAGAGAAGTGAAACTTCCTAAATTTTGGATGGAATCAAAGAGAAGAAACAAGGGAAATTTAGGCCAAGTTGGAGGAGGGTATTCCCGTCGAGGTGGATACTAGGGTCGTGGTGTGGTGATTCCCTAGTAGCCTTTTGAACCTAAATAAAAAAAAATATAATAATATAAATTAAGCACAAGAAAGATAAAGAGAAGGAAAATAAAGGAGAAGAGAAACCAAAAAGAAAAAATAGATGGACTCAAAGGTCCTTGTCTTGTCGAGGGAATGAAGCGGCCGACATGAACTTATGGAGATTGGTCTCACACGGGGAGACTGTGCTAGGGTCCTTTCACTTCTTCGACATGGAGATGGTGGTTTTGAGGAAGAATGAAGGAAAGGGGAAGAGGAAAAATGGAAGGATAAAGGTAATAGAAAGGAAGAGGGGTGTGGTAGTTGAAAAAGAATTTGGGGAGAAAGTGGAAAGAATAGGGCTTTTAAATAGAGTCAGGGATCTGGTTGCTGCCCACACCCGTGTACCATGGGCGTGTTGGGTCACACGGTCGTATCGCATGGCTATGTTGTGCTTCGTTCTTTTCTCCCACGCCCGTGTAGTGGTCACCACACCCATGTTGATATCTCAGTTTAGACCACGGCTACCTCGCACGGCCGTGGTGTTTTATCGCCGCTAGTGGTTGAGATTTTTCATCCTTGGTTCGTACGATCTCTACCATTCTAGTGTGTAAATTCGTGGTTTCCACACAGCCACGGCCATGCCCATGTGTAAGGCCGTGTGGTAGGGAAACCTATGTTTCATTAATTTGGTTAGTTTGTAGTTAGATGCTAAAAGTAAAAATAATAATAAAAATAAAAATATGAAAATTAATGGGGTTAGTGTTCGGGTTGCCTCTCGAGAAGTGCTCGTTTAAAGTCTTAAGCTAGACTTACCTCTCATTCGTACATTCATGGTGGTTTGAGGAGTTGAAACTCCTCTCTCCTACTATCAATTTTATGATCATTATATAGTTCGAGTCGAGTAGTGTTTACCTTAAAAGTGCTTAATTTAGGATTAGTTACCTCTACTGTTCCATATGGGTAGTTATTCAGTACCTTAAAAGGGATTTCTTCATTTGTATCAAGGTCTGAAGTGGCGATCCGGGGGTCCTTTTTATTCAACAATACCTGATCTCTGATCTTAAATTGTTTGGCTTATGATGCTGCCTCTATTTTGCTTCGTGTATTCCTAGTTTCTCTTTGAAATACGTTTTCCACTCGTGAATTCATCGATCTGAAGTCTCCATTCCTCATGAGTTATTTCCTTGTTGGCATGAGGTCTAGGATCTGGCTCAGTTGTGTAGTTCTGCGGTGCTTCTTAAAAAGAAGGTTTAACCGAATGGTCATTAAAAGAATTTATGTTCTCACCTTTTATTACTTGATGTCCTAGCCGAGTAAAGAGCTTGAAGAGTGATCGTATCATCACCTACACGAAGTATAAGTTCTCTTGTACCAACATCAATTTTAGTTCTAGCAGTTGCTAAAAAGAGTCTTCCTAAAATTAAAGGAATATTATTGTCCTCATCCATGTTTAAAATGACAAAGTTTACTGGGAATATAAATTTATCAATTTTTACGAGTATATCTTCAATTATACCCCTAGGAATTCTAATAGTTTTATCAGCTAATTGAATGCTCAACCTAGTTTGTTTGGGTTTCCCAAGACCTGTCTATTTAAAAATTTTATAAGGAATAACATTTATGTTCGCCCCTAGATCAGCTAAGGCATTTTTAACAGATAAGCTACCAATTAAGCACAAAATTGTAAAATTCCTAAGATCTTTTAACTTTCTTTGTATTTTATTTTGTAAAATTACTGAGCACACTGCATTTAGCTCCACATGCGATGTATCGTCTAACCTCCGTTTGTTTGTCAAAAGCTCTTTTAAAAATTTCCTTGAATTGGGCATTTACGAAAGAGCTTCTAGAAATGGTAAGTTAATATGTAATTTCTTTAGAAGTTTAAGAAATTTACCAAATTGTTCATCTATACGGTCTTTCTTTGTCGCATTGGGGTATGGCACACAAGGTTGGTACTCTTTAATGATCGGTTTTTGTGTATCATGGCTTACCTCAACTTTACCTTTATTGAGCTCAGGTTCTTACCTTGGTTCAGATTCAGATTCCACTAACCCTTCTTCATAGCATGCTATGATGGTGTGAAGTTGATCCCTTGGGTTAGGTTCGGTGTTGCTTGGCAAGCTACCTTGTGGTCATTCTGAGATCAGCTTAGCAAGCTGACTTAGTTGGGTTTCGATCCCTTGAATTGATGCTTGCTGGTTTTTGAGGGTTGTTTCGGTGTTCTGGAAGCATGTTTCTAACACTGCGATAAATTTCATAATCATCTCTTCGAGGTTTGGCCTTTTCTCCTATGGGTAAGGTTGTTGTTGGAAGCCTAGAGGGGGTTGTTATCATTGATTTCCTTGACCACCCCATGAGAAATTGGGGTGGTTCCTCCAACTAGATTGTAAGTATTACTATAATGGTTATTTTAAGGTCTAGAATTATTACCCATATAGTGAACTTGTTCGTTTTCAGCATTCGGGTTGTAAGGTGGATATTCTGTATTGCTCATCCCTCCTCCATTCATATCACACTGCATTACTAGATGTACCTGTGAATAACTACACACACCATCAATCTTTTTATTCAAAAGCTCTACCTAGTTTGATAGCATAGTGACTGCGATGAGGTTAAAAACTCTGGCAGCTTTTGTCGGCTTTGTCCTCATAACTTGCCACTAATAGTTATTTAGTGACATCTCTTCAAAAAATTTGTAAGCCGCTTCAGGGGTTTTATTATTTAGGGTTCCATCGGCGGCTGCATCATTAAGCTGCCTAGTTGAGGGGTTCACACTGTTATAGAAGGTTTGAACCTGTAGCCATAACGGTAGCCCATGATGAGGGCACCTTCTTAGTAAATCCTTGTATCTCTCCCGTGCATTGTAAAGTGTCTCTAGATCCATTTGCACAAAAGAAGAAATATCATTCCTCAACATAGCCGTTTTAGCCGGCAGAAAATATTTTAATAAGAACTTTTCAGTCATTTGTTCCCATGTGGTGATTGATTCTTTTGGTAACAAGTTCAGCCATTGTTTAGCTTTGTTCCTCAATAAAAAGGGAAACAACCGATGTAACATCCTAAAATTAGGGGTTCTGCATTTTGCACTATTTCTTATATTTGGCTCATTAAGCATGTTATTTTGGTATGTTTGGGGGTCCTGGGGAGGCTCGAGGTCAAGCCAGAGCCTTGGTGAAATTTTTCTTTTGGGCACTTTAGGGGGGAGAGCTGGTTGAAGCAGACCTTATGAGTAATTTCTTGTGTTTGTTGACACAAGATGGAGTGTGGTAGAGTGGCAATTGATGCCACTTAAGGAGTAGGGGAGTGGCATCACAAGGGAGTAGGAGGAGGAAGGAGTTCGAGTCTCGTCAGCAGCATTTGGGAGCTTATTTTTTAGTGCTTAGGGAGGTAAGGTATTGGCATTCGGCTGGACTCTTCTTGGTAGTGTTGAAGGAGTCAAAGCATTTGAAATGAGTGGACATGAGGGGTTGGTGGAGTTTGAATTGGTCAAACCGATTCAAATCGGTGTTGGAGAGTGAAAGTAGGAGCAAATCAAGGGATTTAGTGTTGGTGGAGTTGTTGGCCGAAAGTGGGAACTTGGAAGAAGGGGTGAAATTCGGCTAGGGGTGTGCTAGGAGGCATTCGGTCTTTTGTGAGGAGTGCCGAATTTGTGAGAGAGCTTTTTGTTTTCCATTTTGGGTTGCCTAATTTTTGTGTGTGCCGAAATTCCCTAAGTGCATCTAAGGTCTTTTCTTGTGTGTTTCTTTTTGTTTCTTCTCCACTTCTTCTCATCTTTTCTCTTTTGTTGTCAAACCTTCCCATTCATGCATTGCTTTTCCTCCAAGGTTACTAAAGACACCTTTGGCCAAATCTAGCCTTGACTCCTCTATACCTAAGCCGAATCTCTCCTCACCATCCACCCTTCCCATTCAACTTTCTTTTTATTCTCTTTGCTACTATCTTTTTCTCAAGCCGAAACTCACTTTCTCTTTCACATTGCTTCCATTTTCTTCATTCTTTTTCATCTTCTTTGTTTTTATCTTGAGCCGAATCACCCTTGTATCAAAACAAACCTGTGTCTTTCATCTACCATTATCAACCGAATATCAGGAAGCATCCCTGTGGGTTACCGAAAGTCTCTTCTTCATTTGGGTCTTATCGTGTAAGGTAAGGGAGACCCTCTCATTTCTTTCTTCTTCTTTTTCTATTTTGTGTGGTCATAGCGGAATGGCTATTTTGGTTTTGATGGTTGGATTTTGGCTAATCCCTCCTCTCTTTTCTCGTTGTGGAACGCTTATTCGGGAAACCCCAGTAGCCAAACGTTTTGAGGTCTGAAGCCTGAAGGTCTGTTGATTGTCGAATCTCACCTTATCATTCAATTTTTAAGGTAAGGAGCCCTCTTTTATTCTTTGTGATCAGCCTCTATTCATTACTTTTCCATAATCAAACCCCTTTGTTGGGGCAATCCCTATTTTTGCTATAGTATGATACTGATCAAGACTCTTACCATGGATATGAGTGCTAGCCGATCCAAGGAGGGTGCATCTAAGGATTCTGAGGGGAGCGGACCCGTGGTTTCTTCTCCTAAGTTTAAAAGGCGTGCGGTGTGGGCAGTTCGAGACTTTTCACCAGGCTGTGGTAGAGAGCTAACGTCTGCTTGGGATAGGAAAATCGTGGTGGTTTCTTCTAGTGAGAGTTACGACGTAGAGAGTCTAGTTTTACACGTAATCAGGTGTGTAACGCTCACACTTTCTCTTTATTGTTTGGTGTAAACAACTATATTGGCTGAAAGCCGAAATGACTATTCAGACAGTCAAGATACCCTTGCGGGTAAGATTGGAGGGACCAGGTAAGTTACATTATAATTGCTTTCCATATAGTATGGTTATGTATGGCTTGTGTAGCTGCTGTAAACTGATAACATGCTTGCATGGGTTTTGGGAGATGATGAAAGGGGAAGTGTTATTCAGTGACTTCTGTCGCAGTGGTCTGGGACCACAGTGGTTTGGAACCACGTATACATATGTTTATGAGTGACTTGTCTCAGTGGTCTGGGACTATAGTGGGTTGGCCGCACCTATACTTATCAGAGATCGTCATAGTGGTCTGGGACCACAGTAGGTTGGCCCCACGTTTATATATATTCTGTGACTCTATAACAAGTGGTCTGGGACCACATTGGCTTGATGCCACGTGTGTTTGGTTGATTCAGGTGACCTAGAGGTTGGAAAACTAGATTGGGCTAGGGCTGCATTGCATACATTTTAATATTGTTATATTATGTGGGCTGAGGCCCAATGTGTATCTGTGGGTTATAAGGGAAATTACACACTAAGTCTCGGTGACTCACCCCTCTGCTTAATTTTGCAGGTAAGCACTAGATCGCGAATTTGGAGCCGAGGCGGACTTGAGGTGACCATGTAATGTTTTTCTCATAAACTCGTTTCTTTTATTTTAAACTTAATTTAATTTGGGATTTTATTTTGTAATAAGGCCGTTATAACTTTAATAATGGTTTTGATTTAATGCTGCGATTATATATTTTATAAACAATCAAATATGGGGTTTTTCCTAAAGTTAAAAACATAAACAAATAGTTTTCAAAATGTTATCAAAAGATGGCTTGCGAATAATTAATTAATTCGGAGATTTTATTAAAACAGCAACATTGTTTTCAACTGTCATGCTTATGACATTCCTCCAAAAATAGTTTTCGAAAGACAAAAATAATTTTTTACAATTTTAGTTCAATCTAATATGGATTTAGTAAGAAACTCTTGAACGACTTTCTAAATTATTTTCAGGATAGAAACACTATTCAAAAAGTTTGCCCAAATCACGATGTTTGGTTAAAATTTTCAAATTTTCTTTCCCGAAACATACCGAACTTGATCGTAACATATTGATTGGGTTTGGGGTGATACAACCGAAGCCGAATGGCATCATTAGAAATGCCATTAATTTTAAACGTATTCGCATAACTCCAAAAAGTTCGCTAAGTGTGTGTTAGGATCATTATCCTGCAAACCATCAAACTGAACAAATTGTTGTATCATCTGTATAGAGTCAGCTTTCAATTTGAAATTATTTGCAGCAATAGTAGGTCTAACAATACTTGATTCAGTACCGACTAAACTAGGCTTAGCATAATCATACATAGTACGAGGAGCAGGATTTTGATTCACCGAATTTTCCATAGCCACCGGAGGTAATGGATTATTCTCATTTTCAGCCATCTCTTCAGAAGGATTGGTTATGTTTTCTTGGTCTTCCTCTATGTATTGTAAACTTTGCCTAAGTTCTCTTTGGTTTCTGCGAACGATTGCCTCAATCTCACTGTCAAAAAGCAATGGTCTTGACGGGTTCCTCCTAGTCATAAACTAGAAAAACCTATCAGAACAAATAATAGAAATATTAGAAAACTAAAAACAAAAATTAGAAAGAAATAATTAAATAAATAAAAGAAAAATGGCTAAAGTAATAAAAATTGAGCGTTCCTAATATTTCAATTTCCCAGCAACGGCACCAAAAACTTGATCGTGTCTCAGAGTTTTAATATTTATATAATGAATGATCGAGCTTAGAAACTAACTATCACCACGATTGAGGCAAGCACACCTATCGAACAGGAGTATAGATTAGTGGCAAGACCAGAATGTCGAACCAAGGGAACCAAAAGTACTAGTACTGACTTTTTTTTTATTATCTAGCCTAAAATAAAAAGGATTGATGTTTATCTAACTAAATCCTAAACAAAGGATGCCAAGACACAGAGAATGAATTGCAAAAATACTTTTGAGAAAACCAATTGATTAAGACAATACCAGAGGAAGAATCCACCTAGACTTCACTTGTTATTTAACTCTGAACCAGACGATTTATTGATTCCCTAATTTATATTAATACATCTTTCGAGGCTACTAACGTCAACCCTAGGTTGATTAATTGAAATCACTTTCTAATTAAAACCCCTAGTGTTGCATTAACTCTATTTATGGACTCCCATATTAGGTTTGGCCCTAATCCAAAAATTCTCGTCGTCCTATTTCTAGGAGTGCGATCAACTACGCTTAATTATGCTAGATCTACTCTTAAGTAGGGACTTTTGCTCAATATCCTAAAATATTAAAGCAAGAATTAAGAACACATAATTAAGAACAAATCAAGTATTTATCATACAGCTCAGAAAATAATAACAAGATCCGTCTTAGGTTTCATCCACCTCAGGTATTTGAGGGGCTTAGCTCATGTTTGTAAAAGAATACATCTCAGGAGAAATTAAATAACAAAACATAAAGAATGTAACACCCCAAAACCCGTCTAAACGCTACGACTGAATCTAGTGTGTTACTGGGAAGAAAACGTTTTACAAACCATTATGTTGACTTGATTTGAAAGGAAAACTTTTGGTGTAGTTAAGAAAATTACGGTTGAACTGGGTGAATTGTTAAAACATTTTGAAACTTACTTTAGCGTGATAGAATTACCTTGTTGATTATTATTCATTCGATGTATATCTTTAGAAAAAAGTCAGAAAATTATCTTAAGTTTATAAAAACGTTCTTGTCATAAATTACTTGGCACGCCTTTTTCGTTTTATGATAGTTTAAGGAAAAACAGAACATATAACAATAAAACCCAAAGCAATGCTTAAGTGGCCTTATTACAAACTGAAACCCAAACTTAAAGTAAATAAGAACTAAATTCAAATTAAATATTAAAATTAAATGTTGAGCATGGCCACCGCGAGTCCGCCCCGACTTCGGATCCACAACTTAAGCATTATCTGCAAAATGTAATGGAAGGGGTGAGTCACCGAGACTCAGTGTGTGAATCCCCATCCCCAAAGATGTTATGTTCTTACCCAGATTCATATAATATCATGCATGTCATGCAACTCATTGCCTAATTATCCATCCGAGTCTCCCAAATCTACCCATTGTGGCACCTAGCCACTAGTGGTACCTAACCACTAGTAATCGAAGTTACAAATATTCACGTGTGGGGCCAACCCACTTGTGGTACCTAACCACTGGTGACGATCCCTTAAATCGATATGTGGGGCCAACCCACTGTGGTACCTAACCACTAGGACAAGTCACAAAATAAGCACATGTGGTACCTAACCACTGATGGCTCCAAACCACTGAGACTTAGTCACAAAATCATGATATGTGGGGCCAACCCACGTGTGGTACCTAACCACTATTGACAGTCTGATAAATAATGCCTTCCCTTCCTCTCATCATACCCATATGCTATGTATATGTTTCTCAATACAATATAATCATGCTTAATGCATAGGAAAATACAACATGGCACACACAGGTTTCACATAGATCAAGCACGATATTTACCATAATGGACTTACCTGGAGTCCTTGCTTATACCCGTAAGGGTAACGTAATGTTTCCCACTGTTATTCCAGCTTTTAACAAACACAACATTTAACATAACAACATATAGAGTGCGTAAGAGTTGCAAACCTGATTCTCGTACTATCGCACTCACTGCTTTAGCACTATCGTCACTCGAGACTACCACTATCGGCCTACGATCTTTCTTCGATGTCGGCCCACACCCCGGTGGCCAATCTCGCACTCTTGATACTGATCGCTTCTTGTATTTAGGGGCCGAGTTTACAGATCCAACCCCTCCTATTGCTTGGTTAACATTTGAGTCCATAACAATCCCTTGGTTACTAAACCGAATTTAAACGATGAGATCAAATCTAAGAGATAATCATAATACTTAAAACGAAACCCTTACCTAGATTGTCAAATCCCGAAAATCCTCAAGAATGCGTCACCACCCTACCTATATTCGACCAAGAGACCAACATGATTATCGCACCTACACTTGATGAGATCCGGTAAAGGAGAAAGGGTAAGGGAGTGGCCATTCGGCCAAACCTATTACAAACACATACCTTCAGCTTTCTCATAGTTCGGCAGAAGAGATCACAGCAAGCAAGATTCGTCTTTTATGAATAAATACTGAAAACTGACAAGATCTTATGGAAGTGATTCGAGTTAGAAACTAAATGAGAAAGAGAGAAATAGCAAGGAAGAAAACCACAGAGAGCTCACCAATCTTGAGATGATGACTCGGCTATGGTGTAACTTCGGGAAAAGAGGATAAACTTAAAGGTTTCGGCTATGGGTGAAAAAAATATGTGCAAAGAGGGTTCAGGTTTTAGGAAAATATTAGGGAGGAGAAGAGAGAGTTAGAGGGTTGCGGCAAAGGAAGAGAACCCATAAAAGAAAAGAAAGAATTTCGGCTTGAAGGGAGAAGATGAGAAAGAAAGAAAAAGATGACAAAGGTGATCACTTGCCTACTAATTTCGTCATATCAACCGAATTTCACCACCTCCTAGAGTTGGATCTTCGGCCAACTCTGCTGTCACCTGATAACTCTTATCCCACTTGTTATCTTAATCTATATCCTCCCTTCAAAAGAGGCCTCCTTAGCACCAACTACTCCCTTCATATTATCAACAAAATAAAAGAATTAAAACTCCTATTTATAGCTATTGTGTCGTCCTCTCTTCCCCCCTTGGAGTGCCGAATTTTAGCCCTAAAACATGGGCCCCAAGCGGCCAGTACTTGGCCAAAATCCCTTCCCTTAGTGACGCCGCCCACTTGCTCCTTACAGCACCACCAAACTTTGGGCCACAAGCCCACATTGCAATTTAAACACAAATAACCATTTTAATTATGTCCTAACGCTCTTCATTAGAAAATTAACCCAGGTCTCAGCCCAAACTTGGGCCCAATTCGCACCTCTAAACATCAAGCTAACACTTTAACTCTACAACACACAAAATGCACAGACCTACTTATTCAGTATGTTACAATTCTACCCCCCTTAAAATAAATTTCGGCCTCGAAATTTACCTGATCAAAAGAGTTGAGGGTATTGCTGACGCATAACATCATCCGGCTCCCATGTCGCTTCTTCTGAACTGTGGTTCCACCATAATACCTTCACCAAAGGGATTGATTTCATACGCAATATATTGACATCCCGATCCAGGATCTGCACTGGTTCCTCCTCAAAAGATTAGTCTGGCTCACCTTAATTTCTTCTACCGGCACAACATGAGACAGATATGAGCGATAGCGCCTAAGCATGGAAACATAAAACACATTATAGATTTGACTCAACTCTGGTGGCAACTCGAGCTGATAACCTACTAGTCCCACTCGCTTTAACACCCGATAAGGCCCGATAAACTTAGGGCTCAGCTTACCCTTCCGACCAAATCTCAGCACTTTCTTCCACGGCGACACCTTCAAGAAAACCATGTCACCCTCTGCAAATTCTATATCCTTCCGTTTAAGATCAGCAGAGGACTTTTACCTGTCTGAAGCTTTCTTCGCATAATCTCAATCACCTAACTTTCTTCTATTTCACCACCAACTCGACCCAACAACCGCCGTTTCTCCCAAATCCGTCCAACACGTAGGGGTACGACACTTCTGACCATATAATGCTTCATATGGTGCCATCCAAATACTTGCCTGGTAACTATTGTTGTATGCGAACTTTGCCAACGGCAGAAATTCCTCCCAACTACCTCTGAAATCCAAGACACAACCCTTTAGCATATCCTCCAAGACCTGAATTACCCTCTCCGACTGTCCATACGACTGGGGATGAAATGTCGTACTGAAATCCAACTTTGTTCCCAAGGCCTGGTGCAATGCCCTCCAAAACCTTGACATGAACCTAGGGTCCTTGTCTGAGATAATCGACACTGGTACCCTAAGTAACCTCACAATTTTCACCACATATAACTTAGCTAACCTCTGGAGAGAGTAATCAACCCGAGTCGGTATAAAATGAGCCAACTTTGTTAAATGGTCGACGATCACCCAGACCGAATCCTTCTTAGTAGGCGTGAGGGGTAGCTAACAAAATCCATCGTGATCCTTTCCCATTTCCATTGCGGAATCTTTACTGGTTGCAACAATCCCGAGGGTAACTGATGTTCGGCTTTGACTTGCTGACGTCAAACACCTACTCACAAATTTAGTTACTTCACGCTTTAAGCCTGGCCACCAGAACTGCTCCCCCAAATCCCAGTACATCTTACTACCTCTAGGATGCATAGCGTATGGACTGCCATGAGCCTCCTGAAGAATCTTCTGCCTTAACTCCACATCTTTAGGCATACAAACCTTTCCCTGAAAACACAGCATTCCATCACTGCTCAGGCTATACCCATCCAATCAACTATTCTAAACTTGCAAACACCGAGCGTTTAAGACTTTATCCACCAATTGTTTTTCCTTAACCTGGTTTGCCCACGTTGGCTTCCCTTGCAGTTTCGCTAATAGACTTCTGTCATCATATAGACTAAGATGGGCAAACAAAGCTCTTAGATCTGCCATAACCTTGTGGCTCAAGGCGTCAGCTACCACATTAGCCTTTCCTGGATGGTACTTAATCGAGCAATCATAATCCTTCAACAAGTCGATCCACCTCCTCTGCCTTAAATTCAATTCCTTCTGAGTGAAGAGGTATTTTAAACTCTTATGGTCCGTGTACACAATAGACTTCTCTCCATACAAGTAACGTCTCCAAAATTTTAGGGCAAAAACCATCGCAACCAACTCCAGATCATGTGTCGGGTAATTCACCTCATGAGAACTCAATTGTCGAGAAGCATACGCTACTACCTTCCCTTCTTGCATCAGCATACATCCTAACCTTCTGTACGATACATCACAATAAACCGTAAGCTCATTCCTTACTTCAGGTTGAATCAGCACCGGAGCTTCTGTTAAAATCCTCTTCAGCTCCTCAAAACTCTCTTGTTGCTTGTCTGACCACACAAACGAAACCCCTTTCCTAAGTAACTTGGTTAACGGTGTTGTAATCAAAGAAAATCTTTCCACAAACCTTTTGTAATATCCTGCTAAACCCAAAAAACTTCGAATCTCTGCCACAGACTTCGGTGGTTTCCAGTCCAATGCAGCTTCAATCTTCTGAGGGTCCACCCTAATCCCCTCAGACGACACCACATGACCCAAAAAGGTAACTTCCTTCAACCAGAACTCGCACTTACTAAACTTAGCAAACAACAGCTTCTCCCTCAGAATTTGCAACACCACACGAAGATGCGCATCATGCTCCTCCTCAATTTGGAATAAACAAGAATATCGTCGATAAACACCACAATGAACCGATCAAGATATGGTTGAAACACCCGGTTCATCATATCCATAAATGCTACTGGGGCATTAGTCAACCCAAACAGTATCACTAGAAATTCATAGTGACCGTAACGAGTACGAAAAGCCATTTTATGGATATCCGCCTCCCTGACCTTAAGCTGGTGATATTTCGACCTCAAATCTATCTTGGAAAAGACTGAGGCTCCCTTAAGTTGATCGAACAAGTTGTCTATCCTCGATAGTAGATTCTTCTTCTTAATTGTCAACTTATTCAGTTGACGGTAATCAGCACACATTCACATTGATTCATTCTTCTTCTTAGCAAAAAGCATAGGCGCTCCCCAAGGCGATACACTCGGCCAGATAAAACCTCGATCCAGCAATTTCTGAATCTGCGCTTTGAGCTCCACTAACTCCTTCGGCACCATTCTATATGGGGTAATAGACACTAGCCCTGTTCCTAGTAGAAGGTCTATACTAAATCCACTTCGCGATCTGGAGGCAAACCTAAAAGCTTTTCTGAAAAGACATTGGTAAATTCTTTCATCATTCGAACACTCTCCAAAGCTGATTCCTTAACCTCCAAGGCACAAACATAAACCACAAATGCCTTACATCCTTTCCTCACCATCTTCTCAGCCTTCAAAGTGGATACTACACTAGATAGGTAGTTCCTTCTCTCACTTATCATTACCATCTCATCACCCTACTGCTTCAAAGACCACGCGCTTAGTCAGATAATCTAGACCACCGATACTTTACCAACCAATCCATCCCTAAGATTAGATCGAACCCTTCGAAGGGCAATTCCATCAAATTAGCTTGAAACACTACCCCTTGAAGTTCTAGGGGTACATCCCTATATAGTTTGTCTACTACCACAGAGTGTCCTAGAGGGCTAATTACCGTCATCTCCCTAGCAGAAGTCTCATAGGATAAGTTCAAAGTTCCCACTATACTACTAGCAAGATAAGAGTGCGCCAAACCAACATCAATAAAAGTAGTATAAGGCAACTCAAAAATTAAAAACGTACCGGTTATAACGTTCGGTGCGTCGCCCTCCTCATGACGCTTTGCTGCATAGACAAACCCAGGCTGTCTTGCATCGGTACTTCCAGCACCCCTACCTGGTGCTCCACGGCCTCGTCCGTTTCCATTACTATCCCTGGCTACACCTCGACCCCTCTGTGGTCGCTGACCATCTCTCCTAAATTGGGTATGCCCTTGATTCTTAATCTGCATCCTAGCCGGCCTCTACGGACAATCCCTTATCCGGTGATCCATTGACCCACACTCAAAACATCCTCTATTACCTATCCAACACTCCCCCAAATGGGACTTCCCATATCGGGCACACTGTGGTGGCCATCGAGCAGCAGCAGCTGGCCTTGCAGCTTGATCCCGTCCACCAAATCTAGCTTTTTTTGAGAACTCCCAGTAGATCCTTAAGGCCCATAACTCCTTTTATCCCTATTCTTATTATGATTCTGCTTTTTCATTTGCTTCACCTCCTTAGTAATCTTGGCCTTTTCTACAAGAATGGTAAATTCCCTTTCTAGCTGTGGTACAATCAACACCCGCAGCTCGTCCCTTAGTCCGTCCTCAAACCTAACACAGTGTTCATACTTCGTAGCCACGATAACCCGAGCGTACCTACTTAACCGTAAGAATTCTGCCTCGTACTTGGTTACCGACTTACTCCCCTGAACGAAATTTAGAAATACCTTCTGTTGTGCATCTATATAACTCGACCCCACGTACTTCCTCTAATAAGCCACCTTGAAAAATTCCCAAGTGATGTCATCAGCCAACGCACCTTCCCTGACCGTGAGCCACAACTGATAGGGCTCATTCCGGAGAAGAGATACTATCCTTTTTAGCTTCTCCTCGGATATAAAGTCTAAGTCATCCATTATGCACTCTGTCGCCTCTAACCAGTACTTCGCGGTGTTGGGAGCTACACTAAAAACTCACCTAAATACCTCAGCTCCATTCACTCGGATTCATTTGGACACAGATTTCTGAGTCCCCGTCCCTACGCCTGCTCCAGTAACCTCTCTAGGACTCGTAGCATAGCTTGTGACACTGCATCATCACCACTTGTCTGCTCCTGATATTCGGCGCCTACAGTTGGTGGCGGCAGCACCTCATTTTCTAACCCATAATCGGACCCTATCAGTTCTGACACAATTATCTTACCCCTACCACGACTGCGTGTAATACGCCCACGACCTCGAGTGCTCATTCTACCATTCGTGATTTGATCTGATTTAGAAATTTTATGGGTTAATAACTTTTTCTTTCAATGATTAACAATGAACAGTCTTATGGATGGAAGTTTTTAATAGTGGTTCTTTCGAATTTGAACTAAGCCTACATAGTTCGGTTCTTAAGTCGGGATTCCCTAATTCTAGAATTTCTATTCAATTAGCACCCAATGGAACACCACATGCATCAAACACACCAGTACCTTCACGGACCCACATTTATTGCCTAAGGGCATTTTTGTCATTTCCCTACCTAGGGGTATTTCTGTAATTTTAACCTACAAGGGTATTTTTGTAATTTTCCAAAATAAGGTATCTTGGTGATTTTTCAAAATAGGGGTATTTTGGTAATTTTACCAATATAGGGGTATTTTGGTAATTTTGCAATCGGGAGGTATTTTGGTAATTTTGCCAATTTCGGTAACTTTTGTAAATTAGGGTAATTTGGTAATTTTCCAACCAAGGGTGCTTTAGGCATTTTCCCAAAAGGGTTGTTTTGGTTATTTTACAAAGTCAAGTGTATTTTGGTCATTTACCTCAACCTAGGGTATTGTGGATAATTTTGCAAAATCAGGCCATATAAGTAATTTTTCAAAGATAGGTAATCGGTCCTGCTCGGTTTTAATTACAACTTTGGCCCATTAACAAGCCCTCTCACTTAAGGTGAACAACATCGCACCAAGTAGGATTCCAAAAAGAGGAGGTGAGTCACTAGGATCGCTTAAATACCGTGCTCTTCCCGAATCCACTCCTAGACATGCGATACTGTTACCACACACTAGTCCTTCCGACTTGCTCACGCACATGTCTATTTACGTTAAGTTTTATGACATTTAAAAGTTTGTTGAGCTAAGCCTAAGGTCCACAAGCCCTAGTATAACTATCTACGTCCCTATAAACCCGTCAAACCCATCATACATATATATATATCACAGCAAAGGTTAGGATACATACCTAGGTGGATCGGTGCCGGAGACTCAGGTGCCATGCTTTTCGAAGTATGCATTTCTATAAAATCATTTTTCAGACCCCTTTCGAAAACATTTTGGGCCTTTTACCCACATCTGAGCTTTTGAACCTGGCTCTGATACAAAAAATGTAACACTTCAAACTCAGTCTAAATGCTACAACTGAATCTAGCGTGTTACTGGGAAGACAACGTTTTACAAACCATTATGTCGACTTGATTTGAAAGGAAAACTTTTGGTGTAGTTAAGAAAATGCTACCGAATCGGCTAATTGTTAAAATATTTTGAAACTTAGTTTAGCGTGATAGAATTACCTTATTGATTATTATTCATTCGATGTATATCTTTAGAAAAACTCAAAAATTATCTTAAGTTTATAAAAATGTTCATGTCATAAATTACTTAGCACACTTTTTTCGCTTTTATGATAGTTTAAGGAAAAACAGAAGAGATAACAATAAAACCCAAAGCAAAGCTTAAGTGGCCTTATTACAAACTGAAACCCAAACTTAAAGTAAAAAAAGAACTAAATTCAAATTAAATATTGAAACTATGTTGAGCATAGCCACCGCGAGTCCACCCCGGCTTCGGATCCACAACTTAAGCATTATCTACAAAATGTAATGGAAGGGGTGAGTCACCGAGACTCAGTGTGTGAATCCCCATCCCAAAAGATATTATGCTCTTACACAGATTCATAAAATATCATGCATGTCATGCAACCCATTGCCTAATTATCCATCCAAGTCTCCCAAATCTACCCCTTGTGGCACTTAGCCACTGGTGGTACCTAACCACTGGTAACCGAAGATACAAATATTCACGTGTGGGGCCAACCCACTTGTGGTACCTAACCACTGGTGACGATCCCTTAAATCAATATGTGGGGCCAATCCACTGTGGTACCTAACCACTAGGACAAGTCACAAAATAAGCACATGTGGTACCTAACCACTGGTGGCTCCAAACCACTGAGACTTAGTCACAAAATCATGATATGTGGGGCCAACCCACGTGTGGTACCTAACCACTGGTGACAGCCTGATAAATCATGCCTTCCCCCTCCTCTCATCATACCCATATGCTATGTATATGTTTCTCAATAAAATATAATCATGCTTAATGCATAGGAAAATACAACATGGCACACACAAGTTTCATATAGATCAAGCACGATATTTACCATAATGGGCTTACCCGGAGTCCTTGATTATACCTGTAAGGGTGACGTAATGTTTCCCACTATTATTTCAGCTTTTAACAAACACAACATTTAACATAATAACATATGAAGTGCGTAAGAGTTACACACCTGATTCTCGTACTTTCGCACTCACTGCTGTAACACATCGTCACTCGAGACTACCACTATCGGCCTACAATCTTTCTCCAATGTCAGCCCACACCCCGGTGCCAATCTCGCACTCCTGATATTGCTCGCTTCTTATATTTGGGGGCTGGGTTTACAGATCCAACCCCTCTTATCGCTTGGCTAACATTTGAGTCCATAACAATCCCTTGGTCACTAAATCGAATTTAAACGATGAGATCAAATCTAAGAGATAATCATAATACTTAGAACAAAACTCGTACCAAGATTGTCAAATCCTAAAAATCCTCAACAATGCGTCACTATCCTACCTACATTTGGCCAAGCATCCAACATTAGACCAACATGATTATCGCACCTACGCTTGATGAGATCTGGTAAAAGAGAAAGGGTAAGGAGTGGCCATTCACCAACCTATTACCAACACATACCTTCAAATTTCCTCACAGCTCAAAGACGAGAGATCACAAGAAGAAATATTCGACTTCTATGAATAAAGAGTGAAAACTGACAAGACTTAGGGAAGTGATTCGGGTTAGAAACTAAATAAGAAGAGAGAAATAGCAAGGAAGAAAACCACTGAGAACTCACCAATCTTGAGATGATGACTTGGCTACGGTGTAACTTCGGGAAAAAAGGCTAAACTTGAAGGTTTTGACTATAGGAGAAGAAAGTATAGGCAAAAAGGGTTCAGCTTTTAGGTAAATATTGGAGAGGAGAAGAGAGAGTTAGAGGGTTGCGGCAAAGGAAGAGAACCCACAAAAGAAAAGAAAGAATTTCGGCTTGAAGGGAGAAGATGAGAATGAACTAAAAAGATGACAAAGGTGATTCGAATTTCACACCCTCCCATAGTTGGATTTTCAGCCAACTCTGCCGTCACCTGATAACTCTTATCCCAGTTGTTATCTTAATCTATATCCTTCCTTCAAAAGAGGCCTCCTTAGTACCAACTCCTCCCTTCTTATTATCAAAAAAAATAAAAGAATTAAAACTCCTATTTCTAGCTATTGTGCCGTCCTCTCTTCCCCCCTTGGAGTGCCAAATTTTAGCCCAAAAACTTGGGCCCCAAGCAGCCATTACTTGGCCCAAATCCTTTCCTTTAGTGATGCTGCCCACTAGCTCCTTGCGGCACTACCAAACTTTGGGCCACAAGCCCACCTTGCAATTTAAACACAGATACCCATTTTAATTATGTCCTAGCATTATTCATTAGAAAATTAACCCAGGTCTCAACCCAAACCTGGGCCCAATTCGCACCTCTAAACCTCAAGCTAACACTTTAACACTACAACACACAAAATGCACAGACCCACTTATTCAGGATGTTACACAGAAAAACCCTAAAACCCCCTGAAGAAATTTGAAAGGAAAATCCTCAGTCTTGAGTATGACTCTGGCTTCTGAGATGGATCAACTGGTTTTTTTTCGAGTAGTTTCTTATATTCAGCCCTCTCTGGCTTCATTACTCGTCAACAGTCCTGACAGAAGCCATCTGTCAAACTCCCCTTTTAGGTTGCCCTCTGGGGTGTTTATAGGCTTTTGGGATGCCTTACTTGGCCCACAAGTATCCTATTCCGATTGGAATTAAAACGGGTCACGATAGGGACACACCCGTGTGAAACACCCGTGTGACTCGAGCCTAGGGCCGTGTTTAGGTCTGCTAAAGTGGCACGATCGTATGGTGAACTGCATGCCGTATTGATTTCTTACTTTGGTCCATTTTCTCTGTTTTTGGCCCGTTTCTCGTTCTTTTAATCCTCTTATGCTCTCCTAAGTATAAAACATGAAATTAAAGGATTAGGGGCATCAAATTCCATAATTCAAAGGATAAATCATCCAAAAGTATGCCAAATGTGGGATTAAAATAAGTATATATTACAGTTTATCAATGGTATGAAAAGAGATATTTTTGACTTTGTGTCGAAATATTTAATATGCCAGCAAGGTAAAGCTGAACATCAAGTTCCATCTGGTTTGTTACAATAAATTATGATTCATGAGTGGAAATGGGAGAGAATTACGATGGACTTTGTGTTGGGATTGCCTTTATCTCTGGGCAAGAAAGATGCAATCTGGGTGATAGTTGATAGATTGACGAAATCAGCTCATTTTGTTTCGGTGAGAACAAATTATTCTCTTGATAAGCTAGCTAAATTGTATATCGATGAGATTGTGAGATTGCACGGGGTACCACTACCAATTGTATCTGATAGAGACCCGAGATTTACCTTGTAATTTTGGAAGAAATTGCAAGAGGCTTTAGGCACAAAGCTGCATTTCAATACTACATTTCATCAACAAACGGAGGGTCACCCGAGCGATCATCCGTGTTCTCAAGATATGTTGAGATTTGTATTCTTGAATTTGAGAGTACATGGGAAAAATATTTACCGTTGATTGAGTTTCCGTATAACAACAGTTTTTAATCTAGTATTAAAATGACACCATATGAGGCTTTTTCAGTCAAAAATGTCAAACTCCATTGTATTGGACTGAGCTGAGTGAGAATAAGATTCACGGGGTTGATTTAATAAAAGAGACTGAGCAGAAAGTGAAAGTGATTCATGATAGTTTGAAAGTAGCCTCAAATCATTAGAAGTCCTATGCAGATCTAAAACGAAAAGATATCGAATTTGAGGTTAGTGATAAAGTGTTTCTAAAAGTGTCTCCATGGAAGAAAATACTTTGATTTGGCCGAAAAGGAAAATTGAGTCCGAGGTTCATTGGGTCGTATGAGATCTTTGAACGAATTGGGCTAGTTGCTTATAGATATTTGTTTCCATCTAAGTTATAAAATAATCATAATGTATTTCATGTATCGATGCTTCGATGATACAGATTAAATCCATCGCATGTAATTGCTCCTACAGAGGTAGAGATTCAGTCAGATTTGTCGTATAGTGAAGAACCGATTTGGATTTTGGCACGTGAGATCAAAGAGTTGAGAAGTAAGAAGATTTCCTTAGTGAAAGTGTTGTGGCACAAACAATAAGTTGAAGAGGCTACGTGGGAGCCTGAAGATATTATGAGAGAGCAATATCCAAACCTATTCACTGGTATGATTTTCAGGGACGAAAATCCCTAAGGGGGAGAGTTGTAACAACCAGGTTTAGATCCTAGTCGGAACAATGATTTTGGGACCACAAATCCAAGGTCAAAAAAATATTTTAATATTATTTTTTATGTTTATAATATGTTATTGAGCATGTGTGAAAATTTGGTGTGAAAATTTTATTGTTTGTGTGTCGAATTAAGAAAAAGGACTTAATCGCATAAAATGTAAAAGTTGTGTGCTTTGTTAAAGTGCTTATTTGGCATGGCTTACTAAATGAAAGGTCATTAAATTGATTAGACCATTACTAGATAAGATGGACAAAAATGGCCTAATGTTAGTGGATTTTAAATGTTATAAAAAGGGCTAAAATTGGTATTTAATAATTATATTAATATAACCTTAATAAAGCAAAAAGAATGGCCATTTAATCATCATCTTTGGCCGAATATAAGCAAGAAAAGAAAAGAGAAAGAACATAAGGGCTCGGCACATTTTGATCTTGATTGAGGTATGTTTTGAGCTCGATTTTTAATGATTTCTACGTTTTTTGTGATTGTTGCTTTGTGTTCTATCAAACCAATGCTTTAATTTTAGAATTGGATGGTTATTTTGAGACATTCCATTGATGAATGTTTGATTTTGGTGATATTTGATGATGAAATATGAAAGATATGTTGAAGATTAACATGTTTTGTCCTTGAATTTTTACCTAAATTGAGTAATTTGGGCTTAATTGTGAAAATGGGAAATTGGAAAACTAAAATGTGAAATAAATGAATTGTGAGGGCTTGTATGGACATTAGAAGAATTTGGATAGGCATGGGTGAAGTGAGATTTTGTGTATTTTGTGATTTTTTGAAATAGGGACTAAAGTGTCAAAATGTGAAAATGTGAGGGCTATTTTGTAAAATGCTCAAAATATGTGTGTTTGGACTAAATTGAATGAATTAGTGATTGAATGAGCTACATTTGAATATGTATAGACCAAGAAAGGAGAGATTCAGATCGAGATCGAGGCAAAGATAAAGTACTCGATTGATCAGCTAGTTTCGGTATTTTGACATCCGAGGTAAGTTTGGATATAATACAATTTGTTTAATTTATAACTATGTGATGAGAAATGAATGAATTGTATAGTTAATGAAATAGCAATGTTACATATGAAATTGAGTATTGAGGCACTATGTGTGTGTAATTAGAAATGAGACGAAGATGATTAACACTGTGTGTGCGAAATAATAGAAGCTTCGGCCTATTGATTTGGCACTGTGTGTGCGATACCGAGATAAGTTCAGTTTAAAGTACAGGCACTAAGAATGCGATGATATTGATCGTTGTTTTTTCGAGTTTTAAAATTTATAAAGAATATGATCAAACATGTAAACTAACTCTGACAATGATTATAAGCAAGTGTACCTATCGAATAGTAGTATAGCTTAGGCAAGACCGGATTGTTGAACCCAAAGGAACTAAAAGTACTAATACTCACTTTCTTTTTATTATTTAGCCTAAAATATGGAGTGATTGGTTGATTCAATCTAGCATAACAACTACTAAGCTAAAGACACAAAGACAAAAAGAACAAATTGGGAAATAGCTTGATGAAAAACTTAGTTGATCACGACGATACCCTCAGGAAGAATCCACCTAGACTTCACTTGTTATTTAACACTGAACCATACGATTTATTCAATTAGTTTGATCCATAAGACTCCCTAACGTATATTAAACCCTCTCTCGAGGTGAATAACGTCTAACCCTAGGTTAATTAGAGGAACTCCCGTTCTTTTATAATAACCCCCTAGAATAGCAGTAAATCGATTTATGGACTCTCATATTAGGTTTCACCCTAATCCAATAAAATCTCGTCACCCTATCTCTAGGCGTGCGATCAACTCCGCTTAATTATGCTAGATCTACTCTCAAGCAGGGTCCATTCCTTCTACACCTAAGCATATTAGATTTGGATTAAGCATGCAAAATTAAGAACAAACTAAGTATTTATCATATAATTCAGAAAATAATAACAAGATTCATCTAGGTTTCATCCTCTTCAGGTATCTAAAGGGTTTAGTTCATAATGAATAAAGAAAACATCTCAAGAGAAAAGATAAAACAAAACGTAACAAATCCCTAAAACCCCCTGAAGGAATTGAAGGAGAAATTCACCGTCTTGAGTAGAATTTCGGCTCCATGAGATGGATCAACTGACTATGTTTGAGTAATTCCCTGAATTGAACTGCTCTGGCTTCGGCTCTTTGCCTCACTGAACGCCCTCTATCAGGTTACACTTAGGGTGTTTATATAGACTTTTGGAATGCTTTACTTGGCCTCTAAGTGTCCCGATTCAAATATACTTCCTACTCGGAGTTTCAATAGGCTTTACAATGTGTTTCTTTGTCTCAAAGTATCCATATCCGAGTGAAATTGCTATCTCCTGCGGCAGGGGCACGGCTAATAAACCGTAAAAGTAACATATTTTAATCCCACATTTAGTATGCTTTTGGATGATTTATCCTTGATTTATGTCAAAAGGTGCTCTTAAACCTTTCTTTTCATGTCTTATACCCAGAATAGAACCCAAGGATAAAAATAAAGCAAAACGGGCTCAAAACGGACCAAATTGGGCCAACTCACGAAATTGACATGATCTGGACTACAAGCCACAAGGTCGTGCCTCGACAATTATCTAGAACACGGTCTCAACCATGATTTACACGGCCGTGCCCCAATCGACAAGTCTGAACACATCCTGGCCACGACTTACACGGGCGTGTGCCATGGGCGCGCCCCTGCCGCAGGAAAGAGCAATTTCACATGGAATTGGATGCTTGAAGGAAAAGAAACATACTCCTAAGTCTACTTAAACACACTAATAATAATTCTACTTGAAGAAGATACTTAGAAGCCAAGTAAAGCATCTCAAGGACTATATAAACACCCCAAGGCAGCTATTCTAGGGGGTCGCAGTTTGGCATAAGCCTTCTGACAGAGCTTTCATTCAGGGAATTACTCGAAGATAGCCAGTTGATCCATCTCAAGAAGCCGGAGTTCTACTCAAGACGGAGGATCTCTAATTCAATTCCTTCAGGGAGTTTTAGGGATTTCTTATGTTTTGTTTTATCCTTTCTCTTTAGATGTTTTTATATTTTTTTATGAACTAAACCCTTCAGATACCTGAAGGGGATGAAACCTAGATGAATCTTGTTATTTGATTTTTGATTTATATGATAAGTACTTAGTTTGTTCTTAATTATGTTGCTTAATCTAATCTGATGTGCTTAGGTAGAGGAGGAATAGACCCTACCTAAGAGTAGATCTAGCATAATTAAGCGGAGTTGATTACACGCCTAGAGATTGAGTGATGAGATTTTGCCGGATTAGGGTGAAACCTAATATGGGAATCCATAGATCGATTTACTACTATTCTAGGGGGTTATTATAAGAGAGCGAGAGTTCCACTAATTAACCTAGGGTTAGACGTTATTTGCCTCGAGAGAGGGTTTAATATAGGTTAGGGAGTCTTACGGATCAAGTTAAGTAAAGAAATCATATGATTCAGGGGTTAAATAACAAGTGAAGTCTAGGTGGATTCTTCCTGAGGGTATCGTCATATCAACTGAGTTTTTCCTAAAGTTAATTCCCAATTCACTCTTTTGTCTTTGTGTCTTTAGAGTAGTGGTTGTTAGTTTAATTTAGTTTAAAGCAACTTCAGTATATTTTTAAGGCTAAATAATAAAAAGAATGTTAGTATTAGTACTTCTAGTTCATTTGCGTTCGACAATCCGGTCTAGCCTAAGCTATACTACTGTTCGATAGGTACACTTCCTTTAATCGTTGTCAGAGTTAGTTTCCAGGTTTGCTCATTCTCTTTATAAATTTTAAAACTCTGATTTACATCGATCAAGTTTTTGGTGTCGTTGTCGGGGAACTAAAATTTTAAGAAAGCTCTATTTTTATTACATTAGTAATTATTTTTATTATTTTTGCAATTTACTTTTATTTTTATTGATTTTCACTGATTTTCTTTCTTTTTTTCTTTACTTACAAGGTACCTCTAGTTTATAACTAGAAGGAACCCGAGAGGACCTTTGGTATACGACAGTGATATAGAACCTAACACTCAGAGAAATCACAGAGAAATCAAGCGAGCCCTAAATTACACAGAGGAAAATCAAGAAGGTAGATCCAATCCTACTGAAGAGATGGACGAAAATAATCCACAACCACAAGATGTGGGGGATAACAATGCTCCACGTACTATGTTTGATTATGCTAAACCGCATTTAATAGGAGCAGAATCAAGTATTGTTAGGCCTGCTATAGTTACTAACAATTTTAATTAAAGCCTAACACAATACAAATGATTCAACAATTTGTTCAATTTGATGGTTCACAGGACGAAGACCCTAATACTCATATAGCTAATTTTCTAGAGTTCTGTGATACATTAAAAATAAATGGCATTTCTAACGATGCCATACATCTTCGTTTATTCCTTTTTTCATTAAGGAATAAAGCCAAACAATGGTTAAACTCGTTACCACGAGGGTCAATCACTACATGGGAGCAGATAACAGAAAAGTTTTTATTAAAATATTTCCCACGGGCCAAAACGGTCAAATTATGGAATGATATCTCTTCTTTTGTTCCGATAGATTTAGAGACGCTATACGACGCATGGGAGAGATACAAGGATCTCTTGAGAAGGCATCCACACCATGGATTACCCTTGTGGCTACAAGTCCAAACATTCTATAACGGCGTCAACCCCACAACGAGGAAACTAATCGATTCAGTCGCCGGTGGAACCCTAAAAAAAAAAACTCCTGAAGCAGCATATGATTTCATTGAAGAGATGTCACTGAATAATTATCAGTGGCAGGTTACAAAGACAAAACCGACAAAATCAGCCGGAGTATACAATCTAGATGCAACAACCATGCTATCAACACAGATAGAGATGATGAATAAAAAGCTAGATAGTTGGTGTCCTTCACAAGCACGTCCAGTGATGCAGTACAACACAAGTGGAACTGTAGCGAATCCGAGTACCCACCCTACCAACTAGGAGCAGATAATGAACAAATGAACTATATAGGTAATAATTTTAGATCCAATAATAATCCTTATAGTAACACTTATAATTCTTGTTGGAGGAACAACCCAAATTTTTCATGGGAGGTCAAGGAAATCAAGGAAATCAAAGATAGCAACCTCCTCAAAACTTCCAAAGCCAACCTTATCCACAAGAGAAGAAACCAACCCTCGAGGAGATGCTAGCAAAATTTTCAGCAGACACAGAGAAACGTATCCAAGAAACTGAAAGAACAATCAAAAGCAATAAGAGCCGAATCAGAGAAATCTCTAAGTCAGTCATGGAAGTCACCAATGCAGTTGAACAACTTGCAAAGCTTATGTCAGAACGACTGCAAGGACGTCTACCACCAAGATTAACCCTAAGGAGCAAATTCAAGCCATCATAGCTCAGGACAATAAGAAGTCAGATGAACCCAATCAGACACCAGAAAACAAGGTAGACGAAGGTAAAGTAGAGGTAACACAAGAAATGCCAAAATCTATAATGAAGTAGTACCAACCTCGCATACCTTATCCCGAAGCATTAAAAAGAGACGATTCAGAAGAACAGTTCTGTAAGTTTCTTAAACTTTTAAAGAAATTACATATTAACTTACCTCTTCTTGAAGCTCTTTTTCAGATGCCCGACTCGAGGAAATTTTTAAGACAGCTCTTGATGAACAAACGCAAAATAGATGAAGAGCACCATGTGGAATTAAACGCAACATGCTCAGCAATGTTACAAAATAAACTACCGCAAAAACAAAAAGATCCAGGGAGTTTTAAATTCCATGTTTAATTGGTAGTTTAACTATTGATAATGCGTTAGCTGATTTAGGGGCAAGTATAAATGTCATGCCTTCTGCATTGTTTAAATGACTAGGTCTAGGGAAGCCCAAACAAACTAGGATGAGTATTCAATTAGCTGATAAAACTGTTAGAATTCCTAGGGGCATTATTGAAGACGTTCTAGTAAAAATCGATAAATTTGTTTTCCTAGTAGATTTTGTTGTTTTAGACATGGATGAAGATAATTAAATCCTCTTAATTTTAAGAAGACCATTTCTAGCAACTGCTAAGACTAAAATTGATGTTGCCACAGGCGAACTCATACTTTGTGTAGGTGATGAATCAATTAGTCTTCAAGCTTTTGACTCGGCCAGGATAACAATTGATGAAGGTAAGAAAGATAACTCAATTGATAACCAAATTATACAACTTTCATCGCAAGAAACACCACAAGAATACAAACCTAAGCCGAATTATGGACCCCAAGCCAACAAAGAAGAGGTACATAAGGAACAAAGCCTTAGGGAAGACAAACAAAAGAATGGAAGACACACTTTAAAGAAGAGTCGGATCCACACGAAGTAAAACCAGAGGAACCACCAGAAGAGCTCTAGGGACATTAAATCACTTTAAAATAGGAGGACAAGTACTATTAGACAAAGCCAACCCTCACATTACTTCAATAGATAAGAGGGAAAAGGGAGAAATTCTTCTTAAGGTACATGATATCTTCCCAAACAGAACAGTTGAGGTAAGCAATCCAATATTTAGAAATTTTAAGGTAAACGCTTCTCGACTTCAACTTTGTCATGAAAATAGAATTGTAAGCAGGAGGGAAGATATTCAAACCTTTAAACCTCCCTAAAATTTCAAATACGAGCACAGTCTAGCTTAAGACTATAAACAAGCGCTTCTTGGAAGGCAACCCGAGCACTAACACTATTTACTTTCAAATTTATTGATTTCTTCTCTTTCCTCTTTCTTTTCTAAAAATTTAGTTTTAAACTAACACAAAAGTGCAGGTTTCCAGGTCACACAGCCTTACACATGGCCGTGTTCGTGGCCGTGTGGACCATCAAAACCACTACACTAACAAAGCAGAGGCCGTGCAATTCAGTCCGAACACCCTCCAACGTCACGGATCCAACCACCCTCCCTACGGGCAATGACAAATCAGCACGGTCGTGTCCCACAACTGTATAAAGCTACTAGACTTGTCGAGCACGGGTGAGACAGGCCTGTGCGTCCCAACCGTGCAAACATATTGACTTCTTCCCAATGGACGTGGCTAACCAAGAAACGAGCGTGAGAGACTTAACACGCCTTAACCCATGGCCGTGCGACGCGACCATGGTCGAAGCAACACCTAAACACTCCAAACCCGGCCCACAAGCCCTGACCGGATCTGGCATGCTCCTTGAGTAAAACATAGTTAAGTCTCGTATGACATTTTTGAAAATCGTGGTGGTTTCGAAGAAAATAGATTTGGGTTGTTCTTGAGTTAAAAATTTAGTTGTAACTTAATTTGTACTAAATCGATAAGTTCATATTTCAAAAGTTACAAGTTAAAGACATACCGAATTTTAGAGTTTAATATTACTGTTAACTTGAAAAAAAAATACCATAGGTGTTTGAGTTTCAAAACAATTGATGTTGTTCGCAACATAATAGAAATTTAAAACGCAGGGAAAATGAAATAGCTAAAAAAAACAATTTCCTTATTACATCAAATTATAACCCAAAATAATTCAAAATAGACTTAGAAAGAAAAATCAAAAACCGAGCTGTGCATGGCCACCGCTAAGTTCCTACCGACCCGGTCCATCTACTGAGTTCCATCTACAAAAAGTTAGCCCACGAAGGGTGAGTCAACAGACTCAGTGTAACTACCATCACAGATTCCCAAATCATACAAGGCATAATAAATCACATAAAATAATTGTGAACCATGATGCAACCCAAACTACCTAGATCCAACCTCTACACATCACCCGTACCTACCGATCACAACGTGGGGATTACGAAATCGACCCTCCATCTGCTACACACCGTCGAAGGTAGTCGCTGCAGTCAACTGCACATCACCTTTATAATTGTGGCATAGCCACCAGATAATGTGACAGAGTCACCAGATGCAGATAATGTGACATAGTCACCATATAATGTGGTATGAACCACCAGATCTCTTCCCCTTTCACAAAATCACCCATATGCCCATGTAACATACATAACATACGAATAACATGCATTATACCTTACCCCATAGCCTTAACAATATTTCATATATATCCATATTCATGTTTTATAAACTTTACTTAACTGAGAGTTAGGGGTAATGTACCTGAATGCACTGTACCATGGAATGGTACCCTTAACCATGTTCATGCATAGCCTTATTAACATATACAAATCAATATCATTGTTAGTTGGGAATTTAGGATCGGTTACACACCTGATTACTCGTAGATCTAATTAAAATCCCAAAAATCCAGATCTAATGCACTAGATCTCTTCTCCTACATTCGGCCAACACTAAGCACATTAGTCAATAGGCCATTCAGCTAAACACAAATCCCGAAGGGTTAACGAGACCAAAACCCTTACCTTGTTGCCGAATTGGTTACCAACCAAATCCCGAAAGTCTTTGATGAATCGTCAGTACCAACCTACATTCGGCCAACACCCTCTTTATTAGACCAAACCCTTAAACGAAATCAATAAGTATCATAATCCATTCGGCCAACCATGATTGATCAAGTAAGACCATTCGGCCAACCATGATTGTACAAGTAAGGCCATTCGGCCAAATGAAAAGATTCAAGAGAAGTGGCCATTAGGCCGAACCTACACCATCCTACCTTCGACTTTTGCACAGATCGACACAGGAGACTTTTAGTGAGTCTGATTCAACTTCTAGGAGTAAGGAGTGAAATTGACCAAACCTTGGAAACGTGATTCAGGTTAGAAACTAATTAAAGAAGAGAGAAACCACAAAGAAGAAAATCCCAAAAACTTACCAAGCTCGAGAGGTGTATGCGGCTATGGCTCACTTTCGGGAAAAAGAGATCTCTCCTTGAAGATTCGACTATGGAAGAAGGTGATGGGGACTAGGGTATTTGACTTTTAGAAGATTTTTGAGGAAAAAGGATGAGAGGAAGAAAATATTAGAGAGTTGCGGCAAAGAATCTCACCAAAGAAAAAGGGAATTTCGACTTTCAGAGAAAAAGTTGTGGAAAGAAAGAAAACAAATGGGAGAAAAGATGGACTAGTGCCTACTAGTTTCTGCCACACATGCATACCCCTCGAGTTGGAGTTTCGCCAACTCTCCGCCTCTTGATAACTTTTATCCATCTTGATAAACCAACTTTTATCTCTCTTTAAAAGAGGCCACCAAATCCACTTCTTCCTCTTAATTATCATCATCTATCACTCAAAATAAAAGAATTTAAGCTCCTAATTTGTAGCCATTGTCCCGTCCACCCCTTCCCTTAGGAGTGCCAAATTTTGGCTCATTAACTTTCTAAGCGCCACATTGGCGAAACTCCTCCCCAAGTGACGCCACTTAATACCATTAAAACTCCTCTTAGCTTTGGGCCACAAGCCCAGCTTGCTATCAAATATAATTGTTTAACTTTTAATTTCTACTAACACTATTTATCGACCATTTAATCCAGGTTTTAAAGTCCAACCCGAGTCCAATTCACACCGTAATGCCTTAGCCATGCAACATACCAAATGCACAGACCCACAAAAATTAGGATATTACAGTTCTCCCCCCTTAAAATAATTTTGACCTCAAAATTACCTGGCTAAAATAAATGAGGGTATTGCTGTCGCATTGTTTCCTCTGACTCCCACGAAGCTTCCTCCGATCCATGGTTGTGCCACAACACTTTGACTAAAGGGACTGATTTCCTCCGAAGCACCTTCACATCCCATTCCAGAATCTGAATCGGCTCTTCCTCATAGGACAGATCTGGTCTCAGCTCTACCTCCTCAATCGGTATTATATGAGATGGATCAGATCGGTAACGACGTAACATCGAAACGTGGAACACATCGTGCATCTGCTTCAATTCCGTAGGCAATTCAAACTGATATGCTACTAGACCAACCCATTTCAGAATCCGATAAGGTCCTATAAACCTAAGACGTAACTTTCCCTTGCGACCAAATCTCATTACGTTCTTCCACGGCAAAACTTTGAGAACACATAATCTCTTACAACAAACTCAACCTCCTTCCGCTTAAGATCTGCGTATGACTTTTGCCGGTCAAATGCCTCCTTCAACCGTGTCCGAATTACCTTAACCTTTTCTTCCGATTCTGCCATAATTTTTGGACCCAGAACCTGACGTTCTCCCAATTTCGTCCAACATGTAGGAGTATGACACTTTCGTCCATACAGCACTTTGTACGGTGCCATCCGAATACTTGCCTGATCGCTATTATTGTACACAAATTCCGCTAAAGGCAATAACTCCTCCCAACTCCCTCTGAAGTCCATCATGCAACCTCTCAACATATCCTCCAGCACTTGAATTACCTACTCAGATTGGCCGTCCGACTGCGGATGGAATGCCGTACTGAAATCCAACCTGGTGCCCAAAGCTTGATGTAGTGCCTTCCAAAATTGAGACGTAAACCTCAGATCCCTGTTTGAGATAATCGACACCGGCACTCCGTGCAGCCTCACGAATTCTACTACATACAACTTTGCCAATTTGTGTAGAGAATAGTCAACACACACTGGTATGAAATGTGCAGACTTTGTCAACCAATCTACTATCACCCATACTGAGTCCTTCTTAGTAGGCGTAAGGGGAAGCCCACTAATGAATTCCATGGTAATTCTCTCCCACTTCCATTGCGGAATCTTGATTGGCTGAAGCAATCCTGACGGTACTTGGTGTTCAACCTTGACTTACTGACACGTTAAGCACTTCTCTACATACTCTGTAACTTCCCGCTTAAGACCAGGCCACCAAAAATGTTCCCGTAAATTCTTGTACAACTTACTTCCTCCAGGATACATAGCATAAGGGCTACCATGCGATTCCTGAAGAATTCTCTGCCTTAACTCCTCATCCGTCAGAATACAGACCTTGCCCCGAAAACACAACACTCCATCGCTGTTTACACCAAAATTTTCCAATTCCCCATTTTGTACTTTTAGCAGCTTAGCACTTAGTTCACTATCTGCCAATTGCTTCTCCTTTACCTGATTTAACCATGTTGGCTTTACTTGCAACTCCACTAGCAAACTTCCATCATCATAGAGGCTCAAATATGCAAACATCGCCCTCAAATCCGACACTACTTTCCGACTTAGGGCATCTGCCACTACATTCGCCTTGCCTGGATGATACTTCATTGAGCAATCGTAATCTTTCAACAACTCTACCCACCTTCACTGTCTCAGATTCAGCTCCTTCTGGGTCAACAGATACTTAAGACTCTTGTGGTTCATATAGATCAATGACTTTTCTCCATATAAGTAGTGCCTCTACACCTTTAGTGCAAAAACCACAGCAGCCAACTCTAAGTCATGCGTCGGGTAATTAACCTCATGTGGCCTCAATTTCTGAGACGCATAAGCGACCACCTTCCCGTCTTGCATAAGGACACATCCCAATCCTGTATGGGAAGCATCACAATATACCACATAGTCCTTCCCTGCTTCAGGCTAAATCAAAATCGAGCTTCTGTCAATACTTGCTTAAGCTTCTTAAAACTCTCATGTTGCTTATCCGCCCATGCGAAAGGTACCTCCTTTCTCAACAACTTCGCCAAAGGCGCTACTATTGACGAGAACCCTTCGACAAATCTCCTATAGTAGCCTGCTAACCCCAAGAAACTACGAACCTCAGCCACAGACTTGGGTGGTTTCCAATCCAATACTGCCTCAATCTTCTAAGGATCCCGCCTTATTCCTTCAGTAGATACCACATGTCCGAAAAATGTAACTTCTTTCAACCAAAATTCTCAGTTGCTGAACTTGGAATATAGCTTTTTCTCCCTTAACACTTGCAATATGACTCGAAGACTTTGAATACACTAGAATATCGTCTATGAACACAATGACGAACCAATCCAGGTAGGGTTGGAGAACCCGGTTCATCATGTTCATGAACGCAGCTGGGGCGTTTGTCAATCCGAACGGTATTACCAAGAACTTATAATGCCGGTACCTTGTCCGAAAAGTTGTCTTATGGATATCAGCCTCCTTCACCTTAAGCTGATGATATCCTGACCTTAGATCTATCTTCTAAAATACTGCGGCCCCCTTAAGCTGATCGAACAAGTCATCTATTCTTGGCAATGGATACTTGTTCTTGATGGTCAGCTTATTCAACTGCCGGTAGTCTATGCACATGCGCATAGTCCCATCCTTCTTCTTCACAAATTGGATCGGTGCTCCCCATAGAGACACACTAGGTCGAATAAACCCACGATCGAGTAACTCTTGGATCTGGGCTTTGAGTTCTACTAGCTCCTTTGGTGCCATTGATGCAGAGCAATTGACACGTAATGCATCTTATAATAAGTCAATTTTGAACTCCACCTCTCTATCCGGGGGTAACCCAGGCAACTCCTCTGGAAAGACATCCACAAATTCCCTTACTGTTCTAACTCCTCCTATAGTTGCTTCCTTAGCCTCTAAGGCACTTATCAACATCAGAAAAGCTACACACCCTTTTCTCACCATCTTCTCCGCTTTAAGGCGGATACCACATTTGACAAGCAATTCCGTCTCTCGCCCATCACCACAACCTCTTTGTCGTCAGAAGTTCTTAACGACATACGCTTAGCAGCACAATCCACATTTGCATGGTACTTCAATAACCAATCCATGCCTAAGATTAGGTCAAATTCCTCAAATGGCAACTCTATTAAGTCTGCCGGAAATTGCACCCCCTAAACTTCCAAGGTTACTGCCTTAAAGAGTTTGTCTAACACTACTGATTACCCTAAAAGACTAAGTACAATCATCTTCCTAGGTACAGTCTCAGAGTTCACATGCAGAGTTCTAGACACCTTACTAGCAATGTATGAATGAGTTGACCCAATAACTATCAACGCAATAAAGGGTAATCCAGTGATAAGGAACATAAATGTTATGATATCAGGTGCATCACCATCCTCCCTCCGACGAACTGCATATACTAGACTCGGTTGTCTCGCCTCCGTGCTACCAACACTTCTGCTCGGTGTTCCCCGTCCTCTTCTAGAACCATTACCTCTGCCAGCTGAACAACGACCCCACGGTGGCTGCTGTCCACCTCTTCCAGTCTGATTAGGACCCTGACTTACGGGTCAGCTCCCGTCTGTTTTCATGGCACAATCCCTAATCATGTGATCCTTGGACCCACACTTGAAATATCCTCCCGTCTTCTTCCAACACTCTCCCAAGTGCATCTTTCCACACTGGGTACAAGTACAATACTGTCCTTTCGTAGTAGCTTGCTGACCTCACGACCCATCCGTTCTAGGTCTCTTTTGGATATTCCCAGATGACCCTGATGATCCAAAACCTCTCTTTTACTTATTTCTGTTGTTCTGTCTCACAGACTCCTTAATTCCTTTAGCAACCTTTGCCTTTTCTACCGACACAACAAGCTCCTACTCCTACTGTGGGGCAATCAACAATCTCAGGTCATCCCTTAGTCTGTCCTCAAACCGGACACATCGTTCATGCTCCGTAGCCACTATACCTTGAGCGTATCGGCTCAACCTTAGGAATTTCGCCTCATACTCCGCTACGGACTTATTTCCCTGAACCAGCCTCAGAAACGCCTTCCTCTGCGCATCAACATAACTAGTCCCAATATACTTCTTCTAATACGCTGCCTTAAAGTACTCCCAAGTAAGATCATCTGCTGCAGCACCATCTTGAACCATGAGCCACCATTGGTATGACTCATCACGGAGTAGCGACACTACCCCTTTCAGTTTCTCCTCGGCAGTTAGGTCTAAATCATCCATAATTTGCTCCATCACCTCCAACCAATACTCAGTCGTATTGGGTGCCACACCAGATATACCACAGAAAAATTCAGCTCCATTAGCTCGAGTCGCTCAGGTACAGACTTTCGAGCTCCCATTCCTCCACCTGCTCCAGCCTTTTCAGAACTCGTAGCATCGATTGTGATACTACATCATCCCCCGTCTGATCTTGATATTCCACACCAGCAGCTGGTGGTGGTGGCATTTCATTCCTGGACCCTTGACTAGACCTAACAGGTTTCGACACGGTCATTCGGCCTCTACCACGGCCACACACATTATGGACACGTCCTTTAGAACTCATGTCTATGTTCGTGATTTAATTTGCTTAAGAATTTTTGAATTAGTTTTTGTTCCATTGATTTATCGCGAACAGTCTTATGTTTAATAGTTCTAAAAAGTAGTTCTTTCGAGTGCATACACACTACAGTCTCAAGTTCATTCATCCAATCATCAACATTTGTGAACTTGCGTTCATTACAGAAAAGTGTTGTGGTTGTCATTGTTGTTGTTCTCCACTATCTAGGGGTATTTTCATAATTTTTCTTATAGGGGTATTTTGGTAATTTTCCAAATTAAGGTATTTGAAATTTTTGTAAAATAGGGATTTTTGGTATTTTTTGAAAATAGGAATATTTTTTATAAAAGAAATCGAGGGTAGTATGGTAATTTTATAAGCTAAGGGTATTTTTATAATTTTACAAACCAGGGATATTTCGGTAATTTTGCAAAATATGGTTCCAAGTGATTTTATGAAATAAGGGTATTTTGGAAATTTTTAATTCAGGGGTACTTCGACAACTTTCCATACTGAGGGTATTTTGGTAATTTGTACAGGTTAGGGGTAATTTGGTCAATTTGCAAATCAAGGGTATTTGGGTCATCTTCTGAATCAAGGATACTTTGGTAATTTTATAATCACGGTTTGACTTTAGAATTATACAAAACAAGGTACTGGTCCCTTTCGAGTTTTAATTATCGAATTTAGCCTGTGATTGAGTCCTCTTGGTTAGGGTGAACCGTCACTACGCACCAGGTAGGATTCAAGAGAAGAGGAGGTGAGTCACTAGGACTGATTAAATACCAAGCTCCCCTGGATCCAATCCTAGACATCGCTGCAACTGCCACACCCTTAACTCCTCAGAACTCACTCACGTGTTTGTTTGGTTAGAATTTAAATTTTATGTAATTTGGTGTTGGAGTAGACTAATCCTAGGGTTCAATAGTTCCTAATCTACTAATCTACGCCCCATAATTCCCACATGCAAACCACACAATGGTTAAGGGTACTTACCGTGGACTTGGTAGGAGACTCAAAGCCATGCCGAAAACCCGCTCATTCTCTAGTAAAATTCAATTTCAAATTAAGAAAAATGTTTTGGGCCCAAAAAGCCCTCTAGGCTGAGTTTTGAACCGGGCTCTGATACCAAATTAAAACACCCCAAACCCAGCCCACAAGCCCTGACCGGATCTGGCACGCTCCTTGAGTAAAATGTAGTTAAGTCTCGTATGACATTTTTAAAAATCGTGGTGGTTTCGAAGTAAATAAATTTGGGTTGTTCTCGAGTTAAAAATTTAGTTGTAACTTAATTTGTACTAAATCGAAAAGTTCATATTTCAAAAGCTACAAGTTAAAGAAATACCGAATTTTAGAGTTTAATATTACTATTAACTTGAAAAAAAAATACCATAGATGTTTGAGTTTCAAAACAATTGATGTTGTTCACAACATAATAGAAATTTAAAAAGCAGGGGAAATGAAATAGCTAAAAAATAATGGCCCTATTACATCAAATTATAACCCAAAATAATTCAAAATAGACTTAAAGGGAAAAACCGAAAAACTGAGCTGTGCATGGCCACCGCTAAGTTCCTGCCGATCCGGTCCATCTACTGAGTTCCATCTGCAAAAAGTTAGCCCACGAAGGGTTAGTCAATAGACTCAGTGTGTAACTACCATCACAGATTCCCAAATCATACAAGGCATAATAAATCACATAAAATAATTGTGAACCATGATGCAACCCAAACAACCTAGATCCAACCTCTACACATCACCTGTACCTACCGATCACACCGTGGGGATTACTAAATCGACCCTCCATCCGCTACACACCATCAAAGGCAGTCGCTGCAGTCAACTGCACATCGCCATTATAATTGTGGCATAGCCACCAGATAATGTGACAGAGTCACCAGATTCAGATAATGTGATAGAGTCCCTAGATAATGTGGTATGAACCACCATATCACTTCCCCTTTCACAAAATCACCCATATGCCCATGCAACATACATAACATACGAATAACATGCATTATACCTTACCCCATATCCTTAACAATATTTCATATATATCCATATTCATGTTTTATAAACTTTACTTAACTGAAAGTTAGGGATAACGTATCTGAATGCGCTGTACCATGGAATGGTACCCTTAGCCATATTCATGCATAGCCTTTTTAACATATACAAATCAATATTATTGTTAGTTGGGAATTTAGGGTGGGTTACACACCTGATTACTCATAGATCTAATCAAAATCTCGAAAATCTCGATCTAATGCACTAGATCTCTTCTTCTACATTCGGGCAACACTAAGCACATTAGTCAATAGGCCATTCAGCTAAACACAAATCTCGAAGGGTTAACGAGACCAAAACCCTTACCTTGTTGCCGATTTGGTTACCAACCAAATCCCAAAAGTTTTTGATGAATCGTCACTACCAACCTACATTCGGCCAACACCCTATTTATTAGACCAAACCCTTAAACGAAATCAATAAGTATCATAATCCATTCGGCCAACCATGATTGATCAAGTAAGACCATTCAGCCAACCATGATTGTACAAGTAAGGCCATTCATCCAAAAGAAAAGATTCAAGAGAAGTGGCCATTAGGCCGAACCTACACCATCCTACCTTCGATTTTTCCACAGATCGGCACATAGAGACTTATAGTGAGTCTGATTCGGCTTCTAGGAGTAAGGAGTGAAATTGACCGAACCTTGGAAATGTGATTCAGGTTAGAAACTAATTAAAGAAGAGAGAAATGACAAAGAAGAAAATCTCGAAAACTTACCAAGCTCGAGAGGTGTATACGACTATGGTGCACTTTCGAGAAAAAGAGATCTCTCCTTGAAGATTTGGCTATAGAAGAAGGTGATGGGGACTAGGGTATTCGGCTTTTAGAAGATTTTTGAAGAGGAAAAAGGATGAGAAGAAGAAAATATTAGAGAGTTGCGGCAAAGAATCTCACCAAAGAAAAAGGGAATTTCGACTTTCAGAGAAAAAGTTGTGGAAAGAAAGAAAACAAATGGGATAAAAGATGGACTAGTGCCTACTAGTTTCGGCTACACATGCATACCCCTCAGAGTTGGAGTTTCGGCCAACTCTCTGCCTCTTGATAACTTTTATCCATCTTGATAAACTAACTTTTATCTCTCTTTTAAAAGAGGCCACCTAAAATCCACTTCTTCCCTCTTAATTATCATCATCTATCACTCAAAATAAAAGAATTTAAGCTCCTAATTTGTAGCCATTGTGCCGTCCACTCCCTTCCCTTAGGAGTGCCGAATTTTGGCTCATTAACTTGGGCCCCAAGCAGCCACATTGGCCCAAACTCCTCCCCTAAGTGACGCCACTTAATACCCATTAAAAACTCCTCTAAACTTTGGGCCACAAGCCCAGCTTACTATCAAATATAATTGTTTAACTTTTAATTTCTACTAACACTATTTATCAGCCACTTAACCCAGGTTTTAAAGTCCAACCTGAGCCCAATTCACACCGTAATGCCTTAGCCATGTAACATACCAAATGCACAGACCCACAAAAATCATGATATTACAAATACGCTCCACACCACGGCCGTGCTAGGCGACCATGTGAATTGACACACCCTTGGGCCACGGGCATGGGAATGTGCTAGATTTGAAATCATATTTAAACCCCACAGCCCTTCCCCTTATTTCCATCTTCTTTCTTCTTTCTTTTTCCTTCAAAATTTTCTTTCTTTTTTTAGAAAATTTTCAAGACTCTTGAGCAACACCAAAACTATGCCGAAGAAGTGGAAGAAGGCAAGCATAATCTCCCTGTAGAAGACCAATCTACATAAGTTCATGCCGACCGCTTCATACAAACACCAAGCCAAGGGTCTTTGAGGCCATATAATTTTTGTTTTTCTATTCTCTTTTGCTTTGATTTCCTCCTCTTTGACTATATTATGCTTAATTTAGTTTATTTCAATTTAGTTTCTTAGTGTCAGGTTTGTTAGGCTACTTTGGAATCACGCCACCACGACCACCACCAGCACCTTGGCAGCCTTAGAGGTCACACCCACCGCGCGAACCATCCAACAATAAGGACTTAACAGTCCATTTATCTTTTATTTCTAATTTAGTTTATTTTCTATTTTAGGTCTCGTCTTCTTTCTTATCTTCAAATATATGCTTAATTTATTTTAAATATGTCTTAATAATCCCTGGCTAATTCTTTACGAGCTCCCCAATTTCTTCATCTAGTGCAGAGTTCGTTGGTAGCTACCCCACCAGGACCATAGAAAACGCCACCACCGCTTCCTCCAACTATCTTCTACCTCGACCATTGACAACTCCCGGAGCCATCCAAAATTCAGGAAGTGTCACTCTACCCCTTCTCTTTTAGTTTATCCCATTATTGATATTATTTATATTTGTACATTGAGGGCAATGTACATCTTAAATGTGGGGGTAAAAGTGTCAAACTTTTTGCATTATTTTCAAAACCCTGAATTTAGTCTTGTTCAAAGTAATTTCCTCATATTACTAATCAGGATGAAATTTCTAATGATTTATGATTTTTATTGATATGTTTTAGATTAAGTCATAGTTAATTGTGCATTGATGATTAAATTTGAAAGATACTAGAGAATCGAGCATGATAAGTCTACTTTCTAAAAATTAAAATTAATAGGTTGTTGACTGAATTTGAGTATTACTTTGAATTTTGAAATTTACAGGGATTGATGTCAAAAACACCCATAATTTTTGTGAGATTTTGAGCCTTATAGAGTATATATTCTTTTTCTTGCTCACTTTATTGATTATGAGTGTGTCAACTTTGAACTGTTATTCTAGCACTTGCCTCGTTTATACATATTGAGACCACATTTTTTTGATTTAATATATAGAGATGATAAAGGAACCTAGGATTTAACCCACTTACTCCACTAAAAAGCCTACCTTCACAATTAACCCCTAGTGAACCCCGTTGAATCCTAATAACCCTTTTATTAACTTAACCACTAATATTAACCCAAATACCCTTTGTATTTGTATCACCCTTCCTTTTTTTACTACCCTTTAATTGAGGTTTGATTTAATCAAGTTACCGAATTATATTAGTTCAGTAGTTACATTTCCTATTTATTATGTAATACTTAGTTTGTTCTTAAAAAAAATCAAAGTATATTCAATATTAAGTTACGTAATTAATTGAGCTCATGCGTTTAAATTCCAATTGTTGAAGAAGAGCTCGTATTATAGAATTATCAATAATAGTATTATTAGTTTTCAATTGATGTAATCACTCATATTATTACATATTTCTAGTAGGTAATTTGTCAGGTCAAGTCTTGATTCTAACCTTCTAATTCAACCTGTATCCACATCTTTAACCCTAGCCCCGTTACAGCCCTGATAAAGGCCTTTTGATTTGTGTATCATCTCATATACAGTGGTGGAGATTTGATTTTTAGGCAAGCCAATGGGATTAACTTTTCATGTTCGACTTATGAGTTATTATTCTTGAATCTTAAACACTTCAATGATTTGAGTGAATCTTTTGTGAGGATGTCAATCCTTTTTAGTTTTGAATTAAAGGTAATTACTTAGATAAGGTGAGACACTTATGTTTTCGTACTACAAAGGTAAGACTTATCTTGATTGAATCATTAGGGTTCTTTGAGTCAAATTATCCATGTATAAATTATCTATGAATTATGACGAGACATTGTCAATAGGAATTATGAATTTTGGAAAGTTCATTTCAATTATAAGTTGAGAATTTTGCTTGAGGACAAGCAAAAGCTTAAGTGTGGGGGGATTTGATAAATCGTAAAAGTAAAAATTTTAATCCCACATTTAGTATGCTTTTGGATGATTTATCCTTGATTTATGTAAAAAGGTTCTCTTAATCCTTTCTTTTCATGTCTTATACCCAGGAAAGCTCCCAAGGATAAAAAGAAAGCAAAACGGGCTCAAAACGGACCAAATTGGGCCAACTCACGAAATCGACACGGTCTGGACTACAAGACACACGACTGTGCCTCGAAATTATCTAGAACATGGCCTCAACCCTTATTTACATGGTCGTGCCCCAATCGAGAAGTCCAAACATGGGCTGGCCACGACTTACACGGGCATGTGCCATGGGCGTGCCCCTGCCGCGGGAAAGAGTAATTTCACACGGAATTGGATGCTTGAAGGCAAAGAAACATACTCCTAAGTCTACTTAAACACACTAATAGTAATTCTACTTGAAGGAGATACTTAGAAGCCAAGTAAAGCATCCCAAGGCCTATATAAACACCCCAAGGCAACTATTCTAGGGGTTCGCAGTTTGGCAGAAGCCTTCTGCCAGAGCTTTCATTTAGGGAATTACTCGAAGATAGCCAGTTGATCCATCTCAAGAAGTGGAGTTCTACTCAAGATGGAGGATCTCTCCTTCAATTCCTTTAGGGAGTTTTAGGGATTTCTTATATTTTGTTTTATCTTTTCTCTTGAGACGTTTTCTTATTTTGTTATGAACTAAACCCTTCAGATACCTGAAAGGGATGAAACCTAGATGAATCTTATTATTTAATTTTTTATTTATATGATAAGTACTTAGTTTGTTCTTAATTATGTTGCTTAATCTAATCTGATGTGCTTAGGTAGAGGAGGAATAGACCCTGCCTAAGGGTAGATCTAGCATAATTAAACAGAGTTGATCATACACCTAGAGATAGAGTGACGAGATTTTGTCAGATTAGGGTGAAACCTAATATGGGAATCCATAGATCAATTTACTATTATTCTAGGGGGTTATTATAAGAGAATGAGAGTTCCACTAATTAACTAGGGTTACAAGTTATTCGCCTCAAGAAAGGGTTTAATATAGGTTAGGGAGTCTTACGGATCAAGCTAAGTAAAGAAATCATATGATTCAGGGGTTAAATAACAAGTGAAGTCTAGGTGGATTCTTTCTAAGGGTATCATCGTGATCAACTGAGTTTTTCCTAAAGTTATTCCCCAATTCATTCTTTTGTCTTTGTGTCTTTAGAGTAGTAGTTGTTAGTTTAATTTAGTTTAAAGCAACTTCACTATATTTTTAAGGCTCAACAATAAAAAGAAAGTTAGTATTAGTACTTTTAGTTCCTTTGGGTTCGACAATCTGCTCTTGCCTAAGCTATATTGTTGTTCGATAGGTACACTTGCCTTTAATTCATTGTCAGAGTTAGTTTCCAGGTTCGATCATTCTCTTTATAAGTTTTAAAACTCTGATTTACAGTGATCAATGGCCGTGGTACACGCCCGTGTAAATCATTCTCAGGCCGTGTCTCGATTCTGTCGATTGGGGCACGGCCGTGTAAATCGTGGTATGGCCGTGTCTTAGTTAATTATTGAGGCACAATCGTGTGGCTTGAAGTCTAGGCCATGTCGATTTCATAATTGGCCCAAATTGGCCCTTTTTAAGGCTATTTCTTGTTCTTTTCATCCTTGGGTGCTTTCCTGAGTAAAAACATGAAAAGAAAGGATTAAGAGCACCTTTTTACATAAACCAAGGGCTAATTCATCCAAAAGCATACTAAATGTGGGCCTAAAATATGCTACTTTTACGGTTTATCAAATACCCCCACACTTAAGCTTTTGCTTGTCCTCAAGCAAAATTCTCAACTTATAATTAAAACGAACTTTCCATAATTCACAATTCCTATCAACAATGCCTCATCATAATTCACAGATAATTCATATATGGATAATTTAACTCAAAGACTCCTAATGATTCAAACAATTCTAAGTCATATATTTTGTAGCACGAAAACATAGGTGCCTCCCCTTATAATTACCTTTAATTCAAAACTGACAAGGATTGACATCCTCACTAAAGATTCACTCAAATCACTCGAAGTGTTAAAGTTTCAAGAAAAGCACTCATAAGTTGAACTTGAAAAGTTAATCCCATAGGATTGCCTGAAAATCAAATCTCCACCACTGTAATGTGAGATGATACACAAATCAAAAGGTCTTTTGACAGGGTTGTAATGGGGCTTAGTTTGAAGGTGTGGATAAAGGCTGAATTAGAAGGTTTGAAATCGAGATTGACCTACCAAGTACCTAATAAGAGTAATGAACTAGAAAATAATTGATTTCTTTGAAACTAGTAATACTACTATTGATAATACTTTTAATATGAGCTCTTCTTCAACAATTGGAATTTAAACGCATAAGCTCCTTTAATCATATACTAATGCTTGAATATACTTTGGTTTTTTCTAAGAGCAAACTAAGTAAATACATAATAAATAAAGAACCAACAGAAATAAACTAATTCGGTAACTAATCAAATCAATTCTCGATAGAAAGGTAGTCAAAAAGAATGGTGATAACAAATACAAAGGGTTTTGGGTTAATATTAAGCGGGTAATTCAATAAAAAAGGTTGTTAGGATCAAAAGGGGTTCACTACAGGTTAATTTGTGTGGGTAGGCTTTTTAGTGGTGTGAATGGGTTAAAACCTAGGTGCCTTTATCATCTTAGTATATCAAATCATAGATGTGGTCTCAACATGTATAATCAAGGCAAGTTCTATAATAATAGTTTAGTGTTGACACACTCATAATCAATAAAGTGAGCAAGAAAAAGAATATATGCTTTATAAGGTTCAAATCTCACAAAAATTATGGGTTTTTGACATCAATCTTGTAGATTCCAAACTTCAAGGTAATATTCAAATTCAGTTCAACAACCTAGAAAATTTTTTATTTTTGAAAAATAGACTTATCATGCTTAATTCTCTAGTATTCTTCAAGTATAAATCATCAATGTACAATTATCAATGACTTATTCAAAAACATATCAATAAAAATCATAAATCATTACAAATTTCACCCTAATTGAAAATATGAGAAAATTTCTTAGGGACAAGTCTAAAATTCAGGATTTTAGAATAATGCAAAAAGTTAGGTACTTTTACCCCCCACACTTAAGATGTACATTGCCCTCAATGTACAAAAATAGATAAACAATTATGTAATAAAATAATCAAAAAGAAGGGAGAAGTAGCACTTCCTGAATTTTGGATGATTCTGGGAGTTGGCAGAGGTCGTGGTGAAAGGTTGGTGGAGGAGGCGATGGTGGCATTTTCTATGGGTCTGGTAGGGTGCCTACCGATGAGCTTTGTGCTATATAAAGAAATTAGGTATCCTGCAAAGATATAGCCAAGAAATCTAAAGAAACATTAATAATATACTAATACTATAATTAAAGACAAAAGAAATAAAGAGAATGAGACTAAGAAGAAAACTGAAATTAAAAGTAAAGACTAATAGACTAAGGAGTCCTTATTATTGGATGGTTCGCGAGGTGGGTGTGACCTCTAACACTGTGTGCTTGATTCCCAAGCAGTCTTTAGAACCTAAAACCAAGAAACTAAAAGAATTTAAAATATATTAAGCAGAAGAGAATTATAGATAAGTAGGATAAAGGGGAAAATAAACATGAAGAAAAATTTAAATGGTCTAAAAGACCCTTGGCTTGGTGTTTGGATGAAGCGACCGACATGAACTTATATGTTGGGGTCTCCTTTAAGGAGACAATGGTTGCTTTCTTATGCTTTTTCGGCATGATTCTAGTCTAGCTCAAGAGTTTGGACACTTAAAGAAAGAAAGAAAAAGAAGGAAGAAGAATGAGGGAATAAGGAGGAGGGCTATGGGGTTTCAATAGGGTCTCAAATCTAGAACGTTCCCACGCCGTGAACTGGGGGTGTGTTGAATTACACAGCCGCATTGCACAGCCGTGTGTCTAGGCGTGTTTGCTCACCCACGCCATTTTTCCATGTGCCATGCCCATTCCTGAAAAGGTAGTGTGTTGGCACTGTTGGGTAGCATGGGCATGTTTGTCCTGTGTCTGATAAGTCAGTGGTTTTACACAGTTGTGAGGCACGAGCGTGTGTGGCCCGTGCTTGGAAAGTCAGTATCTTAACGCGGTCATTTAGAACGGGCATGTCTAGCCTGTGTTTGATAAACCAGTATGTTTCTATGATGGTGGGGTAAGGTCTTGTCCTGCCCGTGCTTAGAATGTCAATATTTAAACACGGTTGTTTAGAACGGGCATGTCTCACCCATGTTTCGATAAAAGAATTTCCTCTGTCAGACACGCCATCGCACGCCTTGGCTTGTCCCTTGGCTTCCAAGACGACCACGGGCACTCCGTGCATGTAGGTAGTGTGACCCCAATCTACACTTCATTGGGTTAATTAATATTGTGTTAGATACTAAAAAGAAAAATATTCATAGATTAGCGCTCGTGTTGCCTCCTGAAAAGCGCTCATTTATAGTATTAAGCTGGAGTTTCCCTGTTTTCATTAGAAGAAGGTTCACGGAGTTGAAGCTCCTCTCTTATGTCCCTAAAATCCGCACTATTATAAATTTTTAGTCGATGACCATTTACCTTGAATATGTCTTTGGTGGGGTGAGTTACCTCAATTATACCATACGGGAAAATTGTTTTGATTGTGAATGGGCTCGACCATCTTGATTTCAACTTCCCATGAAATAATTTGAGCCTTGAGTTGTACAGTAGGACTAAGTCCCCTACTTCAAATTGTTTCGACTTCTTTAGACGAGAATCGTGGCGTCGCTTTGTTGCCTCTTTGTATAGTTTTGAGTTCTCATAGGCTTCGACTCTCCATTCTTCTTGCTCATTCATCTGCATCATTCTTTTCTTTCCTACAGTTCTATGATCAAAATTTAAAAACTTTATGGCCCAAACAGCTTTGTGTTCTAACTCAAATAGTAGATGACAGCTTTTCCCGTATACAAGTTTGTATGGGAATGTCCCTAGAGGTGTTTTAAAAGCTGTTCTATAGGCTTATAGGGCATCATCTACTTTTAATGCCCAATCTTTTCTATTTGATTGGACTACTTTTTCTAGGACGCGCTTAAGTTCTCGGTTTGCTACTTCAGCTTGCCCACTGGTTTGAGGTGATATGGGGTAGTTGTCTTGTGGTGCACTCTATATTTCTTTAGAACTTTTTCAAATTGAGTATTATAGAAATGAGTACTTCTATCACTAATGATAGCTCTAGGTGTCCCAAATCGAGAAAATAGTTTCTTAAGAAATTTAACTACTACCTTAGCATCATTGGTGGCTAAAGCTTATGCTTCTACCCATTTTGACATGTAATCAACTGCCACTAGGATGTATTTATTTCCAAATGAACTAGGGAATGGTCCTATAAAATCAATACCCCATACATCAAATAATTCACATGATAGCATATATGTTTGAGGCATTTCATCACGTTTAGAAATATTACCTGTTCTTTGGCATTTATCACACGAGGTAACATACCTATTGGCATCTTTAAATAGTGTAGGCCAATAAAAACCTGATTCGAGTATTTTGTGTGTTGTCTTAATGCCACTGCAGTGTCCTCTTGAGGGTCCTGAATGGCAATGTTCTAAGATTTTGATTGCTTCTATCTTTGTAATGCATCTTTGAATTACCTGATCTGCACGTATGCGAAAAAGAAAAGGATCTTCCCAACAATGGTTTTTCACATCAGCAAAGAATCGCTTCTTTTGGTGATGTGTTAGTCTATTTGGCAAGATGTTAGTGGCTAAGTAATTTGCGATGTTTACAAACCATGGTACATCAAAATGTGTTATAGAAAAGAGTTGCTCTTCGAGACGATTCATTTATCTCATTTTCATCTAGTTCTTCGATATGTGGATTTTCAAGTCTGGAGAGGTGATCAGCCACAAGATTCTCAGCTCCCTTCTTGTCTTGAATTTCCAATCTTGAATTTCCAAATCAAACTCCTATAAAAGTAAAATCCATCGTATGAGTAGAGGTTTTGCATCAGGTTTAGTAAAAAGATAACGGAGAGCTGAATGGTCAGTATAAACGATAACTTTAGACATTATTAGATATTGCCTAAATTTATCAGAAGCAATGACTATAGCTAGCAATTCTTTCTCTGTGGCGGTGTAGTTCTCATGTGCGGGTGTTAATGTTCTGCTAGTGTAGTAAATTAGCTAAAAATGCCTGTCTCTTTATTGTCCCAAAACTGTAGCTACTGCAAAATCACTTGCATCACACATTAGTTCAAAGGGTAAATTCCAATTGGGTGCAATTATAATCGGAGCATTTATTAATTTATCCTTAAGGACATTAAATGCATCTAAACATTCCTGATTGAAATTGAAATGAACATCTTTTTCTAGTAGTTTTGTCAAAGGCTTAGCTATTTTAGAAAAATCTTTAATAAATCTTCTATAGAACCCTGCATGTCCTAAAAACTTCTAATAGCCTTAACTAAACTAGGGGGAGGTAATTTTTCTATGGTTTCAACCTTTACTTTATCTACCTCAATCCCTTTACTAGAGATCTTATGTCCTAATACAATCTCTTCTATAACCATAAAGTGACATTTTTCCCAATTCAAAATAAGGTTTGTTTCCTCACATCTCATTAGAACTCGTTTTAAATTTTTAAGAAAAGATGGAAAGAATTATCGAATACTGAAAAATGATCTATAAATACCTCCATGATATCTTCCACGAGTTTGTCAAAGATTGCCAACATGCAACGCTTTAAAGTATTAGGAGCATTACATAATCCAAAAGGCATTTTACGATAAGTAAACATACCGTATGGGCATGTAAATGTTGTCTTCTCTTGATCTTCAGGAGCTATGGGGATTTGGAAGTAGCCGAAGAGTCCATCCAAGAAGCAATAGTACATATGCCCGGATAGTCTTTCTAACATTTGATCTATGAAGGGTAGAGGGAAGTGATCTTTTCTGGTGGCATCAATGAGCTTTCTATAGTCTATGCAGACTCTCCATCGTGTAACTGCTCTTGTGGGGATTAATTCATTCTTCTTATTGGGCACTATTGTTATACCTCCTTTCTTTGGAACTACCTGCACAGGACTTACCCAAGTGCTATCAGAAATAGGATTAATTATTCCTACATCTAGAAGTTTAATTACCTTGATTTTGATTACTTCTTTCATGTTGGGGTTTAGCTGTCTCTCGGGCTGCACATGCGGCTTGTATTCTTCTTCCATTAAAATTTTGTGGGTGCAGAACGAGGGGCTTATACCTTTGATATCATAGATTTTCCTAGCTATGGCTTTTTTATGTTCTCTTAGGACCTTTATCAACTCCTCTTTTTCCTTGGGTTCTAGTTCTGAAGAGATAATTACAGATAGCGTAGAATTGTCCCCGAGGAATGCATATTCTAAGTGTTTTGGTAACTGTTTCAATTCCAGACTGGGTGGCTCATCAATGGAGGATTTTTGTTTTATTTAGTCATTATTTTCAATGCTTTATTCTTTCATTTGCCTGAATGACGATGTATTCAAATTCATCTCATCGCCTTCATCTTCTTCCCCCTCTTCTTGAGTCAGGCACAGTTCAATCGTGTCGTCATTTATGATTTCTTGTAATGAATTTTTAATGATATGATCAGTAGTATCAACAAAGTAACAAGAATCATCTTGCTCTTTAGAATATGGCATGGCATCATAAATTTGAAAAATAATTTCTTCATCGCCTATCCTTAATGCAAGTTTACAATCACCTACATCAATAATAGCTCTAGCAGTGGCTAAAAAAGGATGCCCTAGAATTAAAAGGGCATTTATGTCTTCTTTTATGTCTAACACAACAAAATCAACGGGGAAAATAAAGTTATCAATTTTTACCAAAACGTCTTTAATAAATCCTCTAGGATATTTAATGGATATATCAGCTAACTGAATACTCATCCTAGTGGATTTTGGTTCCCCAAGATCTAATTGTTTAAACATTTTGTAAGGTATCAGATTAATACTAGCACCTAGATCAGCTAATGCTTTCTTAATATTTATGCTACCAATTAAACAAGGAATAGTAAAACTTCCTAGGTCTTTCAATTTGGTTGGGAACTTGTTTTAGAGGATAGTTGAGCATTTCGATAGTCGATACTTCTTCAAGCTTCCTTTTATTTGTCAGGAGTTCCTTTAAGAATTTTGCATACTTCGACATCTGTGAAATAGCTTCAACAAAAGGTAAGTTAATATATATATTTGTTTAAAAAGTTCAAGAAAGTTACCCTATTGGGCATCTAACTGTTCCTTATTTAACTTTGCTGGATATGGGATTGGTGGTTTACTTTCTTTGCGTACTGGATTTACATCTTTAATTCCCTCATCTTTTGCTTTTCTATCTTCGTGTGGGAATTGTTTCTTTGGTTCAACTAATTCCTTTCCACTTCTTAGTGTAACTGCTTTTACCTGTTCTGTTTCTTTAGAAAAAATCTCTCCCCGTATTTCACAAATCATCTTAGTAAGTAGTCCAATTGACTTAGTGAACTCATCGAATGATTCAGTAAGTTTTTCAACTGACGCTTGTTGAATTTTAAGTGTTCTCTCAGCACCTTTGAAATGATTTTCTGTGTCTTCCATAAATTTTGTCAGCATCTCTTCGAGGTTTGGCTTCTTCTCTTGCTGGTATGGCTGATTTTGGAAATTTGGAGGAGGTTGTTGTCTTTGATTTCCTTGAATTCCTTGGCCTCCCTATGAAAAATTTGGGTGGTTCCTCCAACCTAGAATATAGTTGTTACTATAAGGATTATTATTGGATCTGAAATTATTACCTATATAGTTCATATGTTCGGTCTTTTCATCAGGTTGGTAGGGTGGGTACTCAAGATTCGCCACAGTTCCACTTACGTTGCACTGCATGACTGGATGTACCTGTGAAGAACACAAACTATCAAGCTTTTTATTCATCATCTCTACCTATGTTGATAGCATGGTCACTGCATCGAGGTTGTAAACTCTGGCTGATTTTGTCAATTTTATCCTTGTAACTTGCCACTGATAGTTATTCAGTGACATCTCTTCAATGAACTCGTAGGCTGCTTCAGGAGTTTTGTTGTTTAGGGTTCCACCGTGGCTGAATCGATTAGTTGCCTCGTTGAGGGGTTTACACCATTATAAAAAGTCTGGACTTGTAGCCACAAGGGTAGACCATGGTGTGGACACCTCCTCAATAGATCCTTGTATCTCTCCCATGCGTCGTATAATGTTTCTAAATCCATCTGCAAAAAGAAGAGATATCATTCCGTAATTTGGCCGTTTTGGCCGGTGGAAAATATTTTAATAAAAAATTTTCGGTCATCTACTCCTATGTAGTGACTAACCCTCGTGGTAACTAGTTTAACCACTGTTTGGCTTTATTCCTTAATGAAAAGGGAAATAACTGAAAACGTATGGCATCATCAAAAAAGCCATTTATTTTGAAGGTATCACAGAACTCTAAGAAATTAGCAATATGAGTGTTTGGATCTTCATCTTGTAAACCATCAAATTGAACAAACTGTTGAATCATTTGTATTGTGTTAGGCTTTAATTCAAAATTATTAGCGGCTATAGTAGGCTTAATAATACTCGATTCCGCTCTTATCAAATGCGGTTTAACATAATCAAACATTATGCGTGGAGCATTATTTTCTCACACATCAAGTGCTACTGGGTTATTCTCGTCCATCACTTCAGTAGGATTGGACCTGTCTTCTTGATCTTCCTCTGTGTAATTTAGGGCTCATCTAATTTCTCTGCGATTCCTACGTGCGATAGCTTCGATATCACTATCGTATACTAGCGGTCCTCTCGGGTTCCTTCTAGTCAGAAACTAGAGGTACCTATTGGAAAAGAAAGAAAGAAAGAAAATTAGTAAAAAAATAAAATAAAATAAATTACAGAATAAAAATAAAAATAAAAATAATGGCTAAAGTAATAAAAATAGAGTTTTCTTAATATTTTAGTTCCCCGACAACTGCGCCAAAAACTTGATCGTTGTTTTTTCATGTTTTAAAATTTATAAAGAATATGATCAAACCTGGAAACTAACTCTGAAAATGATTATAGGCAAGTGTACTTATCGAATAGTAGTATAGCTTAGGCAAGACCTGAATGTCGAACCCAAAGGAACTAAAAGTACTAATACTCACTTTCTTTTTTATTATTTAGCCTAAAATATGGAGTGGTTGGTTGATTTAATCTAATTTAAAGACTACTAAGCTAAATACACAAAGACAAAAAGAACAAATTGGGAAATAACTTGATGAAAAACACAGTTGATCACGACGATACCCTCAGGAAGAATCCACCTAGACTTCACTGGTTATTTAACGCTGAACCATACGATTTATTCACTTAGTTTGATACGTAAGACTCCCTAACGTATATTAAACCCTCTCTAGAGGCGAATAATTTCTAACCCTAGGATAATTAGTGGAAATCTCATTCTCTTATAATAACCCCCTAGAATAGCAATAAATCGATCTATGGACTCCTATATTAGGTTTCACCCTAATACGGCAAAATCTCGTCACCCTATCTCTAGGCGTGCGATCAACTCCACTTGATTATGCTAGATCTACTCTCAAGCAGGGTCTATTCCTCCTCCATCTAAGCACATCAGATTTGGATTAAGCATGCACAATTAAGAACAAACTAAGTATTTATCATATAATTTAGAAAACAATAACAAGATTCATCCAGGTTTCATCCCCTTCAGGTATCTAAAGGGTTTAGTTCATAATGAGTAAAGAAAACATCTCAAGAGAAAAGATAAAACAAAGTATAAGAAATCCCTAAAACCCCCTAAAGGAATTGAAGGAGAAATCCGCCGTCTTGAGTAGAATTCTGGCTCCTTGAGATGGATCAACTGGCTATCTTTGAGTAATTCCCTGAATTGAACTACTCTGGCTTTGACTCTTTGGCCTCGCTGAACGCCCTTTATCAGGTTACACTTAGGGTGTTTATATAGACTTTTGGAATGCTTTACTTGGCCTCTAAATGTCCCGATTCAAATATACTTCCTACTCAGTGTTTGAATAGGCTTTGGAATGTGTTTCTTTGTCTCAAAGTATCCAAATCTGAGTGAAATTGCTCTCTCCCGAACAAGGGCACGACCATGGTACACGCTTGTGTAAATCATTTTCATCCGTGTCTCAATTCTATCAATTGGGGCACAGCCGTGTAAATCGTGGCATGGTCGTATCTTAGTTAATTGTTGAGGCACGGCAGTGTGCCTTGAAGTTCAGGCCGTGTCAATTTCTTCTTTGGCCCAAATTCGCCCATTTTAAGCCCGTTTCTTGTTCTTTTTGTCCTCGAGTGCTTTCCTGAGTAAAAACATGAAAAGAAAGGATTAAGAGCACCTTTTTACATAAATCATGGCTAAATCATCCAAAAGCATACTAAATATGGGCCTAAAATATGTTACTTTTATGGTTTATCAAATATTTATGCTTCAGCTACGAAATTGGCACTAAGTGTGCAATGAAATCAAATGAATAACAAAGGTTGATCGAGATGTAATATCGAGCATTGTATAGCATGAATGGTGAATAACTAAGTGTTAGATAAGGTATGAATTGAACCTTTATAGTTGATGAAGTTGTAAATGGATTTATGAATGGTTGAGTGAATATTTTAGCTATAGAAGATATGGTGTGAATATTTGAAAGTTGATCTATGTGATGGATTCATTTGGTTTATTGAATTTGATTCATTAAATTGATTGTATTATGTTACAAACTTACAAAGCTTTAGAGTTTACTGTGTCAATTGTTTCTTTGTTTTACAGTGTCAGTAAAGCAAGCTCGGATCTGGGAATCATCAGTGACTCAATCACACTATCGGCTATCTATTTCGGTACTTTTGAAAGATGTATATAGTTGGTATATAGCATGTATAGATAGTGGTTACGGTATGTTTTATGTTTGGATCTTGCCTTGTGATATGGCTTTGAAGATAAATGTTGATGGTTTATATTTGGAGTTATGCAAATGATGATTGTGGAATGAAATAATGAGGTTAGAAATGGTATATTTCATGCTTGAATTAGTTGATGGAAATGGTGTTTTTAGTGTAAATTTGTGGCTTGACTAAATGATGTTTAGCTTACATGATTTGAATTGTAAAAATGGTGCTTTGAATGGATTTATTTGAGTAGGAATTGAGTTTAAGAATAGGTGGTATTATAGTTGATTAATTGGTGCTTGAAATGGTATGTTTTGGTTGCATTTGAGGTATAATTTGGTATTAATTTAATGCATATAGGTGATACCAAAGTGTGGATGGTAATTTGGCCTTGAAAATGGCCTATAACTGCCCACACGATTAAGCACACGGGTGTGTGGCTCAACCGTGTCCTTTATGGTTGTGTAATTGAAGCAAGTCAGGCTCAATGGGCGTATGACTGGCCGTGTGGTGCAAATCAGTGTCGACCACGGGTGAGGCACACAGGCATGTCTCAGGCCGTGTGGACAAGTCAGTAGGTATGCCCTATTTTGCCATGGCTTGGACACATGGTGTGTCTAAGGTCGTGTGAGGCACGCGGTCTACCTACACGGACGTGTGACCTCTGTAACTTAGAAGAATGTTAAATTTTCAAAATTTTTGTATGAGTTCGGTTTAGTCCCGGCCCTATTCTAAAGCATGTTTAAGGTCTTGTTGATCTACTTAAGGGACTCATTGAATGTGAATTGCTATGTTTGAATGTGGAATGATTTGATATGTTCGGAAATGATTAGTAATACATCTTAACCCTAGTTCAACGATGATTATGGGTTAGGGGTGTTACAATGTACTTCATCTTCTACCATGCATCTCCTGATCATTTGATCTACACACTTTTTAAACAAATATGGTTCTTCCCAGAAATAGTACTTCAGATCGTGAAGAAACTTTTTCTTTTGATGATATGTCTTATCAAATGGCATCAAACCACAAGCTAAATAGTTAGCAATATCAACAAACCAAGTGGTATTATGGACATGATTTACCTTCAGTATGTGTTCATCCGGAAATGTCTCCTGAATTGGTATAAGTGGAGAATTCCCTTCTTGCGGCTCCAATCTGGACAAGTGATCTGCTACTTGATTTTCTACTCCCTTTCGATCTTGAATTTCTAGATCGAACTATTGAAGTAGAAGTACCCACCGGATCAGTCTCGGCATAGTGTCTTTCTTGGCAAGTGAATACTTAATTGTCGAGTGGTCCGTATAGACAATCACTTTGGTACCTACAAGATAAAATCGAAACTTGTCAAAAGCAAACACAATAGCAAGTAACTTTTTTCTGTTACTATGTAATTCAGTTGAGCTCCTGTCAGAGTTCGACTCGTATAGTAGTTGGGATGAAGAACTTTGTTCCTTCACTGACCCATGATAGCTCCAATCATGAAGTCACTTGCATCACACATCAATTCAAATTGCAAATCCTTGTCTAGTGTGACTATTATGTGTGCCGAGACTAACTGAATCTCCAAATCATTGAAAGCTCTTAAGCACTCCCCATCAAATTTAAACGTCATGTCTTTCTCCAATAATTTGCATAAGGGTTTAACAATTTTGGAGAAGTCTTTGATAAATCTTCAATAGAAATCGGCGTGGCCCAAAAAGCTTCTAACACCCTTTATAGATGTCGAGGTGGGAGTTTTTCAATAACATCTACCTTTTCTTTATCTACCTCGATTCCATGTCTTATAATCTGATGCCTTAGAACAATACCTTCCTCGTACCATCAAAATTGCACTTTTCCCAGTTAAGTACAAGGTTTGTTTCTTCGCATTACCTTAGTACCTTGGCTAGATTGGCTAAGAAATCATCATATGTATCTCCGAATACTGAAAAATCATTCATAAAAACTTCCAAATATTTCTCAACCACGTTAGTAAAAATAGACATCATACATCTTTGAAATGTAGCAGGTGTATTACATAAACCAAATAGCATGCGCCTAAATGCAAATGTACTATACGGGTAGATGAATATTGTCTTGTGTTGATCTTCTGGTGCTACTATAATCTGATTATACCCCGAGTATCCATCAAGAAAATAGTAATAGTCTTGCCCCACGAGTCTATCCAGCATTTGATCCAAAAACAGCAAAGGAAAGTTATCTTTCTTAGTCTCCTTGTTCAGCTTCTGGTAATCGATGCAAATTCTCCATCCCGTAACCATTCTAGGTAGCATCAACTCGTTATTCTCATTTTTAATGACGATGATACCTCCTTGCATCGTTATGCACTGGACCGGACTTACCCATGAACTATTTGAGATGGGGTAAATTATACCCGCATCTAACCACTTGATGATTTCTTTCTTTACTACGTCTTTCATGATAAGGTTTAGTCTTCATTGTCTATCAATCATCCCTTTCTTGCCATCTTCTAGTATGATCTTGTGTATGCATACAGATGGAATAACATCGTGAATATCAGCTATGGTCCATCTGATCGCCTTCTTGAAATGTTTCAATACAAGGATGAGTTTCTCTTCCTACTCATTGGTTAATTCTATTGAAACAATCATAGGCACAGTAGAAGATTTACCTAAATAAACATATTTTAAATGTGAAGGAAGTACCTTGATTCTAATTTAGGTGGCTCCTTGATTGACGCTTTTGGTCGGGCATAATCCCTATTCTCTAACTCCAAAGTTTCAAAACGGATTGCGGATTAAATCCCCTTTGATTAGCTTCTAGAAAAGCTAAGTATTCATCCTCCTCTTCATTATTTTGAGGGTCTGATGTCAAAATTTGTTCTAATGGATCCTCAACATAGTTGAGTTCCTTCTCCACGATTAAATCCTCTAAATTGAACACTGCAAAACAATCATCAATTGTGTCAGGATATCGCATAGACTTAATAACGTTAAATGTTACCTGATCATCTTGAACTCGCATAGTAAGCTCACCCTTCTACACATCAATAAGGGTCCTTTCATTGCTAAGAACGGTCTTCTAGGGATGATTGGAATCTCTTTTTCTGCTTCAAAGTCTAGAATCACAAAGTTAGTAGAAAAGATAAATTTGTCTACACGTACCAATACGTCCTCGATTTTTCCTCCTGGATGTGCTAAGGATCGATTTGCTAATTGAAATGTAATCGTAGTCGCTCTAACTTCTCCTATCCCTAACTTTTAAATATTGACATAGGCATCAAGTTAATATTCGCACCCAAGTCACATAGTGCCTTACCATAATATGTTGCTCCATTGTTGCAAGGTATGGTAAAATATCCAAGATCCTTCAACTTTGGGGGTAGTTTGTTTTAAAGATATGCACTGCATTCCTTTGTCAAAGCTACCATCTTAAATTCTCCAAGTCTTCTTTTTTTAGATAAGATATCTTTCATGAATTTAACATAGTTCGGCATTTGTTCAAGGGTTTCAACCAATGAGATGTTGATATGAAGTTGCTTGAGTACGTCTAGGAACTTCCTGAATTGAATTTCTTGCTTCTTCTTCTGAAGTCTTTGAGGATAGGGTGGTGGTGGTTTCTTTACTAGAACTGGTTGATTTGTCTTCTATGGTAATTTTGCATATAATGGAGTTGTTAGGTGATCATAATTAATTGGTTCTGAAGTTACCTTGTCGGATTTTGTAGATTCTGGTTCTTGTGAAATTGGAATTTTAACACTTAGTTGAACTTCCTCTGAGTCTTGAGCATCAGCTGGCTCCTTCTGAACTTCGACGAAATTGGGCTCAAAAGTCTTTCCACTCCTCAATGTCAACGCTTTACAATGCTCCTTCCCTGGATTCCTCGAATTCTCCGTATCACTAGGTAAAACACCTTGTGGTCAGTTCCTGAGTTCAGTAGCAAGTTGGCCGATTTGGTTTTCCATATTTTATAATGTAGCTGCTTGGATTTGAATTAAGGCATCATTCTTCACCATGTATGCCTTTAACAAATTATTTAAGCCATTGGATGGTTTAGCTTGGGCTAGTTTCTAAACTTGTTGGGGAAAACTAGGTGGCCGGGTCGATTTAGGTTGGGCATAAGTGTTACTGATTCAAGCCCCTTGGTTACTCCAGGAAAAATTCTGGTGGTTTCGCCATGATGGGTTATAGGAATTGGATTGCAGTCCTTACCTTCCTCGATTTTGGTTCTGGTTACCCATGCAATATACAGATTCTGGGTTCGATGGACATTCTTCAAACAAATGTCCTTCCCACAATAGACACAGGCTATATTTTCAAATTGATTTGGTGGATGTGTTGCAAAACTATTATACCCATTAGTAGTAAGATTTTTAACATTGAGGATATTGATGATACATGAGATGCGAGTTAAGTAGGAGCATCTACTTTATGTATTCCAGCAACTCCTCTTCCTAACGTTGCTCGATTGGTTGGCTATTGATAATTGCTGCTGGTAATCCTCTCAATGATTTTATAAGCCTCATTATAAGACTTAGAAAAGAGAGCACCGTTAGTAGAAGCGTCCACTACCATCCTCGTGTGAGCAATGAGACCATTATAAAATGTCTCAAGTTGGATGCAACGTGGGATTCCATGATGAGGGCACTTCCGTAACAATTCTTTGTACCTTTCCCATGCCTCCTACAAGGACTTATCATCCATTTGTTGGAAGGTAGTGATCTCATTCCTCAACTTAGCATTCTTTCTAGATGGGAAATACTTCATGAGAAATCTTTCTGCTAACTCTTGCCATGTGGAAATTGAATTTGGTGGCAAAGAGTTCAACCAGGCTCAAGCTCTATCCCTTAGCGAATACGGGAACATCTTCAATCGTAATGCATCTTTGGGTACTCTGGCTAACTTGAAAGAGTCACTCACCTCCATAAACAGTCTTAAGTGAAGATGAGGATCTTCAATAGGCATTCCACTAAATTGGACCATAGTCTAAAGCATTTGGAACATAACTGGCTTTAGCTAACATTGTTGTGCCTCAATTTCGGGTCTCCTAATATCCGGATTAAGATCATGAAGCACTGACATGACATACTATCTTAAAGCTCTATCCCTACTATCAGTAATAAGGATAGGATTTTGAGCAAGGTTTGCTCCATTTCCTTGATTCAAATTTTCAAAGTTCATCTATTCGGTCCTTCTCTGACTAGCTTGTCTTCTTCGCTATTGAAATGTTCTTTCTATGTCAAGGTCTACAGGAAGTAAGTCAATAATTCAGTCAATACTAATAAACACCAGAAATAATCACAAAAAATTAATTAAGTTAAAATTTAAAAAGAAAATTAAACCAAAATGCAAAACTAACAAATTCACAAATAATGATTTTTTAAAAAAGTCCCCGGCAACGGTGCCAAAAACTTGGAACGACGAAATGTGCAAGTGTACACAATCACAACAAGTAATAAAGTGACAAGTAAATTTCAAGTTATCCTACCCACAGGGACTGTGAAAAGAATTATTCATGAATACAATTTAAAACACTTTGGTGAAGAAAAATATTTTGTTTGAAGAGGGTGATTAAAAAGTAAGATTTGAAACTAAGTAAACTAAATAAATAAATCTCAAATGGACAATTTCAAAATACAATTTTAATAAAGATGACATAATTATGTTAGATTAATTACATTTCTTAACTTAGAATTATTAAACTCATGTTTATATTGTTACAAATAAATTCACGGCAACTCAGTAATTTGCTAATGATAAACTGTACAAGTAACATATTTTAGGCCCACATTTAGTATGCTTTTGGATGATTTAGCCCTTGATTTATGTAAAAAGGTGCTCTTAATCCTTTCTTTTCATGTTATTACTCAGGAAAGCATCCGAGGACGAAAAGAACAAGAAACAGGCTTAAAACGGGCCAATTTGGGCCAAAAAGAAATCAACATAGCTTGGACTTCAAGCCACACGGTCGTGCCTCGACAATTAACTAAGACACGACCATGCCACGATTTACACGACCGTGCCCCAATCGACAGAATTGAGACACGGCCTAAAAATGATTTACACGGGCGTGTACCATGGCCCTGCCCCTGCCATGAAAGAGAGCAATTTCACTCAAATTTGGATACATTGAGGCAAAGAAACACATTCCAAAGCCTATTCAAACACCGAGTAGGAAGTGTACTTGAATCGGGACACTTAGAGGCTAAGTAAAGCATTCCAAAAGTCTATATAAACACCTAAGTGTAACCTGATATGGGGCGTTATGGGTTCAGCCAGGCCAAAGAGCCGAAGCCAGAGCAGTGCAATTCAGTGAACTACTCGAAGATGGCCAGTGAATTCATCTCAAGGAGACGGAATTCTACTCAAGATGGTGGATTTCTCCTTCGATTCCTTCAGGGGGTTTTAAGAATTTCTTATGTTTTGTTTTATCTTTTCTCTTGAGATGTTTTCTTTTTTCGTTATGAACTAAACCCTTTAGATACCTGAAGGGGATGAAACCTAGATGATTCTTGTTATTGATTTCTGAATTTTTTGATAAATACTTAGTTTGTTCTTAATTGTGCATGCTTAATCCAAATCTAATGTGCTTAGGTGGAGGAGGAATAAACCCTGCTTAAGAGTAGATCTAGCATAATTAAGCGGAGTTGATCACTCGCCTAGAGATAGAGTGACGAGATTTTATCGGATTAGGGTGAAACCTAATATGGGAGTCCATAGATCGATTTACTATTATTCTAGAGGGTTAGTATAAGCGAATGAGAGTTCCACTAATTAACCTTGGGTTAGATGTTATTCGCCTCAAGAGAGGTTTTAATATACGTTAGGGAGTCCTACGGATCAAACTAAGTGAATAAATCATATGATTCAGTGTTAAATAACAAATGAAGTCTAGGTGGATTCTTCCTGAGGGTATCGTCGTGATCAACTGAGTTTTTCATCAAGTTATTTCCCAATTTGTTCTTTTTGTCTTTGTGTCTTTAGCTTAGTAGTCGTTAAATTAGATTAAATCAACCAATCACTCCATATCTTAGGCTAAATAATAAAGAAAGAGAGTATTAGTACTTTTAGTTCCTTTGGGTTTTACAATCCGGTCTTGCCTAAGCTATACTACTGTTCGATAGGTACACTTGCCTATAATCGTTGTCAGAGTTAGTTTCCAGGTTTGATCATATTCTTTATAAATTTTAAAACTCGACAAAGCAACGATCAAGTTTTTGGCACTGTTGTCGGGGAACTAAAATATTAAGAAAGCTCTATTTTTATTACTTTAGCCATTATTTTTATTTTTATTTTGAAATTTATTTTATTTTTTTTTTGCTAATTTTATTTTTTCCTTTTTTCCTAGCAGGTACCTCTAGTTTATGACTAGAAGGAACCCGACAGGACCCCTAGTATACGATAGTGAAATTGAAGCTACCGCTCAGAAGAATCATAGAGAAATTAGGCGAGCCCTAAATTACATGGAAGAAGAACGAGAAGACAGATCCAATCCTACTGAAGGGATGGACGAGAATAATCCATCACGAGATGTGGAAGAAAATAATGCTTTGCATACTATGTATGATTATGCTAAACTTCATTTAACAGGAGCGGAATCTAGTATCGTTAGGCCTACTATAGCCGCTAATAGTTTTGAATTAAAGCCTAAGACAATACAAATGATTCAACAATTTGTTCAATTTGATGGTTTGTAGGACGAAGACCTGAACACTCATAGAGCTAATTTTTTAGAGTTTTATGATACTTTCAAAATAAATGGTGTTTCTAATGATGCCATACATCTTGATTATTTCCTTTTTCATTAAGGAATAAAGTCAAACAGTGGTTAAACTTGTTACCACGAAGATCAATCACTACATGGGAGCAAATGACCAAAAAATTTTTATTAAAATATTTTTCACCGGCCAAAATGACCAAATTACGGAATGATATCTTTTCTTTTGTGCAGATGGATTTAGAAACATTATACGATGCATGGGAGAGATACAAGGATCTCTTGAGGAGGTGTCCACACCATGGTCTACCCTTGTGGCTACAAATCTAAACTTTCTATAACGGTGTAAACCCCTAAACGAGGCAACTAATCGTCTAGCAGCCGGTAGAACCTTGAACAATAAAACTCCTGAAGCAGCCTACAAGTTCATTGAAGAGATGTCACTAAATAACTATCAGTGGTAAGTTACAAGGACAAAACTGACAAAATCAGCCAGAGTTTACAACTCGATGCAGTGACCATGCTATCAACACAGGTAGAGATGATGAATAAAAAGCTTGATAGTTTGTGTTCTTCGCAGGTACATCTAGTCATGTAGTGCAACGCAAGTGGAACTGTTGCAAATCCTGAGTACCCACCCTACCAACCGGACGCAGAGAGCGAACAGATGAACTATATAGGTAATAATTTCCGATCCAATAATAATCCTTATAGTAATAACTACAATCCAGGTTGGAGGAACCACCAAAATTTTTCATGGGGAGGCCAAGTAAATGAGGGAAATCAAATACAGCAACCTTCTCCAAATTTCCAAAATCAGCCATATCCACAAGAGAAGAAGCCAAACCTTGAAGAGATGCTGACAAAACTCACGTTAGACACAAAAAGCGCTTCCAAGAAACTGAGAAAATAATTAAAAGTAACGAGAGCCGAATCGGGGAACTTACTAAGTCAGTCAAGGAAGCCACTAATGTAGTCGAACAACTCGCAAAGCTAACGTCAGAACAACCGCTAGGATGTCTACCAAGTAACACCGAGATTAACCCAAAGGAGCAAATTCAAGCCATCTCAGCTCAAGATAGTAAGGTGTTAGTGATCATGTCAAACAGTAGAGTTTTAATATTTATAAAAAGAATGATCGAACTTGTAGACTAACTGTATGATAGAGGCAAGTGCACCTAACAAACAGTAGTATAGTTTAGGATAGAATATCTTATCGAACCTAAGGGAACCTAAAAGTACTACTACTCACTTTCCTTCTATTTTTTAGCCTAAAATATGGAGTGATTGGTTTAAAAACTAATGAAGTACTTAAACTAAATGAAAAGACAAAAGAATGAATTGGAAAAAGACTTTAGGAAAACTCAATTGATGAAGATGATACCCTCAGGAAGAATCCACCTATGACTTCACTATTATTTATTCCCCAAACCATATTATTTCTTTACTTAGCTTGATCCGTGAGACTCCCTAACCTATATTAAACCCTCTCTCAAAGTGAACAACGTCTAACCTTAGGTTAATTAGTGAAACTCTTGTTCTCTTATAATAACCCCCTAAGGAAGCAGTAAATCGATCAATAGACTCCCATATTAGGTTTCACCCTAATCCGGTAAAATCTCGTAACCCTATCTCTAGGCGCCTGATCAACTCCACTCAATTATGCTAGATATCCTCTTAGGCAGGGTCTATTCCTCCTCCACCTAAGCACATCAGATTAAATTAAGCAACATAATTAAGAACAAACTAAGTACTTATCATATAATTTAGAAATCAAATAACAAAATCCATCATAGGTTTCATCCCCTTCAGGTATCTAAAGTGTAACAGCCCGGTTTAGACCCTAGTCAGAACAGTGGTTTCGAGACCACAAATCCAAGGTTAAAATAATAATTTAATATTATTTTTTTGTGAATAGTATGCAACATGGTTTGTGTGAAAGTTCTGTGTGATGATTTGATCGTTTTAGTGTCGATTAAGAGAAAGGACTTAATCGCGTAAAGTGTAAAATGTTGTATGCTAATTGTTAAGTACTTAATTGTTGTTTTCTTTATAATATGAAGGCCTTATGAGGTAATTAGCCATTATTAGAGTTAGTGGTTGGTTAAATTACATATTAACCTTAATGTAAATTTGTCTTATATGACTAATAAAATGGCAAATTGGTAAATTGATAATTAAGTTAATATTAAACAAAACCAAAAAGATGAAACATGTTCTTCTTTGTTTCATTGGAACCGAAAATAGGAAAATAGAAAGGGTTTGGGAGCTTTGTGAAATTCTGTAACATCCTTTGCATTTGATGTGTGTTATGTTCAATATGATAATTAGAGTGTTTAAGGGGTTCAGATTGGGCTCAGGTTTGGGCTGAGGCCTTAATCAAAGTTTCTATTTGGGCACTTCAGTGGAAAGCTAGATAGGTCCGGGCTTAAAAGATATTGTTCACGAATTAAAACACAAACATGGGTTAGTGACCTAGTGGACAGTGGTGTGAAATGTAGTAAGGGGATCCAAGGTTCGAGTCGCATTACCCACTTATTTATTTTAATTATTTTTGGCGTTAAAAGGAGAGGAGAGTGGGGGCGACTAGGATGCTCTAGAATAGGAAGATTTCTCTGTTGGATAATATGGATATTGTGCTAATAATAGTAGGGAGAGGTGGTGTTATTTAGGCCTCTCCTAAAGGTGAATAGATCAAGATAAAGGAGAAAAGATAGGAGCTATCTGCTGAAAGTAGAGTTGGCCAAAATTCCATCTCCTAGAGGGGGGAAGGAATCGGTTTCTTCATGTTAAAGGGGTGCCAAAATTTCCCCTAATATTTGATTAATTATTAGTTATCAGGAAGGGCACTTTTGGGTTTTGATAAGCAAGTGCCGAAATTCTCTATAAATAGGGATGGTATCTCTTCAATTCCGGCATTTGAACCCTATTCTTTTCCTCATTCTCTATGCCAAAATTCTTAGTCTTTCTCTGCAATTTCTATTCTCTCTTCTTTTCCAAAAGCTGAAACCTCTCAATTCTTTCTCTCATCTTCACTTTCTTCAAAAGCCTAAACCTCTCACTTCACTTTCTTTTCAATTTTTTCTCTTATGCCGATTTCTCTATAAAGCCAAAATCTCCTGGAAGTTTTTGAATTACCTGTAAAGGTAAGTGCCGATTTTTTTTGTTCTTTTTCCCTTCTCTTTCAGTTTTGAGACTATAGCCGAATGGCTAGTTGATTGATAAGTCATCTTTATTTTAACATTTTCTCTAATCATATGTTCTTTTAGGCGGCACTTCAGGAAATTATAGTAGATCGAATCATCCAGATCTCAAAAAGCTGGAAGCTGTTAATCTCTAAGTATCCTATCAATTTTGGGATTTTAATGTAAGGGGTTTCTTTTAGATTCATATTAGATTCGCTATCATATTTGAGATCTTAACTCATATATGGTTTAACAACCCTATTTTGCTATAGTACTTTTGACAAGGACTTTTTGGATGGAATCAAATATGGATCAGGCAAAGGGGAGGATTGACTCCGTAAACCCACTCCCTAAGTTTAAGAAACAAGTAGTGTCCACTGTTTGAGATTGGCCGCCGAGTTGTGGACTGGCTTCTGAATATCATCTTAGGTAGATAGAAGTCGACGCTTTCTTGACGAAGTCAACATAGAGGGTGTCGTCTTAACCGTAATAAGGTGTGTAGATTCTTGACACATAAGCTTTGTTATGATATATGTATGCTATGGGCAAAAATCGGAAAGAGAGGCTGTATGAACAGTCGTGTTACCCAGAAAGGGTAGCCAAGGGATGCTAGGTATGTAATCATAGAAACTTTTCTTTGTGTATCAAAGCATGTAAGAGTATAAGATCTATTAGATGGTTTGATGTTTTGATTCTTTATGTGTGTATGCATGGGATGGGATTGATTGATCGATTTATGGAAGGGGAATAGGTCATGGGGTGATCGGTGGCTTTGCCACAAAGGTTCGCATTTGATCGGTCTTTATGACAGGCAGCATAGCTGTCAAAATACTAAATGTATTTTCTAAGGTGTGCATTAGCTATCGGTCTTTATGACAGGCGGCACAGCTATCGACGTGGTGTGTAGCAGATGGAGGGTTGATTGTAGAATCCCCACAATGTGATGGTTGGTACAGGGTGTGTAGAGGATGGACTCTTAGGTTTTAGGATGGGCCATGATGCATGACATATTTTGTTACCATTGTATATGGGCCAAGGCCCATAATGTGTTTGTGGGCCCTAAGCTTTTATGTGTTTTCAAGTTTTGTACACTGAGTCTTTGTGACTCACCCATTTATGTTTTTCCCACTCTATAGATGAGCAATAGACTGTGGACATGAGAGCCGAGGCAGACTCGAGGGGCCATTAAGACTATTATAATTTTCATAGACTATCTTTAGCTTTTCGTTTAAAATATAAATTTTTGGGAATATTTTTGTAATAAGGCCCCATAACTTAGGTTTCCAATTTATGTGTTACTCGCTTTATTTTATTTTCATCCTTAATAAGTCACATGCTTATAAACCTATGTTTTTCCAAAGTCTTATTAATAAAATGAAATGATAAATAGGCTTTTCAAACTCAACTGACGCAAATGATAAGTTCTTCAAACTTTTTCACAAATATCACGATTAATGAAAAAAACTGAGACTTTTCAAAACCCATCGAAGTAAAGTTTTTAAGATTTAACCTGTAGCATACTGGATCCAGTAATGATGTATGGGCCGGGTTGAGGGTGTGACCTTTTTGGTATCAGAGCCCAGTTCAAAACTCGGGCTGTGATATGGGTCTAGTAGGAATTTATGAAAGTAATTTAAGTTGAGAAAAGTTTTGGAAGATATGGCCTTCGATTCTACCGGCAACCAATCCACCCAAGTAAGTACTCTAACCTTTGATGTGATATATATGATGGGCTTGATAGGCTTTATGGACGTAGACTAGTAGGATAGTGTTGATGGACTTTAGGTTTAGTATAAACACTTCTTCAAATCTCATAAGACTTAATTTTTCTTAATTAAACGTGTCTGTGAACAAGTCACAGGGTTAGGGTGTGGAAATAGGCATACGCATGTCTAGGATTGGATCTAGGAAGAGCTTGGTATTTAAGCGGTCCTAGTGACTCACCTCCTCTTTTTTGGAATCCTACCTGGTGCATAGTGACTGCCTTAGCCACGAGGACTTGTTGACAGGCCAAAATTCATAACTAAAACACGAAAGGGACCAGTACCCTATTTTTGTAAAATTACTTGTATGTCCCTGATTTTGTAAATTATCCAAAACACCCTAGGTTGAGGAAATTTATCGAAATACCCTTGTTTGAAAATTACCAAAGTACCCTTGTGTGAGAAATTACTAAATTACCCCTAATTTACGGAAGTTACCAAAATTTGCAAAATTACCAAAATACCCCCAGATTACAAATTACCAAAATACCCTATTTTGTAAAATCACTAAGATACCTTATTTTGGAAAATTACAAAAATACCCCTATAGGTTAAAATTATGAAAATACCCCTAGGTAGTAAAATGATGAAAATACCCCTAGGTGATGAATGTAAGTTCATGATGCTGCTTGTGCGTTCATGTGCGATGGATGTTGATTGAATGTGTATTCTAGAACTAGGAAATGCTGATTTGAGAATTGAACTTGGAGATAGAATCGAATTCAAAAGAACTACTGTTAAAACTACTTTCCATTAGACTGTTCGTTATTGATTAGTGGAAGAAAGAATTATTAATTCATAAAAATTTTAATCAGATAAATCGCAAACGATAGAATGAGCACTATCGGACGTGGTGTGCATGGCTGAGGTAGAGGCAAGATTACTGTGTCAGAACCCGTAGGGTCTGGTCACGACTCAAGGAATGATGTACAGTGCCACCAGCTGTGGAGGTAGAATTTCAAGATTAGACGGCCAGAGATGATGCTGTATCTCAGGCAATGTTACGAGTCTTAGAGAGGGCTACTGGGGCAGACATGGGCACATGAGCCCGAAAGTCTGTGCCAGAGCGATTTAGAGCCAACGGGGATGAAGTGTTTAAGGAAATTTCTGGTGTAGCTCCTAGTACAGTGGAGTACTGGTTGGAAGCAATGGAGCGGATAATGGATGATCTCGACTTTACATATGAAGAGAAACTGAAGGGAGTGGTGTCTCTTCTCCGGGATGAAGCGTATCAATGGTGGCTTACGGTTAAGGAGGGTACTGTAGCTGACCATATCACTTGGGATCACTTCAGAATGGCGTTGTAAAGTAAGTACACTGGGACGAGCTATGTGGACGCGTATCGCAGAGCATTCCTAAACTTGGTTCAAGGAAGTAGGTCGGTAGCGGCATATGAAGTAGAATTCCTATGCCTTAGCCATTATGCTCGAGGGATAGTGGCCACAGAGCATGAGAGATGTGTTTATTTTGAGGATGGACTGAAGGATGATCTACTTGTGTTGATAGCTCCATAACGAGAGCGAGAATTTGCTGTGCTTATGGAGAAGGCTAAAATAGTTGAGGAGGTGAAATGGATGAAAAAGCTAAATCGGGAAAGAGATAGGGGCAGAGGTAAAAGAAATTTTGGATCGGCAGGGATAGTCGTGCATACTCAGAAAAGACCTAGGTCAGATGGATTGAGATGGGCTGAAAGACTTGTTGCTAACCGAACACGAAGGTGTGGCCAAAGTGACAAATTTTATGTAGGTGAGTTTTGGGCAGGTAGTGGGAAGTGCTTTAGGTGTGGTTCTTTAGACAATCAGATAAGATATTATCCTCAGCCACGGGATGAGGTAGGACCCTTACGGTAGGAAAATGCTCAGCCCAGTAGAGGAGGTCAGCAGCCACAGAGAGGTTGTGATCCAGCCAGAGGTGGTAATGGTTTTAGTTGGGGTCATGAGCACTAGGCTGAGGGGCAAGAAACACTGAGGCGAGGCAGTCGGGGTTGGTCTACATTGCCAGACATCGAGAGGAGGCCGACGCACCAAATGTTATAACTGGTACGTTTTTAATTTTTGGATTGCCTTATATTGCATTGATTGACATTGGGTCGACACATTCATATGTTGCTAATAGTGTGTCTGAAACTTTAAGTTTAGATTCTGAAGTTACCCCTAGGGCGATGACGGTAATTAGCCCATTAGGACAATCTGTGGTGGTAGATAAACTTTATCGGGAGGTACCTTTCGAAGTTCAAGGAGTAGTTTTCTTGACGGATCTGATGGAATTATCGTTCGGGGAATTTGACTTAATTTTAGGCATGGATTGGCTAGTGAAGTATCAGGTCAATGTAGATTGTACAACCAAGCGTATGGTGTTAAGAACCCCTGAGGGAGGTGAAGTGTTGGTGATAAGAGAAAGGGGGAATTGTCTATCAAATGTGGTAACTGCCCTAAGAGTGGAAAGAATGGTGAGAAAAGGGTGCGAGGCAGTTCTAATGTTTGTATGGGCTTTGGAAGCCAAGGACCTAACTGTTGAGGATGTTAAGACGGTGAAGGAATTTCTTAGTGTTTTCCCCAAAGAGCTTCCTAGATTACCTCCGGATTGAGAAGTGGAGTTTGAATTGATCTTCTTCCGAATAGCGCAGTATCTATTGCTCCATATAGAATGGCACCGAAGGAGTTGGTGGAATTGAAAGCGCAAATCTAGGAGTTGTTGGATAGAGGGTTTATTTGACCAAGTGTGTCGCCTTGGGGAGCGTCGGTGTTATTTGTTAAGAAGAAGGATGGTTCAATGCGTATGTGCATTGATTATCGTCAATTAAATAAGTTAATCATCAAAAACAAATACCCGTTGCCAAGGATCGATGACTTGTTTGATTAGTTGAAGGGGGCCTCAATCTTTTTGAAGATAGATCTGAGGTCAAGGTACCATCATCTTAAGGTCAAAGAGGCGGATATTCATAAGACGGCCATTAGGACTCGTTATGGTCATTACAAGCTCATGATGATGCCATTTGGATTGACTAACGCACCACCAGTGTTTATGGTTATGATGAAATGAGTGTTCCAACCCTACTTGGATCGGTTTGTCATGGTTCTTATTGATGACATCTTGGTTTATTCAAGATCGGAGGAGGATCATGATTCACATCTGCAAGTGGTTCTGCAGATTCTGAGGGAGAATCAACTTTATGCCAAATTCTGCAAGTGTGAATTTTGGCTAAAGGCAGTTACTTTTCTAGGTCACGTGGTGTCGGCAGAGGGGATTAGGGTTGGCCTTCAAAAAATTGAAGCGGTGTTGGATTGGAAGCCACCAAGTCGGTGGCAGAGATTTAGAGTTTCCTTGGTTTAGTTGGGTATTACTGAAAGTTTATTGAAGGATTTTCTCTGAGTACCGTACCATTGACTGAGTTGCTACGGAAAGGAGTTTCGTTCGTTTGGTCTGATAAGTAGCGGGAGAGTTTTGAAAAGTTGAAAAGGATATTGACGGAGGCTCGGTGTTGATTCAACCGGAGGTTGGAAAGGAATTTGTAATTTATTGTGATGCGTCACACACATGACTAGGATGCGTATTGATGTAAGATGGAAAGGTGATTGCGTATGCATCACGGCATATTAAGACCGCACGAAGCAAACTATCCCACCCATGATTTGGAGTTGGCGGCGGTGGTGTTTGCCTTGAAGATTTGGAGGCATTATTTGTACGGGGAGAAATCTATCATTTACATAGATCATAAGAGTTTGAAATACCTTTTGACACAGAAGGAGTTGAATCTAAGGCAAATGAGGTGGATCAAGTTGTTAAAGGATTATGATTGCTCGATCGAGTATCATCCGGGTAAGGCCAATGTGGTGGCAGATGCTCTAAGCTGTAAGGTGATCTCTGACTTGAGAGCAATGTTTGCTTACCTTAGTCTATACGACGATGGGAGTTTATTGGTGGAACTTCAAGTAAAACCTTCATGGGTCAGTCAGGTTAATGAAAAGCAGCAGACTGATGAGTTTCTGAAGGAGAAGTTTCTGGTTGGAGCAAGTGATGAATCAATAGAATTTAGTGTGAATGAGGAAGGGCTGTTATATTTTCAAAGAGAGTGTGCATGCCAAAGGTTCCTAAATTGAGGCATAGGATCCTGCAAGAAGTGCATGGTAGTCCATACGCTATGCATCCTAGAGGGAGTAAGATGTATCAAGATTTATAAGAGCAGTTTTGGTGGCCATGCTTAAAACGATAGGTGACTAAATTAGTGGGGAAGTGTTTAACCTATCAGCAGGTAAAGGCGGAGCATCCGTTACCATCAGGGTTGTTGCAACCGGTTAAGATTCCTCAGTGGAAGTGGGAAAAGATCACAATGGACTTTGTTAGTGGGCTACCTCTCATGACTACTAGGAAAGATTTAGTTTGAGTGATAGTTGATCGGTTGACGAAGTTCGCTCATCTTGTACCAGTTCGAGTCGGTTATTCCTTACAAAAGTTGGCTAAGCTGTATATAGCGGAGATTGTAAGGTTGTATGGAGTACCTATGTCGATTATCTCAAACCGAGATCCTAGGTTTACGTCAAGGTTTTAGAAGGTGTTGCATCAACCGTTGGAGTGCGGTTGGATTTCAAGATGACATTTCATCCTCGAGATCGATGGACACCGAAAGGTGGTGATTCAGATCTTGAAGGACATGTTAAGGGGTTGTGCCATTAATTTCAAAGGTAGTTGGGAGGAGTTTCTGTCATTGGTGGAGTTTGCGTACAACAATAGCAACCAGTCTAGTATTCAGATGGCGCCCTATGAAGCAATGTACGGGCGGAAGTGTCGTACTCCTACCTGTTGGATGGAATTAGGGAACGTCAGATTTTGGGTTCGAAGTTGGTTATCAAGACGGAGGAGAAGGTTGAGCTAATTTGGGCTCAAATAAAGGAAGCGTCGGACAGTCAGAAGTCCTATGCCGATTTCAAGCACAAGGACATAGAGTTTGTAGTGGGTGACAAGGTGTTCTTGAAAGTGTTGCCATGGAAGAAAGTATTAAGGTTTGGACGGAAGGGTAAGTTAAGTCTTAGATTCATCGAACCTTATCAGGTGCTGAAACGAGTTGGACCAGTAGTGTATAAGCTTGAGCTACATACTAAATTGAATCAGATCCATGATGTATTTCACGTCTCTATGTTAAGACGTTATCATTCGGATCCATCTCATGTGGTACCTGTGGAGGAAATCAAGGTAAGACCTGACCTATCCTTTGAAGAGGAACCAGTGGAAATATTGGATCGTGATGTCAAAGTATTATAAAGGAAGAAGGTTCTGTTGGTTAAGGTTGTATGGCAGAATCACGGCTCTGAGGAGGCTACATGGGAACCGGAGGAAGCGATGCGACAGCAATACCCGTATCTATTCGGATCAAGTAATTTTGAGGACGAAATTCCTTTAAGGGGGTAGAACTGTAACATCCTAAATTAATGGGCCTTTGCATTTGATGTGTGATATGTTCAATATGATAATTAGAGTGTTTAAGGGGTTCAGATTGGGCTCATGTTTGGGCTGATGCCTTAATCAAATTTTCTGTTTGGGCACTTTAGTGGAAAGCTAGATAGTTCCGGGCTTAAAAGATATTGTTCGCGAATTAAAACACAAAAATGGGCTAGTGGCCCAGTGGACAGTGGCATGGAAAGCAGTAAGGGGATCCAAGGTTCGAGTTGCATTACCCACTTATATATTTTAATTATTTTTGGCGTTAAAAGGAGAGGAGAGTAGGGTGGCTAGGATGCTTTAGAATAGGAAGATATATCTGTTGGATAATGTGGATATTGTGCTGATAATAGCAGGGAGAGATGGTGTTATTTAGGCCTGTCCTAAAGGTGTATAGATCAAGATAAAGGAGAAAAGATAGGAGCTATATGCTGAAAGTAGAGTTGGCCGAAATCCATCTCCTAGAGGGGGGAAGGAATTGGTTTCTTCATGTTAAAAGGGTGCTGAAATTTCCCTATAATTTGATTAATTATTAGTTACCAGGAAGGGCACTTTTGGGTTTTGATAAGCAAGTGCCAAAATTCTCTATAAATAGGGATGGTATCTCTTCAATTCTGGCATTTGAACCCTATTCTTTTCCTCATTCTCTATGTCAAAATTCTCAATCTTTCTCTACAATTTCTGTTCTTTCTTCTTTTCCAAAAGCCAAACCTCTCAATTCTTTCTCTCATCTTCAGATTCTTCAAAGGCCAAAACCTCTCACTTCACTTTCTTTTTCCATTCTTTTCTCTTGTGTCGATTTCTCCATAAAGCCGGAATCTCTTAGAAGTTGCCGAATTCCCTGTAAAGGTAGGTGCCAATTTTCTTCTATTCTTTTTCCCTTCTCTTTTAGTTTTGAGACTATTGCTGAATGGCTAGTTGATTGATAGGTCATCTTTAGTTTAACTTTTTCTCTAATCACATGTTCTTTTGGGCAGCACTTTGAAAAATCATAGTAGATCGAATCATCTAGATTTCAAAAAGCCAGAAGCCGTTAATCTCTAAGTATCTTATTGATTTTAGGATTTCAAGGCAAGGGGTTTCCTTTAGATTCCTATTAGATTCGCTGTCATATTTGAGATCTTAACTCATATATAGTTTAACAACCCTATTTCTCTATAGTAATTCTGACAAGGACTTTTTGGATGGAATCAAATATGGATCAGGAAAAGGAGAAGATTGGGTCCGTAAACCCACTCCTTAAGTTTAAGAAATGAGTAGTGTCTGCTGTTCGAGATTGGCCCCGGGTTGTGGACCGGCTTATGAATAGCATCTTAGGCAGATAGCGGTCGTATCGGTTTCTGACAGTGTTGACATAGAGGGTGTCGTCTTAATCGTAATAAGGTGTGTAGATTCGTGACACATAAGCTTTGTTATGTTTTATATATGCTATGGGCTAAAAGCCGAAAAGAGAGGCTGTATGAACAGTCGTGTTACCCAGAAAGGGTAGGCAAGGGATGCCAAGTACGTAATCATAGAAACTTTTCTATGTGTATCGAAGCATGTGTAAGTATGAGATCTATTAGATGGCTTGATATTTTGATTCTTGTATGTGTGTATGCATGGGATGGGATTGATTGACCAATTTATGGAAGGGGAGCAGGTCACGGGGTGATCGGTGGCTTTGCCACAAAGGTTCGCATTAGCGATCGGTCTTTATCACAGGCAGCATAGCTGTCACAGGCAGCATAGCTGTTGAAATACTAAATGTATTTTTTGAGGTTCGCATTAGCGATCGATTTTTATGACAAGCAGCACAGTTGTCGACGTGGTGTGTAGCGGATGGAGGGTTGATTGTAGAAATCCCCACGGTGTGATGGTTGGTACGAGGGTGGGTAGAGGATGGACTCTTAGGATTTGGGATGGGCCAAGTTGCATGACATATTTTGTTACCATTGTATATGGGCCAAGGCCCATAATGTGTTTGTGGGCCCTAAGCTTTCATGTGTTTTCAAGTTTTGCACACTGAGTCTTTGTGACTCACCCATTTATGTTTTTCCCACTCTATAGATGAGTAGTAGACCGTGGACATGGGAGCCGAGGTGGACTCGAGGGGCCATCAAGACTATTATTATTTTTATAGACTATCTTTGACTTTTCGTTTAAAATATAAATTTTTTGGAATATTTTTGTAATAGGGCCCCATAACTTAGGTTTCCAATTTATGTGTTACTCGCTTTATTTTATTTTCACCCTTAATAAGTCACATGCTTATAAACCTATGTTTTTCCAAAGTCTTATTAATAAAATGAAATGATAAATGGGCTCTTCAAACTCAACCGACGCAAATGATAAGTTTTTCAAACTTTTTCACAAATATCACGATTAATGAAAAAAAACTGAGACTTTTCAAAACCCATCGAAGCAAAGTTTTTAAGATTTAACCTGTAGCATACCGGATCCGGTAATGACGTATGGGTCGGGTTTGGGGTGTTACATATTCAGCCATTGTTAAGCAAAAATTTAGGTATGTTTTAGCTCGATTTTTGATAATTTTTATTTTTCGTAATCATTGCTTTGTGCTTTACAAAACCCATGCTTGAATTTTGAGTATTGATGATATTTTTGTGAGATGCCATTGATACTATATTGAGCTTTGTGATCATTTTTGGTGTTAAATGAAAGATATGAGTTAGATGAACATTATTTATATTTGAAATTTTGGTGAAATTGAGTAATTTGAGCTAAATTGTGAAAATAGGAAATTAGAGGACTAAAATGTGAAATAAATGAAATGTGAGGGCTTGTATAAGAATGGGAAGAACTCGGCTAGGCACATGTATATTAAAATTTTGAGTATTTGATGATTTTATGGGATAGAGACTAAAGTGTCAAAATGTGAAAATGTGAGGGCTATTTTGTAAAATGCCCAAAATATGTGTGTTTGGATTAAAATGAATGAATTGATGATTGAATGGGTTAAATTTGAATGTGTTTAGACCAAGAGAGTAGAGGTTCGGGTCGAGATCAAGGCAAAGATAAAGTGCTCGATTAATTGACCGTATCGATAGTTTGACGTCCGAGGTAAGTTAGGATATCATACATGTATTTGAGCTATGTTTTATAAATATGAAATGAATATGTTCATGTGTATGAAAATGAGTTGCTATGTGCACGATTCTAGTTGATGGCACTAAGTGTGTGAAATTGAAATCAAAATAGAAATGAATGGAACTGTGTGTGTGATGATATAAAAGCTTTGGCTTATTGAATTAGCACTGTGTGTGTGATGATATAAAAGCTTGACTTATTGAATTAGCACTGTGTGCGCGATGATATAAAAGCTTTAGCTTATTGCATTGGCACTATGTGTGCGATACCGAGACAAGTCGGTTAAAAGAATAGGCACTAAGTGTGCGATAACAATTATACTTTGAATATGTATGTGGCACTGAGTGTGTGGCTATTTTGAACGAGTATCAAATGATGATCGACATGTAATATCGAGCATTTAATAGCTTGGAGGTAGAACAACTAAGTGTTAGCTAAGGTATGTAATTAACCTTTGTGGTTGTTGAGTTATAAACAAGCTATGATGGAATGAATGGGATGATATGAAAATGAGATAATTAATCTATGTGATGCTTAATATTTACATTAGTTTGGTTTGATGAGATATAGTATTGTATATCAAACTTACTAAGCTTTTGAAAGCTTACTGTGTGATTTATTTCTCTGCCTTGCAGTGTCAGTAAAGCTAGCTAGGATCTGGGATCGTCAACTTCTCAATCACACTATCGACATTCTATTTTGGTACTTTTGGAAAGATGTATAAAGCTAGAATATGGCATGTATAGGCTAGTTAATTCAATTATGTTTGAGATTGTAATTAGCCATGAGATGTGGCTAGATATGTGATAGGTTTGGCATGAATGAATGTGATATGTGTGATGCATCTTTTGGCATGATTTGTGGATTGATATATTTTTTATCAAGTGGTAACTTTGTATTGATAAATTATAATAAGGGTTAGTGAAATTGGGAATGAATTATGCTTGTGATAGAATAAATAATGGTATTGAATTTGGTATAAATAGAGTTGAAATTGGATGCATGAGTGGAATGACAATATTGGTATGTTTATGGTGATAATATGAGCATGAAATGTTTAGGTTGTATGGCTTGTAGATTGGACCTTTATGGGTGGCATTTTGACTTTACAAATTGGCCTATAAAGTCACACAGTTGGGGTACACGGGCGTGCCTCAGGCCGTGGGTAAATTGGCAGAATGTGGCTTAAACTACACACGGCCATGGCACGGGTGTGCCTACAGGTCGTGTGAGAAATAGTAGAATATGACCTTATAGGACACGGCCATAGCACACGGGCGTGCTTGGTAGCCGTGTTGATTTTGGCAGTATGTAACCACAAGGAGGTTACACGGGTGTGTCATATAGTCGTGGGTAAGGCACGGCCTACCCCTACGGGCGTGTCTCCCCTGTATTCTAGAAAAGTTACAATTTTTTTATGTGTTTTAGTTTAGTCCCGACTCTGTTTATAAGCATGCTTAGGGTCTTGATGACTCGATTAAGGGACACTATGATTGTATATGAATGTGTGTTATGATGATTGACTTTGTGTCATAAATGCAATGTAAAATAATCCTACTGTTTGGTAATGCCTCTAAACCCTATTCCAGCGACGGTCTCGGGTTAGGGGTGTTACATTTTATTTGTACCAGAGCTACGATTTTGTCGATTCTCGGACTAACGTAGCGTGTGTGAGTCTAGCTATACATGCCATATTGTGAAATTGCGATAGTGTGATGAAATCTGACAGTTGAAATGTGTTTTAATATATTAATGGATCCGTCGGCGATTCTTGTGACGTAGAGAGTAATGTGCCTGCTCCCGCTCAAGGGACAACGCCGGCAACATCTAGGCCAAATGATAGTGGTGAGGGATGTAAGGTTAAGCATGCCTTCTTCTGTATGATGAGTGAATGGTTTTCAGAATTTGTTAGAACAAATCCGACTGGTCCACAACCTCCACCCCCACAAGTACCTATTGTGCCACAAGTTGTAGATCCGATTAGATTGAATAAACGACATGTAGACAAGATTCGCAAGTATAGGGCCAAAGAGTTTAGGGCCTGGCGATGATGATCTTTGGCGAGTGAGTTTTGGTTGAGAATACTCTTGAGTATTTGATGAGATGTCGCTGAACCCTGATGAGTGCATTAAGTGTGCCGTTTCCTTATTGAGAGACACGGCTTACAATTAGTGGAAAACATTGATATTTGTGTTCTGTGAGAGAGAATCACCTGGGATTTCTTTCAAGCCAAGTTTAGAAAGAAGTATATCAGCCAACGCTTTATTGATCAGAAACGTAAAGAGTTTTTAAAACTGAAACAGGGCCATTTGTCTGTCACTGAGTATGAGCGGAATTCATAAGATTGAGTCAATATGCAAGATAATGTGTTTCGACTAAAGCTACTATATGTAAATGTTTTATAGAGGGATTGAATGAAGATATTAAGTTGTTGGTTGAAATATTAGATATAAATGAATTTGTATTAGTTGAAAGAGCATGCAAAGCTGAGGAGCTCGATAAAGAAAAGAAGAAAGCTTATTCGGAGGCTCGTGATGAAAGAAAGTGATCGATAAATAAGTTCTCTCAATCTTCAGCAAAGAGATATAAAGATGCAAGCAATCATTCAAATGCCTTGTTTGGACATTCAAATAGAGATCGTTCGAGACAGAGTACTGGTTTACGAATTCAAGCTCCGAATGAAACAAGTGTTGGCAGTGTTAAGAGTAACAAGCCCGAATGTAGACAATGTGGGAGACGACATGTGGGAGAGTGCTGGGGCAACTATAACAATAGAACATGCTATAAATGTGGATCGTGAGACCATTTTATCCGAGATTTCCCAAGGATGGTTGAAGAAGAAAATGTTTAGAATGAAAGACCGAGTAACGTGGCAGCTAGGGGAAGACCACCCAGAAACACCAGAATTATGAGTGAAAGCCAGAGAGGAACAATTGATACAGTTGTGCGGTCAGAAGCGAGAGCACCTGCCCGAGCCTATGCTATACGTGCGCGAGAGGAAGCATCATCTCCAGATGTGATCACTGGTACTTTCACTTTATTTGATACTGATGTCATTACATTGATAGATCCTGGATCAACTCATTCCTATGTGTGTATGAATTTAGTATCGAATAAGACTCTACCTATTGAGTCTACTGAATTTGTGATTAGAGTATTGAACCCCTCAGGAAAGTATGTTTTGATGGATAAGGTGTGCAAGAATTGCCCGTTGAAGTTTCGTGATTTATAGTTCCCGGTCAATTTGATATTGCTACCATTTGATGAATTTGACATAATTCTGGGAATGGACTGGCTTACTTTGCATAATGCCATCGTGAATTGTATGAGAAAAAAATGTTGAATTGAAGAGTTAGGATGGTGAGATAGTTCGAATTGAGTCTGGTGATATGAAAGGACTACCAGCTGTTGTATCAGTGATGAGAGCTATGAACTATGTGAGAAAAGGTTGTGAAGCTTATTTGGCTTATGTGATTGATACAAAGGTGTTGGAAAAGAAAATTGAATCTGTGCTGGTGATATGTGAGTTTCCAGATGTGTTTCTAGAAGAGTTATCAGGGTTACCTCCGATTAGAGAAGTCAAATTTGGTATTGAGTTAGTGCCGGGAACTGTTCCTATTTCGATAGCTCCATACAGAATGGCACCAATAGAATTGAAAGAGTTGAAATCTCAGTTGCAAGAATTGACCGACAGAGGATTTGCACGACCTAGTTTTTCACCCTGGGGAGCTCCTGTATTATTTGTGAAAAAGAAAGATGGAACTATGAGAATTTGTATTGATTATCGACAATTGTACAAAGTGACGATAAAGAACAAATATATGTTACCTCGGATCGATGATTTGTTTGATCAGTTGAGAGGAGCTATAGTATTTTATAAGATAGATTTGAGATCGGGCTACTATCAGTTGAGAGTTAAAGAGTCTGATGTGCCAAAAATGCTTTCAGAACGAGGTATGGACATTATGAATTCTTAGTGATGCCCTTTGGACTAACAAATGCCTCTGCAGTATTTCTGGACTTGATGAATCGGATATTTAGACCGTATTTGGATCTTTTCGTGGTAGTGTTCATCAATGATATCTTGATTTATTCGAATGATGAGATGCAACATGTTGAACATTTGAGAATCGTGCTACAAACTCTGCGTAAGAAATAGTTGTATGTAAAGTTTAGAAATTGTGAATTTTGGTTGCCTGAGGTCAGCTTTCTGGGGCATATTGTATCCATTGCAGGGATACGAGTCGATCCGCATAAAATCTCTGTTATTATGGAATGGAAGCCTTTGGGAAATGTGTCTAAAGTCCTTAGTTTTCTGGGATTAGCGGGATATTATAGACGATTTGTGAAAGGCTTCTCGATGATTGCGACTCCTTTGACAAAGTTGTTACTGAAGGATATTAGATTCGAGTGGTCAGAAAAGTGTCAACAAAATTTTGACCAGTTGAAAGTGTTGTTAACCGAAGCACTAGTGTTGATTCAACCCGAATCAGGCAAAGAATTCATAGTTTACAGTGATGCATCGTTGAATGGTTTGGGCTGCGTGTTGCTGCAAGAAGGAAAAGTCATCGCTTATGCTTCGAGACAGTTAAAATCGCATGAAAAGAATTATCCAATGCATGACCTTGAATTGGCTACGATTGTATTTGCATGAAGATTTGGTGTCACTATTTATTTGGTAAAAATGTCATATTTATACTGATCATAAGAGTTTAAAGTATTTGATGACTCAGAAAGATTTGAACTTACAACAGAGAAGATGGTTAGAGTTGTTGAAAGATTATGAACTTGTGATAGATTACCACCAGGGTAAAGCTAATGTTGTAGCCGATGCTTTGAGTCAGAAATCATTATATACCTTACGAGCTATGCATAATTAGATAGATCTATGGATGATAATGTGGTTCTAGCTGAATTGAAAGTGAAACCGTTGTTTATACAGCGGATACGTGAGACTCAGAAGATTGATAATGAGTTGTTAGCAAAATGGGTTCAATGTAATTCGAATGCGGAATCAGAATTTTGAGTTGATAGTAATGATTGTTTGAGATTCAGAGATAGGATTTGCGTTCCGAGAAATTCAGAGTTGATTCAAATGATTTTGACTGAAGCTCACAATAGTCATTTGACTGTACATCTAGGGAGTACAAAAATGTATAATGATTTGAAATAGTTCTATTGGTGGCATGGTATAAAGAGAGATATTTCTGACTTTGTGTCGAAATGTTTAGTTTGTCGACAAGTTAAAATTTGAACATCAAGTTCGTCCGGTTTATTGCAATTGATTATGATCCACAGTAGAAATGGGAGAGGATCATGATGGACTTTGTGTCGGGTTTGCCCTTATCTCTGAGCAAGAAAGATGCAATCTAGGTGATAGTTGATAGATTGACGAAATCAGCTCATTTCATTCCAGTAAGAACTGATTATTCTTTAGATAAGTTGATTGAACTGTATATCGATGAGATTGTGAGATTACACGGAGTACCATTAACTATTATGTTTGATAGAGATCCGAGATTTACCTCGCGATTTTGGAAGAAATTACAAGATGCCTTGGGCACGAAATTGCATTTCAGTACTGCTTTTCATCCACAAACGGATGGTCAATCTGAACGAATTATTCAGATTCTTGAAGACATGTTGAGATGTTCCATACTTGAATTTGAAAGCACGTGGGAAAAGCATCTATCATTGATTGAGTTTGTGTATAACAATAGTTTTCAATCTAGTATCAAAATGGCAACATATGAGGCTCTTTACGGTCGAAAGTGTAGAACTCTATTGTATTGGATCGAGCTGAGTGAAAATAAGATTCACGGGGTTGATCTTATAAAAGAGACTGAGCAAAAAGTGAAAGTGATTCGTGACAGTTTGAAATCGACCTCGAATAGTCAAAAGTCTTATCTGATTTGAAGCGAAAGGATATTGAATTCGAGGTTGGCGATAAAGTGTTTTTGAAAGTATCTCCGTGGAAGAAGATACTTCGTTTTGGCCGAACGGGTACGCTAAGTCCGAGATTCATCAGACCGTATGAGATTATTGAACTAGTTGGGCCGATTGCTTATAGATTGAGATTGCCATCAGAGATGGAAAGGATCCATAACGTGTTTCATGTGTCAATGCTTCGACGATATTGATCAGACCCGTCTCATGTCATCTACTGAGGTTGAGATTCAGTCAGATTTATCGTATAGTGAAAAACCGATCCGAATTTTGGCACGATAGACTAAAGAGTTGAGAAATAAAAAAAAATTTCTCTAGTGAAAGTATTATGGCATAAACACGAAATTTAATAGGCTACATGGGAGCCTGAGAACGTTATGAGAGAGCAACATCCACAACTATTCACTGGTAAGATTTTCAGGGACGAAAATCCCTAAGGGGGGAGAGTTGTAACAGCCCGGTTTAGACCCTAGTTGGAACAGTGGTTTTGTGACCACAAATTCGAGGTCAAAATAATAATTTAATATTATTTTCTGTGTGAATAGTATACAACATGGTCTATGTGAAAGTTCTGAGTGATGATTTGATCATTTTAGTGTCGGATTAAGAGAAAGGACTTAATCGCGTAAAGTGTAAAATGTTGTGTGCTAATTGTTAGGTACTTAATTGTTGTTGTCTTTATAATGTGGAGGCCTTATGAGGCAATTAGCCATTATTAAAGTTAGTGGTTGGTTAAATGACATATTAACCTTAATGTAAATTTGTCTTATATGATTAATAAAAGGGCAAATTGGTAAATTGATAATTAAGTTAATATTAAACATACCCAAAAAGAGGAAACATGTTCATCCTTGTTTTATTGGAACCGAAAATAGGAAAATAGAAAGGGTTTGGAAGCTTTGTGATATTCGGCCATTGTTAAGCAAAAATTTAGGTATGTTTTAGCTCGATTTTTGATAATGTTTATATTTTCGTAATCGTTACTTTGTGCTTTACAAAACCCATGCTTGAATTTTGAGTATTGATGATATTTGTGTGAGATGCCATTGATACTATATTGAGCTTTGTGATAATTTTTTGGTGTTAAATGAAAGATATGAGTTAGATGAACATAGTTTGTATTTGAAATTTTGGTGAAATTGAGTAATTTGAGCTAAATTGTGAAAATGGGAAATTGGAGGACTAAGATGTGAAATAAATAAAATGTGAGGGCTTGTATAAGCATGGGGAGAATTCAGCTAAGCACATGTATATTGAAATTTTGAGTATTTGATGATTTTATGAGATAGGGACTAAAGTTTCGAAATGTGAAAATGTGAGGGCTATTTTGTAAAATGCCTAAATGTGTGTGTTTGGATTAAAATGAATGAATTGATGATTGAATGGGTTAAATTTGAATGTGTTTAGACCAAGAGAGGAGAGGTTTGGATCCAGATCTAGGCAAAGATAAAGTGCTCGATTAATTGATTGTATCGATAGTTTGACGTCTGAGGTAAGTTCAGATATCATACATGTATTTGAGCTATGTTTTATAAATATGAATGAATATGTTCATGTGTATGGAAATGAGTTGCTATGTCCACGTGTAACATCCTTAAACGGGGCCTTTGCATTTTGTGTGACTGCATGTAGATAGTATGGTCGTCAAGCTTGTTCAGGGTGAGGCATGAGTTAGGGGTAGGCTAGAGCCTTATCAAAAATTTTCTTGTTGGGCACTTAGAAGGGGGAGCTGAATGGGATAGGAGTTAAGGGTGGTTAGTGGTAGGTTTTGACGCAAGAGAAACCTTGGTAATGTGGCAAGAAGGGCGCCAATTAAGGATCAAAGAAATGACGCCTCGGGGGAGCTAATAGGGACTTGGTTCGAGCTGCGGGAATTCCCATTTGGTTTTTTTTATGCCAAGGCCAGGAGGTGTTGCATTCGGTTTGGACTTTGGTGGATGAGCATTAAAGGGGTCAACAGATTTGGATAAGGGGAGGAGAGAAATTTTAGGAGTGTAGTGAATTCAAATCGGTTTGAGGATAGGAAGATAGAGGGGACGGCACAAGGGAGGTGTTAGCCAAATTCTTTTAAAGAGTTTGGGGGGAAGGGGACTCTCGATTTTGGTTCTTGGTGAGGGTGCCGAAATTTAGTTGCTAAAGAGCAGATTTCTGGCATTCATGTGAGTTTTTCAATTTTCAGTCCAGCTTTTTCCTCTCAACTTCTCTTTTGCTGAAAATCACCTAAGCTTTCCTTCTCTTTTTCTTCTTTTGACCATAGCCAAAACCCTCTGAAGCTTTAACCTTTGTCGAAAACTTTGATACTCTCATTTCTCTTCATTCAAAACTTTAGCCGAATATCTCTTGAAAAGGGGCACCTTTCTTCTTTATCTTTTTTCTTTCTTAGCAGAACGAATTTGGCTTTTGGGGTAAGTTCTCTGTGTTATTGGCCGAATCTCCCCAACTTTTCCTCATCTTGTTCTTCTCTCTTATCTCTTTCATTTTCTTTAGAGAGAAAGGTCGAAACCGGTTATTTGTTTTGTGGGGATCTTATTTGTTTGTAAGCTAAATCTTTTCTTTTGGTTCCTGGATGCAGTGGATCGCTGATTGGTGATTTGTCACTACTCTCAATTGGGTTCTCTAGTGGTTGTGGTATGGGTTTTCTTTCGTTCCAATTAACTTCTTTTCGGTTGAGTGTCGAAGGCAGTAAGACTATAATATTTTTGATGCTTGGCCGAATGTAGGTGGGGTGGTGACGCCTTCTTGAGGATTTTCGGGATCCATTCGGCTTGGAAAGTAAATCTAGAGTTTCAGGATTTGTTGATCTAGGTAAGGGTTTCGTTTTAAGTGTGATGTTAATCTCTTAGATTTGATTTCATCGTTTTAATTTCGTCTAGTGACCAAGGGTTGTTTATGGACTCAAATGGCAGCCAAGTGTTAGGAGAGATTGGACCTGTAAAACTAGCCCCTAAGTTCAAGAAGCGAGCAGTATCAACAGTGCGAGATTGACCACCGGGTTGTGGGCCGGCTCAGAGCAAGATCATAGGCAGATAGCGGTCGTCTCGATTGATGATAGTGTTGACGTAAAGGGTGTGATATTGCAGGTTATCAAGTGTGTAACTTTTACACACTTCATATGCTTACTATGCTATTATTGTCTTTTGTCAAAAGCCGAAGTAACGGTGGAAATCATTATGTTACCCTTGTAGGTAAAAGAAAGGACTCCGGGTAAGTCCATTTTGGTGGCTAACGTGATTTATCGATATTAAACCTGCATGTGCCATGTTATATTTCCTTAAAGTGTTAACCATGATCATATGGTATTGGAAAGCATATACATGAAAAATGGGTATGATGAGAGGAGGGAAGGTATGATTTATCGATTTGTCACCAAGTGGTTAGGTACCACACGTGGGTTGGCCCCACATATCATTACTCTGTGACTAAGTCTCAGTGGTTTGGAACCAACTGTGGTTAGGTACCATATATGCTTATCTTTGTGACTCGCCCCAGTGGTTTGGTACCACAGTGGGTTGGTCCCACATAGCGATATAAGGGATCGTCATCAGTGGTTAGGTACAACAAGTGGGTTGGCCCCACATGTGAATATTTGTGACTTTGGTCACCAGTGGTTAGGTACCACCAGTGGCTAGGTGCCACAAGGGGTAGACTTGGGAGATTCGGATGGATACCTAGGTTGGATGGGTTGCATAACATGCATATTTGCATATGAATCTATGTAAGAGCTTAGCATCTTTTGGGGATGGGGATTTACACACTAAGTCTCAGTGACTCACCCCTTCCATACCTTTTTGCAGATAATTCCTAGATCACGGATATGGAGCCGGGATGGACTCGAGGTGGCCAAGCTCAATACTTTTTTTTTTTTAATGCTTATTTAGGGTTTATTTTGTTTTTACTTTAAGTTTGGATTTCAGCTTTGTAATAAGGCCACTTAGATTTTACTTTGGGATTATTTATTCATTTAAAATTCCTTTAAAATTTTGCTAACGTTAAGGGCATGCCTAGTAAACTATGAAATGGACGGTTTTTCCAAAACTTGAATAAACTTTTGGGATTTTTCTGAGGCTTTACATCGGGTAATTAACAAACAAGGGATAACCACAAGGCAACTCTATTTTGCTAAACTAAGTTTCCAAAATGTTTTAACAGTCCACTCAATCCAAACTCAATTCTTTTATAAATATACAAAAGTTTCCTTCCCAACTCAAGATGACAAACTGGTTTCCAAAACGTTTTCTTCCCTGTGACATGCCAGGTTCGGTTGTAGCATTTGGACCGGGTTTGGGGTGTTACATTTTAAGATCAGAGCCAGGTTCAAAAGCTCAGTTGTGGGTATAAAGCCCAAAATGTTTTCAATAAAGGGTCTGTAACATGATTTTTATGGAGATGCATATTTCAGGAAGCATGGCACCTGAGTCCCCGGCACCGATCCACCAAGGTAAGTATCCTAACCTTTGATGTGATATATATATATGATGGGTTTAATGGGTTTTATAGGGACATAGATAGGTATGCTAGGGCTTATGGACCTTATGCCTAGTTACCTAAACTCTTAAATTGCATAAAACTTAATTTCCCTAATTAAACATGTCTATGAACAAGTCGTAAGTGTTAGGGTGTGGTAACAGGCATATGCATGTCCAGGAAGAGCTTGGTATTTAAGCGGTCCTAGTGACTCACCTCCTCTTCTCTGGAATCTTGCCTGGTGCGTAGTGACTATTCACCTTAGTCACGAGGACTTGTTGACGGGCCAAAATTTATAATGAAAACCCGAAAAGGGACCAGTACCCTATTTTTGTAAAAATTGCTTGTATGTCCCTGAGTTTGTAAAATTGTCCACAATACCCTAGGTTGAGGTAATTCACCGCTATACCCTTGATTTTGTAAATGACCAAAATACCCTTGATTTTGTAAAATGACCAAAATACCTTTTTTTGGAAAATTACCAAAGTATCCTTGTTTGAGAAATTATTGAATTACCCTTGATTTACGAAAGTAAACAAAATTGGAAAAATTACCAAAATACCCTCGAATTACAAAATTACTGAAATACCCCTACTTTGAAAAATCACCAAGATACCTTTTTTGAAAAAAATTTTACAAAAATACCCCTAAGTAGTTAAATGACAAAAATACCCCTAGGTGATGAATATGAGTTTATGGACGTACTTGTGTATTTGATGCATGTATTAGTGCTCTGCTAGATGTTGATTGAATGTGAATTCTAGAATTAGGAAATACAGACTTGAGAACTAAAATATATAGATATAGATCGAGTTCGAGAGAACCACTATTAAAACTCCTTTCCATTTGACTATTCGTTATTAATCAGTGGAAGAAAGAATTATTAATCCATAAAAATTTCTAAACAGATAAATCGTGAACGCTAGTCATGAGCACTCGAGGACGTGGGCGTAATGTGCGTGGTCGTGGTAGGAGTAGGATAACTGTGTAAGAACCAGTAGGGTCTGGTTATGAGTCAGGGAATAAGGTACCAACGCCACCAGCTGTGGGCATTGGGTTTTCGAAGCAAACGGGTGGTGATGAAGCGGTGTCGCAGGCAATGCTACGGGTCTTGGAGAGAGTTGCTGGAGCAGACGTAGGTACGGGGGCTCAAAAATCTGTGTCCAAATGACTCCGAGCTAATGGAGTAGAGGTATTTAGGGGAGTTTCGAGTATAGTTCCCAACACAGTTGAGTACTGGTTAGAGGTGACAGAGCGCATAATGGATGACCTGGATTTCACAACTAAGGAGAAGTTGAAAGGGATAGTCTCTTTTCTTCGGGATGAGTCTTATCAGTGGTGGCTCACGGTCAGGGAAGGTGCGATGGCCGATGATATCACTTGGGATTTCTTTAAGGCAACTGACCAGGGGAAGTACATTGGGTCTAGTTATATAGATACGCAGCGTAAGGCATTTTTGAATTTGGTTCAGGAGAGTAAGTCATTATCTTAGTATGAGGCAGAATTCTTGCGGTTAAGTAGGTATGCTCGAGGTACCGTGGCTACAGAGCATGAGCACTGTGTTAGGTTTGAGGGCGAGCTAAGGGATGAGCTACGGGTGTTGATTGCTCCACAGTGAGAGAGGGAATTTACCGTTCTTATGGAGAAGGCCAAGATTGCTGAGGAGGTGAAGCAAACCGAGAAATAGAATCAGAATAGGAATAGGGATAAAAGAAGTGTTGGGCCTTCAGAGTCTGCTGGGAGTTTTCAGAAAAGGTCTAGATTTGGTGGACTGAATCAAGCTGAGAGACCTGCTGCTGCTACTCAGTGGCCACCACAGTGTGCTCGATGTGGGAAGTCTCATTCGGGGGAATATTGGACAGGTAATAGAGGGTGCTTCGAGTATGGGTCGATGGATCACCAAATAAGGGATTGTCCACGGAGGCCAGCTAGGACACAGGTTGAGGGTAAGGTCATACACAATTCAGGAGAGATAGTCAGCAACCGCAGAGGAGTCGAGGTTCAGCCAGGGGTGGTAGTGGTAGCGGGCGAGGCCGTGGAGCACCTGGTAGGGGTGCTGGAAATACTAATGCAAGACAGCCTGGGTTGGTCTATGCAGCGAGGCATCGAGAGGAGGGCGACGCACCAGACGTCATAACCGGTACGTTTTTAATTTTTGGGTTGCCTTATACTGCTTTGATTGATGTTGGTTCGACGCACTCCTATGTTGCTAGTAGTATAGTGGGAACTTTGAACCTACCGTATGAGACATCTTCTAGGGAGATGACGGTAATTAGCCCTCTAGGACACTCTATGGTAGTAAACAAACTATATAAGGATGTACCCTTAGAACTTCAAGGGGGAGAGTTTCAAGCTGATTTGATAGAACTGCCATTCGGGGAGTTCAATATGATCTTAGGGATGGATTGGTTAGTAAAGTATCAAGCGAGTTTGGACTGTTCAGCGAAGCGCATGCTGCTGAGGACTGTCGAGGGTGAGGAGGTGGTGATGATAGGTGAAAGAAGAAACTACCTATCTGGTGTAATATCCGCCTTGAAGGCTGAGAAAATGGTGAGGAAAGGATGCAAGGCGTTTGTGGCTTTTGTTTGTGCCTTGGAGGATAAGGAATCAACTGTGGGGAATGTGCGAACGGTGAAAGAATTCACCGATGTGTTCACAGAAGAGCTTCCGGGTTTGCCCTAAGATCGCGAAGTTGAGTTTGGTATAGACCTTCTACCAGGAACAGTGCCAGTGTCTATTGCCCCATACAAAATGGCGCCAAAGGAGTTGGTGGAGCTGAAGGTGCAGATTCAGGAATTGTTGGATCGGGGTTTTATCTGGCCGAGTGTGTCGCCTTGAGGAGTGCCTATACTTTTTGTTAAGAACAAGGACGGGTCGATGCGAATGTGCATAAATTACCGTCAGCTAAATAAGTTGACGATTAAGAACAAATATCTGTTACCAAGGATAGACGACCTGTTCGACCAACTTAGGGGAGCCTCTGTCTTTTCCAAGATAGATTTGAGGTTGGGGTATCACCAGCTTAAGGTCAAAAAGGCGGATATCCATAAGACGGCTTTTCGTACTCGTTACAGTCACTATGAATTTTTGGTGATGCCGTTTGGGTTGACCAACGTACCAGCAGCGTTTATGGATATGATGAATCGGGTGTTTCATCTATATTTGGATCGGTTCGTCATAGTATTTATATATGATATTCTGGTGTACTTGAAGTCGGAGGAGGAGCATGACGCGCATCTGCGGGTGGTTTTGTAGATTCTAAGAGAAAAGTAGTTGTTCGCTAAGTTTAGTAAGTGCAAGTTTTGGTTGAAGGAAGTTACCTTTTTGGGTCATGTGGTGTCAGCTGAGGGGATCCAGGTGGACCCTAGAAAGATTGAATCCGTATTAGATTGGAAACCACCGAAGTCTGTGGCAGAGATTCTGAGTTTTCTAGGTTTAGCAAGATATTACAGAAGGTTTGTAGAAGGGTTTTCTTTGATTGTAGCGCCGTTAACCAAGTTGCTAAGGAAAGGGGTTTCGTTTGTGTGGTCAGACAAGCAACAAGATAGTTTTGACAAGTTAAAGAGGATTTTGACAGAAGCTCCGGTGCTGACTCAGCCTGAAGCAGGGAAAGAGTTTACGATTTATTGTGATGCATCGTATACAGGGTTAGGATGTGTGCTGATGTAAGAGAGGAAGGTAGTGGCGTATGCTTCTCGACAATTGAGACCTCACGAAGTGAATTACCCGACGCATGATCTGGAGTTGGCTGCAGTGGTTTTTGCCCTAAAAATTTAGAGACATTACTTGTATTTAGAGAAGTCTATTGTGTACACAGATCATAAGAGTTTGAAATACCTCCTTACTTTGAAGGATTTGAATTTAAGTTAGCGGAGGTGGATCTAGTTATTGAAGGATTATGACTGCTCGATTGAGTACCACTTGGGTAAGGCTAACGTGGTAGCTGACGCTTTGAGCCGCAAAGTGGTAGCAGATTTAAGAGCCTTATTTGCTCACCTTAGTTTGTATGAGGACAGAAGTCTGTTAGCGAAACTGCAAGTGAAGCCGACATAGGTAAACCAGGTTAAGGAAAAGCAATTGGTGGACGAAGTCTTAGGCGCTCGATGTTTGTAAGTGTAGAATGGTGGATTGGAGGGGTATAGCTTGAGCAGCGATGGAGTGCTATGTTTTCAGGGGAAAGTCTGTATGCCTAAAGATAGGGAGTTAAGGAAGAAGATTCTTTAGTAGGCACATAGCAGTCCATATGCTATGGATCTTAGAGGTAGTAAGATGTACCGGATTTACAGGAGCAGTTTTGGTGGCTGAACCTAAAGCGGGAGGTAACTAAATTTGTGAGTAGGTGTTTAACGTGTCAGCAGGTCAAAGATGAAAATTAGTTACCTTCGGGATTATTGCAACCGGTAAAGATTTCGCAGTGGAAATGGGAAAGGATCACGATGGATTTTGTTAGTGGGCTACCCCTCACGCCAACTAAGAAGGATTCGGTCTGGGTAATTGTTGACTATCTGACAAAGTCTGCTCATTCATACCTGTACGTTTGGATTACTCTCTTCAGAAGTTAGCTAGATTATGTATAACGGAGATTGTGAGGTTGTATGGGGTGCCAATGTCAATTATTTCAGTCGGAGACCCTAGATTTACGTTAAGATTCTAGAAGGCATTGCATCAGGCATTGAGTACAAGGTTGGATTTCAGTACGGCATTTCATCCCCAGTTAGATGGGTAATCGAAGAGGGTAATTTAGATTTTGGAAGATATGTTGAGCGGTTGTGTCTTGGATTTTAGATGTATTTGGGAAGAATTTCTACCGTTGACGGAGTTTGCGTGTATACCAGGCAAGTATTTAGATGGCACCATATGAAACGTTATATGGATGGAAGTGTCGTACCCCTACATATTGGACAGAGTTGGGGGAGTGGCAATTGTTGGGTCTAGAGTTGGTTGCTGAAATAGAAGATAAGGTTAGGCTGATTCGAGCTTGTCTGCAGGAAGCTTCGGACAGGCAAAGGTCCTATGCTGATCTTAAGCGGAAGGATATAGAATTTACAAAAGGTGACAGGGTTTTCTTGAAGATGTCACCGTAGAAGAAAGTGCTGAGATTTGGTCAGAAAGGAAAGCTGAGCCCTAGGTTTATCGGGCCTTATCGGGTGTTGAAGCGTGTGGGACCAGTAGCTTACCAGCTCGAGTTGGCATCGAGTTGAGTCAGATCCATAATATGTTTCATGTTTCCATGCTTAGACGCTATCGTTCAAATCTGTCTCATGTTGTGCTTAGTAAAAGAAATTGAAGTAAGCCGGACTTATCTTTTGAGGAGGAACCATCTGAGATCCTATATTGGGATGTCATAGTATTGTGTGAAATCGGTCCCTTTGGTGAAGGTAGTGTGGCGTAACCATGGATCGAAGAAGCCACATGGGAGCGGAGGATGTTATCGTGACAATACCCTCAACTCTTTTGATCGTAATTTCGAGGTCAAATTATTTTTAAAGGGGGTAGGACTGGAACATCCTTAAACGGGGCCTTTGCATTTTGTGTGACTGCATGTAGATAGTATGGTCGTCAAGCTTGTTCATGGTGATTTAATGGACCAGGCATGAGTTAGGGGTAGGCTAGAGCCTTATCAAAAATTTTCTTGTTGGGCACTTAGAAGGGGGGCTGAATGGGATAGGAGTTAAGGGTGGTTAGTGGTAGGTTTTGACTTAAGAGAAACCTTGGTAGACTGGCAAGAAGGACGCCACTTAAGGATCAAAGAAGTGGCGCTTCGGGGGAGCTGACAGGGACTTGGTTTGAGCTACGGGATCCCCTTTTGGTTGTTTTTTAATGCCAAGGCCAGGAGGTGTTGCATTCAGTTTAGGCTCTGGTGGATGAGCATTGAAGGGGTCAACAGATTTGGATAAAAGGGGATGAGAGAAATTTTAGGAGTGTGGTGAATTCAAATCGGTTTGAGGATAGGAAGATAGAGGGGACAGCACAAGGGAGGTGTTAGCCGAATTCTTTTGAAGAGTTTGGGGGGAAGGGGACTCTTGGTTTTGGTTCTTGGTGAGGGTGCCGAAATTTAGTTGCTAAAGAGCATATTTTGGCTTTTAGGTGAGTTTTTCACTTTTCAGTCCAGTTTTTTTCCTCTCAACTTCTCTTTTGCTGAAAATCACCTAATTTTTCCATCTCTTTTTCTTCTTTTGACCATAGCCGAAACCCTCTGAAGCTTTAACCTTTGTCGAAAACTTTGATACTCTCCTTTCTCTTCATTCAACACTTTAGCCGAATATCTCTTGAAAAAGGGGCATCTTTCTTCTTCATCTTTTTTCTTTCATAGCAGAACAAATTTAGCTTTTGGGGTAAGTTCTCTGTGTTATTGGCCAAATCTCCCTAACTCTCCCTCATCTTGTTCTTCTCTCTTATCTCTTTCATTTTCTATAGAGAGAAAGGCCGAAACCGACTATTTGTTTTATGGGGCTCTTATTTGTTTGTAAGCCGAATCTTTTGTTTTGGTTCCTGGATGCAGTGGATCACTGATTGGTGATTTCTCACTACTCTCAATTGGGTTCTCTAGTGGCTGTGGTATTGGGTTTCTTTCGTTCAATTTAACTTCTTTTCGGTTGAGTGCCGAAGGCAGTAAGCCTATAGTATTTTTGATGCTTGGCCGAATATAGGTGGGGTGGTGACGCCTTCTTGAGGATTTTCGGGATTCGTTCTACTTGGGAAGTAAATCTAGAGTTTCAGGATTTTTCGATCTAGGTAAGGGTTTCGTTTTAAGTGTTATGTTAATCTCTTACATTTGATTTCATCATTTTAATTCGGTCTAGTGACCAAGGGTTGTTTATGGACTCAAATGCCGATAGCGTTAGGAGAGGTTGGACACATGAACCCACCCTAAGTTCACGAAGTGGCGATGTCGGCGATCTTGAGATTGGCCACGAGTTGTGGGCGGCGTCGGAGCAAGATCGTAGGCAGATAGTGGTAGTCTCGATTGACAATAGTGTTGACGTAGAGGGTGTGATATTGCAGGTTATCAGGTGTGTAACTTTTACACGCTTCATATGCTTACTATGCTATTATTGTCTTTTGTCAAAAATAAAAGTAATGGTAGAAATCATTATGTTACCCTTGTGGGTAAAAGCAAGGACTCCGGGTAAGTCCATTTTGGTGGCTAACATGATTTATCTATATTAAACCTGTATGTGCCATGTTATATTTCCTTAAAGTGTTAAGCATGATCATATGGTATTGGAAAGCATATACATGAAAAATGGGTATGATGAGAGGAGGAGGAAGGTATGCTTTATTAGACTATCACCAGTGGTTAGGTACCACACGTGGGTTGGCCCCATATATCATTACTCTGTGACTAAGTCTCAGTGGTTTAGAACCACCAGTGGTTAGGTACCATATATGCTTATCTTTGTGACTCGTCCCAGTGGTTTGGTACCACAGTGGGTTGGCCCCACATAGCAATATAAGGGATCGTCATCAGTGGTTAGGTACCACAAGTGGGTTGGCCCCACATATGAATATTTGTGACTTGGTCACGGTGGTTAGGTACCACCGATGGCTAGGTGCCACAAGGGGTAAACTTGGGAGATTCGAATGGATACCTAGGTTAGATGGGTTGCATGACATGCATATTTGCATATGAATCTGTATAAGAGCTTAACATCTTTTGGGGATGGGGATTTACACACTGAGTCTCAGTGACTCACCCCTTCTGTTACCTTTTTGTAGATAATTCCTAGATCGCGAATTTGGAGCCGGGATGGACTCGAGGTGGCCACGCTCAATACTTTGTTTTTTTTATTTTAATGCTTATTTCGGGTTTATTTTGTTTCTACTTTAAGTTTGGATTTCAGCTTTGTAATAAGGCCACTTAGATTTTACTTTGGGATTATTTATTCGTTTAAAATTTTAAAATTTTGCTAACGTTAAGGGCATGCTTAGTAAACTATGAAATGGATGATTTTTCCAAAACTTGAATAAACTTTTGGGATTTTTCTGAGGCTTTACATTGGGTAATAAACAAACAAGGGATAACCACAAGGCAACCCTATTTTGCTAAACTAAGTTTCCAAAATGTTTTAACAGTCCACTCAATCCAAACTCAATTCTTTTATAAATATACAAAATTTTCCTTCCCAACTCAAGACGACAAACTGGTTTCCAAAAAGTTTTCTTCACTGTGACATGCCAGATTCGATCGTAGTGTTTAGATCGAGTTTGGGGTGTTACAGCACGATTTTAGTTGATGGCACTAAGTGTGCGAAATTGAAATCGAAATAGAAATGAATGGCACTATGTATGCGTTGATATAAAAGCTTCGACTTATTGAATTAGCATTGTGTGTGCGATGATATAAAAGCTTCAGCTTATTGAATTAGCACTGTGTGTGCGATGATATAAAAGCTTCAGCTTATTGAATTGGCACTGTGTGTGAGAGACCGAGATGAGTCGGTTAAAAGAATAGGCACTAAGTGTGCGATAACAATTATACTTTGAGTATGTATGTGGCACTGAATGTGTGGTTATTTTGAACGAGTATCAAATGATGATCGACATGTAATATCGAGCATTGAATAGCTTGGAGGTAGAATAACTTAGTGTTAGTTAAGGTATGTAATTAACCGTTGTGGTTGATGAGTTATAAACAAGCTATGATGGAATGAATGAGTATTTTAGATATGAATGGGATGATATGAAAATGAGATAATTAATCTATGTAATGCTTAATATTTACATTAGTTTGGTTTGATGAGATATAGTATTGTATATCGAAGTTACTAAGCTTCCGAAAGCTTACTATGTGATTTATTTCTCTGCCTTGCAGTGTCAGTAAAGCTAGCTAGGATCTGGGATCGTCAACTTCTCAATCACACTATCGGCATTCTATTTTGGTACTTTTGGAAAGATGTATAAAGCTAGAATATGGCATGTATAGGCTAGTTAATTGAATTATGTTTGAGATTGTAATTAGCCATGAGATGTGGCTAGATATGTCATAGGTTTTGGAATGAATGAATATGATATGTGTGATGCATCTTTTGGCATGATTTTTGGATTGATATATTTGTTATCAAGTGGTAACTTTGTGTAACATTCTTAAAGCGGGGTCTCTGCATTTTGTGTGTTTGCATGTGACAATATGCTTATTGTGCTAGTTTAGCATGTTTTGGGGCTAATTAGGCCTGAGTCATGGCTAAACTTTTTGTTTTGAGACTTAGGAATTGGGAGTTAAGGAAGTTAGGGGTTAAGAGATATTATTGGAGGGTTGTGACACGGACAATCTAGTGGCAAAATGGCAAGGAGGCGCCACAAGGTGCTTGGTTGGTGGCGCCATATGCAGGGAAGGGGAGCTCGGTTTGAGCTCGAAATCCCTTTCCTTATTATTTTGACGCCAAGGTGGGAAGAGGTGTGTTCGGGTAGGACCTTTGTTGGAAGGATATGGATTAAGCTAACTTTAAGTGATAGGTGTAGGACTCATTCAAACTTGTTTGAATGAGTGGATGAGAGGAATTCAAGGAGGGATGAGGGGGGACGGCAAGTGTTTGAGTATGAGTGGTTTATGCTTGGCCGAATCTTTGGGTTGTGGTGTGAGTTTAGGAAGAAATCGGTTGGTACTTGGAAAGGGGGTGGGCCGAATGTGCTTTGGGAAAAGGCTAAAATCGGCTAGCTTTAGGAGTCTTTCTTTTCTTTGTTTAGTGTCAAACCGAAACCCCTCTCATTTATCTTCTCTTTTTATTTTTGTTCCTTTTTGCTTAAGCCGAAATCCCTCTTGTTCTCCTTCTCATCTTTAGTTTCTCTTCTTTGCGAATCTTGGGTCTATTTCCTCTCCACCTCTTCCATCTTCAAAAGCGGAAGCCTTGTTGTTTCTCTTTTATTTTCATCTAGTATTTTGGCCGAATACCCTTAGCCTCATTCCCTTCTCTTCTCACATGTTCTAATCCTCTTTGAAGAGCTGAATCTCTTGGTAAGTGGCTTCTTTTCTATTTGATCCTCTGTCAAAGATCTGTATTAAACTTCATTCTTGTTTCATGTGGGTAGCCAAAATCTCTAAGATCATTAGGGCGTGCCCAAACTTTGGTGATTTGGTGGCTGAATTTGTCGACTAAGGTAAGGATGTGTCAAACTCTTTTGGTTTCGGGATTCATGTTATGGCCGAATGGCTTTTAGATTCCTAATGATGTGTTAAAGCCGATTGTAGGGAGGAGAGTATCCGAATACAGTGGATTTTTGAGGTTTGGTTGCCGATTAAGGTAAGGGTTCTTGGCGTTTCGAATTTGGTTCTTATTCTTTCAAAAGCCGAAGACTGATTATGTTTATGTCAGGGCTTGGCCGATTGTAAAGGGAAATCCTTTGAGTAGTTTTGGGATTTGGTTGGAAACCAAATCGGCATTAAGGTGAGTGTGCCTTTGTGTGACACATCTTGAGATTTTGGTGTTTAGCCAGAATGGTCGTAATCTTTAAATTTTATGTTGGTCGATTGTAGGCGAGTGAGGGCTAATGTTTTGGGACTTCGTTTAGATCTACAAATAGTCGGTGTGTAGCAGCTTACACACTTTGTTTGTTTGACATGTTTATTGTGTTTACATTATAGCCATTAAACCAAGAGTTATGCCTTGTGGGCATGAGCATGGACTCGGGTAAGTCCCCAACTATGAATCCCTATATGCTATCATGTCATTGTTAAATGTATGCCATGTGTTATTTGTATCACTATATGTTATTATGCCACGATTGATATTGACATGATGGTGGGATTGTTGAATGGAGGGGGAAGAATTATTTGGACTGTCACGGTGGTTTTGACCATACGACGGGTTGGCCCCGTCTTTGATTTGATAAATTGTGACTAAGTCCCACTGGTTTTGACCACATATGAATATTGTGACTCGTCCCAGTGGTTTGGTACCACAGTAGGTTGGCCCACATGCTAATTACGGGATTGTCATCAGTGGTTTTGACCACATGATGGGTTGGCCCCATCACTTGATTTGTGACTACAGTCATTAGTGGTTTTGACCACACCGATATATATTTGTGACTACGGTCACTAGTGGTTTTGACCACACGGGGTAGATAAAGGAGATTGGATGGTTAGGTTATGGGGTTGCATGATTTGCATGTTTTTATCGATGATTTGTGTAAGTGCTTGCACTATCGGGTTGGGGATTTATACACTGAGTCTTGGTGACTCACCCCTTCCCTTATATTTTGTAGATGAGGCGTAGATTGCGGATATGGAGCGGGGAGGACTCGAGGCGGCCATGCATGCTCCTTTGGGTTTTGATTTTCTTTTAGTTACTATTTCAATTTTATTTATTTACTTAAATTTGGTTTTGGTTTGTAATATGGCCGCTAAGAATTAGTTTGGGTTTTTTTTTTAGATTTTATTTTAATTATAAATGCGATATGATTAATAACTTTGATTTGCTTTAATGTAATCGAAATTAAATTGGGATTTACAAAACTACACTCTATATCGTGTTTTTACCACGTTACCATTGGGTGATATTATTCACAAGGTAATGACAAAACTAATAAAGATGATTTCAAACCTAAATTTTCAACAACTAGTAATATCAAACGGATTTCTTAAACATGTGTTTTTCTAGATTGTTAAGCAACACGAAAATGTTTTCAACAACACTTATATATAAGGTTTTCTAAACTTTAAGATCGATAACAGAGTTTTCAGTAAAATAAACCGGGGAACTTGTTTATTTAAACATTTTCACCCCGTAGCATGCTAGATTCGGTCGGTGTGTGTGTCGACCGATTTTGGGATGTTACAATTTTGGTATTAGAGCCATGTTCAAAGGCTCTGCTGTGGGCCTGAGGTCCAAAATGTTTAAGCTAAGGTTTTGAATAGTTTTTGTGGAAAAGGTACATGGTTTGAACAGCATGGCTCCGAGTCTTTGGCACCAATTCGCCCAGGTAAGCATCCCTAACCATTGTATGAATTATATGTGGGGGAAATGGGTATTTCGGGATCGTAGATTAGAAGATTAGGAGTTATTGGACCCTAGGAATAGCTTACTCCAACACAAATTACATAAGACTTAAGGATCCATTAAACAAACCTGTGAGTACGTCACTAAGTTAAGTGTGTGGCAACTGTTGTTCGCATGTCTAGGAATGGATTCAGGGGGAGCTTGGTATTTAAGCAGTCCTAGTGACTCACCTCCTCTTCACTCGAATCCTACCTGGTGCGTAGTGACGGTTCACCCTAACTGAGACAACTTATTCATAGGCTAAATTCAATAACTAAAACCCGAAAGGGACCAGCCACCTTGTTTTGAACAACCCTAAAATTAACCAATGGTTCTAAATACCAAAGTTCCCTTGATTTGGAAGATGACCAAAATACCCCTGATTTGAAAAATGACCAAATTACCCCTGACTTGAAAAAAAAATTACTAAAATACCGTCAGTATGGAAAATTACCAAAGTACCCCGAATTAAAAATTTTTAAATACCCTTATTTCATAAAATCACCTGGAACCATATTTTAGAAAATTACGAAATACCCCTAGTGTATGAGATTACCAAAATAGCCCTGATTTATGAAATTACCAAAATACCCTCGATTTTTAGAATTTTTGAAATAACTATGATTTGTAAAGGTTTTCAAATTAACCCTAATTTTTTACTGAAATACCCTGATAGGTTAATTACGAAATACCCTCAGGTAGTGAAATGACGAGAATACCCCTGCACGTGGAATGTGGGTGGAGGAGGTTATTGATGAGTGAATGTGATTCACTGATTTAGGGTAGATGACTGGAAATGAAAACTTTGTGATGATCGAAAGAACCACTACCTAATTTCTTTACATAAAACTTACTCGTGGGTAATCAGCGGAACAAAAGCTAATTCAAAAAATTTCTTTAAGCAGATAAATTGCGATTATAGACATGAGTACTAGGGGACGTGGTCGTAATGTACGAGGGCGTGGTAGAGGCAGAATGATCGTATTGGAACCCGTTGGTCTGGTCAAGGGTTCGAGAATGAGATACCACTACCACCATTTCTTTGTGTAGAGTATCGAGGATCAAGCGGGAAGATCACGATGTCGCAGCGATCTCGCGAGTCTTTGAGCAGTGGAGGTACAAGAGCTCAAAATCAGATGTCGAGCGACTCCGAACCAATGGAGCTGAGGTATTTTGAGGTGTATCTAGTGTGGCGCCCAATATGGCTGACTATTGGTTGGAAGCAACATAACGAATCATGGACGATTTAGATCTAACGGTTGAGGAGAAACTAAATGGAGTAGTGTCGCTTCTCCGAGATGAGTCATACCAGTGGTGGCTCACGGTTCTAGATGGTGCTGCAGCGGATGATCTCACTTGGGATTATTTTAAGGTAGCTTATCAAAAGAAGTATGTTGGGACCAGTTATATTGATGTACAGAGGAAAGCGTTTCTGAGGCTGGTTCAGGGGAATAAGTCCGTATCAGAGTACGAGGCAGAATTCTTAAGGTTGAGCCGATATGCTTAGGACATCGTAGCTTCGGAGCATGAGCGATGTGTCAGATTCCTGGATAGATTAAGGGATGATCTGAGGTTGCTGATTACTCCACAATGGGAGAGAGTTTGCGGTCTTAGTGGAAAAGGCCAAAGTTCCAGAGGAAGTGAAACAGTCGGTAAGACGGAATCAGGACAAGGGTTGGAATAAAAGGAATTTCAGATCGTCTGGGCCTACTGGGAGTAAAAAAACGGGGTAGATATAGTGGGCCGAATCAAGCTACTAGGCTACTGCTAATAATACTCAGTGGCCGCTACGATGTGCTCGATGTGGAAAATCTCACACGAGAGAATGTTGGACTAGAAATAGGGGATACTTTGAGTGTGGATCGATGGGGCATCGAGTGAGGGATTGTCCATAGAGGTCAGCTAGGTTGCAGTCTGGGGATCAAAGTCGTATTCAGAACATGATGGATGGTCAGTAGCCACAGAGGGGCCGGTGTTGCTAGGGGAGGTAATGGCTCTGGTAGAGGCTGTGGAGCACCGTGCAAAGGTGCAGGTGGTACAAAGGCGAGACAGCCTGGATTAGTCTATGCAGTGAGGCATCGAGAAAAGGGCGACGCATCGGACGTCATAACCGGTACGTTCTTAATCCTTGGACTACCATATGTAGCCAGTAGCATAGTAGAAGCTATGAACTTAAACTCTAAGATTACTTCTAGGAAGATGACTGTGATAAGCCCTCTAGGTCATTTTGTAGAAGTAAGGAAACTATATAGGGATATACCCCTAAAACTTCAAGGGGTCGTGTTTTTGGCTGATTTGATGGAACTGCAATTTGGGGAGTTCAATCGATTCTCGGATGGATTGGTGGTGAAGTACCGTGCCGCTTTGGATTATGTGTGGCGCGCATAGTGTTGAGGACGATGGAAGGTAGGGAGGTGGTGATGATAGGTAATAGAAGGGATTCCTTATCCAATGTGGTCTCTGCACTAAAGGCGGAGAAAATGGTAAGGAAGGGTTATGGGGCATTCATGGTGCATGTTTGTGCTTTGGGAGCCAAAGATGCTGATGTAGAGAGTGTCCGAACTGTAGGGGAATTTGCGGATGTATTCCCAGAAAAACTTCCGAGTCTACCTCCAGATCAAAATGTAGAATTTGGTATAGACCTATTACCCGAACCGTGCCAGTGTCTATAGCCCCGTTTAGAATGGCGCCAAAGGAATTGGTGGAGTTGAAGGCTCAAATTCAAGAGTTGTTGGACCAAGGTTTCATTCGACCAAGTATATCTCCTTGGGGAGCACCTGTGCTCTTTGTTAAGAAAAACGACGGTAAAATGGAGATGTGTATAGACTACTGCCAGCTGAACAAGTTGACGATCAAAAACAAGTATCCGTTGCCTAGGTTTGACGACTTGTTTGATCAACTTAAGGGTGCACCAATTTTCTCGAAGATAGATCTCAGGTCGAGGTATCATCAACTCAAAGTAAAGGAGGCTGATGTTCATAAGACGGCATTTCATACTCGGTATGGGCATTATGAGTTCCTAGTGATGTCGTTCGGGTTGACTAATGCACCGGCAGCATTCATGGACTTGATGAATCGGGTGTTCCAGCAGTACTTGGACCAGTTTGTCGTAGTATTCACAGACGACATATTGGTGTACTCTAGGACTGAAGATGATCATGATACACACTTGCGGGTAGTTTTGCAAACTCTGAGGGAGAAGCGGTTATTTGCCAAGTTCAGTAACTGCGAGTTCTGGCTTAGGGAAGTGACTTTCTTAGGTCATGTAGTGTCCGCTGAAGGGATTAGAGTGGACCCTCGTAAGATTGAGGCGGTGTTGGATTGGAAACCGCCTAGGTCGATTGCGAAAATTTAGAGTTTTCTAGGTCTGGCAGGGTATTACCAGAGATTTGTGAAAGGACTTTCTCTGATCGCGGTGTCGTTGACCAAATTATTAAGGAAAGGAGTTCCATTTGTGTGGTCAGAGAAACAACAGGAAAGTTTCGACAAGTTGAGGAAGATTCTAACGGAAGCTCCGGTCCTGGTTCAGCCTGAGGCAGGAAAGGTATTCATGGTCTATTGTGATGCATCACATACTAGCTTGGGATGTGTGCTGATGCAGGAAGGGAAAGTAGTGGCATATGCGTCTCGATAGCTGAGACGACATGAGGTTAACTATCCGACACATGATCTGGAGTTGGCTGCAGTGGTTTTTGCCCTGAAAATATAGAGACACTATTTATACGGAGAGAAGTCAATAGTCTACATGGACCACAAGAGTCTAAAGTATCTTTTGATGCAGAAGGATTTAAATTTGAGACAGCGAAGGTGGCTTGAGTTGTTGAAGGACTACGACTGCTCGATTGAGTTCCATCCGAGTAAGGCTAACGTGGTGGCTAATGCGTTGAGCTGTAAGGTGGTAGCAAACATGAGAGTGATGTTTGCTCACCTTAGTCTGTATGACGATGGGAGTTTATTGGCAGAATTACAAGTAAAGCCGACTTGGGTAGAGTAGATTAAAGAGAAACAGTTAGTAGATGAGGGTTTGAATGCTTAGAGGTTGCAAGTGTAGAGTAATGGTTTGGAAGGTTACAACTTGACTCACGATGGAATGTTGTGTTTTCATGGGAGAGCTTGTATGCCAAAGGACGTCGAGTTGAGGTAAAAGATTCTTCAGGATGCACATAGTAGCCCATACGCTATGCATCCTGGAGGTAGCAAGATGTATCGGGATTTTTGAGAGCAGTTCTAGTGTCCAGGGTTGAAGAGAGAAGTGACTGAGTTTGTGGGTAAGTGTCTGACGTGTCAGCAGGTCAAAGCTGAACATCAGCTGCCGTCAGGTTTACTGCAACCGGTGAAGAATCCTCAATGGAAGTGGAAAAGGATCACTATGGACTTTGTCAGTGGGCTACCCCTTACGCCTAGCAAGAAGGACTCAGTCTGGGTGATTGTGGACCGTTTGACTAAATTAGCTCATTTCATACCGGTGAGGGTTAATTATTCGCTTCAGAAGTTAGCTAAGTTGTATGTGGCCGAGATAGTAAGGTTGCATGGAGTACCAGTGTCAATTATCTCAGATAGGGATCCTAAGTTCACGTCGAGGTTCTGGAGGGCTTTGCATCAGGCTTTGGGAATGAGGTTGGATTTCAGCATAGCTTTTCACCCGCAATCTGATGGACAGTCTAAAAGAGTAATTCATATTTTAGAAAATATGCTAAGGGGCTGTGTTCTGGATTTCAGTGGTAGTTGGGAGGAGTATCTATCATTGGCGAAGTTCACTTATAATAATAGTTATCAAGTGAGTATCTAGATGGCACCATTTGAGGCATTGTATGGACGGAGATGTCGCACTCCTACGTGTTGGACAGAGTTGGGCGAACGGCAAATATTGGGTCCGGAGTTGGTGGCAAAAATGAGGATAAGGTTAAGGTGATTCGAGCTCGTCTTAAGGAAGTGTCAGATAGGCAAAAGTCTTATGCCGATCTTAAGCGCAGGGAGATAGAGTATGCAGTGGACGATAAGGTCTTTCTGAAGGTATCGTCATGGAAGAAAGTGCTGAGATTTGGGCAGAAAGCGAAGCTAAGTCCTAGGTTCATCGGGCCGTACATAGTGTTGAAGCGAGTAGGACCGGTAGCTTATCAGCTTGAGTTGCCAGTGGAGTTAAGTCAAATTCACGACGTCTTTCATGTTTCAATGCTTAGGCACTATCGATCAGATCTGTCACACGTTGTGCTAGTTGACGGAGATTGAGGTGAGCTCGGACTTGTCTTTCGAGGAGGAACCGGTATAGATTTTGGACTGGGATGTCAAGGTCTTGCGTAGGAAGTCAGTCCCCTTGGTGAAAGTGTTATGGCGAAACCATGGTAAGGAGGAGGCCACGTGGGAACCAGAGGATGTGATGCGACAGTAATACCCTAAACTCTTCTGACCAGGTAATTTCGAGGCTGAAATTATTTTTAAGGGGGGTAGAACTGTAACATCCTTAAAGCAAGGTCTCTACATTTTGTGTGTTTGCATCTGACAATATGCTTACTGTGCTAGTTTAGCATGTTTTGGGGCCTAGGCATGACCTCGGGTTAGGCCTGATTCATGGATAAAATTTTTGTTTTGACACTTAGGAATAGGGAGTTAAGGAAGTTAGGGGTTAAGAGATATTATTGGAGGGTTGTGACACGAACAATCTAGTGGAAAAATGGCAAGGGAGGCACCACTAAGGTGCTTGGTTGGTGACGCCATATGCAGGGAAGGGGGAGCTCAGGTTCGAGCTGCAGAAATCCCTTTTCTGCTTATTATTTTGACGCCAAGGTGGGAAGAGATGTGCTTGGGTAGGACACTGTTGGAAAGATATTGATTAAGCTAACTTTAAGTGATAGGTGTAGGACTCATTCAAACTTGTTTGAATGAGTGGATGAGAGGAATTCAAGGAGGGATGGGGGAACGGGAAGTGTTTTATATGAGTGGGTTATGCTTGGCCGAATCTTTGGGTTGTTGTGTGAGTTTGGGAAGCAATCGGTTGGTACTTGGAAAGGGGGTAGGTCGAATGTGCTTTGGGGAAAGGCTAAAATCGGCTAGCTTTAGGAGTCTTTCTTTTCTTTGTTTAGTGTCAAACTAAAACCCCTCTCATTTATCTTCTCTTTTTGTTTTTGTTCCTTTTTGCTCAAGCTGAAATCCCTCTTGTTCTCCTTCTCATCTTTAGTTTCTCTTCTTTGCCGAATCTTGGGTCTATTTCCTCTCCATCTCTTCCATCTTCAAAAGCCAGAAGCCTTGTTGTTTCTCTTTTATTTTCATCTAGTATTTTGGTCGAATACCCTTATCCTCATTCCCTTCTCTTCTCACGTGTTCTAATCCTCTTTGAAGAGCCAAATCGCTTGGTAAGTGGCTTCTTTTCTATTTGATCCTATATTAAAGATCTTTATTAAACTTCATTCTTGTTTCATGTGGCTAGCCGAAATCTCTAAGATCACTAGGGCGTGCCGAAACTTTGGTGATTTGGTGGCCAAATCTGTGGACTAAGGTAAGGATGTGTCAAACTCTTTTGGTTTCGGGATTCATGTTATGGCTGAATGGCCTTTATATTCCTAATGATGTGTTAAAGTCGATTGTAGGGAGAAGAGTAGCGAATCTGATAAATTTTTGAGGTTTGGTTGCCGATTAAAGTAAGGGTTCTTGGCATTTGGATTTGGTTCTTATTCTTTCAAAAGTCAAGACCGATTATCTTTATGTTAAGGCTTGGCCGATTGTAAAGGGAGATCCTTTAAGTAGTTTCTGGATTTGGTTGGAAACCAAATTGACATTAAGGTGAGTGTGCCTTTGTGTGACACATCTTCGGGATTTCGGTGTTTAGCCGAATGGCTTTAATCTTAAAATTTTATGTTGGCCGATTGTAGGGCAGAGTGAGGGATAACGTTTTGGGACTTCGTTTAGATCTACAAATAGTCAGGTGTGTAATGCTTACACACTTTGTTTGTTTGACATGTTTATTGTGTTTCTGTTATAGCCATTAAACCAGTAGTTATACCTTGTGGGCATGAGCATGGACTCTGGGTAAGTCCCCTGACTATGAATCTCGGTATATGCTATCATGTCATTGTTAAATGTATGCTATGTGTTATTTGTATCACTATATGTTATTATGCCACGATTGATATGGACATGATGGTGGGATTGTTGAGTGGAGGGGGAAGAATTATTTGGATTGTCACCAGTGGTTTTAACCCCACGACGAGTTGGCCCCGTCTTTGATTTGATAAATTGTGACTAAGTCCCAGTGGTTTTGACCACCAGTGGTTTTGACCACATATGAATATTGTGACTCGTCCCAGTGGTTTGGTGCCACAGTGGGTTGCCCCCACATGCTAATTACGGGATTGTCATCAGTGGTTTTGACCACAAGATGGGTTGGCCCCACGGCTTGATTTGTGACTACCGTCATCAGTGGTTTTGACCACACCGATATATATTTGTGACTACGGTCACCAGTGGTTTTGACCACACGGGGTAGATAAAGGAGATTGGATGGTTAGGTTATGGGGTTGCATGATTTGTGTAAGTGCTTGCAGTATCGGGTTGAGGATTTATACACTGAGTCTTAGTGACTCACCCCTTCCCATATATTTTGTAGATGAGGCATAGATTGCGGATATGGAGCTGGGGAGGACTCGAGGCGGCCATGCATGCTCGTTTGGGTTTTGATTTTCTTTTAGTTACTATTTCAATTTTATTTATTTACTTAAATTTGGTTTCAATTTGTAATAAGGCCGCTAAGAATTAGTTTGGGTTTTTTTTTTTAGATTTTATTGTAATTATCGTATGCATATGATTAATAACCTGATTTGCTTTAGTAATTGAAATTAAACTGGGATTTACAAAACTACACTCTATATCGGGTTTTTACCACGTTACCATCGGGTGACATTATTCACAAGGTAATGACAAAACTAATAAAGATAATTTCAAACCTAAATTTTCAACAACTAGTAATATCAAAAGGATTTCTTAAGCATGCATTTTTCTGGATTGTTAAGCAACAGGAAAACGTTTTCAACAACACTTTATATAAGGTTTTCTAAACTTTAAGATCGATAACAGAGTTTTCAATAAAATAAATCGGGGAACTTGTTTATTCAAACATTTTCACCCCGTAGCATGCCAGATTCGGTTGGTGTGTGTCGACCAGTTTTGGGGTGTTACACTTTATGTTAATAAATGCTAATAAGGGTTAGTGAAATTGGGAATGAATTATGCTTGTGATAGAATAAATAATGGTATTTAATTTGGTATAAATAGAGTTGAAATTGGATACATGAGTGGAATGACAATATTGGTATGTTTATGGTGATAATATGAGCATGAAATGTTTAGGTTGTATGGCTTGTAGATTGGACCCTTATGTGTGGCATTTTGACTTTACAAAGTGGCCTATAAAGTCACACGGTTGGGGAACACGGGCGTGCCTCAGGCAGTGGGTAAATTGGCAGAATGTGGCTTAAACTGCACACGGCCATGGCATGGGCGTGCCTACAGGTCGTGCGAGAAATGGCTGAATATGACCTTATAGGACACGGCCATAGCACACAGGCGTGCTTGATAGCCGTGTTGATTTTGGCAGTATGTATCCACAAGGAGGTTACACGGGTGTGTCATATAGTTGTTGGTGAGGCACGGCCTACCCCCACGGGCGTGTCTCCCCTGTATTCTTGAAAAGTTACAAATTTTTTTTATGTGTTTCTGTTTCGTCCTGACTCGGTTTATAAGCATGCTTAGGGTCTTGATGACTCGATTAAGGGACACTATGATTGTATATGGATGTGTCTGATGATGATTGACTTTATGCTGTAAATGCAATGTAAAATAATCTTACTGTTCAGTAATGCCTCTAAACCCTATTCTGGTGACGGTCTTGAGTTAGTGGTGTTACATGAAGGGTTTAGTTCATAACAAAAAAAGAAAACATCTCAAGAGGAAAGATAAAACAAAAAATCAAAATCCCTAGAACTCCTTGAAGGAATTAAAGAGGAGATCCTCCGTCTTGAGTGGAGTTCCAGCTTCTTGAGATGGATCAACTGTCTATCTTCAAGTAATTTCCATAAAAGATGAAAGCTTCGGCAAAAGCCTCTGCGAAAGCCCCCCTTCAATGTCTGCCTTGGGTTGTTTATATAGGTTATGAGATGCTATTCTTGGCTCCTAAGTACCTTCTTCAAGTAGAATTACTATTAGGGTGTTTAAGTAGACTTAGGAGTATGTTTCTTTGGCTTCAAGCATCCAATTCCGAGTGAAATTGCTCATTCCTGTGGCAGGGGCACGACCATGGCACATGCTCGTGTAAATCGTGGTTGGGCCGTGTCTCAATTTTGTCATTTTGGGCACGACCGTGGCACGACCATGTAATTTGGGGTTCAGACCGTGCTTTGGGTTTGTCGATTGGGACACGACCATGTTGATCACCAGGCACGTCCGTGTGGTAAATGGATGATGTACGACCGTGTGTGCTGGAGTCGAGGTCGTGCTTTTGGTGGTCGGCGAGACACGGTCAGTGTGAGATTTTGGGCCAGGCCGTGTCGAATTCTTCGATTGGCCCAATTTAGTTTGTTTTAAGCCCGTTTTACGTTCTTTTTATCCTTAGGTGCTTTCATGAGTATAAGACATGAAAAGAAAGGATTAAAAGCACCTTTTTACATAAATCAAAGGCTAAATGATACAAAATCATACTAAATATGAGGTTAAAATATGTTACTTTTACGGCTTATCAAAAACCCCCACACTTAATCTTTTGCTTGTCCTCAAGCAAAATTCTCAACTTACAATTAAAACGAACTTTCCATAATTCATAATTCCTATCGACAACGTCTCATCATAACTCATAAATAATTTATACATGGATACTTCAACTCAATGAGTCCTAAAGATTCAATTACGATAAGTCGTACATTTGTAGTACGAAACATAGGTGTCTCCCCCTATCTAAATAATTACCCTTGATTCAAAACCGGCAAGGACTCATAAAAGATTCACTCAAATCACTCAAAGTGTTTAAGGTTCAAGATTAAGCACTCATAATTCGAACCTGAAAAGTTAATCCCATAGGCTTGCCTAAAAATCAAATCTCCACCACTGTATATGAGATGATACACAGATCAAAAGGTCTTTATCAAGGTTGTAACGGGGCTAAGGTTAAGGATATAGATACAGGCTGAATTAGAGGGTTAGAATCGAGACTGACTTGACAAATTGCCTAACTAGAAACACTGAACAAAATATGAATATTTATTTTGAATGAAAACTAATAATACCACTATTGATAATTACTTTATAATAAAGAGTATTTTAATCACTTGAAATTTGATGATACTTTAATACGAGATTTTTCTTCAACAATTGGAGTTTAAAAGTTCTAAGCTCTTTTCATATACTACTAATATTGAATACACTTGGATTTTTTTTTTAGAAAAACTTAATAGAAGGAACTTTGATAATTGAAATAACCTGATTTGGCAACTGATCAAATCAATTCTCAATAGAGGGGTAGTCAAAGGAATGTTGATAACAAATACAAAAGGATTTTGGGTTAACATTAGTGGGTGAGTCAATAAAAAGACTGTTAGGATTCAATGGGGTTCACTAGGGGTTATTTATGTAGGTAGGCTTTTTAGTGGAGTGAACGGGTTAAAACCTAGGTGCCTTTATCATCTCAGTATATCAAATCATTAATGTAGTCTTGGCATGCATAAACGAGGCAAGTTCTAGAATAACAGTTCAAAGTTGACACACTCATAATTAATAAAATGAGCACGAAAAAGGGTTTATGCTCTATAAGGCTCAAAATATCACAAAAATTATGGGTGTTTTGACATCAATCATTATAAATTTTGAACTTGAGTGATACTCAAATTCGATTCAACAACCTATCAATTTTAATTTTTTAGAAAGTAGACTTATCATGCTTGATTCTCTAGTAACTTTTGAATTTAATCATCAATGCACAATTAACTATGACTTACTCTAAAACATATCAATAATAATCGTAAATCATTAAAAATTTCATTCTAATTAGTATTATGAGAAACATACTTAAGATCAAGACTAAATTCAGGGTTTGAAAAATTAGGTATTTTTACCCCTCCACACTTAAGTTGTACATTGCCCTCAATGTACAAAGATAGATAATAATAATTAAATGTAAAATCAAAAAGAGAAGTGGGGAAAGTAATACTCCTTGAAATCTGGATGATCCCGAAGTTTGTGTGTGTGAGGTGTGTAATTCTGCAAAGTCACTTTGTTAACGATCTTGTAGTATATAATTGGTTAGGGATTCTTAAGAAATTAGATAGCCAATGGTAAATAAGAAGAAAGGAAAAAAAATGTAATACTTGTAAAAGTTCAAATTTAAATGCATCATCAAATAAAAAGTTTTAAAATAAAGGAAGTAAATGACAGATATATGAAAGTGAGGATTCAGAGGTCCTCATCGTCGACTGGATCCTGTGGCAGTGCCGGTGATGATATATAAAAGTGATGGCAGATTTGCTGAATGGTAGCCTCGATCCCATCAAAATGTCGAGCAGTGTCAGTAAACTATTGGGTACAGTACTACTTGAACTGTGTGAGGCGTGCAGAGATATCTGCCATCAAAGCTGCTAGATAGGATGGCTGCTGGCTTGGGACTGGTGGGACATCATCAGTAATGTCCTCAGGAACCTCCTCATTTGTGGCTAGTCTGTATTGAGGGGGATCGGTGCCTCGACGATGCTTGACCATCTTCATACGGAGCATCGTCTGGATGCCTTGAGGTGCCATGTTCCCTATCAGTGTGAAGGAGGCAATCTAATTGTCGGTGTTGAGAAGATCAAAATGTCACGCTAGTCTCGTGATGTAAGGCCCCATTGACAATATTCCTTTCCTGTGCTGATCTGTTTGGTGCTGCATTACGCATGCAATAAAATATGCCACGTCAAAAACATGTCCTTCAGACATGCATGATAAGAAATAAACATCTTGTTTGTTGACGACGCTGGTGCTTTCTTTGCGACCTGTAATAGTATGAGCGAGAATAGCATGAAGATACCTGAGAGCTGGAAGAAGGGCAGTCGCTTTGGAGCGACTAGGGTTGTAGTCGTGTTTAGTGGGTTGTAAGTTGTGCCAACATGCGATAGGGTGCAGTCGAGTTCTCTGTTTAACTTGAAAAGTGGATTTTCTTCTATAAATTTCGGTGTATAGAGTCCGAGTGCCGATCCGAATTGAGGTACGCTTAGTCGATATACTGTGCCTCCAAGGCGGAATTGAATTGTGTCGGCATCGTCAAATTGTGTCATTACTGTCTGTAGGGTGAATGTGGCACAGAACTCGAGAGTGAGTTCCAAGTATGTGGGTTCTACGATCGCAAAAAATTACTCCCATGGTTCCGTTGAGATGAGAGCTCGAACATCCCCAGCGAGTCTGACTTGTTGTAGGGCATCCCAATCGATGCATCCACCGATTCCGAGGGGTCTATCTCAAAATACTTTGTATCGTTCTTCCTGAATTGCTTGAGGGAATCTGAGGAATGGGTGTCGAAACTCGGAGAAGCACTTGTGGATAATGATCCGGGCCCTTTTCTTTTCTTGCTTGGGGCTGATCGTTTAATTCGGGATGTTGACATGTTGACTGAAATTTGTAATGAACTGTAAAATAGGTTTTCAACAATAATATATCCAACATTAAGTCATGAAAAATATGAAAATTAAGAATATTAATCATCACAAGTTATTAGTGAGCAAAGAAATGCATCAACCTTGTGAATCCTTAAAATGCAATAGTTTATTCCAACTCATGCTCATGAAATAACAACCAATCCATGGAGCCTAAATTTTTGATGCAAGATTCCTAAAAAATAATGATTCAATGCTAAATCTAGACAAAATATGAAAGTAAAGTTATTATCAACTATTTAAGTCAAGAGAAAGGAACTAGGCGTGGTGTACAAGGATTGATCACGGAGGAGCACAGGCAGAGCACGGCAGTGGTGATGCGGTTGCTACGTTGCAAACACAGCAGTGGTAGAAGCGTGGTGTTTGTGAGAACCGCTGTGGCGCGGGCGTGTACGAGGTTTGTGGGGGGTCTTAGGATGAAAATGGTGAAGGGAGGTGTTTTTGGGTGAAGGGAACCGTTGGGCGGCCGGATTGGGGGAGAAAAGGGTTTAGAAACTCAGATTTTTAGGGTTTGAAATTGGGGATGACGGTTAGATTTATATATACGGGCTAGGGCACGGTCAATCACCACGCCCATGTCATTTTGAATTTACCCGTGCTTTTCGCGATTTTGGGTTTTAGGAGCGTTCAGGTGGATTTCCCACGGTCATGTTCAAGCTACCACTCCCGTGTGTTGATTCACACGGTTGGGTTGAATGGGTGTGTGTATCCCGTGCTCGGTAAGTCAGTATGTTCGCATGGTCGTGGGGCACGGCTATGTTCTACCAGCGCTTAATAAGTTAATAGCTTCACACGGTCGTGGGGCAAGGCTGTGTATAGCCCGTGCTTGACAAGTCAGTAACCTTGCATGGTTGAAAGGTACGGACGTGTCTGATATCGTAGCCCATGTTTGTTGAAAAGAATTTTTCCCTGTTTGTGCACGGATCCTGCCATGCCCGTGGTGTGTCCGCTGTCTTGTACACGGTCGTTGGCACGCCCTTGTTCAAGGCTGTGTTAACAATCCTGCATTTCTGTTAGATCATTTTGGAAAAATTTTAGAAAGACAAAGTCAATGTTAGTGTGTTAGCACTCGGGTTGCCTCCGAGAAGTGCTTGTTTATAGTCTTAAGCTAAACTTTCCCTGTTTTCGATTCTAAAGGAGGGTTCGTGGAGCAGAAGCTCCTATCTCATATCTCTAGAATCTGCACCATTATAAATTTTATGTCGGTGACCATTTACCTTGAATGTGCCTTTTGTGGGATGAGTTACCTCAATGGTGTCGTATGGAAAGATTGTTTTGATCATGAATGGGCCTGACCATCTTGACTTTAGTTTTCTCGAGAATAGTTTAAGCCTTGAATTGTATAGTAGGACCAGGTCTCCTACTTTGAATTATTTTGATCGCTTGAGACGAGCATCGTGGCGTCACTTTGTTGCTTCCTTGTACAGTTTTGAGTTTTCATAGGCTTCTGTTCTCCATTCATCCATCTCATTCATCTGCATCATTATTCTCTTTCCTACAATTGTGAGGTTAGTATTCAAAAATTTTGTTGCCCAAAAAGCTTTGTGTTCTAGCTCAAATGGTAGATGATAGCTTTTCCCGTATACAAGTTTGTATGGGGATGTTCCTAGAGGTGTTTTGAATGTTGTTCTGTATGCCCATAAAACATCATCTACTTTAACTGCCCAATCTTTTCTATTTGATTCAACCATTTTTTTAGGATGCGCTTAAGCTTTCGGTTTGCTACCTCAACTTGCCCGCTATTTTAAGGATGATATGGGGTGGCTGTTCTATGGCATACTCCATATTTCTTTAGAACTTTTTCAAATTGTGTATTACAGAAATGAGTACCCCTATCACTAATGATGGCTCTAGGTGTCCCAAATTGGGAGAATAGTTTCTTGAGAAATTTAACTACTACCCTAGCATCATTGGTAGGTAAGGCCTCCGCTTCTACCTATTTTGACATGTAATCAACTGCTACTAGGATGTATTTATTTCCAAATGAGCTAGGGAATGGTCCCATAAAATCAATACCCCATATATCAAATATTTCACATGACAATATATATGTTTGAGGCATTTCATCACGTTTAAAAATATTACCTATTCTTTGGCATTTATCACACGAGGTAACATACCTGTTGGATCTTTAAAAAGAGTGGGCCAGTAATAACCTGATTTGAGTACTTTGTGTGCTGTCTTAATACCACTACAGTGTCCTCCTGATGTTCCTGAATGACAATGTTCCAGGATTTTGCTTGCTTCTGTCTTTGTAATGCATCTTCGAATTACCTGATCTGTACATATGCGGAAAAGAAAGGGATCTTCCTAAAAATAATTTTTCACATCGGAAAGAACCACTTCTTTTGGTGATGTGTTAATTTTCTTGGCAAGACGTTAGCTACTAAATAATTCACAATATTTGCAAACCATGGTACTTCAGAATGTGTTAAAGAAAAGAGTTATTCTTCGAGAAACGGATCATTTATTTCATGTTTATCAAGATTTTTGGTGTGTGGATTTTCGAGTCTTAAGAGGTGATCTGCCGTAAGATTCTCAACTCCCTTCTTATCCTGTATTTCCAAGTCAAATTCCTGTAAGAGTAAAATCCATCGTATGAGTCTAGGTTTTGTATCAGGTTTGGTTAAAAGATAACGAAGAGCTGAATGGTCAGTGTAAACGACAACTTTTGATAATATTAGATATTGTCTAAATTTGTCAAAAGCAAAAACTACAGCTAGAAGTTCTTTCTCAGTCGTGGTGTAATTTTCTTGCACGGATGTTAATGTTCTGCTAGCGTAGTAAATTGGCTAAAAATGCTTGTCTCTTCATTGTCCCAAAACTGGGCCTACTGCAAAGTCACTTGCATCACACATTAGTTCAAAGAGTAAATTCCAATCAGGTGTGATTATAATTGATGCATTTATTAATTTATTTTTAAAGACATTGAATGCATCTAAACATTCCTCATTGAAATTAAAAGGAACATCTTTTTCTAGTAATTTTGTCAAAGGCTTAGCTATTTTAGAAAAGTCTTTAATGAATCTTCTATAAAAACCTGCATATCCTAAAAAGCTTCTAATAGCCTTCACTGAATTAGGAGGAGGTAATTTTTCTATGGTTTAAACTTTTGCTTTATCTACCTCAATCCCTTTCTAGAAATCTTATGTTCTAAAACAATCCCTTCTCTAACCATAAAGTGACATTTTCCCAATTCAGAACAAGGTTTGTTTCTTCACATCTAATTAGAACTCGTTCTAAATTTTTAAGGCAAAGTTGGAAAGAATTACCAAATACCGAGAAATCATCCATAAATACCTCCATGATGTCCTCTACGAGTTCGTCAAGTATTGCAAACATACAATGTTGAAAAGTGGTAGGAGCATTACATAATCTAAAAGGCATTCTTAGATAAGCAAATGTACTGTATGGGCATGTAAATGTTGTCTTCTCTTGGTCTTCAGGAGCTATGGGAATTTGGAAATAGCCGGAGAGTCCGTCCAAGAAGCAGTAGTACATATGCCCGGATAGTCTTTCTAACATTTGATCAATGAAGGGTAGAGGAAAGTGATCTTTTTGGTGGCATCATTCAACTTTCTATAGTCTATACTGCACTCTCCAACTCAGAATCGTTCTTGTGGGAATTAACTCATTCTTTTAGTTTGGGCTACTCGTCATTCCTCCTTTCTTTGGAACTACACTTACAAGATTTACCCAATCTTTGTCGAATTAGGATAAATTATTCCTGCATCTAGAAGTTTAATTACCTCAGCTTTGACCACCTCTTTCATGTTGGGGTTTAATCGTCTCTAAGGTTGCACACACGATTTATATTCTTCTACCATTAAAATTTTGTGGGTGCAAAAAGCGGGGCTTATTCCCTTGATGTCAGAAATTTTCCAAGCTATGGATTTCTTGTGTTCTCTTAGTACCTTTATCAGCTCCTCATTTTCCTTGGGTTCTAGTTCTGAAGAGATGATTACTGGTAACATAGAATTGTCCCCAAGGAATGTGTATTCTAAATGTTTTGGTAACTGTTTTAATTCCATTTTGGGCGGCTCTTCGATGGAGGGTTTATGTTTTAATACGTCATCTTCTTTAATGTTTTCTTCTTTCATTTGTCTGAATGATGATGTATTCAAACTGATTTCATTATCTTCATCCTCTTCCCCCTCTCCTTGAGGTGGACACGGTACTATCGTGTCATCCTGCAGGATTTCCTGTAATGAATTTTTAATAATATGATCAGTAGTGTCAACAAAATAACAAGAATCATCTTGCTCTTTAGAATATCGCATGGCATCATAAATTTGGAAAATAATTTCTTCATCATCTATCCTTAGTGCTAGTTTGCCATGACCTACATCAATAATAGCTCTAGCCATGGCTAAAAAAGGACACCCTAAGATTAAAGGAACATTGATGTCCTCATCCATGTCTAACACAACGAAATCAACAGGGAAAATAAATTTATCAATTTTTACCAAGACATCTTCAATAACTCCTCTAGGATATTTAATAGATCTATTAGCTAATTGAATAATCATCCTAGTGGGTTTTGGTTCCCAAGATCTAGCCATTTAAACAATAGGTAAGGCATTAAGTTGATACTAGCACATTGGTCTGCTAATGCTTTCGTGATGTTTAAACTACCAATTAAGCAAGGAATAGTGAAACTACCTGGATCTTTTAACTTCCATGGTAGTCTATTTTGGAGAAGGGCTGAACACTCTTCATTAAGCTCCACCTTTGATATTTCCTCAAGCTTCCTTTTGTTTGTGAGAAGTTCCTTTAAGAATTTTGCATACTTTTGCATCTGGGAAATAGCTTCAACAAAAGGTAAGTTAATATGTATTTGTTTAAAGAGTTCAAGGAACTTACCGTATTGAGCATCCAGTTTTTCTTTCTTAAATTTTTCTGGATATGGAATTTGTGTTCTATTCTCTTTAGGCAATGTATTGTCGTTCTTAACTTCTACACTTTTTTTTCTTGATAACGTCATATGGTGTCTTTCTTTGTGGTTCAACTAGCTCTTTGCCACTCCTTAGTGTGACTGCCCTTACTTGCTCTATGTCTTTGGAAAAAATTTTCGTCCTTATTTCACATACTATTTCAGTAAGTATTCCAACTGACATAATGAGCTCTCCCACCTGAGTCTTGATTCCCTTGAGTGAGATTTGTTGTCCATCAAGTGTTGCTTCCGTCATTCGGAGACGAGAATCTGTAGCTGCCATGAATTTTGTTAGCATCTCTTCAATGTTTGATGTCTTTTCTGGCAGATAGGGTCGATTTTGGTAATTTGGAGGAGGTTGCTGTCTTTGATTTCCTTGTCCTCCCCACGAAAAATTTGGGTGGTTCCTCCAACCTGCATTATATCTGTTACTATAAGAATTATTATTAGATCTAAAATTGTTACCTATATAGTTTGTTTGCTCGCTTTCTGTGCTCGGTTGGTAGGGTGGGTACTCAGGATTCGCCACATTTCCACTCGCTTCACATTGCATGACTGGGTGTACTTGTGAAGAACATAAGTTATCAAGCTTTTATTCATTAATTCCATTTGTGTTGACAACATTGTCTCTGCGTCTATGTTGAAAAATTCGGCTGATTTTGTCAGTTTGGCTCTTGTAATTTGCCATTGATAGGTGTTCAATAACATCTCCTCAATAAAATCGTAAGCCGCTTCAGGAGTTTTGTTGTTCAAAGTTCCACCGGCTGATGAATCAATCATTTGCCTAGTTGGAGAATTCACACCATTGTAAAAAGTTTGGACTTGAAGTCACAAACGTAATCCGTGGTGTGGACATCTCCTTAGGAGATTCTTGTATCTTTCCCATGCATCATATAATGTTTCTGCGTCATTCTGCACAAAAGAAGATATGTCATTCCTAAATCTAGCCGTTTTGGCTGGTGGAAAATATTTTAAAAGAAATTTTTCAATCATTTGATCCCATGTGGTGATTGACCTTCGTGGTAACGAGTTCAACCATTGCTTGGCTTTATTCCTTAATGAAAAGGGAAATAACCGAAGATGTATGGCATCATGAGAAACACCATTTATTTTGAAGGTATCACAGAAATCTAAAAAATTAGATATACGAGTATTTGGATATTCATCCTGCAAACCATCAAATTGAACAAACTATTGAATCATTTGTTTTGTGTTAGGCTTTAATTCAAAATTATTAGCAGCTATAGTGGGCCTAACAATACTAGATTCTGCTCCTATCAAATTAGGTTTAGCATAATCATACATAGTACGCAGAGCATTCTATTCTTGCACATTTGGCGGTGGATTACTTTCATCCATCCCTTCAGTAGGATTGGATCTGTCTTGTTCTTCTCTTTGGTAGTCTAGAGCTCGTCTAATTTCTCAGCGATTTCTTCAAGCGGTAGCTTCAATGTCACTTTCATATTCTAATGGTCCTCTCGGGTTTCTTCTAGTCATAAACTAGAGGTTCCTACTTAGGAAAAGAAAGAAAAAAATTTAGAAAAACAAAGATATATGTAGAAAAATAAGAAAGAAAAAAATAATGGCTAAAATAATAGAAATAGAGCTTTCTTAATATTTTAGAGTTCCCCGGCAACGGCGCCAAAAACTTGATCGTGTCAAACAGTCAAGTTTTAATATTTATAAAAAGAATGATCGAACCTGTAAGCTAACTATGACAATGATAGAGGAAAGTGCACCTATCGAACAGTAGTATAGTTTAGGCAAGAATATCTTATCGAACCCTAGGGAACCTAAAAGTACTACTACTCACCTTCCTTCTATTATTTAGCCTGAAATATGGAGTGATTGGTTTAAAAACTAATGAAGTACTTAAACTAAATGCAAAGACAAAAGAATGAATTGGAAAAGTACTTTAGGAAAACTCAGTTGATGAAGACGATACCCTTAGGAAGAATCCACCTTGACTTCACTTATTATTTATTCCCCAAACCATATGATTTCTTTACTTAACTTGATCCGTGAGACTCCCTAACCTATATTAAACCCTCTCTCGAGGCGAATAATGTCTAACCTTAGGTTAATTAGTGGAACTCTCGTTCTCTTATAATAACCCCCTAAGGAAGCAGTAAATCAATCAATGGACTCCCATATTAGGTTTCACTCTAATCCTGCAAAATCTCATAACCCTATCTCTAGGCGTCCGATCAATTCCACTCAATTATGCTAGATCTACTCTTAGGCAGGGTCTATTCCTCCTCCACCTAAGCACATCACACTAAATTAAGCAACATAATTAAGAACAAACTAAGTACTTATCATATAATTTAGAAATCAAATAACAAAATCCATCATAGGTTTCATCCCTTTCAGGTATCTGAAGGGTTTAGTTCATAACAAAATAAGAAAACATCTCAAGAGAAAAGATAAAACAAATCATAAGAAATCCCCAGAACCCCCTAAAGGAATTAAAGAGGAGGTCATCCGTCTTGAGTGGAGTTCTGGCTTCTTGAGATGGTTCAACTAGCTATCTTCAAGTAATTTCCTAAAAGATGAAAGCTTCGGCAAAAGCCTCTGCGAAAGCCCCCCTTAAATGTTTGCCTCGGGTTGTTTATATAGGCTTTGAGATGCTATTCTTGGCTCCTAAGTACCTCCTTCAAGTAGAATTACTATTAGGGTGTTTAAGTAGACTTAGGAGTATGTTTCTTTGGCTTCAAGCATCAAATTCTGAGTGAAATTACTCATTCTCGTGGTAGGGGCATGGCCATGGCACACGATCGTGTAAATCGTGGTTGGGCTGTGTCTCGATTATGTTGTTTTGGGTACGGCCATGGCACGACCGTGTAATTTGGGGTTCAAACCGTGCTTTGGGTCTATCGATTGGGACACGGCCATGTTGATCACCAGGCACGTCTGTGTGGTAAATGGATGATGCACGGCTGTGTGTGGCAGAGTCGAGGTCATGCTCTAGGTGGTCGGCGAGACACGGTCGTGTGAGCTTTTGGGCCAAGCCGTGTTGAATTCTTGGGTTGTCCCAATTTAGTCTATTTTAAGCCCGTTTTACGTTATTTTTATCCTTAGGTGCTTTCCTGAGTATAATACATGAAAAGAAAAGATTAAAAGCACATTTTTACATAAATCAAGGGCTAAATCATCCAAAAGCATACTAAATATGGGGTTAAAATATGTTACTTTTACGGTTTATCAGTTAGATAAACCAAACCCAATACAAGAAAACAAGGTAGACGAAGGTAAGGTAGAGGTAACATAAGAAAAGCCAAAACTAGTAATCAAGGAGTACCAACCTCGCATACCTTATCCTGAAGCTATAAAAAGAGACGATTCAGAGGAATAGTTCGGTAAGTTTCTTAAACTCTTAAAGAAATTACATATTAACATACCTCTTCTTGAAGCTCTTTTTCAGATGCCAGACTCGAGGAAATTTTTAAGACAGCTCTTGACTAACAAACGCAAATTAGACAAAGAGCACCACGTGGAGTTGAACGCAGCATGCTCCGCAATGTTAAAGAATAGACTACCATGAAAGCTAAAAGATCTAGAGAGTTTTCCAATTCTATGTTTAATTGGTAGTTTAGCTATTGATAATGTGTTAGCTGATTTAGAGGCAAGCATAAATGTCATGCCTTACACATTATTTGAACGACTAGGTCTAGGGTAGCCCAAACAAACTAGGATGAGTATACAATTAGTTGATAAAACTGTTAGAATTCCTAGGGCATTATCGAAGATGTTCTTGTCAAAATCGATAAATTTGTTTTCCCAGTAGATTTTGTTGTCTTAGATATGGATGAGGATAAAACAATCCCTTTAATTTTAGGAAGACCTTTTCTAGCAACTGTCAAGACTAAAATTGATGTTGTCATAGGAGAACTCATACTTTGTGTAAGAGACGAATCAATCAATCTTCAATCTCTTGACTCGGCCAAGACAACAATCGATGAAGGTAAGAAGGTCAATAAAGATGATAAACTTGTTCAACCTTTATTGCAGGAAACACCGCAAAGAGACAACCCTAAGCCATCTCATATATCCCAAATCGACAAAGAAGAATCAGAACCGCACGACGTAAAACTAGAGGAACATACAGAAGAGCTCGTAAGAACATCCAATCACTTCAAAATAGGAGACCAGGTACTGTTAGACAAAGTAGATCTGCACATCATCACAACATACGTAAAGTCAAAAGGAGAAATCCTTCTTAAGGTACATAATATCTTCCCACATGGAACAGTCGAGGTAAGCAACCCAAAATTCAACACCTCTAAGGTAAACACTTCTCGACTTGAACTTTGTCAAGAAAATAGAACTATAAGCATGAGGAAAGATGGTCAAACCTTTAAACCTCCCTGATTTTTTTTTTCCAATGTCAAGGAAAAGTCTAGCTTAAGACTATAAACGAGCGCTTCTCGGAGGTAACCTTAGCACTAACCCTACTTTTTTTTTTTTACATTTTTTTCTTCTCTTTCTCTTTCATTTTCAAGCTTAACCAAAAGTGTAGATTTCTAGGACACACGCCCTTACACACGGCCGTGTCATTGGCCGTGTGAACCACCAGAATCTCCGTACTAACATAGTAGAGGCCATGCGAATCAAATCCCAACCACTTTTCAACTTCACGGATCCAACCACTCCCGCACGGGAACCAGTAAATTGGCACGGCCGTACTCCACAACCATGTGAAGCCACTGACTTATCAGACACAAGACAAACACGCCCATGCTACCCAACCGTGCCAACACACTGCCTTTTTAAGAACGGGCGTGGCACCTGGAAAACGGGCGTGAGGGTATAAAAAAGCCTAGACACACAGCCATGCGATACGGCCATGTAATTCAACACACCCTCGGTCTATAGGCATGGGAACGTGCCAGATTTGAGACCCTATTTACACCCCACAACCCTCCTCCTTCTCCCCTCATTATTCTTCCTTCTTTTTCTTTCTTTATTTAAGTGTCTAAACTCTTGAGCTACACTAGAATCATGCCGAAGAAGTGTAAGAAGACAAGCATTGTCTCCTTAAAGGAGACCTTAATACATAAGTTCATGCCGGCCTCTTCATCCAAACACCAAGCCAAGGGTCTTTTAGACCATTTAAATTTTTCTTTATGTTTATTTTCCCCTTCATCCTACTTATCTATAATTCTCTTCTGCTTAATATATTTTAAATTCTCTTAGTTTCTTGGTTTTAGGTTCTAAAGGCTACTTGGGAATCACGCACCACAGCCTTAGAGGTCACACCCACCTTGCGAACCATCCAACAACAAGGACTCCTTAGTCCATTGTCAATTCATTTAATTTTAGTTTTCTTCTTAGTCTCCTACTCTTTATTTCTTTTGTCTTTAATTATAGTATTAGTATATTATTAATGTTTCTTTAGATTTCTTGGCTATATCTTTGCAGGCTACCCAATTTCTTTATCTAGCACAAAGCTCATCGATAATCACCCCACCAGGCCCATAGAAAACACCACCACGGCCTCTGCCAACTCCCGGAATCATCCAAAATTCAGGAAGTGTAACTTCTCCTCTCTCTTTTGATTACATTATTAGTTATCTATCTTTGTACATTGAGGACAATGTACATCTTAAGTGTGGGGGATAAAAGTACCTAACTTTTTGCATTATTCCAAAATCCTGAATTTTAAGTCTTGTTCTAAAGTAATTTTCTCATATTATTAATTAGGATGAAATTTCTAATGATTTATGATTTTTATCGATATGTTTTTGAGTAAGTCATTGATAATTGTGCATTTATGATTTATACTTGAAGAATACTAGAGAATCATGCATGATAAGGCTATTTTTCAAGAATAAAAATTTTTCTAAGTTGTTGAACTAAATTTGAATATTACCTTGAAGTTTGGAATTTATAGGATTAATGAATACCCATAATTTTTGTGAGATTTAAGCCTTATAGAGCATATATTCTTTTTTATGCTCACTTTATTGATTATGAGTGTGTCAACACTGGATTGTTATTCTAGAACTTGCCTAGATTATACATATCGAGACCATATTAATTATTTGATATACTGAGATGATAAACGCACCTAGGTTTTTAACCATTCACTCCACTAAAAAGCGTACCTTCAAAAATTAACCTTTAGTGAACCCATTTTATCCTAACAACCCTTTTTATTGATTTACCCACTAATATTAACCCAAAACCCTTTGTATTTGTTATCACCATTCTTTTTTCTACCCTTCTATCGAGAATTGATTTGATCAGTTACCAAATTAGGTTATGTCAGTTGATAAAGTTTTCTTTATTATGTTTTTAGTTTGTTCTTAAAAAAAAAGTATAATCAAGTATTAGTATATGATTAAAGGAGCTTATGCGCTTAAATTCCAATTGTTGAGGAAGAGCTCGTATTAAAAGTATTATCAATAGTAGTATTACTAGTTTCAAAGCATTCATTTATTTTCTAGTTCATTATTCTTGTTAGGTAATTGGTCAGGTCAATCTCGATTTTAAACCTTCTAATTCAGCCTTTATCCACACCTTTAACCTAAGCCCCGTTACAACCCTGTCAAAAGACCTTTTTATTTGTGTATCATCTCATATTACAGTGGTGGAGATTTGATTTTCAGGCAAGCCTATGGGATTAACTTTTCAGGTTCGACTTATGAGTGCTTTTTCTTGAACCTTAAACACTTCGAGTTCTTTGAGTGAATCTTTAGTGTGGATGTCAATCCTTGTCAATTTTGAATTAAATGTAAATATTTAGATAAAGGGAGACACCAATGTTTTCGTCCTACAAAATATATGACTTATAATTGTTTGAATCTTTAGGAGTCTTTGAGTTAAATTATCCATGTATGAATTATCTGTGAATTATGATGAGGCATTGTTGATAGGAATTATGAATTATGGAAAGTTCGTTTTAATGATAAGTTGAGAATTTTGCTTGAGGACAAGCAAAAGCTTAAGTGTGGGGTATCTGATAAACCGTAAAAGTAATATATTTTAGGCCCACATTTAGTATGCTTTTGGATGATTTAGCCCTTGATTTATGTAAAAAGGTTCTCTTAATCCTTTCTTTTCATGTTTTTACTTAGTAAAGCACCGAGGATGAAAAGAACAAGAAACGGGCTTAAAACGGGCCAATTTGGGTCAAAGAAGAAATCGACATGACCTGGACTTCAAGCCACACTACTGCGTGCCTCGATAATTAACTAAGACATAGCCATGCCACGATTTACACCGTTGTACCCCAATCGATAGAATCAAGACACGGCCTGAAAACAATTTCACGGGCGTGTACCATGGCCGTGCCCCTGCTCAGGAGAGAGCAATTTCACTCAGATTTGGATACTTTGAGGCAAAGAAACACATTCCAAAGCCTATTCAAACACCGAAGAGGAAGTGTACTTGAATCGGGACACTTAGAGGCCAAGTAAAGCATTCCAAAAGTCTATATAAACACCCTAAGTGTAACCTGATGAGGGGCGTTAGGCGTTCAGCGAGGCCAAAGAGCCTAAGCTAGAGTAGTTCAATTCATGGAATTACTCGAAGATAGCCAGTAGATCCATCTTAAGGAGCCCAAATTCTACTCAAGACGGTGGATTTCTCCTTCAATTACTTCAGGGGGTTTTAGGGATTTCTTAAGTTTTGTTTTATCTTTTTTCTTGGGATGTTTTCTTTATTCATTATTAACTAAACCCTTCAGATACCTAAAGGGGATGAAACCTAGATGAATCGTCTTATTGATTTCTGAATTATATGATAAATACTTAGTTTGTTCTTAATTGTGCATGCTTAATCTAAATTTGATATGCTTAAGTGGAGGAGGAATAGACCCTGCTTAAGAGTAGATCTAGCATAATTAAGCAGAGTTGATTGCACGCCTAGAGATAGGGTGACGATATTTTACCGGATTAGGGCGAAACCTAATATGGGAGTCCATAGATTGATTTACTGCTATTCTAGGGGGTTATTATAATAGAACAAGAGTTCCACTAATTAACCTAGAGTTAGACGTTATTCGCCTCAAGAGAGGGTTTAACATACGTTAGGGAGTCTTACGAATCAAACTAAGTGAATAAATCGTATAACAAGTGAGGTCTAGGTGGATTCTTCCTGAGGGCATCGTCGTGATCAACTGAGTTTTTCATCAAGTTATTTCCCAATTTGTTCTTTTTGTCTTTGTGTCTTTAGCTTAGTAGTCGTTAAATTAGATTAAATCAACCAATCACTCCATATCTTGGGAGAAATAATAGAAAGAAAGTGTGTATTAGTACTTTTAGTTCCTTTGGGTTCGACAATCCGGTCTTGCCTAAGCTATACTACTGTTCGATAGGTACACTTGCCTATAATCGTTGTCAGAGTTAGTTTCCAGGTTTGATCATATTCTTTATAAATTTTAAAACTCGACAAAACAACAATCAGCTAACTTATGAACATACTCACCTACCAAAATCCATTCACCTCTTGACTATATCCCTATGTCAATTCAACTAATTAAACAAATCTTAATAGGCAAATATGTTATTACACATACATACATATTAAATCAAAATAATCTCTTTTACATATCCCTATGTCAATTCAAACGATTTGAAACACCCCAAACCCGGCCCATAAGCCTTGACTGGATCTGGCATGCTCCTAGGGAAAAACCATTCGAATCTTATTTGATGTTCCACAAAATTTTGTGCATCTTTGAAGAACCATTGATTTAGGTTGGGTTCAAAATTAAAAACGGTGCTAAAACATTTAATCTTTATTTTTTTTTTTAGAAAAATTATTTGAACTTTAAATTGATAAGAACCGTACCATAATAAAACAATTAAAATGCATAAGTAAATAGTTCATACCATAGCCTTATTACATCAAATCAAAACCCTAATTAAATCCAAAATACTTAAAAAGAGAAAGCCCAAAATAAAATAAAGAAATTTCAGAGCTGGGCATGGCCACTACTTGAGCTCCTGCCGACCCGGTCCATTACTGAGTGTCACCTGAAAAATAATCCCACGAAGGGTGAGTCAAACAGACTCAATGTGTACAACCAACACAAGTCTCAACTAATTCAGGCATGTCAAATCATACATAATATACATATATAAATCATGATGCAAACCCGAACCCAAACCTACATAACCATCCGCTACACTTCACCCGTACAAACCATCACACCGTGGGGACTACTAAGTCAACCCTCCATCCGCTACACACCATCGAAGGCAGTCGCTGCAGTCGACGTGCTCATTGCCCTTATAAAAGTCGTGGCATAGCCACCAGATAATAATTCGTGACATAAGTCACCACTTTCAGGTTTTCGTGACATAAGTCACCACATTCAGATTCCGTGACATAAGTCACCACATTCAGATATTGTGACATAAAACCACCAAATCACTTCCCCTTTCATCTCACCCATATGCCCCATGTCATACAATTATGCATTAACCATGTCAAATTCCTTATTCACATTCTTATAATTTCACATATATCCCATAACAAATCTTATCATACTCATAGTAGGAGTGGGTAAACGTACCTGAGTATTTTGTACCATTGCATGGTTAGCCATGTGTTACATTATTATAAACACATAAATATAAAATTGATGCCATAAATCTTTTAAGAGCTAGTGTAGGGGTACACACCTGATTTAGTTAATGAACTCTCTGAAATCCCGAAAATCTGATCTAATCCTCTAGATCTCAAGTTCCTACATTCGGCGAACACTTAGTATTTTAGCCTAATCCTATTCGGCTATATGACCAAATACCGAAGGAAATGTAACCGAAATCTTACCTTGCTTGCTGATTTGATTACTAATCAAATCCCAAAATTTCTTGATATTCCTTGCAATCGGCCAACACTTATGAATCTTAAATCCCGGAAACCTCAGCTTACTTCTGTCGACTTTCTCCCAAAAGCCAAAGTCACAATCGGTTAACACTTAAATACCTAATATGGCCTATGGCCGAATGTCAACACTTCCTTACTTTGCTTACCAAATCCTGAAACTGCACTTGCTTCCTGAAATTGTGGAGATCCCTACTTAACCATTGTTAAAAACGGCTATACACAATAAATCCATGAGGATGGCCTTTGGCCGAAACTACATATCACTTAATATGGCTTAAAGACACATAATATGGCTTAAAGAACATTAGGCCAACCTTAGCCAAGGCCTACTCACATGATTTTGGCACCCCGATAAAGAGCCTAAAACCGATTGATAAGGAAAGAACACTTACCACTACATGTTTGATGAGAGAGAGATCACTAGCAAGCAGTCGACAGCACCTTAAATAAGGATTCAGCTAACACAAAATAAAAGAAGCTTGAGAGAAAGAAGTAGGTTCAGCCAAGAAGCAAATAGATTCAAAGTGATCAAAGTTTTGGCTTTAATGCTCTCCACAAGATTCGGCTAAGCCTTTAAAAAAGGTGATGGCATATTTGGTCATACAATAAAAAGATGGAGAAACAAAGTAGAGAGAAAAAGAATAAGAAGAGGAAAAAAAAGAATAAATTTGCTTGACTAGAAATTTCGGCAAGAAACACTAAAGATGAGGCTAACAATTTTCGGCACTTATCCCCCCTCCATATGACCGAATTTTCCCAACCAAAGAGTCCCTTGGCCGGCCACTTCATCTCTTCATATCATATCCCTTATTAAACTCCTATTTTATTTCTTCAACACTCATTCAAAATAAATAAAAAAAATCCATATTTATCCAACTCTTCTAGCCGAATTTTAAAAAGATAAAACAAGCCTTATCTCATCCTTCCAAAGTCCATATGCCGTCCATCACTCCCCCTCTCCCTTAACGCAAAAATGCAAAATAGTAGCCACCCATTATGCTGCCATCATGACTCAAACCTCCTCCCTCCTGAAGCCCCCTTTGACGCAACCTTCCTTGCACCTTAGGTGGCGTCCCTTGCCACTTAACCAAGACTTTACTTGTATCTAAATTCCCTCACAATTTCTCTTAAGACCTAACAAGCTTAGCTCCCCCTTTTAAAACTTAGAATCCAATATTTTCTAAGGCATTTACCTACACTTTGAAGTTCTCAAAAGTTCATATAACACATTCAAACACACCTAGGCATGCCATTACATACAATCAAGCAATAATGCACAAGCCCTATTTCCCGGATATCACAGTTTTACCCCCTTAAAATAATTTTGACCTCAAAATTACCTAGCTAGAATAGGTGGGGGTATTACTGTCGCATTGTTTCCTCCGGCTCCTAAGAAGCTTCCTCCGATCCATGGTTACGCCACAACACTTTGACCAGAGGGACCGACTTCTTCCGAAGCACCTTCACATCTCGCTCCAGAATCTGAATCGGCTCTTCCTCATAAGACAGATCTGGTCTCGCCCACCTCTTCAACCGGAACTACATGAGATGGATCCGATCGGTATCATCATAGCATGGAAACACAAAATACGTCGTGCATTCGTTTCAACTCTGGTGGCAACTCTAACTGGTATGCCACTGGTCCAACTCGCTTCACCACCCGATAAGGTCCTATAAACCTTGGACTTAGCTTCCTTTGCGACTAAATCTCATCACCTTCTTCCAAGATGAAACTTTGAGAAACACTTGATCTCCTACATCGAATTCTATTTCCTTCCATTTAAGATCGGCATACGACTTCTGCCTGTCAGATGCCTCCTTCAACCATGTCTGAATCACCTTAACCTTTTCTTCTGATTCTGCCACAATTTTCGGACCCAAAATCTAACATTCTCCCAATTCCGTCCAACATGTAGGAGTGCGACACTTCTGCCCGTACAGTGCTTCATACGGCGCCATCCGTATACTTGCCTGATAGCTGTTATTATACGCAAATTCTGCTAGAGACAAATATTCTTCCCAACTTCCTCTGAAGTCTATCACACAGCCCCTCAGCATATCCTCCAACACTTGTATTACTCGCTCAGATTGACCGTCTGACTGTGGATGAAAAGCCGTACTGAAGTCCAATCTGGTGCCTAAAGCCTGATGTAGTGCTTTCCAAAATCGAGACGTGAACCTCATATCCCTATCTGAGATAATCGACACTGGCACTCCATGCAACCTCACAATCTCCACCACATACAACTTTGCTAACCTCTGGAGAGAATAGTCCACCCGCACTGGAATGAAATGCGCGAACTTTGTCAGCCGATCCACTATCACCCATACCAAGTGCTTCTTAGTAGGCGTAAGGGGAAGCCCACTAATGAAGTCCATGGTAATTCTCTTCCACTTCCACTGCGGAATTTGTATTGGCTGAAGCAATCCCGACGGAACTTGGTGTTCAAATTTAACTTGTCGACACGTCAAGCATTTGCCAACATATTCGGTAACTCCCGCTTAAGACCAGGCCACCAAAACTGTTCCCTTAGGTCTCTGTACAACTTACTGCCTCCAGGATGCATAGCATAAGGGCTACTATGCGATTCCCGAAGAATTCTCTGCCTAAGTTCTTTATTCTTCGGCATACAGACCTTACCCTTAAAGCACAATACTCCCTCGTCATTAATACCATAACCCTCTAACTCTCCATTTTGCACTTATTGTAACTTAGCACTTAGATCCTCATTCATTAACTGACTTTCCTTCACCTCATTCAACCATGTCAGTTTGACTTGCAATTCTGCCAGCAGACTTCCATCGTCATACAAGCTCAGATGTGCGAATATTGCCCTCAGATCTGACACAACTTTTCGACTAAGGGCATCTGCTACCACATTTTCCTTGCCCGGGTGTTACTCTATAGAACAGTCGTAGTCCTTCAACAATTCCACCCACCTTCACTGTCTCAGGTTTAGCTCTTTCTAAGTCAGCAGATACTTAAGGCTCTTGTGGTCTGTGTAGATCACTGACTTTTCTCCATAAAGATAGTGCCTCCATACCTTAAGGACAAAGACCACTGCCGCCAATTCCAAGTCATGCATCGGGTAGTTAACCTCGTGTGGCCTTAGTTGTTGAGACGCATAAGCAACTACCTTCCCGTCTTGCATAAGGACACCTCTTAATCCTGTATGGGAAGCATCACAGTACACTACAAAATCCTTCCCTGCCTCAGGCTGAATCAAAATTAGAGCTTGATCAAGACTTTCTTAAGCTTCTCAAAGCTCTCTTGTTGCTTATCAGTCCATATGAAAGGTAATTCCTTTCTTAATAACTTTGTCAAAGGTGAGGCTATTGATGAGAACCCTTCCACAAACCTTCGGTAATAGCCTGCTAAACCTAAGAAACTCCGAACTTCCTCTACAGACTTAGGGGGTTTCCAATCCAAAACTGCCTCAATCTTCCGAGGATCCACCCTTATTCCTTCAGCAGACACCACATGTCCTAAGAACGTAACTTCCTTCAGCCAAAATTCACATTTGCTAAATTTGGCGTAGAGCTTCTTTTCCTTAACACTTGCAACACAACTCGAAGGTGCTCGTCATGTTCTTCCTCAGACTTCGAATACACCAATATGTTGCCTATGAACACAACAATAAACCAGTCCAAATAGGGTTGGAAAACCCGGTTCATCATGTCCATGAATACGGCTGGGACGTTTGTCAACCCGAATGGCATTACTACGAACTCAAAATGCCCATATCTTGTCCGAAAAGTCGTCTTATGGATATCTGCCTCCTTCACCTTAAGCTGATGATATCCAGACCTCAGGTCTATCTTTGAGAAAATTGCGGCCCCTTAAGTTGATCGAACAAGTCGTCTATCCTTAGCAAAAGGATACTTGTTCTTGATGGTCAGCTTATTCAACTGACGATAATCTATGCACATAAGCATAGTTCTGTCTTTCTTCTTCACAAACAAGACCGGTGTTCCCCATAGAGACACATTGGGTCGAATAAACCCACGATCTAGCAATTCTTGAATTTGAGCCTTGAGCTCAACCAACTCCTTTGGTGCCATTCTGTATGGGGCAATTGACACGGGAGTCGCACTGCAAAGAACTCAATTCCAAACTCCACCTCTCTGTCTGGGGGTATTCTTGGTAATCCTCCAGAAAGGCATCCACAAACTCCCTTACGGTTCTAACTCCACTAACTCCCCCTTCTTTCGCATCCAAAGTACTAACGAAAGCCAAAAATGCCTTACACCCCTTCCGAGCCATCTTATCAGCTTTTAAGGTTGAAACTACGTTAGACAAGTAGTTCATTCTTTCTCTTATCATAACTATCACCTCATCTTCTGGGGTCTTTAACTCCATTCATTTAGCTACACAATCCAACACAGCCCGATGCTCTACTCGCCAGTCCATGCCAAGTATAAGATCAAATTCTCCGAAGGGTAATTCCATTAAGTCGACAGGAAATACCGCTCCTTGAAGCTCCAAAGGTACTCTCCGATACATCTTATTCACTATTACAGTTTGGCCTAATGGGCTTACTACAGTCATCCCCCTACCAGATAGTTCAGAGGTTATTCCTAGAGTTTCAACTACTCTACATGCAACATAAGAATGGGTCGAGCCCACATCAATCAAAGCAATATAAGGCTTGCCAAAAATAAGGAACGTACCGGTTATGACATCCGGTGCGTCTCCGTCCTCCCTCCGATGAACTGTATACACTAAACCCGGCTGCCTGACCTCCGTGTTACCAACACCTCGGCCTGGTGTCCCCTATCCTCTACCAGCACCGTTTCCTCTACCATTCGAACCACGGCCCCGCTGAGGCTGCTGTCCACCTCTTCTAGCCTGATTAGAACCTTGACTTACTGGTCGTCCCCCTTCGGTTCTCATATGACAATCCTTAATCATGTGGTCCTTGGACCCACACTTAAAGCATCCTCCCATCTTCTTCCAACACTCTCCTAAATGCTTCTTCCCACACTGGGCACAAGTACGATACTGCCCTCCAGTAGCAGCTTGCTGACCTCGCGACCCATCAACTCTAGGCCTCTTTTGCTCATTCCTTGAAGACCTTGATGATCCAATGCCTCTCTCCTGCCTATTTCGATCCGTGTTCTTCCTTACAGAGGCCTTAATTCCTTCGGCTACCTTAGCCTTCTCCACCAACACAGCAAACTCCTACTCTTGCTGTGGAGCTATCAATAGTCTCAAGTCATCCCTCAGTCCGTCCTCAAACCGGACACATCGTTCATGCTTTGTAGCCACTATCCCTCGAGCATATCGGCTTAACCTTAAAAATTCAGCCTCGTACTCTGCTACGGACTTGTTCCCTTGAACCAGCCCAAGAAATGCCTTCCTCTGCGCATCAATGTAATGGGTACCGACATACTTCTTCTGGTATGCCGCCTTAGCATAATCCCAAGTGAGTTCCTCAGCTGTAGCACCATCCCTAACCGTGAGCCACCAGTGATATGACTCATCGCGGAGAAACGACACCAACCCTTTCAGCTTTTCCTCGGTGGTTAAATCGAGCTCATCCATAATCCGCTCAGTCGCTTCCAACCAATACTCAATGGTACTGGGTGCCACACCAGATACACCACGGAACACCTCAGCTCTGTTGGCTCGGAGTCACTCAGGTACCGACTTTTGAGCTCCCATGCCTCCACCCACTCCAGGCACCCTTTCCAAAACTCGCAGCATTGCCTGTGACACTACGTCATCCCCCGTCTGATCCTAATATTCCGCATCAGCAGCTGGTGGTGGTGGTGGCATTTCATTTTCAAACCCTTGTCCAGACCTAACGGGCTCCGACACAGTTATTCAACCTCTACTATGACCTCAAACATTATGACCACGTCCCCTAGAGTTCATGCTTCTGAATCACGTTTATCTGATTAAAGAATTTTATGAATTAGTTTTGTTCCATTGATTTATCACGAACAATTTTATGTTCATTAGTTTTAAGGAGTAGTTCTTTCAAAATCATTCACATACAGTCTCAACTCATCCATTCAATTACATACATGAACTTTCGTTCATTATAGAGAAATGTTGCAGTTGTCGTTGTTTGTTGTTTTCCACTATGCAGGGGTATTTCCGTGATTTTGTCCTATAGGGGTATTTTAGTAATTTTTCAAATTAGGGTATTTGAAAATGTTGCAAAATAGAGATTGATGATTTTTTTACAAAATTAAAATACTTGCTGGAAAATTTTAAGGGTAAAATGGTAATTTTATACACTAGGGGTATTTTTGTAATTTTACAAGCTAGGGTCATTTCGATAATTTTTTTCACAAAATATGGTTCCTGGTGACTTTTCAAAACAAGGGTATTTTTAAAAATTTCTAATTTGAGGGTACTTCGGTAATTGTCCTCTCTGAGGGTATTTTGGTCATTTGTACAGGTTAGGGTAATTTGGTCATTTTACAAATCAGGGGTAATTTTCGTAAATTTTCCAAATCAGGGTATCTTAATATATTGTAAAAATAGGGTTTTTGGATATTTATAAGGTAAGAGAATCTTGATAAAAACTATGGGTAGTATGGAAATTTTATGAACCAAAGGCATTTTAGTAATTTTTTCCAACCAGGGGTATTTAGGTCATTTTAGTAAATCGAGAATATTTTGGAAAATTTTTCAAAATAGTTTTCCTACACATCAAAGGGGTAATTTGGTGATTTTAAGACTAGGGTTTTTTAGAAAAATATGGCTAGTCCCTTTCGGGTTTTAGTTATTGGATTTAGCCTGTGTTTGAGTCCTCTTGGTTAGGGTGAACCGTCACTACGCACCAGATAGGATTCGAGTGGAGAGGAGGTGAGTCACTAGGACTGCTTAAATACCAAGCTCCCACCGAAACCAATCCTAGACATGCGCACAATGGTTTCCATACCCTAACTCGGTAACTTAGACATGGGTTTGTTTAATTGGGCATTAAAGTTTTATGTAATTCTCATGTTGGGGTAAGCTACCATGCCAAAGAAACTTGCTCATTTCTTAGAAAACCCATTTTCAAAAGAAAAAAAAAATATTTTGGGCCTTAAAAGCCCTCAAGGCCGAGTTTTGAATTGGGCTCTGATACCAAGCTGAAACACCCCAAACTCGGCCCATAAGACCTGACCGGATCTGGCATGCTCCTAGGGAAAAACCATTTGAATCTTATTTGATGTTTGACAAAATTTTATGCGTCTTTGAAGAACCATTGATTTGGGTTGGGTTCAAAATTAAAAACGGTGCTAAAACATTTAATCTTTATATTTTTTTTAGAAAAATTATTTGAACTTTAAATTGATAAGAACCCTACCATGATAAAACAATTAAAATACATAAGTAAATAGTTCATACCATGACCTTATTACAACAAATCAAAACCCAAATTAAATCCAAAATACTTAAAAAGAGAAAGCCCAAAATAAAATAAAGAAATTTTAGAGCTGAGCATGGCCACCACTTGAGCTCCTACCGACCCGGTCCATTACTGAGTGTCACCTGAAAAATAATCCCACGAAGGGGTGAGTCAAACAGACTCAATGTGTACAACCAACACAAGTCTCAATTAATCCAGGCATGTCAAATCATACATAATATACGTATATAAATCATGATGAAAACCCAAACCCAAACCTACATAACCATCCGCTACACATCACCCGTACCAACCATTACACCGTGGGGACTACTAAGTCGACCCTCCATCCGCTACACACCATCGAAGGCAATCGCTGCAGTCGACGTGCTCATCGCCCTTATAAAAGTCATGGCATAGCCACCAGATAATAATTCGTGACATAAGTCACCACTTTCAGGTTTTCGTGACATAAGTCACCACATTTAGATTTCGTGACATAAGTCACCACATTCAGATATTGTGGTATAAAACCACCAAATCACTTCCCTTTCATCTCACCCATATGCCCCATGTCATACAATTATGCATTAACCATGTCAAATTCCTTATTCACATTCTTATAATTTCACATATATGCCATAGCAAATCTTATCATACTCATAGTAGGAGTGGGTAAACATACCTGAGTATTTTGTACCATTGCATGGTTAGCCATGTGTTACATTATTATAAACACATACATATAAAATTGATGCCATAAGTCTTTTAAGAGCTAGTGTGGGGGTACACACCTGATTTACTTAATGAACTCTCTGAAATCCCGAAAATCCGATCTAATCCTCTAGATCTCAAGTTCCTACATTCGGCCAACACTTAGTATTTTAGCCTAAGCCTATTCGGCTATATAACCAAATCCCGAAGGAAACGTAATCGAAATCTTACCTTGCTTGCCGATTTGATTACTACTCAAATCTCGAATTTCTGTGATATTCCTTGTAATCGGCCAACACTAATGAATCTTAAATCTCAGAAACCTCAGCTTACTTCTATCGACTTTCTCCTAAAAGCCAAAGTCACAATCGGTTAACACTTAAATACCAAATATGGCCTATGGCCGAATGTCAACACTTCCTTACTTTGCTTACCAAATCCTGAAACTGCACTTGCTTCCTAAAATTGTCGAGATCCCTACATAACCATTGTTAGAAACTGCTATACACACTAAATCCATGAGGATGGCCTTTGGCCGAAACTACATATCACTTACCTTGATGTTCAAAACCCAAGAGATCTCCCTTAATACTCCTTAGCGTCGGCTACCTTCAACAGAGACACATAATATGGCTTAAAGAACATTCGGCCAACCTTAGCCAAGGCCTACTCACATGATTTCGGCACCCCAATAAAGAGCCTAAAATCGATTGATAAGGAAAGAACACTTACCACTACACGTTTGATGAGAGAGAGATCACTAGCAAGCAGTCGACAGCACCTTAAATAAGGATTAGCTAACACAAAATAAAAGAAGCTTGAGAGAAAGAAGTAGGTTCGGCCAAGAAGCAAATAGATTCAAAGTGATCAAAGTTTCGGCTTTAATGCTCTCCACAAGATTCGGCCAAGCCTTTAAAAAGGGTGATGGCATATTCGGTGATACAATAAAAAGATGGAGAAACAAAGTAGAGAGAAAAAGAATAAGAAGAGGAAAAAAAAGATTGAATTTGCTTGACTAGAAATTTCGGCAAGCAACACTAAAGATGAGGCTAACAATTTTCGGCACTTATCCCCCCTCCATATGATCGAATTTTCCCAACCAAAGAGTCCCTTGGCTGGCCACTTCATCTCTTCATATCATATCCCTTATTAAACTCCTATTTTATCTCTTTAACACTCATTCAAAATAAATAAAATAAATCCATATTTATCTAACTCTTCTAGCTGAATTTTAAAAAGATAAAACAAGCCTTATCTCATCCTTCCAAAGTCTATATGCCGTCCATCACTCCCCCTCTCCCTTAACGCAAAAATGCAAAATAGTAGCCACCCATTATGCTACCATCATGACTCGAACCTCCTCCCTCCTGAAGCCCCCTTTGACGCAACCTTCCTTGCACCTTAGGTGGCGTCCCTTGCCACTTAACCAAGACTTTACTTGTGTCTAAATTCCCTCACAATTTCTCTTAAGACCTAACAAGCTTAGCTCCCCCTTTTAAAACTTAGAATCCTATATTTTTTAAGGCATTTACCTACACTTTGAAGTTCTCAAAAGTTCATATAACACATTCAAACACACCTAGGCATGCCATTACATACAATCAAGCAATAATGCACAAGCCCTAATTCCCGGATATTACACGATTAATTAAATCTAATAAGCACATAAAAGACTACTTGAGGTAACAAAGTATCCCTACCATGAAACAGTTTAGTCACAGTAATCTTGCAAGCTATGCAAGGTAAATGTTTCCTCAAATACCGTTGCTAATTTAACCCTCAGCTACCATTGATTATTAAACATGCACTGATTAAGTACTGTGTCCATTAATTACAATTTTCAATCCAGTTAAATAATTAATTCATTAGCTACCTCACAATTGTAATGCAAGAATAACTTAGTCATGATATTACTTAATCAAGCATCTTACCGAGGCCTATAACAACATAAAAACAATCTTACCAAACAAAATGCAATCAACCTAACATGAATTAAATTCAAGCTAAATTTATTAAATTAACCATTCCAACAACATAAATATTTATAAATATGTTCATCATAACAACAACAAAAATTAAAGAGATAGGGAACAAGAATCAAATCCGGTGTTTTTTCGTGGCTTGACTAGTTTGCTCCATTATTCCTTCTTCGTTATCCTCATCGACCAAGGCTGCCATGAAAACTTAATTGCTGCTCCAAATGGCTAATGAATGTCCCTTTTCCAGGTGGAGAATTGGCAAGAGAGCAAGGGAATTTGGAATGGAAAAGAAGAGAGAAAGTGGAGAGAAGAGAAAAAAGATGTGAATGCTTGAGATGTGTTTCAAATGACCAGGCTAAGGGGGTTTTTATAGCTGAAGAGGGCTGCAAAAAATAGTTAAAATTATCAGCCAAAGAGCTCTCCCTTGGCCGGCCACACATGTGGCAAGATTGAAAGTTTCAACTTTGCTAATTTAGGCTCGGGGCAAATCTATAAAGCCACCAATTGTGGAGGGGTTTGTTTGCAACTTGAACAAGTCTTCAATGGGCTCTTTGCAAGCTAAATAATCAGCCAATAAGCTGATTTGGGTCAGCATATGGACGGTTTTGGGTTGTCCACTTCTTGGTCGGTTGGGTTCACTCGGTTCGGCTCAACTGGATCACTTTTTCATAATTAATTAATAATAATTTATTTAATCCAAATTAAATTGGATATAAATTAAAATTAATTATATCATGAATTAATACACATAATTGTTTTGACTTAGGCTAAAAATTAATTCGCCTTGATACTTTAAATTGCTTTTCAATTTTGAACTTCTACTAGTGTCTACCGAGTCTTTTTTTGCCCGTTGTGCAAAGCTGTAGAAAAATGATCAAAATTAATTAAAATTCAAAATGTTCATAATTTAAGTGCAATTTAACTATTTTATAAAAATTAATTATTTTTCGATAAGAATTTTATCAAAACTGCATGAATTTAAGTTAAAAAGGGCATGAAAAATGTGTATATTTTTGTGTGTCCAGTTAGTCACCAAAATCTTCATATCAATTGAGTAAACATAGATGAGCTCATCAAGAAATATTCTTTCAAGTCATTATCATTTCATCTTAAAATTCTCATACCAGATGAAGAGTTGTGTTCGTAGAATCATTGAAATTCCGATGGATGCTCTAGTAGTATACTCTAGGTGTACAATTCAATAATCCATCAATTCTTATTCCAGGATACCCGTTAGGGAACTTAACCAAGGAACACACTCTCGAGCCACATATCGTATAACAGGATTACCAGTCCATGCTAAATCCTTTATTCCAGTCCAGGCTAAATCCTAATCATAACGTATACTCGAGAGGTATTATATCAGGATTACCTGTCCAGGCTAAATCCTTTCCATAATGAGGTTAATAGGATTACTCGTCTGAGCTAAATCTCGCTCGTAACAAATGCAGGACCTCATCCATTTTGGGAAAGCACATATGTTCATCGGAATTCAATATTCAATTGGGACATAACCTTTTTTTCACCATTTTCAAGAATGTATCAAATTTTCCATAATAGCATTCAAGCAATGCATATCAATATAAGTCACATTACATACATACATAACATTCAATTAACATAATTATATGCTCGTTTAAGTTACACGAACTTACCTCGACACTTGTTCGCATATATAATCTACTAATCCGAAACCTTTTCTTTTCATTGGTCTAACCTCGAATTTGTATTGTTCGAATCTATATAAGTAGCTCAAATAATCACTTTTTCATATTTCATATTCATTCAGACTTAATTTACGTTCTAGGAAAAATTACCATTTTGCCCCTAACTTTTCCATAAATTCTAATTTCATCCCTAGGCTCGGAAAATGAAAAATTGTGCAATTTACTCCCTATTCCAACCCTAACCAAAATCCCATTACAAAATTTACAGCACATGCATTCATAAAAATTCAAAATTTTTCATCAAATTTCACAACTTTACATTTTAGTCCCTAAATCATGCTTTCATCAAAAATCACTTTGTAAAAGTTGTTTATCTATCTACAACCTTTAATTTTCTACAATAAATTTATAATTTCCAGCATATTCATCCATGACCCAAATTTCATACCATGATAACTTTCCAAATTAATCCCCCAAATAGATAGATTAGACTTTTTCGATTTTAAAAATATCAAAATTACTAAAAACAGGACAAGGAAATTTACCTGATTAAGCCTTGAAACTTTCTTCTCTCTCTCTCCTAGGGTTTCCATATAATTTTGGGGTTGAATATGACCAAATAATAAGATGATATCTTTTATCATCTTTTTAATTAATTAATTATTTCCATTTCCAATTTAGTCCTTGCCCTTTTCTAATTTTTCCATGTATAAGTTACCAAAAATCTACATACTTTTATTTAATGGTCTAATTACCATATAAGGACCTCTAGTTTTGAATTCCATAGCTATATAATCCTTATAGCTACTAGAATTCAACTTTCACATTTTATGCGATTTAGTCCTTCTCATAATTAAACACTTAATCGATAAAATTTTCATATCAAAATTTTCACACAACACGTTTATCATAATATAGACCATATAATAAAATAAAAATAAAATTTATATTCGGATCAAATTTGTGGTCCCGAAATCACCGTTCTGATTTTACTGAAAAATGGGTTGTTACACACTATCACAAGTTCTATATGGCATGTATAGCTAGACTCTCACATACATTACGTTAGTCCTAAAATCGACTAAATTGTAGCTCTGATACCAATAAATGTAACACCCCTCACCTATATTCGACGCAAAAGTAGGGTTACAAAGTATTACCAGACTTATAAAATAATTAAACAATAATATCACATACATGTCTCAAAATTCATATAGTCATCATTCAATAACATTCATATTGTCCCTAAAACTAGTCTACAAGGCCCTAAACATACATTCGGGGTGGTTAGGGACTAAACCGATAGCTCAAGAAACTTTTACGAGACTTAGAAATTTTTTGTAAAATATAAGGGACACACACCTGTGTGGCCTAGCCATGTGTCTCACACAGCCAAAGACACGCCCGTTTCACAGGCCTTGTGGACATTCGAAATGGAATCACATGGTCGTGTCCCAGCCCGTGTCACACGGCTATCACACATGCCCGTGTGCCCTAAAAATGACCATACACACCCATGTGCCAGGTCGTGTGCTAGGCCGTGCCAATACTATAGGGTATACTAACTTATGCCACACGGCCAAGTCACACTCCCATGTGCTGGGCCATGTGGAGAATACTGACTTGATTTTTAATTCAACACCAGGGGACACATGGTCGTGCAACCTAACCGTGTGTCACACACAGCTGAGACACACGCCCGTATCTCTACCCATATAGACAAAAATGGGCTATTTACCAAGCCATTTTCCCACCCAAATTGTGAATACCTACACCCAACTAAATGGCACAAAAACATAGCATATATAGGAATTCCTTTAATCTTAACCAAGCTTAAAACATATCATTTCAATACCAACAACAAGTTACACATGTACCACATTATGCTATTCCATTTTATACCAAATTCACAGTTCCAAATCAACTAAATTGTCACTTAAAAACATGCATCATTTTGCCTATAGTCACAAAGTCCCTATACATGCCATAGACCAAAATGACCAAAGTCCCTATAGATGCCATATACTCAAAATACTTAAATTCAAAAGTACCAAGTTGATAGTTGAATAGTGTGATGAAGTCTCAGAAAATCTCGAATCTCGCTAGCTTTGATTTCACTATAAAACATGAAAAATTAAACAAAGTAAGCTATAAAGCTTAGTAAGTTCGTATAGCAATAAACTTAACTTATCAAATATGTACAACTTGAGCAATTTAAGCATGTCATAACATATCTCATTTTTAACCATCAACTTACCACAATTTCTATTAACAAGGTTAGATATAAATTTCCTAAGTTTTCTTCAATTCAATGCTTATATAGTTTATGTACATATTTGTACTCTCTCTAATAATCTCATATTCATCCACCTTGATAAACCGTAAAAGTAACATATTTTAGTCCCACATTTAGTATGCTTTTGGATGATTTAGCCCTTGATTTATGTAAAAAGGTGCTCTTAATCCTTTCTTTTCATGTTTTTACTTAGGAAAGCACCCGAGGATGAAAAGAACAAGAAACAGGCTTAAAAAGGCCAATTTGGGCCAAAGAGGAAATTGACATGGCCTGGACTTCAAGCCACACGGCCGTGCCTTGATAATTAACTAAGACACAGCCATGCCACGATTTACACGGCTATGCCCCAATCGACAGAATCGAGACACGACCTGAAGATGATTTGCACGGGTGTGTACCATGGCCGTGTCCCTGCTGTAAAAAAGAGTAATTCTACTTGGAATAGGATACTTTAAGGTGAAGAAACACATTCCAAAGCCTACTCAAACACCCAAGTAAGAATTATACTTGAATTAGGATACTTAGGGGCCAAGTAAGGCATCTCAAAGTCTATATAAACACCTAAGGGTGCAACTTAAGGGGGAGTTCGGCAGAAGCCTTCTGCCATGGCTTTTGTTGGGGCAGTTAGCTAGGCCAAGGAGCCGAGCCAGAAAGGCCAGATTTGTGGGAATTACTCGAAGATAGCCAGTGAATCCATCTCAAGAAATCAGAATTCTACTCAAGACGGCGAATTTCTCCTTCAATTCCTCTAGGGGGTTTTAGGGATTTCTTATATTTTGTTTTATCTTTTCTCTTGAGATGTTTTCTTTATTCATTATGAATTAAACCCTTCAGATTCTTGAAGGGGATGAAACCTAGATGAATCTTGTTATTAAATTTTGAATTATATGATAAATACTTAGTTTGTTCTTAATTATGCATGTTTAATCCAAATCTGATGTGCTTAGGTGGAGGAGCAATAGACCCTGCTTAAGAGTAGATATAGCATAATTAAGTGGAGTTGATCGCATGCCTAGAGATAGGGTCATGAGATTTTACCGGATTAGGGTGAAACCTAATACGGGAGTCCATAGATCGATTTACTGCTATTCTAGGGGGTTATTATAAGAGAATGAGAGTTCCACTAATTAACCTAGGGTTAGAAGTTATTCACCTTGAGAGAGGGTTTAATATATGTTAGGGAGTCTTACGAATCAAACTAAGTGAATAAATCATATGGTTTAGTGTTCAGTAACAAGTGAAGTCAGGTGGATTCTTCCTAAGGGTATCGTCGTGATCAATTGAGTTTTCTTCAAGTTATTCTCCAAGTCGTTCTTTTTGTCTTTGTGTCTTTAGCTTAGTAGTCGTTAATTTAGATTAAATCAGCTAATCACTTCATATTTTAGGCTAAATAATAAAATGAAAGTGAGTATTAGTACTTTTAGTCCCTTTGGGTTCGACAATCCGGTCTTGCCTAAGCTATACTACTGTTCGATAGGTACACTTGCCTTTAATCATTGTCAGAGTTAGTTTCCAAGTTCGATCTTTCTCTTTATAAATTTTAAAACTCGACAAGACAACGATCAAGTTTTTGGCGCCGTTGTCGGGGAACTAAAATATTAAGAAAGCTCTATTTTTATTACTTTAGCCATTTTTTTATTTTTTCAATTTATTTTATTTATTTTATTTTTTTTTTTACTTTTCTAATTTTTCCTTTATTTTGCTTTTGTCGGATAATTTAAGTTTATAGAGAAGATGGCACTGAATAATTATCGGTGGCAAGTTATGAGGACAACGCCAACAAAAGCCGCCAGTGTTTTCAACCTCGACGTGGTCACCAGATTATCTAACCAGCTAGAGATGACAAATAAAAAGATAGATGGTTTGTATAATCTCTCGCAGATACACCCAGTAATGCAATATGATTCGAATTTAGGAGGCGTGGTGAATCCTGAGTACCCTCCCTACAGATATAGCATGGACAACGAGCAAGCTCACTATACGGGTAACTATTCTAGACCACAAAATAATTTTTATAATGACACTTATAATGCAGGTTGGAGTTACCATCCCAATTTCTCGTGGGATGATCAAAGTAGCCAAAGACAGGAACTTCCTTCAAATTTTCAACAACCACCTCACCAACAAAAGGAGGAGTCAAGTCTTAAGGAGATGTTGACAAAATTCATGGCAGCCACAGAAACCCATCCCCAAAAAACTGAGACAACGTTTGATAATCAACAAGCATCGATCAAAGAGATCAAGAACCAAGTTCAGAAAATTACTAAGTCAGTTGAACAACTTGCAAAGTTAATGTCTGAATGACCGCAAGGGCGTCTACCAAGCAACACAGAGATTAACCCAAACAAGCAAATTCAAACCGTACCAGCTCATGACAGTGAAGGGCTAAATGAACCAAACCCAATGGAAGAACCTGTGGTAAGTGAAGGTAAGATTGAGGTGTGCCATGATATTCCAAAACCGACAAGTACAGATACCAACCTCGTGTGCCATATCCTGATGCAATAAAGAAAGACCACAGAGGAAGAATTCGGTGAACTCACACTTCGTGTAGAAGACGAAACAATCACTCTTCAAGCTCTTGACTCAGCTAGGACATCGAGTAATAAAGGTACAAACGTTAATTTTATTGATAACCATTTGGTTCAACCTTCTTTATAGGAAACATCACGAAATCACCTAGCTGAGCTAGATCTTAGACCTCATGCTAACAAAGAAGAATTATATGAGGAACAAAGCTTTAGGGTTAACAAACTAGAAGAGTGGAAAACACAATTTAAAAAAGAACCGGAACCACACAAAGTGAAACTGAATGAAACCCCAGACGAGCTGATAAGAACAATAAATCACATCAAAATAGAGGATCAGGTATTGTTGAATAAGGAAGACCCTCAAATCACCAATTTAGACCTCAAGGAAAATGAAGAAATCACTTTTGAGGTACTTAATGTCTTCCTATACGACACAGTCGAGGTAAGCAATCCTAAATTCAACACTTTTGAGGTAAACATTACTCGACTTAAATTTTATATCCATAACCGAGTTGATTGCATGAGAAAGGATTTTCACCTCCTCAAACCACCATGGTTGTGCGTACAACAGGTAAGTCTAGCTCAAGACTTTAAATGAGCGCTTCTCGGGAGGCAACTCAAGTACTAAGCTACTAATTAGTTTGGTTTTATTTCTTTTCGTATTTAGGCATAGGTTTCCATACCCACAGGGCCTTGCACATGGCCGTGGCCGTGTGGACACCACGGCTAGGCACATGGGTGTGGACCTTATCTCTATTTAATTATTTACTTTTATTCATATTTTTATTTTTATTTTTTTTTATTTTTGCTTCCTTTATTATTTTCTCCTTTTTCTCAATGGCATTTAGATTTAGCTTAGGATACAATAAAACCAAGATGGCTACTTCGAGGATTCAATTTCAAACGGTTCGAGACACTTCCTCATGTTTACCTCCAATCTTATCTGGTTTCTTTTCATTGACTTCATCCAAAAATTCAGGAAGTGTTACTTCTCCCCTTCTCATTTGATTTTATTATTACATAATTGTTTATCTATCTTTAGACATTGAGGGCAATGTACATCTTAAGTGTGGGGGGTAAAAGTACCTAACTTTTTGCATTATTCCAAAATCCTGAATTTTAGTCTTGTTCCTAAGTAATTTTCTCATATTATCAATTAGGGTGAAATTTATGATGATTTATGATTTTTATTGATATGTTTTTGAGTAAGTCATTGATAATTGTGCATTGATGATTTATACTTGAAGAATATTAGAGAATCAAGCATGATAAGTCTATTTTTCAAGAATAAAAAATTTTCTAGGTTGTTGAACTGAATTTGAATATTACCTTGAAGTTTGAAATTTGCAGGATTGATGTCAAATACCCATAATTTTTGTGAGATTTGAGCATTATAGAGCATATATTCTTTTTCATGCTCACTTTATTGATTATGAGTGTGTCAACACTAAATTGTTATTCTATAACTTGCCTAGATTATACATATTGAGACCACATTAATGATTTGATATACTGAGATGATAAAGACACCTGGGTTTTAACCCAATCACTCCACTAAAAAGCCTACCTTCACAAATTAACCCTTAGTGAACCCATTTGATCCTAACAACCTTTTTTATTTATTTACCCGCTAATATTAACCCAAAACCCTTTGTATTTGTTATCACCATTCTTTTGACTACCCTTCTATCGAGAATTGATTTGATCAGTTACCGAATTAGTTTATTTCAATTGATAAAGTTTTATTTATTATGTTTCTATTTGATATAAAAAAATAACCAAAAAATCAAAGTATATTCAATATTAGTAGTATAAAAAGTGAGCTTGTACATTTAAATTTCAATTATCAAAGAAAAAGCTCGTAGTATTATTAGTTCCAAAGTTTCATGTGATTATTAGTTCAGTTATTTTTCTAAAATTTAGGTAACTTGTCGGTCAATCTCGATTATAAACCTTCTAATTTAGCCTTTATCCACACCTTTAACCTAAGCCCCGTTACAACCCTGATAAAGACCTTTTGATTTGTGTATCATCTCATATTTCAGTCGTAGAGATTTGATTTTCAGGCAAGCCTATGGGATTAACTTTTCAGGCTCGACTTATGAGTTCTTTTTCTTGAAACTTAAACACTTTGAGTTCTTTGAGTGAAACTTTAGTGAGGATGTCAATCCTTGTTAGTTTTGAATTAAAGGTAATTATTTAGATAAGGGGAGACGCCTATGTTTTTATGCTACAAATTTATGACTTAGAATTGTTTGAGCCTTTAAGAGTCTTTGAGTTAAATTATCCATGTATAAATTATCTTTGAATTATGATGAGACATTGTTGATAGGAATTATGAATTGTGGAAAGTTCGTTTTAATTGTAAATTGAGAATTTTGCTTGAGGACAAGCAAAAGCTTAAGTGTGGGGGTATCTGATAAACCGTAAAAGTAACATATTTTAGGCCCACATTTAGTATGCTTTTGGATGATTTAGCCCTTGATTTATGTAAAAAGGTGCTCTTAATCCTTTCTTTCCATGTTTTTACTCAGGAAAGCACCCGAGGATGAAAAGAATAAGAAACGGGCTTAAAATGGGCCAATTTGGGCCAAAGAGGAAATCGACACGGTCTGGACTTCAAGCCACATGGCCATGCCTCGACAATTAACTAAGACATGACCATGCCACGATTTACATGGTCGTGCCCCAATCGACAGAATCGAGACGCTGCCTAAAGTTGATTTACACGGGTGTGTACCATGGCCGTGTCCCTGCCACAGAAAAGAGAAATTCTACTCGGAATAGGATACTTTGAGGCAAAGAAATACATTCCAAAGCCTATTCAAACGCCTGAGTAATAATTATACTTGAATTAGGACACTTAGGGGCCAAGTAAGGTATCTCAAAGTCTATATAAACACCCAATGGTGCAACTAAAGGGGGAGTTAGGCAGAAGCCTTCTACTAGGGCTTTTGTCAAGGCGGTTAGCTAGGCCAAGGAGCGGTGCCAAAAATGATAGATTTTTGGGAATTACTCGAAGATAGCCAATGGATCCATCTCAAGGAGCCAAATTCTACTCAAGATAGCAGATTTCTCCTTCAATTCCTCTAGGGGTTTTAGGGATTTATTATATTTTGTTTTTTTTTCTCTTGAGATGTTTTCTTTATTCATTATAAATTAAACCCTTCAGATACGTGAAGGGGATTAAACCTAGATGAATCTTCTGATGTGCCTAGGTAGAGGAGGAATAGACCCTGCTTAAGAGTAGATCTAACATAATTAAGCAGAGTTGATCGTACGCCTAGAGATAGGGTGACGAGATTTTACTAGATTAGGGTGAAACCTAATATGGGAGTCCATAGATCGATTTACTGCTATTCTAGGGGGTTATTATAAGAGAACGAGAGTTCCACTAATTAACCTAGGGTTAGACGTTATTCGCCTCAAGAGAGGGTTTAATATACGTTAGGAAGTCTTAGGGATCAAACTAAGTGAACAAATCATATGGTTCAGTGTTAAGTAACAAGTGAAGTCTAGGTGGATTCTTCCTGAGGGTATCGTCATGATCAATTAAGTTTTCTTCAAGTTATTTTCCAAGTCGTTCTTTTTGTCTTTGTGTCTTTAGCTTAGTAGTTGTTAATTTAGATAAATCAGCCAATCACTCCATATTTTAGGCTAAATAGTAAAAAAAGTGAGTATTAGTACTTTTAGTTCATTTGGGTTCGACAATTTGGTCTTGCCTACGCTATACTATTGTTTGATAGGTACACTTACCTTTAATCGTTGTCAGAGTTAGTTTTCAGGTTTGATCTTTCTCTTTATAAATTTTAAAACTCGAAAAAACAACGATCACACCTCTTTAACATTCCTGTTGAACTATTCAGAATACTTTCAAATATACGGGAAACCCACACCCTAAGTGCCACATATATATGGCCAAAGCTATGTCAATCTCATATCACATATATTGCTCACACTAGAGCTATCAACAGGTCTACTCACGCAAGTCGACGGTCATGATGATGCTACACAATGCTGCTCACACAACCTGATGTGTAACACCCCAAAGTTTTGGGCCTAGTAGAATTGGGCCTATTGGGCCTCGGTCATGAGAGTGAGAAAATTTTTTGAGAATGAGAGAAGGACACGAATACAAGTTGGACCTATTAGGTGAGTGATTTTGGAAGGTTTGGGGGCTTCCATGAAGTCTTGGGTTCAAACCTGGGCTTTAGGAAAAATTTTGGTTTAGGTGAATAAAACAATGGTTGTAAGTGAGTAGGCTTTAAGAGTATTTGAGGATAAAATATGACACAAGGAATTGAGTGGTCTAGTGGCAAGGCGTCATTAAGGGTGTAAGGGAGAGCTTGGGTTCAAGTATTGGCACTTGCAATTCATTTTGATTTCCTTTTAATAAACTTAGGCTTTGGCCCATAGGCTTATATTTAGTTGTGCTTATTTTGTTACACAAGGAGCTAGTTGGTAATATGGCTAGTGGCATGGATTAAGTTACAGGAGAGCCTGAGTTTGAAACCCCTTGCATGCAAAAGGTGACACGTGTGGGAGCTTTGAACAATAGTTGAGGCCATCATGAGTGTTCTTGTGGGTTTAGGGTGTTCGGGCCACGATTGGCCAAAAGGGGCCATGTGGGGCTAATGGGCCTGTGGGCCCAATTGGATAAGTTGTATGATTGTGTAGTAAATAGTGGACTGGACTATGTGAATCTCATATATGTGGCTAGATTTGGGCTAAATGGGCCACACGAATGTGTGGGCCTATTTGGGTCGAGAATGGGCCTTAGGCCCGTTCGCATCATTATCTCTATTTAGAATACCTTGGTTTACAAAATTATCAAAATACCTTTGGTTTGTAAAATTACAAAAATACCCTCGGTTTGCAAAATTACCGAAATGCCCCCAGTTTACAAAATTATCGAAACGCTCTCAGTTTATGAAATTAACGAAACACCCCCAGTTTACAAAATTATTGAAATACCCTCAATTTGCAAAATTACTAACCCTCGATTTATAAAATTACCGAAATACCCTCAATTTGTGAAATTATCAAAATACCCCTAGGTTGTGAAAATTATCAAAATACCCCTAATTTGCAAAATTACCAAAATACTCCCGATTTGTAAAATTATCGAAATACCCTTGAAGGGTAGGATTATCAAAATACCCTTATAGGGTAAGATGACTATTTTGCCCTTGTGCATAAATGACTGACTTAGACTATGAGTTGACTAATTTAACGGTGTTTTTATGACTGATATGCTTTTATTACATGTTTAAATGATTGTTTCTTAGTATGGCCATTTTGCATACACGTGTAATGATTGAGCATGACATACACGGCATATTGCATGGGGTTGGGACAAAGTTACGGAGGAAGTGTATGGCCCATTGTCATTCTGTACAAGGCTTTCAACCTTTCTGTGACATTTATGGTTCTTACCCGTTCTGTTAACTGGCAGCGTTGCTGCGATATTTATGGCTTTTAGCCATTCTGTTAACTGGTAGCGTTGCTGCGATATTTATGACTTTTAGTCATTCTGCTAACTGGCAGCGTTGTTGCGATAATTATGGCTTTTAGCTATTCTATTCATTGGCAGCGATCCTGCGATATTTATGACTTTTAGCCGTTCTGTTAACCGGCAGCGAGGCTGCGATATTTATGGTTCTTAGCTATTTTGTGAACTGGCAACGTTGCTGCGATATTTATGGCTTTTAGTCATTCTATTCATGGCGCTGAGCCGTTCTGTTGACTTAGTGCCGCAACCGGTGCTAAGCTTGGTGTGTTGGCTGGGTGGACCAATTTTATCCCCACATGGTGTGTTGGTTGGTACGGGTGGTGTGTTGGCTGGATCGGGGTGGGATGCATCCTCATACTGTTGCATACCTGTTTATGAGATTTGTCACTGTTCTGGGCTTAGGCCTACTTGTTCTGTTATTGGTTTGGGCTAGGCACAATTGATTCTGCTTGGGCTGTGACCCAAATGATATGGTAGTGGGCTTTGGCCCACATATGCTCTAAACTGGACAGTACTGTTACTGTTAAAGGGATTTTGCCCAGACTATTTCAGGTTCTGCTTCTATATACTGACTGTTACTCTAGTAAGGGGATTGTACACTGAGTTTTCCTAAACTCACCCTATTTTTAACTATACAGGAAATCCCAACTTTGACGGATCAGAGTTGCGAGAGACTCGGAGAACACCACACACTCCTTATGCTTATCGTTTTGATTATTTACTTTTAAATATTTTGATTTGGGTTGTAATAAGGCCTCTCTATCTTTAAGTTATTATTTGTGATATTTATTTATGATGCTTTCTAATTGCTAAAAGTGGAAAACGATTTCCAAAATGATAACTGTCTTCTAAAAACTACGTTTTCGCAACATTTTCAAAATGCTTCTGCAACTCAATTTTTAAACATCACATTTTCAAAATGGGTTCGCGATTTAATCTTTTTCGTAAATTGTTTATTTTAAATATGCTCTTGCAACAGATAAGGTTTTAAAAGTAATTACATTTTCAAGTGAATAGAAATTGCTTAAGTGTTTTGAGTTTTAACAAAGAGGATTTAACTGTCAAACAAGTTTTAAACAAGAAATATGATTTTGAAAAACACTTCCATGTGACATGCCAGATTTGGGCCTAACTTCTAGGCCAGGTTTGGGGTGATAATTTAGTGGTATCAGAGCCTAGTTGTAAAACTCGGTTGTGAATTGGATTTTCAAAATTAAATTTTTGAAAGTATTGTTTCAAAAAGGCTTGAAAAGATTTAAAGTTCTGAAATTGTATTGACCGTTTTTGAAAGTGTGGTACACTGAGTCTCCGGCGACCGAATCCGTAAGTTTTCTGAATACTTTTGTCTGTTTAGAAATTTAAATACAGTTAGAATACGATCATTTATTTAGATATTAGACTGTACTATGATACTTAAATTTAGATTTTGTATTTATTTTGTGTGATGTTGTGGATATGGAAATTGTATTTGTATGATATCTATCTGCACTAGTGTATAGGTATTTTGGGTGTGTGTAAGAGGTAACGTTTGGATTTAGAGTGCGCAGCGAAAGCACGCTGGTGTAGTTTGGATTGTGTGACTATTTTGAGAGTTGGAAATTTTGAGGACGAAATTTCTTTAAGGGGGTAGAATTGTAATACCACGAATTTTTGGGCTTGGTAGAATTGGGCATATTGGGCCTTGGGCATGAGAGTGTGTAAAATTTTTTGAGAACAAGAGAACGACACTAATACAAGTTGGACCTATTAGGTGCGTGATTTTAGAAGGTTAGGGACTTCCATGAAGTCTTGGGTTCAAACCTGGGCTTTAGGAAAAATTTTGGTTTAGGTGAATAAAACCCTGGTTGTAAGTGAGTAGGCTTTAAGAGTATTTGAGGATAAAATATGGTACAAGGAAGTGAGTGGTCTAGTGGCAAGGCGTCATTAAGGATGTAAGGGAGAGCTTGGGTTCAAGTCTTGGCGCTTTCAATTCATTTTGATTTCCTTTTAATGAACTTAGACTTTGGTCCATAGGCTATATTAAGTTGTGCTTGTTTTGTTACACAAGGAGCTAGTTAGTAAGGTGGCTAGCAGCGTGGATTAAGTTAAAGGGGAGCCTGAGTTTGAAACCCCTTGCATGTGAACGTTGACTATTTCGCTAATTTGGGATGATTTTGAAGGATTGATAGAGGGATCCCACATCGGGAAGCTAGCATGAGAGTAGGCGAGAAGCTGGCTTTAAATAGAGCAATCTTTGAGGAGAGTAAGCATACCTTGGTTGGCGTTTGGGCATAGGTGTGTTTTGAGTGCGGATTAAATCCAGATTCCTATCAGGTGTGTATTTTGCACTACTCTAGCTGCAGAGCGGCAAATGCCAAAATACTAGTCACACGACGTTGGTAGCCACACGGGCGTGCGAGAGCACGTGTGGAAGCTTCGACGCGATAGTTGAGGCCATCATAAGTGTTCTTGTGGGTTTAGGCTGTTCGGGCCACGATGGGCCGAAAGGGGCCATGTAGGGCCAATGGGCCTGTAGGCCCAATTGGATAAGTTGTATGATTGTATAGTAAATAATGGACTGGACTATGTGAATCTCATATCTATGGCTAGATTTGGGCTAAATAAGCCACACGAGGGTGTGGGCCCATTTGGGCCAAAAATGGACCCTAGGCCCATTCGCATCGTTATCTCTATTTAGAATACCTTGGTTTAAAAAATTACTGAAATACCCTTGGTTTACAAAATTACTGAAATACCATTGGTTTATAAACTTACAAAAATACCCCCAATTTGCAAAATTATCAAAATACCCCCAATTTGCAAAATTATCGAAACATCCCTGATTTGCGAAATTACCAAACCACCCCCAGTTTTTGAAATTAACGAAATACCCCCAGTTTACAAAATTATCGAAATACCACCAATTTATGAAATTACCAAAATACCCTCGATTTATAGAATTACCGAAATACCCTCGATTTATAAAATTATCGAAATACCCTTAATTTTTGAAATTATCAAAATACCCTTGGGTTGCAAAATTACCAAAATACCCCTAATTTTTAGAATTATTGAGATACCCTCAGTTTGTAAAATTATTGAAATACCACTAAAGGGTAGGATTACTGAAATACCCTTACAGGGTAAGATGATTATTTTGCCCTTGTGGGTAAATGATTGACTTAGACTATGAGTTGACTAATTTGACTGTGGTTGTATGACTGATATGCTTTTATTACAAGTTTAAATGATTGTTACTGAGCATGGTCATTTTGCATACATGTGTAATGATTAAGCATGACATACACGGCATATTGCATGGGGTTAGGACAAAGTTAAGGAGGAAGTGTACGGCCCATTCTTTATTACAGCATAAGGCTTTACGCTTTCTCGCAACATTTATGGCTCTTAGTCGTTTCATTAGCTGGCGGCGTTCTTTGCGATATTTATGGCTTTTAGCCATTTTGTTAGCTGGCAGCGTTGCTACGATAATTATGGCTTTTAGCCGTTCTGTTAACCGATAATGATGCTATGATATTTATGGCTTTTAGCCGTTCTGTTAACTGGCAGCGAGGCTGTGATATTTGTGGCTCTTAGCCATTCAGTTAACTGCAACATTTCTGCGATATTTATGGCTTTTAGCCGTTCTATTGAGGCACTGAGCCGTTCTGTTGACTTAGTGCCGCAACCGGTGCTAAGCTTGGTGTGTTGGCTGAGTGGGTCAATTTTATCCCCACAGGGTGTGTTGGTTGGTACGGGTGGTGTGTTGGCTAGATCGGGGTGGGATGCATCCTCATATTGTTGCATACTTGTTTATGAGATCTGTCACTGTACTGGGCTTAGGCCTACTTGTTCTATTATTGGTTTAGGCTAGGCCCAATTGATTCTGTATGGGCTGTGACCCAAATGATATGGTAGTGGATTTTGGCCCACGTATGCTCCAAACTGGACTATACTGTTACTGTTAAAGGGCTTCGGCCCAGACTGTTTTGGGTACTATTTCTATATACTGACTGTTACTCTAGTAAGAGGATTGGACACTGAGTTTTCCTAAATTCACCTCGTTTGTAACTGTGCAAGAAATCCCTAGCTTTAATGGATCAGAGCTGCGAGGGACTCGTGGAAGACCACACACTATTTATGCTTGCTGTTTTGATTATTTAGTTTTAAATATTTTGATTTGGGTTGTAATAAGGCCTCTCTATCTTTAATTTATTATTTATGATATTTATTTATGATGTTTTCTAACTTCTAAAAGTGGAATACGATATCCAAAACGATAACTGTCTTCAAAACACTACGTTTCCGTAATGTTTTCAAAATGCTTCTACAACTCAATTTTTAAACATCACATTTTTGAAATGGGTTTTTTGATTTAATATTTTTCGTGAATTGTTTATTTTAAATATCATCCGCAACAGATAAGGTTTTAAAAGTAATTATGTTTTCAAGTGAATATCAATTGCTTAAGTGTTTTGAGTTTTAATAAAGAGGCTTTAACTTTCAAAAAAGTTTTAAACAAGAAATATGGTTTTGAAAAACACTTCCATGTGACACGCCAGATTCGGGCCTAACTTCTAGGCCAAGTTTGGGGTGTTACATGATGAGTATCTGTAACATATGCCGAATAACTCTAATGCTCCTAATTTGGGCCTAGAAGGAAATAGGTTTTGAGCGTGGGAACACATAAAAATTTATGTGTGCAAGAAAATGACATAAATGAATATCTGCTTCAGTGGTTAAGTGATTTGGGTGTGTTTAGGAGTGTTTGAGAAGTCTTGGGATCAAACCTAGGCTCTAGCAAAATTTTAGTTTTTCTCTTAAGTGAACCTTGATTCTGGCCTGGAGGCCTTAAGAATAATTATGGTGAATTTATGACACAAGAGAACTTGTAGTCCAGTGGTAAGTGGCCTTTTCAAGGTTGCAAGGGAGCTCAAGTTCGAGTCTCATGATGCGAAAGGGAGTATTTATTTTATGTCCTTGCAGCATGACAAGTGGAGTTAGACTAAAACTCTATCAGGTGAAGTTTGAATTGGTCTTGGAGGGTTTTGTGGAGCAAATCAAGGAGGAGATTGGGGAGAAAATCAAGGAAATTTAAAATGGGAGATTGGTAGGTTGTTGTGGTTGATTGGGACTCTAAGGCTTAGTGGAATTCGGCTAAGGGGAAGTGAGGGAGCATTTTCGACACTAGGATTTTATATGTTTGGTTTTGTAGAGGTTGAAAGGAGGGTGCCAAATATTCTTTGGGATTTTTCTACCATTCGGGGTTCCTTTTGAGTTCGTGTTTTTGAAGTGAGCAAAATTTCCACTACTTTTCTCCTTCCTACAATTTCCGAATAGGTAACCTTCTTTTGGTTTCTTTTTCTTTCTTTGCCAAATTCTCTTCCTCTCTCACTCTAGGTTCTTCTTTTTCTTTTCTTTCTGAATCCTTCTCCTCTCGGCCTCCCTTCTAAACCGAACCTACTCTCCATCTTCTTCTTCTCTGCTTTCCACTCTCTTCCAATCATAGCTGAATTCTTCATAAGGATTTTTGTGTATGTTCAGTTTATCATCTTTCCCTATTGTGCTTGGCCAAATTTACCTAAACTATTCCAATTGATTCCATCATCATCAATTTTGGTAAGACTTCCAACTTTTTCCAATTAGTTATTTCATTAGCACTGTGTTTCTATGCCATTCTCATTTTGTTCTTAGGGTTCTAAAATCTCTAGAAGAGAAATGATGAGCCTCTAGAGTACAAAAACATTTCAAATCTTCCCCTTCACCAACTGATTGATCATTGGGGTAAGTTTGGTAAGGTGGGCCATTTAGGCTGTGATGTGGGTGTTGGGTTTATTTTAAATCACATTCTAGTGAACAGATCTGTCTAATAGAAATCGTTGCTTAAACAGATAATCATCAAGAGCATGGAATCGTGGCTTGGCCAACAATCTTAGAAGAGTAGGCCATATTTCATTCAATCATGGTAAGTGATTGTTTAAGGGTGGTTAAGTACTTGAAAGTATCCATTATTGAAAGGCAGGCCGAATATTTGAATAAATGTAGGTTGGTGCCAAGAGGTGTTTCGCTAGCTCTCATGAAAAAGGTGTGTAATCACACTATCGTTTCTGTGAGTCGGCAAAAGCCGAAAAGCTAAAACTTTGGCATTCGAGGCCTCACGAGCGTGCGATCACTCATGTAGTAAACCAAGCCCAAAAATCATGGGCAATAAACTGTAGAGGCCACCACGAGCGCTCTCATGCTCTTGGGTCGTTATGGGCCTCGTTTGGCTAAAATGGGTCGTGTGGGCTCAATGTGCTCGTGGGCCCCACACAGAATAAATCCACGATAAATGAAAAATACTGGACTGGGCTATAACGTTCGCATAGCCGTGACTAAAATTGGATTAAATGGGCCACACAAGTGTGTGGGCCCACTTGAGCCAAACATTAGGCCTTAGGCCCATTTACATCGTAATGACCGTAATACCCTATAAGGTAAAATGACCGTAATACCCTTATAGGGTAAAATGATTGTAATGCCCCTGTAAGGTAAAATAACTGTAATGCCCTATAGGGTAAAATGACCGTAATACCCCATGTAGGGTAAAATGACCGTAATACCCATATAGAGTAAAATGACCATAATCCCCCTATAGGGTAAAATGATCGTAATACCCCTATAGGGTAAAATGCATAATAACCCTGTAAGGTAAAATAAGCGAATACCCTTGTAGGGTAAATTGACCGTAATGCCCCTGTAAGGTAAAATGACCGCAATGCCCCTATAGGGTAAAATGACTGTAATGCCCCTGTAGGGTAAAATGACCGTGATGCCGCTATAGGTAAAATGACTGTAATACCTCTGTTAGGTGAATTGACCGATATACCCCCAAAGTGTAAAATGACTATTTTGCCCCTCGAGGGTAAATGATTGATTTGTTTGCGATGTAAATGATTGATTTGTCTGTGACGAAAATGTCTGATTTGTTTGTGATTTAAATGATTGATTTGTCTATGATTTGTATGACTGATTCTGAGCATGACATTTTGCATACATGACATACTGCATGGGGTTGGGATACTATTATAGAAGAAGTACTGTACTAGTGGCTCTGCCACAATCACTATTACTGGTGGCTTTGCCACATATACTGTTACTGGAAGCTCTGATATGATATTATTACTGGCAGCTATGCTGCAATGTTGGTGTGTTGGCTGGGTGGGTCGATTTTATCCCCACATGGTGTGTTGGTTGGTACAGTTGGTGTGTTGGTTTGATTGGGGTGGGTTGCATATGTGCACCATACGATACTGTGATGGGCTAAGCCCAATTGATTCTGTTATGTGCTGTGCCCCAAATGACATTATTTTGGGCTTTGGCCCACATATACTCTGAACTGAACTATACTGTTACTGTTAAAGGGCTCAGGCCCAGATTGATTCCATTTCTGTATATTGACTGTCTCTTTAATAAGGGGATTACACACTGAGTTTTCGTAAACTCACCCCGTTTTTAACCTTTCAAGTAATCCCCAACTTTAGACAGTTTGGATCTGCGAGGGACTCGGAGAGGGCCACAAAACTACACATGTTTTATTTTGTTTGCACATTTACTTAAGCACTTAATTTTAATTCGAGTTGTAATAAGGACTCTATAATTTCTGGATTTTAAATTTGGGATTTTATTGATTGTGATTTATATCTCCTAGAAGTAGAACATGGTTTTTAAAACAATAACATTTTCAAACACTACATTTTCGCAACTCAATTTTTAAATATCACGTTTTCGTAAATCATTGGTTTAAATCAAGCTCCCATAACAAATAATGTTTTAAAGGTAATAACGTTTTAAAAGGGGATAATTTTTTAATAAACCACGACTGAAAATAAACAAACATAAACTGTGGTTTTGTACAAGTTTTAAATTGCAAGAAGTTTTAAATTTCAAGAAGGGTTTTCAATGAAAACATGGTTTTCAAAAAACACTTCAATATGGAACACCAGATTCGGCCCTAACGTCTAGGCTGGGTTCGAGTGTTACAATAACTCAGCCATTAGTAGGACGTGCGGACTAGCACCCAAATCACATAACCCCTAATGACATGTCATTTGTATCCTAAACTATTCTTAAGGTTCAACCGGGATTTCACACTTGCCAAATTATCGTCGAACATGTCCATAAGGTTGTATTTACAATTTCTACAATATCAAATCATTTAAAACACAGTTATAACAATGTTTATTACATACGAACTTACCTCGAAAAAGTCGATTAATTCGAAACTTTGTTCTTTCCTCGATCTAAATTTGTATTTCAACTTTCTTGATCTAAATATAATCAAAATTAACTTATTTAATAATCTCTCTATTCAGTTTAGTCCAAATTATACATTAAAGCAATTTTACACATTTGCCCCTAGTTTTCACATTTTTACAATTTAGTCCTTATTTCATAAAATCACAAATTCATGCAATTCAACCAAAACCCATGCTAGCAAAATTTAAATTAGGTCCCTAAAAGCCCATATTTTCATTTATTTCACAATTTAACCATGAATTTTACACATTTCACAAATTAATCCCCATTTGTACATTTTGCTAAAAATCACATAACAAATGTTGTTTATCTAATAACAAGCATGCATTTTCTATCATCAAACATAAAAATACACATAGATTCATCAATTTCAATACCCTAAATCTATAATAGTTTTGAAAAATAGCCCCCGGGCTAGCTAAACTAAGTTGCAACAATCTCAAAAACATAGAAATAATTAAAAACGAGACAAAAACCATACCTAATTGAGCAAGAATAGTATGGCCGAATGAAGGAGATGAAAAATGGTGTTTCCTTGCCCTATTTTTGGTTGAAACATGAAGAAAAAATGATGGTACTTTGTTTTATTTCATTTATTTTAACCATAATTTCTAAATTACTTAATTAACCTTTATTATAAACTATTAAAACACTTAATGCATGTCCATATAAGTACACTAACACTAAAAATGGTATATTTACCACACAAGTACCTTTAATTTAAGGTTCTATAGCTATTTGACACCTTTAACTATTAGAACACCACTTTTGCACTTTACACAATTTTGTCCTTTTTATCAAATTAAGCGTTCAAATGATAAAATTTCTAAAATAAACTTTCACACAATCATACTATCATGTTGTAGACATTAAAATAATAATAAAATAATTATTTTGACTTTGGATTTGTTGTCCTGAAACTACTATTCTGATTTGACTAAAAACGGGATGTTACAAATGCCCCTATCCATGTATTGATAAAATGCTTTCGCTTAAATTTTGACAGAATGTTAGTTTGGTATCGATTTTCTTGCTAGTATCGATCTTCCAAAATATCGATACCTACGATTGGGTATCGATATCTACGTGACCTCTTTGGAAATTTTACTAAATGGTTCCTAAGCATGTTTTTCAATTGTCTCTAGGGTTGATTAAGGTATGTTAAGTCGTTTTTAAAGTTGCCTAGGGAATTTTAGGCTTAAAACTTCTATAAATTTTTGGATGTGACTATTTGTGTTCATAACTGAGACTATGTAAATATGTATAAGTTGCTATGTTCGGTGTAGCGTCTTGTTACTCAAGCTCGACGGTCGGGCCTGTAATAGCCCATTTTTAGTCAAATCAAAATAGTTATTTTGGGACCACAAATCTAAAGTTAAAATAATTATTTTATTATTACTTTAATGTTTACAACATGATACTTTGATTGTGAAAATTTCGTTAAGAAATTTTATCGTTTGAATGCTAAATCGCGTAAAGTTTAAAACTTGTGTTCTATTAGCTAAAGGTGTCTAATAGTTATAGAACTTTAAAATGGAGGTCCTTATGTGGTAAATATCCCATAATTTATGTTAATGGTTTGGCATTATTGAAATTTTGATTTAGTAATAAGGTTAATTTTGGTATTTACTAAATAAGGTTAATAAAATAAAATAAAACAAAATTCCCACTCATTGTCATCTTCTTCCACTGAATTTTTGATGAAGAATCGCCATTCTTAGGGCTTACATTTTGACATGCTTCTCATGCTTATTTAGGTATGGTTTTTGTCCTGTTTTTAATGATTTATATGCTTTTGAGATCATTGCGGCTTAATCTAGCTAGCCCAGGGACTATTTTGAAAACTGTTAAAGGTTTAGGGTTTTGCCATAGATGAATCTATATGTGTTTTGATGTTTGAGGATAGAAAATGCATGCTTGTTGTTAAATAACTAACATTTGTTAAGTGATTTTTAGTAAAATGTCCAATTAGGGATTAAATTGTGAAATGTGTACATTTTGTGGTTAAATTGTGAAATAAATGAAAAATATGGTCTTCTAGGGACCTAATTGAAATTTGGCTAGCATGGGTTTTGGTTGAATTGCATGAATTTGTGATTTTATGAAATAAGTACTAAATTGTAAAAAAATGTGAAATATTAGGCAAAATGTGTAAAATTACCTTAATGTATTATTTGGACTAAATTGAATTGAGAGATTATTAAATAAGCTAAAATTGATATTATTTAGATCAAGAAAGGTGAAATACGAATTTAGATTAGGGAAAGAACAAGGTTTCGGATTAATCGACTTGTTACGCCATTTTTGCATTTGAGGTAAGTTCGTATGTGTTAAACATTATTATATTTGTGTTTTATTGCTTTGATATTGCATAAATTATAAATACGACACTACGGACATGTTCAATGATGATTTGACAAGTGAGAAAGTCCTGGATGAACCTTAGGAATAGAATAGGATACGAATGACATGTCATTAGGGGTTATGTGAATCGAGTGCTAGTCTGTACGTCCTACCGGTGGCTGAGTTGTCTAGCATGTGTTACGGATTCTCATCAGCTTGTGTGGGCAGCATCGTGTAGCTTTGTCATGATCGTCAGCTTGTGTGAGCAGACCCGTTGATAGCTCTAGTGTGAGTATTATATGTTATACGAGATTGAGATAGCTTCGGCTGTATATATGTAGCACTGAGGGTGCAAGATTCCCAAGTATCCAATAGTATTTCGAATGGTTCAAAGGGTATATATGTCAAAGATGTGGTTAAGTTTAAGATTGATACGAGATGGTACATGTATGTACGCGAACCGTGTGAGCTTTGAATCGAAGAAAGTTGTAAATTTTATATCAAATCTTATGATTGAGTATGTGAAAGGTCTGTTAGCTAATATGAGTTATATGTTCATATATTCAATTGGTTTATTAGTATACTTGTGGTTAATTATGTTTATTATCATACGAGCTTACTAAGCTGTATAGCTTATTTTGTTTGTTTTCGTGTTTTATAGTGAAATCAAAGCTATCTCAGATTCGAGAATCATCGGAGACTTCATCACACTATCCAACTATCACTTGGTACCTTTGAACTTAAGTATTTTGGGTATATGGCATGTATAGGATTATAGTCATTTTTGTTATGGATTGATAATGAATTTAGCCATTTGAAGTGGCTTCTAAATGTCTAAAGTTTGGTTTTGTATATAGCCATAGAGTTGCCTTATTTTGATATAGTTGATCATGTATATATATATATGCATATGGATTGTGTGATGTGTTGGATGTTGATTATATGATGCACGGTGATAATAGATGATATGGATAGCAAATGGTTTAGTTATAAATATTGGTATGCTAGTGAATCTAGGCAAATAATGATATGGATAGCAATTTGTTATTTTGTTGTATTGTAAAAGTGAGTTTTGGTATGAAATTGATTGGTGTGTTGTGGTAATTGTGTGATTTGAAATGGTTATTATTGAAATGGTATGAATTAGTATGAATTGATTTTGATTAGAGTTGAATTAAATGCCTAGTTATGCCATGTTTTGTGCCATTTGGATTGATGTAGGTATATGCAAATTTGGGGTGGCAAATTGGCTTGGTAAATAGCCTATTTTTGTCCATACGGGCAGAGACATGAGCGTGTGTCTCAGTCGTGTGTGACGCACAATCAGATTACACTCGTGTGTCCCTTGGTGTTGAATTAAAAATCAACTCAGTATGCTCTACACAGCCTAGGACACAAGTGTGTGACTTAGTCGTGTGGCATAAGCCAGTATACCGTACAAGTTTGGCACAGCCTAGCATACAGCCTAGCATACAGTCATGTGTGGCCATTTCTTATGGCACACAGACGTGTGTGTTGGCCGTGTGACCCAAGTCAGAGAGTTACACGGGGTTGGACACGGGCTGGGACACGACCATATGATTGCATTCTGAATGTCCACACGACCAGGCCACACTGGCATGTGTTCCATGTATTTTGGAAAATTTTCTAAGTGTTCCACAAGTTTCCTAAGTTATCGGTTTAGTCCCGAACCACCCTGAATGCATGTTTTAAGCCTCGTATGCTTATACTAGGGACGATATGCATGTTGTTGAATGATGATTGTTTTGAACTTGATAATGTATGTGAAATGTAAGTGTAATTGTATAATATGTTTGGTAATGCTCCGTAACCTTATTTCGGCGTTGAATACTGGTAAGGAGTGCTACAGGGCCAGTAATAGCACTAGAAATAACATAGGTTTTCCCCCTACATATTGGTTAAATTGTTCCCATTTAGTTATCCTTAGCATACATTTTAGCATTTTCAATTTAGTATATTTCATTTCATAACTCAGTGAATCCTAGCATATTTTATCCTTAATTTTACTATCTTATTGCATTAATGTCGTTGCATGAGTTAATTCCAAAGCATCCAGAATTGTCGCCCACTTGACAGCTGTCCGGATAAGAACCAAAACTGTATGAGTTGTCCAGTCTGGTATAACCAACCTGTATGAACAAGGACGAAATAATTTTAGGGAAATGACACATGTACTGTGGGGGAGGACATAAAAGGTGGACATGAAAAGAAGAAGGGACCTTCTTAAGTTTTTTCTCTCCATCATCATCTTCATCATCCGACCTTGGAGCTTGTGGCCACTGTAGCTTAAACCTCTTACAGGTGAGCCAACGTGAAAACCAGATGCAGACTAGCTCCTAACGAGGAAACCTAAGTGCACGACAAGAGGGAATAGAGAGATTCAATCGAGTTGTCTAGGGATAGTATTCTCGATTCAATTCTTTCTTATTTCTTTCTAAATGTTGGTGATTACACTCTGATTTCAGATTGTATGGAAGTGCCAATGAATTCTTGGTGAATTTGTGTAATACCCCAAACCCGCCCCAAACACCACGATCGGATCTAGCATGTCATTAAGAAGATTTAATAAAATATGTCGCATTTTTGGAAAATATTTTCCTTGAGTTTAACCTTTTATTCGGAAAAATTAATAATTTATAGTTTTAAATAAATATGCCTTTATGAATTAAAAACCCAAATTTAAATACATGCCTTAGTTCAATTAAAAATAAAAATTTAAATAATTAAAAGTAATAAAAGCCCGTAATAAAACAAAATATAAACTGGTGGCCCATGGCCTTATTACAATGAGATTTAAAATTCAGTAAATAAGAATATAAAATAATAACTAGAGTCTTTTGCTGGATCCAAATGTTCTTTTGCATGGCTAGCTTGCGCTCCTCTCCAGCCCGGTCCGATGCATTAAATGCTACCTAAAATGTTAATTAATTGGTTGAGTCGCAAGACTCAGTGTGCAACCCTCATGCACCATTAGATTTGGGCCTTATGAAACACCCCAAACCCGGCCCACGAGCCTTTTCCGGATCTGGTATGTTCCTAGATGTAACCCGGTTCAAAATTCTTTTGTGGCATTGGAAAAAAAATGATGTGTTTGAAAGGATAGATTGTTTTTGGGTTGGGCTCGGGTTGGAAAACAAGTTAGTTTTATATTTGAAATCCTTTGATTTTAGGTGACAAAGCGTTTAGGGTTTGTTTTTAAATGAAATAAACTTAGTCATTAATTTAAGGAAAAGTTCGCATCATAATGAAATAATTTAACGTGCATGCATGAAATAAAATTCATACTATGGCCTTATTACATCAAAATAAACCCAAAATAAATTAAAGTGCTTAAATAAAAATTTAAAATGTCTAAATAAATAATTTTCCTTCTTGTGCATGGCCACCTTTAAGCTCTTGCAGACTCGGTCCATTACTGATTGTCACCTGAAAAAGGTTCCCACAATGGGGTGAGTCAAACAGACTCAATGTGTACACAAACACTAAGTCTTATCAAATTTAGGCATAACAAATTGTATCCATACATATCATAATTTACATTTAATGATGCATTCCCGAACCCAAGCCCATATGCCATCTACTACACATCACCCGTACCATCCTGCACACCGTGGGGACTACTAAGTCAACCCTCCATCCACTACACACCATCGAAGGCAGTCGCTGCAGTCGACATGCTCATCGCCCTTATAAAATTCGTGGCATAGCCACCAGATACATACTTTGTGTCATGAGACACCATATTCAGATATCGTGGTCTTAGGTCACCACATTCACTTCCCCTTTTTCATAATATCCCATATGCCCATGTCATACAAAATCATGCAACATAATGCCTTAGGCCCGATTTCACATTCTTATCATATTCATATTCATGGCATAACAAGTCTTATCATACTCATAGTAGGAGTAGGAAACGTACCTTAGTACTTTGTACCGTTGTATGGTACTTTAGACATACTTTTCACATTCTTAATATCGCATATATATATATCTATAACATTCCATAAAACTTATTAAGAAGTAGTGTGGTGTACACACCTGATTAACTTAGCAATTCACTCCAAATCCCGAAAATCCAATCTACTGCGTTAGATTTTTAGTGCCTATATTCGGCCAATCCCTTTCATATTAGTAAAAGCCATTCAGCTATAAAACCAAATCCCACTAGGATTATAACTCAAAACTTACCTTGGTGCTGATTTGCTTATCACTCAAATCCCAAAACGTTGTGTTGGTTCTTCTTGCAATCGGCCTATACTAGATCTCCTAAATGATTAGTTTCGGCTTTTTAATCAATTAAGAAATAATTCTAGATACCCAAATTAGGCCTTGGCCGATTGTACTTACCTTGAAATTCTCAAATCCCGGAATCCTTGTATACCTCTGTCGAAATCCCTATAGACTCATATATTAGATCCGAAATCACTTAAACATGATAAATGGCCTTTGATCGATTGACTTACCTTAGATCCTTGAAAGTCCCGAAAGATCTCCTCCTTGTAGTTGATAACTATTAAATCCCGAAACCTCCCTTCCATAATTTGGCCAAGATCAATGATAGGGGTTAGTTCCTAAATTTCGATAAGTCTAAAAATATAAAGGAAATCAATCTTGATCTTACCCTTAGTCACCAAGTTGACATCACCTTTGCTTAACTCCTCAAAGGAATTTTGACTAAGGCTAGAAGGGACTTATTTCTGGGTTTTGGAAGATTTTGAGAAGAAGAAAATAAGTTGCTCACTTTCGACAATGGAGATGGAAAAGATTTCGGCTAGAACACAAGGTGTTTCAGCTAGATGGGTTAAATAAAAAGAAAAGAGAAAGGGTGATGATTTTGGAGAGAAAAGAGTAGACGATAGGGAGGCCAAAGTGCTTAATGAAATTCGGCTATAGCCCCCCCTTTACAACCTTGGCCGAAAATACCATCCAAGGAGTCCCTCAATCGGCCAACTCTCCATATCTTGATAACTTTATCTTTTAATTATCACCTTACTCGAATTAATAAAATTAATCCCAACAATTATCCCTTATCTAGCCGAATTTTAGTAAAAATAAAACTCATCTTGTAAGTGTCCCTTTTTGACGTCCACTTCTCTAACTTCTTGCAGCAAAAAAAAAAAAAATTTCTTTTTGCTTTCCTTGTGGCTCGAACACAAGCCCTTCCCCTAGCTTATGGCATTATTTGCCCAAGCCTTAAATGGCGCCTTGCAGCCACTTTACCAAGGTGATTCTTATGTCATAAATCCCTCGTGTATTTCCCTTGAAGCCTCCTTAGCCCAGTCCCCCATTTTGGCGCAAAATTAAAAGTCTAAAATGCTTCCCACGTTGCTCGAACCCTGGCCCAATTGCACATGTAGGTGGCGTCACATGCTAGGCCATTAAGTGGCACCTTGTTGCCACTTTGCCAAGCCCATTAGCGTGTTAGATTTCCTTTTTTAATTTTCTTAAGGCCACCTTGCTTAGCTTCCTATTTTAGACTTAAAATCTAAAAATTTTCTAAGGCATTTACCATTGTTCTAAGTTCGTAAACATTCATAAATACACATTCAAACCCACAATGACATGTTATTTCATACATTTTAACAATAATGCATAAGCCATAATTCGGGATATTACAGTTCTACCCCCTTAAAATAATTTCATCCTCGAAATTACCTGGCTAGAATAGATGGGGGTATTGCTGTCGCATTGCTTCTTCTGGCTCCCAAGAAGCTTCTTCCGATCCATGATTACGCCATAACACCTTGACCAAAGGAGCTGATTTTTGTCGTAACACTTTCACATCTTGTTCTAGAATCTAAATCGGCTCCTCCTCATAGGACAAATCTGGCTTTAACTCCACCTCTTCAACCGGGACTACATGAGATGGATCCGATCGATAACGGTGTAGCATGAACACATGGAATACGTCGTGCATCTGTTTCAACTCCGGTGGCAACTCCAATTGATATGCCACTAGTCCAATTCGCTTCAAAACCTTATAAGGTCCTATAAACCTTGGACTTAACTTCCCTTTCTGACCAAATCTCATTACCTTTTTCCAAGGCAAAACCTTAAGAAACACTTGATCTCCCACATCAAATTCTATTTCCTTCTGCTTGAGATCCACATAAGACTTCTGTCTATCAGATGCTTCCTTTAACTGTGCACAAATTATCTCAACCTTTTCTTCGGATTCTACCACTAACTCTGGACCCAAAACTCAACGTTCTCCCAATTCCATCCAACATGTAGGAGTTCGACACTTTTGACCATACAGTGCTTCATAAGGTGCCATTCGAATACTTTCCTGATAGCTGTTGTTGTAGGCAAACTCTACTAAGGGCAAAGACTCTCGCAACTTCCTCAGAAATCCATCACACAGCCCCTTAACATGTCCTCTAACACTTGGATTACCCGTTCAGACTACCCGTCAGACTGTGGATGAAAAGCCATAGTGAAATCCAATATAGTGCCTAAAGCCTGATGTAACACTTTCCAGAGCCGAGAAAACCTTGGGTCCCTATCCGAAATAATCGATAGTGGAACTCCATGCAACCTTACAATTTTAGCCACATACAATTTCGCCAACTTTTGCAGAGAATAATCGACTCTCACCGGAATAAAGTGCGTGGACTTGGTCAAATGGTCCACTATTACACATACTGAGTCCTTCTTAGTAGGCATAAGGGGAAGCCCACTAATGAAGTCCATGGTAATTCTCTCCCACTTCCACTACGAAATCATGATTAGCTGAAGCAATTCTGATGGGACTTGGTGTTCAGCCTTAACTTGCTGACACGTCAAACACTTGCCAACAAATTTAGTAACTTCCTTTTTCAGACCAGGCCACCAAAACTGTTCCCTCAAGTCTCTGTACAACTTAGTGCCTCCAAGATGCATAGCATAAGGGCTACCATGAGATTCTTGAAGAATCCTTCGTCTAAGTTCCTTATCCTTGGGCATGCAGACCTTGTTCCTGAAACATAACACTCCTTTGCCATTAATGCCATAATCTTTCAACTCTCTATTTTGTGTTTGCTGTAGCTTAGTACTTAGGTCCTCATCAGCCAACTGTCCCTCTTTCACCTCATTCAACCACGTCGGCTTGACTTGTAATTCTGCTAATAGGCTCCCATTATCATATAAACTCAAGTGTGCAAACATTGCCCTCAGATCCATCACAACTTTCTGGCTTAGAGCATCCGCCACTACATTTGCCTTGCCCGGATGGTACTCTATTGAACAATCATAGTCTTTCAGTAATTCAACCCACCTTCGCTCCTTTAAGTTTAACTCCTTCTGAGTCAGCAAATACTTAAGGCTCTTGTGGTCTGTGTAGATCATTGACTTTTCGCCATAAAGATAGTGCCTCCATACCTTGAGAGCGAAGACCACTGCTGCTAATTCCAAGTCATGCGTCGGGTAATTCACCTCATGTGGCCTCAACTATCGGGACGCATATGCAACTACTTTCCCGTCTTGCATCAATACGCAACCCAAACCTGTATGGGAAGTGTCACAATACACCGTAAAATCTTTTCTTGCCTCCGACTGAATCAACACTTGAGCCTCCGTCAATACCCTCTTAAGTTGTTCAAAACTCTCTTGTTGCTTATCCGCCCATACAAAGGGTACTTCTTTCCTTAACAACTTTGTCAAAGGTGCTGCTATTGACGAAAATCCTTCCACGAACCTTCTGTAATAGCCTGCCAGTCCCAAGAAACTACGAATCTCTACCACCGACTTAGATGGTTTCCAATCCAACACTACTTCGATCTTTCTAGGATCCACCCTTATTCCTTCAGCAGACACCACATGCCCTAAGAATGCAACCTCCTTAAGCCAAAATTCACACTTGCTAAATTTGGCATAGAGCTTCTTTTCCCTTAACACCTGCAGCACAATCCGGAGATGCTCATCATGCTCCTCCTAAGTCTTGGAGTATACGAGGATGTCGTCGATGAACACAACGATGAACCTATCCAAGTAGGGTTGAAAAACCCGGTTCATCATATCCATGAACGCGACTAGAGCGTTTGTTAATCCAAATGGCATCACCACGAACTCAAAATGGCCGTATCTCGTCCTAAAGGCTGTCTTATGGATATCCGCCTCCTTCACCTTCAACTGATGATATCCAGACCTTAAGTCGATCTTTGAGAACACTGCCACCCCCTTAAGCTGATCGAACAAGTCATCAATCCTCGGCAAAGGATACTTGTTCTTGATGGTCAGCTTATTCAATTGACGATAGTCTATGCACATACGCATAGTTCTGTCCTTTTCTTCACAAACAGGACCTGTGCTCCCCATGGAGACACACTGGGTCGGATAAACCCATGATCCAGCAATTCTTGGATTTGAGCCTTGAGCTCCACCAACTCCTTTAGTGCTATTCTGTACGGAGCGATTGACATAGGAGCTGTTCCCGGCAGCAAGTCAATTCTAAACTCCACCTCCCTATCTGGGGGTATTCCTGGTAATTCCTCTGGAAACACGTCTTCGAAATCCCTTATCGTTCTAACTCCACTAACACCTTCTTCCTTTCTATCTAACGCACTTACGAAGGCTAAAAATACCTTGCACCCTTTACGAACCATCTTTTCAGCCTTTAGCGCCGAAACTACATTAGACAAGTAGTTTCTTCTTTCTCTTATCATAATGACCACCTCATCCTCCGGGGTCTTTAACTCCATTTGCTTAGCTGCACAGTCCAACACAGCCCGATGGTCCACTAGCCAGTCCATACCAAGTATGAGATCGAACTCTCTAAAGGGAAGTTCCATCAGGTCGGTAGAAAATACCACGCCTTGAATTTCTAAAGGTACACTTTGAAAGACCTTATTCACCACTACAGTTTAACCTAGTGGGCTTACTACAGTCATCTCCCTACTAGAAGGTTTAGAGGCCATGCCTAGTGTTTCAACTACACTACAGTAGCATAAGAATGGGTTGAGCCCACATCAATCAAAGTATAATAGGGTTTCCCAAATACAAGAAACGTACCGGTTATGACGTCCGGTGCGTCTCTATCCTCCCTATGGCGAATTGCATAAACCAAACCCGGCTGCCTTGCCTCAGTGTTAGCAGCACCTCAACCCGTGTCCCACGTCCTCTACTAGCATTGTTACCTCTACCATTCGGACTACGACCTCTCTGAGGCTGCTGTCCACCTCTACCAGCCTGATTAACATTCTGAGCTACTGGTTGATTCCCATCTGGTCTCATCGGACAGTCCTTGATCATATGGTCCTTTGACCCACATCTGAAACACCCACCTATCTTCTTCCAGCATTCGCCTAAGTGTTTCTTCCCACACTACTCACAAGTACGATATTGCCCTCTAGTACCAGATTGCTGACCTCGCGGCCCATCAGCTCTAGGCCTTTTCTGAGCATTCACAGATGATCCAGATGACCCAAATCCTCTCTTCTGCTTATTATGGTCCATATTCTGCCTCACAGAGTCCTTAATTCCTTTCGCTATTTTAGCTTTCTCTACTAAAGCAGAAAACTCCCGCTCTTGATGTGGAGCGACAACCAACCTCAGGTCATCCCTTAGTCCGTCCTCAAATCGGACACACCGATCATGCTCTGTTGCCACCACTCCTCAACATACTAGCTTAACCTTAGAAATTCAACTTCATACGCTGCTACTGAATTGTTCCCTTGGACCAGCCCCAAAAATGCCTTCCTCTGCTCATCAATATAACGTATACCGACATACTTCTTCTGATATGCCACCTTAACATATTCCCAGGTCAGATCCTCAGCTGTGGCACCATCCCGAACTGTTAATCACCATTGATATGCTTCATCGCATAGCAGTGCCACCATTCCTTTCAACTTCTCCTTAGGAGTCAGATCGAGCTCATCCATAATGCGCTCGGTCGCCTCCAACCAGTATTCAGCTATACTAGGTGCCACACCAGATACTCCACGGAACACCTCAGCTCTGTTGGCTCAGAGTCACTCGGGTACAGATTTTTGAGCTCCCATATTCCCTCCAGCACTAGCCACCATTTCAAGAACTCGCAGCATAGCCTGCGATACAGCATCTTCTCCCATCTGATCTTGTTGCTCAACACCAACAGCTGGTGGTGGTGGTGGCGGTGGTACCTCATTCTCAGATCCTTGTCTAGATCTAACAGGTTCCGACACGGTCATTCTACCTCAATCGTGTCCTCGTACATTGTGACCACATCCCCTAGAGCTCATTTCTACGATCGCGCTTTAGTCTGGTTTAAGAAATTTTATGAATTAGCCCTTATTCCACTAATTATCCACAAGAAGTTTTATGGCAGGAAGTTTAATAGGGGTTCTTTCGATCATTCAAAGTTTCAAGTCTTCTATCCTAATTCACAGAAAAGCACATCCATTCCATAGTATCTCACATACATATTCACTCTTCGGACATTTCTATCCGTTCCTATCCTAGGGCATTCTTGTAATTTGTCCTATAGGGGTATTTTTGTAATTTGTCAAAATAAAGTTACTTGGTGTTTTTTCAATAAGGGTATTCTAGAAATTTTGTATTCCCAGGGGTATTTTGGAAATTTTGAAATCCGATGGTATTTTGGTAATTAGCCCGGGTAAATTTGTAAATCTTGATAAATCAAGGGTACTTTGGAATTTACAAAACTTGAGGGTTGTTTTTAAGAATTTGTTTTCCAAATCAGTGTTGTTGCAAAAATTTTTTGAAGATCGGGGTCGATTACGGTAATTTTGTAACTTCGGGGTATTTTGGTAATTTGCGTGTTAGGGGTAATTTAAGTAAATTTTTTTCTTTCCATAATCAAGGTATTTTGATATTTTGTAAATTTAGGGTTCCTTTAAGCAAAGAAGTGAAATTTTGATAAGAACTGTGGGTATTTTGAAAATTTTCATAAACCAAGGGCATTTTTGTAATTTTACCACAGGGGTATTTTTATAATTTTTATAAATCGAAAATATTTTGAAAATTTTACAAAAATAAGTTTTTGCTACTATTCAAGGGGTAATTTGGTGATTATAAAACTAGGGTTTTTATAAAAAAATACGGCTAGTCCATTTCGAGTTTTAGTTAGGGGTTTAGCCCGTGTATAAGTCCTCTTGGTTAGGGTGAACCGAGGCTACGCACCAGGTAGGATTCGAGTGGAGAGGAGATGAGTCACGCGAACTGCTTAAATACCAAGCTCCCACTGAAACCAATCCTAGACATGCGCACCCTGGTTGCCATACCCTAACTCGGCGACTTAACCACAAGTTTGTTCAATTAGGCATTTAAGTCTTATGTAATTGTTGGGGTAACTAGCCCTAGGGTTCAAGTACTAAATCTCTATTCTACGTTCCATTTCTACCCTTCTACAAATCATAATATAAATCACACAAGAGATCGGAGTACTTACCTGGTGGACTTCGGGTCGGAGACTTAGTGGGCCATGCCAGAAAACCTGCTTAATTCACAAAAATTCTTTTTGGGCTTAACTTTGAAAACGTTTTGGGCCTTAAACCCAAGGCCGGGAGTTTAAATCTGGCTCTGATACCAAGCTGAAACACCTCAAACCCGGGCCACGAGCCTTTATCGGATCTGGTATGTTCCTCGATGTAACCCGGTTCAAAATTCTTTGGTGGCATTGGAAAAAAATGATGTGTTTGAAAAGATAGATTTTTTTTTTTTTTGGGTTGGGCTCGGGTTGGAAAACAAGTTAGTTTTATATTTGAAATCCTTTGATTTTAGGTGACAAAGTGTTTAGGGTTTGTTTTTTAAATGAAATAAACTTACTCGTTAATTTAAGGAAAAGTTAGCATCATAATGAAATAATTTAACGTGCATGCATAAAATAAAATTCATACTATGGCCTTATTACATCAAAATAAACCCAAAATAAATTAAAGTGCTTAAATAAAAATTTAAAATGTCTAAATAAATAATTTCCTTGCTGTGCACGGCCACTTTTAAGCTCCTGCCGACCCGGTCCATTACTGATCGTCACCTGAAAAAGGTTCCCACAACGGGGTGAGTCAAACAGACTCAATGTGTACACAAACACTAAGTCTTATCAAATTTAGGCATAACAAATTGTATTCATACATATCATAATTTACATTTCATGATGCATTCCCGAACCCAAGCCTGTATTCCATCCGCTACACATCACCCATACCATCCTGCACACCATGGGGACTACTAAGTCAACCCTCCATCCACTACACACCATCGAAGGCAGTTGCTGCAGTCGACGTGCTCATCGTACTTATAAAATTCGTGGCATAGCCGCCAGATACATATTTTGTGTCATGAGACACCATATTCAGATATCGTGGTCTTAGGTCACCACATGCAGATATCGTGGTCTTAGGTCACCACATTCACTTCCCTTTTTTCATAATATCCCATGTGCCCATGTCATACAAAATCATGCAACATAATGCCTTAGGCCCGATTTCACATACGTATCATATTCATACTCATGGCATAACAAGCCTTATTATACTCATAGTAGGAGTAGGAAACGTACCTTAGTACTTTGTACCGTTGTATGGTACTTTAGACATACTTTTCACATTCTTAATATCGCATCTATAACATGCCATAAAACTTATTAAGAAGTAGTGTGGGGTACACACCTAATTAACTTAGCAATTCACTACAAATCCCGAAAATCCAATCTACTGCGTTAGATTTTTAGTGCCTATATTCGGCCAATCCCATTCATATTAGTAAAAGCCATTCCGCTATAAAACCAAATCCCACTAGGATTATAACTCAAAACTTACCTTGGTACCGATTTGCTTATCACTCAAATCCCGAAAACGTTGTGTTGGTTCTTCTTGCAATTGGCCTATACTAGATCACCTAAATGATTAGTTTCGGCTTTTTAATCAATTAAGAAATAAATCTAGATACCCAAATTAGGCCTTGGCCGATTGTACTTATTGCACTTATCTTGAAATTCTCAAATCTCAGAATCCTTGTATACCTCTGTCGAAATCCCTATAGACTCATATATCAGATCCGAAATCACTTAAACATGATAAATGGCCTTTGACCGATTGACTTACCTTAGATCCTTGAAAGTCTCGAAAGATCTCCTCCTTGTAGTTGATAACTATTAAATCCTGAAACCTCCCTTCCATAATTCGGCCAAGATCAATGATAGGGGTTAGTCCCTAAATTTCGATAAGTCTAAAAATATAAAGGAAATCAATCTTGATCTTACCTTTAGTGACCAAGTTGACAGCACCTTTGCTTAAATCCTCAAAGGAATTTTGACTAAAGGCTAGGAGGGACTTATTTTCGACTTTTGGAAGATTATGAGAAGAAGAAAATAAGTTGCTCACTTTCGGCAATGGAGATGGAAAAGATTTCGGCTAGAACACAAGGTGTTTCAGCTAGATGGGTTAAAGAAAAAGAAAAGAGAAAGGGTGATGATTTTGGAGAGAAAAGAGTAGAGCGATAGGGAGGCCAAAGTGCTTAATGAAATTCGCTATAGTCGCCTTTACAACCTTGGCGAAAATACCATCCAAGGAGTCCTTCAATCTACCAACTCTCCATATCTTGATAACTTTATCTTTTAATTATCACTTTACTCGAATTAATAAAATTAATCCCAACAATTATCCCTTATCTAGCCAAATTTTAGTAAAAATAAAACTCATCTTGTAAGTGTCCCTTTTTGACGTCCACTTCTCTAACTTCTTGCAGCCAAAAAAAAAAATTTCTTTTTGCTTCCCTTATGGCTCGAACACAAGCCCTTCCCCTAGCTTATGGCGCCATTTGCCCAAGCCTTAAGTGGCGCCTTGCAGCCACTTTACCAAGGTGATTCTTATGTCATAAATCCCTCGTGTATTTCCCTTAAAGCCTCCTTAGCCCAGTCCCCCATTTTGGTGCAAAATTAAAAGTCTAAAATGCTTTCCACGTTGCTCGAACCCTGGCCCAATTGCACATGTAGGTGGCGTCACATGCTAGGCCCTTAAGTGGCGCCTTGTTGCCACTTTGCCAAGCCCATTAGCGTGTTAGATTTCCTTTATAAATTTTCTTAAGGCCACCTTGCTTAGCTTCCTATTTTAGACTTAAAATCGAAAAATTTTCTAAGGCATTTCCCATTGTTCTAAAGTTCGCAAACATTCATAAATACACATTCAAACCCATAGTGACATGATATTTCACACATTTTAACAATAATGCATAAGCCATAATTCGGGATATTACACCTTAGCCCCATACAACTAAAATAATCAGAATTAACATAGATAATGAAAATAATATGCTAGCCCAACCCAGATACTAGGTTTCCATCTGCTACACGCCCCCGTACCAACCATTCACACCATTGGAAATTTCTATAATCAACCCACACCGCTACACGCCTTGATGGCAGTCATGCTGCTCATCATCAGATTATGGCCGTAGCCACTACAATAGATCACGGCAAAAGACGCTACAATAGATCATGGTAGAAATTGCTACAACAGATCACGGTAAAAATCGCTACAACAGATCACGGTGAAAACCGTTACAACAAATAACTTCCTCCTTTCATCAAACCCAACCTATGCAATCACATAAAATCAATATACTTATATCATTTAATCAGAACATTCACTAACCTGATGATTTGTTTTTACCCTCTTTGGGTTTCATCTATTATGCCCAAATTTTGACATTTATCAAAACATATAAGACTTATAATCATATATTAATCACACAGATCTAGATGGTAGGAAAGTGTTACACACCTGATATTACGAAATCCAATATTCTTAGTCGATATCCTTGTTATCCCGATCTACAACTTTGCTCAAAAAGCAGGAAAGATGTGAAAATAGGGCCTCTCCTATATTCGGCCATGGTCAGTGTTCTACCCGAATTCATATATTTATAAATAAACCAATCTCCTTACCTTGAAATCCCAAAAATAACACGACTTGAGTGTTCTTGATCTTTAACTTAGAGATCTAAGCGTTGGACTCCTCTTCAGATCTCGAAATGCTGAAAATAAGAAAAATCCTTGATTAGTCACTAAATAGCCATTTGGCTAGGGACTTTGAAAAGTCGGAGAAATATTGGAAACTCAAAATCGACACATACCTATTGTTTTCTTCAGATTCGGCACAAACAGACTTTACTGAAAAAATTCGGCAACTTCAGGAGGTGAGATCTAAGAATTTCGGTTTTTAGAAGATTTAAGAATTGAAAAGATGGCTAAGAGAGATTTGGCCAATGAGTATTAAGGAGAAGAATAGAATAATAGAGATGTGAATTCAGCTATTAGGAATTAGAAGAAAAATAACAATAGAGGTTAAAAGATTCGGCCAACCAGGAAATTTTAAAGAGAAAGAAAGGGTGAAGAAAATGGTGGTTTTTGGCTTTTGAGAGGAAGAATATGAGAAAAGAAAATAAAAAAGGCTTCCAAAATTTCGGGACACCCCCTCTTTATATAGAAAATTGATTCCTCCCTTTAGCAGAGATTGATTTTCAGCCAACACTGCCACACATGATAGCTCCTATCCCTTTTCCCTTATCTTAATCTATTATCTCCTCAAAAATAGTCTTTATCTACTTATTATCCTTAAAGACTAAATCCCTAAATAATAGCCTTTATCTGCTTATTATCCACATGGAATAAATATAATAAAATTCCCAAAAAAAATAGCCTTGTGCCGTCCACTTCCCTAATCCCTAATGCCAAATTTAACTAACTTAAATTAGAAGATTTGGGCTCCTTAAAACTTAAAATGTGGGCCCCTAACACTTAAATTAACTCATTCCATATATTCACCCATTAAACGCATAGGCCCAAAAATTTAGGATGTTACAATTTGTTATCTTATTTAATCTTGATTTTATTATTTAATATGTTTGAATATTTCTAATACAAAAGTGTTTTTGCAGTCACTGACATTGGAAAGTGCAGTGACAATTTGAGCCAACAAGCATTGCAATTAAAATTGAGTGAGGATTAGAGGAATTTAGTCCATTTGCTCTTAATAGTGTCATACTGCCATCATCGGAATGTGAGGTTAATATGCATGGTTAAGTCTGAGATTAAGTGAAGGAGTAATGTTGAGTAAGATATACATTGAATTTTTTTGCATCCATAATCACCTATACTTTTATACCTTATGAGCACTTAGTATTCTGCTAAATATTCATGTTGGGGATCCAAGTTTAGCATTATCGTATTTTATTTTATTGTTCTCAAGTTATTGCATCAAAAACTATCCTCACAATTTATCGCGTTATCATCAAGTTATTGCACCGACATTAATAGACAAAAGGCACCCATCCCTCTGGTATTGATATCTGACAGGCTCACATCTGTGTATTATACTTGCATCGTCAGTGTATGCTTGCACATTATTGCTGTGACGTTAAGTAGCCGAGCAAGTTTTTGGCGCCGTTGCCGGGGATGGTGTTTGTTTGATGTTTATTTTTGTTTTTGTGTGTTTTTGCACTTTATTTTCCTTATATAATATTTAGTATTGACTATCTGTTTCTTTTTCTTTGTTGCTATTTATTTAACTTCATTTTAGGTGTCTTATGAACCGAAGATATTTAGACTTTTTTGCCACTTTTGATCAAGAAATTGAAAGGACTATTCGGAATAGACTTCAAGAACAAAGAAATATGGCTCTACCAGGGAACAATGCAGCCATACCCCCGATGTTGTAGCAAAATGTTAATAACCCATTGTTGTCGCAAGATGCTTGCATACAAAATAGGACTATACAAGATTTTGTAGTACCTGTCTTGGATGATTTGCAACCAGGAGTTGTTAGGCCAGCAATCCAAGTTGGGAATTTCGAACTCAAGCCAGTAATGCTTCAAATGCTGAATTCTAATGGGCAATATGTTGGACTGCCACATGAAGATGTGAGAAAACATCTTAAATCCTTTTTATTGATTTATGCTTCCTTAAGTCAACAATACGTTTCTGATGATGCCTTGAAGATGCAATTATTTCCTTATTCCTTATAGGGAAGAGCGCGTACTTGGTTTTTTGGACTACCTACCAGATCAATTACTTCTTGGGATGCATTAGCAATATAGTTTGTCTTACAATTTAACCCGCTGACAATGAATGCTTGTATTCGAATTAATATTACTGCTTATCATGAGCTAGATGATGAAAATCTTCATTCCACATGGAAACATTATAAATCTTTACTTTGATGTTGTCCCATGCATGAAATTTAACCATAAACACAAATTGATATTTTTTATAATGGGCTAAATTCACATACAAGAAATCTTGTTGACGCATCAAAATGATTATCAATACCTCTGCTGGATTGTATTTATAATGATGCTGTAATTCTTGAGAGAATTGTTCAGAATGATTATCAATACCCTGTCTCCAAAGCTGCACAAGCAAAAAATACTCTAGGAGTTATTGAATTAGATGAAATAACCGCACTAAGTGCTCAAGCTGCTTCTCTCACAAACATGATTAAATATATGCAAGGGGCGAGTGGCATTGCACCTATACAAGTCATTCAGCAAGTTGGTGTTCCTACTTTTTATTATGAAATTTGTAGTGACAACCATAGCTATAAAGATTGTCCGCAACATGCAGAGAATGCCTAACATCCGCACCAATTCTTATGGAAATTCTTACAACTCTACACGTAACCAACCATTTTGGGGAACTCTGAATGCTGGAAAAAATGCCGTGACATTCAGATATAAGAATACATCTACTCAGTGTTATTATAATCCCAGACAAGGAAATTACAGTCAACAACAATAGAACTACAGTCAGCACACTAAGATACATCCACAATAAGGCTAGACACATCCACACCAGAATTTGATGTGGCCACGACACTCTTCAATACCAAATCGACATGTTTAAGGACATCGATAGCAAACATACACTCAAGCTTCTACTTTTGACCCATTAGCAACTCTTGAGGCATTAATGTAGGAGCATATTACTCTCACGAAGCTATCGTCCAAGGGAATTCATCTTCCATTCGAGCATTGGAGGCACAATTAGGATAACTTGCTTTAAATCTGAATACTCGACCACCAAGTTCATTACCTAGTGACATGGAAAATTCTAGTCTGAGGGGAAAGAACATTGTAAGGCTATCACTTTTAGGAGTGGTAAACAAACTAGCAAATCGTTTATCAACTTTACTATAGAACCTCAAAATCTGGATGGAGTAATCACTGGTGAGAAGGTTGAATCTGAAGAATTTGTTAATGCATCAGACAAAGAAGTTCCACAAATTATAACTCATATACCTATTGTCTGACCTTCGAAACTGTCGACGCAATCAAAGGTGTCAGTGCAAACAAATATATCCTTACCTTTTCCCTTCCCACAAAGATTTAGAAAGAATGAGCATGATAAGCAGTATCAGTAGTTCATGGACACACTGAAGCAACTGCAGATCAACATTCCTTTAGTATATGCTCTGGCACAAATTCTGAGTTATGGGAAATTTATGGAAGACCTCTTGCCCAAGAAGAAAAAGATCACTGATATTGAAACTATTGCACTCACAGAAGACTGTAGTATTGTTTTGACGAACAAGTTACCCCCTAAATTGAAAGATCTTGGGAGCTTTACCATCCCATGTTCAATTGGAAATCATTATTTGGGTAAGGCTTTATGCGACTTGGGAGCTAGCATTAACCTAATACCACTATCTACTTTCAAAAAGTTGGGAATTGGCCACATGAAATCTACTGCAGTGACATTACAACTCATCGATCAATTCTTGGCTCAAACTGAAGGGCAAACAAAAGAAGTCTTAGTTCAAGTGGCTGATTTTATTGCACTTGACTATGAGGCAGACAAGGAGGTTTCCATAATCTTAGGATGACCATTTTTAGCCACTGGATGAACTTTGATTGATATGTACAAGGTGAACTAACCATTCGACTTAATGATGAGCAAGTCGGTTTCAGTGTTTTTGAATCTATTCAATGCAAGGAAAAAAATGTCATACTGTTTATGTGCTAGATGATTTAGTTGAGGAAGATTTCAATGGCCAAAGCACAACACTCTTTAAAGAGTTTGCAGTGACATCTGGTGTCAAATTCTAAGCTGATTGTGACAACATGGTTGAAGTTCATAATCTTAAACTCAAGCATGGATGGCAGATTGAATCCTTAGACCTAGCCAATAGAACAACCCCAATTTTCAAACCGTCTATTGAAAAAGCTCCTACTCTTGAATTGAAACCACTACCTCCTCATCCTAAATATGTCTTTCTAGGTGATTACAATACTCTCCCAGTTATTGTGTCCGCAACATTTGACACAACTGAACAAGAGAAATTGGTCCATGTTCTCAAGCAACATAAACGAGCTATTGCTTGGAGTATTGTCAATATTCACGGTATTAGTCCTTCTTTTTGTATGTAGAAGATCAAGTCATAAGATGAAGGCAAGCAATCGGTTGAACAGCAAAGAAGATTAAACGAAAAGATGAAGGAAGTAGTCAAGAAGGAAATAAAAAATGGCTTGATACTAGAATTATTTACCCAATTTCTGGTAGCAATTGGGTAAGTCTAGTGCAATGTGTGCCTAAAAAGAGTGGCATCATTGTGGTTCACAATGATAAGGATGAATTAATTCCTACACGATTCCCACGTGATGGCGAGTTTGTATGGATTATCGTAAATTGAATGCAGCCACAAAGAAGGATCACTTCCTACTTACTTTCATCGACCTAATGCTAGATTGGCTTGTTGGAAAATCCTATTATTGCTTTTTAGATGGCTATTCTGGATACAATCAAATTGCAATTACACTAGAGGATTAGGAGAAAACACCCTTCACCTGCCTTTTTGGTACTTTCGCTTTTCGCCATATGCCTTTTGGTCTTTACAATGCACCAGCCACATTTCAAAGGTGCATGATGGTAATATTCTCATATATGATTAAAGACTCTTTAGAGGTGTTTATGGGTGATTTCTCAGTCTATAGGAATGATTTTGACCATTGTGCTGACAATTTGGATAAAGTACTGAAGCGATGTGAGAAGACTTATCTTGTCCTGAATTGGAAAAAAATGTCATTTCATATAAACTGAAGGCATTGTGTTAGGACACCGCATTTCTAGTCAAGGCATTCAAGTAAACAACGCTAAGGTGGAAATCATTGAGAAATTACCTCCACCAACAAACATAAAGGTATTTACAATTTTTTGGGACATGCAAGGTTTTGCTAATAGTTTATTAAAGATTTTTCAAAAATTGCAAAGCACTTATGCTCATTGCTGGAACAAAATCAAAAATTCTTCTTTAATGATGTATGTTTGGATGCCATTATTCAGTTAAAAAAGAAGCTAGTGAATGCACCCATTGTCGATGCACCCAGTTGGGCTCAACCTTTTGAAGTTATGTACGATGCAAGCGACTTTGCTGTGGGTGCAGTGCTAGGACAAAGACAAGGAAAAGTATTTCATGCAATATATTATGCTAGCAAAACTCTTACAGAGGCTCAACTCAATTATACCACCACAGATAAAGAATGGATGGCTGTAGTCTTTACTTTTGACAAGTTTCGTTCCTATCTTGTCAGCATAAAGGTTACTGTACTCACTGATCATTCGGTGTTTAGATATCTCTTTGCGAGAAAAGATGCCAAACCAAGATTGATACGCTGGATATTACTGTTGCAAAAATTTGACATCAAGATAAAAGACTGTTAGAGTTCAAAAATCAAGTTGCAGGCCATCTATCTTGATTGGAAGTCGGTAGCGAAGAAGGAAACATACATCAAATTGTCAACTCATTCCCAGATAAGAAGTTATTTGTTGTCGATTCCACCTCTTGGTATGTAGATTTTTTTTAATTATCTAGTGTGTGGAAAACTCCAATTGGATAACACAGGCCATAAAAAAGAAAGATTTCTTCGTGACGTAATGAAGTATCATTGGAACGAGCCATATTTATACAAGGTATGCAATGAAAACATTATTCGATGTTGTGTTCCAGAAGAGGAGATGCTTTCAATCCTGAAGCATTGTCATGACGCTCCTTATGGAGGTCATTTTAATGGTATGAGAGCTACTGCTAAAGTTCTCCAATTAGGATTCTACTGGCTGACATTATTCAAAGATGCCCACAATTTTGAGAATCAATGTGATAGGTGTCAACGCACCGATTTTATATCCCGACACAATGAAATGTTACAGCAGTCAATTATGGAGGTTGAATTATTCAATTTTGGGGTATGGATTTTATGGGACCGTTTCTGAGTTCTTTTGGAAATAGGTATATTTTAGTAGTTTTTGACTACGTCTTGAAGTGGGTGCAAGCTGTTGCAATCCCAAAGAATGATGCAAAGATAGTGCTAATTTTTTTTCATGAGCATATACTCACCCGATTTGGCACACCAATGGCATTGATTAGTGATCAGGGTACACACTTTCATTGTAACCAAGTAGGGACTGCACTAAAGAGATATGGAGTTTGTAACACCCCTAACCAGTATCCGTCGCTGAAGTAGGGTTACGAGGTATTACCGATCAATACACATCATTTAACATACAATACTCATACATTTATGCATCCATATACTCAAATACCATTCAACACAATTCAATTTGTCCCTTATAAGAGCCTATGAGGCCCTAAACATGATTTAGAAGTGGTTTGAGACTAAATCGATAACATACAAAATTTTTCAAAAACTTAGAAAATTTTTCATCCATACAGGGGTCACACGCCCATGTGAACAGGCCGTGTGAGGCAGACACGCCCGTGTCTTAGGCCATGTGGAAACAGGGCATACATACTGATTTGGGTCACACGACTGACCACATGCCCGTGTGTCTAGCCCTTGTGCCCTTCGAAGTGGCCACACACTCCCATGTGCCAGACTGTGTACTAGGCCGTGCCAAGCCTGTAGGGTATACTGAGTTATGCAACACGACCAAGTCACACGCTCGTGTGCTAGGCCATGTGCCATTTAGGGGGTATACTGACTTTACCACACGGCTAGTCATACGCCTGTGTGTGAGACAGTGTGGAGCATACTAACTTCAATTTAATTCTAATAATAGTGGACACACAACCATGCAACATAACCGTGTGTTGCACACGGCTGAGACACATGCCCGTGTCTCTGCCCGTGTAGACAAAAAATAGCCTATTTACAAAGCCATTTTGCCTGTAACATCCTAGATTAGGGGTTATGCGTCGTGCATAATTCATGAGATAGTGGGATCGATGGTGTGTTGGATGTGTTCAAGAGTTTCAAGAACCCTAAGATGAAAGAAAATGAAAGGAAATGTAATTTCAATAAGTCTAGAATATAAAAGAATGGAAAACTAAACTTGGATCTTACCCTTATTTGAAGGAATCGATTGCACCTTCACTTCAACCTTCGAGATTCTACTTAGAGACTTGATGAACAATCCGCTATGATTCCCTTATGTATTTGGTTTCAAAGATGAAAGAAGAGAGGAATAATAGGCTTAGAAGGAAATCGGCTAGGAGGCTAAAAGAAAAGAAGAAAAGAATAGATGCTCAAGAAGAATATTTGGCAGAGGAAAAGAGAGGGAGAATGAATAATGAATGGCCCTAGTCCCCTCCTTTTATAGCCGAATTTACTAGGCCAAGAATCCTTTACTTGGCCACCACTCTTCCTTATTTTCCTAATTAAAGAATAATTCTTCATTTATCCACCTATTTAGTCGAATTTTAAAGAGAATAAAACTCTTCCCTTAAGAGTCCTTATGATCTTCTAATTAGCCGAGTTTTAAAGAGAATGAAACTCCTCCTTTACAAGCTTGTGCCGTCCACCTCTTGGGCTTCTAGAAGCAAAATAAAACTTATTTTATTTGCTTCTATGTGACTCGAACTCAAGCCCAAAACCTTTTGCATGTGGGCCATTTCCTAAGGCCTTAGGTGGCATCTTCAGCCATATTTCCAAGTCCGTTATTGGGTTAAATTTCATGTACTTTATATTTTTAGGTCACTTGGCCCTAAGTTCCCTTTGGGCTCTAAAATTTGACATTCCGGGGTCATTTTAAGTTTCCAAAATTTTCATGCTGCTCAGATTTTCCAAGTTTCCAAAATGTTTAGTTTCCTATTTTGGCTTGGTTTCAAAATGTTTAGTTTCCTCTTTGGCTTGGTTTCCAAAATGTTCACTTTCCTAATTTACTTGGTTTCCAAAATGGTCACTTTCCTATTTTAGTTTAGTTTCCAAAACTTAACATTTCTAAAGCATTTCCTTACATTTCCATATATCTCCTTACATTTCCACACATTTCCATACATTTCCATACATTTCCTTTCATTTCCATATATTTCCATACATTTCCATACATTTCCATACATTTCCATACATTTCCTTACATTTCCTTTCATTTCCTTACATTTCCTTTCATTTCCTTACATTTCCTTTCATTTCCTTTCATTTCCTTTCATTTCCTTACATTTTCCTTACTTTTCCTTACATTTCCTACATTTCCTTACATTTCCTTACATTTCCTTTCATTTTCTTTCATCTTAGGTTCTTGAAACTCTTCGTAACACATCCAACACACCCACGGGTCCCACTATCTCATGAATTATGCACTAACGCATAACCCCTAATCTAGGATGTTACGCTTCTACCCCTTAAAAATAATTTCGCCTCGAAATTACTTACTATCGCTCATCCGCATGCCTAACTCACCACACTACGCTATTGTCACAAGACTGATCTTAAAGAACTATCATACTTTCTAGGCACATTCTCTAAGTTCACGCTCCTTAGAACTCATTTCTAACGTCGCGATCTGATTAAGGAATTTTATGGATTAGTCATTGTTCCACTTATTTATTAACGAAGAAGTTTTATGAAAAGGATTTAAGAGTGGTTCTTCGCATCATACATACACACGCCTTTTCCATTGATTCATTCATCCATCAAACAAGTATGAACTTCCGTTCATTCAGAGAAACGTTGTAGTTTTTGTTGTTGTTGTTGTTTTCCACTACCCGGGGGTATTTTCGTAATTTTGTCCTACAGGGGCATTTTCGTAATTTTTTTCAGAAGAAAAACGTTCCTTGGTGTTTTTGTCAAAATTATTTTGAAAATTTTGAAGTCTAGGGGTAATTTGGAAAAAAAATTTAAATCTGGGGTTATTTCTAGTTTTAACCTTAGGGTATTTTGGTAATTTTTCACAAATCAGTAAATTTGTAAAATTTAATAAATCAGTGGTATTCCGTGGTTGTAAAACTTTGAGGTTCTTTTCAAAATTGTTCCTTCAAAATGGAGATGTTGCAAAATTTTGAAATTCGTGGTCATGTTGGTAATTTTAGTGAGTTAGGGCAATTTTGTAATTTTCCATAAATCAAGGTATATTGATATTTTGCAAGTTAGGGCTTTTGGAATGTTTATAAAATAATAAAATTTTGGTAAAACTGCTGAGTAGTTGAATCATTTTATAAACCAAGGGCACTTTGGTAATTTTACCACTAAGGACATTTTGTAATTTTGAATGGATCAAAATGATTTAAGAGAAAGAAAGTGATTTAAGAATTTTAATATTAAGTGTTAAAAAATGGCTAATTCCTTCGGTTTTAGTTTATTGAGTTTAGCCTATGATCGAGCCTTCTTGGTCGTGGTGAACCAAAGCTACGCACTGTGCAGTGATTCGAGTGGAGAGGAGGTGAGTCACGCGATCGCTTAAATACCAAGCTCCCACCAAACCATTCCTAGACATGCGTGCATAGGGTTGCCACACCCACTAAGTCCTCTAGGTTAGGGTGAACCGAAGCTACGCACTGTAGGATTCAAGAAGAGGAGGTGAGTCACTAGGACCGCTTAAATACCAAGCTCTTCAGATCCACTCCTGACATGCGTACCATGGTTGCCACACCCTAGCTTAATTGACTTAGTCATAGGTTGGTTTAGTGCCTTAAATCTTATGTGTTTGTGTTTATTAGGCATTTAAGTCTTATGTGGTTTTGTGTTTGAGTAGTCTAACCCTAGGGTTCAAGTTTCCTATCATGCTATTCTACGCTCCATGCCTTTTCTACCCTTAAACAGCCATGTAATCACACATATAGTTAGGGTACTTACCTCAAGGATCATGGTTTGAGACTTATGGGCCATGTCTTTATACCGCCCATTTGTAAAAATACTTTCATAAAACTCATTTGGCCTTGTTTTAAAAACGTTTTGGGCCTTAGGCCACAGGCCGAGAGTTTGAACAGGGCTCTGATACCAAACTAAAACACCCCTAGTGGTAAAATTACAAAATGCCCTTGGTTTGTAAAATGTTCAACTACCCAATGCTTTTTCCAAAATTTCCTTATTTTGTAAAAGTGTTTAAAACCCTAATTTGCAAACTATCAAAAAAATAAATACTTTGATTTTGGAAAATTACAAAATTGCCCCTAACTTCTAAAATTACCAAAATGACCTCGATTTCTAAAATTTTTGCAACTTCATCATTTTGGAAAATAAATTTCTCAAAAACCTCAAAGTTCTACAACTTCTGAAATAACCCTAATTTGTTAAATTTACAAAAGTTACCTGATTTGTGGAAAATTACCAAAATACCCCAAGGTCTAAAAATTTCAAATACCCTGATCTCAAAAAATTCCAAAATACCCTTGAACTTAAAAATACCAAAGATACTTTATGACAAAATCATCAAGAAACCTTATTTTGACAAATTACTAAAATACTCAGAGGACAAATTACTTAAAATACCCCTGTAGTGGAAAACAACAACAAATGAAAACTACAACATTTCTCGAATGAACTAAGGTTCATAATTGTTTGATGGATGTATGAGTGAATTAAAAGACTGTATGCATGTATGAATACGAAAGAACCACTCCTAAACTCCTTTTCATAAAATTGTTCATGGTTAAACAAAGGAACAAAGTATTAATGCATAAAACTCTTTAATCGATTAAATCGTGACGTTAGAAATGAGTTCTCGTGAACGTGAACTAAAAAAAAAAGAAAAATAAATAATGTGCCTAGAAAGTATGATGGCTCTATTAAGATCGAAAGTGCAAAGATAAGCGTAGCGCCATGAAAGTTAAGATGTACGATTTTTTAGTAAGTAATTTCGAGGACTAAATTATTTTAAGGGGGTAGAACTGTAACATCCTAGATTAGGGGTTATGCGTAATTCATGAGATAGTGGGATCAGTGGGTGTGTTGGATGTGTTCTGAAGAGTTTCAAGGACCCTAAGATGAAAGGAAATATAAGGAAATGTAAGGAAATGTATGGAAATGTATGGAAATGCATGGAAATGTATGGAAATGTATGGAAATGTATGGAAATGTATGGAAATGTAAGGAAATGTATGAAACGATTAGTTAAAAGAGAAAACTGAACATTTTGGAAACCTAAGCTAAAAGAGGAAAATAAACATTTTGGAAACCAAACCAAAATAGGAAACTAAACATTTTGGAAACTTGGAAAATACAGAGTCACATGAAAATTTTTGGAAACTTAAAATGACCCTTAATGTCTAATTTTAGAGCCCAAGGGGAACTTAGGGCCAAGTGACCCTAAAGATATAAAGTACATGAAATTTGACCCAATAATCTAAGCTTGGAAATGTGGCCTAAAGATGCCACATAAGGCCTTAGGAAATGGCCCACATGCAAAAGGTTTTGGGCCTGAGTTCGAAGTCATCTAGAAGCAAATAAAAGAAGTTTTATTTTGCTTCCATAAGAAGAAAGTTGACGGCACCTAGCTAAAGCTTTAAGTGATTTTTTTTAATTTAATTACTTAGAGAGGAAGCAATGGACTGACAATAGGGACTCTTAGAGAAGAGTTTTATTCCCTTTAGAATTTCGGCTAAATAGGTGGATAAATGAAGAATTATTCTTTAATTAGGAGAATGAGGAAGAGTGGTGGCCAAGCAAAGGATTCTTGGCCTAGTAAATTCGGCTATAAAAGGAGGGACTAGGCCATTCATTATTCATTCTCCTCTCTTTTCCTCTACCGAATATTCTTCTTGAGCATCCATTCTTTTCTTCTTTTCTTTTAGCCTCCTAGCCGATTTCCTTCTAAGCCTATTATTCTCTCTTCTTTCATCTTTGAAACCAAACACATAAGGAATCATAGCCGATTGTTCATCAAGTCTCTAAGCCTAATCTCTCGAAGGTTGAAGTGAAGGTGCAACCGATTCCTTTGAATAAGGGTAAGATCCAAGTTTAGTTTCCATTCTTTATATTTTAGACTTATCGAAATTTAGAGACTAATTTCGATTATTAATCTTGGCCAATCATGGAAGGAGAAGTTCTTTTCCGAAGGTACACCATAGGCCACGTGTTCCCTAGTTATTCTATGAATTTCTGGATTTAAAATCCACAAGGTAAGCACCTAAAAGTATTCGCCAAGGCTTGTATGATTATCTAGATCAGTTCTTTAATTACTAAAAGTCAAAACTAACCCATATTGAGATTCAAGGTTGGCGAATATCAAGTGAAGGAAAACCAAGTTTTCGGATTTGAATAAACACCAAATCCAAGATCAAAGGTAAGTCTTTTACAAATCCTACTAGGATTTGGATATCATAGCCAAATAGAATTTATGTTAAGTAATAAATGATGAATCAAATGTAGGGACTAAGGATCTAAACTTTAGATCTAGCTTTTCTAATCTCAAGGAATCGCTAAACAAATCGGTGTGTAATTCCACACTAAATCTTGATAGATTTACTGACTTTAATTTTATTATATGTGCTAATATAAAAGTGTAAGAATATGGATAAGGTATCGTGTATTCCACACTATTCTTAATAGTTTTATGGTTTAAATATGTTATATATGTTAATGTGAAAGTGAAAGAAAGTGGCTAAAGTGCCATAATATGGTACAAAGTATTCGTGCACGCTTTCCTACTTCTACTAGGATTTTGAAATAAATGTTATACAAGTGAAAAGTGATGTGAAAGTGAAATAAAATATGTTATGCATGATATTTATTATTTGGGGCATTTGGGTCATTTGAAGAAGGGAAGTGAATGTGATGACTTCGGTCTCACTAAGTGAAGGTGTTGACTTTGGCCTCACCAACGTTATATTTGAAAGTGATGACTTTGTCTCGCTAAGTGAATGTGATGACTTGGTCTCACTAAGTGAAAGTGGTGACTTCGTCACATTAAGTGGTAACTTTAATACATTACGATTGGTGGCTATGCCACAATATTATCAATGGGCGATGAGCATGTCGCCTGCAATGATCGCCTTCGATGGAGTGTAGCGGATGGAGGGTTGACTTAGTAGTCCCCACTTGTACAAAGTTGGTACGGTGGAGTGTAGCGGATGGCATATAGGTTTGGGTTCGGGTTTGCATCATTACACTTGAATTTTTATATGCATATGATTTTATGGTGTGCCTATCTCTATTATGTTTAGTGTTGGTTACACACCAGTCTATCGACTCACCCGTTGCTGGGAATATGTTTCGTGATGAGCGGAATGGACCGGACGGCAGAACTTGTGGTGGCCATGATCGACTTGAAGTTCAGTTTAATTTGAATATTTATTTTATTTTAAAGTACTGTATAATTTATTATTTCGGTTTCATTTTATGTAATAAGGCCACCGTGATTTAATTTTATTTCTACTATAATTACTATGTTATGAGTTTAAGGCTTTATAAAAAGTAGGCCCACTTAGTATGAAATAAGTTTAAATATTTTGTCACTTGAAGCAAATGGGTTTTTGTTATAAAATAAATTTGTTTTCAACTCAAGCCCAACCCACAACGAGCTATCTTCCAAAACTCACAGTTTTCAAAGTATTCGAATGAATTTTGAACCGGGTTACTTCGAGGAACATACCAGATCCGGTCCATTCTCGTGGGCGGTGTGGGTGTTTCATTTAGTATCGAGTCCAGCTTCAAACTCTCTACCGGGCCTAAGGCCCAAAACGTTTTAAAATAAGACCAAATGAGTTTTATGAAAGTATTTTACAAATAGACAGTATAAAGACATGGCCCTAAGTCTCCAATTCGCAAATCCACCAAGTAAGTACCCTAACTCTATGTGTGATTCTCGTGATTTATGAACTGTTAAAGGGTAGAAAAGGAATGGAACGAGAATAGCATGATAGGAACTTGAACCCTAGGATTAGTCTACTCAAACACAAATACATAAGACTTAATACACTAGACAAACTCGTGATTAAGTCACCAAGCTAGAGTGTGGTAATCACAGCGATGTCTAGGAGTGGATTCAGAAGAGCTTGGTATTTAAGCAGTCCTAGTGACTCACCTCCTCTTTACTCGAATCCTACCGGTGCATAGTAACTGCTCACCCTAACCAAGAGGACTTAGTCACTGCTAAACCTAATAACTAAAACCCAAAGGAACTAGCCATTTTCAAAACCTTAATATTAAAATTCTTAAATCACTTTCTTTCTCTTATCCTTAATTCATGAAAACCATTTCGACACAATTATTTTCAAAAATTTTGATCTATAAAAATTACAAAAGTACCCCTAGTGGTAAAGTTACTAAAATACCTCGCTTTATAAAATGTCCAACCACTCAACGGTTTTGCCAAAATTTCATTATGTTATAAAAGTCCAAAACCCTAATTTGCAAACTATAAAAAAATACTTTGATTTTTGAAAATTACAAAATTGCCCCTAACTTCTAAAATTACCAAAATGACCCCGATTTCTAAAATTTTGCAACTTCATCGCTTTGGAAAATAAATTTCTCAAAAAAAAACCTCAAAGTTCTACAACTTCTGAAATAACCCTAATTTGTTAAATTTACAAAAGTTACCTCGATTTGTGAAAAATTACCAAAATACCCCGAGGTCAAAAATCACCAAATACCCTGATTTCAAAAATTTTTTAAATTACTCCGAGACTTTGAAATTTTCAAGATAATTGTTGATAAAATCACCAAGGAACTTTATTTTGACAAATTACGAAAATACCTATAGGACAAATTACGTAAAATACCCCTGTAGTGGGAAAACAACAACAAATGAAAACTACAACGTTTCTCCGAATGAACTAAGGTTCATAATTGATTGATGGATGAATGAGTGAATGTGAAGACTGTAATGCGTGTATGAATACGAAAGAACCACTTCTAAAATTCTTGTCATAAAACTTCTTCATGTAATCAAGTAAAACAAGGACTAATTCATAAAACTTTTAATTTAATCATGACGTTAGAAATGAGTTCTAAGGAACGTGAACTTAGAGAATGTGCCTAGAAAGTATGATAGTTCTTTAAGATCGAGTCGCAAGAATAGCGAGTGTGGTGAGTTAGACTATGACGGATGAACGATAGTAAGTAATTTCGAGGACGAAATTATTTTAAGGGGTAGAACCGTAACATCCTAGATTAGGGGTTATGCGTTCGCATAATTCATGAGATAGTGGGATCAAGTGGGTGTGTTGGATGTGTTCAAGAGTTTCAAGAACCCTAAGATGAAAGAAAATGAAAGGAAATGTAAGGAAATGTAAGGAAATGTAAGGAAAAGAAAGGAAATATAAGGAAAAGTAAGGAAATGTAAGGAAATGTAAGGAAATGTAGGAAATGTAAGGATATATAAGGAAAATGTAAGGAAATGAAAGGAAATGTAAGGAAATGAAAGGAAATGTAAGGAAATGTATGGAAATGTATGGAAATGTATGGAAATATATGGAAATGTAAGGAAATGTATGGAAATGTATGGAAATGTGTGGAAATGTAAGGAGATGTATGGAAATGTAAGGAAATGCTTTAGAAATGTTAAGTTTTGGAAACTAAACTAAAATAGGAAAGTGACCATTTTGGAAACCGAAGTAAATTAGGAAAGTGAACATTTTGGAAACCAAGCCAAAAGAGGAAACTAAACATTTTGGAAACCAAGCCAAAAGAGGAAACTAAACATTTTGGAAACCAAACCAAAATAGAAAACTAAACATTTTGGAAACCAAACCAAAATAGGAAACTAAACATTTTGGAAACCAAGCCAAAATAGGAAACTAAACATTTTGGAAACCAAGCCAAAATAGGAAACTAAACATTTTGGAAACTTGGAAAATACAGAGTCATGAAAATTTTTGGAAACTTAAAATGATCCTTAATGTCGAATTTTAGAGCCCAAAGGGGAACTTAGGGCCAAGTGACCCTAAAATATAAAGTACATGAAATTTGACCCAATAACGGACTTGGAAAAGTGGCTCAAGATGCCACCTAAGGCCTTAGAAAATGGCCCACACGCAAAAGGTTTTGGGCTTGAGTTCGAGTCACATAAGAAGCAAATAAAATAAGTTTTATTTTGCTTCTAGAAGCCCAAGAGGTGGACGGCACAAGGCTTGCAAAAGAGGAGTTTCACTCTCTTTAAAACTCGGCTAATTAGAAGATCATAAGGACTCTTAAGGAAGAGTTTAATTCTCTTTAAAATTGCTAAATAGGTGGATAAATGAAGAATTATTCTTTAATTAGGAAAATAAGAAAGAGTGGTGGCCAAGTAAAGGATTCTTGGCTTAGTAAATTCGGCTATAAAAGGAGGGACTAGGCCATTCATTATTCATTCTCCTCTCTTTTCCTCCTCGCCAAATATTCTTCTTGAGCATCCATTCTTTTTCTTCTTTTCTTTTAGCCTCCTAGCCGATTTCCTTCTAAGCCTATTATTCCTCTCTTCTTTCATCTTTGAAACCAAATACATAAGGGAATCATAGCCATTGTTCATCAAGTCTCTAAGCCAATCTCTCAAGGTTGAAGTGAAGGTGCAATCGATTCCTTCAAATAAGGGTAAGATCCAAGTTTAGTTTTCCATTCTTTTATATTCTAGACTTATTGAAATTTAGAGACTAATTTCGATTATTAATCTTGGCCGAATCATGGAAGAAGAAATTCTTTTCCCGAAGGTACACCATAGGCCACGTGTTCCCTAGTTATTCGGTGAATTTTGGGATTTAAAATCCACAAGGTAAGCACCTAAAAGTATTCGGCCAAGGCTTGTATGATTATCTAGATCAATTCTTTAATTATTAAAAAGCCGAAAACTAACCCATATTGAGATTCAAGGTTGGCTGAATATCAAGTGAAGGACAACCAAGTTTTCGATTTGAATAAACACCAAATCGGATCAAGGGTAGTCTTTTTACAAATCCTGCTAGGATTTGGATATCATAGCCAAATAGAATTTATGCTAAGTAATAAATGATGAATCAAATGTAGGGACTAAGGATCTAAACTTTAGATCTAGCTTTTCAAAATCTCAAGGAATCGTTAAACAAATCAGGTGTGTACCCTACACTAAATCTTGATAGATTTACGGCTTTAATTCATTATATGTGTTAATATGAAAGTGTAAGAATATGGCTAAGGTACCGTGTGTATTCCACACTAATCTTAATAGATTTATGGTTTAAATATGTTATATATGTTAAAGTGAAAGTGAAATAAAGTGATCAAAGTACCATATTATGGTACAAAGTGCTAAGGCACGCTTTTCCTACTTCTACTAAGATTTCAAATAAATGTTATACAAGTGAAAAGTGATGTGAAAGTGAAATAAAAATATGTTATGCATGATATTTATAATTTGGGGCATTCGGGATTTATGTGAAAGGGAAGAAGGTGTTGACTACGGTCTCACCAACGTTATAAGTGAAAGTGATGACTTGGTCTCACTAAGTGAATGTGATGACTTCGGTCTCACTAAGTGAATGTGATGACTTCGGTCTCACTAAGTGGTAACTCGTTACATTACATGATGGTGGCTATGCCACAATATTATCGATGGGCGATGAGCACGTCGATTGCAATGAACGCCTTCGATGGAGTGTAGCGGATGGAGGGTTGACTTAGTAGTCCCCACTTGTACAAAGTTGGTACGGGTGGAGTGTAGCGGATGGCATATAGGTTTGGGTTCTGGTTTGCATCATTACACTTGAATTTTTATATGCATATGATTTTATGGTGTGCCTATTTCTATTATGTTTAGTGTTGGTTACACTCGAGTCTATCGACTCACCCTTGTGGGAATATGTTTGTGATGAGCAAGAATGGACCGGACTACAGAACTTGTGGTGGCCATGATCGACTTGAAGTTCAGTTTAATTTGAATATTTATTTTATTTTAAAGTCTTGTACAATTTATTATTTCGGTTTCATTTTATGTAATAAGGCCACCGTGATTTAATTTTTATTTCTACTATAATTACTATGTTATGAGTTTAAGGCTTTATAAAAAGTAGGCCCACTTAGTATGAAATAAGTTTAAATATTTTGTCACTTGAAGCAAATGGGTTTTTGTTATAAAAATAAATTTGTTTTCAACTCAAGCCCAACCCACAACGAGCTATCTTCCAAAACTCACGCTTTTCAAAGTATTCAATGAATTTTGAACAAGGTTACTTGAGGAACATACCGATCTGGTCCATTCTCGTAGGTAAAGTGGGTGTTTCATTGCCACCCTATTTTTTTTACATGCAAACACAAGTAATAATTACAACATTTCACAACTCAATAGGCAGCCAATCCATGACATTTCATACACATATTACACCAATTCAACAAAGTATTCAATTGTCTAATAAATAGCATGCATTTTCCTTTTTCATACTAACCATATATCAATATAACATTTGCATATTTTCATTCCATCAATTACTAGCCAAACATATCATATTTGAATACCTAAACACAACCAAAATATTATACCAAGTTAAGCCAGATCACATGGCTTCAACTCATACAATAACGTTTACCAAAATCAATATCTCAAGTAACCTTAACTATCATCCTTATAACTTGCCTATACATGCCATATTTACATATATCCACAAATTCATACGTACCAATCAGCAACTGGATAGTGTGATGCGTAACTCTGACTTTATCTGAATCGAGCAAGCTATCGAACCTCTATAATACACAGAAAAGAAACAAAGTCAGCTTTTTAACTTAGTAAGCTCGTATAATTTAAAATTAAGTTTACCATTTGTTACAAAATCAAACCATTAAACAAAGTAAATCAAATTCACTTGCCAAATGCCTAAACACAAGCATTCATCAATATGTTAGTCTCATAAGTACATATATTCAACCTTTATCCCAATTTCATACTGAATTCATGTAACATATAAAACACATGTAAGAATTCATTCACATTCATATAATCAACAATCCATAATATAAACAGTAATTCATTTGATAACAGAAAGTCATTTGTATAAATAATACTTCATCCGTATAAACAGAATTTATGCCCGTTGAACCCATTAGAACTTCAAAGGATACTCAGGTGATATACATCAGGAATCTGTCAATTCATTATCATTTTAGCTCTTTCGAGCTATGATCGGTAAGCTCTTCCTGAGCTAATGGACAGTAAGTTCTATTGAGCTGAAACGGTAAGCTCTAACGAGCTAAAAATAATAAGCTCTTACGAGCTGATATATCGGTAAGCTCATATGAGTTGTGGTGAGTCCTCAAAAAATACAGGAGATCGACCAAAACGGTAACCCTAGTGACATCTCTCCCGTATCCTACGAATTCATACGATTCAAGCTTGACTCGGTAACCATCAGTCTATATCAAATAGGCATTCGTATTCCAAGTATATCAATTAATCAATTATATACATACATTTTAAATAACTACAAGTATTTAAAAGTTTGATTCTAATTATCTGAACTTACCTCGTATCGCTCGGATATCAATATCGGCTATTCGTCAACTTTCTATTTTCCCCGATCTAAATGCAATCTCGGCTTATCTTGATCTATAAATTATAAATTTTAACACATTCAGTATTGAATATATTCAATTTAGTCCAAAACACACATTAGGGCTATTTTTTCACATTTACCCCTAAATTTTCACATTTTTTACAATTTAGTCCTTATCACATAAAATTGAAAATTCATGTAATTTAGTACAATTTCATGCTAGCCGAATATACTACATGTTACTAGTAGCCCATATTTTTAATTTATTCACACTTTTACCCATATAATTTTACAATTTCACAAATTAATCCCTTTTTGCCATTTCTGTTAAAAAAATCACTTTACAAAACTAGTTTAACTATCAACAATTATTCAAAATCCATCATCAACCATCAAATTACTCTAGTGTTCAACAATGGCAACATGATAAATCTTTAACAGTTTTGAAACGGGCTAGCTAGAATACGAAGCAGCAATCTTAAAAACGTAGAAATTATTAAAAATCGAGTTAAAATCGTACCTTAATCAAGCTAGGAGTGTGTTGAAATTAAAAGCATAAAAATGGATTTCTCCAACCCTATGTTTCGGCCAAGACGATGAATGAAAGAATAATTTCATTTGTTTTATTAAAAATAACCTTTAATAATTAAATTACAAAAATAGCCTTAATGAACATTAATAATTTCAAATTTACCAAGCCACTATCATCGACTATCATGTTAATGGTCTAATTTCAACATAAGGACCTTAACTTTAAGGTTCTATAGCTATTATACACTTTTAGCTAATAGAACACAAGTTTTACGCTTTACACGATTTAGTCCTTTTACTCGAATTAACCATTCAAACAATAAAATATCTTTACAAAAATTTTACACAATAATTCTATCATGTTGTAAACTTCAATAAAATAATAAAATAAATATTTTGACCTCTATTTGTAGTCCTAAAACCACTATTCTGATTTGACTTAAAAACGAGCTGTTATAGAGTTAATCATAGAATGGCTACTACTTAAGAACATTCTTGAAAAGGTTGTAAACCCTTCAAGGAAAGATTGGTCTTTCCAATTGGATGACACTTTATGTGCATTGCAGATAGCATACAAAACTCCTTTAGGGATGTCGCAGTATCAATTGGTTTTTAGGAAAGCATGTCACTTGCTAGTCGAACTAGAACACATTTAATGTAGGCAATTAAGCATGTGAACATGGATTATGAAGTGCTGGAAAGAAAAGATTTTTGGATATCACTGAACTAGAGGAGATTATGAGAAATATTTATGAAAACACAACCATTTATAAGGAAAAGACCAAACGATGGCATGACAAGATTATATTACAGCTACAATTTAGAGCAGGTCAGCAACTTTTTTATTCATTTCTTGACTCAAATTGCACCCAGGTAAATTGTGTTCACGTTGGTGTAGACCTTTTGAATTTGTCGTCGTATTTCTTCATGGTGCAGTTGTAACAATCCGGTTTAGACCCTAGTTAGAATAGTGGCTTTCAGACCACAAATTCGAGTCAAAAAATATTTTAATATTACTTTTTGTGCCTTTGATACGTGATTAAGTATGTGTTAAATTTCTGTGAATTAATTTGTCCGTTTGTGTGCTTAATTTGTCATAAGGACTTTATTGTGAAAGATGCAAAATTTGCATGCTATTTGTTGAAGCACTTATGTGTCATGTCTTTATAAATGTGAAGTCTTTATAATGCAATTTGACCATTGGAAAATGGATGGACATTAATGACAACGTTAGTGGAATTTTATAATGAATTAATAAAGGTTAATTTTGTCATTTGTGCATTAATATGAGTATAATAAAATAAAAAATTGAAAATCAAGCATGTTTATCCTATTTTGGGGTGCCGAAAGTTAAAAGAAAAAGAAAGAGTTAAGCTTTGTTACATTCAGCTAGATTGAAGCACAAATTAAGGTATGTTTCAGTTTTAGTTTTTGATAATTTCTACATTTTCGTAATCGTTGCTTCGTACTTTACAAAACCCATGCTTCAATTTTGTGAATTGATGATGTTTTTGAAATGAGCCTTTCATGAACACATGAGTTTTTGGATGTTTGATGATGAAATATGAAAGTTATGTGATGGATGAACATATTTTGTCTTTGAATTTTTAGTGAAATTGAATAATTTGGGTGTAATTGAAAGAATAAATTTTTGAAGGATTAAATTGTGAAATAAATGAAATGTATGGACTAGTATAAAACATGTGAAAATTCGGCTAAGCAAGGGTGACAAATTTGATGTATTTTGTGATTTTTGTGAAATAGGGACTAAAATGTCCAAATGTGAAAATGTGAGGGCTAATATGCAAATTTCCATAAATATGTGTTTTGGATTGAATTGAATGATCTAGTGAATAAATAGGTTAAATTTGAATATGTATGGATCAAGAACCGAAAAAAATAGATTTAGATCGAGGGAAGTCAAAAGTTATTGAATAGCAATTTATCTTCGTTCTTCCTATACGAGGTAAGTCGATATATAAATAAATGTATTTGTATTAAATTATGTATATTCATATGAAACTACATTGTGACGAATGTGTGTGAAATGATGAATATATAGATTTTGAGAAAGTATATAGAGTTAGTCAGTGTCTGAGAAGTCCCGTCTGAACCAAGGAATAGATAAGATAGCATATGTCATGACATAGGTTCTAATATGTGATATCATGTAAGACCACGTCAGGGATGTTGGCATTGATTCGAAATGTCGTGTAAGACCACGTCTGGGATGTTGGCATTGATATTGGATTTACGTGTAAGACCATGTCTGGGACATTGGCACCGTATTGATTCATGTAAGACCTTGTCTGGAACAGTAGCATCGATATCTAATTACATGTAAGGCCACGTTTAGGGCGATGGCATCGTACGACTATTTCGAGCCCTCTAAGTATCCTATTAGATTCCAAACGGTTCAACGGGGAAGTCCGAGAAATTAAAGACTATGTGAGTTGTATATCCGATTCAGGTACGTTGATATGTATGCTTAGTATAAGCATGAAAGGTGAGTAAGTATGTGCATTGTTGCAAAGGAAATTGAGATATATGTTTGTTTTAGATATGAGCAATGAGATGCTTGAGTTATGATGTGTTGGTAAGTAGTGGCTAAATATTGAGCCAAGGATGATATTATGAATTTGTAAATGAGAAATATAAATGTCATTGCATCTATGTGGCTGTATACATTTTATACTAAGTTTATTTTTATATGGCTTACTAAGCTTTTGGAAAGCTTACTCTGTGTGTATGTTTACTCTATTTTATAAGTCGTCAAAGCTACGAAAGGCTCAAGAATCGTCGAGGATCATCACCGCACTATCAAACTTTACTTTGGTACTTTTGAATGTGTATATAGCTAAATATGGCATGTATACTCTAGTCATTTTGGAACATGTTTGAGATGTGTAATTAGCCATGTGATGTGGCTAGATAAATGTTAGAAATATGCATGAGTGATATGGTATATGAAGCATGTTTTGGTATGGCTTGATAGCAATGAAATGGTCTTACGTATAGTGAGCTTATTGATGAATTGATGCCTTATTGACTTGGTAAAATTGTTGATGAATCATGCTTGGTTTTACATGTGATTTAGTTGTACTAAATGGTATATAAGTTGGCATGTTTAGAAATGTAATTGAATGGGATGGTGAGTTGAACATTTTACATGATTTTGGTTGCCAATTGTGTATGGGATAATGTTTGATTGAGCTTGTAGGGATGACCTATGTGTGTGGTGGCACTTTGGCCTTGCAAATGGCCTATAGTTGCCCACACGGTTGAGTACACAGGCGTGTGGCTCGACCGTGTCCTTCGTGGTTGTAATTCAAGCAAGTCAGGCTCAACCACGGGTAAGACACATAGGCGTGTGACTGGTCGTGTGGTGTAAGTCAGTAGCGACCACGGTTAAGGCACACGGGCGTGTCCACGGTAGTGTGGACAAGTCAGTATGTATGCCCTGTTTTGACACGGCTTAGACACACGGGCGTGTCTAAGGCCATGGGAGGCACACGGCCTTAGACACGGGCATGTGACCTCTGTAACTTAGGAAAATTTTTAAATTTTTGAGAATTTCTATATGTATGCGGTTTAGTCCATCTAAAGCATGTTTAAGGTCTCGTTGACCTATTAAAGGGACACATTGATTAGATTTGATGAATGGTAGTATGAAATGTCCATAAAAGTTTTTGATTGTCTGGTAATGCCTCTTAACTCTAAATCGACAACAGTTACGTCTTAGGGGTGTTACATTTGATTGGTATCAGAGCTACAGTTTAGTCGATTCTCAGACTAACATAGCGTGTGAGAGTCTAGCTATACATGTCATAAATTTGAACTATGATAATGTGATGAATCTTGACGTATAAAATGTGTTTATCATATTGTAATAGATCCCAAAAGAGCCGTAGCTGACGACATAGAAAGTAATGCGCCTACTCCAGCTCAAAAGACAACGCCATTTGATTCGAGACCAGCTACTAGCGGTCAAGAGGGAGAAGCTAAACAAGCTTTCTTCCAAATGATGAATAAGTGGTTCACTCAGTTTGTAAGAAATAATTTGACTGTTTCACAACCTCTGCCCCCGACTAATCCCCCTCAAACTTCAGTTATGCCTTTGGTTATGAACTTGAATATGTTGAACAAGCCTCTAGTGGACAAAATTCGCAAATATGGGGCTGAAGAGTTTAGGGCTACTAGTGACGACGATGTTGAGAAAGTCGGGTTTTGGCTCAAGAACACAATCCATGTATTTGATGAAATGACATTGACTCCAGAAGAATGCATAAAATATGTTGTTTCTTTACTACGAGATACAGCTTATCAGTGGTGGAAGACTCTAATTTCTGTTGTTCCAAAGGAATGGGTTACATGGGATTTCTTTCAATCTGAAATCCAAAAGAAATACATCAGTTAGAGATTCATAGATCAGAAATGAAAGGAATTCCTTGAATTGAAATAGGGCCAAATGTCTGTCACTGAATACGAATGAGAGTTCGTAAGATTAAGTCCGTATGTTCGGGAATGTGTATCAACTGAAGAAATAATGTACAAAAGATTTGAAGATGACCTTAATGAAGATATTCGTTTGCTTGTTGGGATCTTAGAAATAGAAAAGTTCATCGTGCTTGTTGATCGAGCATGCAAAGCTGAGGCACTCGGTAAAGACAAAAGAAAAGCTGAGTCTGAAGTTAGAGATGTCAAAAAGATATTTTCAAGTAAATCATTTCAGTCTGTTTCAAAGAAATTCAGAGATGAACATAGCCGTTCTAGGGCAAATATGGGACAATCGAATAAAGATCGAGCTAGATCATAGTACAATACCAATGCTCTTGCAACTTCAATGGAAAGTGTTGGAAATGTCCGATACGATCGACCTGGATGTAAGCATTATGGTAAAAGACATCCGAGAAGTTGTAGATTGAATGATCGAGCTTGTTTTAGATGTGGATCACTAGATCATTGTAACATCCTTAAGTAGTGGTTATTGTGTTTGAACTTCTTTGCATGTGTGTGGTTGTTGTTTGAGGTGTTCTAGAGGTTAGTTATAAGCCAAAGGTAGGCCTGAGCTGTAGGAAAAATTTTGTTTTTAAGTGTTAGTCAAGGGAGCTGAAGGAGCTAGGGGTTAAGTATATTCCGTGGGGAAGTTAAGCACAAGATTAGGCTAGGTAAAGTGGCAAGGAGGCGCCACTTAGGGCCTTGTGATTGATGCCACATGCAGGGAAGGGAGAGCTCAGGGTCGAGCAGCAGAAATCTCACTTTCTACTTATTATTTTGACACCAAAGGGGAAGAGTTGTGCTTAGCACAAACTCTGTCAGATAAGCATGGAATAAGTAAAATTAATTTAAATGGGTGGCAAGGAGAAAATTTAGGAACTTGTGGAATTCAAATTCATTTGAATTAGTGGCCAGGAGGAGTTTGAGGAAGTGGCTGATTTTTGAACTCTTGTTGGCAGAGAAGTGTTCGGTTTGGGAAGCTAAGGAGAGGAGAGTGCCGAATTTCTTTAGATGCCTTATTGTGCATTTTCAGCTAGCCTAAGTCCTAGTGTGCTTGGTGAGTCAAAAGCCGAAAAACAACCTTTTGAGCCTTGCCGATTCCCCCTAGTGCACCATATTGAGGTAAAAGCCGAAACCACCTTAGGTGCATGTCGTTTTCCTCTCTAAAGCATTGGCCGAATCTTCACAAGAACCCTTTTGGAAATTCTCTTTTCTCCTTTGAACCGAAACCTCACTTGATATCTTCTTCTCTTCTCTTTTCGGCAATTAAGGTGCTTGGCCGAACCTCTCTTTCTCCCACCTGCCTTTTTCTTCTTTTCATAACTGCTCAAGACCCCATCCTCTTTTTTATTTTCTTCTCTTGCTGAAACCTCTTAGTCCCTTTTTCTTTAAGCCTAAGCCGAATACCCATCATCTTTTCTCCCATTCTCTCTTTTTTTTTTTTGAGCCAAATCTCAAATGTTTCTCTTCCATCAACCATAGCTGAATCTTCCTTCACCACTCAACCTTTTTCGAAATTTCCTTTCTTTCTTCTAGTTGCTTTGGCCAAATATCAAACAAGGGTGGATCTTCTTCGATTCTTCTTCAATCGGTTTTGAGAAGGGGTAAGTGTCTTGGCCGAATTCCTTTTATTCCTTTTCTCTTCTCTCTGGCGACTTTCATAGGAGCAGAAGCTGAATTTTGGCATTTGGGTATAAATTTCTAATCATCTATAAGGACGATTTTTTTAGGATCTCTAGGATTTTGAAGCAGTTGATCTAAGCCTCTATTCTCTAACAATCGAATTTGGTGAGTTAAGTGGTAAGGATATCTTTGTTGGTTCATCATTCTTTAAGTTGTTGAAAAGCCGAAGGCTATTAAGACTAAGCTTTATTATTGGCCGAATGTAGGGGGAGGATCAGTCTCGCATATTTTGGTGTTGTGATTTGTTTTCGTAAGGCAGAAAGGTAAGGGTGGTGTTGCTTATGCGTAATCTCACCCTTCGGGATTTAATGATATAGCCGAATGGCCTATATTATTAACCTTAGTGTTGGCCGAATGTAGGACAATGAGATCTAGTGCGATAGACAGGGTTTTCGGGATTCAACGTTTGCATTAATATAGGTGTGTAACTTACACACTTCATAACTTAGTAAATATGTTAATAACCTGAATATGTTAAAAGCTGGAAAACTATGTAGAACTTGATATGATACCTTAATGGGCAAGAGCAAGGATTCGGGTAAGTCCGTTTCGATATGATTTTTGCTATATGTTGTTCAATACTATAATCTATAATATAATTGCTGTATGTTTCATATTAAAGCATGATGGTATGATTTGCATAAATATTGCATTGACATGGGTGATATGAGAGGAATGGGGAAGATTTGATATCCGTGTCTTTGGGACACCAGAGGTTTGGCACCTCCAGTGGTTTGGTACCACCGTTGATTTCGTGACTTTGGGTCACCAGAGGTTTGGCACCTCATAGCGACTCGTCCCAGTAACTTAGCACCACAGTGGGTTGGCCCCACATTTGATATTACGGGATTATCGCCAGTGATTTGGTATCACAACGTGGGTTGGCCCCATAGATGGATTAATCGTGACTTTGGGTCACCAAAGGGTTTGGCACCACATTATTATTGGATATCGTGACTTTGGGTCACGGTGGTTTAGCACCACCGGTGGTTTGGTACCACACGGGTAGAAACGAGTTATGGATGGCTAGGTTTGGGTGCTTGATATATTGCTTGGTTATGACTTGTGTGTAAGAATGTTGCATTAACCGGGAGGAATTGTGCACTGAGTCTTGGTGACTCACCTTCTCCTTATCTTTTAGGTGATTCAGTAGATCGCGGATGAGGCCGGATGGACTCGAGGTGGCCATGCATTAAACACATTCGGTTTTATATGGACTTTGCTTTGGGTATTACTTTAAATTTTGGTTTTTATTTGGGTTTGTAATAAGGCCTTTAAATTATGTTTTTGGATTATTTTGCATGCTTTAGATATATCTTCAAACATGACAAAGTAAATTACTTGTTTTGTTTTAACAACCTGATAACCAAAGTTTTCCAAAATTTACCTCGTTTCGAGTTTTCCAATAGTTACCATCGGGTAACAGCATTCACGAAATGATAACAAAGATACTTTAGATGATTTCCAAATCCAGGGTTCTTCTCAATTTCAAATGCACACGATTTTTTTAAATAATTAAAAATAATACATCCGAGTTCTAACAAACATGGACGTTTTCCATCAAATTGAATGGCAAATGAGTTTTCAAGCCGTTTTCCTCTATAACATGCCAGATTCGGTCATGGTGAGTTGACTGGGTTTGGGGTGTTACAATCATTTCATCCGTGATTGCCCAGAATCTATTGAGCAAGAGATTATTCAAAATCTGAGATTAGAGAATGTTTTAGCAAGAGATAGATCTTCTTGAAATACATGAAATGTTGATGGTGGTCAGAGAATTACGAGAGACACTGTTGCGAGATTTGAAGCTAGAGCGCCTGCCAAAGTGTATGCCATCTAAGCTCGTGAGGAAGCTTCATCTTCGAATGTTATAACGGGTACATTTACTCTTTATGATACTTTTGTGATTGCATTGATAGACCCAGGATCTACTCACTCGTATATATGCATGAACTTAGTATCGAGTGAGACTTTGCCTATAGAGTCTACTGAGTTTGTTATAAAAGTATCGAACCCCTTAGGTAAAAGTGTTCTGGTTGACAAAGTATGCAAGAACTGTCCGTTGATGTTTCGAGATATCTATTTTTCTGATTTAATGTTATTGACTTTTGATGAGTTTGATATAATTTTGGGTATAGACTAGTTGATGTTGCATGATGCTGTTGTGAATTGCAAGAGAAAGATCATTGATTTAAGATGTCAGAATGATGAAATAGTTTGAGTTATGTCTAATGATTTGAATGGGTTACCTGCTGTGATATTTGTGTTAAAAGCTCAAAGTTATGTGAAAAAAGGGTTATGAAGCTTATTTTGCTTATGTAATAAACTCGAGAGTGACTGAAAAGAAAGTTGAATCAATGCCAGTTATCTGTGAAGTCCCTGATGTGTTTCCTGAAGAACTACCGAGATTACCTCCGATACATGAAGTTGAATTTGGTATTGATCTGTTACCGGGAAAGACTCCTATTTCGATAGCACCATATAGAATGGCACCAATAAAACTGATAGAGTTGAAATCACAGTTGCAAGAGTTGACTGGCAGAGGATTCGCAAGACCGATTTTCTCACCTTGGGGTGCTCCTATTCTATTTGTTAAAAAGAAAGATGGCACGATGAGAATGTGCATTGATTATCGTCAGTTGAACAAAGTGACTATAAAGAACAAATATCCATTGCCCATAATCAATGATTTGTTTGATCAGCTTAAAGGAGCCACCGTGTTTTCAAAGATAGATCTAAGATCAGGATACTACCAGTTACGAGTAAAAGATTTAGACATTCTGAAAACTGCTTTTAGAACGAGGTACGGGCATTATCAGTTTTTAGTTATGCCTTTCAGACTAACGAATGCTCCTGGTATTTTTATGGATCTGATGACAAAATTTTTAGACCGTGCCTAGATCGATTTGTTGTTATTTTCATTGATGACATTTTGATTTATTCACGTGATGAAAATGAGCATGCTAAGCATTTAAGAGTTGTGTTGTAAACTCTACGAGAAAAGTAATTGTATGCTAAATTCAGTAAATGTGAATTCTAGTTACTTGATGTTAGTTTTCTAGGACATATTGTATCGACCTCTGGAATACGAGTTGATTCGAGTAAGATTTCTACTATTCTAGAATGGAAACCTCCGAAGAATGTGTCTGAAGTCCATAGTTTTCTGAGACTTGCTGGTTATTATCAAAGGTTTGTAAAAGGCTTTTCGATGATAGCTACTCCGTTGACAAGATTGCTTCAGAAAGATGTGAGATATGAATTGTCCGATAAATGTCAGAAAAGCTTTGATCAGTTGAAAGCCCTTTTGACTGAAGCTTCAATATTGGAACTGCCAGAATCGGGAAAAGAGTTCGTGATTTTTAGCGATGCTTCATTGAATGGTCTAGGTTGTGTTTTGATATAGGAAGGCAAAGTTGTAGCTTATGCCTCGAGACAATTGAAGTTGCATGAAAATGATTATCCGACACATGATCATGAACTAGCTGCGCTTGTGTTCGCATTAAAAATTTGGTGTCATTATTTGTTCGGTGAGAAATGTCACATGTTTTCAGATCATAAAAGTATAAAATATTTGATGATTCTAAAAGATCTAAACTTGCGACAAAGAAGGTGGTTAGAGCTTTTGAAAGACTACTAGCTTGTGATAGATTATCATCCGGGTAAAGAAAATGTCGTTGCTGATGTATTAAGTCAAAAATCACTGTTTGTATTGCTTGCAATGAATCCTCATTTAGACCTGTCTGATGATGGTTCACTTTTAGTTGAATTGGAAGCAAAGCCGATGTTTTTTACAACAAATATGTGATGCTCAGAAAGTTAATAATGAAATGATAACAAAACGAACTCAGAGTGATTCGATGTAACACCCCTAACCCATATCTGTCGCCGGATTGGGGTTGAAAGGCATTACTACATTAGACTCAATTTCGAAGTGGACTTCAATTGAATTCAAGTACAAGCAATGCAATCATTATCATATTGTATAACATTACTACCAATTAAAATAAATAAATAAAGATTAAAAGTATGACGAGTTTTACTACCCGTACTTAATACACACAAATGTTTGAATCACATAACTTAAACATTCACGATATATACATATATAGGGTATCAACCAAAATTCAGATAACAGAAGCTAAGTTTCATTTGTAATACTATAATACCTATATGTATTAAATCAAGTGAACCATTTTACCAACCAATAATCAATTACTAATCAACATATATATAATATTACACCTTGGTAGAATATACTATGGCACCATTCGTTTGGATTAAAACTAACCCATCAAGAAACATATTCATTTCTTATTATTATAAACTTTATATTAATCATTCAAGCAAAATATGCATATTTAATATGATAAATATTACTCCACTAATCATATTACACATAGGTGCCATGACAAACCTATATATATATACATAAAAGCGATATACACCTAGATTAAAACCGAATATGCCCAAACAAAATTTCTAATACCTTTGCATCATAATAATATACTCATAAGCATTACTAAATTATCAAACCATGCATCTTCACACAAATAAACATAAAACTTAAGCCATATTCGTATGGCTATAATACATATAATATTAAGGTTTCATTCAAACACAATCATTTTCAAATCCCTCCTATACATGCCTTTATCTAAATTAACACAACTAAAAGAGTACCAAAATAGTTGATAGTGTGGGCGACTTTCTTGACGATCCCTCTCGAGCCCGTAGCATAACCAAAATCTATAAAACAGAGGAGAACATTTCACACAAATAAGCTTACTAGCTTAGTAAGTCCTACGCTCACGATAATATAACATTTAAACATTTAAACAATTAAAAACATTCAACTTATAACATTTCACATAAACATTTAAGTATATTTATTTATACAAGGCCGAATGCTAATAGTTCATTAACATAAGTAATTGTACTTCATTTCATTCAACCTACATCTCCTTGAAGCTCAGATAAGTATATTACCAAAAAATCACATGCTCCATTTCGTATAGGTATCACATTCATACCAACCATATTATCGCACTAAAATCTCCTTTATTCTTAGCATTTCTACTTAAAGGCCAAATTTCCATAATAGTACGTTCTAACTCGAATTCAATCATATAATACTCATACACATCAATCTTAGCCTCAAACATATATAACACAATTCCCATAATATTAACTTAACTCAAGTAATATAAAACATAACATACCTTACGTGCTTACCTGAGCAGTTAGCTAGATACCTTAGTTATGATTTGCCTTAAATAATATTCTGTTTATCCTTTATAAAACACATCACCGGCATCAAGCCTGCTAGGCGATAAAGCCCGATAAGTAACACCGGCACAAGGCCTCTTTAGGCTCGGAGCGAAATAAATCACCCGGCACTAGGCCTGCTAGGCTTAAAGCCCAAAATAAATCACCGGCATGAAGCCTGCTAGGCATTAAAGCCCGAAATAAATCACCACCACTTATAATTCACATATTTTATCATATAGCAAACCAAAAACACTTATACACATCACATTGAATAAAATTTCAACCAATCCATTCTAAAACTTTCACATTCGGCTAACACAAGATTTTATACTAAATTTTATCGAATATTATCATTTAATGCATTCATAAATAATTCGATAACCTATACTTGCTTAAGGACTTACCTCGGTTGTCGATAGACCGTGCAAATCGGCTATTTGAGAACCTTCATCTTTCCCCGATCTAAATCCGTTTTTCTTTGCTCTTGATCTAAAACACATTAAAATTTAGCTCATTCAAGCACAATTCATCTCAATTTAGTCCCTAAGCACATTAATGGGTAAATTACTATTTTACCCCTAATATTTCACAACTTTGTAACTTAGTCCTATTTGCATAACACACAAAATAGACATTATTTCAACATAACACTCAAGGGCGAATATGTATAAGGACCATACAAGTCCATTTCTTTCATTTATTTTGCATTCAAGCCCTTTCAAATTTTTATTTTTACAATTTGGCCCTAAAACAAAAAACTCTTCAAAACTTCCAATACATAATATACTAATCTTTAGCTTATCTTTTATCTAACATCATCAAACATCAAAACTATATAAATCTATCAATAACTGAACATCAAGCATGCTTAGATTCAAAAATTACAACATGGGTGGGTTACGGTTCAAGCAACGATCTCAAAAACGTAAAATTTATCGAAAACTAACTAAAACTCATCTTAGATTTTTGGCTTCAAAGTGCCGAAATTTCAAAGAGTTTAAAGCTTATTTTCTTCCTCCACATTCAGCCATGGATGAGTCAAAAGATGATGGCTTTCTTTTTCTTGGTTATTTTAACATATAATAATTATTTACCAAATTACTAAACTAACCTTATATTTAAAACAATTAAACATTTTAACTTAAGGACAAACTTGTCCATGGTCGGCCACTAACCCTTAAAATGGGTTATTTACCCTTTCAATACTTCCTATTAAAAAGCCATGCTCAATTTAACACATTACACTTTAGTTTGCAACTTTTACTTTTTACGCGATTAGGTCCTTTTTATCAATTTCAATACTCAAACGATAAAATTTTTCTCTGAAATTTTCACATATAAATTCATATATAATAAACACTAAATATGATATTTAAATATTTCTCGCTCGGTTCATGGTCCCGAAACCACCATTCGATTAGGGTTAGATTCATGCATTACAACTCTCCCCTTAAAGATTTTCGTCCTCGAAAATCTTACCGTTAAACAACGTCGGATATTGTTGCCTCATTGAATCTTTAGGCTCCCACGTAGCCTCTTCAACTCGTCGATTCCATAATACTTTCACTAAGGAGATCTTTTGTTTCTTAACTCTTTCATTTCTGAGCTAAAATACGGATCGCTTTTTCCTCATCGTCATATCGGGTTGTATCTCAATCTCAGACGGGGCAATCACATGTGACGGATCTGATCTGTATCTACGGAGAATAGAAACGTGAAATTCATCGTGTATCTTTTCTAATTCAGAGGGTAGCTTCAACTTATAAGCAACAGGTCCAACACGTTCAATTATTTCATACGGTCCAATGAACCTCGGGCTCAGCTTGCCTTTCCGGCCAAAATGGAGCACTTTCTTCCACGGAGAAACCTTTAAAAATACTCGATCTCCAACCTGAAATTCAATGTCTTTACGTTTCAAATCAGCATAAGACTTTTGACGATTCAAGTAGCTTTCAAATTGTCTATAATAATAGCTACTTTCTGTTCAGTTTCTTTAATCAAATCAACCCCGTGTAACTTATTCTCACTGAGCTCAGTCCAGTATAATGGTGTTCGACACTTTTGCCTATACAAGGCTTCATAGGGTGCCATCTTGATACTAGATTGAAAACTGTTATTATAAGCAAATTCAATCAAAGGTAGGTATTGTTCCTACGTACCTTCAAACTCGAGAACGCAACATCTCAACATGTCCTCAAGTATCTGAATAGTTCGCTCGGTGGCCGACTGCATCGTCTCATGGATGAAAAGTCGTACTAAAATGTAGTTTAGTACCTAAGGCATCTTGCAACTTCTTCCAAAACCGTGATGTAAATCTCGGGTTTCTGTCTGAAATAATGGAACTCGGTACACCATGCAATCTCACAATCTGCGATACATACAATCCAGCAAGTTTATCGAGTGAAAAATCTGTACGAACCGGCACAAAATGAGCTAATTTATTCAGTCTATCAACTATAACCCAGACGGCATCTTTCTTACTCGGTGTCATAGGAAGACCGGATACAAAATCCATTGTAATTCTATCCCATTTCCATTCAGGTATCATGATTGGCTGAAGTAGTCCGGATGGCACTTGATGTTTAGCTTTTACTTGCTGACAAACTAAGCATTTCGAAACAAATTTAGATATATCCCGCTTCATGCTCGGTCACCAATAGAACTGTTTCAAATCATTATACATCTTTGTGCTACCCGGATGTATTGATAATCGACCATTATGGGCCTCATTCAGAATCATCTGTATCAAATCTAAGTTTTCTCGGAACACACATTCGGCTTTTAAAATTCAAACAGTCATTTGCATCAATCAGAAAATCTGACTCTGTACCTTTTTACATTGAATTAAATCTAGCAATCAAATCCTTGTCAACTTTCATGCATCACAAATTCTTTGGATAAACATCGGTCTTGCTTGTAACTCGGCTATGATCAAACCATCACCGACATAGCTATCGTGCGTTCATTGCACGAAGAGCAAACAATGATTTTGACTTAACGATCCGCAACAACGTTAGCTTTTCCCGGATGGTAGTCAATCACCAACTCATAGTCTTTTAACAATTCCAACCATCTGCGTTGTCTCAAATTTAGATCCTTCTTAGTCATTAAATACTTTAGACATTTATGATCTGAATAAATGTGACATTTCTCGCCAAATAAATAGTGACGCCAAATTTTCAATGCGAAAACAATGGCTGCAAGTTCTAAGTCATGTGTCGGATAATTTTTTTCATACTGCTTCAATTGTCTTGAAGCATAGGCTACAACTTTGCCTTCCTGCATCAAAACGCAGTCCAAACCATTTAAAGAAGCATCAGAATAAACAACAAATTCTTTACCCGATTCAGGCTGAACTAACACTGGAGCTTCTGTCAAAAGGGCTTTCAGCTGATCAAAACTTTTCTGACACTTTTCTGACCACTCGAACTTGACATCTTTCTGCAATAACTTTATCAACGGTGTAGCCATCATAGAAAAACCCTTCACAAATCGTCGATAGTAACCCGCAAGTCCCAAAAAGCTTCGAATCTCGAAAATATTTTTCGGTGGCTTCCAATCAAGTATAGCCTAGATTTTGTTCGGATCAACTCGAATGCCTGATGCTGAAACAACATGTCCCAAAAAGCTGACCTCTTTCATACAACAGTCACACTTATTAAACTTCGCATACAATGCTGATTTACAAAGTTTGTAGCACTAACTTCAAATGCTCAGCGTGTTCAATTTCATCTTTGGAGTAGATCAACATGTCATCAATAAACACTACTACAAATCGATCCAAAAACTGTCTAAAAACCCGATTCATCAAATCCATAAAAAGCAGAGGTGCATTAGTAAGCCCAAAAGGCATAACCAAAAACTCAAAATGTCCGTACCTCATTTGAAATGTAGTCTTTGGTACATCGTATCTCGACTCTGGCCGATAATAACTCGATCTCAAATCTATCTTGAAAATCTGAAGCCCTTTTATCCGATCAAACAAATCATCAATCCGGGTAATGGGTACTTATTCTTTATAGTTACCTTATTCGATTCATCGATAATCAATACACATTTGCATCGTTCCATCTTTCTTTATCACAAAAAAACTGGTGCACCCTGGGAGAGAAACTTGGTCGTGCAAAGCCCTATCTATTAACTCTTGCAATTGTGATTTCAACTCTTTTAGCTCGAGAGGTGCCATCCGATATGGAGCTATTGAGATCGAAGTCGTTCGGTGCTAATTCAATGCCAAACTCAATCTCTCGTCTTTGAGGGTAAACCGGTAGTTCTTCAGAAACATATCCGGTATTCACATACAATCAGTGCAGATTCAATCTATTTCTCAAACAATTTATTATCCAGTACATGAGCCAAATAAGCTTCGCACCCTTTTTCCATATACTTCTGGGCTAACATCGAGGATATAACTGTAGGAAACCCACTTAAATCACTGGATTCAATTCTAATGATCTCACCATTTGGATGTCTCAAATCAATAAGCTTTCTTTTGCAATTCACCACCGCATCATGTGAAGTTAACGGTCCATTCCCAAAATTATATCAAACTCATCGAAAACAACAACATTAAATCGATTGGGAAGCAAAATCCCGAATCATCGGTGGGCAACCTTTACACACTTTATTAACAAACACACATCTACCTAAAGGGTTGGATACGAATCACAAACTCAATGAGACTCAATGGCGAGTCTTCTTGAATACCGAGTTTCACATACATATGAATGGGTCGAACCAGGATCAATCAATGCAATTACGGTAGTATCATAAAGGGTGAAAGTACCGATGTGACATCCGGAGAAGCAGCATCCTCTCTAGCTCGAGTAACATAAGCTCTAGTTGGAGCTCTAGCCTCAGATCGAACTACCATGTTCTTAGTCCCTCTCTGACTACCACCTACATTGCGGAATGCACGGATGGTGCCGCCTGTCTTGATGCCTTTGCGCTTCGGTCTAGAGTTACGTCTTGTATTCCTTTCATTAACATCGGGCACTCTCGAATGAAATGGTCTGAGGATCCACATTTAAAATAGGACCGATCACGAACTCTACAACTCCCAGAATGCCATTTTCCACAATGTTTGCATTCAACTCAATTTTGTGGAACGTTATCAACACTGGCCATCGAGGTAGCTCGGGAGCCCACTAGAGGTCGATCACGTCTAGGTGAATCTGAAGTAGCTTTAGGTTGGTTGAAATCATCTCTAAACTTCTTAGATGTGGAATGGAAATTTTTACCCGACGGTCTTTTACGAGTGTCTCTAGCTTCTGTCTCAGCCTTTCTTTTCTCCTTCCCAAGCTCTTCAGCTTTGCAAGCTTGCTCGACTAGTGTCACAAACTCTTTGATCTCAAGAATGCCAACAAGTAACTTTAAATCTTCATTCAAACCATCTTGAACCTTTTGCACATAATGGCTTCATTGATACACTCTCGAGCATATCGGCTCAATCGACAAATTTTCGCTCATATTGATCACGATCATTTGCCCTGTTTAAGTTCAAAAAATTCTTTACGTTTACGGTCGATGAACCTCGATGATATATTTCTTGCGAATTCATTCGAAAGAAATCCCATGTCACTTTTCTTTTGGAACCACGATACTAGTGTAATCCACCGGTGATAGGCGGTGTCCGAAGTAAAGATATAGCACATTTCAAACATTAAATGCAGAGTGCGGGATAACTCATCAAGTACCGAATAGTGTTATCAAGCCACATTTCATTTCACTCTGCATCATCATCATCATTAGCCTTGAATTCCTCGGCCCCAAATTTCTGATTTTATCAACAAGAGGCCTACTAGATCTCATTGGATCTATCATCGAAGTCTTGAAGGTGCGGAGTTGGATTATTCGGGGTGGAGGTTGTGGTACAGCAGATTATTTTGAATAAACCGGGTAAACCATTCATTCATCATTTGGTAGAAGGCTTGTTTAGCTTCTCCCTCGTGGTTACCCGTAACTGGTTGAGAGTCTAATGGCGCTGATCCATGTACATGGTCAGGTGCTACACTCTCTACATCATTCGCTACGGCTCTTTCAGGATCAGTGTCCATTTACTATATAAAACAAAGTTCAGGCTTTAGAAGTCACCACACTATCAATATATGATAAAGGCATGTATAGCTAGACTCACACGCGTTACGGTAGTCCTAGAATCGACTAAACTGTAAGCTCTGATACCAATCAAATGTAACACCCCTAACCCATATCTGTTGCCGGATTGGGGTTGAAAGGCATTACTACATTAGACTCAATTTCGAAGTGGACTTCAATTGAATTCAAGTACAAGCAATGCAATCATTATCATATTGCATAACATTACTACCAATTAAAATAAATAAATAAAGATTAAAAGTCTGACGAGTTTTACTACCCGTACTTAATACACACAAATGTTTGAATCACATAACTTAAACATTCACGATATATACATATATCGGGTATCAACCAAAATTCAGATAACAGAAGCTAAGTTTCATTTGTAATACTATAATACCTATATGTATTAAATCAAGTGAACCATTTTACCAACCAATAATCAATTACTAATCAACATATATATAATATTACACCTTGGCCGAATATACTATGGCACCATTCGTTTGGATTCGTAACTAACCCATCAAGAAACATATTCATTTCTTATTATTATAAACTTTATATTACTCATTCAAGCAAAATATGCATATTTAATATGATAAATATTACTCCACTAAACATATTACACATAGATGCCATGACCAACCTATATATATTTATATATACATAAAAGCGATATACACCTAGATTAAAACCGAATATGCCCAAACAAAATTTCCAATAGCTTTGCATCATAATAATATACTCATAAGCATTACTAAATTATCAAACCATGCATCTTCACACAAATAAACATAAAACTTAAGCCATATCCGTATGGCTATAATACATATAATATTAAAGTTTCATTCAAACACAATCATTTTCAAATCCCTCCTATACATGCCTTTATCTAAATTAACACAACTAAAAGAGTACCAAAATAGTTGATAGTGTGGGCGACTTTCTTGATGATCCCTCTCGAGCCCGTAGCATAACCAAAATCTATAAAACAGAGGAGAACATTTCACACAAATAAGCTTACTAGCTTAGTAAGTCCTAAGCTCACGATAATATAACATTTAAACATTTAAACAATTAAAAACATTCAACTTATAACATTTCACATAAACATTTAAGTATATTTATTTATACAAGGCCGAATGCTAATAGTTCATTAACATAAGTAATTGTACTTCATTTCCTTCAACCTACATCTCCTTGAAGCTCAGATAAGTATATTACCAAAAATCACATGCTCCATTTCGTATAGGTATCGCATTCATACCAACCATGTTATCGCACTAAAATCTCCTTTATTCTTAGCATTTCTACTTGAAGGCTAATTTCCATAATAGTATGTTCAAACTCGAATTCAATCATATAATACTCATACACATCAATCTTAGCCTCAAACATATATAACACAATTCCCATAATATTAACTTAACTCAAGTAATATAAAACATAACATACCTTACGTGCTTACCTGAGCAGTTAGCTAGATACCTTAGTTATGATTTGCCTTAAATAATATTCTATTTATCCTTTATAAAACACATCAAGCATCAAGCACCTTTAGGCGATAAAGCACGATAAGTAACAAGCACAAGGCACGCTAGGCTCGGAGCCGAAATAAATCACCAAGACTAGGCACGCTTAGGCTTAAAGCACGAAATAAATCACCAAACCTGAAGCACCGCTAGGCATTAAAGCGGAAATAAATCACCACCACTTATAATTCACATATTTTATCATATAGCAAACCAAAACACTTATGCACATCACATTGAATAAAATTTCAACCAATCCATTCTAAAACTTTCACATTCGCTAACACAAGATTTTATACTAAATTTTATCGAATATTATCATTTAATGCATTCAAAAATAATTCGATAACCTATACTTGCTTAAGGACTTACCTCGGTTGTCGATAGACCGTGCAAATCGATTATTCGAGAACCTTCGTCTTTCCCCGATCTAAATCCGTTTTTCTTTGCTCTTGATCTAAAACACATTAAAATTTAGCTCATTCAAGCACAATTCATCTCAATTTAGTCCCTAAGCACAAAAATGGGTAAATTACTATTTTACCCCTAATATTTCACAACTTTGTAACTTAGTCCTATTTGCATAACACACAAAATAGACATTATTTCAACATAACACTCAAGGGCTGAATATGTATAAGGACCATACAAGTCCATTTCTTTCATTTATTTTGCATTCAAGCCCTCTTAAATTTTTATTTTTACAATTTGGCCCTAAAAACAAAAATTCTTCAAAACTTCCAATACATAATATACTAATCTTTAGCTTATCTTTTATCTAACATCATCAAACATCAAAAACTATATAAATCTATCAATAACCGAACATCAAGCATGCTTAGATTCAAAAATTACAACATGGGTCAGTTACGGTTCGAAGCAACAATCTCAAAAACGTAAAATTTATCGAAAACTAACTAAAACTCACCTTAGATTTTTGGCTTCAAAGTGCCAAAATTTCAAAGAATTTAAAGCTTATTTTCTTCCTCCACATTCGGCCATGGATGAGTCAAAAGATGATGGCTTTCTTTTTCTTGGTTATTTTAACATATAATAATTATTTACCAAATTACTAAACTAACCTTATTTTTAAAATAATTAAACATTTTAACAGGACAAACTTGTCCATGGCGGCCACTAACTCTTAAAATGGGTTATTTACCCTTTCAATACTTCCTATTAAAAAGCCATGCTCAATTTAACACATTACACTTTAGTTTGCAACTTTTACTTTTTACGCGATTAGGTCCTTTTTATCAATTTCAATACTCAAACGATAAAATTTTTTTACGAAATTTTCACACATATAAATTCATATATAATAAACACTAAATATGATATTTAAATATTTCTCAGGCTCGGATTCATGGTCCCAAAACCACCGTTCGATTAGGGTCAAATTCGGTCTGTTACATTCGACCTCTAATTCTAAATTTCGAGTGGATGTTGATGATTGTTTGAGGTTCTGAGATCGAATTTGTGTTCTGAGAAACTCAGAGTTGATTTAGTTGATTTTAAATGAAGCTCAGAATAGTCGCCTATCTGTTCATCTGGGAAGCACTAAGGTGTACCATGATTTGAAGCAACATTATTGGTGGTCTGGTATGGAAAAGAATATCTCTGACTTTGTCTCGAAATGTATAGTCTATCAACAAGTTAAAGCTGAACATCAAGTTCCATCTGGGTTGTTACAACTGATTTTGATTCCTAAGTGGAAATGGGATAGAGTGACAATGGATTTTGTTTTTGGACTGCCTTTGACTCCGACAAAGAAAGATGCGATTTGGGTCGTCATCGATCGATTGATGAAATTTGCTCATTTTATTTCGGTACGATCAAGCTACTCACTTGATAAGCTAATTGAACTTTATATTTCTGAGATTGTGAGATTGCACGGAATGCCACTATCTATTGTGTCAGATAAAGATCCGAGGTTTACATCACGATTCTGGAAGAAATTGCATGAAGCTTTAGGTACTAAATTGTATTTTAGTACAGCATTTCATTCAAAGACGGATGGTCAGTTTGAATGGATTATTTAGATACTCGAGGGTATGCTGAGATGTTGCATTCTTGAGTTTAACGGTACGTGAGAACAATGTTTCCTACTGATTGAGTTTGTATACAATAACAGTTTTCAGTCGAGCATTAAAATGGCACCATGTAAGGCTTTGTACTGACGCAAATGTAGAACACCTCTGTATTGGACTGAGCTCAGTGAAAATAAGATATACGGGGTCGATTTGATAAAAGACACTGAACAAAATTGAAAGTAATCTGTAATAGTCTAAAAGCAACGTCTGATCATCAGAAGCCCTATGCAGATTTGAAAAGAAAAGACATTGAATTCGAAATTAGGGATAAAGTATTTTTGAAAGTATCTCCATGGAAGAAAGTACTCCGATTCGGACATAAAATCAAATTGAGTCTAAGGTTTATCGGACCATATGAATTATCGAGTTGGGCCAGTTGAGTACAGATTCTTGTTACCCTTTGAGCTAGAAAAGATACATAATGTGTTTCACGTGTTATTGCTTCATCGATACATATCCGATTCATCACATGTGATTCCTCCGTCTGAGATTGAAAATCGATTCGATATGACTTACGAGGAAGAACCAATTCGTATCTTAGCTCGTGAAGTGAAAGAGTTGAGAAGTAAAAAATTTTGTTAGTGAAAGTGTTGTGGCATTGACTCGGAGTGGAAGAGGCTACGTGGGAGCTTGAAGATTCAATAAGACATCAATATCGAAACCTATTTAACGATAAGATTTTCAGGGACGAAAATCCCTAAGGGGGAAGATTGTAACAGTCCGATTTAGACCCTAGTCAGGATAGTGATTTTAGGACCACAAATACGAGTCAAAAAATATTTTAATATTATTTTCTATGCCTTTGATACGTGATTAAGTATGTGTTAATTTTCTATGAATTAATTTGCCCATTTGTATGCTTAATTTGGCATAAGGACTTTATTGTGAAAGATGCAAAATTTACATGCTATTTGTTAAAGCACTTATGTGTCATGTCTTTATAAATGTGAAGTCCTTATAATGCAATTTGACCATTGGAAAATGGATGGACATTAATGCCAAAGTTAGTAGAAATTTTTAATGTACTAATAAAGGTTAATTTTGTCATTTGTGCATTAATATGAGTATAATAAAACAAAAATATAAAATTAAGCATGTTCATCCTATTTTAGGGTGCCAAAAGTTAAAAGCAAAAGAAAGAGTTAAGCTTTGTTACATTCGGCTAGCTTGAAACATATATTAAGGTATGTTTCGGTTTCGATTTTTGATAATTTCTACGTTTTCGTAATTGTTGCTTCGTACTTTACAAAACCCATGCTTCAATTTTATAAATTGATGATGTTTTTGAAATGAGCCTTTGATGAACACATGAGTTTTGGGATGTTTGATGATGAAATATGAAAGTTATGTGAAGGATGAACATATTTTGTCTTTGAATTTTTAGTGAAATTGAGTAATTTGGGTGTAATTGAAAGAATAAATTTTTGAAGGACTAAATTGTGAAATAAATGAAATGTATGGACTAGTATGAAGCAAGTGAAAATTCAGCTAAGCATGAGTGACATGAAATTTTGTGTATTTTGTGATTTTTGTGAAATAGGGACTAAAATGTCCAAATGTGAAAATGTGAGGGCTAATATGCATATTTCCATAAATATCTATTTTTCGATTGAATTGAATGATCTAGTGAATAAATGGTTTAAATTTGAATATGTATAGATCAAGAACCAAAGAAAACAAATTTAGATTGAGGGGAGTCGAAAGTTATTGAATAGCCATTTATCTCCGTTCTTCCTGTACGAGGTAAGTCGATATACAAATAAATGTATTTGTATTAAATTATGCATATTCATATGTAACTACATTATGACGAATGCGTGTGAAATGATGAATATATGGATTCCGAGAAAGTATAGAGAATTAGTCAGTGTCTGAGATGTCCCGTCTGAACCTAAGAATAGATAGGATAGCATATGTCATGACATAGGTTCTAATATGTAATATCATGTAATACCACGTCAGGGACGTTGACACTGATTTGAAATGTCGTGTAAGACCACGTCTGGGATGTTGGCATCGATATGAGATTTACGTGTAAGACCATGTTTGGGACATTGGTATGTATTGATTCGTGTAAGACCCTGTTTGGGACAATGGCATCAAAATCTAATTACATGTAAGACGACGTTTGGGACGATGGCATTGTATGACTATTCTGAGCCCTCTGAGTATCCTATTAGATTTTGAATGGTTCAACGGGCAAGTTCGAGAAATGAAAGACTATGTGAGTTGTATATCTGATTCAGGTACGTTGATATGTATACTTTGTATAAGCATGAAAGGTGAGTAAGTATGTGCATTGTTGCAAAGGAAATTGAGATATATGTGTGTTTGAGTTATGAGCAATGAGATGCTTGAGATATGATGTGTTGGTAACTAGTGGCTAAATATTGAGCCAATGATGATATTATGAATTTGTAAATGAGAAATATAAATGTCATTGCATCTATGTGGCTATATGCATTTTATACTAAGTTTATTTGTATATGGCTTACTAAGCTTTTGTAAAGCTTACTCTGTGTGTGTGTTTACTCTGTTTTATAGGTCATCAAAGATACGAAAGGCTCGGGAATTATCGAGGATTATTACCACACTATCAAATTTTACTTTGGTACTTTTGAATTTGTATATAGATAAATATGGCATGTATAGGCTAGTCTTTTTGGAACATGTTTGAAATGTGTAATTAGCCATGTGATGTGGCTAGATAAATGTTAGAAATATGCACGAGTGATATGGTATACGAAGCATGTTTTGGTATGGCTTGATGGCAATGAAATGGTCTTATGTATGGTGAGCTTATTGATGAATTGATTCCTTAGTGACTTGGTGAAATTGTGGATGAATCATGCTTGGTTTTACATGTGATTTACTTGTGCTAATTGGTATATAAGTTGGCATGTTTAGAAATTTAATTGAATGGGATGATAAGTTGAACATTTGACATGATTTTGGTTGCCAATTGTGTATGTGATAATGCTTGATTGAGCTTGTAGGGATGACCTATATGTGTGGTGCCATTTTGGCCTTGTAAATGGCCTATATTTGCCCACACGGTTGAGCACAAGGGTGTGTGGCTCGACTATGTCCTTCATGGTTGTAATTCAAGCAAGTCAGGCTTGACCACGGGCAAGACACATGGGCGTATGACTGGTCGTGTTGTGCAAGTCAGTAATTACCACGGGTGAGGCACACGGGCGTGTCAATGGCCATGTGGACAAGTCAGTATGTATGCCCTGTTCTGACACGGCTTAGACACACGGGCGTGTCTGAGGCCGTGGGAGGTACACGGCCTGCCCACACTGGGGTGTCACCTCTGCAACTTAGGAAAATTTTTAAATTTTTGAGAATTTCTGTATGTGTTCAGTTTAGTCCCGACCCTATTCTAAAGCATGTTTAAGGTCTCGTTGACCTATTAAAGGGACGTTTTGATTAGATTTGATGAATTGTATTATGAAATGTCCATAAAATTTTTTGGTTTTCTGGTAATGCCACTTAACCCTAAATCGATGATGGCTACGGGTTAGGGGTGTTACAGCAGTCACAATTCAAGATTTACGTGATGGACACCAGTTCAAAGTAAATGGACAAAGGCTGAAACACTATTTTGGCAACAATGATCAAAAGCAGGCAGAGAACATTAAATTGGTCAAAAATTTTAATTTTAATCAATACTCCGTGATTGTAGTTTATTTTATTTTATTTATGTTTTGTTAAAGTTTGTTCTCCTTCTTTTTTGTAGAATAATTAGGTACCATTGTCGACAGATTAAAGTCCTACTGTCAGCACATTTCATACGTCGAACTACCATTTATAACTCCTAAGAATTCTGAGAAAGTAAGATTCCACCGTTGGATCAAAACTCACTCAGCCATTTGATCCTTGTAAGCGGGCACAATTTCTATTGGACATAAATGTTCCTGCTAGCCTTATATCTCTCCACAAAACAACACTCCTCTCCATCTTCCTCTTACACTTACTATAAATTCTCCCTCATTATACCGACAGTAACACATTCAAGCAACCATTTTTATTTCTTTTCTCTTATAAAAATCCTATCTTTTTACCTTTAAATCGTTTTCCCTCAACAAAAGATGGCAAAAACAAGATGCTCGATCAAGAAAGCCACCAAATTTATTAGGGAACATGCATCTTCTAGTACCACAGTATATGAATCAAAATCCCCTAGGCCAGTATAGACAATGGAGCCATTAGTCATTTTGAACAAAGCGACAAAGGAACGATTTCACAACAACATATTAAAGCGAAACGTTCATCCCGAGTAGGAAATTTCTCTTTTGCCACAATAATATTTGGGTAAACAAGTCTCCAAAACCATCTTGAAGTTAAACTGGGAAACTTTTTTCAACCATCCTGAAGCTACTCGCCTTTACTGGTACGTAAGTTCTATGCCATTCTCTACAATCATGAGTTAGAGTTCATTTTGATCAAGAAGGTTTAATACCATGGGACGCTGCAAACATCAACGAGCTGTACAACACCAAGGTCAATGTCGATGAACACTCTGAGTTCATTGATGGCATCACAGATGAAAAACGAGACCTGTTGGTGAGAGACTTGTGTGTCGAGGGAGCAGTTTGGACGGGTTCCCATCAAAATAACTATACAATGCACCGCCGCTACCTAAAGGTGCAAGGTAAAATTTGGTTTCACATTGTCAACTGTAGACTAAAGCCCTCCACTCACAGTACCATAGTCACCCTGGACAAAATATGTCTAATACATTCTATCGTTATGGGCTGAAAAATTGATGTGGGTACAATACTTTACTAGGAAATAGCTGATTGCACGTAGACTGGGATATTAGTTTTCCCATCACTGGTTGTGTTATTGTGCCAGCAAAGAGGAATCGTGCCCTGTGCTGGCAATGAAATCATGGGAAATAATGGCTCAATCAATGAAACCTTTGTAGAAAGAATGACTCAATCCAAGGACATGCTGATACTAAAAGAGGCAAAGACCAGCAAGACAAGAAAGGGCAAAGCCAAAACTGACTGTAATAGTCTGGTTTAGACCCAAATCGGAATAGTGGTTTCAAGACCACAAATCCGAGTCACAAAAATATGTTAATATTATTTCTTCTATCTGCATAAAATGATTTAACATGTGTGAAATTTCTATGAATTAATTTATCTATTTGGGTGCTTAATTTGATAAAAAGATTTAATTGTGAAAAATGCAAAATTGGCATGCCATATGTTAAGAGCACTAATGTGTTATGGCTTTTAAATGTAGTGGCCTTATGAGGCAATTAAGCCATTATTTAGTAAATGGTTGGTTAATAGACAAAAATGGCCTTAATGTATAAAAGCTTATTATGATAATTAAAAGGCTAATTTTGTAAATGATTAATAATGTTAGTATAATAAAAATAAAACATAAAATAAGCTATCTATTTGGTGTTCATCTAGCCGAATATTGAAAGAAAAAAAAGAAAAGAATAATTAAGGTTTCGGCTAGCTTTTGATTTGATTCAAGGTATGTTTTTAATAGGTTTTTGATAATTTCTACGTTTTTTGTAATCGTTGCTTTGTACACTTCAAAACCCATGCTTAAATTTTGTGAATTGATGATGAATGTGATATATGCCTTTGATGATTTTGCAAGCTTTGTGGTGTTTGAGGATGAAATATGAAAGATATGTGATAGATTAACATAGTTTGTATTTGAATTTTTGATGAATTTGAGTAATTTAGAGTTAATTGAGAAAATAAAATTATGAGTGACTAAATTGTGAAATAAATGAAATGTATGGATTTGTATGATTATAGTGAACATTCGGCCAAGCATGGGTATAAGCAAATTATGTGTATTTTGTGATTTTGTGAAATAGGGACTAAAATGTCAAAATGTGAAAATGTGAGGGCTAATTTGTAAATTGCCCTAAATATGTGTTTTTGGATTGAATTGAATGAATTAGTGAATAAATGAGTTAAATTGAATATGTATAGATCAAGAACCGAAGAAAATAGACTTAGATCGTGGGAAATCGAAAGTAATTGAGTAGCCGAGTTCGTGCCGTATATCCAAATACGAGGTAAGTTTATATACAAATAAATGTGGTTACATGGGTATATGTATATTTATATGAAAATTTATGATGATGAATGTATCGAAAAGAATCAGTGTCCGAGAAGTCCCATATGAACCTTAGAATAGATAGGATTACATATGTCATGACATAGGTGTTCGTGATGTGATATCGTGTAAGACCATGTCTCGGACGTTGGCATTGATATGAGACATCATGTAAGACCATGCCTGGGATGTTGGCATCGATTTGAGATTTACGTGTAAGACCATATCTGGGACACTGGCATCGTATTTGATTCGTGCAAGACCCTGTCTGGGACAGTGGCATCGATATTTAAGTACATGTAAGACTACGTCTGGGACGTTGGCATTGTACGACTATTTCGAGCATTCTGAGTATCCTATTAGATTTTGAACGTTCAACGGGCAAATCTGAGAAACGAAAGACTACGTGAAATGTGTAAATGAGTCAAGTACGTTTGAATCGTACATTAAGTATATGTATGAAAGGTAAGTATATGAATGAATTTATCAAGGTGAAATATGTGTATAGAATTGATGAGGAATATATGATATATGTATGTATGTGCAATAAGCAAAAGTCATATTGATATATGATGTGTGATTGAGCAATGGCTAAGCAAATGAGCTAAATAAAATGATATGAATTTGCCATTGGAAAATATATTAATGACATTGTAATCTTATGCTTATATGCACTTATGTTAAGTTTATTTGTATATGACTTACTAAGCTTTTGAAAGCTTACTTTGTATGTGTTTGTTCTGTTTTATAGATCATCAAGCTACTAAAGGCTTGGAGAATTGTCAAGGATCGTCATCACACTACTCAATCTCTATTTTGGTACTTTTGAATGTGTATATAGCTAAATATGTCATGTATAGACTAGTTATTTTGAGGTATGTTTGATATAAGTACATGGCCATGTGATATGGCTTGATATCTGGTTGAATTATGAATAGTTATTAATGTCCCATGATATTAGTTTTGTTATAGCTTGATAGTAAATGAAATAGTCATATGAATGGTAAGTTTATTGATGAATAACTAGCACATTCTTGATGGTAAATTTATGATGGATTTGTATTGAAGTGCTTGTGGTTATGTTGAGTTAAATAGCTATTAATTTGGTATGATTGATAGGCTCCTAATTGAGTAGATATGGTATAAAATTTGATGTGTTTTGGTTGCCAAATGTGTATAGGATGATGCTTGAATGTGTATGGAAGAATGACCCAAGTGTGGGTGGCATTTTGGCCTTGCAAAAGGCCTATATTTGCCTATATGGTTGAGCACACGGGCGTGTGGCTCGACTATGTCCCTCATGGTTTTATTCCAAAACATGTCAAGCTCGACAACAGGTTGGACACACGGGCGTGTGACTAGCCGTGTGGTGCAAGTCAGGCTCGACCACAGGTGAGACACACAGGTGTGTCTCAAGCCGTGGGGACAAGTCAGTATGTATGCCCTGTTTTGACACGGCTTAGACACACGGGCGTGTTTCAGGCCGTGGGAGGCACACGGCCTACCCACATGGGCGTGTGACCTCTGCAACTTAGAAAATTTTTTAAATCTCTGAGAATTTCTATATGTATTTGGTTTAGTCCCGGCCCTATTCTATAGTATGATTAAGGTCTCGTTGACCTAGTTAAGGGACTCTTTGAATTGAATGGTTGAATTAATTTATAAATTATCCGTAAAAGTTTTCAATTATCTGATAATACCTTTTAACCCTATACCGGCGATGGTTATGGGTTAGGGGTGTTACACCAGCAGCAAAAGAACTGACTTGAATGTAGAGACATCTTTATGGCATAAACTGAAGGATGTCAAAAAAATGGTAAGTTCCATCAACAACAAATCAAGCTTGTCACTACAGTAAAAGATATGGAGAGATCCCAGAATTTTTTTTATGCTTATACTAGAGCCTGGAACCATTATATTATAGCCACATTAGGGCAAATGAGCCCATCCCTACTACCAAAATTCCACGTGCTTGCACCAATCATTCACAATTATGACCTCTCTTCTTCGGATGATGACTTAGAAGACCAAGATAGACCGGTGGCATCCCCACCCATTTTGTAGGTCTTTGATAATTCGAAAGAAGAGGAATCCATAGACATCGAAGAATGCTTGCGAAAGGTTGATACCTTTTTTGAGGATGGTATTTTTGTTGATCAAGAAGAAACTGTTGTTGAGAAGGAAGTTGATGCTGTAGAAGTAGAAGTTGTTGCAGAATAGGAAGTTGCTAAAAATGAGATAGAAAAAGAAGAAGAATATTTTGTTGAAAAGGTTGTCATCGCACCCGATTCTGTGGGTGCGAATATTTATAATTTGGAGTGAACTGGAGTGAGACCGGTGGAAGTTGTTGAAGTCACTAGTGAGGAGAAATGCAATTCATGGGCAATAGGGGTCTACACTGGACAACTCCAAGAGGCCACTCCTACACAAACAGTAGCTGATGATGCTGAGGCTGAGCCAGGAACTGAGGAGCAATCTGACGACCGCGCAAAGCCCAAATAAAATAAAAGGAAGCACTCCAAGGATAAAAAATAGATAAAAGAGGAGAAGAAAAGGAGGAGAAATAAACATCATGTAGCCACATCAACGACTGCGAATAACTGAGTTAGTTTGTTTTAAGCTTTAGTTATAGTATTCATACATTTCATGTAGCTATAGGTTTTATTTTGATAAGTATACATTGTCATTGAATTTTCATTGTTATTACATTTTCGTGTTAGTGCATTGGGGATAATGCACATGGGGTTTGGAAATTCACCCACATTTCAAAATTTTTGTTTTTAAAAATGAAGCATGCAAGGTTTAATTATAGTTAATGAAAATTCTTCAAATTTTTTTTTTGTTACATTCAATGCTTAATTCTTGAATCATGTAAATTAGCAATGAATGAGTTGGATAAAGTTGACAGAAGGTTGTAGCTTCAATTCTTTGATGAATGGATTAGGTTGCATTAGTAATGGATGACTGCTATCATTCTTTAAATCTTTTGTACAGCTACTCCTGACGCAGACTAACTCCTGACGTGGAGACCTAAGTGCATAATGAGAGGGAATAGAGAGATTCAGTCGAGTTGTCTATGGATAGTATTCTCTATTCGATTCTTTCTTATTTCTTTCAAATGCTCGTGATTACTCTTTGGTTTTTTATTGTATGGAAGTACCGATGAATTATTGATGAACTGTTATCTTATTTAATCTTACTTTTATTTTTTAATATTGGGGTTTGAATGTTTTTAACACGGAAGTGTTATTGCAGTCACTGACACTGGAAAATGTAGTGACAGTTTGAGCCAACATGCATTACAACGGAAGTTGAGTGAGGATTAGAGGAATTTACTCCACTTGTTCTTAATAGTGCCATACTGCCATCATCGAAAGCTGAGGTTAATATGAATGGTTAAGTCTGAGATTAAATAGAGGAGTAACGCTGAGTAAGATATACATTGAATTTTATTGCATCGATAATCACCTATACTTTTATACCTTCTGAGCACTTAGTATTCTGCTAACGATTCATGTTGGGGATCCAAGTTTATCATTATCATATTTTATTTTATTGTTCTCATGTTATTGAATTAACAACTATCCTTACAATTTATCTCGTTATTATCAAGTTATTGCACCGGCATTAATAGACAAAAGGCAACCATCCATGTGGGATTGATGTTCGATAGACTCATATCTGTCTACTATACTTGCATAAACTTGCACATTATTATTGTGACGTTAAGCATCCGATCAGCCAGGTATAGGTATTACAGGTTAAGGCTTCCCCCATATATAATCCTTCTTGCATGACCACCAAAGTGTAACCCCCCAATTTAGTCATTTGACCCGAGCTATAAGGCATTACGATAATAATATATGAACATTTATCATAATTTTCAATCAAATTCAACCAAATAAATCATATTCAATCATTTCCATACTTTTCAATCAATTCTAGACCTAATTTAAGCTTACAAAACATTTAAAACAAACCAAGATCAATCCTGAATTAAATTGAAACATCTATAAAATTTTGAGTAAAATATACAAAAAGGGGTCACACAACTATGTAAAAGAGCCCAAATAGTGTGGCTCGGGGACATGGTTGTGTCGCCAAATTGTGTACAATTTGAAAATAGGGTCACACGATTGTGTCACCAGACCATGTGCAATTCAACACGAGGTCACATGGTCGTGTCGTATACCATGTGCCAACTCATGTATGATTCAAAATTAGGGTCACACAACCGTGTCTCTAAGCCATGTAACAACCTGTGCCATGTGGAACATGCCTGCATCAAAATTGAATAGGCCACATGGCTGTGTGGAGTGACATACGGCCGTGTGCAGCCAATATGACTTCTAAAAGAAGCCAAAACATTACTCATTTCTTAGGTGTCAAGCCAAACCAATATCAACCATTTTTATACCTTCAAAACATATTCAAACATGCATAAAACATACCAAAACATCCAACCTATATGCCTAACCAATATGCCCTCATTGGCACGACAATTCAACATCCAAATCAAATTCACATTCAAAAACCACAAATTTCAACCTTATGATTATATCAAACTTACCATTTGTATCTATCAGGCTAATAACCTATCAAAACAATTGTATACAACCATGAATACTCAAAACACATTTAAAGACAACAGAACTCCTAATACATGACAAGTTCAGTGCCACATTTAGATTTTCATATCAAGCTATAAATAATCACATTGTTAACCTTAAGCATACAACCATCACACTAGCATAAAACATGTCACTTGAAGTAACTACCTATATTATATACAAAATACTCCTATTGCATGCCATATAACCCCAAAATAAACATTTTCAAAATCTACCAGAAAGATAGTTGGGTAGTGCGATCTTCAAGTTGATCCGACCTCCTAGTTCTACAAAATGATATCTAAAAGGAAACACGGAAACGACACAAATAAGCTTCAATAAAGCCAGTAAGTTCACAGGTCAAAATGAGAAAACTTACCATATAAACATAACATAACATTTACTAACATTGTTAATAAACGTTAATCCTGTAAACCACAACCATTCAACAAGTGACTTTTATATGCATGAGTTACATAATATATTCAACTATACAAGGTCATTCAATACCAAGTCATGATATATCATCGTAAATAATGTAAACATTATATATTTCATTAGCAAGACATTTAACAATCTAAAATTTGCCTGATGAACGATATAAACAAATATGGATACAAGGTTATCGACCCAAGTCATGCTAGAATGCTCAACCAAGCCAATCTAAGCAAGAACACACTTAAGCACCAAGTGCCTAGCCCATAGGATAACATCTCTCCAGAAACACGCCTAGACACCAAGTGCCTAGCCCATAGGCTAACATCCCTCCAGAAACGCGCCTGGGCACCAAGTTCCAAGCCCGTAGGCTTTACATCCGCCTCAAAATACATCAGTACCCTTGGAAATATAGCTTGGTAATCCGTAACAAATGCTAGACTCCTATATATTCAATGTATAATAACAAGTCAAGAAACATCGCCTCATCACAAGTCAATCTCGTACCGTGCACAAAATAACCTATTGGCATGCTAATTGTATCCTATCTTATGTTCATCTGGCTTGACACACAAAACCCCATAATACCTTGCAATTCAATTACATTTCTCACCTTGAATCATCTTTACGATTATTTCATTACATATATAACTATTCAACAAATCATAATTCACAAGTCAATAAAATATTTTAAATTATACTAAATTAAACCGTATGAACTTACCAAGGCTAAACTGTAGAAGTAATAAAAATAGGGACTAGTCAGCAACTTTCTCATTTCCATGGTTTCCTACTGGCTCTTGATCTATAAAGTAGTTTGTTTCAATTAGTAGCTTCAATTTCATGTAAATTTCAATTTAATGCATATGTCAACTTTAACACTTTATTCAAATTGATATCTCAAAGGAAAACAAGATTATTTTCACAATTACTCCCTAAACCCATGTGCCAAATTTATTATCACCAAAAAAGTCCACAAATGCTGAAATTTCACAAGAAAACAATGTCAAATTTAAGTTACTATCAATTTAATCCCTAAACATGCAACTAACCAAAATCACATTATAATCTAGATCAAAAAAACTAACAAGCTTTAAGATCAAGAATAAACATCAAGAAACTTCCAAAAACATCAATGGCAAGTTTTCTAAACTTTGACAACTTCACAAAATAGTCCCTAAACTAACTAGATCTCAAAATAACGATTTCAAAAACATAAAATTCATGAAAAATGGGTGGAAAATATACTTACATGCATGGATAAAAGCTTCACCGAATACTCTTAAGTTCTAAACATGGAGGATTCGGTCTAGAAAGCATGAAATGAACAAGATGACATTGGCTTTATTTTTTTATTAATTTAATACTTTAATAATAATTTAATTAAACATTTTCCAATTATAACTTAAGTGATCAAGTATAATACGGTCCACTATCTTCAAGCATGTTTTAATTACCATTTAAAACCCATCCTGTAGCACCCCAAACCCGACCTAGACATTATGGCCAAATCAGACGTGTCACATTGAACTGACTTTCGAAAATTTGACTTGTTGGTAAAAGTCGTTTCCAAATTCAAAACCTATTTATTTTTATTTAACAAATCATCTAGTCAAAAAGTTTGTCATATTATCAATTATTGTTATAATAGGTTGCTTTAAAGTCGTGGAAGTTTTTGGAAAAATCTAATGTTTAACTTTCGTGTCTTTGAAAATAGTAATTATTTTGAAAATTTGCCTTCTCCTAAACTAGCAGTTTTAAGTAAATAAGCAAAGCCCAATTAAAAATTTAAACAAACATAAATGGCCTTATTGTATAAACAAAACCCAACATAAATTTTAAATTTAAGTAAAAGCAGTGTAAAATAGCTGCAGTAGTGTGGCCACCTCCGAGTCCCTCATAGCACCACATCACCTATGGATAAGGATTACCTGTACAGTAGAAAGGAAAGGGTAGTTTATGAAAACTCAGTGTGTAATCCCCTACCATTCAGTCAGTATCAACATGCAATAACAGTCTGGGCCTGAGCCCTATATAGTAACAATAAAGTGTGGGTTTTAGCCTAATACAGTAACAGTGTGGGCCTTAGCCCAATACAGTAACAGTGTAACAATGCAGCCCATCCCAATCCAACCAACACACCACTTCGCACCACCAACACACCATGTGGTGATAAAATCGACCCACCCAGCCAACACACCAATATTGCAGCAAAGTTGCTAGTAACAAAATATGTGGCAAAGCCACCAGTACAGCATACTTCCTTCATAACAGTATCCCAACCCCATATAGTATGTCATGTCATAAATCATATGTATATGCAGAATGTCATATTCAGTAACAGTCATATATAAATCATGAACACATCATTCAACCTACCGTTAGGGATATAACAGTCATTTCCATCTATTAGGGATAACATAGTCTTTTCACCGTTTAAGGGTATTTTGGTCATTTTACCTACTTTGGGGTCTCAGTGTAGATATCAACCTCTCGGGAGTTTTTCAGTCACCTCGAGTGACTTTGATAACCTAAACGGTCATAACAGTGCAAATGGGCCCAAAGTCGATTCCTCGGCCCAAATGGGCCCACGTGCTCGTGTGGCTCGTTCAGTCCAGATGTTCCCATGGCTATGTGACCTACATAGCCCTGTCCAGTATATGCCAAAAATCATGGATTTCATCCGTGTGGGCTCACGAGCCCATTGGGCCCATACAACCCATTTCGGCCCATATGGCCTAATACGGCCTAAGCCTATGAAAATGCTCATGGAGGCCTCTTACAGTCCATTGCCCATGTTTCGTGGGTTTGGCTTACCACACGAGCGATTTCACACTCGTATGGTCTCAAACGATGTGTTTTCGGCTTTTTAGCTTTTTGGCTTTTTGGCTTTTGCCGTTATATAGTTACAGTGGGGTGTTTACACACCTGTTTACGAAACCGCTCCAAGTTCCACGAGAATCTAACCTTGTTTGAATGAGGCGACTTTAGTCCTCCTAGACCGTTAACCAGAATTGATCACACGCCTTTAGAGCTTATTTTGATCGAACGCTGAGAACGAGGGTTGCTACTATTTTGAAACCACTGACACCCCACCATTCCTTAAGGAAAACCCGATAATTAGAGACACTTGCAGCACTAGAACAACAAGAAGCAGCAAAGAGAAGATTGGCACAGAGAGTGGTAAAACAAAAGTTGATATTCGGCCAAACTAGAAGGTAAAAGGAGTAATATTCTGACAAGGCAAGTCGATTGGAAGGCAAGGGATATTCGGCCAAAAGAGTACAGATTCAGGAAGAGAAGAAGAGAGGAAAGAAAAGGAAAAGTTGCTAAAAATGACTTACAACTATTGGTTGAAAATAGAGGGACGAAATGAACCAAAATCCGATGAGTAGAAGGGAAGAAAAGTAAATTCGACAGAGCAGAAGAAAGAAAAATGCAACAAGGAAAAGTAAGTAGAGAAAAATTACCAAAAGGACCTACCACATTTGGCCAAAGAGAGGAAAAGAACCCAAATGAGCAGTATACCTCTCGTGGCCCAATTCTTGAGTGCCAACGTCCCAAATCGGTACAAACTCCCTCCTCTCATCTCCTTGATTTTCTTCTAAAATCTTTCCCCTTATCCCTCCTTGAATCTCTCCATGACCAGCTCAAACACCCTTCAAATTCTATTCAAACTCCTCTTAGCTGTGTTCCAGTCCAACTCCATTGCCTACACAACTCAAGCAGCTAAATAAGCACTCCATTGTGCAACCCAAGACTTGAACCTCAAACCTCCTAGTTACACAACACGCCACCGTACCACTAGACCATAAGCTCTTTTTTGTGTCATAAAACAAGCACTCTTATATATAATGCCTATATGCCATTGTCCAGATTCATTTAAGAGCAAAAACTAAAACTGCAAAAGCCAAGATTTGAACCCAAGCTTCTCATACCCCGCCCAAATCACCTAGCCATTACATCAAATAAATAATTTATGCCATAACATGCAAAAATTAAAGACTTAATTTTTTGGGGCATTACAACTCTACTCCAATTAATGAAATTTCGGCCTTGCAATTTACCTGGTCAGAAGTGATAAGGGTGTTGCCGATGCATTGCCTCCTCAGGTTCCCACGTGGCTTCCTCTGAATTGTGATTGCGCCAAACCACTTTGACTAGTGGAATAGATTTCTTCCTCAGGACTTTAACCTCGATCTCCTCGACTGGTACTATATGTGTGGGACCAGAGCGATAATGCCTCAGCATGGAGACATGGAACACATTGTGAATCCGGTATAATTCTAGAGGCAACTCAAGTTGATAGGTGACCGGTCCCACTTGCTTCAGTATATGGTAAGGCCCAATGAACCTAAGGTTAAGCTTACCATTCCACCCAAGCCTCAGTATCTTTTTCCATGGGGAGACCTTGAGAAATACGAAATCCCCTACAGAATGCTTAATCTCTCGACATTTGAGATCCACGTAAGACTTCTCCCTATCAGATGCTTCATTCAACCGGTCTCGAATCAGTTTTACCTTTTCTTCGATATTAGAAACTAACTTTGGCCCCAAAACTCACCGCTTGCCCAGCTCAATCCAACAGGTAGGAACTGGACTGATAGCTATTATTATACGCGAACTCTACTAGCGGTAAATAGTCTTCCCAGTTGCCTCAAAAATCAATTACACAACTTTTTAACATGTCCTCCAGTATCTGAATCACCCTCTCTGACTGACCATCTGTCTGAGGATGGAACGAAGTACTAAAGTTCAACCTAGTACCCAAAGCCTCGTGTAATTTCTTCCATAATCGAGATGTGAATCAAGGGTCTCTATCGGATATTATGGAAATTGAAACCCCATGCAGTCTCACAATTTCAGCTACATATAACTTTGCCAGCTTCTGCAATGAGTAATCAGTGCGGATTTGTATAAAATGGGCAGATTAAGTCAATCGATCTACAATAACCCATACCGAACCCTTCTTAGTAGGCGTTAAGGGCAACCCACTCACAAAATCCATAGTTACCCTCTCCCACTTCCAAAGTGGAAGCTTAATTGGCTACAGTAACCCTGAAGGTAGCTGATGCTCAGCCTTAACTTGCTGGCACGTCAAGCATTTGCTCACAAAATCAATAACCTCGCATTTTAGTCCTGGCCACCAGTATAGCTCACGAAGATCTTGGTATAACTTGTTTTCGCCAAGATGCATAGCATATGGACTACTATGCGCATCCTACAGTATAGACTATCTCAAATCAGAATCCCTCGGTACATAGACTCTCCCACGAAAACACAGTACTCCTTTACCATTCAGCCCAAAATCCAAAGTTTCCCCATTCTCAACCTATCGAAAATGAGGAACCAGTGACTCATCCAACAACTGTTTACCCTTAATCTGTTCAGTCCACGTCAGTCTAACTTGCAGTTCAGCTAACAAGCTACCATCATCAAACAAGCTGAGACGAGCAAACATTGCTCTCAAATCAGATACAGCTCTACGGCTTAGTGCGTCACCTACGACTTTAGCCTTACCAGGGTGGTACTCAATCGAACAATCATAATCCTTAAGTAGCTCTATCCATCTTCGCTGCCTAAGATTCAGCTCATTCTGAGTGAGGAGGTACTTGAGGCTCTTGTGATCAGTGTAGATAATACACTTCTCACCGTATAAATAGTGCCCCTAAATTTTCAGTGCAAATATCACCGTGGCTAACTCCAAGTCATGAGTAGGGTAATTCGGCTCGTGAGGCTTAAGCTGACGAGATGCATAAGCAACCACCTTACCCTCCTGCATCAACATAACCTAAACCAACGTGTGATGCATCACTATAGACGGTGAATTCCTTTCCAGACTCTGGCTATATCAAGATAGGGGCCTCAGTCAGAACTTTCTTCAGTTTCTCAAAACTTTCTTGCTGGTTATCAGTCCCGTTTAATGATACCCCTTTACACAGCAACTTAGTCATAGGTGCGGATCAAGGAAAACCCCTCAACAAAACATCTATAATACCCTCAGAGACCGAAAGCTTCGAATCTCAGATACGGTCTTAAGTGGTTTCCAATCTAGTACGGCTTCAATTTTTTGAGGATCAACTTTAATCCCCTCTGTAGATATTACGTGACCCAGAAATGTCACTTTTCACAGCTAGAACTCACACTTGTTGAACTTAGCATACAGTTATTTCTCCCTTAAAATCTGTAGAACAATTTAGAGATGTGCATCATGTTCAGCCTCAATTCTTGAATACACTAGGATGTCACCTATAAATAGCACCACGAACCGGTCTAGGTAGGGCTGAAATACTCGGTTCATCAGGTTCATAAAGGCAGCTGATGCATTTGTCAGCCCAAGCGACATCACTAGGAACTCGTAATGACCATAACGAGTCCTAAACGTAGTCTTATACACATCAGCCTCCTTAACTCTCAGATGATGGTACCTAGAGCAAAGATCTATTTTGGAGAAAACCAAAGATCCATGCAACAGATCAAATAGATCATCTATCCTCGGCAAAGGATACTTATTCTTGAATGTTAGTTTATTCAATTGTAGATAGTCGATGCACATGAGCAAGGACCCATCCTTTTTCTTTACGAACAACATTGGTGCTCCCCATGGAGATGCACTAGGTCGAATGAATCCTCGATCCAGCAGTTCTTGGATTTGAGCTTTTAACTCCACCAGCTCCTTCGGTGCCATCCTATAAAGAGCGATGGATACTAGAGCTATTCCATGCAGGAGCTCAATACCAAATTCCACTTCGCGGTTCAGAGGCAACCTAGAGGGCTCATCAAGAAATACATCAGAAAAATCCTTAATTGTTCAGATATCTCCAACTGAAGGACCCTCAGAATTAGATACACCAATATAGGCTAGAAATTCCTCACAACCCTTGCGAACCAGTTTTTTGGCCCTTAATGCAAAGATCCTATTAGACAGAAAGTCCCTTCGCTCTCCAATCACAGCCACCTCCTCATCATTCGTAGTCTTCAACACCATACGCTTAGCAGCACAATCCAAACTTGCATGGTGTTTTACTAGCCAATCCATCCCCAATATTAGGTCGAATTCACCAAATAGTAGCTCCATCAAATCCGCTGGAAATATAACTCCTTGAACCTCTAGGGGCACATCTCTGAACAACTTGTCTACTCTTATTGATTGTCCCAGTGGACTTAATAAATTCATCTCATTAACAGTACTCTTACGCATGATACCCAACGTGCCGACACAGTGCATGCAAAGTATGAATGTGTAGACCTTATATCAATTAGAGCAGTGTAAGGTACATTATGAATTAGAAACATACAGGTTATAACATCTGGAGCGTCACCATCCTCTCGACAATGAGCAGCATAGACCAGTGATGGCTGCCTCACCTCAATGTTACCAGCACCTCTGCCTGGCACTCTACGACCTTGTTCCACACTATTTCCACCCCTAGCCTGCCCACTACTGACCACCTCTCGCTGGCTGAACATAACCCTGACCTACAGCTTGCATCTGAACAGGCCTCTGAGGGCAATTCTTGACTTGATGCTCCATAGACCCACATCTAAAACATGCCCCAATCTTCTTCCAGCACTTACCTAGGTGATGTCTCCCACAATCAGCACAAGGTTGTGGTCTTTCAACAAGAACCCCAACTCAGACTAGCCCATCAAACCTAACCTTCTTTTTAGCCTTCTACAAGCACTTAAGTGCTCTGAATCTCTATTATATCTACCCATATCCTTCTCACGGTTCTGGTGCTCAAAGAACTTCATGTCCTCGGTGATTTTTGCCTTTTCTACTAGGGCAGCAAAATCTCGCTCCCACTGTGGACCTATCAATACTCGAAACTCATCTCAAAGGCAGTCCTCGAATCACACACAATGTTCATATTTAGTTGCCACTATCCCACGAGCATAGCGACTCAGTTGTAGGATATCTGCCTCATATTCTACCACAGTTTTATTCCCCTGGGTCAAACTCAGAAATTCCTTTCTTCGGGCGTCCACATAACTTGCGCCCACATACTTCCATTGGAATGCTGCCATAAAGAAATCCCACGATAATCGGTCAGCCTATGTACCCTTTCTCACGGTAAGTCACCACTGATAGGCCTCGTCTTGTACTAACGACACTGCACCTTTTAATTTTTGTTTAAAAGTGCAGTCGAGGTTGTCCATTATTCTCTCTATGGCTTCCAACCAGTATTCAGCCACATTATGGGCTACTCTAGAAATACCCTTAAAGATTTCATTCCATTCGACCGGAGTCGTTCTGAAATTGAGCCACGATCCACAGCACCAGTACTGGCCCTTGCGACCCTTTCCAAAATGCTGAGTATAGCTTGGGATAGCCGCTCGATCGTATGATCCCATCTTAGTCACCGGTGAAGCTGGTGCCTCCCTAGCCTCGACATTAGGCATGTGGCCTGATGTCAAAATCCAACCCTAGCACCTCTTCAGCCTCTACCACGGCCTCGTATACCCTTTCTACGAGTACCTCTAGTGCTCATATCAAATAACTTATTATCTATTTACGAAGCTTTATGTATCAGTTTGTAATTCTAGTAATTATTAACAGATGCCTTATGAAAAGCATTAATTAGAATTATGTTTTTTTAAAATCTACTAGTATCTGAGTGTATTTTAGTTCACGCAGTCTACAGAAGACAGAAAACTTATGGATTCGGCGCTGGAGACTCAGTGTGCCACACTTGTAAACCTTACAAAACACTTCAAGAATAGTTTTCTAGAAATTCCAAATAGTTTCAAAACCCATTCCACAGTTGAATTTTACAACCTGGCTCTGATACCACTAAATTTAACAGCCCAAACTCGGCCTAGACGTTATGGTCGAATCTGGCGTGTCACATTGAAGTGTCTTTCGAAAATTTGACTTGTTGGTAAAAGTCGTTTCCAAATTCAAAACCCCTTTATTGTTATTTAACAAATCATCTAGTCAAAATGTTTATCTTATTATCAGTTATTGTTATAATAGGTTGATTTAAAATCATGAAAGCTTTTGGAAAAATCGAATGTTTAACTGTCGTGTATTTGAAAATAGTAATTATTTTGAAAAATCGTGGAAGTAGTTTGAAGTAAATAAGAAAAGCCCAATTAAAAATTTAAACAAACATAAATGACTTTATTAAATAAACAAAACCCAATATAAATTTTAAATTTAAGTAAAAGTAGTGTAAAATAGTTGCAGTAGAGTGGCCACCTCCGAGTCCCTCACAATACCAAATCGCCTATGGCTAAGGATTACCTATACATTAAAAAGGACAGGGTATGCAACGTGCATTAACAAAGATGGGCTCGAGCCCTATACAAGATAAAGATCTGTTGTGGTCTTAGGCCAACATAGTAACAGCGTGGGCCTTAGCCCAATACAGTAATAGTGTAATAATGCAACCATCCTAATCCAACCAACACACCACTCCGTACCACTAACACACTATGTGGGGATAAAATCGACCCACCCAGCCAACACACCAATATCGCAAAGAAAGTCATGACAAGATCGCAAAGAATCGCCAAGAATCAGATTGTAGCAAAGTCGCTAGTAATGTAATATGTGGCAAAGCCACCATTAGGGTATACTTCCTCCATAATAGTATCTTAACCCTATGCAGTGTGTCATGTCATAAATCATACGTATATGCAGAATGTCATATTTAGTAACAGTCATATATAAATCATGAACACATCATTCAACCTACCCTTAGGGATATAATGGTCATTTCCATCTATTAGGGATAAAATAATCATTTCACCCTTTAGGGGCATTTTGGTCATTTTCCTACTTTAGGGTCTCGATGCAGATATCGACCTCTCGGGAGGTCTGCAGCTGCCTCGAGCGACTTCGATAACCTAAATGATCATAACAGTGCAAATGGGCATAAAGCCCATTACTCGACCCAAATGGGCCCACACGCTCGTGTGGCCCATTCAGCCCAGATTTCACCACGGCTATGTGACCTACATAGCCCAGTTTAGTATATGCCACAAATCATGGATTTAATCTGTGTGGGCTCACAAGCCCATTTTGGCCCAACGTGGCCCTATACGGCCTAAGCCCATGACAATACTCATGGAGGCCTCTTATAGTCTATCGCCCACATTTCTTGGGTTTGGCTTACCATAGGAGCGATCACACACTCGTATGGTCTCAAACGCGGTGTTTTCAACTTTTCGGCTTTTCGACTTTTACCGTTCTACAGTTACAGTGGGGTGTTTACACACCTGTTTACAAAACTGCTCCAAGTTCCACGAGCACCCAGCCTTATTTGAATGAGGCGACTTTAGTCCTCCAAGACCGTTAACCAGAATTGAACACACACCTTTAGAGATTATCTTGACTGAACACTGAGAACGAGGGTTGCGACTATTTTGAAACCACTGACACCCCACCACTCCTGAAGGAAATCCCGATAATCAGAGACACTTACAGCACTAGAACAACAATAAGCAGCAAAGAGAAGATCGGCGAAGAGAGTGATAAAAAAAGGTGATATTCAGCCAAACTAGAAGTTAAAAGGATAAATATTCTGACAAGGCAAGCTGATTGGAAGGCAAAGGATATTCAGCCAAAAGAGTCCCGATTCAGAAAGAGGAGAAGAGAGGAAACAAAAGGAAAAGTTGCTCAAAAATGACTGACAACTATTGACCGAAAAGAGAGGAACGAAATGAACCAAAAGCTAATAAGTGGAAGGGAAGAAAAGTGAATTTGGCAGAGGAGAAGAAAGAAAAATGCAACAAGGAAATGTGAGCAGAGAAAAATTGCCAAAAGGACCTACCATATTCGGCCAAAGAGAGGAAAAGAACCCAAATGAGCAGTATACATCTCTTGGCCTAATTCTTGAGTGCCAGCATCCCAAATCGGCACAAACTTCCTCCCCTCTCATCTCCTTGATTTTCTCCTAAAACCTCTCCCCTTATCCCTCCTTGAATCTCTCCATGACCAGTTCAAACACCCTTCAAATTTTATTCAAACTGTAACACCCCTAACCTGTAACCGTCGCCGGTATAGGGTTAAAAGGCATAACCGAATATTCAAAAACTTTTATGGACAATTTATAATTTAATCGAACATTCAAGTCAAAGAGTCCCTTAACTAGGTCAAAGAGACCTTAATCATACTTTTTAATAGGGTCAGGACTAAACCGAACACATACGAAAAATCTCATAAATTGAAAAAAATTTCAAAGTTACAGAGGTCACACGCCTGTGTGGGCAGGCCGTGTGCCTCCCATGGCCTCAAACACGCCTCGTGTGTTAAGCCGTGTCAAAATAGGGCATACATACTACTTGTCCCATGGCCTGAGACACGCCCGTATGTCTCACCCGTGGTCGACACTGACTTGCACCACACGACTAGTCACACGCCCATGTGTCCAGCCCGTGGTCGAGCTTGACTTGTTTTGAATTACAATCACGTAGGACATGGTTGAACCACATGCCCGTGTGCTCAACTATGTGGGCAAATATAGGCCATTTGCAAGGCCAAAATGCCACTCACACTTGGGCCATTCTTCCATGCACATTCAAGCATCATCCTATACACATTTGGCAACCAAAACACATCAAGTTGTACACCATATCTACTCAATTATGAACCTAACAATCATACCAAATTAATAGCTATTTAACTCAACATAATCCACAAGCACTTCAAAACAAATCCATCACAAACTTTCCATCAATAATGTGCTAGTTATTCATCAATAAACTTACCATTCATATGACCATTTCATTTACTATCAAGCTATATCAAAACTAGCATCATAGGACATAAATAACCATTCATAACCCAAACATGTATCTAGCCATATCACACGGCCATATACTTATATCAAACATACCTCAAAATAACTAGTCTATACATGCCATATCTACTTATATACATATTCAAAAGTACCAAAATAGAGATTGATAGTGTGGTGATGGTCCTCGACAATTCTCGAGCCTATTGTAGCTTTGACGATCTGTAAAATAGAGTAAACACACACAAAGTAAGCTTCTGAAAAGCTTAGTAAGCCATATGCAAATAAAATTAACATAAAATACACATAACCACATTGTTACAATAACATTAATGTGTCTCATTTGCAAAATTCATCACATCCCCTTTGGGTTATTTGTTTAGCCATTACTTACTTACATTTCATAGCTCAAAGTATCACTTAACTCATTACTCATTCAAGTATGTATCATATATTATTACATCAAATCTATGCACTTATTCACTTTAGTGATTTCATATTAACACTTACTTTTCATACATATACGTAATGTACCATTCAAACGTACCTGAATCGTTTATACATTTCACATAAACATTCATTTCTCGGACTTTCCAGTTGAACCGTTCTGAACTAAATGGGATACTCAGAATGCTCAGACTAGTTGTACAATGCCAATGTCCCAAACTTGGTCTTACAGGTACTCAGATATCGATGTCACTGTCCTAGACAGGGTCTTACAAAAATCAGATACGATGCCAATGTCCCAGACATGGTCTTACACGTAAACCTCATATTGATGCCAACGTCCCAGACGTGGACTTACACGAAATCTTAAATCAATGCCAACATCCCAGACGTGGTCTTATATGATCTCACTTATCAAAAACCTATGTCATGACATATGTAATCCTATCTATTCCTAGGTTTGTACGGGACTTCTCGAACATAGATACACTGTCTATACTATCTCGAATTCCATGTACATAACATCTTGAGCATATTCAACACAAACTAAATTTCATATATGCACAATTAACTCAATTCAAATGCATTTTTTTGTATATCGACTTACCTCAGATTCGGATATACGGAAATGAACTCGGCTACTCAATTACTTTTGATTTCCCACAATTTAAGTCTGTTTTCTTCGGTTCTTTATCTATAGATATTCAAATTTAACTCATTTATTCACTAATTCATTCAATTCAATCCAAAAACACATATTTAGGGTAATTTACAAATTAGCCCTCGTATTTTAACATTTTGGCATTTTAGTCCTTATTTCACAAAATCACAAAATACACAAAATCTCAATATACTCATTCTTAGCCAAATTCTCTATAGGTCCCTAGCAATTCATATTTTGCATTTACTTCACAATTTAGTCCCTCAAAATATTATTTTCTCAATTTAGTGTAAATTACTCAAGTTCATCAAAACTTCAATGGCAAAACATGTTAATGTAACACATATGTTTCATATTTCACCATCAAACATTACAAAACTCATGTGTTCATCAATGGCACATTTCAAAATATTCATCAATTCACAAAATTAAAGCATGGGTCTGAGAGAGCACTAATTAACGATTATAAAAACGTAGAAATTATCAAAAAAACCAAAGCCAAACATACCTTGAATTAAGCTTAGTAATGGTCGAAGACCATGAAAACTTAAAACCCTTCTTTCCTTTTCTATATTCGGTGATGGAGGATGAAAATATAACATATTTTTAGCTTTGTCTTTTACTTATTATTACTTATTTACTATTTTACTCATTTAACCCTTATAATTAAATAAGAAAACCATTTAAATTATGTCAAAATCGTTCATTAACCATTCACTATCTTATAAAATGGCTTAATGGTCTCATAAGGCCACTACACTTAAAAGTCAACTCAAATAAGCACTTTAACATTTAGAATGTCACTTTTACCTTTTTCACGATTTAGTCTTTTTCTCAAATTAAACACACATACGGACAAATTAATTAACGAAACTTTACCATATGCTTAGTCATATAATACAGACACAGAAAATAATATTAAAATGTTTTTTCAACTCAGATTTGTGGTCTCGAAACCACTATTTTGACTAGGGTCTAAACCGAACTGTTACAATTCTCCCCCCTTAGGGATTTTCGTCCCCGAAAATCTTACTGATGAAAAGATTCGGATATTGCTCTCTCATTGAATATTCAGGCTCCCACGTAGCCTCTTCAACTCCGTGTCGATGCCACAGTACTTTTACTAACGAAATTTTTGCATTCTGCAATTCATTCACTTCACGAGCTAAGATACGAATCGATTCCTCTTTATAAGTCATATCAGATCGGATTTCAATCTCAAACAGAGTAATCACATGCGATGGATCAGATTGGTATCATCTAAGCATTGACACGTGAAATACATTATGAATCTTTTCTAGTTCCGGTGGCAACAACAACTTATAAGAAACTGATCGAATTCGTTCGATGACTTCATACGGTCCGATGAACTTCGAACTCAACTTGCCTTTACGTCTGAATCGACTACTTTCTTCCACAGAGATACTTTCAAGAAAACTTTATCACCGATTTCAAATTCAATGTCTTTTCTTTTCAAGTTGGCATAGGACTTTTGATGATCAGACACTTCTTTCAAACTATTACGGATCACTTTCACCTTCAACTTTGTATCTTTTATCAAATCAACCCCGTGTATCTTACTTTCATTGAGCTCAGTCAAATATAGAGGTGTTCGACATTTGCGTCCATACAAAGCTTCATAAGGTGCCATTTTGATGCTCGACTGAAAACTATTGTTGTATGTAAATTCAATCAATGGCAGATATTGTTCCCACGTACCATTAAACTCAAGAATGCAACATCTCAACATATCCTCAAGTATTTGAATGATCCACTTAGACTGGCCATCTGTTTGCAGGTGAAAAGCTATACTGAAATGCAATTTCATACCTAAAGGTTCTTGCAATTTCTTCCAAAATTGTGATGTAAATCTCGGATCTCTATCAGACACAAAAGATGGTGGCACACCATGCAATCTCACAATATCAGAAATGTAAAGCTCAACTAAGTTATCAAGTGAGTAATAAGGTCATACCAGAATAAAATTGGATGATTTCGTCAGTCAATCAACTATGATCAAAATTGCATCTTTCTTTCTCGGAGTTAACGGTAATCCCGAAACAAAGTCCATCGTTACTAATCGTTGTTTTGCCGAGTCTTAAAATTTATATAAATAATGATCGAACCTGAAAACTAACTAAGTCAACGATAGAGGCAAGTGCACCTATGAAGAATAGTATAGTTTAGGCAAGACCGAAATGTCGAATCCCAAAGGAACCAAAAGTACTAATACTAACTCTTATTTTATTATCTAGCCTAAGAATTAAGGGAATTTATTGTTTAATCTGAATTAATTAACTACTAAACTAAAAACCTCTAATACAAAGAAGAATGAAATTTGGAAAATAACTTGAGGAAAAACCAATTAATTAAGATGACACCCAAGGAAGAATCCACCTAAACTTCACTTATTATATAATACTGAACCAGATAATTTATTCACTTTACTCGATCCGTAAGATTCCCTAACGTATATTAGTCCATCTTTCGAGGCGACTAATGTTTAACCCTAGGTTGATTAATTGAAATATATTTCTAATTAAAACCCCTAGAATCGCATTAACTTGATCTATGGACTCTCATATTAGGTTTCACCCTAATTCGTAAAATCTCGTCACCCTATCTCGAGACACGCGATCAACTCTGCTTAATTATGCTAGATCTACTCTTAGGCAGGGACTTTTCTCCTCCACTTAAGCACGTCATACTTGAATTAATATCCCAGAAATATCAACACAAGAATTAAGAACACATAATTAAGAACAAGTCAAATATTTATCTTATAGTTCAGTAAACGATAGAAAGATTCATCTTAGGTTTCATCCCCTCAGGTATCTGAGGGTTTAGTTCATAATTGTAAAGAAAACATCTCAAAAGAAAAGATAAAATAAAATATAAGAAATCCCTAAAACCCCTGAAGGAATTGAAGGAGAGATCCTCCGTCTTGAGTACAATCCTGGCTTCTTGAGATGAATCAACTGGCTATCTTTGAGTAAATCTCCACAAATCTGCCTTCCTTGGCTTAGCTGGACACCCCCTGACTAAAGCCCTGGGTTCCCTCCTTTTAGGTTATACTTAGGACGTTTATATAGGCTTCGAAATATGTTTCTTCGCCCTAAATGTCCTAATCCGAGTGAAACTTCTCTTTGTCATGATAGGGACACGCCCATGGCACATGCCCGTGTGAATCGATTTCAGGCCGTATTCAATCCTATTGAAGAGGCATGGCCATGTGTTTCGGGGTCCAAGCCGTGTTAGAGTAAATTAGGGAGGCACGACCGTGTGGTCTTGGGCCAAGGCCATGTCGATTTCTATTTTGACCCAATTTGGTCCATTTTAGGCCTATTTCTCATTGTTTTCATCCTTCGGTGCCCTCCTAAGTATAAAACATGAAAACAACAGATTAAGAGCACCAAATTACATAATTCAAGGGATAAATCATCCACATGTATGCTAAATGTGGGCCTAGAATATGTTACTTTTATGGTTTATCAAATACCCCACACTTACACTTTTGCTTGTCCTCAAGCAAAATTCTCAACTTACAATTAAAATGAACTATCCACAATTCATAATCCTTATCAATAATGTCTCATCATAATTCATAGACAATTCATACATGGATAATTTAACTCAAAGACTCCTGAAGATTCAAACAATTCTAAGTCATACATTTGTAGCACGAAAACATAGGTGTCTCTCGTTATCTAAATAATTACCTCTGATTCAAAACCAACAAGGATTGACATCCTTACTAAAGATTCATTCAAAGCACTCGAAATGTTTTAAGGTTCAAGAATAAGCACTCATAAGTCAAACCTGAAAAGTTAATCCCATAGGCTTGCCTGAAAATCAAATCTCCACCACTATAATATGAGATGATACACAAATCAAAAGGTCTTTAATAGGGTTGTAACGGGGCTTGGGTTAAAGGTGTGGATAAAGGCTAAATTAGAAGGGTTAGAATCAAATTGAATTGACAAATTACCTAACTAGAAAAATAAACTAGTAACCTGAATAATTACATCAATTGAAAATTTGTAATACTAATAATACGACTAGTGTGAGCTTATTCTTCAAGATGTTGAATTTTAACTGTACAAGCTCACTTTTCATAATACTAATACTGAATATACTTCGATTTTTTTTTAAAAAAACAAGTCAAAAATTTAATAAGAAAGAACTTTAACAATGAAAATAAAGAACATAGTTAGGCAATTGCTCAAATCAAATCTCGATAAAAAGGTAGTCAAAAGGAATGGTGATAACAAATACGAGCGGGGTTTTGGGTTGATATTAGTGGGTGAATCAATAAAAATGGTTGTTAGGATCAAAGGTGTTCACTAGGGGTTAATTATGAAGGTATACTTTTAGTAGAGTGAGTGGGTTAAAACCTAGGTGCCTTTATCATCTCAGTATATCAAATAAAAAATGTGGTCTCGACATGTATAATCGAAGCAAGTTCTAGAGTAACAATTCAGTGTTGACACACTCATAATCAATAAAGTTAGCATGAAAAAGAATATATGCTCTATAAGGCTCAAAATCTCACAAAAAATATGGGCTTTTGATATTAATCCCTGTAAATTTCAAGCTTCAAGGTAATATTCAAATTCAGTTCAACAACTTTTTTTTTTTTGAAAAATGGACTTATCATGCTTGATTCTCTAGTATCTTAAAGTTTAAATCATTAATGCACAATTAACTATGACTTAATCTAAGACATATCAATAAAAATTCATAAATCAACAGAAATTTCATCCTAATTAGTAATATGAGAAAATTACTTAAGATAAGATATCATTTAGGGATTTGAGAATCATGCAAAAAGTTAGGCATAAAATTTTACCCCCTAGACTTAAGATGTATATTGCCCTCGATGTACAAAGACAAATAATAGTATATAATAAGAAAACTAAAAGATATGGGAAGAAGTTAAACTTCCTAAATTGTAGGATGGATTCCTTAAGTCGGAGGTGTCAGATGAAGACTCATGTGTGGGTGGATGTAATAGTGAATTACTCCTAGTGATGTGTTCAATATTTGGAGTGGCCAATTGAAATTGTGAAGTCATTAGTTAGATGTTCCGGGGGTATTATTAAAGAAGTGTTTGTTAGCAATACGCAAGGTTTAAATAGCCAGTGATAACATAATTAAAATAAATGTTTGAAATATAAAAGGTAACAAGTTTAAATTATGACGAAAATTAAAAATTAAAATTAAAATGAAAACCAAAAATAGAAAAGAAAATGGACTCAAAGTTCCTCGTCGTTTGCTAGGTTGCAAGGTGGTGGTGATGAATAGATGTGAAAATGATGACAGATCTACTGAAGGGTGGCCTCGATGCCGTCAAATCATCGAGCAGTGTCATTGAATTACTGAGTATAGTAATTCTCGAACTGGGTTAGGCATGCAGAAATGTCTGATAGTGAAGCTGCTGCCTGGGAGGGACAATGACTCGGTAGTGGTGCCTCCTGTGGTGGTGGGACATCTTCAGTAATGTCCACGGGGTCCTCCTCGTCGGTGGGAAGGACTAGTCAGTATTAAGGAGGGTCAGTTCCACGTCGATATTTAATCATCCTCATATGCAACATAGTCTAGATGCCCTGAGGTACCATCTGCCCAATCAGTATGAGGGAGGTGATCTGGGTTTCGGTGTTGAGGAGGCCGAAGTACCGAGCCAAACATGGACCCATCGATATGATCCCCCTCCTATGTGGCTCTGTTTGGTGCTGAATTGCACGGGCTATGAAATATACTAGGTCAAAAATATGTCTGTTGGACATGCACCACAAGTAGTAGGCATCGTGAGTATTTACGATGCTTGTGCTTTCGCGTCGACCTATAAGAGTGTGAGCCAAAATGGCATGTACGTACCTAAGGGACGAGACAAAGGCCGTCGCCTTAGACTGACTGGGGTCGTAATTGCCCTTGTTAGGGGCTAATTTGTACCAACAACTTACGGGTTACGATGAATGTGGCAGTGCAGCTCAGAGAGATTATTTTCTTCTACGAAGTTTTTCGTATAAATTCCTAGTGCTACCCCGGATTGTGGTACGTTCAGCTGTCGTATGGCACCTCCTAGACAAAATTGTATCATTCTTGGATCATCGTGTCGTATCATTACTAGCTGGAGTTGGAAAGTAAAGCAGAGTTCTAAAGTAAGCTCCAAGTACATCGGTTCGATAATGGTAGAAAATTGATCCCACGAATCGGTTGTACGCAAAGCTCGAACATCATTTGCGAGATGGACCTGCTCCAAAGCGGCTAATAAACCATAACATATTTTAATCCCGTATTTAGTATGCTTTTTGATGATTTAGCCCTTGATTTTATATAACAGGTGCTTGTAATCCTTTCTTTTCATGTCATATACTCAAGAAAGCACCCGAGGATAAAAAGAACACAAAACGGGCTTAAAACGGTGCAATTGGGCCTTAGCAAGAAATTAACATGGCTTGGCACAAAACCTGCACGACCGTGTCTTGCCGATTACCTAGAGCATGGCCTAACTCATGAGTTACATGGCCGTGCCATAGTCGTGCCCAAAATGACATAATCAAGGCACGACCCAACCCCGATTGACACGGGCGTGTGCCCTGGTCGCACCCCTGCCACGAGAGAGAATAACTTCACTCGGTTTTGGATGCTTGGAGGCAAAGAAACACATTCCCAAGTCTACTTAAACATCGTAGGAGGAATTCTACTTGGATTAGGATACTTAGGAGCCAAGTAAAGCATCTCAAAGCATATATAAACACCCAAGGTAGCAACTAAAAAGGGGAGTTCAGCAGAAGCCGAAACAAGAGGCAGAGTTTTTCTTCCAGAGCTTTTATTCAGGGAGTTACTCGAAGATAGCCAGTTGATCCATCTCAAGAAGCCAGAACTCTATTCAAGATGGAGGATCTCTCCTTCAATTCCTTAAGGGAGTTTTAGGGATTTCTTATGTTTTGTTTTATCTTTTCTCTTGAGATGTTTTCTTATTTAGTTATGAACTAAACCCTTCAGATACCTGAAGGGAATGAAACCTATAATGGATTTTGTTATTTTATTTCTAAATTATATGATAAGTACTTAGTTTGTTCTTAATTATGTTGCTTAATTTAATCTGATGTGCTTAGGTGGAGGAAGAATAGACCCTGCCTAAGAGTAGATCTAGCATAATTGAGTGGAGTTGATTGGGCGTCTAGAGATAGGGTTATGAGATTTTACCGGATTAGGGTGAAACCTAATATGGGAATCCATTGATCGATTTACTGCTTTCTTAGGGGGTTATTATAAGAGAACGAGAGTTCCACTAATTAACCTAAGGTTAGACATTATTCGCCTCGAGAGAGGGTTTAATATAGGTTAGGGAGTCTCACGGATCAAGCTAAGTAAAGAAATCATATGGTTTAGGGATAAATAATAAGTGAAGTCATAGGTGGATTCTTCCTGAGGGTATCATCTTCATCAACTGAGTTTTCCTAAAGTCTTTCTCCAATTAATTCTTTTGTCTTTGCATCTAGTTCAGTTTTTTTCATTAGTTCATAAACCAATCACTCCATATTTTAGGCTAAATAATAGAAAGAAAGTGAGTAGTAGTACTTTTAGGTTCCCTTGGGTTCGATAAGATACTCTTGCCTAAACTATACTACTATTCGATAGGTGCACTTGCCTCTATCGTTGTCATAGTTAGTCTACAGGTTCGATCATTCTTTTTATAAATATTAAAACTCGTCTGTTTGACACGATCAAGTTTTTGGCGCCATTGCCGGGGAACACTAAATTATTAAGAAAGCTCTATTTCTATTACTTTAGCCAATTTTTTATTAAAATTTTTTATTATATTTATTTATTTATTTATTATGTTTATTTTTATTTTTTACTTTGCTAATTTTTTCCTCTATTTTGCTTTTCGTAGACAATTTTAGTCAATGGAAAAGATGGAACTGAATAATTATCAACCTCGACGTGGTCACCAGGTTATCTAATCAGTTAGAGATAATGAATAAAAGGATTGATGATTGGTATAGTCCCTCATAGGAACATCCAGAAATACAATATGATTTGAATCTAGGAGGCGTGGCGAATCCTGAGTACCCACCCTACGGATATGGCATGGAAAACGAGCAAGCTAACTATACAGGTAACTATTTTAGATATCAAAATAATTTTTATAGTGACACTTATAATGCAGGTTGGAAGTACCAACCAAATTTCTCGTGGGATGATCAAAATAGCCAAAGATCAGAACTTCCTGCAGATTTTCAACAACCACCTCACCAACAAGAAGAGGAGCTGAATCTTGAAGAGATGCTGACAAAATTCATGGTAGCCACAGATTCTTGTTTCCAAAAGACTTAAGCAGCACTTGATGAACAACAAAAATCAATCAAAGGGATAGAGAATCAAGTTGGAGAACTTACTAGGTCAGTGGGACATCTCGCAAATCTAATGTCAGAACGACCGCTAGGACGTCTACCAAGTAACACCGAGGTTAACCCAAAGGAGTAAATTCAAGCCATCTCAGCTCAAGACAGTAAGGGGTTAGATGGATGAAACTCAATACAAGAAAACAAGGTAGACGAAGGTAAGATAGAGGTAACACAAGAAAAGCCGAAACCGGTAATCAAAGAGTACCAACCTCACATACCTTATCCCGAAGCAATGAAAAGAGACGATTCAGAGGAACAGTTCGGTAATTTTCTTAAACTCTTAAAGAAAGTACATATTAAACTTCCTCTCTTTGAAGCTCTTTTTCATACGCCAGACTCGAGGAAATTTTTAAGATAGCTCTTGACAAACAAACGTAAATTAGACGAGGAGCACCACGTGGAATTAAACGCAGCATGCTCAGCAATGTTACAGAACAGACTACCATAGAAGCAAAAAGACAGAGGGAGTTTTACAATTCCATGTTTAATTGGTAGTTTATTTATTGGTAATGCTTTAGCTAATTTAGGGTCAAGCATTAATGTTATGCCTCATAAAATGTTTAAACAACTAGGTCTAGGGAAACCCAGACAAACTAGGACGAGCATTCAGTTAACTGATAAAACTATCAGAATTCCTAGGGGTATAATAGAAAATGTTCTAATCAAAATTGATAAATTCATATTCCCAGTAGATTTTGTTGTCTTAGGCATGAATGAGGACAATTGAATTCTTTTAATTTGTGGAAAACCCTTTTTAGTAATTGCCAGGACTAAAATTGATGTTGGTACAGGAGAACTCATTCTTCATGTAGGTGACAAATCAATCAATCTACAAGCTTTTGACTCGGCCAGGACATTAAGTGATGAAGGTGAGAAAGTAAATTTAGTTGATAATCAAATTGTTCAAATTTCACCAAATGAAACACCACAAGGCTACAAACTTGAGTTGAATCATGGGCTCCAAGCCATACAAGCTCATAACAGTGAATTGTTAGTGGATCCAAACCCAAGGGAAGAACCTGTGGTAAGAAAAGGTAAGGTTGAGGTGTACCGTGATTTACCAAAAGTAGCAATTACAGAGTACCAACCTTGTGTGCCATATTCCGATGTAATAAAGAAAGACCACACAAAGGAAGAATTAGGTGAACTCACACTTCATGTAGATGACAAAACAATCACTCTTCAAGCTCTTAACTCATCTAAGACATCAAGTAATAAAGTTACGAACATTAATTCTATTGATAATCATTTGGTTCAACCTACTTTACAGGAAGCATCACGAAATCACTTAGCTGAGCTAGATCCTAGACCTCGTGCCAACAAAGAAGAAATACATAAGGAACAAAGCCTTAGGGTTGACAAACTAAAAGAGCAGGAAACACAAATCAAAGAGGAACAGGAACCGCACGAAGTGAAACTGAAGGAGCCCCCAAACGAGATGATAGGAACAATGAATCACTTCAAATTAGGAGATCAGGTATTATTGAATAAAAAAGACCCTCGAATCACCAATTCAGACCTCAAGACAAACAAAGAAATCACTTTCGAGGTACTTAATGTCTTCCTATACGGCACAGTCAAGGTAAGCAATACTAAATTTGACACTTTTAAGGTAAACATTACTCGACTTAAACTATATATCCATAACCGAAGTGATCACATGAGAAAGGATTTTCACCTCCTCAAACCACCATGACTATACGAATGAGAGGTAAAGTCTAGCTAAGACTATAAAAGAGCGCTTCTCGGGAGGCAACCCGAGCATTAACCCCATTTTTACATTTTTTTATTTTTTATTTTTTGTTTTTTTCTTTTCTTTTTCTTTTTAGAACCTAACCATAAACTAACCAAAGACCAGATTTTTAGGCCACACGGCCCTACACACGGGCGTGCCCGTGGCCATGTGGAAGCCACGGGATGAACCATTGGGGTGCCAGTAGTCGTGCAAGACATAGAAATATTTCATTTCCCAACACGGTTGGCAATAATAGTCCACGCCTGTGCCGACGCCCCATGCGAGGTTACTGACTTGTCAAGCACAGGCTCAACATGGCCATGCCTCCCAACCGTGCCAACATTCTAACTTATCGAACACGGGAGGAGCACGCCCTTATTAAATGAACGTGTGAACAAAGACACGGGCGTGCCACGACACCCACGGCCATGCTCGAACACCCTGAATGCGTTCAAAATTCAAAATCCCAAAACACGGGCTACATCTCTATTTAAACCTCATTCCCCATTTTTTAATTGTCTTTCATTTTTCATTATTTATTTTTGTTTTTATGTTATTTCATCATTATTTTTTATTTTATTTTATTTTATTTTCTTCTTCTTATTCTTTATGGCATTTAGATTTAGCTTAGGATACAATAAAACCAAGCCGGCGACTTCGAGGATTCAATTTCAAACGGTTCAAGATGCTTCCCCACGTTCACCTCCAATCTTATTCGGTTTCTTTTCATAGACTTCATCCAAAAATTCAGGGAGTGTTACTTCTCCCCTTCTTTTTGATTTTATTATTACATAATTGTTTATCTATCTTTGTACATTAAGGGCAATGTACATCTTAAATGTGGGGGTAAAAGTGTCAAACTTTTTGCATTATTCTCAAAATCCTGAATTTAGTCTTGATTCGAATGTACTTTTCTCATTTTACTAATTATAATGAAATTTCTAATGATTTATGATTTTTATTGATATGTTTTAGATTAAGTCATAGTTAATTGTGCATTGATGATTAAATTTGAAGAATACTAGAGAATCGGGCATGGTAAGTCTACTTTCTAAAAATTAAAATTGATGGGTCATTGAACTGAATTTGAGTATTACCTTGAAATTTGGAATTTATAAGGATTGATGTCAAAAACACCCATATTTTTTGTGAGATTTTGAGCCTTATAGAGCATATATTCTTTTTCATGCTCACTTTATTGATTATGAGTATGTCAACTTTGAACTGTTATTCTAGAACTTGCCTCGTTTATACATGTTGAGACCATACTTTTGATTTGATATACAGAGATGATAAAGGCACCTAGGATTTAACCCACATACTCCATAAAAAGCCTACCTTCACAAATTAACCCCTAGTGAACCCCGTTGAATCCTAACAACCTTTTTATTGACTCACCCACTAATATTAACCCAAAACCCTTTGTATTTGTTATCACCCTTTCTTTTGACTACCCTTTAATCGAGGTTTGATTTGATTAAGTTACCGAAGTATATTAGTTCAGTAGTTACATTTATCATTTATGATGTAATATTTTAGTTTTTTCCTTAAAAAAAAGCTTAGAGCATTTAAATTCTAATTGTTGAAGAAAAAGCTCGTATTAAAGTGATGAAAATACTCTTTACTATAGAGTAATTATCAATAGTGGTATTATTAGTTTTCATTCGATGTAAATATTCATATTTAATTCATTGTTTCTAGTTAAGTAATTTGTCAAGTCGGTCTCGATTCTAACCCTCTAATTTAGCCTATATCCACACCCTTAACCTTAGCCCTGTTACAACCCTGATAAAGACCTTTTGATCTCTGTATCATCTCATATACAGTGGTGGAGATTTCATTTTCAGGCAAGCCTATGGGATTAACTTTTCAGGTTCGACTTATGAGTACTTATTCTTGAACCTTAAAAACTTTGAGTGATTTGAGTGAACCTTCAGTGAGGATGTCAATCCTTGTCAGTTTTAAATTAAAGGTAATTATTCAGATAAGGGGAGACACCTTTGTTTTCGTACCACAAAGGTATGACTTATCATGATTAAATCTTTAGGACTCTTTGAGTTGAATTATCCATGTATAAATTATCTATGAATTATGATGAGACATTGTCGATAGGAATTATAAATTATGAAAAGTTCATTTTAATTGTAAGTTGAGAATTTTGCTTGAGGACAAGCAAAAGCTTAAGTGTGGGGGTATTTGATAAACTGTAAAAGTAACATATTTTAATCCCACATTTAGTATGCTTTTGGGTGATTTATCCCTGATTTATGTAAAAAGGTGCTATTAATCCTTTCTTTTATGTCTTATACTCAGGAAAGCACTTAAGGATAAAAAGAACGTAAAACGGGCTTAAAACAAACCAAATTGGGCCAACCCAAGAAATTGACATGACCTGGACTTCAAGCCACATGACCCTGCCTTGCCATTTATTTAGAACATAGCCTCACCCCGATTTACACGGTCGTGCCCCAATCGACAGAATCAAGACACAGCCTGAAGACGATTTACACAAGTGCAGTTACAGGCGCGTGCCCTCTCGCCATGGAAAGAGCAATTTCACTCGGATTTGGATGCTTGGAGGCAAAGAAACACATTCCTAAGTCTACTTAAACATCTTAGGAGGAATTCTACTTGAATTAGGATACTTAGGAGCCAAGTAAAGCATCTCAAAGCCTATAAAAACACCCAAGGTAGCAACTAAAAAGGGGTGTTTTGTGTGCTGTCTTAATCCCACTATAATATCCTCCTGAAGGTCCTGAGTGGCAATATTCTAGGATTTTTCTTGATTCCGTCTTTGTAATGCATCTCTGAATTAGTTGATCTGCACATATGCGAAAAGAAATGGATCCTCCCAAAAATAGCTTTTCACATCAGCAAAGATTCGCTTCTTTTGATGATGTGTTATCCTTTTTGGTAAGATGTTAGCAACTAAATAATTTACAATATCTGCAAACCACAGTACATCGGAGTTGGTTAAAGAAAAGAGTTGTTCCTCGAGGAACGAATCGTTTATCTCACTCTCGTCAATCTCTTTGATATGTGGGTTCTCAAGCCTAGAGAGGTGATCTGTTGCAAGGTTTTCAGCTCCCTTCTTATCCTGTATTTCCAAATCAAATTCTTGTAAGAGTAAGATCCATCGTATGAGTCGAGGTTTAGCATCAAGTTTAGTTCAGAGGTAACAAAGAGCTGAATGATCAGTGTAAACGACAACTTTAGATAATATCAGATACTATTTAAATTTATTAAATGCAAAAAATACAACTAGCAATTCTTTCTCTATGGTGGTGTAGTTTTCTTGTGTAGGTGTCAATGTTCTGCTAGCATAATAAATTGGCTGAAAATGCTTGTTTCTTCGCTGTCCCAAAACTGCACCTACTGTAAAATCACTCGCATCATAGATTAGTTCAAAAGGTAGATTCCAATCAGGTGCAATTATAATCGGAGCATTTATTAGTTTGTCTTTGAATATATTAAATACATCTAAAAATTCTTGATCTAAATTGAAAGGAACATCTTTTTCTAGTAATCTCATTAAAGGCTTAGCTATTTTAGAGAAATCTTTAATGAATCTTCTATAAAATCTAGCATGTCCTAAAAAGCTTCTAATAGCCTTAACTAAACTAGGTGGAGATAATTTTCTATGGTTTCATGATAAACCGTAAAAGTAACATATTTTAATCCCACATTTAGGATGCTTTTGATGATTTATCCCTAATTTATGTAAAAAAGGTGCTCTTAATTCTTTCTTTTCATGTCTTATACTCAGGCTTAAAATGGACAAAATTGGGCCAACCTAAGAAGACGACACGGCCTGGGCTTCATGTCACACGGCTGTGCCTTGCCATCCATCTAGAACACGACCTGTCCCCAATTTACACGGCCGTTCATCGTCGACAAAAAGCCCAACACGACCCAGGCATGATTTGCATGGCCGTGCCCCAATTGACAGACCCGAAGCATGACCTGAACCCCGACTTGCATGACCGTGCCTTAATCAACAGAATAGAGACACAGCCTAGAAGACCACTTACACGGGCTTGCCCTGGCCGTGCCCCTGCCATGAGAGAGAGCAATTTCACTTGGATTTGGATGCTTAAAGCCAATGAAACATACTTCTAAGTCTACTTAAACACCTTAATAATAATTACTTGAAGTAGATGCTTAGGATTCAAGTGAGGCATCCAAAGAGCCTATATAAACAAGCCAAGGCAGTCATTCTAGGGGGTCAGGAAGTTGAGCAGATTTTTATGCCGAAGCTTTTATCATTCAGGGATTTACTCGAAAACAGCCAATTGATCCATCTCAAAGAGCCGGGATTCTACTCAAGACGGAGGATCTCCTCTTTAATTCCTTCAGGGGGTTTTAGGGATTTCTTTTGTTTTGTTTTATATTTTCTCTTGAGATGTTTTCCTACTTTGTTATGAACTAAACCCTCGGATACACAAGGGATGAAACCTATGATGGATTTTGTTATTTGATTTTTGGTTTATATGATAAATACTTAGTTTGTTCTTAATTATGTTGCTTAATTTAATCTGATGTTCTTAGGTAGAGGAGGAATAGACCCTACCTAAGAGTAGATCTAGCATAATTAAGCGGATTTGATCGAAAGCCTAGAGATAGGGTTACGAGATTTTGTCGGATTAGGGTGAAACCTAATATGGGAGTCTATTGATCAATTTACTGCTTCCTTATGGGGTTATTATAAGAGAACAAGAGTTCCACAAATTAACCTAAGGTTAGACATTATTCACTTCGAGAGAGGGTTTAATATAGGTTAGGGAGACTCACGGATCAAGCTAAGTGAAGAAATCATATGAATTAAAGGTTAGATAACAAGTGAAGTCTAGGTGGATTCTTCCTGAGGGTATCGTCGTAATCAGTTGAGTTTTTTTCACAGTTTTTTCCCAAAGTTTAGTTCTTTCGCCTTTGCATTTAGTTTAAAATATTTCATTAGTTTTAGATTAATAAATCAATCGCCCATATTTCAAAGTTGAATAATAGAAAGAAAGTGAGTAGTAGTACTTTTAGGTTCCTTTGTGTTCTGGTGAAGATATTTTTGCATAAACTATACTACTGCTCGATAGGTGCACTTGCCTCTATTGTTGTCATAGTTAGTCTACTGTGTTTGATCATTCTTTTTATAAATTTTAAAGCTCGACTGTTTGACATGATCAAGTTTTTGGCGCCGTTGCCGAGGAACTCTAAAATATTAAGAAAGCTCTATTTCTATTACTTTAGCCATTATTCTATTATTATTTTTTATTTTATTTTAGATTAAATTTTTATTTTTACTAATTCTCTTTCTTTCTTTCTTGACTTGCGAGATACCTCTTGTTTATGACTAGAAGGAACCCGAGAGGACCAATCGAATACGAAAGTGACATTGAGGCTACTGCTCAAAGAAGTTGCAGAGAAACTAGACGAGCTCTAGACTACCAAAGAGAAGAGCAGTAAGACAGATCCAATCCTACTGAAGGGAGGGACGAAAAAAATCCACCTGATATGAGAGAAAATAATGCTCCACACACTATGTATGATTATGCTAAACCTAATTTGACAGGAGCAGAATCTAGTATTGTTAGGCCTGCTATAGCTGCTAATAATTTTGAATTAAAGCCTAACACAATACAAATGATTCAACAGTTTGTTCAATTTGATGGTTTGCAGGACAAAGATCCAAATATTCATATAGCTAATTTCTTAGAGTTCTGTGATACCTTCAAATAAATGGCATTTCTGATGATGCCATACATCTTCGGTTATTTCCTTTTTCATTAAGGAATAAAGTAAAGTAGTGGTTGAACTCATTACCATGAGGGTCAATCACCACATGGGATCAAATGACCGAAAAATTTCTTTTAAAATATTTTGCACCAGCCAAAACGGCCAAATTTAGGAATGACATATCTTATATTATGCAGAATGACGCAGAAACATTATATGATGCATAGGAAAGATACAAGGATCTCCTAAGGAGATGCCCACACCATGGATTACCTTTGTGGCTTCAAGTCTACACTTTTTACAATGGTGTGAATTCTCCAACTAGGCAAATGATTGATTCATCAGCAGGTGGAACTTTGAATAACAAAACTCCTGAAGCGGCTTACGACTTTATTGAGGAGATGTCATTGAACACCTATCAATGGCAAATTACAAGGGCTAAACCGACAAAATCAACCAGAGTTTTTAACATAGATGCAGTGAAAATGCTGTCAACGTGGGTGGAGTTAATGAATAAAAAGCTTGATAATTTATGTTTTTCGCAGGTGCATCCAGTAATGCAATGCAAAGCAAGCGGGAATGTGGCGAATCCTGAGTACCCACCCTACCAACCAGAGCAGAAAACGAGCAAACAAACCGTATAGGTAATAATTTCTTATCTAATAATCCTTATAGTAACACTTATAACGCAGGTTGGAGGAACCACCCAAATTTTTCATGGGGAGGACAAGGAAATCAAGGAAATCAAAGGCAGCAACCTTCTCCTAATTACCAAAATCAGCCTTATCCACAGGAAAGGAAATCAAACCTTGAAGAGGCGTTGACATAATTCATGGAAGTCACAGATTCTCATTTCCAAAGGACTGAAGCAACACTAGATGAACAATAGAAGTCAATCAAGGGAATCGAGAACAAATTTGGAGAACTTACTAGGTTAGTGGGACATCTCACAAAGCTAATTTCTGAACGCCAACAAGGACATCTACCAAGCAACACAGAAATAAACCCAAAAGAGCAGATCCAAGCCATTACAGCTCAAGAGGGTCCAGGAGTAGACAATCCCACATCAGTACAAGAAACTAGGGAAGAAAAAGGAAAAACAGAGGAAACTCACGAAAAGCCAAAACCGGTAATCAAAGAATACCAACCTCGCATAGCTTATCCCGAAGCATTGAAAAAAGAGGACTCAGAGGAAGAATTTGGTAAGTTTCTAAAACTTTTAAAAAAATTACATACTAACTTACCTCTTCTTTAAGCCCTTTTTTAGATGCCCGATGCAAGGAAATTCTTAAGACAACTCTTAACGAACAAGTGCAAAATAGATGAAGAGAACCATGTGGAATTGAACGCAACATGCTCAGCAATGTTATAGAACTGACTACCACAGAAACTAAAAGATCCAGGGAGTTTTACGATTCCATGTTTAATTGGTAGTTTAACGATTGATAATGCGTTAGTCGATCTAGGGGCAAGTATAAATGTCATGCCTTATGCACTATTTAAACGACTAGGCCTAAGGAAGCCCAAACAAACTAGGATGAGTATTCAACTTGCTGATAAAACTGTTAGAATTGCTAGGGGCATTATTGAAGACGTTTTAGTAAAAATTGATAAATTTGTTTTCCCAGTAGACTTTGTTGTTTTAGAAATAGATGAGGATAATTCAATCTCCTTAATTCTAGGAAGACCCTTTCTAACAACTGCCAAGACTAAAATTGATGTTGCCATAGGCGAGCTCATACTTCGCATAGGAAAGGAATCAATCAATCTTCAAGCCCTTGACTTAGCCAGAACAGCAGAAGATGAAGGTAAGAAAGTCACTCCAATAGATAATCAAATTGTTCAACCTTCATCGCAGGAAACATCACAAGAACCTGAGCCAACTCAGATACCTCAAGTCAACAAAGAAGAACTACATGAAGAACAAAACCTTAGGGTCGACAATTTAGAAGGGCAGAAGACATAGGTTAAAGAAGAGCCGAAACCACACAAAGTAAAACCAAAGGAACCGCTGGAAGAACTCGTGGGGACATCAAATCACTTTAAAATAAGAGATCAGGTACTGCTAGACAAGTCGATCCTCACATCACATCGACAGACTTGAGGGCAAGGAGAGAAACTCTTCTTAAGGTACACGATTTCTTCCCACACGGAGCAATCGTTGTAAGCAATCCAATGTTCAGTAATTTTAAGATAAATGCTTCTCGACTCCAATTTTGTCACGAAAGTAGAACTGTAAGCATAAGGGAAGATATTCAAACATTTAAACCTCCCTGAAATTTTCAAAGACAAGGAAAGTCTAGCTTAGGACTATAAACGAGCGCTTCTCGGGAGGCAACCCGAACACCAACACTATTTATTTCCAAATTTGTTTTCAGTTCTCTTTTCTTTCATCTTTCTTTGCTAAAATTTAGTTGCAAACTAACACAAAGTGCAAATTTCCAGGCTACACGGCCTTACACATGGCCATACCCATGGCCGTGTGGACCACTGAAACTACCACACTAACAAAGCAGAGGCCGTGCAATTCAGGACCAACCACCTCCCGACGTCATGGATCTAACCACCTCCCCACGGGCACCGACAGATCAGCACGGGCATGCCTCTGAATCGTGTGATGCTACTGACTTCCTCACCGTTGGTGTGGCTGACAGAGAAATGGGCATGGGCAACTCACCGTGCGATACAGCCGCGATCGACACTGATTTCACAGACCTGGGCACGCTGGGATAAAACACGATATGGAAGAACACCACACTCTACCAGACGGTCATACGATGCGGCTGTGTGAATCAACACGCCCTAAGACCACGGGCGTGGGAATGTGCCAGACTTGAAATACTATTTAAACCCCACAGCCTTCCCCTTCTTCCCACTTTTTCTTTGCTTCCTTATTTTTCTTTTTCTTTCAAAACTTTCTTTCTTTTTCTTAAGAAAAGTGTCCAGATTCTTGAGCTACACTAGAATCATGACGAAGAAGCATAAGAAGGCAAGCATTGTCCCCTCAAAGGAGACCTCACAAATAAGTTCGTGCCGGCTGCTTCATCCAAACACTAAGCCAAGAGTCTTTGAGACCATTTGGTTTTTATTTTATTCTTCTCTTTTCCTTTATTTTCTTTATCTCTAACACTTTTGAACTTAATTTAGCTTATTTTGATTTCGTTTCTTGGTTTTAGGTTCGAAAGGCTGCTAGGGAATCACGCCACTTCCACCATCACCAACACTCCGCAGCCTTAGAAGTCACACCAACCTTAGTCTTTTCTTCCAATTTTAGTTTTCTTCTTAGTCTCATTCTCTTTATTTTCTGAGACTTTAATTATATTACTAGTATATTATTAATATTTCTCTAGATTTCTTGGCTATGTCTTTCCAGGCTCCCCAATTTCTTTAGCTAGCACAGAGCATAACGACAGCCACCCCACCATGCCCATAGAAGACTCCATCACCACCACCAAAGACACTGCTCCTCCAAGTTCCCTTCAACCACAACCACTGCCAACTCACAGAGCCATCAAAAAAATTCAGGAAGTGTTACTTTTCCCCTTTTGTTTTTATTACATTATTGTTTATCTATCTTTTTACATTGAGGGCAATGTACATCTTAAGTGTAGGGGGTAAAAGTGTCCAACTTTTTACATTATTCTCAAATCCTAAATTTAGTCTTGTTCAAAGTATTTTTCTCATACTACAAATTAGGATGAAATTTCTAATGATTTATGATTATTATTGAAATGTTTTATTAAGTCATAGTTAATTGTGCATTGATGATTAAATTTGAAGAGTAATAGAGAATCATACATAATAAGTCTACTTTCTAAAAATTAAAATTGATAGGTTGTTGAACTGAATTTGAGTATTACTTTGAAATTTGAAATTTATAAGGATTGATGTCAAAACACCCATAATTTTTGTGAGATTTTGAGCCTTATAGAGCATATATTCTCTTTCGTGCTCACTTTTTTTTATTATGAGTGTGTCAACTTTGAACTGTTATTCTAGAACTTGCCTCATTTATGCATATTGAGACCACATTATTGACTTGATATACTGAGATGATAAAGGCACCTAGGTTTTAACCCATTCACTCCACTAAAAAGCCTACCTATTTAATTAACCCCTAGTGAACCCCGTTGAAACCTAACAACTTTTTTCTTTTTTTCTATTTACCCTTAAAATTTTAACCCAAAACCCCTTTGCATTTGTTATCATTATTCCTTTGACAACCCTTCTTTTGAAAATTGATTTGATCAGTTACTTAAATTAGTGTATAAAGATATTCCAGTATTACTTAGTTTGTTCTTAAAAAAATCAAAGTTTTTTCATTATTAGTATTTCTTTAAAGGAGCTCATGTGTCTAAAACCTAAATTGTTGAAGAAGAGCTCGTATTATAGTATTATCAATAATAGTATTATTAGTTTTCAAGCGATTTAATTGCTTTAAATAGTTTTTTTAGGAAGGTAACTTGTCAAGTCATAACCATCTAATTTAGCCTGTATCCACACCTTTAAGCCCTAACTCCGTTACAACCCTAATAAAGATCTTTTGATTTGTGTATCATCTCATATACAGTGGTGGAGATTTGATTTTTAGGCAAGCCTATGGAATTAACTTTTCAGGTTCGACTTATGAGTGCTTTTTCTTGATCTTTAAACACTTTGAGTGATTTGAGTGAACTTTTAGTGAGGATGTCAATCCTTGTCGATTTTGAATTAAAGGTAAGTATTTAAATAAGGGGAGACACCTATGTTTACATGCTATAAATGTATGCCTTATCTTAATTGAATCTTTAGGACACTTTGAGTTAAATTATCCAAGTATAAATTATCTATGAATTATGATTAAATTATCCATGTATAAATTATCTATGAATTATGATGAGACGTTATCGATAGGAATTATGGATTGTGGAAAGTTTGTTTTAATTATAAGTTGAGAATTTAGCTTGAGGACAATCAAAGGTTTAAGTGTGGGGGTATTTGATAAACCGTAAAAGTAACATATTTTAATCCCACATTTAAGATGCTTTTGGATGATTTATCCCTAATTTATGTAAAAAAAGGTGCTCTTAATTCTTTCTTTTCATGTTTTATACTCAAGAAAGCACTCGAGAATAAAAAGAACGAGAAACGGGCTTAAATGGACCAAATTGGGCCAACCCGAGAAGACGACACTACTGGCTTCATGTCACACTACCGTATGCTTGCCATCCATCTAGAACATGGCCTGTCCCCGATTTACACGGCCATTCCTCGTCAACAAAAAGCAAAACACGACCCAGGCACGGCTTGTATGGCCGTGCCCTAATTGACAGACCCGAAGCACGGCCTAAACCCTGACTTGCGCGACCATGCCTCAATCAATAGAATAGAGACACGGCCTAGAAGACGGCTTACACGGGCGTGCCCTGGCTGTGCCCCTGCCACGAGAGAGAGCAATTTCACTCGATTTGGATGCTTTAAGCCAAAGAAACATACTTCTAAGTCTACTTAAACACCTTAATAATAATTCTACTTGAAGTAGATGCTTAGGAGTCAAGTCAGGCATCCAAAAAGCTATATAAACAAGCCAATGCAGTCATTTTAGGGGGTCGGGAAGTTGAGCAGAATTTTATGCCAAAGCTTTTCTCATTCAGGGATTTACTCAAAAATAGCCAACTAATCCATCTCAAAGAGCCGAGATTCTACTCAAGATGGAGGATCTCCTCTTCAATTCCTTCAGGGGGTTTTAGGGATTTCTTTTGTTTTGTTCTATATTTTCTCTTGAGATATTTTCCTACTTTGTTATGAACTAAACCCCTCAGATGCCTGAAGGGGATGAAATTTATGATGGATTTTGTTATTTGATTTTTGGTTTATATGATAAATACTTAGTTTGTTCTTAGTTATGTTGCTTAATTTAATCTGATGTGCTTAGGTGGAGGAGGAATAGACCCTGCCTAAGAGTAGATCTAGCATAATTAAGCGGAGTTGATCGAACGCCTAGAGATAGGGTCACGAGATTTTGTCAGATTAGGGTGAAACCTAATATGGGAGTCCATTGATCGATTTACTACTTCCTTAGGGGGTTATTATAAGAGAACTAGAGTTCCACTAATTAACCTAAGGTTAGATGTTATTCGCTTCGAGAGAGGGTTTAATATCGGTTAGGGAGTCTCACGGATCAAGCTAAGTAAAGAAATCATATCAATTAAAGGTTAGATAACAAGTGAAGTCTAGGCGGATTCTTCTTGAGGGTATCGTCGTAATCAATTGAGTTTTTTTCACAGTCTTTTCCAAAGTTTAGTTCTTTCATCTTTGCATTTAGTTTTAAATATTTCATTAGTTTTAGATTAATAAATCACTCACTCCATGTTTCAGGTTGAATAATAGAAAGAAAGTGAGTAGTAGTACTTTTAGGTTCCTGATATTCTTGCCTAAACTATACTACTGTTCGATAGGTGCACTTGGCTCTATTGTTGTCATAGTTAGTCTATAGGTTCGATCATTCTTTTTATAAATTTTAAAACTCGACTGTTTGACACGATCATTTCAATTTTTGCTTTATCTACCTCAATTCCTTTACTAGAAATCTTATGTCCCAACACAATCCCCTTTCTAACCATAAAGTGACACTTTTCCCAATTCAAAACAAGATTCGTTTCCTTGTATCTTATTGGAACTCGTTCTAAATTTTTAAGGCAGAGGTGGAAAGAGTTACTGAATACTGAGAAGTCATCTATAAATACCTCGATAATGTCTTCCACAAGTTCATCAAAGATAGCCAACATGCAGCACTAAAAAGTAATGGGAGCATTACATAATCCAAAAGTCATTCTACAATAAGAAAACGTACCGTATGGGCATGTAAATGTTGTCTTCTCTGGATCTTCAGGAGCTATTGGGATTTGGAAGTAGCCGGAGAGTCCGTCCAAGAAGTAGTAGTACATATGCTCAAACAATCTTTCTAACATCTGATCAATAAAGGGTAAAGGAAAGTGATCTTTTCTGGTGGCGTCGTTCAGCTTTCTATAGTCAATACAGACTCTCCAACCTGTGACTATTCTTGTGGGAATTAATTCATTCTTTTCGTTGGTTACCACAGTCATGCCCCCTTTCTTTAGAACTACCTACACAGGACTTATCCAAGTGCTGTCAGAAATATGATAAATTATTCCTGCATCTAGAAGTTTAATTACCTCACCTTTGATAACTTCTTTCATATTGGGGTTCAAATGTCTCTGAGGTTGCACACACGGTTTATACTCATCTTCCATTAAAATTTTTTGGGTTCAAAATGATGGGTTTATTCCTTTAATGTCTGACATTTTCCATGCTATGGCCTTTTTGTGTTTCCTTAGTACCCTTAGCAAATCTTCTTTCTCCTCGGGTCCTAGTTCAAAATAGATGATTACTGGTAGCGTAGAGTTGTCCCCCAGGAATGCATATTCTAGATGTTTTGGTAATTCTTTTAGTTCTAACTTGGGTGGCTCATCAATAGAGGGTTTCTATTTTGGTTCGTCATTGATATCAATGTCATCTATTTCCGTCTGTCTAGGGGATGATGTATTGGGATTCACTTTATCGGTATCGTCATCTTTCCCCTCACCTTGTAAAAAACACAGTTCCAACGTGTCACTGTGCATGATTTCTTGCAAATATTCTTAAAAAATGTTATCAGTGGCATCAACAAAGTAACAAGAATCATCTTGTTCTTTAAAATATTGCATGGCATCATAAAGTTGGAAAAATTTTCCTCATCTCCTACCCTTATTGTAAGTTTACCATCACCAGCATTAATGACAGCCCTAGCAGTAGCTAGAAAGGATCGTCCCAAAATTAAAGGTACCTCTACATCCTCATTCATGTCAAGCACAACAAAATCAACGGGAAATATAAATTTATCTACTTTTACCAGAACATCTTCAATAATTCCCCTAGGATATTTAATAGATCTGTCAGCTAACTGAATACTCATCCTAGTGGGTTTTGGTTCCCCGAGACCAAGTTGCTTAAACATTTTATAAGGCATTAGATTAATACTGGCACCTAAATCAGCTAATGCTTTTTCTATGCTCAAACTTCCAATTAAATAAGGAATAGTGAAACTTCCTGGATCTTTCAATTTGGTTGGCAACTTGTTTTGGATTATAGTTGAGCATTCTTCATTAAGTTCCACTAATGAAATTTCCTCGAACTTACTTTTATTTGTTAGAAGATCTTTTAAAATTTTGCATATGTTGTCATCTGCAAAATAGCTTCAACAAAAGGTAAGCTAATATGTAGCTATTTGAAAAGTTCAAGAAATTTACCACATTGAGCGTCTAAGAGGTCTTTCTTTAACTTTATCGAATATGGGATTGTTGGTGTAATTTCCCTATGGGTTGGTGTTATCTTTGCCTTATCGGTTTCATGTGGTACCTCTTTCTTTGTTTCGATTAACTCCCTTACACTTCTCAGTGTCACTGCATGTACTGTTCTTTTTCCCTAAGTAAGCTTTCTGATCGTGTTTCAGAAACTAACTTAGTAAGTTGCTAAATTTGATCCTTGAACTCCTGTGTCAATGCTTTAAGTTTTGCTTCTATCTTTTGGAAACGTGTTTCTGTATTTTGGGAACGTATTTCTTGGCTGCTATGAAGTTTGTCAGCATCTCTTCAAGGTTCGGCTTCTTTTCTTGTGGGTAGGGTTATTGTTGGAAGTTTTGGGATGGTTGTTGCCTTTGATTTCTTTGACCGCCCCATGAGAAATTGGGGTGGTTCTTCCAACCTGGATTATAAGTATTACTATAAGGGTTATTGTTAGATTAGAAATTATTACCCATATAGTTCATTTGCTCGCTCTCTATGCCCTGTTCGTAGGGTGGGTACTCAGGATTCACCACTCTTTCACTTCCGTCACACTGCATAACTGAATGTGCCTACGAGGAACCATATAAACCATCAAATTTTTTATGTAGCAACTCTACCTGATTTGATAGTGCAGTTACTACGTCGAGGTTGAAAACTTCAGCTGTTTTGGCTGCCCTTGTCCTTGTAACTTGCCACTGATAGTTAGTAAGTGAACATCTCTTCATAAACTCGTAGGCTGCTTCAGGAGTTTTATTATTCAGATTTCCGCCGGTGGCTGAATCTATTAGTTGCCTTGTCAAGAGGTCCACACCATTGTAGAAGGTCTGCACCTGTAGCCACAAGGGTAGTCCATGGTGTGGACACCTTCTCAACAAATCCTTGTATCTCTCCCATGCGTCGTAAAGTGCCTCTAAACCATCTGCACAAAAGAAGAGATATCATTCCTTAACTTGACCATTTTGGCCGGTGAAAAAATATTTTAATAAAAATTTCTCTGTCATTTGATCCCATGTAGTGATTGATCCTCGTGGAAGAGAATGTAACCACTGTTTGGCTTTATTTCTCAGAGAAAAGGGAAATAACCGAAGATGAATGGCATCATCAAAAATGCCATTTATTTTGAAGGTATTATAGAATTCTAGAAAATTCGCTAAGTATGTGTTAGGATCCTCATCTTGCAAACCATCAAACTGAACAAACTATTGTATCATCTGTATAGTGTTAGGTTTCAGTTCAAAATTATTTGCAGTAATAGTGGGCCTAACAATACTTGACTCAGTTCCTGTTAAATTAGGTTTAGCATAATCATACATAGTAGGTGGAGCATGATGTTCTGCCGCCTCTAGAGGTAGCGGATTATTCTCAGCCATCCTTTCAGTAGGATTAGTTTCGCCTTCTTACTCTTCTTCTATGTAGTTTAAGCTTCGCCTTATCTCTCTGCAATTTCTACGAACGATACCGTCGATGTCACTATTATAAAGTAAAGGTCCTATCGGTTCCTTCTAGTCATAAACCAGAGGTACTTGAAAGGAGCGAAAGAAGAAAATTTAGAAAAGCAAAAATAAAATTTAATTGCAAAAAATAAAATATGGCTAAAGTAATAAAAGTTAAGTGCCCTTAATATTTCAGTTCCCGGGCAACGACGCCAAAAACTTGATCGTTGTTTTGTCGAGTCTTAAAATTTATATAAATAATGATCGAACCTGGAAATTAGCTAAGACAACGATGAAGGCAACTACACCTATCGAACAGTAGTATAGTTTAGGTAAGACCGGAATGTCGAATCCCAATGGAACCAAAAGTACTAATACTAACTCTCTTTTTATTATCTAGCCTAAGAATTAAGGGAATTTGTTGTTTAATCTAAATTAACTAACTACTAAACTAAAGACTTCTAAGACAAAGAAGAATGAAATTTGGAAAATAAGTTGAGGAAAAACCAATTGATTAAGACAACACCAAAGGAAGAATCCACCTAAATTTCATTGTTATCTAACATTGAACCACAATTTATTCACTTGACTTGATCCGTAAGATTCCCTAACATATATTAATCCCTCTCTCGAGGCGACTAACATCTAATCCTAGGTTGATTAATTGAAATCTCTTTCTAATTAAAACCCCTAGAATCGCATTAACTCAATCTATGGACTCCCATATTAGGTTTCACCCTAATTCGACAAAATCTCGTCACCCTATCTTTAGGCGCGCGATCAACTCTGCTCAATTATGCTAGATCTACTCTTAGGCAGGGACTTTTGCTCCTCCACCTAAGCACATCATACTTGAATTAATATCTCAAAAATATCAACATAAGAATTAAGAACACATAATTAAGAACAAGTCAAATATTTATCATATAGTTCAACAAACGATAACAAGATTCATCTTAGGTTTCATCCCCCTCAAGTATCTTAGGGTTTAGTTCATAATTGTAAAAGAAAACATCTCAAAAGAAAAGATAAAACAAAACATAAGAAATCCCTAAAACCCCCTGAAGGAATTGAAGGAGAGATCCTCCGTCTTGAGTATAATCCCTACTTCTTGAGATGAATCAACTGGCTATCTTCAAGTAAATCTCCACAAATCTGCATTCATTAGCCTAGCTGGATGCCCCCTGACTAAAGCCCTGGGTTGCCCCCTTTTAGGTTATACTTAGGGTGTTTATATAGGCTTCAGAAAATGTTTCTTCGCCCCTAAATATCCTAATCAAAGTGAAACTTCTCTTTGTCTTGACAGGGACATGCCCATGGCACATGCCCGTGTGAATCGATTTTAGGCCGTATTCAATCCTGCTGAAGAGGCAGAGCCGTGTGTTTCGGGGTCCAGGTCGTGTTAGAGTAAATTAGGGAGGCATGGCCATGTGGTCTTGGGCCCAGGCCATGTCGATTTCTATTTTGACCCAATTTGGTCTGTTTTAGGCCCGTTTCTCATTCTTTTCATCCTTCGGTGGTTTCCTAAGTATAAAACATGAAAACAACGGGTTAAGAGCACCATATTACATAATTCAAGGGATAAATCATCCGAAAGTATGCTAAATGTGGGCCTAAAATATGTTACTTTTACGGTTTATCAGTTACTCTATCTCATTTCCACTCGGGAATTAGAATCGGTTGTAGTAAACCAGATTGAACCTGATGTTCGGCTTTTACTTGTTGACAGACTAAACATTTTGAAACAAATTTAGAAATGTCTCGTTTCATACCAAACCACCAATAGTGTTGCCTCAAATCATGGTACATCTTCGTACTACCCGTATGAACAGATAGGCGACTATTATGAGCTTCATTCAAAATCAACTGTGATAACTCTAGATTTCTAGGAACACATATTCGATCTCGAAATCTTAAACATTCATCATCTTCAACTATAAATTCAGAATCAAAATTCGAATCATATTAAGCTCGCTTTGCTAACAAGTTGTTATCAACTTTCTGAGCATCACAAATTTATTGTAAAAACAACAGTTTCGCTTTTAATTCTACCAAAACTGAACTATCATCAGGCAAGTCCAAATGAGCATTCATAACACGCAACACAAATAGTGATTTTTGACTCAACGCATCAGCAACAACATTTGCTTTACCCGGATGATAATCTATCACAAGCTCGTAATCTTTCAATAACTTTAACCATCTTCTTTGTCGCAGATTCAAATCTTTTTGTGTCATTAAATATTTTAGACTTTTATGGTCTAAAAACATGTGGCACTTCTCACCGAAAAGATAATGACACCAAATCTTTATTGCAAAAACAATTGCAGCTAATTTAAGATCATGTGTCGGATAGTTCTTTTCATCCGGCTTCAATTGTCTCGAGGCATAAGCTATAACTTTGCCTTCCTGTATCAAAACACATCCCAAACCATTTAATGAAGCATCACTTTAAATCAAAAATTCTTTATCCGATTCTGGTTGTATCAAAACTAAAGCTTCATTCAATAGAGTTTTCAACTGATCAAAGCTTTTTTTACATTTGTCGAACCATTCAAATCTCAAATCCTTCTGAAGCAATCTAGTCAACGGAGTAGCTATCATTGAGAATCCTTTTACAAACCGATGATGATAACCAACTAATCCCAGAAAACTACGAACTTTAGATACATTTTTCGGAGGTTTCCATTCCAGAATAGCAGAAATCTTACTCGGATCAACTCAGACATGTAGGTCGATACAATATGTCCCGTAAAACCAACTTCGTGAGCTGTAATTCACATTTACTGAAGTTTGCATAAAATTGCCTATCTCTTAAAGTTTGCAAAACAATTCTCAGATGCTCAGCATGCTCAATCTCATCACATGAATAAATCAAGATGTCGTCAACGAACACTACAACAAATTGATCTAAGTATGGTCAGAATATTCTATTCATCAAATCCATAAAAATAGCAGGAGCATTTGTTAGTCTGAAGGCATAAATAAAAACTCATAATGCCCGTACCTCGTTCTGGAAGCAATCTTCGGAATATCTGAATCTTTTACCCGCAATTGGTAGTACCCCGATCTCAGATTTATATTTGAAAACACAGTGCCTCCTTTAAGCTGATCAAATAAATCATCAATTATGGGCAGAGGATATTTGTTCTTTATAGTCACCTTGTTCAACTGACGATAATCAATACACATTCTCATCGTGCCATCTTTCTTTTTCACGAACAAAACAGGAGCACCCCAAGGTGAAAAACTCGGTCTTGCAAATCCTCTATCTGTCAAATCTTGCAACTGAGACTTCAACTATTTCAACTCTGTTGGTGCCATTCTATACGGAGATATCAAAATAGGAGTTGTTCCGAGCAACAATTCAATACCAAATTCAACTTCATGTATCGGAGGTAATCCCGGCAATTCTTCAGGAAATACATCAAGAAATTCACAAACCACTGGCACTGATTCAACTTTCTTTTCAGTTACTTTCGAGTCAATCACATAAGCAAAATAAGCTTCATAACTCTTTTTCACATAATTCTGAGCTTTTAATACAGATATCACAGTAGGTAATCCAGTCAAATCATTAGACTCAATCCAAATTATTTCATCATTTTGATATCTCAAATCAATAGTCTTTCTTTTGTAATTCACAACAGCATCATGCAACGCAACCAATCCATACCCAAAATTATATCGAACTCATCAAACGGTAATAACATCAGATCAGTCGAAAAATAGATATCTCGAAACTTCAACGAACAGTTCTTACATTCTTTATCAACTAGAATACTTTTACCTAAGGGGTTTGATACTTTAATAATGAAATCAGTAGACTCTACAGGCAAAGTCTTCCTGGATACTAAGTTCATGCATATATACGAATGAGTAGAACCTGGGTCTATCAATGCAATCAAAGAAGTATCATAAAGAGTAAATGTACCTGTTATAAAATCCGGAGATGAAGCTTCCTTGCAAGCTCAAATGGCATATGCTCTGGCAGGCATCTGACTTCAGATCTCGATACTAAGTCTTTCGTAGTTCTCTGACTACCACTAAAATTTCTTGCATTTCAAGAAGGTCTACCTCTCGCTAAAGCATTATTAGATCTCAAATTCGGAACAAACTCTTGCTCGACAGACTCTGGGCAATCTCGGATGAAATGATCTAAGGATCCACATATGAAACAATCTCGATCATTCAATCTACAACTACCTAGATGTCTTTTACCACAATGCTCACATTCAGGTCACTCAGATTGTACATTTCTGACACTAGCCATCGAAGGTGCTGGAGCTTTAGAATTCGATTGTGATCTAGCTTGATCTCTTAGATTCTAATGCCACACATTAGTTCTAGAACGATTATGCTCGTCTCTGAATTTCTTTGAAGTAGACTGAAATGATTTGCTCAAGAATCTCTTTCTCGAATCTCTTACTTCAGACTTAACTTTTCTTTTATCTTTCCCGAGTGCCTCAGCTTTGCACGCTCAATCAACAAGCACAACAAACTCTTTATTTCCACAATCCCAACTAAGAGACGGATATCTTCATTAAGGCCATCTTCAAATCTTTTACACATTATTGCCTCGGTGGATACACATTCACGAGCATACTGACTTAATCTCACAAATTATGTTTCATACTCGGTGAAAGACATGTAACCTTATTTAAATTCCAAAAATTCATTTTGTTTCTGATCAATAAATCTCTGACTAATATATTTCTTCCGAAATTTAGACTGAAAGAAACCCCATGTATCCCGTTCCTTTGGAATAACAGAAATCAGAGTCTTCCACCACTGATAAGCTGCATCTTGTAGTAAAGAAACGTCACATTTTATGCATTCCTTTGGAGTCAATGTCATTTCATCAAGTACCCGGATCTTGTTCTCAAGCCAAAACTCAGCTTTTTCGGCATCGTCTTCACTAGTGGCCCTAAATTCTTCAGCCCCATACTTGTGGATTTTATCAACTAGAGGCTTGTTCAACAAATTCAGATTCATGACTGGAGGCACAACTGAAGTCTGAGGGGGATTAGTCAGGGGTGGAGGTTGCGAAATACCGGATTATCTCTTACTTACTGAGTGAACCACTCACTCATCATCTGGAAGAAAGTTTATTTTTCTCCCTCTTGACCGCTAGTAGCTGGTCTCGAATCAGATGGCGATATCCCTTGAGCGGGAGCAGACGCATTGCTTTCAATGTCATCAGCTACGACTCTTTCGGGATACATTACTATAAGATAAACACATTTTATACGTCAGGTTTCATCACACTATCACATTTTATATATATATGTAATGTATAGCTAGACTCTCACACATTACGTTAGTCCGAGAATCGACTAAACTATAGCTCTGATACCAACTAAATGTAACACCCCTAACCCGTAACCATCACTGGTATAGGGTTAAAAGGCGTTATCAGATATTCAAAAACTTTTAGAGACAATTTATAATTTAATTAAACCATTCAAGTCAAAGAGTCCCTTAACTAGGTCAATGAGACCTTAATCATACTTTTTAATAGGGCTTAGACTAAACCAAACACATATTAAAATTCTAAGAAATTAAAAAAATTTCAAAGTTACAGAGTTCACACGCCCGTGTGGGCAGGCCATATGCCTCCCATGACCTCAGACACGCCCGTGTGGGCAGGCCATGTGCCTCCCATGACCTCAGACACGCCCGTGTGTCTAAGCCGTGTCAAAATAGGGCATACATACTAACTTGTCCCCATGGCCTGAGACACGCCCGTGTGTCTTACCCGTGGTCGACACTGACTTGCACCACACAGCCAGTCACACGCCCGTGTGTCCAGCCCATGGTCGAGCCTGACTTGTTTTGAATTACAATCACGTAGGACACGGTCGAACCACACGTATTCTCAACCTTGTGGGCAAATATAGGCCATTTGCAAGGCCAAAATGCCACCCACACTTGGGTCATTCTTCCATGCCCACTCAAGCATCATCCTATACACATTTGGAAACCAAAACACATCAAGTTGTACACCATATCTACTCAATTATGAACCTAACAATCATACTAGATTAATAGCTATTTAACTCAACATAATCCACAAGCACTTCAAGACAAATCCATCACAAACTTACCATCAATAATGTGCTAGTTATTCATCAATAAACTTACCATTCATATAACCATTTCATTTACTATCAAGCTATATCAAAACTAGCATCATAGGACATAAATATCCATTCATAACTCAACCATATATCTAGCTATTTCACATGGCAATATACTATATCAAACATACCTCAAAATAACTAGTCTATACATGCCATATCTAGCTATATACATATTCAAAAGTACCAAAATAGAGATTGATAGTGTGGTGATGATCCTCGATGATTCCCGAGCCTATTGTAGCATTGGCGATCTATAAAACAGAGTAAACACACACAAAGTAAGCTTTCCAAAAGCTTAGTAAGCCATATACAAATAAACTTAACATAAAATACACATAACCACATTGTTACAATAACATTAATGTGTTTCATTTGTAAAATTCATCACATATCATTTGGCTTATTTGTTTAGCCATTACTTACCCACATTTCATAGCTCAAAGTATCACTTAACTCATAACTTATTCAAGTGTGTATCATATATTATCTCATGAAATCTATGCACTTATTCACTTTAGTGGTCTCATATAAACACTTACTTTTCATACACATACATAATGTACCTTTCAAATGTACCTGAATCATTTATACATTTCACATAAACATTCATTTCTCGGACTTGCCCGTTGAACCATTCAGAACTAAATAGGATACACAGAATGCTCAGAATAGTTGCACAATGCCAATGTCCTAGACGTGGTCTTACATGTACTCAAATATCCATGCCACTGTCCCAGATAGGGTCTTACACAAATCAGATACGATGCCAATGTCCCAAACATGGTCTTACACATAAACCTTATATCGATGCCAACGTCCCAGACGTGGTCTTACACAAAATCTCGAATCAATGCCAACGTCCCAGACATGGTCTTATATGATCTCACATATCAGAAACCTATGTCATGACATATGTTATCCTGTCTATTCCTAGGTTCGTATGGGACTTCTCGGACATAGATACATTGTCGATACTATCTCGAATTCCATGTATATAACATCTTGAGCATATTCAACACAAACTAAATTTCATATATGCACAATTAACTCAATTCAAATGCATCTATTTGTATATCGACTTACCTTAGATTCAGATATACGAAAATGAACTCGGCTACTCAATTACTTTCGATTTCCCCCGATCTAAGTCTGTTTTCTTCGGTTCTTGATCTATACATATTCCAATTTTACTCATTTATTCACTAATTCATTCTATTCAATCTAAAAACACACATTTAGGGTAATTTACAAATTAGCCCTCATATTTTTACATTTTGGTATTTTAGTCCCTATTTCACAAAATCACAAAATAAACAAAATCTCAATATACTCATGCTTAGCAGAATTCTCTATAGGTCCCTAGCAATCCATATTTTTTTGTTTATTTCACAATTTAGTCCCTCAAAATATTAATTTCTCAATTTAGTCCAAATTACTCAAATTCATCAAAACTTCACAGACAAAACATGTTAATCTAACACATATATTTCATATTTCACCATTAAAAATTACAAAACTCATGTGTTCATCAATGGCACATTACAAAATATTTATCAATTCACAAAATTGAAGCATGGGTTTGAGAGAGAACTAAGTAACGATTACAAAAATTAGAAATTATCAAAACCAAAGTCAAATATATCTTGAATTGAGCTTAGTAATGGCCGAACACCATGAAAACTTAAAACCCTTCTTTTCTTTTCTATATTCGGTGATGGAGGATGAAAATTTAACATATTTTTAGCTTTGTCTTTTACTTATTATTATTTATTTACTATTTTACTTATTTATCCCTTATAATTAAATAAGAAAACCATTTAAATTATGTCCAAAACCGTCCATTAACCATCAACTATCTTATAAAATGGCTTAATTTCCTCATAAGGCCACTACATTTAAAAGCCAACTCTAATAAGCACTTTAACATTTAAAATGTCACTTTCACCTTTCTCACGATTTAGTTCTTTTCTCAAATTAAACACACATACAGACAAATTAATTCACGAAACTTTAACACATGGTTTGTAACACCCCTAACCCGAAACCATCGTCGGAATAAGGTTATAAGGCTTTAGCAAACAATTGAATCATTTCATATACCATTTACGACACAAAGTCAATCATCATCATAACACATCAAGACATAATCAAATAGTCCCTTATTAAGGCCTACAAGACCTCATACACATGCTAGAGAGGGGTCGGGACTAAACTGAACACTTACATAATTTTTAAAAATTTCAACAATTCAATGAGTCGGTTGAGCCACACACCTGTGCCACCAGGCTGTATGCCTCATAGGGTCACCAGACACCCCCATGTGTCTAGGCCGTGCTAAAACAGAGCAAGCATTCTGACTTCTCCACACAGCCACCCAGCACGCCCATGTGCCATGGTCGTGTGCTCTTAAGCTAGCTACTGACTTATGCCCACGGCTAGTTGACAAGCCCGTGTCAAGGTCGTGTACTATCAGGCTAGATCCTGTCATTCTCCCACGGCCATTAGGCACGCCCGTGTGCCATAACCATGTTTGGGCAAAACAGGCCATATGCAAGGCCAATTTGCCACCCACTCAAGGGTCAAACCTACAAGCACATTTAAGCATAATTCCAAACACAATTTGGCAACCAATTTCATATCAAGTGATCGACATATCATCTCATATGATCACATTTCTAATCAAGTCAACTTATAAACTAAAATTCACCACTTGAACACATTCAATACCAAGCATGATTCCTCCTCAAATTCACTAGATCATACTAGCATAAATCTATCACCAACGTTACCATTTATAAGACATATTCATTGCCATCAAAACATGCCAAAACTCACTTCACATACCAAATCCACACAAACATATTTCAAACATTTATCTAGCCACCTCACATGGCTATTTACATCTCAAACATATACCAAATGACTAGCCTATACATGCCATATTCAAATATACACATCCTCAAGAGTACCAAAATAGATTGCCGATAGTGTGATAGAGATACTGATGATCCCCGGATCCGAGCTAGCTTTATTGACACTGGAAAGCAGAGAAACAAATCACACAGTAAGCTTTCCAAAGCTTAGTAAGTCTGTAATATAATAAGTCGAAGCTTCTATCCTTTTGCATACATAGTGCCGATTCAATAAACCAAAGCTTCTATCGGTATCGCAAACACAATGCCAATTCAATAAGCCGAAGCTTCTATCATTTTGCATACACAGTGCTAATCATTAAAGCCGTAGCTTCTCTTGTTTCGCACACATAGTGCTAATCCTTAAAGTCGTAGCTTCTATTGTTTCGCACACATAGTGCTAATTCATTTCTGTATCAACTTAATTTTTGCAGACTTAGTGCCTCAATACTCGAACTCGTACATATCACATTCTACTCCATTAATATACATTCATTTATTATTCATCACATAGATACTAGTTTAATAGCAAGTATTATATCCGAACTTACCTCAGACGTCGAACTATCGAAACGATCGATTAATTGAGCACCTTATCTTTGCCTCAATCTCGATCCGAACCTCTCCTCTCTTGGTCTATACACATTCAAATTCAATCCAATCAATCACCCAATCATTCATTTTAGTCCACACACACATATTTAGGGTATTTTACAAAATAGCCCTCATATTTTCACATTTCAACACTTTAGTCCTTATTTCACAAAATCATCAAATACACAAAACTTCAAAACACATATGCTAGCCGAATTCTTCCCATGTTAATACAAGCTCATACATTTCATTTATTTTACAATTTAGTCCTTCAATTACTCATTTTCTCAATTAAGCCCAAATTACGCAAATTCATCAAAACTCCAAATACAAATTATCTTAATCAAACACCAAATTTTCATATTTCACTAATAATAAGTACATAGCTCAAGTATTCATCAATGGCTCATCTCAATAACATCATCAATTCATAAAATTTCAACATGGGTTAGCTAGAGCACGAAGCAATGATTTTGAAAACGTAAAAATTAACAAAAATCGAAGCCAAACTTACCTCAATTTATGCTTCAAGCTAGCCGAATACATCAAAGTTTCTAGCCCTATTCTTTCTTTCAAATTTCAGTGAAGAAAAGATGACAACTATGGCTACTAAATGTTTTTGTTTTGTTTTATTATCATAATTACATCAATTACCTTATTACCCTTTTTATTATTAATCCATTTCCGCTATCCATGGGTATTCTTGTCCATCCACCATCCACTAACTATATAGTGGTTTATTTGCCTCATAAGGCCTTCACATTAGCAGAACAACAATAATTAAGCACTTAAAAATTAGCACACAGCTTTTATACCTTACACGATTAAGTCCTTTCTCTTAATTCGACACATAATCAATAAAATCTTCACATAGAAATTTCACATAGGCTATATCACATATTATTAGCACAGAAAATAATATTAAATTATCATTTCGACATCGAATTTGTTGTCTCAAAACCAGAATTCTGACTAAGGTCTAAACCGGGCTGTTACAACTCTCCCCCCTTGGGGATTTTTGTCCCCGAAAATCGTACCAGTAAATAAATATGGATATTGCTCTCTCATAACATTCTCAGGCTTCCACGTAGCCTCTTCAACTCCGTAAATCTCACAATTTTAGTAATATATAATTTAGCAAATCAATCAAGTGAATAATTTGTTCTAATCAGAATGAAATGAGCTGACTTCATCAATCTATCAACTATCACATAGATTGCATTCTTTCTTCCCAGAGACAAAGGCAATCCCGACACAAAGTCTTTAACAACCAGACGGACCTGATGTTCAGCTTTAACTTGCTAAAAAACTAATAATCTCGACACATAGTCAAAGATGTCTCTTTTCATGTTACCAATAAAGCTATTTTAGATTGTTATACATTTTCGTACTCCCCGGATGCACAATCAAATGACTATTATGAACTTCATTCAAGATTAACTGAATCATCTCTAAATTCATCCAAACACAATTTTGATCTATAAATCTCAAACAACCATCACTATCAACTTGAATTTCTAAATTAACACTCGATTCACACTGAGTTCATTTAGCCATCATTTCAACATCTCTTTTTTGGGAATCAAAATCTGACATACATATATTGGCTTTACTTTCAACTCGGCCAAACCACACTATCATCACACAGATCTACCTGAGTACTCATAGCTCGTAAGGTAAATTAAGACTTTTGACTCAAGGCATCGGTAACAACATTAACTTTTCTCGGATGATAATCAATCACAAGTTTTTAATCTTTCAACAATTCTAACTATTTCCCTTATCATAAATTCAATTCTTTCTGAGTCATCAATTACTACAAACTCTTATGATCGGTATAAATGTGACATTTCCCACCAAATAGATAGTGACGCCAAATCTTCAATGCAAACACATTCACTGCTAATTCAAGGTCGTGCGTCGGATAGTTCTTTTTATACGACTTTAGCTGCCTCGAAGCATAAACGATAACTTTTCCTACTTGCATTAGCACACAGCCCAAACTATTTAACAATACATCATTGTAACTATAATTTTCTTTGCCCAATTCAGGCTGAACTAATACTAGCACTTTCGTCAATAACGCTTTCAACTGCTCAAAACTCTGATGACACTTTTCTGACCACTCAATTTTAACATCTTTCTATAACAACTTAGTCAATAGAGTCGTAATCATCGAGAAGCGTTTCACGAGCCATCTATAATATCCCCTAGTCCCAGAAAACTACGAACCTCAAACACATTTCTCAAAGGCTTCTATTCTAAAATAGCAAAGATCTTACTCGAATCAACTTGTATTCCCGCAGCTGATACTATATGCCCCAGAAACTAACCTCACGTAACCAAAAGTTACATTTACTAAACTTAGCATGCAATTGCTTCTCACACAGAGTCTGTAACACAATCCTCAAATGCTCGACATGTTGTGTCTCGTCACAAGAAAAAACTAGAATATCATCAATAAATACTACAACAAAGCAATCCAAATACGGTGTGAATATCCAACTCATCAAATCCATAAACACTGCAGGAGCATTCTTTAGTTCGAAAGGCATTACTAAGAATTCAAAATATCCATACCTCATTCTGAAAGTAGTTTTCGGCATATCGATTCTTTAACTCTCTTTTCTGACACCTTTGTATCAATCACATAAGCCAGATAGGCTTTGCAACCCTTTTTCACATAGTTCATAGCTTTCATGGTGGATACAACAGCTGGTAATCCTTTCATATCACTAGATTCCATTGAAACTATCTCACCATTCTGACTTCTCAATTCATTACTCTTCCTTTTACATTTCACAATGGAATTATGCAGAGTGAACCAATCCATACCCAAAATTATATCAAATTCATCAAACGGTAGTGACATTAAATTAGCCAAAAACATATATCACGAAACATCAATGGACAATTCTTGCACGCCTTATCCACCAAGATATACTTGCCTAAGGGATTTGATACTCTAATCACAAATTCAGTAGACTCAATAGATAGAGTCTTATTCAATACTAGATTCACACACACATATGAATGAGTTGAACCTGGATCTATTAATGCAATCACATTAGTATCGAATAAAGTAAAAGTATCGGTTATGACGTCTGGAGATGGTGCTTCTTCTCGCGCTCATATAGCATAGGCTCGGGCAGGAGCTCTCGCTTTCGATCTCACAGCTGTATCAGTTGTCCCTCTCTGGCCTCCGCTCACATTTTTGGTGTTTCTGGGTGGTCTACCCCTAGTCGTTACATTACCTGGTCTTTCATTCTGAACATTTTCTTCCTCAGCTAGCTTTGGGAAATCCCATATAAAGTGATCTCGTGATCCACACTTATAACAAATTTGATTATTATATTTGCCTCAGCATTCTCCCACATGTCGCCTTCCGCACTGTCTACATTTAGGTTTATTGCTTTTGGCACTACTAACATTTGATTCCATTGGAGCTTGAGTTCTCGGATCAACACTTAGTCCCACACGAACTCTACTCGTATATCCAAATGAAGCATTTGATCAGTTGCTTGCATCTCTAAATTTCTTCGTCGAAGGTTGAGATGACTTACTCATCAATCTTTTTCTTTCATCACAAGCTTCAGAGTCATCTTTCTTCTTTTCTTTACTGAGCTCCTCGGCTTTGCAGGCTCTTTCGACTAATACAACAAATTCGTTTATACTAACTATCCCAACCAACAACTTAATGTCCTCATTCAATCCTTCTATGAAGCATTCACACATAGTAGCTTCGGTCGAAACACATTCCCGTGCATACTGGCTCAATCTCACAAATTCTTGTTTGTACTCAGTAACTGATAAACAGCCTTGTTTCAACTCTAGAAACTCTTTACATTTCTAATCAATGAATCGTTGGCTAATATACTTTTTCTAAATTCTACTTGAAAGAAATCCCAGGTGATTTTCTCTCTCAGAACTATGGATATCAATGTCTTCCACTAGTTATATGTAGTATCCTTCAATAATAAAACTACACACTTAATACACTCATCAAGGGTGAACGACATCTCACCGAATACCCGAATTGTATTCTCGAGCCAAAACTCAGCTCGCTCAACATCGTCATCAGCTGTGGCCCTAAATTTTTTGGCCTCGTACTTTTGAATCTTATCCAAATAAGGTTTATTCAGTCGAATCGGATCTACAACTTGTGGCACAACAGGTACTTGTGGGGTGGAGGTTGTGAAGCAGCCGGATTCGTTCGAACGAACTCTAAAAACCAATCGCTCATCATACGGAAGAACACTTACTTAGCCACTCCTCCGTCACCACTATCATTAGGCCGAGATGTGGCTGGCACTGCCCCTTGAGCGGGAGCAGGCGCGCTACTCTCTTCATCGTCACCAACTCCTCGATCGGGATCCATTTACTATATGAAACACATTTTCATCTGTCAGATTTCATCACACTATCGTAATTTCATATATATGGCATGTATAGCTAGACTCACAAGTGCTACGTTAGTTCGAGAATTGACTAAATCGTAGCTCTGATACCAATAAAATGTAACACCCCTAACCCAAAACTGTCACTGGAATAAGGTTAAGGGGCATTATCGAACAATCAAATCATTTCACATCCCATTTACGACACAAAGTCAATCATCATCATAACATATTAAGACATAATCAAATAGTCCCTTATTGAGGCCTCCAAGACCTCAAACACATGCTAGAGAGGGGTCGAGACTAAACCGAACACTTATGAAAGTTTTACTAATTACAACCATTCAACGAGTCGGTTGAGGCCACACGCCCTTGCCACCAGGCCGTGTGCCTTATACTATCACCAGACACCCCATGTGTCTAGGCCGTATAAAAAGAGCAAGCATTCTGACTTCTCCACCCAGCATGCCCGTGTGCCATGGTCGTATGCTCTTAAGCTAGCTACTAACTTATGCCCACTGCTAGTTGGCACACCTGTGTCAAGGCCGTGTACCATTAGGCTAGATCCTGTCATTCTCCCATAGCCATTAGGCACACCCATGTGACATAACCATGTTTGGGCAAAACAGGCCATATGCAAGGCCAATTTGCCACCGACACAAGGGTCAAACCTACAAGCACATTTAAGCATAATTCCACACACAATTTGGCAACCAATTTCATATCAAGTGATCGACATATCATCTCATACGATCTCATTTCTAATCAGGTCAACTTATAAACTAAAATTCACCACTTGAACACATTCAATACCAAACATGATTCCTCCTCAAATTCACTAGATCATACTAGCATCAATCTATCACCAATATTACCATTTATAAGACATATTCATTGCCGTCAAAACATAACAAAAATCACTTCACATACCAAATCCACACAAACATATTTCAAACATTTATCTAGCACCTCACATGGCTATTTACATATCAAACATATACCAAATGACTAGCCTATACATGCCATATTCAAATATACACATCTTCAAGAGTACCAAAATAGATTGTCGATAGTGTGATAGAGATGCTGACGATCCCCGGATCCGAGCTAGCTTTACTGACACTGCAAAGCAGAGAAACAAATCACACAGTAAGCTTTCCAAAGCTTAGTAAGTCCGTAATATAATACATGTAATTGAAGAATTCAAGTTAATATACAAAAATAAGCCATCACTTAAATTACTTTACCAATGATACACCAACTCAAGTATGCTCAATGTTCACATATCATTTCATCCATAAACTTTCAAATTCACCAGCACATAGTTATCATACATACCTTAGCCAACACTTATTTATCATACATACCTTTGCCAACACCTAGTTATCACTATCCATACTATCCAACCATCACATAGATAAAGACACAACTAAGCACATTATCAATCTCAACCACATACTCAAATATCTATTCATTCAACTCTTAAATCTATCAATAACCACTTAGGTTCAAATGTACCTTGATCCCGAGTAATTACTCTTTCCTAAATAGCTCACTTCTTAATTCAAAGCTAGATGCCTCTAGTCTTTCTTAATGATTTAGCATTGGTCACATATCCACAGACTCATCTTAACCCCATTTTGCTTGTATACTATATTTGTCTATACTCCATGTAAAGCAGATAGTTGCATAAGGATAACCTTACTGTTATTCAAGCAAAATCCCTAGTTTACACCTCGAGCCCGTTGGTTTCTCAACATAAGGCTACTTGACATATTTTGTATTGACACATACCGTTTGGCAGGTACTCGTTAGACATATGGCTCTGGTAGGTATTCTCACATTTCTGGTTATCGAGGGGTATAAGAAAACTTTTCTCGTGATAACATGTGTTAGGTACTGGTTGGGAGACTTGAACTAATTATGGAAATTTGAAACTTAAATTCTCATAGAGGTTTGGTTATTTAAATTGAGACATAGAGAGAAGGATTTCTTTCACCAAAATTAGATTTCCTTAAGATTTTCTCGCCGATTAAGTTTCCTTTAGAGATTTTAGTTTTTCGTGAAAGTTTATCACTCTTTGGGTATTACCTAGCTATCAAGTAAATCTTCCTCTATTCCTTCTTAATCTTTAGTTTATAGTAATTTTGACATGCCTCACATCATGCTAGTGTCAAGAGGGAGGATAAGAAATTATGGAGGTCAAGGTCAGAATGGTAGATCTACAGTAGCGAGTGACAACCAACCACTAAATCATAGAGTTGGGACATCAATAGAGCCATCAATTTACAGATGCACGACTTCTCAAGAGGAAACATTTAAATACTTATCGTAATGTGGAGTCAAACTGTCCAAGTTTGCCTACAAAATCAAAATAGATAAGGGGAAAGCTAGTTGAGTGACTCCCACGATGGGTTTATTCGCTTGCTACACTTATTAGAGGCAGGCTTCCATCTTCCTGTAAACCCCTTCTTTTGTATTGTGTTAAACAACTATAGAAATACACCCGAACAACTTGTTGGCTCTTCATGGTGTATATTAGAGCCACCTTTTATTGTCGTGTTCCACATATTTACCAGTTGGAGGTCATCACTCAAGGTGTATCACCGAATGGTCCATTTTTGCACACGTATAGTCCACATGTCCATTATTCAAATCTCATCACCATTCTTTACTTGGACCATAAAAAATTATATGGGTAAGAAGGAAAATTGATGGTGGATTCAAATTTCCCACAAGATGGTCCATCCCTCCAGAATCTATTTATCTTTAGTGGAAAAAATTCATTTTATGATATCCTTAGGGCACAATACAACCAATTTAAGTTAGAGCATCCAATGAAACTAGAAAAGCTGCTAACAGCTAAGAATAGTTTTTGCTACTGTTTGAAAGAGCGAAGCCCTAGTGGCTTTAGAACAACAGATTTGGCACTAGGATTTACCTTGGAACTAAAAGAATTCACCTTGCCTTCTTCTTCATCTGAAGGTATTCACAAACCTACCTTTTCCAAGTTGGTGGGTTCTTTCTCCATGGTGGCTACGGAGTGAGGACTTATGAGTTGGGATATCTAGCAAGCTTGTAATGAGATTATGGTTAGGCGGGCAGATTCTAAGAGGATCATTCTTTTTGGCGAACAATCACTTACCCAATTTTGCCAATCATATAAATCTATTGTCTTCCAAATCACGAACTCACCTAGTCAGTCTCCACCTGGAAGATTAAGTACCAAGCCTCGACGGCTCGAGAAAAGAGTTTAGGAGAAAAGGTCCCCCAATTAGAAGCCATTGAGAAACAATGCCTCGTCGATAAAGAGTACATATAAAGGGAGAACCATAAGGCTTTAAAGAAGTTTAAGGAAGATACCAATACGAGCTTAACGCCTTAAACCCAACCCAATTCATTAGATCTAGATCTCGGGTGCTACTTCGCATACCGTTTAACAAAATTTCAAAACTGATGACAGATACCCTTTTCTTAAAAACATAAACATAATACTTGTAAGCTTAGGAGAACAAGTGAGAGTTAATACAACTTACATTGGAGGATACTATTATAATATATGAAGAATATCAGTGCACCAACTACCGTTCTCAACCACTACTTCTGTTTCGGTGAATTCCTTCACAATTATAGGCTTACCCTTACAGGTTAACTTCCATACTATTACCATACCAGTTCTCTCTTAACTACTTGATTGATTTAATATCCTTCCAGACATTCCATAAATGTCTTATTTCTCTCAAAATAAAAAAAAAATACTTTTCAAAAGAGTGTACCATCAGAGCCCACTTCATAAATCTCATCTCTTTACTTTACACATATTTCAAAATAGTTGTTTACAGATACTGTTCACTAGCGGATACATACATGCTTTGTAACACCCCAAACTCGGTCTAAATGCTATGACTGAATCTAGCGTGTTACTAGGAAGAAAATGTTTTACAAACCATTATGTCAACTTGATTTGAAAGGAAAACTTTTGGTGTAGTTAAGAAAATTACGACTGAATTGGGCAAATTATTAAAACATTTTGAAACTTAGTTTAGCGTGATAGAATTACCCTGTTGATTATTATTCATTCAATGTATATCTTTAGAAAACTTAGAAAATTATCTTAAGTTTATAAAAATGTTCATATCATAAATTACTTGGCACGCCTTTTTTGTTTTATGATAGTTTATGGAAAAATAGAACAGATAACAATAAAACCCAAAGCAAAGTTTAAGTGGCCTTATTACAAACTAAAACCCAAACTTAAAGTAAATAAGAACTAAATTCAAATTAAATATTGAAATTAAATGTTGAGCATGGCCACCGCGAGTCCACCCCGGCTTTGGATCAACAACTTAAGCATTATCTACAAAATGTAACTAAGGGTGAGTCAAGAGACTCGAGTGTAAATCCCCATCCCAAAAGATGTTATGCCCTTACATAGATTCATATAATATTATGCATGTCATGCAACCCATTGCCTAATTATCCATCCGAGTCTCCCAAATCTACCCTTGTGGCACCTAGCCACTAGTGCTACCTAACCACTGGTAACCGAAGTTACAAATATTCACGTATGGGGCCAACCCACTTGTGGTACCTAACCACTAGTGATGATCCCTTAAATCGATATGTGGGGCCAACCCACTGTGGTACCCAACCATTGGGACAAGTCACAAAATAAGCACATGTGGTACCTAACCACTGGCGGTTCCAAACCACTGAGATTTAGTCACAAAATCATGATATGTGGGGCCAACCCACGTGTGGTACCTAACCACTGGTGACAGTCTAATAAATTATGCCTTCCCCCTCCTCTCATCATACCTATATGCTATGTATATGTTTCTCAATACAATATAATCATTCTTAATGCATAGGAAAATACAACATGGCATACACAGGTTTTACATAGATCAAGCACGATATTAACCATAATGGACTTACCCGGAGTCCTTGCTTATACCCGTAAGGGTAACGTAATGTTTCCCATTATTATTTCGGCTTTTAACAAACACAACATTTAACATAACAACATATGAAGTGCATAAGAGTTACACAACTGATTCTCATACTATCGCATTTACTACTTTAACACTATCATCACTCGAGACTACCACTATCGGCCTACGATCTTTCTCCGATGTCGGCCCACACCCCGGTGGCCAATCTCGCACTCCTAATACTACTCGCTTCTTGTACTTAAGGGCTGGGTTTACAGATCCAACCCTTCCTATCGCTTGGCTGACATTTGAGTCCATAACAATCCCTTGGTCACTAAACGAATTTGAACGATGAGATCAAATCTAAGAGATAATCATAATACTTAAAACGAAGCCCTTACCTAGATTGTCAAATCCTAAAAATCCTCAAGAAAGCGTCACCACCCAACCTACATTCGGCCACGCATCCAACATTAGACCAACATGATTATCGCACCTACGATTGATGAGATCCGGTAAAAGAGAAAGGGTAAGGGAGTGGCCATTCGGCCAAACCTATTACCAATACATACCTTCAGCTTTCCTCACAGTTCGACACGAGAGATCACAGCAAGAAAGATTTGGCTTCTATGAATAAAAGTGAAAACTGACAATATCTTAGAGAAGTGGTTAGAGTTAGAAACTAAATGAGAAAGAGAGAAATAGCATGGAAGAAAACCACAGAGAACTTACCAATCTTGAGATGATGATTCGGCTATGGTGTAACTTTAGGAAAAGAGGCTAAACTTGAAGGTTTCGGCTATGGGAGAAGAAAGTATGGGCAAAGAGGGTTTGAATTTTAGGAAAATATTGGAGAGGAGAAGAGAGAGTTAGAGGGTTGCGGCAAAGGAAGAGAACCCACAAAAGAAAAGAAAGAATTTCAGCTTCAAGGGAGAAGAAGAGAAAGAAAGAAAAAGATGACAAAGGTGATCACTTGTCTATTAATTTCGGCATATCAATCAAATTTCACCCCCTCCCAGAGTTGGATTTTCGGCCAACTCTGCCGTCACCTGATAACTCTTATCCCACTTGTTATCTTAATCTATATCCTCCCTTCAAAAGAGGCCTCTTTAGCGCCAACTCCTCCCTTCATATTATCAACAAAATGAAAGAATTAAAACTCCTATTTCTAGCTATTGTGTCGTCCTCTCTTCCCCCCTTGGAGTGCTGAATTTTAGTCCAAAAACTTGGGCCCCAAGCGGCCAGTACTTGGCCCAAATCCCTTCCCTTTGTGACACAGCCCACTTGCTCCCTTGCGGCACCACCTAATTTTGGGCCACAAGCCCACCTTGCAAATTAAACACAAATACCCATTTTAATTATGTCCTAGTGCTCTTCATTAGAAAATTAACCCAGGTCTCAGCCCAAACTTGGGCCCAATTTGCACCTCTAACCCTCAAGCTAACACTGTAGCACTACAACACACAAAATGCACAGACCCACTTATTCAGGATGTTACAGTATTACCCCCTTAAAATAAATTTCGGCCTCAAAATTTATCTGATCAAAAGAGTTAAGGGTATTGCTAAAGCATAACATCCTCCGGCTCTATGTCGCTTCTTCTGAACCGTGGTTCCACCATAATACCCTCACCAAAGGGACTAATTTTCTGCACAATACTTTAACATCCCAATCCAGGATCTACACTGGTTCCTCCTCAAAAGATAAGCCTGGGCTCACCTCAATTTCTTCTACCGGCACAACATGAGATGGATCTAAGCGATAGCGTCTAAGCATGGAAACATAAAACACATTATGGATTTGACTCAACTCTAGTGGTAACTCGAGCTGATAAGCTACTGGTCCCACTCACTTCAACACCCGATAAGGCTCGATAAACCTAGGGCTCAGCTTACCCTTCTGACCAAATCTCAGCACTTTCTTCCACGATGACACCTTCAAGAAAACCATGTCACCCTCTTGAATTCTATATCCTTCCGTTTAAGATCGGTATAGGATTTTTGCCTATCCAAAGCTTCCTTCAGACAATCTCGAATTAGCCTAACCTTCTCTTCTGTTTTAGCCACCAACTCTGGACCCAACAACTGCCGTTCTCCCAACTCCGTCCAACACGTAGGGGTACGACACTTCCGACCATATAATGCTTCATATGGTGCCATCCGAATACTTACTTGGTAACTATTGTTGTATGCGAACTCTGCCAATGGTAGTAATTCTTCCCAACTACCTCTGAAATCCAAGACACAACCCCTTAGCATATCCTTCAAGACCTGAATTACCCTCTCCGACTATCCATCCAACTGGGGATGAAATGCCGTATTAAAATCCAACTTTGTTCCCAAGGCCTAGTGCAAAGCCTTCCAAAACCTCGACGTGAACCTAGGGTCCCTGTCTGAGATAATCGACAATGGTACCCCATGTAACCTCACAATTTCTGCCACATATAACTTAGCTAACCTCTGGAAAGAGTAATCAACCCAAATCAATACAAAATGAGCCGACTTTGTTAAACGGTCGACGATCACCCAGACCGAATCCTTCTTAGTAGGCGTGAGGGGTAGCCCGCTAACAAAATCCATCGTGATCCTTCCCCATTTCCATTGCAGAATCTTTACTGGTTGCAGCAATCCTGAGGGTAACTAATGTTCGGCTTTGACCTGATGACACGTTAAACACCTACCCACAAATTTAGTTACTTCACACTTTAAGTCCGGCCACTAGAACTGCTCCCGTAAATGTCGGTACATCTTACTACCTCCAGGATGAATAGCGTATGGACTGCTATGAGCCTCCTAAAGAATCATCTGCCTTATCTCCACATCTCTAGGCATGCAAACCTTTCCCTAAAAACACAGCACTCCATCACTGCTTAGGCTATACCCTCCAATCCACCATTCTGCACTTGCAAACACCGAGCGTTTAAGACTTCATCAACCAGTTGTTTTTCCTTAACCTGGTTTACCCACATTGGCTTTACTTGCAGTTCGCTAATAGACTTTCGTCATCATACAGACTAAGGTGAGCAAATAAAGCTTTTAGATCTGCCATAACCTTGCGGCTCAAGGCGTCAACTACCACATTAGCCTTTCCCAGATGGTACTCAATCGAGCAATCATAATCCTTCAACAGCTCGATCCACCTCCTCTGCCTTAAGTTCAATTCCTTCTAAGTGAGGAGGTATTTCAAACTCTTATGGTTCATGTACACAATAGACTTCTCTCCATACAAGTAATGTCTCCAAATTTTTAGGGCGAAAACCACAGTAGCTAACTCTAGATCATGCGTTGGGTAATTACCTCGTGAGGTCTCAATTGTCAAGAAGCATACGCTACTACCTTCCCTTCTTACATTAGCACATATCCTAACCCTGTGTGCCATCCATCACAATAAATCGTAAACTCCTTCCCTGCTTCAGGTTGAATCAGCACTGGAGCTTCCGTCAAAATCCTCTTCAGCTTCTCAAAACTCTCTTGTTGCTTGTCTGACCACACAAACGAAACCCCTTGCCTTAGCAACTTGGTTAACAGTGTTGCAATCAAAGAAAATCCATCCACAAGCCTCCTGTAATACCCTGCTAAACCCAAAAAACTCCGAATCTTTGCCACAGACTTTGGTGGTTTCTAGTCCAATACAGCTTCAATCTTCCGAGGGTCCACCCTAATCCCCTCAGCCGACACCACATGACCCAAAAAGGTAACTTCCTTCAACCAAAACTCGCACTTACTAAACTTAGCAAACAACTGCTTCTCCCTCAGAATTTGCAACACCACCCGAAGATGCGCATCATGTTCCTCCTCAGACTTAGAATAAACCAGAATATCGTCGATGAACACCACCACGAACCAATCAAGATATGGTTGAAACACCCGGTTCATCATATCCATAAATGCTGTTGGGACGTTAGTCAACCCAAACGGCATCACTAGAAATTCATAGTGACTGTAACAGGTACGAAAAGCCATTTTATGGATATCGCCTCCCTAACCTTAAGCTAGTGATATCCCGACCTCAAATCTATCTTGGAAAAAGACTGAGGCTCCCTTAAGTTGATCGAACAAGTCGTCTATCCTCCGTAACGGATACTTGTTCTTAATTGTCAACTTATTCAGCTGACGGTAATTAATGCACATTCGCATTGATCCGTCTTTCTTCTTAGCAAAAAAGTACAGTCCAAACCCGCCTGATACTTTACCAACCAATCCATCCCTAAGATTAGATCGAACTCCCCAAAGGGCAATTCCATCATATCAGCTTGAAACACTACCCCTTGAAGTTCTAGGGGTACATCCCTATATAGTTTGTCTACTACCACAGAGTGTCCTAGACAGCTAATTACCCTCATCTCCCTAGCAGAAATCTCATAGGCTAAGTTTAAAGTTCCCACTATACTACTAGCAACATAAGAGTGCGTCGAACCAACATCAATCAAAGCAGTATAAGGCAACCCAAAAATTAAAAATGTACAGGTTATGACGTCCGGTGCGTCGCCGTCCTCACGACGCTTCGCTGCATAGACCAACCCAGGCTATCTTGCATCGGTACTTCCAGCACCCCTACCCGGTGCTCCATGGCCTCGTCCATTTCCATTACCATCCCTGGCTTGACCTCGACCCCTCTGTGGTCGCTGACCATCTCTCTTAAATTGGGTACGCCCTTAATTCTCAGTCTGCATACTAACTGGCCTCCGTGGACAATCCCTTATCCGGTGATCCATTGACCCACACTCGAAACATCCTCTATTACCTGTCTAACACCCCCCAAATGGGACTTCCCACATCGGGCACACTGTGGTGGCCATTAAGCAGCAGCAGCTGGCCTTGCAGCTTGATCCTGTCCACCAAATCTAGCTTTTTTTTAGAATTCCCAGTAGATCCTGAAGGCCCATAACTCCTTTTATCCCTATTCCTATTCTAGTTTTGCTTCTCCATTTGCTTCACCTCCTCAGCAATCTTGGCTTTTTCTACAAGAACGTTAAATTCTCTTTCTCCTGCGATACAATCAACACCCGCAGCTCATCTCTTAGTCCGTCCTCAAACCTAACACAGTGCTCATGCTCCGTAGCCACAATACCCCGAGTGTACCTACTTAACCACAAGAATTTTGCCTCATACTCGGATACTGACTTACTCCCCGAGTAAAATTTAGAAACGCCTTTTGTTGTGCATCTATATAACTCAACCCCACATACTTTCTTTGATAAGCCGCCTTGAAAAAGTCCCAAGGGATGTCATCGGCCAACACACCTTCCCTGACCATGAGCCACAACAAATAAGACTCATCCCGGAGAAGAGATACTATCCCTTTTAGCTTCTCCCCGGATGTGAAGTCTAAGTCATCCATTATCCGCTCTGTCGCCTCTAAGCAGTACTCTGCGGTGTTGGGAGCTACACCCAAAACTCCCCTAAATACCTCAACTCCATTCGCTCGGAGTCATTCAGACACAGATTTTTGAGTTCTCGTCCCTGTGCCTACTCCAGCAACTCTCTCTAGGGCTCGTAGCATAGCTTGCGGCACTACATCATCACCACCTACCTACTCTTGATATTCGGCGCCTGCAGTTGGTGGCGGTGGCAACTCATTTTTGACCCACAATCGGACCCTACCGGTTCCGACACAGTTGTCCTACCCCTACCACGATCGCGAGCAACACGCCCATGACCTCGAGTGCTCATTCTACCGTTCGCGAATTAATCTGATTAAGAAATTTTATGGGTTAATAACTTTTTCTTTCAATGATTAACAATGAACAGTCTTATGGAAGGAAGTTTTTAACAGTGGTTCTTTCAAATTTGAACTATGCCTACATAGTTCGGTTCTTAAGTCGAGATTCCCTAATTCTAGAATTTCTATTCAATCAGCATCCAACGGAACACCACATACATGCATCAAACACACTAGTACCTTCACGGACCCACATTCATTGCCTAAGGGCATTTTCATCATTTCACTACCCAAGGGTATTTCCATAATTTCAACCTACATGGGTGTTTTCGTAATTTTCCAAAACAAGGTATCTTGGTGATTTTTCAAAATAGGTGTATTTTGGTAATTTTGCCAATCCGGGAGTATTTTGGTAATTTTACAATCAGGGGTATTTTGGTAATTTTGTAATCGAGGGGTATTTTGGTAATTTTGCCAATTTTAGTAACTTTCGTAAATCAAGGGTATTTTGGTAATTTTCCAACCAATAGTGCTTTAGTCATTTTCCCAAAAAGGGTTGTTTTGGTCATTTTACAAAGTCAAAGGTATTTTGGTCATTTACCTCAACCTAGGGTATTGTGGATAATTTTGCAAAATCAGGGTCATATAAGTAATTTTTTAAAGATAGGGTACTGGTTCCGTTTGGGTTTTAATTACAACTTTGGCCCGTTAACAAGTCCTCACGGTTAAGGTGAACAGTCACTACGCACCAGGTAGGATTCCATAAAAGAGGAGGTGAGTCACTAGGACTGCTTAAATACCAGGCTCTTCCTGAATCTACTCCTAGACATGCGTATGCGTGTTACGACACCCTAGTCCTTCTGACTTGCTCACAGACATGTCTATTTAGGGAAGTTAAGTTTTATGACATTTAAAAGTTTGTTCAGCTAAGCCTAAGGTCCACAAGCCCTAGTATAACAATCTACGTCCCTATAAACCCGTGAAACCCATCATACATATATATATCACAACAAAGGTTAGGATACTTACCTGGGTGGATCGGTGCCGAAGACTCAGGTGCCATGCTTTCCAAATATGTATTTCTGTAAAATCATTTTTCAGACACCTTTATAAAATATTTTGGGCCTTTTATCCACATCCGAGCTTTTGAACCTGGCTCTGATACCAAAAATGTAACACCCCAAACCCGATCTAAACGCTACGACTGAATCTAGCGTGTTACTGGGAAGAAAACATTTTACAAACCATTATGTCGACTTGATTTGAAAGAAAAACTTTTGGTGTAGTTAAGAAAATTGCGGCTGAACTGGGCGAATTATTACAACATTTTGAAACTTAGTTTAGCGTGATAGAATTACCTTGTTGATTATTATTCATTTGATGTATATCTTTAGAAAAACTCAAAAATTATCTCATGTTTATAAAAACATTCATATCATAAATTACTTGGCACCCCTTTTTCGTTTTATGATAGTTTAAGGAAAACAGAATAGATAACAATAAAACCCAAAACAAAGTTTAAGTGGCCTTATTACAAACTGAAACCCAAACTTAAAGTAAATAAGAACTAAATTCAAATTAAATATTGAAATTAAATGTTGAGCATGGCCACCGCGAGTCCACCCCGGCTTCGGATCCACAACTTAAGCATTATCTGCAAAATGTAACGGAAGGGGTGAGTCACCGAGACTCAGTGTGTAAATCCCAATCCCAAAAGATGCTATGCTCATACATAGATTCATATAATATTATGCATGTCATGCAACCTATTGCCTAATTATCCATCCGAGTCTCCCAAATCTACCCCTTGTGGCACCTAGCCACTGGTGCTACCTAACCACCGGTAATCGAAGTTACAAATATTCACGTGTGGGGCCAACCCACTTGTGGTACCTAACCACTGATGATGATCCCTTAAATCAATATGTGGGGCCAACCCACTGTGGTACCTAACCACTAGGACAAGTCACAAAATAAGCACACATGGTACCTAACCACTGGTGGTTCCAAACCACTGAGACTTAGTCACAAAATCATGATATGTGGGGCCAACCCACGTGGGGTACCTAACCACTGGTGACAGTCTGATAAATCATGCCTTCCCCCTCCTCTCATCATACCCATATGTTATGTATATGTTTCTCAATACAATATAATCATGCTTAATGCATAGGGAAATACAACATGGCATACACAGGTTTCACATAGATCAATCATGATATTCACCATAATGGACTTACCCGGAGTCCTTGCTTATACCCGTAAGGGTAACGTAATGTTTCCCACTGCTATTCTGGCTTTTAACAAACACAACATTTAACATAACAACATATGAAGTGCGGAAGAGTTACACACCAGATTCTCATATTATCGCACTCACTACTTTAACACTATCATCACTCAAGACTACCACTATCTACCTACGATCTTTCTTCGATGTCAGCCCACACCCCGGTGGCCAATCTTGTACTCCTGATACTGCTCGCTTCTTGTACTTAGGGGCTGGGTTTACAGATCCAACCCCTCCTATCGCTATCGACATTTGAGTCCATAACAATCCTTGGTCACTAAACCAAATTTGAACGATGAGATCAAATCTAAGAGATAATCATAATACTTAAAACGAAACCCTTACCTAGATTGCCAAATCTTGAAAATCCTCAACAAAGTGTCACCACCCTACCTACATCCAGCCAAGCATCCAACATTAGACCAACACGATTATCGCACCTACGCTTGATGAGATTCGATAAAAGAGAAAGGGTAAGAGAGTGGCCATTCGGCCGAACCTATTACCAATACATACCTTCGGCTTTCCTCATAGTTTGGCACGAGAGATCACAGCAAGAAAGATTCAGCTTCTATGAATAAAGAGTAAAAATCGACAAGATCTTAGGGAAGTGATTCGGGTTAGAAACTAAATGAGAAAGAGAGAAATAGAAAGGAAGAAAACCATGGAGAACTTACCAATCTTGAGATGATGATTCGGCTATGGTGTAACTTCAGGAAAAGAGGCTAAACTTGAAGGTTTTGACTATGGGAGAAGAAAGTATGGGCAAATAAGGTTTAGCTTTTAGGAGAATATTGGAGAGGAGAAGAGGGAGTTAGAGGGTTGCGGCAAAGGAAGATAACCCATAAAAGAAAATAAAGAATTTCAGCTTCAAGGGAGAAGATGAGAAAGAAAGAAAAAGATGACAAAGGTGATCACCTGCCTACTAATTTTGGCATATCAACCGAATTTCACCCCCTCCCAGAGTTGGATTTTCGGCCAACTCTGCCGTCACCTGATAACTCTTATCCCACTTGTTATCTTAATCTATATCCTCCCTTCAAAAGAGGCCTCCTTAGTGCCAACTCCTCCCTTCATATTATCAACAAAATAAAAGAATTAAAACTTCTATTTCTAGCTATTGTACCGTCCTCTCTTCCCCCCTTGGAGTGCAAAATTTTAGCCCAAAAACATGGGCCCCAAGCAGCCAGTACTTGGCCGAAATCCCTTCACTTAGTGACGCCGCCCACTTACTCTCTTGCGGCACCACCTAATTTTGGGCCACAAGCCCACCTTGCAAATTAAACACAGATACCCATTTTAATTATATCCTAGCGCTCTTCATTAGAAAATTAACCCAGGTCTCAGCCCAAACCTAGGCCCAATTCTCACCTCTAACCCTCAAGCCAACACTATAACCCTACAACACACAAAATGAATGGACCCACTTATTCAGGATGTTACATGCTTGGTGCATACCCACGTAGATTTGAATACCATTAGTTTACTAAACAAATCATATTATAGTTCAATTTCCAACAAGCTCATACTTATAATAAACTATACAAATCATTCACATAAGTTCCACACAATTTTGTTACAAAACACCATATACTAAAGATAGTAGTAACTCAGATTCCACAATATTACAAAAGAATACATGATATTAATCTGACATACTGAATTCCAGATACTCAGACTTCATCACTACATAACACAGACAAACTCAAATTATCAATTTCTTATGTCTTTCACAACTATGAATACACCCATTTTCAACACTAACAAATTACCATGACGGATACCCATTTTAACATACAAATACACACTTCTTTTCAGGAATTTCTTTTAAACTTATTCTATTACATCACACAGATCAAATTCAACCAAATTAATCTCAGACTTATAATAACCTTATCAAAGCAATATCTATCATAGAATACTCAGAATTTACCAAGAACTTTTCGTAAGGGTGAATAATCACCTTCTACCATACAGACTTCGCAAAGTATGCCATAAGGGCCAAATTCAATAAGCCACAAAGGCAACTTACAAGATCACGTGTTTACTGTCCTTGCGTATAACAACCTATTTTTAATAGAATCGAAACAGGGTTTTGGAACCACAAATATGATGTTGAAATATTTATTTTATTATTATTTTATTTTCAACAGTATGTTAGTAGTACCGTATAAAAATTTCATTAAGAACTTTTACTGTTTGTATGCTTAATTTGATGAAAATGACTAAAACACGTAAAGTGGAAAAGTTGATTTCTAGTAGCTAAAGGTATTAAATAGCTATAGAACCTTAAAGTAGGAGTCCTTTATGTGGTAATCAAACCATTTATGTTGATAGTGTAATATGATGTCTTGGTATTATTGAAATTATTAAAGTTTTTAAAGGTTATTTTGGTAATTAAGTAAATAAAGGTTAAAATAAATAAAAATAAAGTGTCATCTTCTTCATTTCTTCAAAACCTACCTATTTTATGCCATTGGTGAAGAGGAGGATTCAGCTAGGCTTATTTTGCTTGCATGGTATGAATTTTAACTCTGTTTTTAATGATTTTTATGTTTTAGGGACCAATGTAGCTTAATATAGCTAGCCCAAGGACTAATTTGTGAAACTGTTAAACTATTAAGGTTTTCCCATTAATGAATGCGTATGATTTTTGATGATTTTTGAAAAAAAAATGATTAGTTGTTGTTAAATAAACAACTTTTGTTAAGTGATTTTTGATGAAATTATCAAATAGGGATTAAATTGAAAAATAAAAAATGTACATGGTAAATTTGTGAACTAAATGAAATATAGGGCTTGTTAAGGACCTAATGAAATTCGGCTATAATGGGTTGATGATGAATTGCATGAATTTCCATTTTTATGAGCTAGGGACTAAATTGAAAAGAAATCAAAAGTATAAGGACACAAGTTTTATTTTGCTAAAATATGAATTTGGGTTAAATTGAATAGAATAATTATTAAATTTAGCTGAATTTATTCATTAAGATCAAGATAAACCACGTACAGCTCAAGATTGAGGTAAAGAAAAAGATTCGGATTAATCGATTTCATTTCTATGTTTATCATCGAGGTAAGTTCGTACGTTTAAATAGTATTTTCAATTATGATTTAAATGCTATTTTTGTATGATATTAAATTGTGTTTTGACAGAAAAATCTAACAGCGTATCAGCGATCATCGACGAATGAAAAGGAATAGCTTCGGCTATCGAATATGAAAATGGATGGTGATGACCATCGAATTATGAAAAAGGATGGTGGCGACCATCAAAATTATGAAAAGGGATAGCTTCAGCTATCAAATTGTGTAAGGGGATGGTGAAGACCATCAACAATGAAAAAAGATGGTGATGACCATCAAAATTATGAAAAGGGATAGCTTCAGCTATTGAATCACGAAAAGGAATAGCTTTGGCTTTCTAATTATGGAAAGGAATCTGTCAACCATCGTGCTATTAAATAGAAGGTAGGAAGTGTATACTTATGTGACAATGAAGAGCATAAATTCATATACCTAAGCTTATGTTTTAGCTATTAACATGTTGGATTGATTTATATATTCATTGAGATTTTGTAAAGTATTGATAAGCTTAGATTATATTCGATATGAACTTACTAAGCATAACATGCTTACCCTGTGTTTATTTTTCTATGTTTGCAGTTAATCGGAAGCACGTTCGGGTTAGATAATTATCGGAGACCTATCACACTATCCATCGTCTATATCGGTACTTTTGGATGTTTTTAAGTTTGGTTGTAATGGCATATATATGAATTTTGGTTGTTATGGTAGCCATTTGTTTTGGCTTGTGTTTATGGTTGAGAGTACTATTATGGAACTAGTTTTGGTATATAAATATTTGGCCTTATAATGATTGATGTTTTAGCCAATACGCTTTCGCTTGTCAATTTGCTATTTTAAGTGTTTGAAATGGTTAAATGTGTTGTGATGTGTATGTGGCCTTATAATGGTTAAGATTGTAGCTGCAGAGATGCTTAGATGATGTAAATGAAAATAGTCATTTTGGTATGAAAATGTGGTTGGCATATATGAGTATTGATGCTAATTGTTGAATGGCACATTTGGTACCATTTGGTGTGTTTTTTATAGGTAAACCAAAATGGTATGTGATGACTAGGTAAATCAAATGTTCTGAATTGATGCAAACTTAGTTAAAAGTTAGATGGTTATTTTGACCAATTTGAGTGTATGGTTATACATGTTTGAATGTTTTCATTTGAGGTGCCTATGGGCATATTGTTTGTATACTTATATACCATGTTTGATTAGATAGAATATGCATGATTTTGGTGCCTTGTTATGTCTTGTGTTTATGTGAAATTTTGGTTGTAGGTATATGCCATGTTGGGTGAGAAAAATGGCTTGTAAAATGACCTATTTTCGTCGACATGGGCAAAGACACGGGCGTGCGTCTTAGCCGTGTGTGACACACGGCCAGGTGACACCACCGTGTGTCCCTTATAGCTTTTCAAGGGTTGCAAGTTAGGCTGTTACACAGCCTGGCACACGGCCTAGCATGTAGGCGTGTGGGGTTACTTCAAAGGGTACACTGCCTGGCACACGGGTGTGTGGCCTAGCCATGTGACCCTAGATAGTGAGTTAGACGAGCACAAGCAGGCTGGGACATGACCGTGTATCCCTACTTCGAATGCCCACACGGCCTGAGACACGGGAGTGTTACCCCTACAGTGTTGAAAATTTTCAATGTTTTCTAAAAAATTCTCTGAGTTTCCAATTTAGTCCCGACTTGTTTCTAATGCATATTTAGGGCCTCGGAGGCTCATATAAGGGAAAATATGTATATTTTGACTTGGTTTTAATATGTTTATTGATATGATATGAAATGTTTATAAATATGTGTTCGTATGATTTGAAAACTATGGTAATACTTCGTAACCCTGTTCTGGGTGTTATTTGTATTGGTATCAGAGCTACGATTTAGTTGATTATTGGACTAAACGTAGCATGTGTGAGTCTAGATATACATGCCATTATATAACCTATGATAGTGTGATAACTCTTGATCGTGTTGAAACATGTTTTCTTATAGCAATGACATCCAACTGAGCCGACTCTGATGAAGTTGAAAGTAATGCGCTAGCCTCCGTTCACGGAGCAGCGTCAAGTGGTTCAAGGCTCGTATCTGAGGGTCAGGGAGGAGAAGCTAAAGACATTTTTTCTAAATGATGAGTGAGTGTTTTACCGAGTTCGTACGAATGTACCCGGTAGCTCAACAACCCCCACCCCCACTTGTTCCCCAACCGGTTCCTGTTGTTCCTCAAGGCTTAGAAATAGTTTGAGTTAATAAACTGCCAGTCAACAAATTTGCAAATATAGGGCTAAAGAATTTAGAGCTACAGTTGATGATGATCCTAAAAGAGCTGAGTTTTGGTTAGAGAATACTATCCAAGTATTCGACGAGTTATCTTGTACACCTGCTGAATGTGTAAAGTGTGCAGTACCCCTACTAAAAGATTCAGCATATCATTGGTAGAATACCTTGATTTCAGCTGTGCCAAGGGAGCATATCGACATGGAATTCTTTCAAAGTGAGTTCAGAAAAAAGTACATTAGTCAGAGATTTTTAGATCAGAAGAGTAAAGAATTTTAAGCTTAAGCAAGGTCGAATGATAGTATCAGAGTATGAATGGGAATTTGTTCGATTGAGTAAAATGCTAGGGAGTGCATTTCGACCGAGACTACAATGTGTAAATGGTTTGAAGATAAATTAAACAAGGATATAAAGCTTCGAGTTGGGATTCTCGAACTGAAAGAATTCATTTTTTATTTGACAGAGCACATAAAGCCGAGGAGCAAAGACAAAGGAAAAATTGATTTTGAAGCTAGAGACTCAAGAAAAAGATCGTTTAGGAAGTCATACCAGTCACAGTCAAAGAGACAGAAAGAACACCCTAACCGTTTGACTGCTTCAGTAGGATATCCTGATAGAGACCGAGGCAAACATTATGTAGGTTCAAAGACACAAGCTACGTCTGTACCTAGCATAGGTAGCATTAAAGGTAATAAACATGATTGTCAACAGTGTGGATGTCGATATTTTAGCGCATGCAGAGCGAAATATGGGGCGTGTTTCAAATGTGGTTCATCTAAGCATTTTGTTTGTGATTTCCTAGAAATATTTGAGAAAGAGAAGGTTTAGAATGTGTGACCCAGTAACACTACCACGAGGGGTAGACCATCTTGTAACCCTAGAAATACGAGTGGTAGCCATGGTGGAACAAAAGTCTCTGCTATGAGATCTGAAGCACGAGCACTAGCTAAGGCTAAAGTTATCCACACACGTGAGGAAGCTTCTGTGCCATATGTTATTACGGGTACTTTCTTTTTTTGACACTAATGTGATTGCTTTCATTGATCTGGGATCAACCCATTCGTATGTATGCACGAATTTAGTATCTTGTAAGAATTTTCCTGTTCAGTCCACTGAATTCGTGGTTAAAGTGTCGAACCCCCTAGGTTAGCATGTTTTAGTTAATAAAGTTTACAAGAACTGTTCGTTGATGACTCGAGGTTCCAGTTTTCTAGTTGATATGATGTTATTTCCATTTATCGTGTTTGATGTGATTATGGGTATAGATTGGCTAACTCTGCACGATGCTATTGTGATCTGTAGACAAAAGCTTGTTGTATTGAAATTTCATAATAGTGAGACACTTCAGAATGAATCAAACAATTTGTATGGGTTGCCTATTGTTATTTTAGCTATGTCAGCGCAGAGATATGTGAGAAAAGGTTTTGGCGCTTACCTTGCATATGTACTAGATTCTAAAGTATCTGAGTTGAAAATTGAATCAGTGCTAGTTGTTTGCAATTATCATGATGTGTTTTCAGAAGAGTTATCCAGATCATCGCCGATTAGAGAAGTTGAGTTTGCTATTGAATTAGTACCAAGAACATCACCGATATCGATAGGACCTTACAGAATGGCTCCTACAGAGCTGAAAGAGTTGAAAGCGCAGTTGCAGGAATTGACAGATAGGGGTTTTGCTTGACCCAAATTTTCACCTTGCGGTGCACTGGTTCTGTTCGTTAAGAAAAAGGATGGATCAATGAGATTATGTATTGATTACCGTCAGCTCAACAAGGTTACAATCAAGAATAAGTATCCACTACCTCGAATTGACGATCTGTTTGACCAGTTGAAAGATGCAACAATATTTTCAAAGATTGATCTTCATTTTGGCTACTATCAGCTACGAGTTAAAGATTCTGATATGCCTAAAATTGCATTCAGAACCTGGTACAGACACTATGAATTTCTTGTGATGCCGTTGGGTTTAACTAATGCACCTGCGGTATTTATGGATTTGATGAACAAAATTTTTAGACTGTTTTTAGACAGATTCATTATGGCTTTTATTGATGATATTCTAATTTATTCATGAGACGAGTCTGACCATACCAAGCACTTGAAAATTGTGTTGCAAACTCTACGTGATAAGCAATTGTTTTTCAAATTTAGAAAATGTGAGTTTTGGCTTCGAGAAGTTCATTTTCTGTGACATATAGTATCGGTCGAAGGCATCAAAGTTGATCCGAGTAAAATTTCAACAGTTGTTGATTAGAAACCACCGAGAAACGTATCTAAAGTTATAAGTTTTCTGAGATTGGTAGGTTATTACATAAGATTTTTCAAAGGATTCTCAATGATAGCTACACCAATGACACGACTATTACAGAAACATGTGAAGTTTGAATGTTCTGAGAAATGTCAGCAAAGTTTCAATCAATTGGAAGAACTATTGACCGAAGCACCAATTCTAGTTTAGCCTGAATGGGGTAAAGAATTTGTGATTTTCAGCAATGCAACTTTAAATGGTTTTGGCTGTGTTTTGATGCAATAAGGAAAAGTAATAGCTTAGGCTTCCAAACAATTAAAATCGTAAGAAAAAAATTATCTGACACATGATTTAGAGTTGGCAGCTATTGTGTTTGCGTGAAAAATTTGGTGACACCATTTGTTCAGCAAAAAATGTCATATATTTACCGATCATAAGAGTTTGAACTATCTAATGCCGCAAAAAGATTTGAATCTGAGACAACGCAGATGGCTCAAACTGTTAAAAGATTATGAGTTGATCATTGATTATCATCTGGGAAAAGCGAACGTAGTTGCTAATGCTCTGAGTAAAAAATTTTATTTGCTTTGTGAGCGATGAATACGCGACTGATATTTTCTGACGATGGTTCAACTTAGCCAAGTTGTTCTCATAGCATATTAGCGAAGCTCAAAAGTACAATGTTAGATTGCTAGCTAAACAGGCACGGAGTGGTCAGTTTTTGATTCAGAATTTCAGATTGGACCTAATTGTTGTTTATTATTTAGAGTTAGAATTTGTGTACCGAAAAATCCAGAATTCATTCAGAAAAATTTACAAGAAGCTCATAGTGGTAGCTTGTCCGTTTATCTAGGAAGTAATAAGATGTACAGTGATTTGAAATAGATGAATTGGTGGTCGAGAATGAAACGTGAGATTTTTGACTTTGTACCGGGATGTTTAGTATGTTAAAAAGTTAAAGCTGAACATTAGGTACCTTCTAGATTATTGTAGCCAGTGATGATACCGGAATGGAAATGGGATCAAGTTACTATAGACTTCGTATCGGGTTTACCCCTATCTCTGAGAAAGAAAGATGCAATTTGGGTTGTCATTGATCGTCTGATGAAATCTACACATTTTATTCCGGTACGTACAGATTACTCCCTTGAGAGATTAGCTGAGTTATACATATATGAGATTGTCAGATTGCAGGGGTGCCAGTTTCTATCATTTCAGATAGTGATCTATGGTTTACATTGTGATTATGGAAAAAATTATAGGAAGCTTTAGGTACGCGGTTGCATTTTAGCACTGCATTTCATCCTCAGACCGATGGTCAATCCGAGCTAGTAATTCAGATACTCGAGGATATGCTTTGTTGTTGCGTATTAGAGTTTGAAGGCAACTAAGAGAAATATTTACCATTCATTGAATTTTCATATAATAACAGTTATCAAGCGAGCATAAAAATGGCACCATATAAAGCTTTGTATGGTCGTAAATATCAAATTTCGTTATATTGGACTGAGCTTAGTGAGAAAAAGATTCATGGGGTTGTTTTGATTCAGGAGATTGAAGAAATAGTAAAAGTGATTCGAGATAGTTTGAAAGCTACTTCAAATCGTCAGAAATCGTATGCGGATTTGAAATGTAAAGACTTTTAATTTCAAATCAGCAATAGAGTATTCCTGAAAGTATCGCTATGGAAGAAAATTCTTCGTTTTGGTCGCAAAGGAAAACTAAGTCCGCGATTTATCGAGCAGTATGAAATTATTGAAAGAATCAGACCAGTAGCATATCCATTAGCCTTACCATCTAAATTAGAAAAGATTCATAACATGTTTCACGTATCAATGTTACGATGGTATCGATCTAATCCTTCGCATGTTATTTCACCAACGGATGTCGAGATTCAGCCTGATATGTTGTACAGCGAAGAACCGATCAGAATTTTGGCTCGAGAGGTTAAAGAACTGAGAAATAATAACATAGCTTTAATAAAGGTTCTTTGGCAACGTCATAAGATAGATTCAGCCACATGGATTTACACACTTTCATGTATGGTGATCTGCCAGTCAAATCTTCATCGTACTAGAGGCTACACCATAAGTTTTATCACATCATTTTAAGATGCCATGGGTCTCAACCTCATGGTCTTACACTTGTTTTCATATTGTGACTTGCCAATTTGGTTAGCAATATAACTACCCTACTAGAAACATCACAAAAGGACTATAACACCCCAAACTTGGCCTAGATGTTATGATCGAATCTTGAAGGTTACATTAAAACTGTTGGAAAATGTTTACTTGTTGTTGAGAGTAACTAGGTTTCAGTTGTGTTTACAAAAACATTTTAAAATTCTAAGTGACTTTGAATTTGAAAAAAATACTTATTAAAACACAAATATTTGAAAAAGTCATTATTTTGTCGTAATGTCATTTTAAGTCATAAAAACAAGGATTTGCAATTTAATTATTTCTTAATGAAAATGATTTTGAGTAAAAATTTTGTAGAAACGGACTTTTAAAAAATACTTTGAAAAATCACAAATTTACAATCTTACTTAAAACCAAGTAAAATCATAAGTAATTTAAATAAACCCATTAATTTAAAATATTTGAAATTCATCAAGCATGCATGCATGGTAGTTTAAAGTCATAAAATAAAGCAACAGTACAATAAAATGTCCAATTTCCAAAATAACAACCAAATAGTTTATAAATCCATTATTAAAATCCATCCGAGAGGTTCCACCGAATGTCAAATGCAAGTCCTAAGTGTAACATCCCGAAATTGGGCCTAGTAGAATTCGGCCCATTGGGCCTTGGGCTTGGGAGCGTTTAAAATTTTTGAGAACAAGAGAACGGCATTTTTTCAAGTTGGACTTATTGGGAATGTGATTTTGGAAAGTTACGGGGTTTCTAGGAACTTTCGGGTTCAAGTTAGGCCATAGGAAAATTTTAGTGTTGAAGCATTTAAAGGGAAGAAGGCAAGTGGTGTCTAGCATAAGGGAATAATTGGGCAACTTGCTAGCACAAGAGGAGCTTGTGGCTTAGTGGCAAGTGACGTGAATGGCAGAGGGGAGAGCTTGGGTTTGAATCCCACCTAGTGCAACATTTTGATTTATTTTTTTGTGCTTCTTTCCTAAGTGTCGGCCATGGTTGTATTTTTGGTAACGTGGACTTTTTAATTATGGAAAGGTGGCTAGGGAAATATGGTAAGGAGGAGTGTATGGAAAGGAGTAAAAGAAAGGAGCAAGAATGGGGATATGTTGGTCGATTTCAGGGAAGATGTTTTGGAAAGAAGTTTATGGTCATCATTTATCCTTTTGGTAAGAGTTTTCACACAGTTTTGTTAGGGAGAGGGAGAGCCGAATTTATCTCGGCCATTTTGAAAAGCTTTGTTCATTTTGGCATTTTCTTTACCAACTACTTTTCACTTATTTTGGTTGAAATACCTAGTAATTGGTCATCTTGTCCCCTTGTTGTGCCGTAAGCCTTAATCCATCATTGTTCATTCTTCTTTGGTTGCCGAAACTATCAAGCCATCCTTTGCTGCTACTTATCATTCCCTTAGCCTTAGTTTCGGACGTTGATTGTAAGTGGGTGATTAGACCTAATATTGGTGGTAAGATGTTATTCTTTATTTCAATGTTTTGCGCCACTCATGTGATTCTATTTTGTGGTGATGATATCAACTTCTTGCTCTTATGGAAGGACTGAATATTGGATGAAGGCTAACCCTTTGGTACATCACTTATTTATTGGTGGAACTCATTGTAATAGCCAAAGTGCAAGGCTGGATTTTAGAACCTAGTAGGGAAGGATCACGATTATGGGGACAACGAAGAGTGGTTCTTTAGGAAATCCAAATAAGGTGTGTAATGTCATACCCTTCCGAATACATGTTTGAAATGGTGTGTAATCTTACACCTCTCTGAATATTTGCATGAAATGTTTTGTGATTCGGTGGAAAGATCGAAAAACCAGAAACCGGCATCTGTGACCACTAGAGCGTGCATATGTTCGTAGTGGTAACCGTATTTTGCAATGAAACAGTTTTTGGTTAGCAGTAGTTATGTGATTTTTAAAAATTATGAAAAATAGGAGAAAGGGAATTAGAGAGTGAATAAGATATCGAATTAAAGCTTACTGTGTCTAGTTTTATATGAAAGAAACAGAGGAGAAAGAGGAACTTTATATTCTGTGATATTTTAATTTTAGTAAGATTGGTTCTGAATGACTTCATAGTTCCCTATTCTATCTTGGAAAAATAATTAAAAATTGTACAAAGTGAATTATGAGTCATAATTTATATGTATAGATTCCTTAGTGAGTCTATTTACAATAGAAACAAGTGGGAGCAACATATGAAAATTGTATAAGGAGATATTTGAATTTAGGGTAAGAGAGGTCAGAACCATTGGTCAGTGAAATAGGGAAAACTTTAATGAATAAACTGTACTAAATGGATAAGCCAAAAATTCTGGAAAAATTGTAGTAAGAAGATATATGAGTCTAGTTTCAAGTAAAATTTATGGATCTAAATTTTGAGTTTCCTAAATCGAGTTATAGTCAGTTTTGTTAGTATGACCAGATAGACAGTTTCAATTTTTATGCCCCAAATTAGTAGTTAAGTCTGGGGTTGCGAACTTTCGAAAATGCCCCTATGGGCTGAATTGCTAGAATGCTTTAGTGGGTCGAATTACAAAGTTCTATAATTGGCCGATTTATCGTAACAAATTTTTGGATTAATGATTGTTATTTATATTTGTAAATATTATGCTTTATTATGTTGCATTTACATAATTTTGCATGGGATGGGAAAATGTTGAAGAGAAGTGTAGTCTGGTGGCACTGCCATAAAAATGTTTGTTATTATGATTCAATATGATTCCGATGGCTTGGCCACAATCAAAATTTGTTATAAATGGCAACTTGCCTGCGATTGGTGTGTTTGGCGGGGTGGGTTGACTTGATCCCCACAAGTGTGATTGGATGGTATGGGTGGTGTGTAGCGGATGGATTATTAGGATGGGTTAGGTTGCATACATTGCATATATATATTCTGTTATGTAAATGGGCTTCGGTCCAAGATTATGCTTTATGGGCTCAGGCCCAATATGTTGCTTTTTGGGTTCAGACCCAGTGGATGACGGTAAGGGGATTACACACTGAGTTCTAGTAACTCACCCCTCCTTCTTAATCCTTGCAAGTAATACCCATTGATGTGGACTTGGGCCATGGATGACTCGGTGGAGGCCATATTTTGGAAATAATGTTTTCGAACATTAGTAAACTTCTTTTCCGTTTTAATTCGTTACTTTTACTATTTTTGGTTTTAAAGTTGTAATAAGGCCTCTGGGATATTTTTATTTTGCATTATGTTTAGTCGTACTTATTATCTTGCTTGAATTGTTTTAAATGGGAATTTTTCTAAAAACTTAAATAAAGGTTTTTCCAAAATAGATTAACAAATGGATTTTATAACAAACTTTTACAAATATTTTTAACTTGGAAATTTTCTCTCGAATTATCAACGATATTTTCAAAAGTCACGGTTTATAAGATCTCTAGTTCAAATTATCGATTTGTCAATCAACCTTCGAGATTAGTAGTATTTTTATTATATGTTTCAAATCAAATTTGTTTCCTTAATTATAACAAAATAATACCAATTTTTAGTACGAACAAAAAGGAGTTAACACGTTTTTCTCGTGTGACATGTTAGATCGGTCATAACGTATGGGACGGGTTTAGGGTGTTACACTAAGTCCGTGTATTAACTGAAAGGTTAAAAAATTAAAAGAGTGAGCTTTAAAATCCTGGTGTGAGTCTTTTAGTAAATAAATATCAATGAAGATAAAAACATCATACAAGATAATCAATTCTCTTTATGCAAATGATCGTGGCAATGCAATTTTAATAGTTATGCAGATTTATTTTAAAACATCCTAGCCATCACCGCTACACTCCAAAATTGAGTTCCCCAGAACTCGTCCATCCAAACACTCCAAATTTTGTACAAGCCACCAATAATTTGGTCGAGCAACCAGTAACACAGATAAACTGCTAGTAGTGCAGACAAGCTGCTAGTATTGTAGATAAATTGCCTATAATGCGGTTAATCCACCAATAATGCAAATAAACTGCTAGTTTGCAAACAAGCTGCCAGTATTACATATAAACTACTAATAATATGGTCAAGCCACCAGTAATGCAGATAAATTGCTAGTAATGCAGACAAGCTGCCAGTACTTCCTTCTTACACATGTCTCACCCCATATGTAACAGCCCATTTTCAGTGAAATCAAAATAGTGGTTTTGGGACCACAAATCTAATGTGAGAATATTTATTTTATTATTATTTTAATGTCAATATCATGTTTGTAGTCTAGTATAAAAATTTTGTTAATAAATTTTACCATTTGCATGCTTAATTCGATGAAAATGACTCAATTGCAAAAAGTACAAAACTTGAGTTGTATAAGCTTAAGGGATCTAATAGCTATGATATTAAATGGTTAAAGGGTTTATGTTGTAATTAAACCTTCGATAATATGAGTGGACTTTTATGGACATCATTTAAATTATTTTAAATGTTATATACCAAGGTTAATTAAGTAAATTGTCAAATATATAAAGTAAAATAAAAAAACACATGGATATCATCATTTTCACTTCATCATCATCGAAATTAACCTAAGAGAAATGGAGCTTGAAGGTTCGGCTATGTATTAACCTTTCATATAAGTGTATTTTCATCCCGTTTTTAATCATTTTTATGTTTTTGGAGTCGTCATAGCATAAAAGCTAGCCCAGGGACTAATTTGTAAAATTGTTAAAAATCTAGGGTTTTACCATAAATGTATATTAGTTTTTTTTATGTTAGATGGATGAAAATTAATTTTTGATGATAGTTGAGCAACTTTTGTAAAGGAATTTTTGATGAATTTGTCATTTAGGGATTTAATTGAAAAATAGAAAAATGTTCATGGTAAAAAGGTGAAATAAATGGAATATAGGGCTTGCTGGGGACTTAATGGATATTTAGCTAGCATGGGTTGGTACTAAATTGCATGAATTTTCATTATTATGAGCTAGAGACTAAATTGTAATGAATTCAAAATTTAGGGGCAAAACCATAATTTTTGCCAAAATATGATTTTGGGATTAAATTGAATGGAATGAAATTTGAATGAGCTAAATTTAATTATATAGATCAAGAAAAGCAACGTATGGATTTAGATCAAGGAAAAGAAAAAGTGTTGGATTAATCGTTAGTATTTCTCTGTTCGTGTTTGAGGTAAGTTCATTAATTTAAATAGCATTGAATTATGTTCGAATTAAATGCTTCCATGTTATATATATTGATATTATGACTCCACGGAAATATCCAATGAAGTTTCAAAAACTTTTGGATCCCGTTTAAACCTTAGGAATATATAGGATACAAATGACATGTCATTAGGGGTTACCGTGTTTTGGGTGCTAGTCCTGTACATCCTACTGATGGCTGAGTTTCTGGCATATGTTCCGGTTACTTGATAGATTGTGTGAGCAGCACCGTGCAACTACGTCTTGACTGACAACTTGTGTGAGCAGACCCATGAGATAGTGGTGGTTTCGACCACATAGTGTGCGAGATTCCCGTATATTTGGAAACACGAAAATATATGCACTTTTTCATGCTCTTTTTAACTCAAATTCATGTAGTTTCGGTAAAATTCGTGTCGAAAAATAAATAATATTTATGAAATAATTAAATTGAACCCAAATTATGAACATATTGAATTTTAATCAATTTTATATCAAATTTTGATTATTTTTTATTATTTTCGATAGATTTGCACAAAGGGCAAAAAATGGCTCAGCAAACACTACTAGAAGTGCAAAACCGAGAAGCAATTTTGAAGCATCAAGGCAAATTAATCTTTTAGCCTAAGATGGTCCAAATTATGTGTATTAATTCATAATATAATTAATTTTAATCCAATTTAATTTAGGTTAAATAAATTATTGTTAATTAATTATGAAAAGGGGCCAAGTTGAGCTGAACCGAGAAAATCGTCCAACCGAGCACTGGACATGAAACACCCCAAACCCGGCCCACAAGCCCTGACCGGATCTGGCATGCTCCTTGAATAAAACGTAGTTAAGTTTCGAAATGACATTTTGAAAATCTTGATGGTTTTGAAGAGTATAAATTTGGATTGTTCTCAAGTTAAAACCATGCTGTAGTTTAGCTTTGTACTAATATGATATTTTCATATTTCAAAAGTTACAAGTTAAAAGAAATGCCGGATTTTAGAGTTTATTATTATTAACTTGGAAACCGTAGGTGTTTGGGTTTCAAAACAATTAATGTTGTTTTAGGAAAATTGTTAAATCGTCTTGTTCGATGTTGTTCGTATCATAACAAAAATTTAAAATGCATAAATAAAACAGTTAAGTTATAATGGCCTTATGACATCAAAATAGAACCCCAAGGTAAATCAAAATAAACCTAATAACAAAAAACGAAAAAAACTGAGTTGTGCATGGCCACCACTAAGTTCCTGCCGACCCGGTCCATTTACTGAGTGCCATCTGCAAAAATTTAGCCCACGAAGGGTGAGTCAACAGACTCGGTGTGTAACAACCATCACAGACTCCCAAACAATCATAACATATCATATCACAGATGAGCCAATATAAATAATGATGCAACCCGAACCCACCTAGATATCCATCCTCTACACATCACCCGTACCTACCAATCACACCGTGGGGATTACTAAATCGACCCTCCATCCACTACACACCATCGAAGGCAGTCACTGCAGTCAACTGCGAATCACCCTTATAATTGTGGCATAGTCACCAGATAATGTGATAGAGTCACCAGATTCATAATATGTGACATAGTCACCAGATAATGTGGTAAAAACCACCAGATCACTTCCCCTTTAACATAATCACCCATATGCCCAAGCAACATACAAAACATGCTATTTATCATGCAATTTACCTTACCCCAAAATCATAACGGAATTTCACATTTTTTTCACATCAATGTTGTTAAACATTATTTACGGGTGTTAAGGGGTAACGTACCTGAATACACAGTACCATTAAATGGTACCCTTAGCCATATTTATTTGTCACTTCACTAACACATGATTAACATAGTTATTATTAAACTATCGGGAATTTAGTGTAGGGTTACACACCTGATTTCTAACGCGATTACTGAATCCCAAAAATTTTGATCTAACGCACTAGTTCCCTTTTTCCTACATTCGGCCAATACTAAGCATATTAGCAAGGAGGCCATTTAGCTAAACAGCAAATCCCGAAGGGTTAACGCAACCAAAATCCTTACCTTGCTGCTGATTTGGTTACTAACCAAATCCCTAAACTTTGTGATGATTTCCCCCTTGCAATCGGCTAAGCACTAGTACACTCAAACGGTTAGTTCTCGGCTTTTGAACGAATAAGAAATGGATCTGAAACATTAGAACCCTTACCCAGATTGCTTTGCCAAATCCCGAAGATCTGTCGAAGACTCCTAAAACACCATAATTAGAATTGGTATAGCCTTTGAACAAGTAAAAGTGGCCCTTGGCCAAATATTGTGCCTTGCTTACCTTGGATCTTAAATCCCAAAAAGATCTCCTTCTATCATCGGCTACAAAAGAATCCCGAAACCCACCTTCATGGTTTCGGCCAAAGAAACATAAGGTATTAGAGTCCTTTATTTCGGCTAATCAAAAGGGAAAAAGGAAAGAAATTGGAATAGAAGAACCCTTACCAACTAGTAGATCTGATGGAATAGAGTCTGACGGATTCGGCCAACACTCAAGGAGATAAGAGAAAAGGGTTGAGGATCTATGGTGTTTCGGCTATGATATCAGCAAATGAAGAGAAAAGTTCTTTCGACTTTTGAGAATGGAGGAATCGATGCAAAGAAGAAGAGGAAGGGTTGATGTCTTGTATGGTTTTCGGTTTTTGCAAGATTAAGAGAATAGGTTTAGGCTTTCAATCAAAAAGAAAAAGAAAAGAAAAGAAGAGAAGGGGTGAAGGTTTCGGTCAAGAGATGAGTAGAAAGACTAAGCAATTTTGGCACTTAGCTCCCCTATACAGAACCGAATATGCCCCTCTCCAAAGTCCCCTCCATTCGGCCAACCCTCCTTCTCTCCACTCAATCCCCCTTTTCACTCTACCTTAGCCAAATCTCTAAGTTGTCAGACCCAATCTATACTTCCTCCATTAGAGTCCTTGTACCGTCCACCATTGCCCTTCCTTGCTGAAAAATAAAACTCCAAAACGCTTCCCTTGCTGCTGGAACCTAGGCCCTTCTCACTCCTTGTGGCGTCACCTCACAAGGCCCTAAATGGCATCTCCTTACCACCTTACCACTGGGTTATTCGTGTTCTAAACCACACAATAATCTCCTTAAGGCCTAGCTCCCTTAGTTCCCCTTTTTGGGCTTAAAAATATAATAACCTCCAAGGCTCCTACCTACCTCCCAAGGTTCTTGAAGCCCCCAAATCACATTCAAATCACACATACAGGCATGCAATCACATACGTTCAAATAAAAATGCATAGCCCCTAAATCACGGATATTACAGTTCTACCCCCTTAAAATAATTTTGACCTTAAAATTACCTGGCTAAAATAAGTGAGGGTATTGCTGTCGCATTGTTTCCTCTGACTCCCACGAAGCTTCTTCCGATCCATGGTTACGCCATAACACTTTGACTAAAGGAACTGATTTCCTCTGAAGCACCTTCACATCCCATTCCAGAATCTGAATCGGCTCTTCCTCATAGGACAGATCTGGTCTCAGCTCCACCTTCTCAAACGGTATTATATGAGATGGATCCGATCAATAACGACGTAGCATCAAAATGTGAAACACATCGTGCATCTGCCCTACCTCTGAAGGCAATTCTAACTGATACGCTACTAGTCCAACTCACTTTAGAATCCGATAAGGTCCTATAAACCTAAGACTTAACTTTCCCTTGTGACCAAATCTCATCACCTTCTTCCACGGTGAAACTTTGAGAAACACCCGATCTCCCACAGTAAACTCTATCTCCTTTCGCTTAAGATCTGCATATGACTTTTGTCTATCAGACTCCTCCTTCAACCGTGCTCGAATCACTCTAACCTTTTCTTTCGATTTTGCCACAATCTCTGGTCCCAAAACCTGACGTTCCCCCAGTTCTGTCCAACATGTAGGAGTGCGACACTTCCGTCCATATAGCACTTCGTACGGTGCCATCCGAATACTTGCTTGATAGTTGTTATTGTACGCAAATTCCGCTAAAGGCAAGAACTCCTTCCAACTCCCTCTGAAGTCTATCACGCAACCTCTCAACGTATCCTCCAGCACTTGAATTACCCGCTCAGATTGGCCGTCCGATTGGGGATGGAATACTGTACTGAAATCCAACCTGGTGTCTAAAGCCTGATGTAGTGCTTTCCAAAATCGAGATGTAAACCTCGGATCCGTATCCGAGATGATCGACACTGGCACTCCGTGCAGCCTCACGATTTCTGCCACATACAACTTTGCCAATTTCTGTAGAGAATAGTTAACCCGTACTGGTATGAAATGTGCAGTCTTGGTCAACCGATCTACTATCACCCATACCGAGTCCTTCTTAGTAGGCGTAAGGGGAAGCCCACTAACGAAGCCCATGGTAATTCTCTCCCACTTCCATTGTGAAATCTTTATCGGCTATAGCAACCCTGACGGTACTTGGTGTTCAGCCTTGACTTGCTGACACATTAAGCATTTCCCCACATATTCTGTAACTTCTCGCTTAAGACCAGGCCACCAAAATTGATCCCGTAGATCCCTATATAACTTACTTCCTCCATGATGCATAGCATAAGGGCTACTATGCGATTCCTGAAGAATTTTCTGCCTTAACCCCTCATCCTTTGGCATACAGACCTTGCCCCAAAAACACAGTACTCCATCACCGTTTACGCCATAGTCTTCCAACTCCCCATTCCGTACTTGTAGCAGCTTAGCACTTAGTTCACCATCTACCAATTGTTTCTCCTTTACCTGACCTAACCACGTCGGCTTCACTTGCAACTCCGCTAGCAAAATTCCATCATCATAAAGGCTCCAATGTGCAAACATCGCCCTTAACTCTGACAATACTTTCCGACTTAGGGCATCTGCCACAACATTCGCCTTGCCCGGATGATACTCTATTGAGCAATCGTAGTCTTTCAACAACTCCACCTACCTTCGCTGTCTCAAATTCAGCTCCTTCTGGGTCAGCAAATACTTCAGACTCTTGTGGTCCGTGTAGATCACTGACCTTTCTTGATACAAATAGTGCCTCCATACTTTAAGAGTGAATACAACCGCCGCCAGTTCCAGATCATGCGTCGGATAGTTAACCTCATGTGGCTTCAATTATCGAGATGCATAAGCGACCACTTTTTCGTATTACATAAGAACACATCCCAATCCGTATGGGAAGCATCACAATATACCACGAAGTCTTTCCCTGCTTCTGGCTAAATCAAAACTGGAGCCTCTGTCAATACTTGCTTAAGCTTCTCAAAACTCTCCTACTGCTTATTCGCCCATACGAAAGATACCTCCTTTCTTAGCAACTTCGTCAAAGGTGTTGCTATTGACGAGAACCCTTCAACAAATCTCCTATAGTAGCCTGCTAACCCCAAGAAACTACGAACCTCAGCCACAGACTTAGGTGGTTTTCAATCTAATACTGCCTCAATCTTCCGAGGATCCACCCTTATTCCTTCGGCAGACACCACATGCCCTAAGAACGTAACTTCCTTCAGCCAAAATTCACACTTGCTGAACTTGGCATATAGCTTCTTTTCCCTTAACACTTGCAACACAACCCGAAGATGCTCATCGTGTTCTTCCTTAGACTTGGAATACACTAGGATATCGTCTATGAACACAACGGCGAATCGATCCAGGTAGGGTTGGAAAACCCGTTCATCATATCCATGAACGCAGCTGGGGCATTTGTCAATCCAAACGGCATTACCAATAACTCATAATGCCTGTACCTAGTCCGAAAAGCTGTCATATGGATATCTGCTTCCTTTACCTTAAGCTGACGATATCCTGACCTTAGATCTATCTTCAAAAATACCGCAGCCCCCCTAAGTTGATCAAACAAGTCATCTATCCTTGGTAATGGATACTTGTTCTTGATGGTCAGCTTATTCAACTATCGGTAATCTATGCACATGCGCATAGTCCCATCCTTCTTCTTCACAAATAGGACAGGTGCTCTCCATGGAGACATACTAGGTCGAATAAACCCACCATCGAGTAGCTCTTGGATCTAGGCTTTAAGCTCTACTAACTCCTTTGGTGCCATTCGGTATGGAGCAATTGACACAGGAGCTGTACCCGGCAGTAAATCAATTCCGAACTCTACTTCATCGTATGGGGTAACCCAGGCAGCTCCTCCAAAAAGACATCCACAAACTCTCTTACTATTCTAACTCCTTCCACAGCTGCTTCCTTAGCCTCTAAGGCACTGATCAACATCAGAAAAATAACACACCCTTTTCTCACCATCTTCTCTGCCTTAATGGCAGATACTACATTCGACAAGCAATTCCGCCTATCGCCCATCACCATAACCTCTTTGTCGTCAGAAGTTCTTAATGACATGCTCTTAGCAGCACAATCCATATTCGCATGGTACTTCACCAACCAGTTCATGCCTAAGATTAAATCAAATTCCTCGAATGGCAGCTCCATTAAGTCACCGAAGCAAGCCTCGAACTTCCAAAGGTACGGCCCTAAAGAGTTTGTCTAATACTACTGATTGCCCTAAAGGACTAAGTATAGTCATCTTCCTAGATCTGATTGCCTAAAGAGTTTGTCTAATACTCTGATTGCCCTAAAGGACTAAATACAGTCATCTTCCTAGGTGCAGTCTCGAGTTCACATCTGAGTTCGGACACCTTACTAGCAATGTATGAATGAGTTGACCCAATATCTATCAACGCAACAAAGGTTAATCTAGAGATAAGGAACATACCCGTTATGACGTTAGGTGCATCACCATCCTCGCTCCGATGAACTGCATACACTAGACCCGGCTGTCTCGCCTCCGTGTTACCAACACCTCTGCCCGGTGTTCCCCGACCTCTTTCAAAACCATTACCTCTTCCAACCGGACCATGACCCCACGGTGGCTGCTGTCCAACCCTTCCTACCTGATTAAGACGCTGACCTGCTGGTCGGCTCCCGTCTGTTTTCATAGGACAATCCCTAATCATGTGATCCTTGGACCCACACTTGAAACATCCTCCCGTCTTCTTCCAACACTCTCCCAAGTGCATCTTTCCACACTGAGCACAGGTACGGTACTGTCCTCCCGTAGCAACTTGCTGACCTCGCGACCCATCCGTTCTAGGTCTCTTTTGAACATTCTCGGATGACCCTAATGTTCCAAAACCTCTCTTTTGCCTATTATTGTCCGTGTTCTGTCTCACAGACTCCTTAACCCCTTTAGCTACCTTAGCCTTCTCTACCAACACAGCAAACTCCCGCTCCTGTTGTGGAGCTATCAACAATCTCAGGTCATCCCTCAGTCCGTCCTCGAATCGGACACATCGTTCATGTTACGTAGCCATAATACCTCGAGCGTATCGGCTCAACCTTAGAATTTCGCCTCGTACTCCACTATGAACTTATTCCCCTAAACCAGCCTCAGAAACGTCTTCCTTTACGCATCATTATAGCTAGTCCCAACTGATATGCCGCCTTACAATATTCCCAAGTGAGATCATCTGCTGTAGCACCATCCCAAACTGTGAGCCACCATTGGTATGACTCATCACAGAGAAGCGGCACTACCCCTTTCAATTTCTCCTCGGCAGCCAGGTCCAAATCATCCATAATTCGCTTCGTCGCCTCCAACCAATACTCAGCTGTATTGGGCGCCACACCAGATATACCCAGAAATACCTTAGCTCTATTGGCTCGGAGTCGCTCAGGTATAGATTTTCGAGCTCCCACACCTCCACCTACTCCAGCCACCCTCTCAAGAACTCACAACATCGCCTGCGATACTGCATCATCCCCCGTCTGATCTTGATATTCAACACCAGCAGCTGGTGGTGGTGGCATTTCATTCTCGGACCCTTGACTAGCCCTAACAGGTTCTGATACGGTCATTCGGCCTCTACCACGGTCAGCACATTACGACCACGTCCTCTAGAACTCATTCTTCCGAGTTGCGTTTATCTGATTAAAAATTTTATGAATCATTATTTCTTTCCATTGATTTATCGCGAACAGTCTTATATGTAATAGTTCTAAAAAGTAGTTCTTTCGAATTCATACACACACACAGTCTCAAGTTCATTCATTCAATCATCAACATTCATGAACTTGCGTTCATTACAGAAAAGTATTGTGGTTGTCATTGTTGTTGTTTTTTGCTCCCCAGGGGTATTTTCGTAATTTTATCCTACAAGGGTATTTTTGTAATTTCCAAATCAGGGTATTTTTGAAATTTCGTAAAATAGAGGTTTCTGGGTATTTTTGCAAAATAGGAATATTTTGATAGGAAGATTCAAGGGTAATATGGTAATTTTATAAACTGAGGGTATTTCAGTAATTTTGCAAAATATGGTTCCAGGTGGTTTTACGAAATAAGGGTATTTTGGAAATTTTCAATTTGGGGTACTTCGGCAACTTTCCATACCATGGGTATTTTGGAAAAAAAATTTTCATGTTAGGGGGTAATTTGGCCAACTTGCAAATCAGGGGTATTTTGGTCATTTTTCGAATCAAGGATACTTTGGTAATTTTGAAACCAAGGTTTAATTTTAAGGTTGTACAAAACAAGGTGACTAGTTCCTTTCAGGTTTTAATTATTGAATTTAGCCTGTGATTAAGTCTTCTTAGTTAGAGTGAACCGTCACTACGCACCAGGTAGGATTCGAGCGGAGAGGAGGTGAGTCACTAGGACTGCTTAAATACCAAGCTCCCCCTCTGAATCCAATCCTAGACATGCGCACAACGGTTGCCATACCCTTAACTTAGCGACTCACTCACAGGTTTGTCTGGTTAGAATTTAAATTTTATGCAATTCTATGTTGGAGTGAGCTAATCCTAGGCTTCATTAGCTCCTAATCTACTAATTTACGTCCCCATAATTCCCACATACAAATCACACAATGGGTAGGGGTACTTACCTGGTGGACTGCGGGCCGGAGACTCAGGTGCCATGGCAGAAAACCTACTCATTCTTTAATAAAACTCAATTTCAAAATAAGAAAAACATTTTGGGCCCAAAAGCCCTCAAGGCTGAGTTTTGAGCCGGGCTTTGATACCAAATTGAAACACCCCAAACCTGGCCCACAAGCCCTGACCGGATCTGGCATGCTCCTTGAGTAAAACGTAGTTAAGTTTCGGAATGACATTTTGAAAATCTTGATGGTTTTGAAGAGTATAAATTTGGATTGTTCTCAAGTTAAAACGTGTTGTAGTTTAGCTTTGTATTAATATGATATTTTCATATTTCAAAGGTTACAAGTTAAAAGAAATGCCGGATTTTAGAGTTTATTATTATTAACTTGGAAACCGTAGGTGTTTGGGTTTCAAAACAATTAATGTTGTTTTAGGAAAATTATTAAATCGTCTTGTTCGATGTTGTTCGTATGATAACAAAAATTTAAAACGCATAAATAAAACAGTTAAGTTATAATGGCCTTATTACATCAAAACATAACCCTAAAGTAAATCAAAATAAACCTAATAACAAAAAGAAAAAAAAAAAAGCGATGCATGGCCACCACTAAGTTCACCGCCAACTGATCCATTTATGAGTGCCATCGCAAAAGTTAGCCCACGAAGGGTGAGTCAACAGACTCGATGTGTAACAACTATCACGAGACTCCCAAACAGTCATAACATATCAAATCACATACGAGCCAATATAAACAATGATGCAACCCGAACCCACCTAGATATCCATCCTCTACACATCACCCGTACCTACCAATCACACCGTGGGATTACTAAATCGACCTTCCATCCGCTACACACCATCAAAGGCAGTCGATGTAGTCAACTGCGCATTGCCCTTATAATTGTGGCATAGCCACCAGATAATGTGATAGAGTCACCAGATTCATAATATGTGACATAGTCACCGGATAATGTGGTAAAACCACGGATCACTTCCCTTTAACATAATCACCCATATGCCCATGCAACATACAAAACATGCTATTTATCATGCAATTTACCTTACCCCGAATCATAACGAATTCCACATTTTTTCACATCAATGTTGTCAAACATTATTTACGAGTGTTAAGGGTAGCGTGCACGAATACAGTACCATTAAATGGTACCCTTAGCCATATTTGTTCGTCACTTCACTAACACATGATTAACATAGTTATTATTAAACTATCGGGAATTTAGTGTAGGGTTACACACTTGATTTCTAACGTGATTACTGAATCCCAAAAATTCTGATCTAACGCACTAGTTCCCTTTTTCCTACATTCGGCCAACACTAAGCATATTAGCAAAGAGGCCATTCGGCTAAACAGCAAATCCCGAAGGGTTAACGCAACCAAAATCCTTACCTTGCTGTTGATTTGGTTACTAACCAAATCCCGAAACTTCGTGATGATTTCCCCCTTGCAATCGGCTAAGCACTAGTACACTCAAACGGTTAGTTCTCAGCTTTTGAACGAATATGAAACGGATCTGAAACACTAGAACCCTTACCTAGATTACTTTGCCAAATCCCAAAGATCTGTCGAAGACTCCCTAAAACACCATAATTAGAATCGGCATAGCCTTTGAACAAGTAAAAGTGGCCCTTGGCCGAATAGTATGCCTTGCTTACCTTGGATCTTAAATCCGAAAAGATCTCCTTCTATCGCTTGCTACAAAAGAATCCCGAAACCACCTTCATGGTTTTAGCCAAAAAACATAAGGGATTAGAGTCCTTTATTTCGCTAATCAAAGGGAAAAGGAAAGAAATTGGAATAGAAGAACCCTTACCAACTAGTAGATCGACGAATAGAGTCCGAGCGGATCGACCAACACTCAAGGAGATAAGAGAAAAGGGTTGAGGATCTATGGTGTTTCGGCTATGATCTCAGCAAATAAAGAGAAAAGTTCAGCTTTTGAGAATGGAGGAATCGATGCAAAGAAAAAGAGGAAGGGTTGATGTCTTGTATGGTTTTCGATTTTTGCAAGATTAAGAGAATAGGTTTAAGCTTTCAATCAAAAAGAAAAAGAAAAGAAAAGAAGAGAAGGGGTGAGGGTTTCGGCCAAGAGATGAGTAGAAAGACTAAGCAATTTTGACACTTAGCTCCCCTATACAGAACCGAATATGCCCCTCTCCAAAGTCCCCTCCATTCGACCAACTCTCCTTCTCTCCACTCAATCCTCCTTTTCACTCTACCTTAGCCGAATCTCTAAGTTGTCAGACCCAATCTATACTTCCTCCATCAGAGCCCTTGTGCTGTCCACCACTAGCCCTTCCTTGCTGAAAAATAAAACTCCAAAATGCTTCCCTTGCTGCTCGAACCTAGGCCCTTCTCACTCCTTGTGGCGTCACCTCACAAGGCCCTAAGTGGTGCCTCCTTGCCACCTTACCACTGGGTTATTCGTGTTCTAAACCACACAATAATCTCTTTAAGGCCTAGCTCCCTTAGTTCCCCTTTTTGGGCTTAAAAATCTAGTAACCTCCAAGGCTCCTACCTACATCCCAAGGTTCTTGAATCCCCCAAATCACATTCAAATCACACACAGGCATTCAATCACATACGTTCAAATAAAAATGCATAGCCCCTAAATCAAGGATATTACAGGACAGCCCAAAATCGTCCCACATGCTGACCCAGCCAGCTTTCTTGGCTGATTATTTGGCTTACAAAATGTCCCTCAAAGACTCCTTCTAATTGCATTCAAACCCCTCCACTATTTATGTCTTTCTAAATTTGCCCCTACCTTAAAATAGCATGTTTGAAATCTTCAAACATGCCACATGTGTGGCCGGCCATGGGGGAGCCTTTGGCTGTTGATTTTGGCTATTTTTAGTAGCCTTCTCAACCTATAAATACCCCCATTAGCTTCTCACTTCAAACTCATCTCAACCCTTCTTATCTCTTCACTTCTCTCTCACTTTTCTCTCTTCATTCGCTTCCATTGTTCTTCGTTTTCTTCCCCTATTCCCATGTCGATTTCACCTCTTGAAAAAGAGTCAATCAACCACCATTTGGCGTAGCATTAAAGTGTTCGTAGAAGCCTCGGTTTGACAAGAACAAGCAGAGAAGGAGGTGTAACACCCCAAACCCAGCCCATGCGTTACGACCGGATCTGACATGTCACATGAGAAAAATGTATAAAGTCCTGGTGATTTGTACTAAATAAGTGTTATTTGGTTATGGTTAAGAAAACAAGTTTGGATGTAAATATTTGATAAAATACAAATATTTTTCAGAGGTTGGTTGATGAATCAAAAATCGAGGTAGTGAACTTTAAAACCGTGACTTTTGAAAATGTCGTTGATAATTTGAAAGAAAATCTGAGTTAAATTATTTATAAAAGTTTGTTATAAAATCCATTTATTAATCAATTTTGGAAAAAATTGTTGGTTATGCTTTTAGAAATTTCCCATTTAAAAATAACTCAAGAACAATAATAAATACGTCAAACATAAAGCAAAAATAAAATATTCTAGAGGCCTTATTACAACTTAAAAAAAACCCAAAATAGTAAAAGTAATAAAGTAAACGTAAATACAAATTTAAAGTTCAAAAACACCATTTCTGAAGTATGGCCTCCACTGAGTCATCCATGGCCCAAGTCCATATCACTGAGTATTACCTGAAAGGATTGAGGAAAAGGAATGAATTACAAGAACTCAGTGGATAACCCCATTACCATTATCCACTGCGCCTGAACTCGTATAGCAACATCTTGGGCCTAAGCCCATTTACAAGTAATAAATAAATGTAATGAATGCAACCCATCCCATCCAACCAATCTCTCCCCCGACCAGCCAATCTCTCCTGTGGGGATCAAGTTAACCCACCCCGCCATTCTCTACAATTTGCAGTCAAGCTGCCATTTATAATATTTGTGGCTGAGCCACTAGAATCATATACGGTAATATAATCGGCACATAGCCTTAGGTAAATACATTTAGAACAAGCCATAATCACGATGGCACAATGCCATATTTAAGTTGGCACATAGCCATTATCAGAATTTGTGGCAATGCCACCAGGCTACACTTCTGTTCATTCAATTTTCCCATCCCATGCAATATGTAAAGATGCAACATATATAATAAAATAAAATATCCACATGTATAACAACCATTAGTCTAGTAATTAATTACAGTGAATCGGCCCATTGTTGAGCTTTGTAATTCGGCCCACTAAGACATTCTAGCAAATCAGCCCATAGGGGCATTTCGGTAAATCAGCCCATAGGGACATTGATCGTTGTTTTGTCGAGTTTTAAAATTTATAAAGAATATGATCAAACCTGGAAACTAACTCTAACAACGATTATAAGCAAGTGTACCTACCGAACAGTAGTATAGCTTAGACAAGACCAGATTGTCGAACCCAAAGAAACTAAAAGTACTAATACTCACTTTCTTTTTATTATTTAGCCTAAAATATGGAGTGATTGGTTGATTTAATCTAATTTAATGACTACTAAGCTAAAGACACGAAGACAATAAGAACAAATTAGGAAATAACTTGATGAAAAACTCAGTTGATCATGACGATACCCTCAGGAAGAATCCATCTAGACTTCACTTGTTATTTAACACTGAACCATACCATTTATTCACTTAGTTTGATCCGTAAGACTCCCTAACGTATATTAAACCCTTTCTCAAAGCGAATAACGTCTAACCCTAGGTTAATTAGTAGAACTCTCGTTCTCTTATAATAACCCCCTAGAGTAGCAGTAAATCGATCTATGGACTCCTAAATTAGGTTTCACCCTAATTCGGAAAAATCTTGTAACACCCCTTACCCGAAACCTTTGCCGGAGTCGAGTATGGGGCATTACTAGTCTTGACTACTAGTTTGGGGCATGAAAATTTAAAGCTGTCCAACTGCATCAGGCTGACTAAATTTACCATAACTCGAGTTACAAAACTCAAAATTTAGATCCGTAAATTTTTATTGAAACTAGACTCATATAACTTTTTACCATAATTTTTCCAGAATTTTTCATGTGGCCAATTAGTACAGTTTATTCATCAAAGTTACCCTTATTTCACTGTTTGATAATTCTGACCTATCTTTACAAAACTGAGTTATCTCACTGAAAAAATTTCAATAATGTCATTGTATATTCCAATCAAAAATAGACTCATTAAGGATTCTAAACATATAAACTATACTCCATAATTATTTTTGTACAATTTTTAACAATTTTTCTAAGACAGAACAGGGACTCACGAATTCATTCAGGACAAGTCTCACTAAAACTTAAATATCTCATTATATATAATTCCTTTGCCTAACTTGTTTCTTTCATATCAAAATAGACATAATAAAATTTAATTCTATGTCTTATTCACTTTCTAATTCAATTTCTCCTATTTTTGGTGATTTTTCAAAATCACATCACTGCTATAATTAAAACTGTTTCACAACAAAATAGTCATGAAACATATTCTTTACATATCATTTAGCAACCAAGCTTATATAGCCAATACTCAATCAAATACATATCCATCATTTTACCTCATTATCATGCCAAATTATACCATTTCTCCTTCTTAAAATACATACACAAAATCAATCACTTAACTACATATTCGGTCTTCCAAGATAATCTCAATACATAACATATACTATACCATATACTCAATAATAAGAATCTAATACTTTGCGAATCATGAATCCAACATTATCAATGTATATACCATATATTAAGCTCATCAACATGAACCAATTAATAAGTCTTTCCTATCATAATCTAACATGCACAAATAATAATACCACTCTCACACATGATTAAACCATAATCAAGCATAAATAATAGTTCATGGCATGATCAAACAATATCATCAAAACACGAAACAAGTTATCTCAAAATAGTTAGCCATTTTCGCATGGCTAGCATATTTACACTATTACAAAACATTAGTTATATGGTTCAATCTAGCCTATACATGCCCTTTTAAATAACAAACCAAGTTTTCAATACCCAAAAGAAAGTAGATAGTGTGGTTGACTTCACGGATGATCCTTCGAGCACAGTAGTTCATTCAAGATCTATAAAACAAAGGTAGACAAAACACACACACAAGAAGCTTACTAGCTTAGTAAGTCCCAAGCTCAAAATGATACAACATTCAATTACTTAATCATTTAAATCATTTATCTCAACCATGTTAACATATTAAAATTTCTTACATCTTTAGCACTACTATTAGGAAACCAAATATTCATTATAGCACATTCAAGCTCAAACTCAGGTCACATAATACTTGTGTACATCAATCGTAATCTCAATATACATATCACTGTACTCATGGCATTAAATAAACTCTAGCAACATTAAAACATATCAAACCTTACTTACTTATCTGAGCCTTTACTAAGCACATTAGTTACGATTTACCTTGAACCACAATTTGGTTTCTCCTTGGTAAAACACATCACCAAGCATAAAGCACGCTAGGCATTAAAGCCGAAATCAAACAAACACGAGGCACGCTTTAGGCACGAAGCCCGAATATGTCACCGGCACTAAGCACCTCGCTAGGCACGAAGCCTTAATATGTCATTACCAACTTATACACCTTACAGTAATGCTGCCCAAAATAGCATAAAACACACATTATTCAAGTCACTTTAACATGCCAACTCGTTTAGAGATATAACAACATTTCATTTCAAATTCACTATCACTTATATAAAATTTCAACCAATCCCATACCAATACTTTCACATTCGCTAACATAAGAGTTTATAGAAAACTTTATTTAATAACATCATTTAGTACATTCATAATAATTCGATAATCTATACTTGCTTAAGGACTTACCTCGGTTGTCGATAGTCCGTCGAATCATTATTCGAGAACCTTCGACTTTCCCGGTCTAATTAGTTTTCTTTGCTCTTGATCTAAAACACATTAAAGTTTAGCTCATTCAACCACAATTCATCTCAATTTAGTCCCTAAGCACATAAATGGGCAAATTACTATTTTACCCTAGAATTTCACAACTTTGCAATTTAGTCCTATTTGCATAACACACAAAATACACCAAATTAGCCAAAACTATGCAAGGGCCGAATGTTCCTAGGGGCCTTACAAGTCCTCACATTTCATTTATTTTGCAAATAGGCCCCTCTAAAAATTTATTTTTACAATTTAGCCCTAAAACTCAATTTCATCAAAACTTCCAACACAAAACATATTAATCCTTTACATATCTTTCATCTAAAATCATCAAATATCAAAACCACATGAATACAACAATGGCCAAACATCAAACATGCTTAGATTCAAAAATTACAACATGGGTGGGTTACGGTTTGAAGCAACAATCTCAAAACGTAAAATTTATCAAAACTAACTAAAACTCACCTTAGATTTTTGGCTTCAAAGTGCTTAAATTTTTAAAGGGTTGAAAGCTTATTTCTTTCCTTCACAATCGGCCATGGATGAAAAAAGTGATGGCTTCCTTTTTCTTGATTATTTTAACATATAATAAATTTTTTACCAAATTACTAAACCAACCTTTTAATTAAAATAATCAAACACTTTAACTTATGGACAAACTTGTCCATGGTCGCCACTAACCCTTAAAATGGGGTATTTACCATTTCAATACTCCCTATTTAAAAGCCACACTCAATTTAACACTTTATACTTTAATTTGTAGCTTTTACTTTTTACGCGATTAGGTCCTTTTATCAAATTCGATACTCAAGCGATAAAATTTTTCTCTGAAATTTTCACACATATAAATTCATATAAAATAAACACTAAATATGATATTTAAATATTTATCGGGCTCGAATTCGTGGTCCCAAACCACCGCTCCGATTAGGGTCAATTTGATGCATTACAACTCTCCCCTTAAGGATTTTCGTCCCGAAAATCTTACCGCTTAAACAAGGTCGGATATTGTTGCCTCATTGAATCCTCGAGGCTCCCACGTAGCCTCTTCTACTCGTGACGATTCCATAGAACCTTCACTAACTGAATTCTTTTATTTCTCAACTCTTTTATTTCCAGAGCTAGAATACGGATCGGCTTTTCCTCATCGTCATATCGATCGTATCTCAATCTCCGATGAGCAATCACATGTGATGGATCTGCTCTATATCTACAGCATAGAAACATGAAATACATCGTGTATCTTTTCTAATTGAGAGGGTAGCTTCAATCTATAAGCAACAGGCCCAATACGTTCAATGATCTCATATGGTCCAATGAACCTCGGGCTCAACTTGCCTTTTCGGCCAAAACGGAGCACTTTCTTCCGTGGTGAAACCTTTAAAAAGACTCGATCTCCGATCCGAATTCAATATCTTTACGTTTCAAATCAAGCATAGGACTTTTGTCGATCCGATGCACTTTCAAATTATCTTTGATTATGGCCACTTTACATTCGGTCTCTTTAATCAAATCAACCCGTGTATCTTATTTTCACCGAGCTCGATCCGGTATAATGGTGTTCGACATTTTCACCGTATAAGGCTTCATAAGGTGCCATTTTGATACTTGATTGAAAGTCATTATTATAAGCAAATTCAATCAAAGGTAGGTATCGTTCCCATGCACCTTCAAACTCGAGAACGCAACATCTCAACATGTCCTCAAGTATTTGAATAGTTTGCTCGATCGATCGTCTGCATCATGGATGAAAGGCATACTAAAATGTAGTTTAGTACCTAAAGCATCTTGCAACTTCTTCCAAAATCGTGATGTAAATCTCGGGTCTCTGTCTGACACAATGGAGCTTGGTACACCATGCAATCTTACAATTTGCGATACATACAATTCAGCAAGTTTATCAAGTGAAAAATCTGTACGAACCGGCACAAAATGAGCTGATTTAGTCAGTCTATCAACTATCACCCATACGGCATCTTTCTTACTTGGTGTCATAGGAAGACCGGATACAAAATCCATTGTAATTTTATCCCATTTCCACTCAGGTATCATGATCGGCTGAAGCAACCCAGAAGGCACTTGATGCTTGGCTTTTACTTGCTGACAAATTAGGCACTTTGAAACAAATTCAGATATATCTCGTTTCATACCGTGCCACCAATAGAACTGCTTCAAGTCGTTATACATTTTCGTACTACCGGATGTATCGATAGTCGGCCACTATGAGCCTCACTCAAAATCATCGTATCAAATCGAGTTCTTTAGAACACATATTCGACTTTTAAAATTCAAACAGGTCATTTGCATCAATCTTAAAATCGACTCGCACCTTTTTCACATGAATTCGTTTAGGAATCATATTCTTGTCAACTTTCATGCATCACAAATTTCTTGAATAAACATCGGTCTTGCTCGCAACTCACTATGATCGAACCATCACTAGACATAGCCATCTCGTGCATTCAATGCACGAAGAGCAAATAATGATTTTCGACTTAATGCATCCGCAACAACATTAGCTTTTCGGGTGATAGTCAATCACCAATTCATAGTCTTTCAACAATTCTAGCCACTGCGTTGTCTCAAATTCAGTCTTTCGAGTCATTAGATACTTGGACTTTTATGATCCGAGTAAACATGACATTTCTCACCAAATAAGTAATGACGCCAAATCTTCATCACGAACACAATGGTCGCAAGCTCTAAATCATCGTAGGGTAATTTCTTTCATGCGGCTTCAATTGTCTTGAAGCGTAGGCTACAACTTTGCCTTCCCGCATCAAAACGCAGCCCAAACCATTTAAAGAAGCATCGAGTACACAACAAATTCTTTACCCGATTCAAATTTGAACTAATCTTTGAGCTTCATCAAAAGGGCTTTCAACCGATCAAAACTTTTCTCGACATTTTTTGACCATTCAAACCGACATCTTTCTGCGATAACTTTGTTAGCAGGTTGCTATCATAGAAAAATCTTTCACAAATCGTCGATAGTAACCTGCAAGTCCCAGAAAACTTCGAATCTCGAAAACATTTTTCGGTGGCTTCCAATCAAGTATAGCCGAGATTTTGTTCGGATCAACTCGAATGCCTGATGCTGAAACCACATGTCCCAAAAGTGACCTCTTTCATCCAGAACTCACACTTACTAAACTTCGCATACAGCTGATGATCTCGCAAAGTTTGTAGCACTAACCTCAAATGTTCAGCGTGTTCAACTTCATCTTTGGAGTAGATCAATATGTCATCAATAAATACCACCACAAATCGATCCAAAAACTGTCTAAAAACCCGATTCATCAAATCCATAAAAATAGCAGGTGCATTAGTAAGCCCAAAAGGCATTACCAAAAACTCAAAATGTCCGTACCTCGTCCTAATGCGTCTTTAACACATCCAGTATCTCGACTCAGAATCGATAATAACCCGATCTCAAATCTATCTTCGAAAATATGAAGCCCTTTCAACCGATCAAACAAATCATCAATCCGAGGTAACGGTACTTATTCTTTATAGTCACCTTATTTAGTTGCTTGTAATCAATACACATTCGCATCGTTCCATCTTTCTTTCTCACAAAAGAACTGGTGCACCCAAGGAGAGAAACTTGGTCGTAAAGCCCTATCTGTTAACTCTTGCAATCGTGCTTTCAACTCTTTTAGCTCGATGAGGTGCCATCCGATATGGAGCTATTGAGATCGAGTCATTCCGGAGCTAATTCAATGCCAAACTCAATCTCTCGTATAGGGGTAAACCCGTAGTTCTTCAGAAACACATCCGAGTATTCACATACAATCGAGCATGATTCAATCATTTCTCGGACACTTTATTATCCAACACATAAGCCAAATAAGCTTCACACCTTTTCTCACATACTTTTGAGCTAACATCGATGATATAATCGTAGGAAACCCACGAATCATTTGGATTCGATTCTAATGATCTCACCATTCGTGTCTCAAATCGATAAGCTTTCTTTTGCAATTCACCACCGCATCATGCGAAGTTAACCACCCATTCGAATTATATCAAACTCATCGAAAGGCAACAACATTAAATCAAGCTGGGAAACAAAAATCCCGAATCATCAATGGGCAACTTTTACACACTTTATTAACAAACACACATCTACCCAAAGGGTTGGATACGAATCACAAACTCAGAGACTCAATGGCGAGTCTTCTTGAATACCGAGTTTCACATACATATGAATGGGTCGAACCAGGATCAATCAATGCAATCACGTGAGTATCATAAAGGGTGAAAGTACCAATAATGACATCCGGAGAAGCAGATCCTCTCTAGCTCGAGTAACATAAGCTCTTGCTTGGAGCTCTAGCCTCGATCGATCTGTTGTGTTCTTTGTCCCTCTCGACTACCACCTACATTGCGAATGTCGGGTGGTCCGCCCGTCTTGATGCACTACTTGGTCTAGAGTTCGTCTTTGTATTCGACTCGATTAACATTGGGCACTCTCGAATAAAATGGTCTAAGGATCCACATTTAAAACAAAACCGATCACGAACTCTACAACTCCCAGGATGCCATTTTCCACAATGTTTGCATTCAACTCGATTACGTGGGATGTTACCAACACTAGCCATCAAGGTAGCTCGGGAACCCAATCGGAGGTCGATCACGCCTAAATGAATCAAGTAGCTTTGTGTCGATCAAGTCATCTCTAAACTTTTAGATGTGGAATGAAAATTCTTACCCGACGATCTTTTACGGGTGTCTCTAGCTTCATCTCGGCTTTCTTTTCTCTTTCCCAAGCTCTTGACTTTGCAAGCTCGCTCAACTAGTGTCACAAATTCTTTGATCTTAAGAATGCCAACTAGTAACTTCAAATCTTCATTCAAACCGTCTTCAAACCTTTTGCACATAATGGCTTCAGTAGATGCACACTCCCGGGCATATCGGCTCAATCTGACAAATTTTCACTCATATTCATCACGACATTTGCCCTATTTTAGTTCAAGAAATTCTTTACGTTTACGGTCGATGAACCTCTGGTGATATATTTCTTGCGAATTCATTCGGAAGAAATCCCACGTCACTTTTCTTTTGGAACCACGATACTAGTGTATTCCACCGGTGATAGGCGGTGTCCAGAAGCAAAGATATAGCACATTTCAAACATTAAATGCGAGTGCAAGAGAGCTCATCAAGTACCGAATAGTGTTATCAAGCCACATTTCATTTCGCTCTGCATCATCATCATCATTAGCCTTGAATTCTTCGCCCCAAATTTCCTAATTTTATCAACAGGAGGCCTACTAGATCTCATTGGATCTATCATCGAAGTCTTGAAGGTGCTGGAGTTGGATTATTCGGGGTGGAGGTTGTTGTACTGTTGGATTATTACGAACAAACTGGGTAAACCATTCATTCATCATTTGGTAGAAGGCTTGTTTAGCCTCTCCTCGTGGTTACCCGTGAATCGGTTGAGAGTCTAGTGGCACTGATCCATGTGCGAGACCAGGCGCGACACTCTCCACATCATCGGCTACGGCTCTATCAGGATCAGAATCCATTTACTATATAAAATACAATCGAAATTGTCAGAAGTCACCACACTATCATATATACAATTTAAAGGCATGTATAGCTAGACTCTTACATACTACGGTAGTCCTAGGATCGACTAAACCGTAGCTCTGATACCAATAAAATGTAACACCCCTTACCCGAAACCTTTGCCAGAGTCGAGTATGGGGCATTACTAGTCTTGACTACTAGTTTGGGGCATGAAAATTTAAAGCTGTCCAACTGCATCAGGCTGACTAAATTTACCATAACTCGAGTTACAAAACTAAAAATTTAGATTCGTAAATTTTTATTGAAACTAGACTCATATAAATTTTTATCATAATTTTTCCATAATTTTTCATGTGGCCAATTAGTACAGTTTATTCATCAAAGTTACCCTTATTTCACTGTTTGATAATTCTGACCTATCTTTACAAAAACTCAGTTATCTCACTGCACAAAATTTCAATAATGTCCTTGTATATTCCAATCAAAAATAGACTCATTAAGGATTCTAAACATATAAACTATACTCCATAATTATTTTTGTACAATTTTAACAATTTTTCTAAGACAGAACAGGGACTCACGAATTCATTCAGGACAAGTCTCACTAAAACTTAAATATCTCATTATATATAATTCCTTTGCCTAACTTGTTTCTTTCATATCAAAATAGACATAATAAAATTTAATTCTATGTCTTATTCACTTTCTAATTCAATTTCTCCTATTTTTGGTGATTTTTCAAAATCACATCACTGCTAATTAAAACTGTTTCACAACAAAATAGTCATGAAACATATTCTTTACATATCATTTAGCAACCAAGCTTATATAGCCAATGCTCAATCAAATACATATCCATCATTTTACCTCATTATCATGCCAAATTATACCATTTCTCCTTCTTAAAATACATACACAAAATCAATCACTTAACTACATATTCGGTCTTCCAAGATAATCTCAATACATAACATATACTATACCATATACTCAATAATAAGAATCTAATACTTTGCGAATCATGAATCCAACATTATCAATGTATATACCATATATTAAGCTCATCAACATGAACCAATTAATAAGTCTTTCCTATCATAATCTAACATGCACAAATAATAATACCACTCTCACACATGATTAAACCATAATCAAGCATAAATAATAGTTCATGGCATGATCAAACAATATCATCAAAACACGAAACAAGTTATCTCAAAATAGTTAGCCATTTTCGCATGGCTAGCATATTTACACTATTACAAAACATTAGTTATATGGTTCAATCTAGCCTATACATGCCCTTTTAAATAACAAACCAAGTTTTCAATACCCAAAAGAAAGTAGATAGTGTGGTTGACTTCACGGATGATCCTTGAGCACGTAGTTCGATTCAAGATCTATAAAACAAAGGTAGACAAAAACACACACACAGTAAGCTTACTAGCTTAGTAAGTCCCAAGCTCAAAATGATACTACATTCAATTACTTAATCATTTAAATCATTTATCTCAACCATGTTAACATATTAAAATTTCTTACATCTTTAGCACTACTATTAGGAAACCAAATATTCATTATAGCACATTCAAGCTCAAACTCAGTCACATAATACTTGTGTACATCAATCGTAATCTCAATATACATATCACTATACTCATGGCATTAAATAAACTCTAGCAACATTAAAACATATCAAACCTTACTTACTTATCTGAGCCTTTACTAAGCACATTAGTTACGATTTACCTTGAACCACAATTTGGTTTCTCCTTGGTAAAACACATCACCGGCATAAAGCCTGCTAGGCATTAAAGCCCGAAATCAAACACCGCACAAGGCCCTGCTAGGCACGAAGCCCGAATATGTCACCGGCACTAAGCATGCTAGGCACGAAGCTCGAATATGTCACCTAAGCACTAAGCACGCTAGGCACGGCTTGAATATGTCACCGGCACTAAGCACGCTAGGCACGAAGCCGAATATGTCATTACCAACTTATACACCTTACAGTAATGCTGCCAAAAATAGCATAAAACACACATTATTCAAGTCACTTTAACATGCCAACTCGTTTAGAGATATAACAACATTTCATTTCAAATTCACTATCACTTATATAAAATTTCAACCAATCCCATACCAATACTTTCACATTCAGCTAACATAAGAGTTTATAGAAAACTTTATTTAATAACATCATTTAGTACATTCATAATAATTCGATAATCTATACTTGCTTAAGGACTTACCTCGGTTGTCGATAGTCCGTGCGAATCGGCTATTCGAGAACCTTCGACTTTCCCCGGTCTAATTCGGTTTTTCTTTGCTCTTGATCTAAAACACATTAAAGTTTAGCTCATTCAACCACAATTCATCTCAATTTAGTCCCTAAGCACATAAATGGGCAAATTACTATTTTACCCTAGAATTTCACAACTTTGCAATTTAGTCCTATTTGCATAACACACAAAATACACCAAATTAGCCAAAACTATGCAAGGGCGAATGTTCCTAGGGCCTTACAAGTCCTCACATTTCATTTATTTTGCAAATAGGCCCTCTAAAATTTATTTTTACAATTTAGCCCTAAAACTCAATTTCATCAAAACTTCCAACACAAAACATATTAATCCTTTACATATCTTTCATCTAAAATCATCAAATATCAAAAACCACATGAATACAACAATGGCCAAACATCAAACATGCTTAGATTCAAAAATTACAACATGGGTCGGTTACGGTTTGAAGCAACAATCTCAAAAACGTAAAATTTATCAAAAACTAACTAAAACTCACCTTAGATTTTTGGCTTCAAAGTGCCGAAATTTTAAAGGGTTGAAAGCTTATTTCTTTCCTTCACAATCGGCCATGGATGAAAAAAGATAATGGCTTCCTTTTTCTTGATTATTTTAACATATAATAAATTTTTTTTACCAAATTACTAAACCAACCTTTTAATTAAAATAATCAAACACTTTAACTTATGGACAAACTTGTCCATGGCCGGCCACTAACCCTTAAAATGGGGTATTTACCATTTCAATACTCCCTATTTAAAAGCCACACTCAATTTAACACTTTATACTTTAATTTGTAACTTTTACTTTTTACGCGATTAGGTCCTTTTATCAAATTCGATACTCAAACGATAAAATTTTTCTACGAAATTTTCACACATATAAATTCATATAAAATAAACACTAAATATGATATTTAAATATTTATCGGGCTCGGATTCGTGGTCCTGAAACCACCGTTCCGATTAGGGTCAATTTCGGTCTGTTACAAATCTCATCACCCTATCTCTAAGCGTGTGATCAACTCTGCTTAATTATGCTAGATCTACTCTCAAGCAGGGTCTATTCCTCCTCCACCTAAGCACATCAGATTTGGATTAAGCATGCACAATTAAGAATAAACTAAGTATTTATCATATAATTCAAAAAAAAATAACAAGATTCATCTAGTTTCATCCCCTTCAGGTATCTGAAGGGTTTAGTTCATAATGAATAAAGAAAACATCTCAAGAGAAAAGATAAAATAAAACATAAGAAATCCCTAAAGCCCCGCCAAGAAATTGAAGGAGAAATCTGCCGTCTTGAGTAGAATTTCGCCTCCTTGAGATGGATCAATTGGCTATCTTCGAGTAATTCCCTAAATTGAACTACTCTAGCTTCAGCTCTTTGGCCTCGCTCCACGCTCAGACAAAAGCACTGGCAGAAGGCTTCTACCGAACCCCTCATTAAGTTAGACCCATGGGTGTTTATATAGACTTTGAAATGCCTTACTTGGCCCCTAAGTATCCTAATTCAAGCATAATTCCTACTCGGGTGTTTGAATAGGCTTTGGAATGTGTTTCTTTGCCTTCAAGTATCCTATTACGAGTAGAATTGCTCTTTTTTGCTGCAGGGACACGGCCATGGTACACACCCGTGTAAATCGTCTTCAGGCCGTGTCTCGATTCTATCGATTGGGGCACGGCCGTGTAAATCGTGGCATGGATGTGTCTTAGTTAATTGTCGAGGCACGGTCGTGTGGCTTGAAGTCAAGGCCCTGTTGATTTCCTCTTTGGCCCAAATTGTCTCATTTTAAGCTCGTTTCTTGTTCTTTTCATCCTCGAGTGCTTTCCTAAATAAAAACATGAAAAGAAAGGATTAAGAGCACCTTTTTACATAAATCAAGGGCTAAATCATCCAAAAGCATACTAAATGTGGGCCAAAAATATGTTACTTTTACGGTTTATCATGCATTTCGGTAATTCATCCCATAAGGGCATTTTTGTAAATTGACACTTTTGAAGGTATTTAAGCAATCCAGCCCGTTAAGGCATTTTGACAAAAACAGCCCATTGAGGGTATTTTTGTAATTCAGCCCATAAGGGCATTTTTGTAAATTTTACAAATTAACTCTGATTTTGACAAATCTTAATATTCACAATGTTTAGCAAATACACTCTATTCGTACCAATTTACCAATATTAAGTTTTAAGCAACATCGATCGATATTTCTAATATGATGCTAAATCACAGATTTAGGGATTTCAGTGTGAGATTACACACCTGATTACTGTAAGTATTAAACCCTCTTGATCGTCGGCACCTATGACAACATAATACTCGATTAACGAACATAAGAGATTTTTGTTAATCCAAATCTAAATCAACGATCTAAAATACTTATTCTCAATATCGTGAACGACCACGATTTGTTTATTCTCATCGGATGATGGTCTACAACACGGTGGGAAATCTCAAACCGCCGAAACCACTCTACGCTTAAGCTTAGGAGTAGGAATAGCAAATCCACTCCTTTTGTGTTCTCCAATCGCTTTTCCTTTCAAATCAGTTCCACTTGCCTCCATAGGGAAAATCTCGGTTAGAAAACTACTATGAGAGAAAGTAATTGTTTTAGTGATAGGAGTAAGCTTACCATTATTTTCGAAGGATCCACGAGTGGAAAGAATGATCGATATAGTCCCTAGAATAAGCATTTATACATAATCTTCAATCAATTTTTAGCGGAATAACCAAATATTGAGATATATCGGGATGAACTTAAAGAAATCCCTTACTTTGACGATAATAGATCCACTTCTATCGATTAGGCGTAAGGCTAGAAATGATTCGGCTAAGATGTGGTATTAGGCCACCCACAAAAACACTATGAAAAAGAGTTGATTGTGTTTTGATAGAGTAGAAGAAATGATGTTTTCGCTTAAAAAAACCATCTTATGTCAAGGGCAAATATTCGGCATGAAGAAAGGAAATTGAAAAGAAGAGTATTACTTACCGATTCAGTCAAGAAGATAGTGTCAATACTAATGAGAAAGAAATAATGAAGAAAGTATGAAGGTTTCAAAAGTTTGACCATGGAGGAAAAATGAGGAAGAAGATTCGGCTATGAAAATATGAATTGAAGGAGAAGAAAGAAAGGTTGAAGAATTTGTGAAAAAGAAAAAGAAAGGATGGAGAATGAGTGCTAACTAGTTTCGGCCATCAAAGGGAAATGAGCAAATAAATTGAACAAAATGGCTAGATGGTTTCGACAAAACAAAGGAAAAAGATGCTCACTTTTGGCTTTGGAGTTTCGACAATGAGGGAAGAAATTGGAAAAAGAAAAAGACACCAAAATGCTAAGAAGAAAACAACCTCTCATGCACCAAAATTTGCCAAAAGCCTAAAGAAAATTTGGCTATCCTTTTCCCCCCACAAACCGTGTATTACTTTTTTCAAAGGGATGAATGTTGGCTAAAATAATCTTTCCAAAACATTCTCCACATAATAGGCCAACATGTTCCCTTCTCTTGCCTTTTTCTTTTGATTCTTTCCTTCCTTTTCCCTTATCTTCCTCCTTACCGTATTCCTTAGTCTCATTTACATAAATAAAAATTCTTTCTTGCCTTACTTAGGACCATGGTGACACTTGGGATAGGAATACAAAAATAAATCCTAAATTTGTAAAAGATAGGATTTGAACCCCCTTCCCTCCATGCTTTCCACTTGACACCACAACCTCCTTGCCATATCCTCATTTGTGCTAGCAAAATACGCATTTATTTCTTTAAGTCATGGTGCCACTTACTTATCTCTCATTAAAGTGCTTAAACACAAAAATTTTGCTAAGGCCCAAATCAACCCCGAGCCTTTTTAGGACCCCTAAACATACCTAATTAACATTTTTAACTACCCTATCGCATGATATTCTTCAAAACATAAAATTCTAAATTCCAGGATGTTACAATTCTACCCCCTTAAAGAAAATTTTGGCCTCGAAATTTACCTGATTAGAAGAGATGAGGATATTGTTGTCGGATCATGTCCTCTGGCTCCCATGTAGCTTCCTCTATCCTGTGATTATGCCATAATACCTTAACTAACGATACCGACTTCCTTCTCAACACCTTAACATCTCGATCTAAAATCTATACTGGCTCCTTTTCAAAAGACAAGTCAGGTCTTAACTCCACTTCCTCCACTGGTACAACATGAGATCGATCCAACGATAACGCTTTAACATAGAGACATGGAATATACTATATATCTGATTTAACTCCAGAGGTAACTCCAGCTGATAAGCCACTAGCCCAACACGCTTTAGTACACAATAAGGTCCGATGAATGTTGGACTTAACTTGCCTTTCCGCCCAAATCTAAAAATCTTCTTCCAAGGTGAGACCTTCAAAAAGACCTATTCTCCCACCGCAAATTCTATATCCTTACGCTTCAGATCCGTGTATGATTTTTATCTATCCAAAGCTTCTTTTAACCGAGATTAACCAAGCCCATGCGTTACGACCAGATCTGACATGTCACATGAGAAAAACGTATAAAGTCCTTGTGATTTGTACTAAATAAGTGTTATTTGGTTATGGTTAAGAAAACAAGTTTGGATGTAAATATTTAATAAAATACAACTATTTTTGAAAGGTTGGTTGATGAATCAAAAATCGAGGTAATGAACTTTAAAACTGTGACTTTGAAAATGTCGTTGATAATTTGAAAGAAAATCTGAGTTAATTTATTTATAAAAGTTTGTTATAAAATCCATTTATTAATCAATTTTGGAAAAAACCGTTGGTTATGCTTTTAGAAAATTCCCATTTAAAAATAACTCAAGAACAATAATAAATACGTCAAACATAAAGCAAAAATAAAATATTCCAGAGGCCTTATTACAACTTAAAAAAAAAAACCCAAAATAGTAAAAGTAATAAAGTAAACGTAAATACAAATTTAAAGTTCAAAAACACCATTTCTGAAGTATGGCCTCCACTGAGTCATCCATGGCCCAAGTCCACATCACTGAGCATTACCTGAAAGGATTAAGGAAAAGGAATTAGTTACAAGAACTCAGTGTATAACCCCATTACCATTATCCACTGCGCCTGAACCCGTATAGCAACATATTGGGCCTAAGCCTATTTACAAGTAATAAATAAATGTAATGAATGCAACCCATCCCATCCAGCCAATCTCTCCCCCGACCAGCCAATCTCTCCTGTGGGGATCAAGTCAACCCACCCCGCCATTATCTTAATTTGTAGTCAAGCCGCCATTTATAATATTTGTGGCTGAGCCACCAGAATCATATATGGTAATATAATTGGCACACAGCCTTGGGTAAATATGTTTAGCACAAGCCATAATCACAATGGCACAATGCCATATTTAAGTTGGCACATAGCCATTATCAGAATTTGTGGCAATGCCACCAAGCTACACTTCTCTTCATTCAATTTTCCCATCCCATGCAATATGTAAAGATGCAACATACATAATAACATAAAATATCCACATGTATAACAACCATTAGTCTAGTAATCTATTACAGTGAATTGGCCCATTATTGAGCTTTGCAATTTGGCCCACTAAGGCGTTCTAGCAAATCAACCCATAAGGGCATTTCGATAAATCAGCCCATAGGGGCATTTTGGTAATTCAGCCCATAGGGCATTTTCATAAATTGACACTTTTAAAGGTATTTAAGCAATCCAGCCTGTTAAGGTATTTTGACAAAAACGGCCCATTGAGGGTATTTTTGTAATTCGGCCCATAAGGGCATTTTCGTAAATTTTAGAAATTAACTCTGATTTTGACAAATCTTGATATTCACAATGTTTAGCCAATACACTCTATTCGTACCAATTTATCCATATTAAGTTTTTAAGCAACATCGATCAATATTTCTAATATGATGCTAAATCACAGATTTACGGGATTTCGGTGTAAGATTACACACCTGATTACTGTAGGTATTAAACCCTCTTGATCGTCGACACCTATGACAACATAATACTCAATTAACTAACATAAGAGATTTTTCTAAATTCAAATCTAAATCAACGATCTAAAATACTTACTCTCACTATCGTGAACGACCACATTTGTTTATTCTCACCGGATAATGGTCCACAACCCGGTGGGAAATCTCAAACCGTCGAAACTACTCTACGCTTGAACTTAGGAGTAGGAATAGAAAATCCACTCCTTTTGTGTTCTCCAATCGCTTTTCCTTTCAAATCGGTTCCACTTGCCTCCATAGGAAAAATCTCGGTTAGAAAACTACTATGAGAGAAAGTAGTTGTTTTAGTGATAGGAGTAAGCTTACCACTAGTGGATAAGAATGATTGATAGAGTCCCTAGAATAAGCATTTATATGTAATCATCAATCCGTTTTTAGCTTAATAACAAAATATTGAGATATATCGAGATGAACTTCAAGAAATCCCTTACCTTGAAGATAATAGATCCACTTTTATCGGTTGGACGTAAGGCTAGAAATGATTCTCCTAAGATGTGGTATTCAGCCACCCACTAGAACACTACGAAAAAGAGTTGATCGCGTTTTTGAGAGAGTAGAAGAAATGATGTTTTCGGTTAAGAAAACCATCCCATGTCAAGGGTGCATATTCGGCATGAAGAAAGGAAATTGAAAAGAAGAGTATTACTTACAGATTCAGTCAAGAAGATAGTGTCAATACGAACGAGAAAGAAATAATGAAGAATGTATGAAGGTTTCAAAAGTTCGACTAAGGAAAAATGAGCAAGAAGATTCGGCTATGAAAATATGAATTGAAGGAGAAGAAAGAAAGGTTGAAGAATTTGTGAAAAAGAAAAAGAAAGGATGGAGAATGAATGCTAACTAGTTTCAGCTATCAAAGGGAAATGAGCAAATAAATTGAACGAAATGGCTAGATGGTTTCGGCAAAACAAAGGAAAAAGATGCTCACTTTTAGCTTTGGAGTTTCAACAATGAGGGAAGAAATTGGAAAAAGAAAGGACACCAAAATGCTAAGAAGAAAACAACCTCTCATGCACCAAAATTTGCCAAAAGCCTAAAGAAAATTTGGCTATCCCTTTCCCTACTACAAACCGTGTACCACTTTTGCCAAAAGGATGAATGTTGACCAAAATAATCTTTCCCAAACATCCTCCACATAATAGGCCAACATGTTCCCTTCTCTTGCCTTTTTCTTTTGATTCTTTCCTTCCTTTTCCCTTATCTTCCCCCTTACCATATTCCTTAGCCTCCTTTCCATAAATAAAAAGTCTTCCTTGCCTTACTTAGGACCATGGCCAACACTTGGGATAGGAATACAAAAGTAAATCCAAAATTTGTAAAAGATAGGATTCGAACCCCTTCCTCCATGCTCTCCACTTGATGCCACAACCTCCTTGCCATATGCTCATTTATGCTAGCAAAATACGCATTTATTTCTTTAAGTCATGGTGCCACTTACCTATCTCTCCTTAAAGTGCTTAAACATAAAAATTTTGCTAAGGCCCAAATCAACCCCGAGCCTTCTTAAGACCCCTAAACATACCCAATTAACATTTTTAACTATCTTATCGTATGATATTCTTCAAAACATAAAATTCTAAATTCCAGGATGTTACAAGAGGAGTAGAGGAAACTAGTCAAGCCACGGAGAAAACACCAGATTTGATTCTTGCTCCCTATCCTTTTAATTTTTTGTTGTTATGATGAACATGTCTATGAATATTTGTGGTGTTGAATTGTTTAATTTAATAAATATGGCTTGAATTTAATTCGTCTTAGGTTGATTTCATTTCATCTACTTAATTTATTAAAATTATGTTTGTGTTGTTATAGACCTCGGTAAGATGTTTGATTAAGTAAAACCATGACTAAGTTATTCTTGCATTACAATTGTAACATAACTAATGAATTAATTATTTAAACGGATTGAAATTATAATTAATTGACACAATACTTAATCAGTGCATGTTTAATTATCTAAGGTAGCTGAGGGTTAAATTAGAAACGGTACCTAACGATACATTAGCCTTGCATAACTTGCAAGTATATTGTGATTAAATTTTTTCAAGGTAGAAATACATTGTTACCTCATATAATCTTTTATGTGCTTATGAGATTGAATTAATTGTTTGAATAGGCATAAAGATATGTAAAAGAGATTATTTTAATTTCATAAGTATGTATGTGCATTAACACTTTTGCTTATTAATATTTGTTTAATCGGTTGAATTGACGTAGAGATATAATCAAGAGATAAATGGGTTTTGGTAGGTAAGTATGTTCATAAGTTAGCAAATTACCGAGTTTCCATGAATTTATTCATAACAACTTGAACATGAGTTTAATAACTCAAAGTTAAGCAATGTAATTAATCTAACACAATTATGTCATCTTGATTAAAATCATCTTTTGAAATCGTGCATTGGAACTTTTATTTTATTTTTATTTATTTTACTTTGTTAAAATCCTAGTTTTTAATTCCTTCTTCAAATCAAAATATTTTCCTTCACCAAAGTGTTTTAAATTAATTTTATAAATAATTCTTTTCACATTCCTTGAGGTACGATAACTCGACATTTACTTGTCACTTTATTACCTGTTGCGATTGTGTACACGTGCACATTTTCGTCGTTCCAAGTTTTGGCATCGTTGCCGAGGACTATTTTTAAAAAGTCATTATTTGTGAACTTTTAAATTTTTCATTTTGGTTTATTTTCCTAATCAATTTTAACTTAATTAATTTTTCTATGTTTATTTTAGGTGTTTATGAGTATTGACCAAATTATCGATTTATTCCCTATAGACCTTGAGATTGAAAGAAATTTTTCAACAGTGAAGAAGACGAGCAAGTCAGAGAAGGACTGAAGAGATGAACTTCAAAAATTCGAATCAAAGAAACAGAACAAACCCTGCTCAAAATCCTATCCCAATCACTAATGATAGGGATAGAGCTCTAAGACAATATGTCTTGCCAGTGTTTCATGATCTTAATCCAGGTATTAGGAGACCCGAAATCGAGGCACAACAATTTGAGCTGAAGCCAGTAATGTTCCAGATGCTTCAGACAGTGGGCCAATTCAGTGGAATGTCTACCGAAGATCCTCACCTGCACTTAAGACTATTCATGGAGGTGAGATATTCTTTCAAGTTAGCCGGAGTACCTGAAGATGCACTACGATTGAAGCTGTTCCCATATTCGCTAAGGGACAGAGTTTGAGCCTGGTTGAACTCATTGCCAGCAAATTCAATTTCCACATGGCAAGAGTTAGCAAAAAGATTCCTCATGAAGTATTTCCCACCTAGCAAGAATGCTAAGTTGGGGAATGAGATCACCGCTTTCCAACAAATGGATGATGAGTCCTTGTATGTGGCATGGGAAAGGTACAAAGAATTATTACGGAAGTGCCCTCATCACAGAATCCAACATTGCATCCAACTTGAGACATTTTATAATGGTCTCAATGCTCACACAAGGGTGGTAGTGGATGATTTTGCTAATGGTGCTCCCTTTTCTAAGTCTTATAATGAGGCTTATGAGATCATCAAGAGGATTGCCAGTAACAATTATCAATGACCAACCAATAGAGCAGCATCAGGAAGATGAGGACTGGAATACATGAAGTAGACGCTTTTACTTCACTCGCATCTCAGGTATCCTTAATACCCTCAATGCTAATTTTTTTTACCATTAATGGGTTTAATAGTTTTGCAGCATAGCCACCGAATCAATTTGAAAATGTAGCCTGTGTCTATTGCAGGGAAGGACATATGTTCAAAGAATGTCCATCGAATCCAGATCCACGTATTACATGGGTAACCAGAACCAAAACTGAGGAAGGCAAGGACTATAATCCAATTTATATAATCCATCGTGGCGAAGCCACCCTAATTTCTCCTGGAGTAACCAAGGGGCTGGACCCAGTAACACATATGCCCAACCTAGACGGACCCAGCCACTTACTTTTACCCAGCAAGTTCATAAACAACCTCAAGTTGAACCATCAAATGGCTTAGAAAACGTGTTTAAGGCATACATAGCCAAGAATGATGCCTTAACCCAAAGCCAAGCAACTACATTGAATAACCTAGAACACCAAATGAGCCAGCTTACAATTCAACTCAAAAACCGACCACAAGGTGCTTTACCTAGTGATACGGAGAATTCGAGGAATCTAGGGTAGGAGCATTGTAAAGCATTGACATTGAGAAGCAGGAAGAAATTAGAGCCCAACATTGTCAAAGTTGAAAAGGAGCCAGCTGATGCTCAAGACTTAGAGGAAGTTCAAATGAGTGTTGAAATTTTAGTTTCACTGAAACCTGAATCTACAAAATTTGATAAGGTAACTTCTGAACCAACTAATTCTATAAACTAACAACTTCGTTAGATGCAGAATTGCCACAGAAGATGAATCAACCAGTTCTAGTAAAAAAGCCTCCACCACCCTACCCTCAATGACTTCAGAAGTAAAAGCAAGAAGTTTAATTCAAGAAGTTCCTAGACGTACTCAAGCAACTTCTTATCAACATCCCGTTGGTTGAAGCACTTGAACAAATGTCGAAACTATGACAAATTCATGAAGGATATCTTGTCAAAAAATTATAACTTGGAGAATTTGAGACGGTAGCCCCCTGACAAAGGAATGCAGTGCATATCTTAAAGACAAACTACCCCCAAAGTTGAAGGATCCTAGATGTTTTACCATACCTTTCAACATTGGAGCAACATATTGTAGTAAGGCATTATATGATCTAGGTGTGAGTATCAACCTGAGGCCCATGTCAATATTTAGGAAGTTGAGGATAGGTGAAGTTAGACTTACTACGGTTACACTTCAATTAGCAGATCGATTTTAACATATCTAGAAGGAAAAATCGAGGATGTATTGGTACGTTTAGACAAATTTATTTTTCCTGCTGACTTTGTTATTCTAGACTTTGAAGTAGACAAAGAAGTGCCAATCATCCTAGGAAGGCCTTTTCTAGAAACTGAAAGGATCGTTATTGCTATGCAAAAGGGCGAGCTTACTATGTGTGTTCAGGACGATCAGATAACATTTAATGTTTTTAAGTCTATGTGATTTTCTGACACAATTGATGATTGTTTTGTAGTGTCTGATTTAGAGGAATTAATCATTGAAAAGGAACTCAACTATGTTGAGGACCCATTGGAGCAAACTTTGACATTAGACCCTCTAAATGATGAAGATGAGGATGAATACTTAGCTTTGCTAGAAGTCAATAAAAAGGGATTTAATCCGAAACCCATTTTGAATATTTAGAGTTAGAGAATAGGGATTATGTCCAACCAAAAGCATTAATTGAGGAGCCACCTAAATTGGAACTCAAGGTACTTCCTTCACGACATTAGTCTGCACAAGATCATCCTGGAAGATGGTGAGAAAGGGACGATTGATGGACAATGAAGACTGAACCCCATCATGAAGGACATGGTAAAGAAAGAAATCATCAAGTGGTAAGATGCAGGTATAATTTACCCCATCTCAGACAATTCATGGGTAAGTCCAGTCCAGTGTGTGCCAAAGAAAGGAGGTATTACAGTCATTGAGAATGAGACTAACTAGTTGATACCGACTAGAACGGTTACGAGATGGAGAATTTGCATCGATTATCGGAAGCTGAACAAGGCGACTAGGAAAGATCACTTTCCTTTGCCATTTTTGGACCAGATGCTAGATAGACTCGCAGGGCAAGACTATTAATGTTTTCTCGATAGATACTCAGGGTATAATCAGATTACAGTAGCACCGAAAGATCAACACAAGATAACACTCACCTGCCTGTACGATACATTTGCATTTAGATGCATGCCATTTGTTTTACGTAAGCACTTGCTACATTTCAAAGATGTATGATATCTATTTTTACTGACATGGTTGAGAAATACTTGGAAGTGTTTATGGATGATTTTTCAGTATTCAGAGATACATATGATGATTGCCTAGCCAATCTAGCCAGGGTACTAAGGCGGTGCGAAGAAAAAAACCTCGCACTCAACTAGGAAAAGTATCATTTCATGGTACGAGAAGGTATTGTTCTAGGGCATCGAATAACGAGACATGGAATCGAGGTAGATAAAACATAGGTAGACGTTATTGAGAAACTCCCACCTCTAACATCAGTAAAGAGTGTTAATAGCTTTTTGGGCCACTTCGGTTTCTATCGAAGATTTATCAAGGACTTCTCTAAAATTTTTAAACCCTTATGAAAATTATTGAAGAAGGACACGATGTTCAAATTTGATAATGAGTGCTTAAGAGCTTTCAAAGATTTAAAGAGTCGATTAGTTTCGGCACCCATAATCGTCACACCAGACTGGGATTTGCCATTTGAATTGATGTGGGATACAAGTGACTTTGAGATTGGAGCTATCATGGGCCAACGAAGGAACAAAGTTTTTCATCCCATCTACTACGTAAGTCAGACTCTGACAGGAGCTCAACTAAATTATACGGTAACAGAGAAAGATTTACTTGCTATTGTGTTTGCTTTTGACAAGTTTCGATCTTATCTTGTAGGTACCAAAGTGACTGTCTATATGGACCACTCGAAAATTAAGTATTTACTTGCCAAGAAAGATGCTAAGCCAAGACTGATCTGATAGGTACTTCAACTTCAAGAGTTCGATCTAGAAATTCAAGATCGAAAGGGAGTAGAAAACCAAGTAGCAAACCACTTGTCCAGATTAAAGCCGCAAGAAGGGAATTCTCCACTTATACCCATTCAGGAGACATTTCCAGATGAACACATACTGAAGGTAAATCATGTTCGTACTACTCCTTGGTTTGTTGATATTGCTAACTATTTAGCTTGTGGTTTGATGCCGATTGATAAGACGTATCATCAAAAGAAAAAGTTTCTTCATGATTTGAAGTACTATTTCTAGGAAGAACCATACTTGTTTAAAAAGTGTGTAGATCAAATAATCAGGAGATGCGTGGCAGAAGATGAAGTACATAAGAATCTATATCATTGCCACTCAGCTCTGAGCAAGGGACACTTCGGAGGTACATGTATTGCGGCCAAAGTATTGCAAGTCGGGTTCTTTTGGCCAGAACTATTTAAAGATGTGTATGCTTACGTAAGGAGCTGTGATCGATGTCAAAGGGTTGGAAACATCACAAATAGAAATGAGATGCCTTGAAAAAACATCATTGAGGTAGAATTATTCAATGTTTGGGGTATTGACTTTCTCGGTCCTTTCCCTCCATCGTTTGGTCACAAGTATATATTGGTGGTAGTAGACTATGCATCTAAGTGGGCTGAGGATGAGGCATATCTGACGAACAATACTAAGGTTATGATGAAGTTTTTGCAGAAGCATATGTTCATAAGGTTTGGAACCGCAAGAGCCATCACCAGTTAGGAAGGGTCCCATTTTGTGAATAAGTGGTTGAATTGGTTACTCGACAAGCATGGAGTGAAGCACAAGGTCGCAACAGCTTACCACCTGCAAACAAATGGGCAGCTAAATTGGCAAACAAAGAGATCAAAGGCATACTCGAGAAGGTAGTTTCCTCGGACCGACGAGATTGGTTTAAAAGATTGGACAATGCTTTATAGGCCTACAGAACAACCTACAAGACACCTTTAGGGATGTCACCTTATAGGTTGGTCTTTAGGAAAGCCTGTCATCTGCCCTTGGAGTTAGAACACAAAGCTTACTAGGCTCTCCAACAACTCAACTTGGATCTTAAGCTTGCTAAAGAGAAACAGATGCTTCAACTCAATAAGTTATAAGAGTTCTTAATGTTCTCATACAAGAATACCAAATTACTCAAGGAAAGACTTAAGAGATGGCTTGACAAACACATTCGGGTTCAAGAATTTGAAGTAGGTCAGCAAGTCTTGCTATTCAATTCCAGATTAAGGTTCTTTCCAGGTAAGTTAAAATCGTGTTGGTCCAGTCCATTTATTATTCACCAAGTTTAATCATATGGAGTTGTTGAACTTCAAAGTAAGAGAGGTAATTTTCAATTCAATGCTCAGCGCTTAAAACATTATTAGGGAGATAAAACTAAACAAGATCAAATCTCGTTCATTTTATTAGATATTTAAGTTTTCTTGTTTTTCTTTTTTAATAAATGATTTAGGGTATATTTTCGGATTAGCATGTTCAAATAAATTTTGTCTAGGAGATTGGAACTTAAGCGGGACCTCTTGAGACCCCTCCAATCTTTCTTGGAAATTGATTTTAACATAATCTTCCGAGAAATTATTCCCTAAATGGAAAAATAAATTTTTAAGTTTTCAAATAAAATGGTCAATTTTGATCCAAGTTTTAAATTGCAACTCAATTTTAAATTTTCTTTAAGTCTATGTACTTAATTGAACTATTTTCAAATTTTGGTTGCTCTTTTTGTAAATACTAAAAATTAGATGTCTCTTCTTGTAAATATTTTCAAAACGCATCTAGAATAAATATTTTTAATTTAATTTAATAAATAAGATGATAATCATTAATATATAATTATATCTATTATAATATATATTATTATCAACTTTGCATAGAATTAGGATTAGTTTAAATTTGATCATATTTTATTTAATAAGTATTTATTTTTAATAAATTAATAGAAAATAATAATTTAATATGCATTATATTAATTATTAATTGTTGTTAACTCTATGTAGAATTAGAACTTGGAATATCTTAATTATTAATTTGTTCTTAGAATTCTAATTAAACTCCTACTCCTTTCACTATAAATTTCACCCACCTTTGCCATTTTTTTTCATTCATCCCTTCATCAATCCTAGCATCCAAAACCCACCAAGTACCAAATCACCTAGTGTCGAACTTCCAGCCACAACACCGCCCAGCTCCGCACGTCTCCCTCATTCCTAGCAGCAGCCCCATTCAGCCAGTAGCCCACACACGCACCCAACAGCCCCCACGCACACCGTGCATGCCAGTAGCCTACTCCTTTTTGCCTCACCTGCCGCACATCTAGCTCCAACATCTCGTCAGGCTTGCTCAATGCACCTACTTACTGCCCACATCCGCACGGCACACGCATGCCCTGCTGCTCGTGCAAGGATCTACTGATAGTGCCACCTGTTTCCTGCGCATCTACTCACACCGCGCATTGCTACTCGCACCAACACCCTTGCCTATCGCACCACACCATCAAGACACCCTACAACCATCCCTAAACCAACCCTTTTTTATTTGTATTTATTTTCTTTGAGTTCTTAATTTTTATAAAAAGGTGGTAAGATAAATTTTTCTCCTAAATTTTTATTTTATTTAATTATTTAATTTTCAAATTTATTGAATTATTAATATTTTATACTAATTAAATTTTTGAGAAAATATTTGTTTCCATCTTATGTCCAGGTTAATCATGCCTCACAAGATAACTCGTGATTGTGCCCAAATTGACGAATCACAGAATAAATTCCACTGTGAAGAAGCCAAAGAGAGATGTGAAAGCGTTTTCAAGAATCAACAGATTCACCCAGAAAAAGGCTTTACGCTGAAAGAAAGAAACTATATTGATTTCGTGGAGCGCATTCGAAAAATTACTAAAGCTCTCAATTGAAAGTTATTTTGTGAGAAAATAACTAGTGCACATGAGGAGTTAGTTCGTGAATTTTACACGAATTTGACCCCAAGCATATTGACAGAAGTTTCTGATAGTGGAATCAAAGTATCAATAACCTCAAGTGCTATTAATGAATTCTTTGAATTACCTAATTTTGAAAACGATGATTATTCTTCCTTGATGAGTTATATTGAGTTTGAAAATCTATAAGAAATTCTCAAGGAACTTACAGTTCCAGATTCTAAGTGGACTGTGTCAAAGTAAGGAATTCACACTTGTCGTAGAGAATATTTGACACCATTAGCGAAGGTATGGTTCTATTTCATTCGATTCAACCTTATGCCCATTTCACATGGGACTACAATTTCATTAGAGTGAATGGTCTTATTATACTCGATTTTAACTGGAAAGACAATTGATGTGGGAAAAATCATCCTAAAAGAAATGCAGATTTGTGCCGCTAGACATTCTGGCCTAGCTTACTTTCCTTTTATGATAACAATTTTGTGCTTTTAAGCTAAAATTCTTGTAAACATAAAGAAGACAGGTTATAGCCAGGGTACAATCACAGATTGGGATCTCTACCGAATAGCTGGAGACTCTGTTTTACAGCAATGAGTTGAAGAGAGCTAGGATCCTAAAAGAAGAAGAAGATCCCGCAGAGATCGAACCAATGCAGTCAACTAAAAACCCTGATAAGGCAGAACCAAATGGAACCAGTAACCGAACCTGACGTCACAACTTTAATGTTCAGGACTCAATCGCATCACCCAGATCTTCGAGATGAGCTGTCAAAATTGATGGACATCATGCAACATATGTAGTTGATAAACCGTAATTTACACATATTTTAACCCCATGCTTGGCTTAATTTTGGATGAATATTCACTAGATTTGATGAATTTGATGCTCCTAATCTCTTAATTTCATGTTTTATACTCAGGAGAGCTTAGGGAGTCCAAAAGAACGAGAAACGGGCCAAAGTGAGAAATCAACACAGCTTGGAGTTTACCACATGGCCGTGCCACTTTAGCAGACTCGAACACGGCTTGGGCTTGATTTACACGGGCATGTCCCTGCCACAAAAAAAATAATTTCATTTGGATTAGGACATTTTTGGTCCAAGAAAGGCATCTCGAAGCCTATATAAACACCTTAAGAGGCAACTTAAACGATGAGTTGATAGGGTGTCGAATAGACGCTGAGTAGAAGGAGAAAATACTCGAAGACAGCCGTCGAGAACAGCTTAGGAGAAGGATATCCATCAAGACTGAAGATCTCCCATCAAGTTCTTTAGAAGTTTTTGGGTGTTCTTATGTTTTGTTTTTTTCCTCTTCTAGTATGAACTAAATCCCTTAGATACCTAAGGGGATGAAACCTATGACAAATCTTATTATTATTTGATTTATGAGATAAATACTTGTGCTTATTCTTAATTATGAGTTTTATTCTTGTTTTGATAATTCAGGTTATTGATTCAAGTCGAATGTGCTTACTCAATGGAGCAAAAGTCCTTGTTTAAGAGTAGATCAACACAATTAAATGGAGTTGATTGCAACTCTAGAAATAGGGCGATGAAAATTTGTCAGATTAGAGTCAAACCTAATATGGGAATCCATAGATCGAATTAATGCGATAATAGGGGTTTTAATTAGAAAGATATTTCAATTAATCAACCTAAAGTTAGTTGTTAGTAGTCTTGAAAGAGGTATTAATATAATTCAGGGATTTCTACAGATTAAGTCAAGTGAATAAATCACATGAATGAAAAGTAATAAGTGAAGTCTAGGTGGATTCTTCCTTAGGTGTCGTCCATCTCATATAAGCTGTCCAAAGTATTTTCCCAATTTACTCTCTGTCAAGTTCATAGTTAGTTAAAGTAGTTAGTTAATTTTTAGATTAAAATCAAATCCTTTAATTATTAGGCTAGATAAAAAAAAGATAGTTATTACTAAATACTCTTGGTCCTTGAGGATACAATATTCCAGACTCACCATAGCTATACTACTATTCTATAGGTGCTCTTGTCTTTGTCAAAATAATAGTTGTTTCGAGCTTCCATCAGTAGTGGCAGCAACTAGCTTACTGGAGATATTCAAAAATATGGGATGACTCAATGAGAAGCGCTCTTACGAAAATATACAATGACCCATTTATTTTTGTGCCTAAGTTTCTAGATTTCATATTTGAACCATGGAGTCCACTATCAAAGAGGGAGCGAAGCGATTCATGCAAAAACAAAGACGATGGAGCAAAAGATGAGTCGAATTCGGAGGGATCTGCAAATAAATAAAAAGGGAGGATCTTGACTTTATTTTATTTTCGTTCTTAGATTATTTAATAGGATTAGGTTTTATTAGGAATTTCTATTTTTGCATAATAAAACAAGAGGTGGAAATCATAAATAAAAATGAACAAGTTGCAAAGTACAAAGTGTGGCAATAGATATACATGTCTAGGATTGGATCTATAAAGAGCTTGGTACTTAAGCAATCAAATTTACTCACCTCTTCTTTTCTAGAATCCTACTTGGTGTATAGTATCTATTCACTTTTAACAATGAAGACATTGTTCATCTTAAGTAGGGGGACCGAAAAATTGAAATTTTTCCTTTCAGAATAAATTTTTCTTTCAGTTATGATTAGGTTATATTTTGTTCAAAAATTTGAAATTTTGTTAAGTATGTTAAACTTCAATATGAATAAAGTTTGATTGTTTTAATAATTGTTATATTAATTGAAATATGACATATATGTAATTTTAATAAAGCATGCAAATCATGCCATAAAATTTTTAGTTCCTTAGGAAAGTTAGGCATGCATGAAAGTTTAAGTCTCTAGAATTGACTTAGTAGTTTCTTGAGACTAAATCCTAGGAAGCGTGGAATGTTGAAAATGATTTAGGAAACTTTTTCTTGTGGACCGTTTGAGCCTTTCAAGCCAACCTTGATGAATTTTTATCCTTTGAAACCCAACTTTAAGACTATATGGCCTAATGTTATTTGAACCTTTGCAATATTTAGCCATCACTCTTCTCGTAATTATCTTTAAATTGTCTCAAACATAGACTCAGTACTATTCAGAATATTCTTTGAAACAAGTTTGGGGGAGTTGAAAAGAAGTATCAAATGCTCAAAAATTGTTATACATACAGAAAAATGTTCGTGAAATTAAAAAAAAAAGAAAGAAAAAAATAGAGAGCATATGTACTCGAAAGAAATAAATGTATAAAAGAGCATGTGGAAGCGAAATAAGCTGGTGTATTGAAGGTAATTATTTCGAAGGTCCGATTCAAGTTGAGTCTAGAGTTTTTAGCCTCAATTTAACTATCTTTTATCTACCCCTAGCCTAGCCACGTTGCAACCTATTTAAAAGACCTATAGATTCAAGTTTCTGTGCTACATACAGTAATGTTATGTTCAACATATGAAGGCATAATTTAAACTTAAAGATTGCGGCTTAATCTTAAATAAGGGAATAAAATCAAACTGGTAGGGATTTACATGTTTTTATTAAGAAAGCATTTAGTTTATTTTTGCTATCATAATAGTTGTTGAGATTAATTTGAATGATATGTATACTTAAGTAGCATAATTATCAAATTTCTTGTTTTTGAGCATAAGTATACTGAAATCATAATTTTGGGAAGAATGTTGTTCTGAAGAAATTTTTCAAAGGTGTTTCTGAGAAATTCTTTTCAAATTTTTTCATTACTTGCGACAAGCAATGAATTAAGTTTGGCGGTGTGGAAACACGAAAATATATACACTTTTTCATGCTTTTTTAACTGAAATTCATGCAGTTTCGGTAAAATTTGTGTCAAAAAGTAAATAATATTTATAAAATAATTAAATTGCACCCAAATTATGAACATGTTGAATTTTAATTAATTTTATATCAAATTTTGACTATTTTCGACAGATTCACATAAAGATCGAAAAACGGCTCGATGATGTAAACGAAAAAGTATATAAGATTTTTCCCATGTAATTTCTCACCTTTTACTTAAATACATTGTTAAAACTAAGTAATTGTTTAATAAATTAATGAAATATGTGAAAATATGAAATTAGGATATAGAAATTATAAAATGTGATTTTATGCTTTATTATTTAGTTTTCATGCAATAAATGGCTTATTTTATATTAATTTGAATATATTATATTTTTAATACATAAAGTGGGCTATTCATGATTAAATTAAATAATAAAATATAAAATTATATTTAATAATTCATTTTAAAATATTTCATTAATAATTTGGGTTTTAATTAATTAATTAAAATGGATAAATTTTATCCTTTGGTCCTCTAACTTGTTGATTTATTCTGGACAAGTCTGATAGCTTTGCTGGATTACAAAATCGTCCAAAATGGAGACCAAGTCAACCCAATATTCGGCTACACATGGCTGTCCATTTAAACCATTATTTGGTTTAATTACACAAGGTCCTTGCAGTGTTGAAGAAATTAGAGATTTGCCTAAAGATTTACAATTGACCGAGTCTCAATCCTAAGTTGTGTGGCATCCAAAATTGCTTAAAAATCAAGCAAAAATCAAGTCAAAAAGCCACTAAGCATGGCCGGCCACAATTTGAGGAGATTTGAAGAGGTTAACATCCACTATTTTTAGCAAACAATCCCTCTCTCCTCACCTATAAATAAGACCCTCTCATTCCCTCATTAATCATCCCTCAATCATTCCTCATTCATTCTAATCATTCATCATTCTCTTTTCTATCGAAATTATCTTAGCCTTTTCTATTCCTATGCCTAGCATAATCTCTTCATAGAGATTTTACCAATTAAGCCTCTTAAAGAACCCTTGGTCAGCCACCTTGGAGAGCCATCAACAAAGGAGCAAAGCAAAGTAACGAAGGAGCCTCGTATGTCAGAGTCTTGGGTGACATCTACTCTGAATTGGGTTTAATCTTTCTTTTCTTTAATGTAATCTAAAGATGCTTGCTATGTGTTCTTTGTTCTTGTTTATAACAATGTTAGCTTAATTTTATTTAAGCTAGGATGATTGCTTTGATTAAATAATATTTATTTGATTCATGCTTATAATGTTTGTGCCTCAATCCATCATGTTTTCAACTAAAATCAAGTCTTTATTTTAGTCATACATGACTACGGCTAATGGACACATAATTGAAATGTGCATGCTCAATTTAGATCCTGACCCGATTAAATTGTAGGTTGCATAACAACTCTGACCAAGCTCTGTTATCTGCATAGTTTTTAGATTTGTGTGATTAAACTATTTCAAACCTAACACGTCCCTGTTACCTCACACGAATGCTAAGAAACCCTTAGTAAATAAGGATCAGAAAAATACATATTTACTAGGTAAAATAAGGATTTTGAAAGGACCTAATGTGGTTTCCAAACTCATTAAAGATCGAGTTGCCATGGAATATTTTTCCGAATGTTATTAAGCATGTTTATAATAAATTGAGTTTAAGTAAAGTAATTGTCCTAGTTTATTTATGTTATAATTGTTGTAAATTGTGTTTAATTTTACTAAAATCTATTTCATTCATATAGTTTGCAACCTTAGGGTAATTTGCATTAGGGATCATTGCATTTAGTTTAATATATTTTAATCACCACTTCTCAACTATATTGTGTTTTTATTTACTAAATTGTTAATGTAATTTTACAAATTAAGTGACTTAGCACAAATACAATCCCTGTGGATATGATAACTCGATACTTATTTATTACTTGATAACGACTGTGTACACTTGCACAAACCTAAGCGTTACAAGTTTTTTGTGCCGTTGCAGGGGATTGTCAACTATTGCCATAGTCATTTCTTTCGTGAAATTATTTATTTTCAATTTGATTTATTTCTAACATTACTAACTTATTGTTTTTAATTTTGTGATTTTCTTTTCAGGTGTTTATGAGCATAGATCGAATTATTGATTTACTCCCTGTAGACCTTGAAATTGAGCGAACTTTCAAACAAAGAAGACGTGAATGAACATCTCAAAGACAAGTCGAGATGGGCCTTGGAAATCAGAATCAAGACCAAGGTAATGAAGTCGATCATGTACAAAATCCCATCCTCATTGCCGATGATAGGGATCGATGCATCAGACAATATGCTGTGCCACTTTTCATTGAGTTAAATCCAGGAATTAGAAGGCCAGATATTGAGGCAACCCAATTTGAATTAAAACTAATGATGTTTCAAATGCTACAAACGGTGGGCCAATTTAGTGGTATGCCAACAGAAGATCCACATCTCCACCTTCGATTGTTTATGGAGGCGAGTGATTCATTCAAGATAGCCACTGTGACTGAAGATGCACTGAGGTTGAAGTTGTTTCCGTACTCATTGTGAGATCGAGCACGAGCATGGCTCAATTCATTACTACCAAATTCCATATCTACATTACAAGAATTAGCAGAGAGATTTTTTGCTTAAGTATTTCCCACCTATCAAAAATGCTAAGTTGAGGAACGGGATCACAACTTTCCAACAATTAGATGAACGAGTCTTTGTATAAGGCTTGGGAGCGATTCAAGAAGTTACTTCGTAAGATTTCTCATCATGGGATTCCTCATTGTATCCAGTTGGAGACATTCTATAATGGTCTCAATGAACATATAAGATTGATGGTCGATGCTTTTGCGAATGGTGCAATTTTGTCTAAGTCTTATAATGAGGCTTATGACATCATTAAGAGGATCGCGAGTAATAACTATCAATGGCCAACAACTCGAATAGCTTCAGGAAGACGTGTAGCTGGAGTTCATGAAGTTGACACCTTCACTTCGTTATCAGCTCAGGTATCGTCTATTTCCTCTATGTTAAAATAATTTACCGCTAAAAGTGCTAATAATTTTGTAGCTCAGCCACCAAGTCCATTTCAAGTAGTTTCCTGTATATACTATGGTAAAGGTTATTCTTTTGAGAATTGTCCATCAAATCCCGAGTCAGTGTACTATGTGGGGAACCAATATCAAAATAGAAGTGAATAAGGACCTCAGTCAAACTTTTACAATCCTTCATGGCATAATCATCCTAACTTTTCTTGAAGCAACCAAGGAAATGGACCGAACAACTACTTATTGCAACAAAGACCCAACCAATCTCAAGGGTTTAATTAGCAAGCTCCAAAACCAACTCAAGTTGAGGCATCAAATAGTTTGGAAAACTTGTTGAAAGTGTACATGGCAAAGAATGACACTTTTATCCAAAGTCAAGCAGCAACAATGAAAAATTTGAAAACCAAATAGGCCAGTTAGCTACAAAGCTACATAATAGACCTCAAGGAACCTTGCCGAGCGATACTAAGAATCCAAGAAATTTGGGTAAAGAACATATCAAGGCAGTGGCATTGGAAAGTGGTAAAATTCTGGAACCCCGATTGATTGATGTAGAAGATAAGCTCGTTGAGAAGAATCAACCAACTATTGAAATTCCTACACCAAAGGAATCAGAATCTGCAAAGTCTGACAAGGTAAACCTTGACTTAGTGAATTTAGATGTTTTAATTGTAACATCCTAAAAATATGAGTATCGATATGTTGCATGTTTTTGGTGCTTAACTTCTGAATGATTAAATTTTTATGCTTGTATAGTCTTGAGAAGGCTTGGGATTTATTCGGTATTAGAATAAATTTTAGTAATGAGTACTTTATTGAAGTGGAACAAGTGACTCTGATGTTTAAGGGAATTTAATTGGTAAAAGTTTGCATAAGATGAACTAGTAGCAAGGTGGAGTTGGCGCCATAAGCATGCTTAGAGGGAAGAGGTTCGAATCCCTTGTTGAACATGTGAGGTTTTTTTTTTTTTTTGTTTCCTCTTCCATAGTGTCGGTTATGGATAAGGTTTAGGATGAGTTGGATTTCAAATATTATGGTAAGAAAACTTAAGGAAAATAATCTTTTGAAAAAGGCATCAATGGAGGACATAAGGCTTGAATCATGGGAGATGTTTTGGAAACTATTGAATGGCCAACTATGTCTATGAACATGGACGGTTTTATGGACTAGGGGGTGGCCGAATTTTTATGGTAGACTTTGGTAAGGATGTGCAATTAATGTGTAATCCCATTTGGTCATTTTGGTGTTTCTTTTCATAAAAATTTCTTCTCATTTTTTCTCTCCATAACTGAATGCAAATGGTGCATTGTGAGCATTCTTGTTTTCTTCTTTTGGTCATTGTTTTTGACCATTTGGTCTCAATTTTTGCCTAATCTCTCATGCTCCTCCTCTCTAGTGCCGAAATCACCATAGCACAAAGGCCATTTTTTTTTTTTTCTTTTCTTTCTTTTATACTCTTTGGCTGAATGCTCTCTTGTCCCAAATCCCTCCCTTTGTTTTTTATTCATCCTTGAAAACCCGAAACACATTTTCTCTCTTCTACTTTTCTCCATGGCTGAATGTTCCATCAAAATTGTTTTCTTAGCCGAACCTTCTCCTCACATATTTCTTTTCTCTTGACAATCATTCTTTCAACTTTCATTCCAACCAAGTGGTAAGAACCCTTTTCATTTCTTTATTTTCTTCTTCTTTGCCTTTGGCCGAATATACATATTGTTTAAGAAAGTCTTTTGAGTGAAAAATAGCATTCCTTATTCTTCCTTTAAACAATCCTATTCATCTTAATAGTGTTTTAGAGAAGGCCGAACTCGGAGTATTCGTAATCATAGTGACTCGCTAGAAATCGAATCGAAGTGTTAAGGTAAGGATTTCTATCAAGGATTTTCAAATTATTTCATTATTTTGTTGAAGGTGAATTATTAATCGATTCTATCTTAGGGACGTTAACGCTCGATTATCATCCCGTGAGCGCAAAGATATTTTTATGGTAAGCCAATTTTGTCTTAAGACATTTAGTCTTAATCTTTCGATTTAATAAGTTGGACTAATAATCTTTTGTCAATGGAGGCAAACAAGATAGGTTCAAAAAGAGCGGTGAATAGTGTTCGGAAGAGGGGTGGTTTCGCTATTCCCCCTAAATTCAAACGAAGGGCTGTTTCAGCAATCCGAGATTTTCCACCGGATTGTGGACCCTCATCCAACGAAAATCAATTATTTGAAGTCATTCGTACTCTTGAACCTTTGTTTGTTCGTGAATATTCAATGGGTAACGAATCATCAATCGGGGAGAAACCACAAATAGAAGTTGTTCAAAATTTTGAGGGTAAAAGTTTAGAATGCTTATTTTTAAGAATAGTTTTGCAAATAAGTATTAGTGTTCTAATCCATTATGATGATTGTTTAGATATCGACGAGCGGGAAAGTATAGTTCTCACCGTAATCAGGTGTGTAACTTCACACTTATCTCATGGGTTATACTATGCCGTAAGAATTAGAATAAAACTCGTAAAGTCAAAAAATTAGAAAATACGATTTATTAGCACTTTTTGGTGTGAAAGCATGGAAATAGTATTAAAGTTGTGAAAAATTACGGATTTGCCCTTAATGGGCTATATTGTTAAAAAGTGATATTTTGAGCCATTGATTATTTTGATAAATTGGCCAAATGAGAATATTGTGAAAAGGGCCTCATGTGTTAAATGGGCCAAGGTCTGCTAGATCGTTAAATGGGCCAAAATTGCTATTTTGAATAATGGGCCAAATTGATAACTTGTAGTATGGGCTTTTTGTTGAAATTTACCTTATGAATATATTGTTATGCATTATCTATATATATATATATATATATACATGACTGCATGGGTTGGGATAATTGACGAAGAGAAGAATGGCTTGTTGCCAAAAATCTAGTTTGGTGACTCTGTCACAATGGCCTGTTGCCAAAAATCTAGTTCGGTGACTCTGTCACAATGGTCTGTTGCCAAAAATCTAGTTCGGTGGCTCTGCCACAAATATTATAATTGGCTTAATGCCTGCTATTGGTGTTTTGGCAGGTGGGTTGACTTGATCCCCACAGGTGTGTTGGTTGGTACGGGTGGTGTGTAGCGGATGGAAATTAGGCTTGGCTGGGAACTGCATATCATATGCATTTTTTTATTGTACATTTGTAAATGGGCTCAAGCCCAGCTAATTGCTTAAAAGGTTTTGGCCCAGTGAACACGGTAAGTGGGTTACACATTGAGTTCTAAGTAACTCACCCCATTTTTCTTACCCTTCTTAGGTAATAATAATTGATGGAGGCTTGGGCCGGGGATGACTTCGTGTGGAGGCCATACTATGAATGATGAATTATAAAAACTTTAAATTTCTTTTAAGTATTTTTATTTAAGTATAAGGCCTCTGGTATTATTTTTATGGATTTTTATTCGTGGATGGATTTTAATATGTCTTAGTTACTTAAATGGGACTGTTTAATTCTTATAAATGTTTTCTTCAACTTACGTATAAAAAAGGGGTTTTTCTTAAATATCACTTACTCGTAAAATTTCCGTGAAAACTCTTTTATAAATTTATTTTAACCAATTATTTCTCTAAAATCAAATTGTAAAATCTTATGTTTTAAAATTATGGTTTTCAAATAAATCTCGATTTTTGATAAACTCCATCTTCAAAATCTTTTGGAAGAATTGTTTTCATTAAAAGCGTTGATGACTGGACGAAAGTTTGAATTGTGTGGCATGCCAAGTCTGGTCTTAAACGCATAGGTCGGGTTTGGGGTGTTACATTAATATCTTCTTTGGATGCAAATTTACCTATTCAAAAAAGTTGTCCGGTTCAACTGAAAGTTCCATCACCTCCATATCGGCAAAGATTACAGCAAGACAAGCAGAAACAGGAGGTGCGATTCAAGAAGTTTTTGGATGTTCTGAAGCAATTACACATCAATATTCTGTTGGTGGAGGCTTTAGAACAAATGTCAGATTATGTGAAGTTTATGAAGGATATACTGTCCAAGAAGAAACGACTGAGTGAGTATGAGACTGTTGCCTTGACAAAAGAGTACAGTACGTTCCTGCAGAACAAACTGCCACCGAAATTAAAAGACCTAGGAAGCTTTACTATACCTTGTAACATTGGTGAATCTTACTCTGGTAAAGCTTTGTGTGACTTAGGAGCAAGTACCAACTTGATGCCTAAGTCTATTTTCAAGATGTTAGGGATAGGTGAAGTAAGACCTACAACTGTGACGCTTCAGCTAGCGAATCTATCTTTAGCATATCCCGAAGGAAAAATTGAGGATGTTTTGGTAAAAGTCGATAAATTTATTTTTCCTATTAATTTCATTGTCTTAGATTTTAAAGCAGACAAGGAAGTTTCGATCATCCTTGGGAGACCTTTCTTATCCATGGGAAGAACACTAATTGATGTGCAGAAAGGTGAACTCACCATGCGAGTTCAAGACGATCAGGTAACTTTTAACATTCTTAAAGCTATGAAGTTTTTGAATCCAGCAAAGGAGTGTTAAGTTATAGACGAGATAGAAACCTTGGTTTCTATGGAAAGTAATTTTGAAGAAGATCCATTTGAGAAAGCCTTAGATTTTGACCACCTTTGAAGGATGAAGAAGGTGAAGAAAACATGGCTTTGATAGAAGCCAATCCGAGAAATTTTATTCAATCCACACGGTTTGAACCGTTAGAGTTAGAAGCCGGAGAATTTGTGCAACCCAAGTTGTCAATTGAAGAACCACCTGAACTCGAACTAAAGGTACTTCATTCCTATTTGAAATACGTTTATTTAGGTGACTGTTCTACTTTTCTTGTGATTATTTCAACGGAACTGACGAAAGATCAAGAGGAGCAACTAATTGCTATTCTAAAGAAATTTAAGAAAGCAATTGGTTGGACCATAGCTGATATTCGAGGTATAAGCCCTTCTTTTTGCATGCATAAAATCATTTTAGAAGAAGGTGAAAGAGATCAGATTGGTGGGCAAAAGGAGGCTCAATCCTATTACGAAAGAAGTTGTGGGAAAGGAATGATAAAATGGTTAGATGTAGGAATCATATATCCTATTTCAAATAGTTCATGGGTAATTCGGTGTAGTGTGTGCCAAAGAAAAGTGGAATCACGATTGTTGAAAATGAGCGTAAAGAGTTAATTCCAACGAGAACTGTTACCGGTTGGAGAATCTGTGTAATAGTCTGGTTTAGACCCTAGTCGAAATAGTGTTTTCGGGACCACAAATCCGGGATATAAAAATATTTTAATATTATTTTCTGTGTCTATGATATATGTTTAAGCATGTGCAAAATTTCTGTAAATTAATTTGTCCGATTGGGTGCTTAATTTGATAAAAGGATTTAATTGTGAAAGATGCAAAATTTGCATGTTTTATGAAAAGATACCTATTTGTCATGTATTTATAAATGTGGAGGCTTTATGAGGCAATTAAGCCAATTATAAGATAGTGGAAGGTTAAATGACATAATAACCTTAATATTTATTTGTCTTATATGATTAATAAATGGGTAAAATGGTAATTGAATAAATAATGTATTTGATATTAAACAAAACCAATTGAAAGCTATGTTCATCTTTTGTTCTTATAACCAAAAATAAGAAAAATAAAGCAAGGGTTTTGAGCTTTGCATATTTGGTTACTTAAAAGCCAAATTCAAGGTATGTTTTCGATCAGTTTTTGATAATTTCTACGTTTTTGTAATCATTGCTTCGTATACTGCAAAACCCATGTCTTAATTTTGAGAATTGATGATGTTTTTGAATTGAGCCATTGATGAACATGTGAGTTTTTGGATGTTTGATGGTGAAATATGAATTATATGTGTTTGATTAACATAGTTTGTCTTTGAGTTTTTGGTGATTTTGAGTATTTTGGATTAAATTGAGAAAATGAAATTTTGAGGGACTAATTTGTGAAATAAATGAAATGTATGGATTGATATGATTATAGTGTATATTTGGTCAAGCATGGGTGTAAGTAAATTTGGTGTATTTTGTGATTTTGTGAAATAGGGACTAAAATGTCAAAATGTGAAAATGTGAGGGCTAATTTACAAATAGCCATAAATGTGTGTTCTTGGATTGAATTGAATGTTTTGGTGAATAAAAGGGTCAAATTTGAATATGTATAGATTAAGAACCGAAGAAAACGGACTTAGATCACGGGAAAACGAAAGTAGTCAAATAACCGAATCCGATCGAATATCTGAATCCGAGGTAAGTCTATATACAAATAAATGCATTCGAGTTGAATTATTTATACATATATGAAATTTAAATTGCTATGAATATCAATTGAGATGGAATGTATATGAAATTCGGTTTATGCATATATCAATAAGTTATCAGTGTCCGATAAGTCCCGTTTGAACTTAGGGATAGATAGGATAGTATATGTCATGACATAGGTGTCCGATATGTGATATCATGTAAGACCACATCTAGGACATTGGCATAGATATGATTTACATGTAAGACCATGTGGGACATTCGCATCGGATTCGTGTAAGACCTGTTGGGATCGTGGCATATATCGAGTACATGTAAGACCTAAATGCAGGATGTTGGCATTGTATGACTATTCCGAGCACTCTGAGTATTCTATTAGATTTCGAACGGTTCAACAGGCGACTCTGAGAAATGAATGATTATATGTGAAATCCATCCGTTTCAGGTATGTCTGAAGTATATGCTTTGAATAAGCATAAGAGGTAAGTTAATATGTACATTGATGCTATGAACAAAGTATGATATATGTATGTTTGATAGTTGAGCAAAGGAGATGCTTGGGATAAGATGTGTTGGTAAGCAATGGCAAACCAATTGAGCTAAAGAGAAATTTATGCGTATGGGATAATGATATACTTATGAACTTGATTGCCATGCTTATAATTGAATATATATTAAGTTTATTTGTATATGGCTTGCTAAGCTTTTGGGAAGCTTACTTTGTGTGTATGTTTACTCTATTTTATAGGTCGTTAAAGCTACAAAAGGCTCAAGAACTGTCGAGGATCGTCATCACACCACCTAAACTAAATTTTGGTACTTTTGAAAAGTGTAAATAGCTAAATATGGCATGTATAAGCTAGTTATTTTGGAACATGTTTGAGATGTGTAAATAGCCATGAGATGTGGCTAGATAAATGTTGGTATTATGCATGAGAGACTTTGGTATCTGACGCATGTTTTGGTATGGCTTGTTGGCAAATGAAATGGTCAAGATTATGGTAAGCATATTGATGTAATATGAGTGCACATGTTTGGCCAATGAAATGTTTATATGAATGGTAAGATGTGGATGTATCGTACTTGGTTTAATTATGTATTGGTTACGCTATTTAGCATATAAAATGGTATGTTAGAAATGAGATTTAATTGGGATGATATTATGATCATTTGGTGTGTTTTTGGTTGCCTATTTTGTTAAGAATTATGCTTGTATATACAGGTGAGAATGACTTAGGTGTGGTGACAATTTGGCCTTGAAAATGGCCTATAATTGCCCACACAATTGAGCACACGGGTGTGTGGTTCAACCGTGTCCCTCATGGTTGAAATTTAAAATAAGTCAGGATCGACCACGGGCTGGACACACCGGCATGTGACTGGCAGTGTGGTGCAAGTTAGGATCGACCATGGGTGAGGCACACGGGCGTGTCCACATCCGTGTGGACAAGTTAGTATGTATGTCCTGTTTTCACACTGCTCAGACACACAGGCATGTCTGAGGCCGTGGGAGGCACACGGTCTACCCACACGAGTGTGTGGCCTCTGTAACTTAGAAAAATTTTGAAATTTCTGAGAAATTTCGTATGTGTTTGATTTAGTCCCGACCCTATTCTAAAGTATGCTTGAGGTCTCGCTGACCTATCTAAGGGACGCTTTGATTGCTTTTGATGTGATTTTGTGGATTATGTCATGAATTGTCTGTAAAATTTTTTGATTTGTCTGGTAATGCTTTTAACCCTAATCCGTGATGGATACGAGTTAGGGGTGTTACAATCTGTTTTGATTACAGAAAGTTGAACAAAGCCACTCAAATGGACCATTTTCCTTTGCCTTTTATGGATTAGATGTTAGATCAACTGGCAGGTAATGAATTCTATTGTTTTTTAGATGGCTATTCAGGATATAACCAAATAGTTGTATCCCGGAGGACCAACATAAAACAACTTTTACTTGTCCATACGGTCAATCTGCTTTTAGGCGAATGCCTTTTGGTTTATGCAATACACGTGTAACTTTTCAACGATGCATGATGGCAATATTTACTGATAAGGTTGAAAATTTTGTTGAGGTTTTCATGGATAATTTTTCTATCTTTGCTAACACTTATGATATCTGTTTGAGTAATTTGGCTAAGGTACTGAAGAGATGCGAAGAGACGAATCTTGTCCTTAATTGTTAAAAATGTCATTTTATGGTCAAGGAAGGGATTGTCTTAGGTTATAAGATCTCAAAGAAAGGAATTGAAGTCGATAAATCAAAGGTTGACGTAATTGAAAGATTACTGACCCCAATAAATATGAAAGGAGTCAAAAGTTTCTTAGGCCATGCTTGTTTTTACCGGAGGTTTATCAAAGATTTCTCAAAATTTCTAAACCGTTGTGTTTGTTGTTAGAGAAAGATACAGTGTTTGATTTCAATAAAGCATGTTTGGAAGCTTTTGAAGATCTAAAGAAGCGGTTAATCTTAGCCCCAATAATTGTTACACCTGATTGGAACTCACCTTTTGAGTTGATGTCTGATGCAAGTGACTATGCCGTTGAAGCTGTGATGGGTCAAAGAAGAAACAAAGTGTTTCACCCTATTTACTATGCAAATAGAACTTTCATGGGAGCTTAACTCAATTATACAGTAACCGAAAAGGAACTCTTCATTATAGTTTTTGCTTTTAACAAATTTCGCTCATATCTTATAGGTACCAAAGTTACAGTATTTACTGACAATGCGGCCATTAAATACTTTCTCACGAAAAAGATGCAAAAACGAGGCTAATTCGTTGGATACTTTTACTCCAAGAATTTGACCTTGAGATCCAAGATAGAAAAGGTATCAAAATCAAATAGCTAATCATCTGTCGAGGTTGGAGCAAGATGAGGTAACTCGGTCATATGTGCCTATCAACGAGAAATTCCAAGATGAACACTTATTTGAGGTAAATCGAATTCATGAAATACCCTGGTTTGTTGATTTTGCCAATTATCTTGCATGTGGAATAATTCCTCAAGAAATGACATACCAACAAAGAAAAAAATTCCTTCATGATAGTCGGCATTACTTTTGGGAGGATCCATTTTTGTTTAAACAATGTGCAGATAATATAATTAGAAAGTGTGTAGCTAAAAGTGAGATTCTGAGATCTTGTATCATTGCCATTCATCTCCAAGTGGGGGACACTTTGGTGGTTCACGTACTGCAGAAAATATTTTGTAAGCATGTTTCTTTTGGCCTACACTATTTGAAGATGCTTATGCTTATGTGAAGAACTGTATAAATGCCAAAGGACTGGAAATATATCAAGGAGGAATGAGATGCCCTTGAAAAACATTTTGGAGATTGAATTGTTCGACGAATGGGGCATTGACTTCTTAGGCCTTTTTCCTTCTTCGTATGGGAATAAATACATCTTAGTTGTTGTGGAATATATATCCAAGTGGGTTGAAGCTGAAGCATACCCTACAAATGATGCTAAGGTAGTCATGCAATTCCTACATAAGCATGTGTTTACACGATTTGGGATACCAAGAGCTATTGTTAGTGATGAAGGTTCTCACTTTGTGAATAAATAGCTTAAGTGGTTGCTTGAAAAATATGATGTGAAGCACAAGATTGCTACTGCCTATCACCCCAAGTCTAATGGGCAAGTTGAAAGAGTGAATCATGAAATCAAATGTATCCTTGAAAAGGTAGTACGCCCTATCAGAAAAGATTGGTCTCGAAGGCTCAATGATGCATTATGGGCCTATCGAATAGCATTTAAGACTCGGTTAGGAATGACTCCTTATTAGTTAGTCTTTGGAAAAGCACGTCATTTTCCATTAAAGTTGGAGAAGAAAGCTCACTGGGCTTTGAAGTAGTTAAACTTTGATCTTAAGCAAGCCGGTGAGAGAATGTAACACCTCTAACCCAAAACTGTCGCCAGTTTAAGGTTAAAGGCATTACCAGATAATTCAAATCTTTTACGGACATTTCATAATATTATTCTAAGAATCAAATCAAAGTGTCCCTTGAATAGGTCTACAAGACCTTAATCATGCTTTAGAAAAGGGCCAGGACTAAACCGAACACATACAGAAATTCTCAAAAATTTAAAAATATTTCTAAGTTATAGAGGTCACACGCCCGTGTGTCTAAGCCGTGTCAATACAGGTTATATATATTGACTTGTCTACACGGTCGTGGACACACCCGTGTGCCTCACCCATGGTCGCTATTGACTTGCACCACACGGCTAGTTACACACTCGTGTGTCTAGCCTGTGGTTGAGTTTGACTTGTTTTGAAATGCAACCACGAGGGACACGGTCGAGCCACACGCCCGTGTGGGAAATTATAAGACATTTTCAAGCCCAAAATGCCAACCACACTGGGGATCTCACCTACAAGCATATACAATCATCTTTCCATACTTAAATGGCAACCAAAACATATAAAATTATGCATCATTTCTACCCATTCATAAACATCACAAACACTCCAACTTAGGAATCATTTAACTCAATATAACCACAAGCATTTCAAACTATAATCCATCACAAACTTTACCATCAATAATATGCTAACCATGCATCAATAAGCTTACCATTCATATGACCATTTCATTTGCTATCAACCATACCAAAACTAAACATCATAAGACATGACTAATCATTCATATATTGCCATTATCTAGCCATATCACATGGCTATATATACATCTCAAACATAATTCAAATTAACTAGCCTATACATGCCATACTTAGTATATACACTTTAAAAAGGTACCAAAATAAGATTGAATAGTGTGATGATGATCCTCGATGAATCTAGAACCCTCAGAAGCTTTGACGATCTATAAAACAAAGCAAACACACACAAAGTAAGATTTCCAAAAGCTTAGTAAGCCATATACAAATAAACTTATCATATAATCAATTAAAAGCATAGAAAATCAAATTCATAAACATATCTTCATTTCCTACACATAAATTTCTCTTTGGCTCAATTAGATTGCCATTGCTTACCAACATATCATATCTTAAGCATATCTTTTGCTCATATATCAAATATACATAGATCATACTTTGTTCAAAGCATCTATGTACATATTAACTTACCTTTCATGCTTATTCAAAGCATATACATCGAACATACCTAAAATGAATATACAACTCACATAGTCATTCATTTCACGGACTTGCCCGTTGAACCGTTTAGAATCAAATAGGATACTCAGAATGCTTGGAATAGTTGTACAATGCCAACGTCCCAGACGTGGTCTTACAAGTACTCAGATATCGATGCCACTGTCCCATACAGGGTCTTACACGAATCAAATATGATGCCAATGTCCCAAACATGGCCTTACACGTAAATCTCAAATCGATGCCAACGTCCCAGATGTGGTCTTACACAATGTCTCATATCGATGCCAACGTCCCAGTCATGGTCTTACACGATATCACATAATGAACACCTATGTCCTGACATATGTAATCCTACCTATTCTTAGGTTCGTACAGGACTTCTCGGACACTGATTCATTGTCGATACATTCTCAAATTTCATGTTCTCATCATTTCATACACATTCACCATCATAAATTTTCATATGAACATACATATATCAATGTAAATACATTTATTTGTATATCGACTTACCTTAAATTCGAATAAACAGAAACGAACTCGGCTACTTAATTACATTTGATTTCCCACGATCTAAGTCTGTTTTCTTTGGTTCTTGATCTATACATATTCAAATTTAACCCATTTATTCACAAAATCATTCAATTCCATCCAAATACACATATTTAGGGAAATTTACAAATTAGCCCTCATATTTTCACAATTTAACATTTTAGTCCCAATTTCACAAAATCACAAAATACACCAAATTTGCATACACTCATGCTTAGCCAAATATCACCCATGCTCATACAAGTCCACACATTTCATTTATTTCATAATTTAGTCCCTCAAAATATTATTTTCTCAATTAAGTCCAAATTACTCAAAATCACCAAAAACTCAAAAACAAATTATGTTAATCTAACACATATCTTTCATAATTCATATTCAAACATCAGAAAAATCATGTGTTCATCAATGGCATATTTCAAAATCATCATAAACTCACAACATTGAAGCATGGGTTTTGAAGAACACTAAGCAATGATTATAAAAACGTAGAAATTATCAAAATTGAAGCAAAACATACCTTAAATTGATACTTGTAATAGTCGAATACCATGAAAGCTTTAAACCCTCCTTTCTTTTCTATATTCGGTGATGGATGATGAATTATAACATATTTTAGCTTTGTCTTTTACTTAATATTACTTATTTACTATTTTACTTATTAAACCTTTATAATTAACTAAGAAAACCATATAAACTATGTCCAAAACCGTCCATTAGCCATCCACTATCTTATAAAATGGCTTAATTGCCTCATAAGGCTACTACATTTAAAAGCCAACTCAAATAAGCACTTTAACATATAGAATGCCACTTTTACCTTTTTCGTGAATTAGTCCTTTTCTCAAATTAAGCACACAATTGATCAAATTAAATCACAAAATTTCACACATACTAATTCACATACTGCAGACATAGAAAATAATATTAAAATATTTTTTGACTCGGATTTGTGGTCTTGAAACCACTATTCGCTAGGGTCTAAATCGGAGTGTTAGAAAAAAGGATGTTACAACTTGATGAGTTGGAAGAACTGAGGTTGCCTTCCTATGAGAATGCCAAAATGTGTAAATAAAGATTAAAGATATGGCATGATAGTCATATACAACCTCACAAGTTTAAAGAAGGTTAAAAGGTTTTGTTGTTTAATTCAAGGTTGAAGTTATTTCTTGGAAAGCTTAAATCCTGATGGAAAGGACCTTATACCATCTACCGAGTTTATCCTTATGGAGCTATTGAATTATACAACAATTACGGAGGTACGTTTAAAGTTAATGGTCAATGCCTCAAACACTACTGGGATGGTGAAGTTGAGTGAGTTGAATCCTCGTTCAAATTAACAGAACCTTAATTTTTCATGAACTCATTTTATAAATAAATAAATAATTAGAACTTATTTTCTTAACTTATTACATTTAATTAATTCTGTCTAAGGAGATTGGAACTTAAGCGAGACCGTGACCCCTCCAACCTTTTTTGGGAATTAATTTAATGTAATTTGTTAAGAATAAATTTTCTAATTAAGATTTAAAATTTTTAAGTTTCATTTGTTCTGTTTAAATTTTAAATTTTTATGTTAATAAAGGGGGTCAAATTTGGCCCAAGTACTAATTAGTTTTTTTAGTAAGATACAGTCTGAGTTTGAGGCCCAAGGCAGTAAAAAAAGGAGGGAAAAATCCATGCCTTGTCGTCACACCTATTGCTTACCGCTTAAGTAACCCTAACGTAGCTAATTTTTTGCTACATGTTGCCCTAATTTTTCCCTATATAAAACCCTCTCCATTCTACTAATTTTTATATCTCTCAAAGCAATTTGCTTACACCATAAAAATCCCTAAATCTCCCTTTTGTGCCATCAACCTCAAATCCCGAAAGAAACCTTAGTTCTCTTCCCTTTCTCCGAATTTCCCTATTGCCACCGCAAAGAGATTGCCAAAGCACTGTCATTGATGTCGCACGTCATCGTCGCCGTCGCACCATCCTTGTCGTCACAAGATTTTTTCTGTAGCAAGTTCTACCCACTTTGTCAATTTCTCTTTTCTCTCGTGTGTAGAAACTTTGCCAAATTTTTGGGAAAAGATACCTTGTCTCTCCAAAAGAACCAGATCTCAAAGATTACTTCTGAAAACCCGATTTTGATCAATGAAGAAGTGAAAGAGAGATTTGATTCAATCTTCAAGCATCAACCTATGATACCAGAAAAAGGTTTTGACTTGAAAAATAATGATTTGATGGTTGTTCCTATACCGATTAGAAAGAAAATCAATGCTCTCAAGTGGGAACAATTTTGTGATGCTAGTTCACTTCTTGATAAACTAGTTCAAGAATTTTATGCTAGTTTGACTATGCAAGATGCTACTGAAGTCATTGTTCGAAAGAAAAAGGTACCTCTTACTTCTAAGTCCATAAATGATTTGTTTAATTTACCTGATGTTGAAGAAGATGAGTACTACTCTACGATGAACAATATCAATTGGGATTTTCTTCAACAAGTGCTTGATGTTATGACAAATTCAGGACCCAATGGATTATAATAAAGTATGGGAGCCATTCTTGTCGAAGAGAATACTTAAAACCAGTAGCAAAGGTATGGTTTTATTTCGTACGCTATAGTTTTATGCCTATCTCACATAGTTCCACCATCTCGATGTAATAGCCTAACTTAGGCCCTAGTGAAATAGTGGTGCGAGACCACAAATACAAAGTTGAAATATGTGTTTAAATGATTTTATAAGGCTTATGAGGTATTTGCATAATTGTGTGAAAATTTTATGAAGGAATTTTATTAATTAGTGAATAAATTGTCTATTAGGACTAAATTGCAAGAATTACGAAATATAAGATTCTAGAAGATTTAAGTATGAAATAGTATCATAAAAATTACTAGAGGTCCTTATTTAGCAATTAGACCATTATTTGTTATGATGGACAAAAATGGACATGGGAAGGAAAAATCTTAAGAAAGGGCAGTAAAAGCATTTTTTGTCATTTGGTAAATTAATGAATTAAAAAGGAAAAAAGAAGTCAAAAATGGTGTCCATCTTCTTCCCCTTGGCCGAAAATCACCAGGAAGACATAGCTAGGGTTTCTTCAACTTTCAAGCTTGATGTAAGTGCATCCTAGCCCCATTTTTCATGTTCTTCGTATTTTTGAAACCCTCGTAGCTTGGTTTAGCTATTTCTAGCTATATTTTGAGCTAGGGTTTATGTTCAAAAATTTACCCATGTGTGAAATACATGTATTTTGATGTTTTATGGAATATTATGAAAGTTTGATGTTGGGTAAACATCTTTTTCTAAGTGATTTTCATGAAAAATGCATATAATGACTAAATTGTGAAAGTTATAAAATGGTCATACATGAGTGAAATAGTAGAAATTGAAGGTTTCAATTGTTAAGAAAATGATTCGGATAGGCTTAAAATACAAGGAAGTTGAATGAAAATTATTTTACGAGCCTAGGGGAAAAAGTGTAATTATGAGAAAGTTTAGGGGCAAAATTGTAATTTTTCCAAAGAATGAATTATGAGTCAATTTAGTCAATTTAGTCAATGTGAATATTAAACAAGTTAAATTTTCATTATAGATCAAGAAACGCGAAGCCCGAATCGTAACCGAGATAAAAATAAGATTGAGGACTAAATTGCACAATTCTACAAATTTTGAGTACCGAGGCAAGTTTTTATGAAATTAAGGTTAGATTTTGTGACATCCTTAAATTGGGGTCTCTGCATTTTGTGTGTTTGCATGTGACGATATGCTTACTGTGCTAGTTTAGGGTGTTTTGGGGGCCTAGGCATGACCTCGGGTTAGGCTTGAGTCATGGCTAAAATTTTTGTTTTGGCACTTAGGAATAATGAGCTAAGGTAGTTAGGGGTTAAAAGATATTCTTGGTGTGTTGTGACACAAAGAACCTAGTGGCAAAGTGGCAAAGGAGGTGCCACTAGGGTACCAGGAAGGTAACACCACATGCAAGGAAGGGGAGCTCAGGTTTGAGCAGCAGAAATCTCATTTTCTGCTTATTATTTTGACGCCAAGATGAAGAAGTGGTGTGCTCAGGGTGGACTCTGGAGGATAACGATGGAAGGAGTCAAATAGATGAAGGGAAGAAATTTAGGAGCTTGAATCTTATCAAACTCATTTGAAGGTGTTGGCCGAAAGTTGGACTGTGGGGAGGAGGAGTGCAATCGGTTTTGGGTTCTTTGGAGGGTGGCCGAATGTGCTTTGGGGAACAGCTAAATCGACTAGCTTTGGGAGTCTTTCTCTTTTCTTTGTTTAGTGTCAAAACTGAAACCTCTTCTAGGTGACCTCTTTCATTCGGCCTTTGCTACTTGTTGGTCGAACCACTCTTGTTGTTTCAGTAAAAAGCTGAAAGCAACTCTTTTCACTTCATCTTTTCTTTCTTTCAAACCTCTTTGTGCTGAAATCTTCTTTCAATATTTTTTTCGAGTCCATCCCCTCCTATTCCACTTCTTTCTTCATCTTTCCACTTCTTGAAAAGCCGAATACTCTGCTCCTCAGTTTCTCTCCTCTTGTGTTTTCTCCTCTTTTCCAAATCTATCTCTTCCTTTTGGGTTATAGCCGAACGACCTGGTAAGTGTAGATTTTCTTTTTCTCCTTCGACTGATTTGGTTAACGCCGAATCTCTTTTGTCTTTCTTTTGATACTTCTTTAATCATTATTAATCGGGATTTTCAACTTCATTCTTGTTCTATATTGGTAGCCGAAATCCCTAACATCACTTGGAGGTGTCGAACGTCGGTGCTTGGTGGCCGAAACTGTCAGCAAGTTAATGTGGTAACAATCTCTTTTGGTTTCGGGATTCATGCTATGGCTGAATGGCTTTTAGATTCCAAATGATGTGTTAAAGTCGATTGTAGGGAGGAGTGTAGCTGAATACAATGGATCTTCGGGATTCAGTGGCTGATCTAGGTAAGGGTTCTAGGGTGTAGATCTGTTTCTTATTCATTCAAAAGCCGAAGGCTAATTGTTTGTGTGTATTAGTGCTTGGCCAATTGCAAGGAAGGTTCATCACATAGCTTCGGGATTTGGTTGGAAACCAAATCGGAATTAAGGTAAGGTGCTACCTTCATGCGGTATATCTTTGGAATTTCTAGTGGAGCCGAATGGGCTTTTGGTTGCTAACTAAGTGTTGACCGATTGTAGGGTAGAGTGAAGGCTAACGTTTCAGGATTTCACTTAGATTTACAAATAATCATGTGTGTAACGCTTACACACTTCATTTGTATGATATGTTTATTGTGTTACTGTTATAGCCATTAAAACAGGTAGTTATGCCTTGTGGGCATGAGCATGGACTCTAGGTAAGTCCCCTGATTATGGATCTTGTTATATGCTATCATGTCATTGTTTAATGTTATGCCATGTGTTATTTGCATCATCATGTGTTGTTATGTCACGATTGTTATGGACATGATGGTGGGATTATTGAGAGGAGGGGGAAGAATTATTTGGACTGTCACCAGTGGTTTTGACCACACGACGGGTTGGCCCCGTCTTTGATATTATAATTTATGACTAAGTCCAAGTGGTTTTGACCACCAGTGGTTTTGACCACATACGGATATTGTGACTCGTCCCAGTGGTTTGATACCACAGTGGGTTGGCCCCACAGGATTAATTACGGGATTGTCACCAGTGGTTTTGACCACACCGATATACACATATTTGTGACTACAGTCACCAGTGGTTTTGACCACTAGTGGTTTTGACCACACGGGGTAGTTAAAGGAGATTGGATGGTTAGGTTATGGGGTTTGCATGATTTGCACGTTATACTGATGATTTGCGTAAGTGCTTGCACTATCGGGTTGGGGATTTATACACTGAGTCTCAGTGACTCACCCCTTCCCATATATTTAGCAGATGAGGTATAGATCGCGGATCTGGAGCTGGAGAGGACTTAAGGTGGCCATGCATGCTAGTTTCGGGTTTTGACTTTAAAGTACTATTTCGATTTTATTTACTTTCTTTCAATTTGGTTTTGGTTTTGTAATAAGGCCGCTAAGTATTATTTTGGGTTTTACTTCTGGATTTTATTTCACCTATCTTATGCATGTGATTAATAGTTTGATATTGCTTAAGAAACCGGGATTAAATCGATGTTTTCAAAACTGTACTCGATATTGGGTTTTTCAAACGTTACCATCGGGTAACATTATTCACAAGGTAATAACAAAGTTAACATAGATGATTCCAAACCTAAAGTTTCAAACAACTCCAAATGCAAATGGTTTCAACTTGACTATGATCCTTTCACTCGATTTTTTTTTTGTAATAAGTGTCGTATGATTTCTAAAAACTAGTAACAACAAACAGATTTTTAATAAAATTTAACCGGTAACTGGTTTATTCAAATGTTTTCACTCCGTGACATACCAGATCCAGTCGTGGTGTATTGACCGGTTTGGGGTGTTACATTTTTGGTATCAGAGCCAAGTTCAAAAGCTCGGCTGTGGGTTCGAGGCCCAAAATGTTTAAAAGTAGGGTTTTGAAAAGTTTTGTGGGAAATGTACATGGTTTGAACAGAATTGCACCGAGTCTCCGGCACCAATCCGCCCAGGTAAGTATCCCTAACCGTTGTGTGAATTGTATGGGGAAGAAATGGGTATTTCGGGATCATAGATTAGAAGATTAGGAGTTATTGAACCCTAGGAATAGCCTACTCCAATGCAAAAATCACATAAGACTTAAAGATCAACTAAACAAACCTGTGAGTACGTCACTAAGTTAAGGGTGTGGCAACCATTGTGCGCATGTCTAGGAATGGATTCAGGGGGAGCTTGGTATTTAAGCAGTCCTAGTGACTCACCTCCTCTTCACTCGAATCATGCCTGGTGCGTAGTGACGGTTCACCCTAACTGAGATGACTTATTCACAGGCTAAATTCAATAACTAAAACCCGAAAGGGACCAGCCACCTTGTTTTGAACAACCCTAAAATTAAACCTTGGTTTTGAAATTACCAAAGTACTCTTGATTCGAAAAAAAATTCTCGATTTGAAAAATGACCAAAATACCCCTAATTTACAAATTGACCAAATTACCCCTGACTAGTAAAATTACCGAAATACCCTCGGTATGAAAAATTACTGAAGTACCTCCGAATTGAAAATTTCTAAAATACCCTTATTTCGTAAAATCACCTGGAATCATATTTTGGAAAATTACGAAAATACCTCAAGTTTATGAAATTACCAAAATACCCCCGATTTTTAGAATTTCTAAAATACCTATGATTTGTAAAGGTTTCCAAATTAACCCTGATTTATTACTGAAATACCCTGATAGGTTAAATTACAAAAATACCCCCGGGTAGTGAAATAACGAGAATACCCTACAAGTGGAGTGTGGGTGGAGGATGTTATTGATGAATGAATGTGATTCACTGAATTAGGATAGAAGACTTGAAACGAAAACTTTGTAATGATCGAAAGAACTACTACTAAACTTCTTTACATAAAACTTATTCGTGGGTAATTAGTGGAACAGAAGCTAATGCATAAAATTTCTTAAAGCAGATTAAATCGCGATTATAGACATGAGTTCTAGGGGACGTGGTCGTAATGTGCAAGGGCGTGGTAGAGGCAGAATGACTATATCAGAACCAGTTAGGTCGGGTCAAGGGTTGGAGAATGAGATACCACCACCACCAGCTGCTGGTGTTGAGTACCAGGATTAGACGGGGGATGATGCAGTGTCGCAGGCGATGCTGCGAGTGCTTGAGAGAGTGGCTGGAGCAGGTGGAGGTACGGGAGCTCAGAAATCTGTATCTGAGCGACTTCGAACCAATGGAGCTGAGGTATTCCGAGGTGTATCTGGTGTGGCACCCAATACGGCTTAGTATTGGTTGGAGTCGACGGAGCGAATCATGGATGATTTGGATCTGACGGCTGAGGAGAAACTGAAAGGGGTAGTGTCGCTTCTCCGAGATGAGTCGTACCAGTGGTGGCTCACAGTTTGGGATGGTGCTGCAGCGGATGATCTCACTTGGGATTATTTCAAGGTGGATTATCAGAAGAAGTATGTTGGGACCAGTTATATTGATGTGCAGAGGAAGGCTTTTTTTAGGCTGGTTTAGGGGAGTAAGTTCGTATCAGAGTACGAGGCAAAATTCTTAAGGTTGAGCCGGTATGCTCAAGGCATCGTGGCTATGGAGCATGAGCGATGTGTCAGGTTCAAGGACGGATTGAGGGATGATCTGAGATTGCTGATTGCTCCACAGCAGGAAAGAGAGTTTGCGGTCTTAATGGAAAAGGCCAAAATTGCTAAGGAAGTGAAACAGTCGGTAAGACAGAATTAGGACAAGGTTTGGAATAAAAGGAATTCTGGATTATCTGGGTCTACCAAAAATCAGCAGAAATGGGGTAGATATAGTGGGCCAAATCAAGCTGCTAGGCCTACTGCTGCTAATACTCAGTGGCCGCCACGATGTGCTCGGTGTGGAAAGTCTCACACGGAAGAATGTTGGACTAGAAACAGAGGATGTTTTGAGTGTGGGTCGATGGGGCACCGAGTGAGGGATTGTCCACAGAGGTCAGCTAGGTTGCAGTCTGGGGATCAGAATCGTACTCAGAATAGGAGGGATGGTCAGCAGCCACAAAGGGCTCGTGGTGCAGCCAGGGGAGGTAATGGCTCTGGTAGAGGCCGTGGAGCATCGGGCAGAGGTGCAGGTGGTACAGAGGTGAGATAGCCTGGATTGGTCTACGTAGCGAGGCGTCGAGAGGAGGACGATGCACTGAACGTCATAACCGGTACGTTCTTAATCTTTGGACTACCTTATAATGCTTTGATAGATGTGGGTTCGACGCACTCATATGTAGCTAGTAGCATAGTGGAAATTATGAATTTAGACTCTGAGATTACTTTTAGGAGGATGACAGTGATAAGCCCTCTAGGTCACTCTGTAGAAGTAAGTAAACTATATAGGGATGTACCCCTAGAACTTCAAGGGGTCGTGTTTTTGGCTAATTTGATGGAACTGCCGTTTGGGGTGTTCGATCTAATTCTTGGGATGGATTGGCTGGTGAAGTATCAGGCCAGTTTGGATTGCGCGGCTAAGCGCATGGTGTTGAGGACAATGGAAGGTGGGGAGGTGGTGATGATAGGTAATAGAAGGGATTACTTATCCAATGTGGTCTCTACACTGAAGGTAGAGAAAATGGTAAGGAAGGGTTGTGTGGCATTCATGGTACATGTTTGTGCTTTGGGAACCAAGGCTGCAGCTATAGAGAGTGTCCAAACTGTAGGGGAATTTGCTTATGTATTCCCAGAGGAACTTTCGAGTCTGCCTCCGGATCGAGAAGTTGAATTCGGTATAGACCTGTTACCCAGAACTGCGCCAGTGTCTATTGCCCCGTATAGAATGGCGCCAAAGGAATTCATGGAGCTGAAGGCTCAAATTCAGGAATTGTTGGACCGAGGTTTCATCTGAATGAGTATATCTCCTTGGGGAGCGCCTGTGCTCTTTGTTAAGAAAAAAGACGGTACAATGCGGATGTGTATAGACTACCGCTATCTGAACAAGTTGACGATCAAAAACAAGTATCCGTTGCCCAGGATTGACGACTTATTTGATCAACTTAAGGGTGCATCACTTTTCTCTAAGATAGATCTTAGGTCGGGGTATCATCAACTCAAAGTGAAGGAGGCTGATGTTTATAAAATGGCATTTTGTACTCGGTATGGGCATTACGAGTTTCTGGTGATGCCATTCGGGTTTACAAATGCACCGACAGCATTCATGGACTTAATGAATCGGGTGTTCCAGCAGTACTTGGACCAGTTTATCATAGTATCTATAGACGACATATTGGTGTACTCAAGGACTGAGGAGGACCACGATACGCACTTGCGGGTAGTTTTGCAAATTCTGGGGGAAAAGCAGTTATTTTCCAAGTTCAGTAAGTGCGAGTTCTGGCTTAGGGAAGTGACTTTCTTAGGTCACGTAGTGTTAGCTGAAGGGATTAGAGTGGACCTCACAAGATTGAGGCAGTGTTGGACTGGAAACCGCCTTGGTCGGTTGTGGAGATTCAGAGTTTTCTAGGTCTGGCAGGGTATTATTGGAGATTTGTGAAAGGATTTTCTTTGATCGCAGCGCCGTTGACCAAGTTATTGAGGAAAGGAGTTCCATTTGTGTGGTCGGAGAAACAATAAGAAAGTTTCGACAAGTTGAGAAGATTCTGACGGAAGCTCTGGTTCTGGTTCAGCCTGAGGCAGGAATGGTATTCATGGTCTACTGTGATGCATCACATGCTGGCTTGGGATGTGTGCTGATGCAGGAAGGAGAGTAGTGGCATATGCATCTCGACAGCTGAGATCGCATGTGGTTAACTATCCGACACATGATCTAGAGTTTGTTGCAGTGGTTTTTGCCCTGAAAATTTAGAGACACTATTTGTACGGGGAGAAGTCGATAGTCTACACGGACCACAAGAGTCTGAAGTATCTTTTGACGCAGAAGGATTTAAATTTGAGATAGCGCAGATGGATTGAGCTGTTGAAGGACTACGACTGCTCAATTGAGTATCATCCGGGCAAAGCTAACGTGGTTGCGAGCGCTTGAGTACAGTAAGGTAGTGTCGGACCTGAGAGCGATGTTTGCTCATCTTAACCTGTATGATGATGGGAGTCTTTTGGCAAAATTATGGGTTAAGCCGACTTGGGTAGAGCAGATTAAAGAGAAACAGTTAGTGGATGAGGGTTTGAATGCTCGGAGGTTGCAAGTACAGAGTAGTGGTTTGGAAGGTTACATCTTGACCAATGATGGAGTGTTGTGTTTTCAAGGGAGAGCTTGTATGCCGAAGGACGTCAAGTTGAGGTAAAGGATTCTTTAGGATGCACATAGCATCCCATACGCTATGCATCCTCGAGGTAGCAAGATGTACCGGGATTTGCGAGTAGTTCGGTAGCAGTGTCTCAAACGGAAATGACCGAGTTTGTGGGTAAGTGTCGACATGTCGGTGAGTCAAAGTCGATCGATCGCCATCGGGTTTACTTCAGCCGGTAAAGATTCCTCAGTGGATGTGGGAAAGGATTACTATGGACTTTGTCAGTGGGCTACCCCTTACGCCTAGCAAGAAGGACTCAGTCGGGGTGATTGTGGACCATTTAACTAAATCGGCTCATTTCATACTGGTGAGGGTTGATTATTCGCTCCAGAAGTTAGCCAAGTCGTATGTGGCCGAGATAGTAAGGTTACATGGAGTGCAAGTGTCAATTATCTCGGATAGGGATCCCAGGTTCACGTCGAGATTCTCGAAAGCTTTGCATCAGGCTTTGGGTACGAGGTTAGATTTCAGCACGGCTTTTCATCCAATCTGATGGATAGTCTGAGAGAGTAATTCAGATCTTAGAAGACATGTTAAGGGGTTGCGTTCGGGATTTCAGCGGTAGTTGGGAGGAGTATCTACTATTGGCAGAGTTTGCTTATAACAACAGTTATCAAGCGAGTGTTCAGATGGCACCATATGAGGCACTATATGGATGAAAATGTCATACTCCTACATGTTGGACAGAATTGGGTGAACGGTAAATATTGGGTTGAAGTTGGTGGCAGAAACTGAGGATAAGGTTAAGGTGATTCAGGCTCGTCTTAAGGAAGCGTCAGACAGGCAGAAGTCTTACGCCGATCTTAAGCGCAGGGATATAGAGTATGCGGAGGGTGACAAGGTCTTCCTAAAGGTATCCCCATGGAAGAAGGTGTTGAGATTTGGGCGAAAAGAGAAGCTAAGCCCTAGGTTTATCGGGTCGTATCTGATACTAAATGAGTGGGACCGATAGCTTATCAGCTCGAGCTACCGGCAGAGTTAAGTCAGATTCACGACGTCTTTCATGTTTTGATGCTTAGGCACTATCGATCAGATCCGTCACACGTTGTGCCAGTTACGGAGATTGAGGTGAGCTCAGACTTGTCTTTCGAGGAGGAACCGGTACAGATTTTGGATCGGGATGTCAAGGTCTTGCGTAGAAAGCCAGTTCCTTTGGTGAAAGTGTTATGGCTGAACCATGGTACGGAGGAGGCCACTGGGAACCAGAGGATGTGATGCTGCAGCAATACGCTCAACTCTTCTGACCAGGTAATTTCGAGGCCGAAATTATTTTAAAAGGGGTAGAACTGTAACATCCTTAAATCGAGGTCTCTGCATTTTGTGTGTTTGCATGTGATGATATGCTTACTGTGCTAGTTTAGGGTGTTTTGGGGGCCTAGGCATGACCTCAAGTTAGGCCTGAGTCATGGCTAAAATTTTTGTTTTGGCACTTAGGAATAAGGAGCTAAGGGAGTTAGGGGTTAAAAGATATTCTTAGTGTGTTGTGACACAAAGGACCTAGTGGCAAAGTGGCAAAGGAGGCGCCACTAGGGTACCAGGAAGGTGACGCCACATGCAGGAAAGGGGGAGCTCAGGTTCGAGCAGTAGAAATCTTATTTTCTGCTTATTATTTTGATGCCAAGCTGAAGAAGTGGTATGCTCAGGGTGGACCCTCGAGGATAACAATGGAAGGAGTCAAATAAATGAAGGGGAGGAAATTTAGGAGCTTGAATCTTATCAAACTCATTTGAAGGTGTTGGCCGAAAGTTAGACTGTTGGGAGGAGGAGTGCAATCGGTTTTGGGTTCTTTGGAGGGTGGCCGAATGTGCTTTGCGGAATAGCTAAATCTGCTAGCTTTGGGAGTCTTTCTCTTTTCTTTGTTTAGTGTCAAAATCGAACCTCTTCTAGGTGACCTCTTTCATTCGGCCTTTGCTACGCCGAACATCGGTGCTTGGTGGCCGAAACTGTCAGCAAGTTAAGGTGGTAACAATCTCTTTTGGTTTCGGGATTCATGCTATGGCCGAATGGCTTTTAGATTCCTAATGATGTGTTAAAGTCGATTGTAGGGAGGAGTGTAGCCGAATACAGTGGATCTTTGGGATTCTGTGGCCGATCTAGGTAAGGGTTCTAGCATGTAGATCTGTTTCTTATTCATTCAAAAGCCGAAGGCTAATCGTTTGTGTGTATTAGTGCTTGGTTGATTGCTAGGAAGGTTCATCACATAGCTTTGGGATTTGGTTCGAAACCAAATCGGCATTAAGGTAAGGTGCTACCTTCATACGGTATATCTTTGGAATTTGTAGGAGCCGAATGGGCTTTTGGTTGCTAACTAAGTGTTGACCGATTGTAGGGTAGAGTGAAGGCTAACGTTTCGGGATTTCGCTTAGATCTACGAATAATCAGGTGTGTAACGCTTACACACTTCGTTAGTATGATATGTTTATTGTGTTACTGTTATAGCCATTAAAACCGGTAGTTATGCCTTGTGGGCATGAGCATGGACTCCGGGTAAGTCCCCTAATTATGGATCTCGTTATATGCTATCATGTCATTGTTTAATGTTATGCCATGTGTTATTTGCATCATAATGTGTTGTTATGCCACAATTGTTATGGACATGATGGTGGGATTGTTGAGAGGAGGGGGAAGAATTATTTGGACTGTCACCAGTGGTTTTGACCACATAACGGTTGGCCCCGTCTTTGATATTATAATTTGTGACTAAGTCCCAGTGGTTTTGACCACCAGTGGTTTTGACCACATATGGATATTGTGACTCGTCCCACAGTGGGTTGGCCCTACAGGATTAATTACAGGATTGTCACCAATGGTTTTGACCGCACCGATATACACATATTTGTGACTACAGTCACCAGTGGTTTTGACCACCAGTGGTTTTGACCACATGAGGTAGTTAAAGTAGATTGGATGGTTAGGTTATGGGGTTTGCATGATTTGCACGTTATACTGATGATTTGCGTAAGTGCTTGCACTATCGGGTTGGGGATTTATACACTGAGTCTTAGTGACTCACCCCTTCCCATATATTTTGCAGATGAGGCATAGATCGCAGATCTGGAGCCGGAGAGGACTCAAGGTGGCCATGCATGCTAGTTTCGAGTTTTGACTTTAAAGTACTATTTCGGTTTTATTTACTTTCTTTCAATTTGGTTTTGGTTTTGTAATAAGGCCGCTAAGTATTATTTTGGGTTTTACTTCTGGATTTTATTTCACCTATCTTATGCATGTGATTAATAGTTTGATACTGCTTAAGAAACCAGGATTAAATCGATGTTTTCAAAACTATACTCAATATTGGGTTTTTCAAACGTTACCATCGAGTAAGATTATTCACAAGGTAATAACAAAGTTAACATAGATGATTCCAAACCTAAAGTTTCAAACAACTCCAAATGCAAATGGTTTCAACTTGACTATGCTCATTTCACTCAGTTTTTTTTGTAAAGTGTCGTATGATTTCTAAAAAATAGTAACAACAAACAGATTTTCAATAAAATTTAACCGGTAACTAGTTTATTCAAACGTTTTCACTCCGTGACATACCAGATCCGGTCATGGTGTTTGACCGGGTTTGGGGTGTTACACATTTGTTGTTATGTATAAAATTAATTATTATTTTTGTGAAATGTATATTCTTTACAGGAAATGATCATTAACCCTATAAGGATAAAGTGAAGGAGAATAAGTAAGCAAGTAAAAGTCCCAATTGCAGTCTCAGAATAGCGAGGATTCCTATGTCATAACATGAGCCAAGGAAAGCCCGTGTAAGACTATGTCTAGGACATGGCATCGGCATCAAGGAATGTAGGTCCCGTGTAAGACCATGTCTGGGACATGGCATCAGCATCAAATAAGGAAGGTCTCATGTAAGACCATGTCTGGGACATGGCATTGACACCATATGAGAAAGGTCTTGTGTAAGACCATGTCTGGGATATGGCATCGACACCATATAAGGTAGGTCCCGTGTAAGACCATGTTTGGGACATGGCTTTGACACCAAAGGAAGATTTCGTGTAAGACAATTTCTGGGACATGGCATCGATATTAAGCTAAGGAATCCTATGTAAGACCATATCTGGGATATGGCTTCGGAATATGAGGCGATCCCATGTAAGACCATATCTGGGATATGACATTGGCATCAAGACATATTTTTAACAACGTTAAGTATCCTCCATTATTCCGAAAAACTCAACGGGCAAAAGAATTAAGTATGAGAAAGGTAATAGATGAGATGATTAAGATAAATTGATGATGAGATAAGTTGTATGAGAATGATTAAAAGTCCATATAAGCTAAAAAGGATCAAGATTCAAATTTTGACCATGATTGTTTAAATACTAAACCATGTAATGAGTGATATAGGTTCTATGAATAAATACAAGATAAGGTAACCCCTAAGTGATGGGTAAGTATGAGCAAGAGTAAGTATGAGTAAGTAAGCCTTGAACATGAGTTTTATGTGTTCTTGTTCCACGATGAATGAGTTAACAATTGTGTTACTTCTTAAGATTTCATACAAGCTTACTAAGCTATAAGCTTACCCTTCTCTTTTCCCTCTTTTCTTTTCTCGAATTACAATATCAACCTTTATTTTGGTATAGAAAAGTTGATTATTTTGAGTATGACATGTCTAGGAGGTCGATCATTTTGAATTATGTTATATTGGGAAAAAATGGTTAGTTGTTAGAAGTATACATATCTTTTTGTATGTGGCTATTAGAAATTGGTTGATATGTGATAAGTTTTATACCTTTAATGATGATGAGGTTATGCATTTAAGTTTATGAAATGAATGGAATAATTGAGTTGCTTGAGAATGTATAAGTGTGTTTATGTTTCAAGGTGGTAATTGGCTTGGAAAATAGCCTATAATTGTCCACACGGGTAGACACATGGGCATGTGTCTAGTCCGTGTGTGACACACGGTCAGCCCCATGGGTGTGTCAATAGGCCATGTGTCCCCTGCATCAACCCTCGAAGAATATGATTCGTCACACGGGCGTGTGCCCTGGCCGTGTGCTACTAAGGGATTGATGATGTCATTCTCAGAGAGCTCCACGGGTAAGAGACACAGGCGTGTCTAGGTCGTGTGAAGGACATGGGTTATAGACACGGGCATGTGCTTAGCCATGTGAAATAAGTCAGTGTCGACCATGGGTGTCAAACACGGGCATGTCTCAGGGGCACACGGGCGTGTTCCTTGGACCACACGGGCGTGTGGCCCCTGTTTAGGTAAAAATTTTCAAAGAATGCAAAAATTTCCGGTGGAATTCCGATAGCTTTTGGATATGTGTTTAAGGCCTCGTAGGGCCATAACATGCATGTTATGACTAAGAAAGAGAAGTTTTAAGTCGGAATGAAATTTTATAGCCCGTTATACATGTCTAAGCGAGGTCAAGTATGGTAATGCCTTGTATCCGGTCCCGGCGTTGGACTCGGGTAAGGGATGTTACACTCGATGGAACGGATGCTTTTTTATATGTAATTTTGACAGAAAAGTCCATTAATGTTGGGAAAATTATCCCCATAGAGAATCACGATTGTGCTAAAAAGAAGTCAGGAAGTGCTTATTTCCCATCATTAATCACTTCACTTTGCTTAAAGGCCCATGTTAAAACACAAGCAAATCTGAGGAGGCGATATGTTCAAGGATGCATTACAAATTATGATCTTGAAAGATTAGTAGAGAGGTGCATGAGCTGAATCAAGGCAAGCAAGAAGAGCCAACTGAACCGAATACCGAGGAGTCAACAGATGCAACTGAAACTGAAGTTAATTCAGTTACAGACACTGAAGATGAAGAATCTTATAAGTAATCGAACATTCTTTAACTAAGGATTGAGCCAGAAGAAGAACCACTCAAGCTAAGTGTTGAACCTGAATATACAACTCCCATGCCGACTTCTGCAAGTACTTTAAGGAAATCGGAGTTGTCAATTTTGATGGATATGTACAAGTTCATGCACAATCAACAACAAATTTACTGGAAATATACAAAAATTAGAGATGACTCAATTCGAAATACTTTTAAGAATATCTCTAATACTTTTGTTCCTGAGTTCTCAGATGCTATCTTTAAGACATGGACGGAAGATACTGATGATGCAAGCAGAGATAGAGCTAAAGAAGACAAGGGGAATGAGTCAGAAAAATAAAAGGGGGGATTCTTGTCTTGTTATTTATTTAATTATTTTTAGGTCCTTAAGAATTTATTTCTTTCGTAATTAGGATTTAATTTCTTCAGAATAAAACATAGCAAGCATTAATGAACTTAACACTTCTTTATAAAGAATAAGACTAAGTGATGTAGTAATGGGAATGAACATGTCTAAGGTTGGGTTATTAGGGAAGACTTGCTATTTAAGCAGTCTTAATGACTCATCTCTCTTTCTTTACAACCCTACCTAGTGTTCAGTTTTTATTCTTTACTTTGTTCTTGCCACGAGGACATTGCTTCTTTTTAAAGGGGGTAAGGAAAATAAATTGCTTAAACTTTTAAAATTTTTTCAAGTATGTTTCAATCATTTCTTTCATAAGTATGTTTTAATAAATGAATGTTTAGAGAAATTTTTTTAGTGAAAGTATGTTATCATGAAGAATGGAATGCTTGTATGATCTTAGCCTTGGTAATGTTTGCCATGAAAACTTAGTTTCTTTTGAGATTAGACATGCATGAAGGTTTATATCTTTAGAATTGACTTATTAACTTTCTTGAGGCGAAATTCTAGGGGACATAAAAATCTAAAATGATATAGGCACTATTTCTTTGGACCGTTTGAGCCTTTTCAAGCCAACCCTATGATATTAGACCCTTGAAACTGTAATTTTGAGCATAAAAGCCTTTTCTTTTTTTTTTTTTTTTTTTTTTTTGCAATGAACCTACATTATAAGCCAATTACCATGTTTTTGAAGTTATCCTAATTTTGTGCACCTATCTTAACTAAAATTGTCTTGGAATCAACATTTCAGGAAATTTTCATAAAGATGTATGTGCTTATGCTTAAAAAAAAGGAAAAATGTATGAGCTTGAGTTCAAAATAAGTTTGGGGGTGTTCCAAAGGTTCTTTTAAAGAAAAAGGTTGTATTACGAGAAAACCAAGACAAAGTTAAAGGTTAAGATTTTTTAAAATCGAAATGTCCCATCTCTTAAAATGCCTACCTTTAACCGAGCCCCATTACAACCTTATAAAAGACCTATTGATTTGATGATTATGTCACCTACATTAGTGGAGAGGATGTCCTGAGTTCAACATATGAAATAAGCCTTGTGATTGTTTGCTTGATTGATAGGAAATTATGTTGAATGAAGAATGTTATCTATGGCTGTGACATACATGCAAACTGATGTGTCTCTAACTAACTACAATCACAATAAAGGCAAGCGCACCTATCGTTTAATAGTATAGTTATGGTAAGACTGGAAATATCGTATCCACAAGGACCAAGAGTACTAGTAATTACTATCTTCTTATTATCTAGCCTAAGAATTAGAGTGATTTCTTTTAAACTAAAATTAATTAAAAATAAGACAGAGAACGAATTGGGAAAAATATTTTAGACAACTTTACGAGATAGTCAATACCCAAGGAAGAATCCACATAGACTTTACTTATTACTTTTGATTCATACGATTTATTCACTTGACTTAATCCGTAGAAATCCCTGATTTATGTTAATATCTCTTTCAAGACTAAAAACAACTGACTCTAGGTTGATTAATTGAAATTTCTTTCTAATTAAAACCCTATTGTCGCATTAACTCGATCTATGGATTCCCTTATTAGATTTGACTCTAATCCGGCAGATTTTTGTCGCCCTATTTTTATAGGGTTGCAATTAACTTTGCTTAATTGTGTTGATCTACTCTTAAACAGGGACTTTTTCTCCTCTGAGTAAGCACAATCGACTTGAATCAATAACCTGAATTATCAAAACAAGAAAAAGAACTCACAACTAAGAATAACAAGAAGTATTTATCTTATAAATCAAATAATAATAAGATCCATCTTAGGTTTCATCCCCTTAGGTATCTAAGGGATTAGTTCATACTAATAAAAGGAAACATCTTAAAATAAGAAAACTACAAAACATAAGAAACCCCAAAAACTTTAAGAGAAATTGATAGGAGATCTTCAGTCTTGATGGAGATCCTTCTTCCGAGCTGCTTCCGATGGTTGTCTTCGAGTATTTTCTGCCTCCTACTTGGCGTCCTCATTTAGGTTTCCCCCTAAAGTGTTTATATAGGCTTTGGAATGCCTTTCTTGGCCACAAGTACCATTTTTTGAATATAATTAGTCTTGGGGTCGGCAGGGACACGCCCGTGTTTGATAGCCTTAGGTCGTGCTTGCTTCTGCTGCCGCACACGGCCGTTTTGATAGCCCAGGCCGTGTTGATTTCTAAGGTAGGCCCATTTTGCCCCTTTTTGGCCCGTTTCTCATTCTTTTCAACTCTCTAAGCTCTCCTGAATGTAAAACATGAAATTAAGGGATTAGGAGCATCGAATTCATCAAATCTAATGAAAATTCATCCAAAAATAAGCCAAGCATGGGGTTAAAATATGTATAAATTATCATTTATCAAATATCCCCACACTTAAACCTTTGCTTGCCCTCAAGCAAAATCCTCAACTCACAATTGAAATTAAACCTCATCAATTCAAAATTCTCATTAATAATGTCTCATCATAATTCATAGATAATTCATACATTGATAATTTAACTAAAAGAGTCTTAAAGATTCAAATAATTTAAGTCATAAATTTTTATAACACGAAAACATAGGTGTCTCCCATTACCTAAACAATCACCTTTAATTCGAAATCGACAAGAATTGACATTGTCACAAAGGATTCACTCAAATCACTCAAAGTGTTTAAGGTTCAAGATAAAGCACTCAAAAGGTCAAACATGAAAATTTATTACCATAGGCTTGCATGAAAATCAAATCTCCACCACTATAAAATGAGATGATACACAAATCAAAAGGTCTTTAAAAGGGTTGTAACGGGGCTTGGGTTAAAGGTGTGGATAAAGGCTGAATTAGAGGGTTAAAATTGTGATTGATTTAACAATTTGCCTAACTAGAAAAATCAACTAAAACTGAATAACTGAAAACTTATCACTAATTACATGAGCTTCTTCTCAAAATGTGGAACTAACTGGTTAAGCTCAAATAACATAGAACAAAAAATGAATATATTTCCAACTCTTTCTTTTTAAGAATAAGAACAGGTATTTTTTTAACAACTGAGATAAAGAACACAGTTAGGTAACTGCTCAAATCAAATCTCGAAAAAAAGGAGTTAAAAGAATAGGAAAAAAAATCGCAATGAATCAAAAAGAATAGGTCTTGGGTTAATAATAAGGGCAAATCAATAAATGGTTTATTATGATCAAAGGGGTTCACTAGGGGTTAATTATGAAGGTAGGCATTTTATGGAGTAAGTGGGTTAAATCCTAGGTGCCTTTATTATCTCAGTATATCAAATCAAAAGTGTGGTCTTGACATGCATAATCGAAGCAAGTTCTAGAATAACAAATCAATGTTGACACATTCATAATCAATAAAGTGAGCAAGAAAAATATATGCTCTTAAAGGCTCAAAATCTCACAAAAATTATGGTTTTTGATGTCAACCTTGCAAATTTCAAACTTCAAATTGATATTTAAATTTAGGGAAACAACCTAGAAATTTTTAATTCTGAAAATAGACTTATCATGCTTGATTCTCTAATTTCTTAAAGTTTAAACCATCAATTCATAATTACCTATGACTTAATCCAAAACATATCAATGAAAATCATAAGTCAATAGAAGTTTCATTCTAATAGTAATATGAGAAAAATACTTAAGAACAAGACATAATGCAGGAATTTTCTAATAACACTTGTCGAAACCATTTTTAATCGGGTTTTAGAAAAACGGGGATCGACTTTAAAAATATGGAAATGGGGTCGCCACCGATCTTTTATTCGAGGTGTGATCAGATCACCTTGAGATGGATTATTTTAATAAAACATTTTGATTTATTAAAACAATAATTTTGGTCTATGAAATCCTGAAAATAGGTTCGGGAGTCGGTTACGCACGAGGAAGGATTAGCACCCCCGTAACACCCAAAATTGGTACCGAATTGATTAATTAATGTCTTGACGTCAAAAATTTGAAAAGATTCTAGATTACGATCCATTTACTTAATATATATTTGGACAAAATCATATTGGATGCCAAAGCTTCATATTTTGAAGAAATAAAATGCCGTACACAGAAGTTAGGGCACCACATCTTATATTCTTGAATTTAGGTTTATCTTTCGACATTCAAAACTCGTACATTTAAAAAAATAAGAAGGATATTCAATTAGTCGAGTCAAACGAAAAATCGCAACCCAGTAAGTTAGGGCACTATTTCTCAAAATTCCCGAATACGGAATATTACCTTTGTTCTTTTGAAATTCTTATCTCGAGATGATAAAATATTACACTCAGCAAGTTAGGGCGCAATCTCTCAACTTCCCGAGAACAAGTTTTTTATTTAAAATCATGCATTTGATTTAAGATAGAAAGGATACTCGGTTATAAGGTTTTAAATGAAGAGAACCGGAACTCTGTAAGTTAGAGCACGATTTTCTCAAACCCCTAAATACGAGCATTGCCTTGTGATTTAAAGTTTTGTATAAAATGATTTTAAAGTTTGAATAGTGTTGAAACATGATGTTTTTAAGTGAATGCTATGACATAATAACATACTACATGGAGCAATTATTTACAAATGAAATGTAATGCTATTGAATCTCAAGCAACAAATAAATATAGAACGAGAATTACAACATACATAATAACAAGAATTATCAAACATTAGATCAATGATAAGGAAAATTAATTAGAATAATAAAATACATACACCAACAATATTACCAAAATCAATAGAATAATTTTAATACTAATTATGCAATTCTTTAAAACAAAAAACATAAAAATATTTGAAGTTAAACATTTATATAACAAATATAAAAATATACAAATGATATATAAAAGTAATTGGAATAAATAAATACATAATTTTAAAATAAGATCTTTAAATGAGCAATTATATTTACATAAAATAAAATATATACATAGATGAATTTAAAGAAAATACATGCATAAATAATATGAAATTAATAATAGATACAATTATAACAATAATAATATCACAAGTAGTAATAATAATAATAATATTTAAATGATAAAAGTATAGCAAAAATAATAAAAGAAAATGAAATAAAAAAATAAGAAAAAAAGCACTAAATTAAAATGAAAGCAGGAATCTGGGGCAAAAATTGAAAATGAAAGACAACAAAGGACTCAAGTGAAATACGCACAAACAATCAGGGACCAAAACAGCAATATTTGCAAATCCCAAAATGCAGCATTCGTGAAACACCCCAAACCCGGCCCACGAGCCTTGACCGGATCTGGTATGTTCCCCGGTGTAAACCGTTTCAAATTCTTTTGTTTCTTAGGAAAAACTTGTGTGTTTTTAAAGAAAGATTGTTTTGGGTTGGGCTTGAGTTGAAAACAAGTTTATTTCTTTTTTTTTTAAAATCCTTTACTTTAGGTGGCAAAACGTTTGGGCTTCGTTTTTAAAAAAAATGATTACTTAATCTTTTAATAAATAAAGGTTTGTAAGCTTAACAAATAAAAACAGAATAAAATAATTCTACTAAGGCCTTATTACATCAAATAATTCTCACATTTAAATTCAAAATACTTAAAATAAAATAGTCCAAATAAAAGAAATCGAACTTCACATGGCCTCCACTAATCATCTCACGGCCTGGGTCCATCACCGGTCGTCACCGAAAAGTAATCCCACAACGGGTGAGTCAATGAGACTCAATGTGTAACCAACACTAAAATTTAATATTTCGGGCATACAATATCATTCATGTTCATAAAGCATTTAAACAATATGATGCAACCCAAACCCAAACCTATATGCCATCCGCTACACACCACCGTACCATCCTCGCACACCATGGGGACTACTAAGTCAACCCTCCATCCGCTACACACCATCGAAGGCGATCATTGCAATGGCGTGCTCATCGCCTTATAAAAATTCATGGTCTTAGGTCACCACATTTAGAATTCGTGGTCTTAGGTCACCACATTCAGTTTTACGTGGTCTTAGGTCACCACATTCAGTTTTACGTGGTCTTAGGTCACCACATTTAGTTTTCGTGGTCTTAGGTCACCACATTAACTTCCTCTTTTCATATAACCCATATGCCCCCATGTTTCATACATATCATGCAAAATCATGCCTTAATTCACATTCTTATCACTTTTCACATGTTAAAAATAACATATATTCATATTCCTAGTAGGAGTAGGAAACGTACCTTAGTACTTTGTACCATAGTATGGTACCTTAGCCATATTCACATTCTTATAAACATGCACATTTAATTTAAAACATAGCCATGAACATATTAAAACTTAGAGTAGGGTACACACCTGATTCGCTTAACAATTTCACTTGAATCCCGAAAATCCGATCTTAGATCTTTAACTCCCTACATTCGGCCCATATTAAAGATTTAATGAAAAAACTCTTTCGGCCATAAAACCAAATCCTAGTAGGATTTGTATTCTTAAAACCTACCTTGTTGCTGATTGGGACACCAACCAATCCCGAAATCTTTGCTTTATTCCTCCTTGTATTCGGCCAGGCTTTGAATTAATTAACTTGATTAGTTTTCGGCTTTTGAACATTTAAAGAACAGATCTAAATACTAATCTAGGCTTTAGCCGAATATACATAGGTGCTTACCTTCCAAATCTTAAATCCCGAATTGGATCCTTGCTTCCTTAATGTTGTTGAAATTCCTATAATCATATGTTAGATTTAATCTAACATTAAAACATAAAACATGGCCTTTGGCCGAATATACCTATGTCTTACCTTAGATCCTTGAAATCCCGAAAGATACCTTCTTGTAGTTGACAATTCTTAAATCCTGAATACACCCTTCCATAATTCGGCCAAAATCAATAATAGAGATTAGTCCCTAGATTTTTGATAGGTCTAAAATATAAAAGAATTGAAACCAATTTTGGATCTTACCCTTTTAAGAAATCGGCAGCACCCTTGTTAAAAGCCCCTTAAAGAATTGGCCTTGATGACTTGATGATAAGGTTTCGGCTTTTGGGATTTAATGGAGAAGTCGGATAGGGGTTCTCTTGGGGTATTCGGTTTCCAAAAAAATAAAGAAAAGAAAACTTGAGAATTTTGGCAATGGTGGACTATAGATTCGACTTAACAAGTGAAAGAGAAGAGAGGAGAGGAGAGCACTAAGAAATTCGGCAGAGAGGAGAGGAGGAAGAAAAATTGATGAGTAGCCCTATTCTTTCCCTCTTATAGCCGAAATTACTACTCAGAATCCCTTACTTGGCCACCACTCTTCCATTTTGATTACTTTATCCTTTGAATTATCACTTTATTAAAAGAATTAATCCAACAATTATCTCCTAAGAATAATGATAAATAAATCTATTATTTATCTCCTATTTAGACAAAATTTAAAGAGAATAAAACTCTTCCTTGGGTTCCTTAGTGCCGCCCACTTCCCTGCTCTTTGTAGCAAAATAAAACTCCTTTATTTGCTCCCCAAGTGACTCGAACCTAGGCCCAATACCCTTGTATGTGGCGTCACCTACCGGGCCTCAAGTGATATCTTCGAGCCACTTTTCCAAGCCTGTTTGTGTGTCAAATTCTCCTATTAATTTTCTTAAGGCCACCTTGCCTTAGTTTCCTCTTTTAAACTTTAAAACTTGACATTTCCTTACATTTCCGTGTTTCCAAAATGTTCACTTTCCTCTTTTAACTTAACATTTCCGTGTTTCCAAAATGTTCACTTTCTTCTTTAACTTAACATTTCCGTGTTTCCAAAATGTTCACTTTCCTCTTTAAACTTAACATTTCCAAGTTTCCAAAATGTTCACTATACATTCATAATACATAAGACATGCCATTTCAGTATGATTAAATCAAAATGCATAGGCCCATTTTCGGGATGTTACGCTTCTACCCCTTAAAAATAATTTCGTCCTCGAAATTACTTATTAACGAACAATCGTACAATCTAACTCACCATACTACGCTATTGCTGCGCACTCTGATCTTAATAAAACTATCACATTTCCTATGCACAATTCAAAAGTTCACATCCAAGGTTTCATACCATTCACTAGAGATACAAGAACGAACTAGCTCTATAATAAATAAGGCAATAAAGGCATTCCGAAAATTAGAAACTTACCCGTTGTCACATCTGGCACATCACTCTCCTCGCGACGGCCGACTGCATAAACCAACCTTGGTTGTCTCGCATCTGAACCTTCAGCACCTCTGCTTGGTGCTCCACGTCCTCTTCGGCACCATTTCCTCTGTTATTCGGATCACGACCCCGCTGAGGCTGTTGTCCACCTCTACCAGCCTAATTAACATTCTGAGTTGCCGGTCGATTCTCATCCAGTCTCATCGGACAGTCCTTAATCATATGGTCCTTTGACCCACACTTAAAACATCCTCCCGTCTTTTTCCAACATTCACCTAAGTGATTCATCCCACATTGTTCACAAGTAGGGTACTACCCTCCAGTAGCAGCTTGCTGACCTTGCGGCCCTTCAACTCTAGGCCTCTTTTGCTCATTCCTAGATGGCCCGACGATCTAAAACCTCTCTTCTGTCTATTTTGATCAGAGTTCTATCTCACAGAATCCTTAATTCCTACTAAAGCAGAAAACTTCCGCTCCTGATGTGGAGCTATCAATAACCTTAGGTCATCCCTTAGACCGTCTTCGAACCGCACACAGTGCTCATGCTCCGTAGCCACTACTCCTCGAGCATATCGGCTTAACCTCAGAAATTCAGCTTCATACGCTGCTACTGACTTGTTTCCTTGAACCAGCCCCAGAAAAGCTTTCCTCTGCTCATCAATATAACATGTGCCGACATACTTTTTCTGATATGCCTCCTTAGCATACTCCCAGGTCAGATCCTCAGCTGTGGCACCATCCCGGACTGTTAACCACCATTGGTATGCTTCATCGCATAACAATGCCACCATTCATTTCAACTTCTCTTCAGGGGTTAGATCGAGCTCATCTATAATGCGCTCGGTCGCTTCCAACCAGTATTCAACTGTACTGGGTGCCACACCAGATACTCCACGAAACACCCCAGCTCCGTTGGCTCGGAGTCACTCGGGCACAGATTTCCAAGCTCCCATATTTCTACCCGCGCCAGCCACCATTTCAAGAACTCGCAAGATAGCTCATGATCTGAGATCATCCCCGTCTGAGCTTCTTGCCGACAAGCGGTAAATGGGGTGGTGGTGGCGATGGTAAATCATTGTCAGACCCTTGACCCGATCTAACGGGTTCTGACACAGTCATTCTTCCTCTACCACGTCCATGACGACCGCGTCCTCTAGAACTCATATCTAACAACGCGCTTTAATCTGATTTAAGAAATTTTAATGAATTAGCCTTTATTCCACTGATTAACCGTGAAGAAGTTTTATGAAAAGAATTTTTGAAGTGGTTCTTTCGTATTCATACATGCACACAGTCTTTACATTCATCCATCAATCAATTATGAACTTTCGTTCATTCGGAAATGTTGTAGTTTTCATTGTTGTTGTTTTTCCACTACCTAGGGGTATTTTAGTAATTTGTCCTACAGGGGTATTTTTTGCAACTTATCGAAATAAGGTTCCTTGGTGTTTTTGTCAATAAGGGTATTTTGGTAATTTTTGAAATTTTGGGGGTATTTTGTAAATTTTGAAATTACAGGGGTATTTCAGTAATAAACCAGGGTAAATTTATAAATCTTAATAAATCAAGGATATTTTTGAATTTACACAACTTGAAGGTTGTTTCTGAGAATTTCCAAATCAGTGTTGTTGCAGAAATTTTTAAAGATCGGGGGTCATTCTGGTAATTTTGTAACTCAGGGGTATTTCAGTAATTTGCAGGGTAGGGGTAATTTCGTAATAATTTTTTTTTTAAAATCAGGGTATTTTGTCATTTTGTAAATTAGGGTTTTTGAACATTTTATAACGTAATGAAATTTTGATAGGAATTGTGGATATTTTGAAAATTTCATAAACCAAGGGCATTTTTGTAATTTTACCATTAGGGGTATTTTTGTAATTTTATAAATCTAAAATATTTCAAGAAATTTTATAAAAATAATCTTTTTCCAGTCAAGAGGATAATTTAGAAATTTTAAAACTAGGGTTTCCATAAAATACGACTAGTCCCTTTCGGGTTTTAGTTAGGGTTTAGCCTGTATAAGTCCTTTTGGTTAAGGTGAACCGAGGCTACGCACTGTAGGATTCGAGTGGAGAGGAGGTGAGTCATGCAGATCGCTTAAATACCAAGCTCCCACCGAAACCAATCCTAGACATGCGTACCATGGTTGCCACACCCTAACTCTATGACTCAACCACGTGTTTGTTTAATTAGACATTTAAGTCTTATGTTTTTGTTGGGGTATACTAGTCCTAGGGTTCAAGTACTTAATCTCTATTCTACACTCCATTCCATTTCTACCCTTCTATAAATCACACAATGGATAGAAGTACTTACCTGGTGGACTTCGGGTCGGAGACTTAGTGGACCATGCCAGAAAAACCTGCTTAATTTGTAAAATTCCTTTTGGGCTTACTTTGGAAAACATTTTGGGCCTTAAACCCAAGGCCGAGAGTTTAAAACTGGGCTCTGGTACCAAATTGAAACACCCCAAACCTAGCCCACGAGCCTTGACCGGATCTGGTATGTTCCCCGGTGTAAACCGTTTCAAATTCTTTTGTTATTTAGGAAAAACTTGTGTGTTTTTAAAGAAAGATTGTTTTGGGTTGGGCTTGAGTTGAAAACAAGTTTATTTCTTTTTTTTTCAAATCATTTACTTTAGGTGTCAAAACGTTTGGGCTTCGTTTTAAAAAAAAATGATTACTTAATCTTTTAATAAATAAAGGTTTGTAAGCTTAACAAATAAAAATAGAATAAAATAATTCTACTAAGGCCTTATTACATCAAATAATTCCCACATTTAAATTCAAAATACTTAAAATAAAATAGTCCAAATAAAAGAAATCTAAACTTCACATGGCCTCCACTAATCATCTGCCGGCCCGGTCCATCACTGGTCGTCACCGAAAAGTAATCCCACAACGGGTGAGTAAATGACTCAATGTGTAACCAACACTAAAATTTAATATTTCGGGCATACAATATCATTCATGTTCATAAAGCATTTAAACAATATGATGCAACCCGAACCCAAACCTATATGCCATCCACTACACACCACCCGTATTCATCCTGCATAACCGTGGGACTACTAAGTCAACCCTCCATCCGCTACACACCATCAAAGGCGTCATTGCAATGACGTGCTCATCGCCTCTTATAAAAATTGTGGTCTTAGGTCACCACATTTAGAATTCGTGGTCTTAGGTCACCACATTCAGTTTTACGTGGTCTTAGGTCACCACATTCAGTTTTACATGGTCTTAGGTCACCACATTAACTTCCCTTTTCATATAACCCATATGCCCCATATTTCATACATATCATGCAAAATCATGCCTTAATTCACATTCTTATCACTTTTCACATGTTAAAATAACATATATGCATATTCCTAGTAGGAGTAGGAAGCGTATTTTAGTACTTTGTACCATAGTATGGTACCTTAGCCATATTCACATTCTTATAAACATGCACATTTAATTTAAAACATAGCCATGAACATATTAAAACTTAGAGTAGGGTACACACCTGATTCGCTTAACAATTTCACTTGAATCCCGAAAATCCGATCTTAGATCTTTAACTCCCTACATTCGGCCCATATTAAAGATTTAATGAAAAAACTCTTTCGGCCATAAAACCAAATCCTAGTAGGATTTGTATTCTTAAAACCTACCTTATTGCCGATTGGGACACCAACCAATCCCGAAATCTTTGCATTATTCCTCCTTGTATTCGGCCAGGCTTTGAATTAATTAACTTGGTTAGTTTTTGTCTTTTGAACATTTAAAGAACAGATCTAAATACTAATCTAGGCTTTAGCCGAATATACATAGGTGCTTACCTTCCAAATCTTAAATCCCGAATTGGATCATTGCTTCCTTAATGCTGTTGAAATTCCTATAACCATATGTTAGATTTAATCTAACATTAAAACATAAAACATGGCCTTTGGCCGAATATACCTATGTCTTACCTTAGATCCTTGAAATCCCGAAAGATACCTTCGTGTAGTTGACAATTCTTAAATCTCGAATACACTCTTCCATAATTCGACCAAAATCAATAATAGAGATTAGTCCCTAGATTTTCGATAGGTCTAAAATATAAAAGAATTGAAACAATTTTGGATCTTACCCTTTTAAGAAATCGGCAGCACCCTTGTTAAAAGCCCCTTAAAGAATCGGCCCGATGACTAGGTGATAAGGTTTCGGCTTTTGGGATTTAATGGAGAAGCCGGCTAAGGGTTCTCTTGGGGTATTCGGTTTCCACAAAAATAAAGAAAAGAAAACTTGAGAATTATGGAAATGGTGGACTATAGATTCGGCTTAACAAATGAAAGAGAAGAGAGGAGAGGAGAGCACTAAGAAATTCGACAGAGAGAAGAGGAGGAAGAAAAATTGATGAGTAGCCCTATTCTTTCCCTCTTATAGCCAAAATTACTACTCAAAATCCCTTACTTGGCCACCACTCTTCCATTTTGATTACTTTATCCTTTGAATTATCACTTTATTAAAAGAATTAGTCCAACAATTATCTCCTAAGAATAATGATAAATAAATCTATTATTTATCTCCTATTTAGACGAAATTTAAAGAGAATAAAACTCTTCCTTGGGTTCCTTAGTGCCGCCCACTTCCACGCTCTTTGTAGCAAAATAAAACTCCTTTATTTGCTCCCCAAGTGACTCGAACCTAGGCCCAATACCCTTGTATGTGGCGTCACCTACCTGGGCCTCAAGTGATATCTTCAGGCCACTTTTCCAAGCCTGTTTGTGTGTCAAATTCCTCCTATTAATTTTCTTAAGGCCACCTTGCCTTAGTTTCCTCTTTTTAAACTTTAAAACTTGACATTTCCTTACATTTCCAGGCTTTCAAAAATGTTCACTTTCCTCTTTTAACTTAACATTTCCAAGTTTCCAAAATGTTCACTTTCCTCTTTTAACTTAACATTTTCAGGTTTCCAAAATGTTCACTTTCCTCTTTTAAACTTAACATTTCCAAGTTTCCAAAAATGTTCATTATACATTCATAATACATAAGACATGCCATTTCATATGATTAAATCAAAAATGCATAGGCCCATTTTCAGGATGTTACAATTCGATTCAGACCAAATTGAAAGCATGTTTGAATTACCGGGGCTAATTAAAAAAATAGATAAGAGCATTTTGGGTCTAATCAAATAACAACGCATAAAAGGGGGACCAATCGCACAAATATCCCCCTCCTAATAAAAAACGCGGACCCTAGGGATGTCGAGTCGGGTTTCGGGTCGGATGGTCTTGAAACGGCGTCGTTTTGGCACCTAAAATCTACTCCCAAAATGACGTCGTATAGGCTATGATATAAAATGCCAGATTTTGATAAAAAATTTCAGTTTTCCAACCCTTTTAAAAAAAAATTCTTATTTTCCTCTCTCCTCTCATGCCCGACGATTGAACTCCCTAGCGTTCCGTCGCACCACCATCGTATTCGGTGGTCAAGGTCACGCGGAGAAGAGCTTTTGATGCTCCGTTTTCGAACCCAACTACGACGGCAAAATGGGCTTTCCAACGATGCTTCTGTAGGTTCAAGTAACGTTTCTCTTTTCCTTTTCACTCTCTTTTTTCGTTATTTGTTTAAAAAGATTCGAAACAAAAAAAAATAGAACGACAGTCGATAATAACAAAAAATAAAAAGGAAATCAACCTTTGAATTTTTGTTTTTGATTTCTTTTCTTTTTGATTTCGTCTATTCTCTATAAAAAAAAATACTCTCCTCCTTTTTGTTACAAGTTTTACTTCAGTCTTATATATAACCGAAAAGAAAAGAAAAAATAATCAAAATTACAACTATTTTTCATTTGTTTTCTCTGGTGCTTGTTTGTTGTCGTTGTTTGCAGGTGCAAGGTGGCACATACGGAGGCACGAGGGGGCCCATAGAGGTCGTACAGTGGCAGACATGGAGCGCGTGTGGACAGGGAGGCAGTCCAAATGCCTGGCTAGGCGCGTGAGAGACACGTGCGATGAAAACTCAAACGTCAGTTGGGGGCTGCGGCGTTGGAGTATTCTAGAAGGTCTCTAGGGTTTTCTAAATTTTTAATGTAACTAGGCCTAACGGGTTAATTTAGCAATGGGCCTTGTAGGTCTGAATTTGGTTCTATGTTTTGTAAAGGGACTATGGACTCTATTGGACTGTTATAAATATTTGGTTTTTATTTTGGTTTTTATTATGTTTTTATTATCGATTTTTTTTAAAAAATTGGCCGGGCAAAAATTGGGTCTTACAGCTGCCCCTCTTTGCTCATTATCATGTAACGAGAATAGAGCAAAGACTTCAAAAAGGACCAATTTTGTCCGGTCATGCCTTTTTAGTGCTTTTCTTCTTCGAGTAGCTTCGTTCCATCCTGCTGCATCTTTAAGGGCCCAAGAACTGACGCTTTGATCCACTCAAAGAAATTAGACTTGTAGCTTCAATTTGCTCCACTGCGAACTCAGGGAGATAAGATCTAATGTTTTCAATCTGCTCCTGCAACTTCAGGATTACCAGATCTGCTATCTTCAGTCTGCTCCTGCAAACTCAGGATTGCTAGATTTGTTATCTTCAATCTGCTCCTGTAAACTCAGGATTGCCATATTTGCTGTCTTCAATCTGCTCCTGCAAACTCAGGATTGTCCTATTTGTTGTCTTCAATATGCTCCTGCAAACTCAGGATTGCCAGATTTGCTGTCTTCAATCTGCTCCTGCAAACTCAGGATTGCCAGATTTGCTATCTTCAATCTGCTCCTGCAAACTTAGGATTGCTACATTTGCTGTCTTAAATCTGCTCCTGCAAACTCAGTATTGCCAGATTTGCTATTCGATCTTGGTCCACTACTGCTTAGGGTGACAAGATTTGTAATTTTTGACCTATTCCACTGCTGGTCAGGGAGATGGGGCTGGTGGCTTAAATCGGTTCCACTACTTTTAGGGAGACCAAATTTTCCGTTCGATCTTGGTTCCCTACTGCTTAGGGTGACAAGATCTACAATCTTTGACCTATTCCACTTTGGTCATGGAGATAGGGTTGGTACCTTGAATCTATTCCACTACTTCTTATGGAGACCAGATTTGCCGTTCGATCTTGGTTCTTTATTGCTTAGGGTGACAAGATTTACAATCTTTGACCTATTCCAATGCTTGTCATGGAGATAGGGCTGATGGCTTAAATCTGTTCCACTACTGCTTAGGGAGACCATATTTGTGTTTGATCTTGGTTCCCTACTGCTTAGGGTGACAAGATCTACAATTTTTTTGACCTATTCCAATGTTGGTCATAGAGATAGGGCTGGTGGCTTAAATCTGTTCCACTACTGCTTAGGGAGACAAGATTTGCTGTTCGATCTTGGTTCCCTACTGCTTAGTGTTACAAGATCTACAATCTTTGACCTATTCTACTACTGGTCAAGGAGATAGGACTGATGGCTTAAATCTGTTCCACTACTGTTTAAGGAGACCGAATTTGCCGTTCAATCTTGGTTCCCTACTGCTTAGGGTGACAAGATCTACAATCTTTGACCTATTCCACTGCTGGACAGTGAGATAGGGTTGATGTCTCCGATCTGCCCCTATAACCTCAGGATTGCCAGATCTGTTATCTTCGATTTGCTTCACTCAGGAAGGAAAGATCTTTGAATTCACCAATATTGCGACAACGTCCTCTAGGGGACCTTTCCTGTAAAACCAGTTTCATGTTTATGCTTATACCAAATGGTTAGGATGCAATGATCAGAATGAATCTAATGCTCTTAACTAAATATATTATGGATGACATTTACATGAATGCAGAATGTCATGAGAATGGTGTTTTTATAAAGATTAGGATGCAATGATCGGAATGAATCAAATGCCCCTAAATAGATGTGTCTTATGGATGACATTTGTATGAATGCAGAATGTCATGAGAATGATTTCTTACAAAGATTAGGATGCAATGATCAGAATGAATCAAATTGTCTCTTAACTAAATGTGTTTTGCATGAATGCAGAATTTCATGAGAATGATCCCTACTTAAGGTTGTCATCGCTCATCGCTTATTAGGGCTCTATCGTTGACTTATTATACTGCCATCTTATTCAGCTGGTATTCTCGACAGAAAACTCGAGGAAATAATTATAACTGTTCAACAGATTTGCCCATGTAACTTCAAGGTTCATCTCATTGTGACTTAGGGGTATAAGATTTGAATCCTTTCCCATCCATCCCATTGCTATTCAAAGGTATAGGATATGTATCAGCTTCCATCTATTGATTACTCCCTGGGTGACTCAACCAGATGCATAATGCTCGAATGAATGCTAAATATCATTTTTCTTGTGAATGATTCCCTTTTTTTACACCTGGGTTAACATTGTCCATTTTTGTCGAGATTGCAACTATTTTGAACAGAAAATCTAAAGAGATAGCCTCAATTTAGACTCTTCCTTAAGCTTGGTGAGTTTTAAGAAATAGTCCTATTTTGAGTTCTTGTATTATTCAGAAATTTCCAAAGTAATATGTGAAACTTATTTTATGAAAATATTATTAGTCCACTAATCGTTATTTCAATGCGAAGTGCTTGAAAAAGATCATAACCATGGATAAGAAGGAAATTGATTAGGAACATAGCTAGAAACAAATAAGCTAAGCAAAGATAGCAATCACAATCTAGAAGAAATTTATTATGATCATATTTTGAAAATAATATAATAACAAATTTAAAATAGATAAAGTGGAAACTAGGTGCCCCAGATATCGCAGCCTGAGCTTCTCTGTTCAAACTTCTTGAGGACCATTTTAAACTCAATATGTGTTTAGGGATCCGAAGTACTTTGTCGATGCCCCAAGATGTAGCATACTTCCTCATTGTTAATTCAGGTATAGCAAGACTGCTGTATGCCCCCTTTGATCAAAATTTGAGCCGCCTTTTTGAGTTTTCAACCCAAATCCTCTTTTGTCTCGAAGCACCCTTTGTGGGTTTTTGCCTTGGCCTCTCCTTTTCTTTCTTCATTTTTGCTGAATTTTTTTTTTAATTCTTTTTATTGAACATGAATTCTCCGGATTGGGTAGGTCCTTGTCATCTATCTCAGACAATATCCATGCTTCCCTAGAACAGGCCTTCTTTGCTGCCTAAGGTCCTTCCTGGTTTGGCATTCTCTTTCTTCTAAAGTCCCTTTTGCATGGGAAAGAATCTTCTTCAAAACCTTATCATGAAATTTTCTAGGACGAATCATTTTTATTGTGAGCTCACATCATCTGACCGTGATAGATAGCTTTTAACATTTTATCTTCAAATTCAACTGATCATATTGAGATTAAACGCGTTCTGCCTCATCCAACTTCAGTTCTGATAAGACTTGGAAAAAGGAAATTTGACTTCAATGGGAGAAACCAATGAGAGATGTGCTGCCCCGATGACCATCCTGGTCAATGTTTGATAAGCATAGAGGGTAAATAGTAACTTCTGTATGCCAATCTTTACAAGTCTCGGTCTTTTTTTGATTTTTTTGGGGGGCCGCCTTTGCTGTACTGTGATGTGGCAGCTGATCTTTGAACAAACCGTAGACTTTTGACATTGTGAGGATAAATATGATCTTTTCGACCTTTTTTTTGTCGGTATTCTTTCTTTCTTTTCTTTTCTTCTCTTTTTTTTTTTGATGATTATCAACTTTGTAATATTGGCATATGAAGCGACTTTTACCATCATAGTGAAGTAACCGACTTCCACGAAAGCATTTGATGAGACTGGCTTGATAACATCCATGCCCCACATGTAGGAAATCTTATTTCTGCATTGAGCTTGGCTCACGACGTAGGATCTATTTTTCATCCGGTATTAACAAATTCGAAAGATATGTTGCAATTTCTATCATCTTCAAAGTCTTGAGATCCCTTAGACTCATATATCATTCAAAAGGGACTCTGTAACAATGTTGCTCCTGTCGTTGATATTTGGGTACCTATTGTAGGTACGAAGGCAAGTTCAAAGAATAAATGATTTTAAGGATGATTATTTATGGTATGGTTATGAATACAAAATGAAAGAAATATTCTAAAAAACGAAAGAATGTACAGTATGAAATATAAAGAATGAAAAATATTTACTTAAAAGATGTATTTTATTGAAATAAAAATTCTGGACACAAGCCCATTTCACAAAAGGATTCTTATTGCTTATGGGCTTGAAGCAACAAGCATGTTTTGAATATTACCCTAGATTAACTCTAAAAACACAGGGATCTCTTCCACAGTCCCATTGTTCAAAACATCCCAAGTACGTAAAGCCAGAAGCTTGAAAAGTCTTTTCACCGGTTCACTCTTCAGATATGTCATTAATGTTCAAAATTGCCAGTATCATGATTTGCACTGGAGCCCTAAACTTGATGTACTCCTGATCTCATGCCCCTATTTATCATGGGACTCACAATGTTTACCACTTTAATAAATTTTTTTGGATATGAATTCCCTGTACCAGAAAGATTGTCGAATTTTACAATGCCTAATCTGATGAGTCTTTCGACTAATTTATTGAAAGCAATACAATTTTCTGTCGAGTGCCCCATAATTCCTACATGGTATTCATATTGGGCATTCATATCGTACCATTTAGGGCATGGAGACCGTACTGGTTCTATATGAAAAGGGGATACAACATGTGCGTCAAACAAAATTCGATACAACTCTCTATACGAGATTGGAATGGGAGCACACTGGAGTTTTTCTGAATTTGATTTTGCATTGGTCTCTTGTCTTGGGGAAACCTGATAGCTGGTAGCAGTTGTCTTTGGCTGAGATGTCGTAATCGGCTTCGAACTACCCCTGTTACACTTACTCATATTATTCATTTCCTTTTCTTTCTTCCTTGGGGCCTTTGTAGTCCACTCTCCCCTTTCCTTTATTTCTGCCAGAACAACTGGTTTGGCTCGATCATCCTTCGGGTTAAAACTTGAGCCCATCGAGAGATTTAACAGTGCCAAGGTATTAATCTGACGTTGGGGTCCAATAATGATAGGTACCCCCTACGAATGCGTGTTTGGTTGAGTCGGGATACTTATCGGGGAATAAATGATGTCTTCGTCACCATCCACACTGCTGACCACTGGGCCACTCCTTTTTTCAAGCCCTCCAACTAGTAATTGGGTTATCTGGTGCATCATATTCATTTGATCTCGCATGTCCCATTGAATTTTGGCCAACTGCTCTTGCATCAGTATTTGTCTTTGCTCTAATCTCTCCAACCTTTGTTCCATGTTTTCCAGGTTAACTGAAAGAATTTTAAATTGATCAGGGTTTTGTCATGAAATCTAGCACATGCGATGTGATGCTATGTGAATGCATGAAATGAAAAAGGAGCCAGTTCTGATTCAATTCCATTTACGAAACTTTATTTGAAAACAAAGATCTTTACATAAAGTGGATTACAAATATACGGACATCAATATTGTCTTCCATTTTATCAAGAAAGTCATTTTCCATGTCGAGCTCCCTAATTTAGCAATGGAACCCTAATGGACACCTTTTTCTAATATGAAAATGCATGCAAAGCAACAAAAGTAAAACAAATAGTTAGTACGATATTAATGAAGTTTAGAGCATGTAAAAAAACATTCAAGCGCCTATTGGGTGACCACTAGGGTTCATCTCAACTCCATATTGGGTAGGTTCTTAGGGTCTTTTATATGTGGTTTAAGTTCTAAAGTTGAGGTACCCGAACCAGCAGATTCCTCAATCCTCACCCATTATAGGCTCATATGGATCGAGTTCAATTCAGGGGAATACATTTTCCTATGGCTACACGGAGATGAAAATCTCACGAAGACATAGGTACGGATGTATTCCGGAAGTGATTCACTATCCTGCACAGAGGTGAAAACCTCACGAAGGAGTAGTTTCTCACTCCCACTTAAGGTGTGACCCAACGGCCATGCAATATGGTGCAGAAGTATTCTACGAGACTTGAACCATAACAATGAAATGAGATGATGCAAGCGAATGCAAATAAAAGGACCGTAATTTTTTCAAATCAAATTTTCAATTTTCGACAAAAGGATAGAAATTAATCAATTTTATGGCTTGACTCTCTTTACGTCCCCAGTTGAGTAGCCAAGCTGTCGAAACCATTTTTAATTGGGTTTTATAAAAACGGGGATTGACTTTAAAAATATGGAAATGGGGTCGCCACCGATCTTTTATTCGAGGTGTGATTGGATCACCTTGAGATGGATTATTTAAATAAAATATTTTGATTTATTAAAACAATAATTTTGGTCAACGAAATCCTGAAAATGGGTTTGGGAGTCGGTTACGCACGAGGAAGGATTAGCACCCCCGTAATGCCCAAAATTGGTACCGAATTGATTAATTAATGTCTTGACGTCGAAAATTTGAAAAGATTCTAGATTACGATCCATTTACTTAATATATATTTGGACAAAATCATATTGGATGCCAAAGCTTCTTATTTCGAAGAAATAAAATGCCGTACTCAGTAAGTTAGGGCACCACATCTTATATTCTCGAAATTAGGTTTATCCTTCAACATTCAATACTCGTACATTTAAAAAAATAAGAAGGATATTCAATTATTCGGGTCAAATGAAAAATCGCAACCCAGTAAGTCAGGGCACTATTTCTCAAAATTCCCGAATACGAAATATTGCCTTTGTTCTTTTGAAATTCTAATCTCGAGATGATAAAACATTACACTCAGTAAGTTAGGGCACAATATCTCAACTTCCCGAGAACAAGTTTTTTATTTAAAATCATGCATTTGATTTAAGAGAGAAAGGATACTCGGTTATAAGGTTTTAAACGAAGAGAACCGGAACCCAGTAAGTTAGAGCACGATTTTCTCGAAACACCTAAACACGAGCATTGCCCTGTGATTTAAACTTTGTATAAAATGATTTTAAAGTTCGAATAGTGTTGAAACATGATGTTTTTAAGTGAATGCTATGACATAATAACATACTACATGGAGCAATTATTTACAAATGAAATGTAATGCTATTGAATCTCAAGCAACAAATAAATATAGAACGAGAATTACAACATACATAATAACAAGAATTATCAAACATTAGATCGATGATAAGGAAAATTAATTAGAATAATAAAATACATACACCAACAATATTACCAAAATCAATAGAATAATTTTAATACTAATTATGCAATTTTTAAAACAAGAAACATAAAATATTTGAAGTTAAACATTTATATAACAAATATAAAAATATACAAATGATATATAAAAGTAATTGGAATAAATAAATACATAATTTTAAAATAAGATCTTTAAATGAGCAATTATATTTATATAAAATAAAATATATACATAGATGAATTTAAAAGAAACTACATGCATAAATAATATGAAATTAATAATAGATACAATTATAACAATAATAATATGACAAGTAGTATTAATAATAATAATATTTAAATGATAAAAGTATAGCAAAAATAATTAAAGAAAATAAAATAATAAAAAAAGGACTAAATTAAAATGAAAGCAAGAATCTGGGGCAAAAATTAAAAATGAAAGAGAATCAAAGGACTCAAGTGAAATACGCACAAACAATCAGGGACCAAAATAGCAATATTTCCAAATCCCAAATTGCAGCATTCGATTCGGACCAAATTGAAAGCGTGTTTGAATTATCGGGGCTAATTAAAAAAATAGATAAGAGCATTTTGGGTCTAATCAAATAACAAAGCATAAAAGGGGGACCAATCGCACAAATAGCCCCCTCCTAATAAAACACGCGGACCCTAGGTATGTCGAGTCAGGTCGCGAGTCGGATGGTCTTGAAACGGCACCGTTTTGGCACCTGAAATCTACTCCCAAAATGACGTCGTATGGGCTATGCTATAAAATGCCAGATTTTGATAAAAAATTTCAGTTTTCCAACCCTTTTAAAAAAAATTCTTATTTTCCTCTCCCCCTCTCATGCCCGATGGTTGAACTCCCTGGCATTCCGTCGCACCACCATCATATTCGGTGGTCGAGGTCATGCAGAGAGGAGCCTTTGATGCTCCGTTTTCAAACCCGACTACGACGGCAGAATGGGCTCTCCGACGACGCATCTGTAGGTTCAAGTAACGTTTCTCTTTTCCTTTTCTCTCTCTTTTTTTGTTATCTGTTTACAAACATTCGAAACAAAAAAAAAGAATAGAACGACAGTCGATAATAACAAAAAATAAATGGGAAATCAACCTTTGAATTTTTGTTTTGATTTCTTTTCTTTTGATTTCGTCTATTCTCTGTAAAAAGTAAATCCTCTCCTCCTTTTTGTTACAAGTTTTGCTTCGATCTTATATATAACCGAAAAGAAAAGAAAAAAATAATCAAAATTACAACTATTTTTTTGTTTGTTTTCTCTGCTGCTTGCTTGTTGTCGTTGTTTGCAGGTGCAAGGTGGCATGTACGGAGGCACGAAGGGGCGCACGGAGGTCGTACAGTGGTGGACATGGCGCGCGTGTGGACAGGGAGGCAGTCCAAATGCCTAGCCCCACGCGCGATCGAAACTCAAACGTCAGGTGGGGGTACGGCGCTAGAGTATTCTGGAAGGTCTCTAGGGTTTTCTGAAGTTTTAATGTAATAGGGCCTAACGGATTAATTTAGCAATGGGCCTTGCAGGGTCTGAATTTGGGCCTATGTTTTGTAAAGGGACTATGGACTCTATTGGACTGTTATAAATATTTGGTTTTTATTATGGTTTTATTATCGGGTTTTTTCAAAAAATTGGTCGGGCAAAAATTGGGTCTTACAGTACTATAATTGACCTCCCCACACTTAAGATGGACATTTTCCTTAATGTACAAAGATAAAAAATTACAATATAGTGAGAAAATCATAAGATAGGGAGAGAAGTGAATCTTCTTGAATTTTGGATGGATTTAATGAAAATAAATTTGATACATTTGGGCAAAGGTGAATGGTGGGAGGATACTCCTAGCACTTTGAACCGTATGGAATTGAGTTAATGAAGCAATCGGCATGAACTTATGAGGAAGTTTTGGTATATCTGTCAGAAAGTGGTCGCATACGAGAGACTGCTACCGGATCCTTTCATTTTTTTCAAACGGGATGGCGACCTTGGCCTTGCCTTAAGTGTCTAAATTACCATTTACACCAAATTCACATTCACAATTCAACTAAATGAACACTTTCAACATGCATCATTTTGCCCAAACTCACAAGCATATAACTTATCAAATCTCAACCATGCACCACAAGCATTGACATAGCAAATATCAGCACAAGCCGTAGGCCATTTACTCATATGTATACACACCCAAATCAACCAAAATAAGCCAACTGCTATGGCTATATACAAACCAAACGCTTAATATTTACAAGCTATTTCAAATGACCAAATTCATTACCAAACTATACTAAAATTACCATAACTCCTATATATGCCATATAACCAAAACATAAGCTCAATAGTACCAAAATAGAAGCTTGATACTATGATGAGGTCTCCGACGATTCCCAAATCCGAGCTAGCTTTGAGAACACTATAAAACACAGAAAATAAACAAAGTAAGCTATAAAGCTTAGTAAGCTCCTATGCTGAATAAGTAAAACTTACCAACCAACAATTCAATAACATAAATATCATATAATGCAATTCAAATTTGAAGCATAACTTAACATATGTATTCAATCCAAGATTAAGCACAATTTCCATTAAATTCTTTGAATCAATGATCGTATAGTTCACGTACATACCTGTACAAGCTCGTATTGATCTCATACTCATCCATATCTTTGATATACCATTGAACCATTCGTGTAATACCCCTATCCCGTAACTATCGCCGGAATAGGGTTAAGAGGTATTACCAATCATTCCAGAACATTTAAAATTCATTTCACAACACAAAGTTAAACATCAATTAAACATATCCAAACTTAAACATATAGTCCACTAATGAGGTCTAAGAGACCTTAAACATATGTTAGAAAGGGGTTGGGACTAAACCAAACTCATGCAAAAATTTCTAAAATTCTAACATTTTTCTAAGTTACAGAGGTCACACGCCCGTGTGGGTAGGCCGTGTGCCTCACACAGCCTCAGACACACCCGTGCGTCCATGCTGTGGCAAAACAGGGCATACATACTGACTTGTTCACACGGCCTGAGAGACGCCCGTGTGCCTCACCTATGGTCGACACTGACTTGCACCACACAACCAGTCACACGCTCGTGGTCGAGCCTATTTTGCACAAATTATAAACCTGGATGACACAGTCGAGCCACACGCCGGTGTGCTCAACCGTGTGGGCAATTATAGGCCATTTTTCAAGGCCAAATTACCATCCACATTTAGAATCACATATAACCATCAATCAAATACCAATTCATGCCTCAAAATGTAAACAAAACATACCAATACAAGCACCAATTCATCATCAACTATACCATCTATAACCATACTCAATCTCATCTCAAATAAGTCCATCTAAAATACCAATTTCATATCCTAAACCATGCAAAACAAACATCATGCAACTCATGTCATAATTCCACATTTTAACCTCATTTCTGAACAACCAATTCAAGCATAAATCATACCATATACATCACCCACTACTTCATTCATCATTTACATACCTCACACATAATAACCAAATTCATCTATCTTCCAAGCCATGTGATAGAGCTCGAAACTAACTATTATTTTGACAAAGGCAAGCGCACCTATCGAACAGTAGTATAGCTATGGTGAGTCCGAAATATCGTATCCTCAAGGACCAAGAGTACTAGTATTAACTATTTTTTTATTATCTAGCCTAATAATTAAAGGGGATTTCTTTTTAATCTAAAATCTAACTAAATAAATTAACTAACTATGAGCGCGACAAAGAGTAAATTGGGAAAATACTTTTGACAACTTATATGAGATGGACAACACCTATAGAAGAATCCACCTAGACTTCACATTACTTTTGATTCATGTGATTTATTCACTTGACTTAATCAATAGAAATCCCTAAATTATATTAATACCTCTTTCGAGGCTACTAATAACTGACTCTAGGTTGAGTAATTGAAATCTCTTTCTAATTAAAACCCCTATTGTCGCATTAATTCGATCTATGGATTCCCATTTAATGCTTGACCCTAATCCGATAGATTTTCGTCGCCCTATTTTTAGGGTTGCAATCAACTCCGCTTAATTTTTTTGATCTACTCTTAAATAGGGACTTTTGCTCTACTGAATAAGCACATTCGACTTGAATCAATAACCTGAATTATCAAAACAAGAATAAAACTCACAATTAAGAATAAGCACAAGTTTTTATCTCATAAATCAAATAATAATAAGATCTGTCATAGGTTTCATCCCTTTAGGTATCTAAGGGATTTAGTTCATACTAGAAGAGGAAAACATCATACAAGAGGAAAAACAACAAAACATAAGAAACCCAAAAACTTTTAAAGAACTTGATGGGAGATCCTCAGTCTTGATGGAAATCCTTCTCCTAAGCTGTTCCTAACGGCTGTCTTAGAGTATTTTCTCTTTCTACTCGGCACCTATTCGACGTCCTATCTAACTCCTCCCTTAAGTCTCCCCCTAGGGTGTTTATATAGGCTTGGAGATGCCTTTCTTGGCCCAAAAGTATCCTAATCTAAATAGAATTCATCTTTGCCACTACAGGGACACGCCCGTGGTCGACTCTCTTGGCCGTGGTCGATCTTGCTTGCTATACACAGCCGTGTCTCGATTGTTACTCGAAACACACGATCATGGGTCATAGCCCAGGCCATGTGAGTCTCTAAGTTAGGCCCCTTTTATCCCTTTTTGGCCCGTTTCTCGTCCTTTTCGACTCTCTAGGCTCTCCTGAGTATAAAACATGAAATTAAGAGATTATGAGCATCGAATTCATCAAATATAATGAATATCCATCCAAAATTAAGCTAAGCATGGGGTTAAAATATGTGTAAATTATGGTTTATCAAATACCCCCACACTTAAGCTTTTGCTTATCCTCAAGCAAAATTCTCAACTCACAATTAGAATTAACTTCCCCCGATTCATAATTCTCATCAACAGTGTTTCATTATAATTCATTGTAATTTATACATGGATAATTTAACTCAAAGAGTCCTAAAGATTCAAACAATCAAAGTCATATATTTTTGTAGCATGAAAAATATAGGTGTTTCCCCTTATCTAAATAATTACCTTTGATCCAAAATCGACAAGGATTGACATCCTCACTAAGGATTCACTCAAACCACTCAAAGTGTTTAAGGTACAAGATAAGCATCCATAAGTCAAATATGAAAAGTTAATCCCATAGGCTTGCATGAAAATAAAATCTCCACCACTATAAAATGAGATGATACACAAATCAAAAGGTCTTTAAAGAGTTGTAATGGGGCTTGGGTTAAAGGTGTGGATATAGGCTAAATTAGAAGGTTAGAATCAAGATTGAATTGACAAATAACCTAACTAGAAATAATGAACTGATAATGAATAATTACATCAATAACACGAGCTTCTTCTAAAGATGTGAATTTAACTGTTTAAGCTCATAGAACATAGAACTAATGATGAATAAATTTTCTAACATTTTTTTTAAGCACGAGTACATAATAAAAGATGAATTCAACTACTATAATTAGGCAACCGATCAAATCAAATCTCGACATAAGGGAAGTCAAAGTGGGAGAAGTAAAAACTTGGTTTTTAGGTTAATATTAATGGCTGAGTTAAAGAAACAGTTTATTAGGTTCAAAGGGGTTCACTAGGGATTAATTATGAAGGTAGGATTTTTTGTGGATTGAGTGGGTTACATCCTAGGTGCCTTTATCATCTCAGTATATCAAATCAAAAGTGTGGTCTCAAAATGCATAATCGAAGCAAGTTCTAGAATAACAAATCAATATTGACACACTCATAATCAATAAAGTGATCACGAAAATATATATGCTCTAAAGGCTCAAAATCTCACTGAAATTATGGTTTTTGATGTCAACCTTGTAAATTTCAAATTTCAAAGTAATATTTAAATTTAGGTTAACAACCTAGCCAATTTTTAATTCTAAAAATAGACTTATCATGCCTGATTCTCTAATATCTTAAAGTTTAAATTATCAATGCACAATTAACTATGACTTAATCCAAAACATATCAATAAAAATCATAAATCAACATAAGTTTCATTCTAATTAGTAATATGATAAAATTACTTAAGACAAGATATCATTCAAGGATTTGAGAATAATGCAAAAAGTTAGGAAATTTTGAAATTCACCCCCTACACTTAAGATGTACATTGCCCTTAATGTACAAAGATGGATATTCACAATATAGTAAGAAAATCATAAGGTAGGGAGAGAAGTGAAACTTCTTGAAGTTTGGGTGGAGTAAAAAAAAGAAACGGGGGAAATTCGGTAGAGTTGGAGAAGGAGGCATCGGGGTGGTGGTTACTAGGGTCGTGGTGTGGTGATTCCCAAGCAGCCTGAAAAACTTACATAAACAAAATCAAAATATAATAATATATATTTAGCACAAGAGAGATAAAGAGAAGGAAAATAAATGAGAAGAGAAAAGAAAAAAAAAAGTAAATGGACTCAAAGGTCCTTGTCCTGTTGGGTTAATGAAGCGGCCGGGATGAACTTATATAGATCGGTCTCGCATAGGGAAATTGTGCTTGGATCCTTTCACTTCATCGATATGGTGACGATGGTGTAGATAAAGAGTGAGGGCAAGGGAAAATGAAGGAAAGTGAGATGGGAAAGCTTCAAGGGGTATGGAAGAAAAGAAAATTGGGTAGTAGGTGAGAAGAGTGGGTTTTTTTAAATAGAAATCTGAGATCTGGTACATCCCCACACTCGTGTGTCATGGGCGTGCTAGGTCGCACGGTTGTATCGCATGGCCATGGCATTTTATCACAACCCGTGTTTGGGGAAAATTTTGTCCTATTGCCACACGGTTATGGCCACACCCATGTACCTACCTGTGGTGCCCACACGGCCATGAACACAGCCATGTGTAAGGCCGTGTGGGTATGGAAAACATGCACCTAAACATGAAAAGAAATAAACTAAACTAATTAGTAGGGTTAGTGCTCGGGTTGCCTCTGGAGAAGCACTCGTTTAAAGTATTAAGCTAGACCTACCCTTCATTTGCATAATCATGGTGGTTTGAGGAGTTGAAAATCCTCACCCCTGCTATCGATTCTATGATCACTATATAGTTCGAGTCAAGTAGTGTTTACCTTAAAAGTGCCGAACTTAGATTGAACACCCCAAACCCGGCCTATGCGGTATGACCAGATCTGGCATGTCACATGAAGAAAGTGTATAAAAAACTTATGATTCTTACTAAAGTTGACTTAATTTGGTTATAGTTAAGAAAACAAGTTTGGTTATAAATATTTGGTAAAAATACTGCTAATTTCGAGAGATTGAATGGTGAATCGAAAATTGAACTAGTGAACTTTAAAACTGTGACTTTTGAAAATGATGTTGATGATTCGAAAGAAAATCCAAGTTAGATTATTTTTACATGTTTGTTATGAAATCCATTTGTTAATCAATTTTGGAAAAAACGTTGTTTAGAATCTCAAAAAATCTCCGTTTAAAACAATTCATGGAATATAATAAGTACGTCAAAACATAAAGCAAATTAAAACACATCCCAGAGGCCTTATTACAAATTTAAACCCAAAATAGTAAAAGTAACGAAATAAAGTGGAAAAGAAATTTACTAAAGTTCAAAAATAACATTCCCAAAGTATGGCCTCCACCGAGTCATCCATGGCCCCAAGTCCTCGTTACTGAGCATTACCTGTAAGGATTAAGAAAAAGGAGTGAATTACAAGAACTCAGTGTATAATCCCCTTACCGTTATCCACTGGGCCTGAACCCGTATAGCAACATCTTAGGCCTAAACCTATTTACGAAGTAATAATTAAATGAAATGAATGTAACCCGACCCATCCATCCATCACACCCCTGACCAGCCAATCACACCTGTGGGGATCAAGTCAACCCACCCCGCTGCTCACACCAATTTGCAGTCGAGCTGCTAACGCATTGTATTTATGTGGTCGAGCCACTGATATCACAGTTATGTACATTAATAATCGAATTGTAGCTATGCGACCAGGCTACACTTCTCTTCATACAATTTTTCCCACCCTATACAGTATGAAAAAATGTGACATACATAGTACATTATCCAAATATAAATCAACCATTAAACTAGAGAAATATTCCGGTGAATTGGCCCATTAAAGCACTTTGTCAATTAGGCCCACTATAGGCAGTTTAATAAATCGGCCCATCGAGGGCATTTTGGTAAATCAACCCTTTAAGGATGTTTAATCAATTCGGCTTGTAATCGGCCAATTAAGTGCATTTTTGTAATTTAACAAGTTAATACCAATTTTGACAGATCTTAGAATTAATGTTGTTTAAGCAAATTACTCGATTTAAGCTATATTACGGTTATTAGATTCGTAAGCAACAACGATCTATTTTTCCAACATGATGGTGAATCACGAATTTACGGGATTTTGGTGTGAGATTACACACCTGATTATGGTAAGAACTAAACCTTCTTGATCGTCGGCACCCTCACCACCGCGAACAACCACAATCTGTCTATTCTCACCAGATGCTGGCTCCCTTCCACAACCCGGTGGTAAATCCCAAACTGTCGATACCGCCCTACGTTTGAACTTGGGAGTAGAGATTGCAAGTCCACTCCCTTGTTTTCCTCCTATCGATTTTCCTTTAGTATCGCTACCACGTGCCACTATCTTCGAAGGATCAATGAGTAGAGAAGAGCGAGTGATTTAGTCCCTAGAATAATTGAGTAGTCAAATCTATCGATCCGTTTAGCAAAATAACTGAGTAGCGATATCGAATGGACCAAGAAGAGACTCCTTACCTTAATTGATGATAAATCTGACTCCCATCGATTGGGCTTATGGCTACAGATGAGTCGGCAAGGATATGAGATTTGGCCTATCCACTTTAACGCCGATTCGGCTAAAGAAGAAAGTGTCCAACACGCAAGATAGAGAAGAGAGGAAGTGTTAAAGATTCGACTATTTGAAGAAAAGGGACAAAGAAGATTCGGCCAACCAAAGTCATCGACTAAAGTAGAAGAATGAAAGGTTGAAGAAACGGTGAAAAGAAAAGAAAAGAAGCCCATGAAAAAGATGAGAAAAAAGAAGAGAAAATATCCCTTAAGGTAACGGTTTTATGCAAGAAAAGAAGTACCCAAATGGTCAAAAGAAAAGAACTTTCAAAATGGAACAAAAAACTACTCAAAGATCCTAAGAAAATTCGGCATATCAACCCTTTACCAAACCAAATACACTCCTCACCCAAGAGACCACCTTTGGCCGACACTTCTCCCCTATGCACATCCCAAAATTTTGGCCAATATCCCCCCTTACCAAAATTGTGTACCCCTTACCAAAAAGATCATGGTTGACCAAATTTCTTCCCCCAAGTACCTCCCAAAATTTGGCCAACATATCCCCCCTTATCTCATTCCTTTATTTCTTTCCTTATTTTTCCCTTGATCTCCTCCTTACTCTTTTCCTTAGTCTTCTTTCCATCATTTGAATGAGTCTTCCTTTCCTTATTTAGAGTCTTGGCCGACACTTACCATCTGCCACCTGATTAGCACAAAAAAATTAATCCAAAATTTGCAATAGGTGAGATTTGAACTCCACCCCTTTAGCTCTTTCATGTGACGCCACACCACTCTACTACTAGCTCCACTTGTGCTAGCAAAATACACACTTATTCTTTTAAGTCTTGACGTCATTTACCTTCTCCCCCCTTAAGTGCTTAAACACAAAAATTCTACCAAGGCCCAACTCAACCCTAAGCCTTCTTAGGGCCCTTAAACATACATAACTAACACTCTTAGCTAACCTAACGCATGGTATAATGTAAAGTATAAAATCCCAAATTTTAGGATGTTACAATTCTACCCCCATTAAAGAAATTTCGGCCTCAAAATTTTACCTGATTAAAAGAGATGTGGGTATTGCTTCTGTATCATGTCTCCTGGCTCCCAAGTAGTTTCCTCTGACCCGTGATTGCGCCATAATACTTTGACTAACGGAACTGACTTTCTTCTCAGCACCTTAATATCCGATCTAAAATCTACACTGGCTCTTCTTCAAAAGACAAGTCAAGTCTTATCTCAACTTCCTCCACTGGCACTACATGAGATGAATCTGAACGATAACGCCTTAACATTCAGACATGAAATACGCTATGTATCTGACTTAACTCAAGGTAACTTAAGCTGATAAACCACTGGCCCAACATGCTTCAATACACGGTAAGGTCTGATAAATCTAGGGCTCAACATGCCCTTCCATCCAAATCTTAAGATCTTTTTCCAATATGAGACCTTCAAAAAGACCTGATCACCTACAGAGAACTCTATCTCCTTCCGCTTTAGATCTGCGTATGATTTCTGTCTGTCTGAAGTTTCTTTTAATCGATCCCAAATTACCTTAAATTTTTCCTCCGTCTCTGAGATCAATTCTAGACCCAAAATTTGTCGCTCTCCTAACTTAGTCCAACAAGTAGGAGTACGACACCTACGACCATACAACGCCTCGTCAGGTGCCATCTGGATGCTAGATTGATAGTTGTTGTTGTATGCAAACTCTGCCAATGGTAGAAAATCTTCCCAACTTCCCCTGAAATCGATCACACAGCCCCTTAACATGTCTTCCAGAATCTAGATTACTCTCTCCGACTGACCATCAGTCTGCGGATGGAACGCTGTGCTGAAATCTAGCCTTGTTCCCAAAGCTTCATATAGAGCCTTCCAAAATCGTGATGTAAACCTAGGATCCCTGTCTGATATGATAGACATCGGTACCCCATGCAACCTCACGATCTCTGCTACATACAACTTGGCCAACTTCAACAATGAATAATATGTACGAACAGGTAGGAAATGAGCAGTCTTCGTTAACCGATCCACTATTACCCATACTGAATCTTTCTTAGTAGCCATTAAGGGTAACCCACTAACAAAATCCATCCTTATCATTTCCCATTTCCATAGTGGGATTTTCACCGGTTGTAGCAACCCTAAAGGTAGTTGATTTTTGCCTTCACTTGCTGACATGTCAAGCACTTGCTCACGAAGTCTGTAACCTTCCGTTTTAACCCTGGCCACCAATACTGCTCACGAAGGTCTCAGTACATTTTGTTTCCCTTGGGGTGAATAGCGTATAGGCTACTATTCGTCTCACGCAGAATCATTTGTCTCAATTCAGAATCCCTGGGCATATAAACTCTTCCGCGGAAACATAATACTCCATCATTATTTAATCCAAAATCCCCTATCTCACCACTTTCCACTTGCTGAAGTCGAGAACCCAACCTTTCATCTAACAACTATTTTTCCTTAATCTGACTTACCCATGTAGGCTTCACTTAAAGTTCAGCTAACAAGCTACCATCTTCATAAAGGCTGAGATGAGCAAACATCACTCTCAAATCCGATATCACCATATGACTCAACGTATCTGCCACTACGTTACCTTTACCTGGATGCTACTCAATTGAGTAGTCATAATCTTTCAACAATTCTATCCACCTCCGTTGTCTTAAGTTCAACTCCTTCTGGGTAAGGAGGTACTTTAGACTCTTATGGTCCGTGTAGATAATCAACTTCTCCCCGTACAGATAGTGTCTCCATAACTTCAGAGCAAATACCACTGTAGCTAACTCTAAATCATGAGTGGGATAGAATTCCTCATACAGCCTTAATTGACGACATACATAAGCCACCACTTTCCCCCTTGCATCAACACACATCCCAAGCCCGTGTGTGATGCATTACAAAAAATAATAAACTCCTTACCTGCCTCAGGTTGAATCAATACTGGCACTTCTGTCAGAATCTTCTTTAATTTCTCAAAGCTCTCTTGCTGCATATCTGACCACACAAATGGTACTCCATTACGCAATAGCTTAGTTAGGGGTGCAGTAATCAACGAAAACCCCTCAACGAACCGCCTATAATACCCAGCCAAACCTAGAAAACTCCAAATTTCTACCACTGACTTCGGTGGCTTCTAGTCCAATACAGCCTCAATCTTTCGGGATCAAATCTAATTCTGTCGGCAGACACAACATGCCCCAAAAAGGTCACCTCCTTCAGCCAAAATTCACACTTACTGAATTTGGCATATAATTGCTTCTCCCTTAATATCTGCAATACAACCCATAGATATGAATCATGCTCCTCTGCAGTCTTTGAGTACACTAAGATGTCATCTATGAACACCACCACAAACCGGTCTAGATAGGGTTGGAAGACTCGGTTCATCATGTCTATAAATGCAGCTGGTGCATTTGTCAACCCAAACGGCATCACCAATAACTTGTAATGCCCATAACGAGTTTGAAATGCAGTCTTGTGAATATCTGCCTCCTTCACCTTTAGCTGGTGATACCCCAATCTCAAGTCTATCTTTGAAAAGACCGAAGCTCCTCGTAGCTGATCGAACAGAACATCAATCCTCAGTAACGGGTACTTGTTCTTGATCGTCAACTTATTCAATTGTCTATAATCGATGCACAAACGCATTGACCCATCCTTTTTCTTAACGAACAAAATCGATGCTCCCTATAGTGACACACTTGGTCAAATAAATCCATGATCCATCAGATCTTGGATTGAGCTTTAAGTTCCACTAGCTCCTTCGGTGCCATTCTGTAAGGGGCAATGGACACTGGAGCCATTCCTGGCAACATCTCAATACCAAATTCCACCTCCCGATCCAGAGGCAATCTTAGAAGCTCCTCAGGAAATACGTTTGAAAACTCTTTCACCATTCTAACACTTTCTAACGCCAACTCTTTTGGCATCCAAAGCACTAATAAAGGCTAAGAATGCTTCACACCCCTTTCGTACCAAATTTTTTGCCTTTAATTCAGATACCACATTAGACATATAATTTCTTCTTTTACCTATCATCATCACTTCCTTATCCTTTGAAGTTCTTAGTACCATCTACTTTGCAAAGACAAATTAAGTTACGCAAGGCTTAACCAAATTATCCATGCCCAATATAAGGTCGAACTCACCGAATGGCAGTTTCATCAAATCCGCCAAAAATACTACCCCCTGAACTTCTAAGGGCACATCCCTAAACAACTTATTTACTACCACCGACTGTCCTAAAGGGCTAATCACAGTTGTTTCTCTAGCAATAACTCAGATCTAATATTCAGAGCTCTAGACACAGCACATGCAACATACGAATGCGTGGATCCAATGTCTATCAAAGCGGTAAAAGTACATCAGTTATGAAAATGTACCAGTTATGACATTCGGTGCATCGCCATCCTCTCGATGTCTGACCGCATAGACCAATCTTGGCTGTCTCGCCTCCGTGTTACCCCTATTACCGGTACCTCTACCCAGTGCACCCTGACCTCGTCATACACCATTACCACCTCGACCTGGCCCACGGCCTCTCGGTGGCTACTGAGTGTCCCCTACTAGCTGCGCAAATCTGTTACGAACTACCTGATTTTAAACAGGCTCTCGAGAACAATCCCTAAACCGATGGTCTTTGGATCTACATCTGAAACAACCGCCAGTTCTCTTCCAACACTCACCCGAGTGAAGCTTTCCACAATCCACACAATGTTGTAACTGATTGGTAGTAGCTGGAGCACCCACTCGAATTGGCCCCTCATTCTTGGGCCTCTTCTGAAATCCTCTAGTAGGTCCTGAATATCCAGAGTCTCTCTTGTTCCTGCCCCTATCCTTGTCTCGATTTTGCCATTCTGAGTGTTTTACTTCTTCAGCAATCTTAGCTTTTTCCACAAGTGTAGCAAAATTCCTCTCCTTCTATGGGGCTATCAGTACCCGTAACTCATCACGCAACCCACCCTCAAAACGCACACAACGTTCATAATCAACAAGACTATACCCTGCATACCGACTCGAGACACGTGAACTCGCCTCAGATGTCGCCACAGATCTACCTCCTTAAACCAGATTCAGGAATTCCTTTCTTCGAGCATCTACATAGCTAGCCCCGACATATTTTCCCTGGAATACTGTCTTAAAGAAATCCCAGGTAATACGATCAACTTGAGTGCCTTCTCGAACAGTGAGCCACCACTAATACGCCTCATCTCTCAACAATGACATAACCCCTTTCAGTTTCTGTTCAACTGTACAATCCAGGTCGTCCATAATCCGCTCCACCGCTTCAAGCAAATACTCCACTACACTTGGGGCTACACCCAAAATACCCCTAAAAACTTCGGCCCCATTCTATCTAAGTCACTCAGATATCGACCCACGAGCTATCGACCCAGTTCTTGCCCCAATAACCCTTTTCAGTACCCGCAACATTGCTTGGGACAAAGCATCGTCCTCTCTCACTCAATCATGTGACCCAGCTTCAGTCACCAGTGACGCAGGTGCGTCCATTTTTTGCATATGTCCCAATACCTCAGATACAACTCTAGCACCTCGACCTCTACCACGTCCATGTCCTCTAGCACTCATGTTTGCTAAGTCGATTTAATCTAATTACAAGTCTTATGAATTAGTGTGCTGTTCAATGTTTATTAAACAATGTTTTATGGAGTATAAGAGTAGAAGTTGTTTTGCAAATCGCATCCTAGAGTCTCAATCTTTATAATTTCTACTCCTAAAGCCAAAAGTTCTAGAGTATTTCTGTCATGAAAAGTTTTCTTACTACAGTCATACCACAATAATCATAAAATGAAAACAAAGACTTACTGACTTGGTGCCGGATACCCGTGGTGCCATACTTCCTCTAAGACATGTATTTATAAATCAAATTTCAAATAGTTTTGGAAAACATTTTTAAACCCAAACCATAGTCGAGTTTTGTAACCGGGCTCTGATACCATAAAATGTAACACCCCAAACTTGGCCTATGCGGTATGACCGGATCTGGCATGTCACATGAAGAAAGTGTATAAAGAACTTATGATTCTTACTAAAGTTGAATTTATTTGGTTATAGTTAAGAAAACAAGTTTGGTTATAAATATTTGGTAAAAATACTGCTAATTTCGAGAGATTCAATGGTGAATCGAAAATTGAACTAGTGAACTTTAAAAATGTGACTTTTGAACATAATGTTGATAATTCGAAAGAAAATCCAAGTTAGATTATTTGTACATATTTGTTATGAAATCCGTTTGTTAATCAATTTTGGAAAAATGTTGTTTAGAATCTCAAAAAATCTCCGTTTGAAACAATTCATGGAATATAATAAGTATGTCAAAACATAAAGCAAATTAAAACACATCCTAGAGGCCTTATTACAACTTTAAACCCACAATAGTAAAAGTAATGAAATAAAGCGGACAAGAAATTTACTAAAGTTCGAAAATAACATTCCCAAAGTATGGCCTCCACCGAGTCATCCATGGCCCCAAGTCCTCGTTACTTAGCATTACCTGTAAGGATTAAGAAAAAGGAGTAAGTTACAAGAACTTAGTGTATAATCCCCTTACCGTTATCCACTGGGCCTGAACCCGTAGAGCATCATCTTGGGCCTAAACCCATTTACGACGTAATAATTAAATGAAATGAATGTAACCTGACCCATCCATCCATCACACCCCCGACCAGCCAATCACACCTGTGGGGATCAAGTCAACCCACCCCGCCACTCACACCAATTTGCAGTCGAGCTGCCAACCCATAGTATTTATGTGGCCGAGCCACTGATATCACAGTTATGTACATTAATAATTGAATTGTGGCTATGCCACCAGGCTACACTTCTCTTCATACAATTTTTCCCGCCCCATGCAGTATGTAAAAATGCGACATTCATAGTACATTATCCAAATATAAATCAACCATTAAACTAGAGAAATATTTCGGTGAATCGACTCATTAAAGCACTTTCTCAATTCGGCCCACTATAGGCAGTTTAATAAATTGGCCCATCGAGGGCATTTTCGTAAATCGACCCTTTGAGGGCGTTTAAGCAATTCGCCCGTAATCGACCCATTAAGGCATTTTTGTAATTTAACAAGTTAATACCGATTTTGACAAATCTTAGAATTAATGTTGTTTAAGCAAATTACTCGATTTAAGCCATATTACGGTTATTAGATTCGTAAGCAACAATGATCTATTTTTCCAACATGATGGTGAATCACGAATTTATGGGATTTCGATGTGAGATTACACACCTGATTATGGTAAGAACTAAACCTTCTTGATCGTCAGCACCCTCACCACCGCGAACAACCACAATCTGTCTTTTCTCACTAGATACTGGCTCCCTTCCACAACCCGACGGGAAATCCCGAACTGCCGATTTTGCCCTACATTTGAACTTGGGAGTAGAGATTGCAAGTCCACTCCCTTGTTGTCCTCCTATCAATTTTCTTTTAGTATCGCTACCACGTGCCACTATCTCCGAAGGATCAATGAGTAGAGAAGAACGAGTGATTTAGTCCCTAGAATAATTGAGCAGTCAAATTTATCGATCCGTTTAGAAAAATAACCGAGTAGCGATATCGAATGGACCAAGAAGAGACTCCTTACCTTAATTTATGATAAATCTGACTCTCATCAATTGGGATTACGGCTACAGATGAGTTAGCAAGGATATGAGATTCAGCCTACCCACTTTAACGCCGATTCAGCTAAAGAAGAAAGTGTCCAACACGCAAGATAGAGAAAAGAGAAAGTGTTAAAGATTCGGCTATTTGAAGAAAAGGGACAAAGAAGATTTGGCCAACCAACGTTGTCGACTAAAGAAGAAGAATGAAAGGTTGAAGAAACGGTGAAAAGAAAAGAAGCCTATGAAAAAGATGAGAAAAAAGAAGAGAAAATATCCCATAAGGTCACGGTTTTAGGCAAGAAAAGAAGTACCCAAATGGTCAAAAGAAAAGAACTTTCAAAATGGAATAAAAAACTACTCAAAGAGCCCAAGAAAATTCGGCATATCAACCCCTTACCAAACCAAATACACTCCTCACCCAAGAGACCACCTTTGACTGACACTTCTCCCCTATGCACATCTCAAAATTTCGGCCAATATCCCCCTTACCAAAATCGTGTACCCCTTACCAAAAAGTTCATGGTTGACCAAATTTCTTTCCCCAAGTACCTCCCAAAATTTGGCCAACATATCCCTCATTATCTCATTACTTTATTTCTTTCCTTATTTTTCCCTTGATCTTCTCCTTACTCTTTTCCTTAGTCTTCTTTCCATCATTTGAATGAGTCTTCCTTTCCTTATTTAGAGTCTTGGCTGACACTTACCATCTTCCACCTGATTATTACAAAAAAATTAATCCAAAATTTACAATAGGTGGAATTCGAACTCCACCCCTTTAGCTCCTTCATGTGACGCCACACCACTCTGCTACTAGCTCCACTTGTGCTAGCAAAATACACACTTATTCTTTTAAGTCTTGACGTCACTTACCTTCTCCCCCCTTAAGTGCTTAAACACAAAAATTCTACCAAGGCCCAACTCAACCCCAAGCCTTCTTAGGGCCCTTAAACATACACAACTAACACTCTTAGCTAACCTAACGCATGGTATAATGTAAAATATAAATCCCGAATTTTAGGATGTTACATTAGGATTAGTTACCTCGACTATTCTATATAGGAGGACATTGAGTACCTTAAAAGAGATTTCTTCATTTCTATTAAGGTCTGAAGTGGCGATTCAAGGGTCTGTGTTATCCAACAATACCTGATCCCTGATCTGAAATTGGTATGTCCCATCTTTATGTTTGTCATGGAGTTGCCTCAGTTTTGCTTCGTGTATTTGTAGTTTCTCCTTGAAATGTGTCTTCCACTCGTCTAGTTCATCGATCTAAAGCCTTCGTTCATCATGAGTTATTTCTTTGTTAGCTCGAGGTCTAGGATCTGGCTCAGTTGTGTAATTTCATGGTGCTTCCTGAAAAGAAGGTTGAACCAAATGGTCATTGATAGAATTTATGTTCTTACCTTTATTACTCGATGTCCTAGCCGAGTCAAGAGCCTGAAGAGTGATCGTTTCGTCACCTGTACAAAGTGTGAGTTCACCTGTACCAAACATCAATTCTAGCTTTAGCCGTTGCTAGAAAGGGTCTTCCTAGAATTAAAGGAACATTGTTGTCCTCATCCATGTCTAAAACAACAAAGTCTACTGGGAATATGAATTTATCAATTTTTACTAGTACATCCTTAATTATACCCCTAAGAACTCTAATAGTCTTATCATCCAATTGAATGCTCATCCTAGTTTGTTTGGGTTTCCCGAGACCTAGCTGTTTAAACATTTTATAAGGCATAACATTGATGATTGCCCCTAAATTAGCTAAAGCATTATCAACAAATAAACTACCAATTAGGCAAGGAATAAAACTCCCAGGATCTTTTAACTTTTGCGGTAGTCTATTTTGTAAGATTGTAGAGCACACTACACTTAGCTCCACATACGACGCCTCGTCTAACTTCCATTTGTTTGTCAAGAGCTGTTTTAAAAATTTCCTTGAATTGGGCATCTACGAAAGGGCTTTAAGAAATGATAAGTTAATAAGTAATTTTTTCAAGAGTTTAAGAAATTTACCGAATTGTTCATCTGTGCGGTCTTTCTTCATCACGTTGGGGTATGCACACGAGGTTGGTACTCTGTAATTATCAGTTTTGGTTGATCATGGCTTACCTCAACCTTACCTTCCTCTACCACATTCTCTTGCCTCAATTTTGGCTAATTTAATCCTTCACTATCGTGAGCAGTAACAGCATAAAGTTTCTCTTTTGGGTTAGTTTCAGTGTTGCTTGGCAGGCTACCTTGTGGTCATTCAGATATGAGCTTAGCAAGTTGTCCTAATTGATTCTCGATCCCTTGAATCGATGCTTACTAATTTTTTAGTGTTGTTTCGGTGTTTTGGAAACGGGTTTCTGACATCGTAATAAATTTTGTTAGCATCTCCTCAAGGTTTGGCTTTTTCTCTTATGGGTAGGGTTGCTGTTGAAAGCCTAGGAGGGGTTGTTGTCTCTGATTTCCTTGGCCATCCCATGAAAAGTTTGGATGGTTCCTCCAACCTGAATTGTAAGTGTTACTATAAGGGTTATTTTAGGGTCTAGAATTATTACCCATATAGTTCATCTGTTCGTTTTCTATGCCAGGGTTGTAGGGTGGGTATTCTATATTGTTTGTCCCTCCTCCGTATGTATCGCACTGCATCACTGGATGTACCTACGAAGAACCACACAAACTATCAATCTTTTTATTTAACAGTTCTACCTGGTTTGATAGCATGGTCACTGCATCAACGTTGAAGACACTGACAGCTTTTGTTGGCTTTGTCCTCGTAACTTGCCACTGATAGTTATTCAGTGACATCTCTTCAATGAATTCGTAGGCAGCCTCAGGTGTTTTGTTGTTCAGGGTACCGCAGGCAGCTGAATCGATTAATTGCCTAGTAGAGGGGTTTACACTATTGTAAAAGGTTTGAACCTATAGCCATAATGGTAACCCGTGGTGAGGGCACCTTCTCAGTAGATCCTTGTATCTCTCTCATGCATCGTATAGTGTTTCTAAATCCATCTGCACAAAAAAAGAGATATCATTCCTCAACTTACTCATTTTAGCCAGCGAAAAATATTTAAGTAGAAATTTTTCGGTCATTTTTTCCCACGTAGTGATTGATCCTCGTGGTAACGAGTTCAACCACTGTTTAGCTTTGTTCCTCAATGAAAAGGGAAACAACCGAAGATGAATGGCATCATCAGAAATGCCATTTATTTTGAAAGTGTCGCAGAATTCTAAAAAATTTACCAAGTGATTATTAGGGTCCTCATCCTGCAAACCATCAAACTGAACAAACTGCTGTATCATCTGTATAGTGTTAGGTTTCAGTTCAAAATTATTTATAGCAACAGCAGGTCTAACAATATTAGATTCGGTTCCTGTTAAATTAGGTTTAACATAATCAAACATAGTACGAGGAGCAGAATTTTGATTCACCAGGTTTGCTGCCACCATAAAAGGTAGTGGATTGTTGTCAGCCATCTCTTCGGTAGTATTGGTTTAGTCTTCTTGCTCTTCTTCTATGTACTGTAGGCTTTGCCTTAGTTCTCTTCGGTTTCTACGAGCGGTAGTTTCTATATCACTGTCAAAAATCAAGGGTCTTGACGGGTTCCTCATTAGTCATAAACTAGAATTACCTGCCAGAAACAAATAAAAGAAAAATTAGTAAAGTTAAAAATAAAGTAAATATAAATTGCAAATAAATAAAATGGTTAAAGTAATAAAAATTTAGTTTTCCTAATATCTTAGTCCCCGGCAAAGGTGCCAAAAACTTGATGGGGCTCGAAACTAACTATTATTTAGACAAAGGCAAGCGCACCTATCGAACAATATATAGCTGTGGTGAGTCCGAAATATCATATCCTCAAGGACCAAGGGTACTAGTATTAAATATCTTTTTATTATCTAGCCTAATAATTAAAGGGGATTTATTTTTAATCTAAAATCTAACTAACTAATTTAACTAACAATGAGTGCGACAAAGAGTAAATTGGGAAATACTTTGGACAACTTATATGAGATGGACGACACCTAAGGAAGAATCCACCTAGACTTCACTTATTACTTTTGATTCATGTGATTTATTCACTTGACTTAACCCATAGAAATCCCTAAATTATATTAATACCTCTTTCGAGGCTACTAACAACTGACTCTAGGTTGAGTAATTGAAATCTCTTTCTAATTAAAACCCCTATTGTCGCATTAATTCGATCTATGGATTCCCATATTAGGTTTGACCCTAATCCAGCAAATTTTCGTCGCCCTATTTCTAGGGTTGCAATCAACTCCGCTTAATTGTGTTGATCTACTCTTATACAAGGACTTTTGCTCTAGTGAATAAGCACATTTGACTTGAATCAATAACCTGAATTATCAAAACAAGAGTAAAACTCACAATTAAGAATAAGCACAAGTATTTATCTCATAAATAAAATAATAATAAGATCTGTCATAGGTTTCATCCCCTTAGGTATCTAAGGGATTTAGTTCATACTTGAAGAGGAAAACATCATAAAAGAGGGAAAACAACAAAACATAAGAAAACCCAAAAACTTCTAAAGAACTTGATGGGAGATCCTTAGTCTTGATGGAAATCCTTCTACTAAGCTGTTACTAACGGCTGTCTTGGAGTATTTTCTCTTTCTACTCGGCGTCTATTCGACGTCCTATCGAACTCCCCCTTAGGTCCCCCTAGGGTGGTTATATAGGCTTCGAGATGCCTTTCTTGGCCCAAAAGTATCCTAATCCGAATAGAATTCATCTTTTCCACGGCAGGGACACGCCTATGTGACACACCTGTGGTCAATCCTGCTTGCTACACACGACCGTGTCTCAATTGTTACTCAAAACACACTGCCGTGGGTCATAGCCCAGACCGTGTGAGTCTTTAAGTTAGGCCCATTTTGTCCCTTTTGGCCCGTTTCTTGTTCTTTTCGACTCTCTAGGCTCTCTTGAGTATAAAACATGAAATTAAGAGATTAGGAGCATCGAATTCATCAAATCTAATGAATATTCATCCAAAATTAAGCTAAGCATGGGGTTAAAATATGTGAAAATTATGGTTTATCACCATGTCACATGGCAAGGTCCAACATTCCAAAATACACCATATCTACTAGCCTATACATGCCATATACCAACTATGTACATATTTCAAAGGTACCGAAATAAATAGTCGATAGTGTGATTAAGTCACTGATGATCCCCGAATCCGAGCTAGCTTTGCTAAGACTGTAAAATAGAGAAACACATCACACAGTAAGCTTAAGAGCTTAGTAAGTTCGTAATATAATACATTCAACTTAATAAATCAAATACAATATACAAAATTAATGTATCACTTAGATCAACTCTCATTTATTCACACCATTTTTATCCAAAGCTAATATACTCACTCAACCATTCATAATTCCATACACCATTTAATCAACCACAAAAGTTCAATACATACCTTAGCCAACACATAGTTATTCACCTTCCATACCACTCAATGCTCGATGTTACATTTCGATCAAATTTTGTTATTCATTTGATTTAATCACACACTTAGTGCCAATTTTTGTAGCTGAAGTATAAATGTTATTATACACTTAGTGCCTATACTTTAAACCGAACTTATCTTGGTATCGCACACATAGTACCAAATCAATAATCGTATTGCACACACAGTGCCAAATCAATAAGCCGAAGCTTCTATTATTTCGCACACACAGTGCTAATCATATCGGTCTCATTTCTAATATCGCACACTTAATGCCTCATTGTTCAATTTCATATATAACATTGCTATTTCATTAACTATACAATCATTCATTTCTCACCATATAGATACAAATTAACAACTTGTATTATATCCGAACTTACCTCAGACGTCGAAATACCGAAACTAGTCGATCAATCGAGTACTTTGTCTTTGCCTCAATCTCGATCTGAATCTCTCCTTTCTTGGTCTATACATATTTAAATTTAACCCATTCAATCACCAATTCATTCAATTTAGTCCAAACACACATATTTAGGGCATTTTAAAAAATAGCCCTCTCATTTTCACATTTCGACACTTTAGTCCCTAATTCAGTAAATCACAAAATACACAAATTTTTACTACACCATGCTTAGGCCGAATTCTCCTTAGTCTCATACAAGCCCATATATTTCATTTATTTCACCTTTTAGTCCCTCAAAATATTATTTTCACAATTAAGTCCAAATTACTCAAAATCACGAAACACTCAAAGACAAACTATGTTAATCTAACACATATCTTCCATAATTCATCTTCAAACATCAGAAAGCTCATGTGTTCATCAATGGCATATTTCAAAATCATCATCAAATTCTAAAATTAAAGCATGGGTTTGAAAGAACACAAAGCAACAATCACAAAAACGTAAAAATTATCAAAAATTGAGCTCGAAACATACATTAATCAAAGACACAAATGGTTGAACCCTTAAACTCTTTTCTTTTCTTTTCCTTTAGCAAATTTCGGTAAGATGATGATGATAATGGCTTATTTTTCGTGCTTTTATTTCATTTAACATAACAATATACCTTTTACTATATTACCCTTATTATTTAACATATAAAACATATGTACACAAGGTCATTAATGTCCACTAACCATGTTAATGGTTTAATTACAACATAAAGACTCCTCATTTACAAAGCCATGACAAATTATACACTTTAACAATTAGCACACAGCTTTTACATTTTATGCAATTAAGTTCTTTTTCATAATTAAGCACATAATCGATAAAATTTTCACACAGAATTTTCACACATACTCAATCACATATTATAAACACCAAAAATAATATTAAAATATTTTTTTGACCTCGATTTTGTGGTCTCAAAACCACTGTTCTTACTAGATTATAAACCTAGCTGTTACAACTCTCCCCCTTAGGGATTTCGTCCATGAAAATCTTACCGGTGAATGGGTTCGAATATTGCTCTCTTATAACATCTTCAGGCTCCCTGATAAATCGTAAAAGTAACATAATTTAAACCCACATTTAGCATACTTTTGGATGATTTATTTCCTGAATTGTGTAAAAAGGTGCTCTTAATCCTTTCTTTTCATGTTTTATACTCGGAAAGAGCCTAGGGATGAAAAGAATGAGAAACAGCCTAAACCCACCAAATTGGGCCAAAGAAGAAATCGACACGGCCGGGTCAAGACCACGCCACGGACTCCTAATTTACTCTAACACGGCTGGACCCCAAACACACAGGCGTGTCTCTTCAAAGCACTCAACCACGACCTAAAATTGATTCACAGGCAAGTGCCATGACCGTGTCCTCAGAGCGCCAAGAGGAGTTTTAATCGGATTTGGATACTTAAAGGCAAAGAAACACATTCCAAAGCCTATTCAAACACCCTAGTAGGAATTCCACTCAGATTAGGATACTTAGGGGCCAAATAAAGCATTCCAAGAGCCTATGTAAACACCCTAAGCATAACCTTCAAAAGGAGGGAGCTAGGCCAATGAACCGAACTAGAAAGGTCATATTTGTGGGAATCACTCGAAGATAGCCAGTTGATCCATCTCAAGAAGCCGAAATTATACTCAAGACGGCGAATTTCTCCTTCAATTCCTTTAGGGAGTTTTAGGGATTTCTTATGTTTTGTTTTATCTTTTCTTCTGAGATGTTTTCTTTTATTGTTATGAACTAAACCCTTCAGATACCTGAAGGGGATGAAACCTAAGACGGATCTTGTTATTGTTTTCTGAACTCTATGATAAATATTTGATTTGTTCTTAATTATGTGAGCTTAATTCTTGTGTTAATATTTTCGGGATATTGATTCAAGTTGGATGTGCTTAGGTGGTGGAGCAAAAGTCCCTGCCTAAGAGTAAATCTAGCATAATTAAGTGGAGTTGATCGTGCGCGTAGAGATAAGGTGACGAGAGTTTGTCGGATTAGGTTGAAACCTAATATGGGAGTCCATAGATCGAGTTAATGCGATTCTAGGGGTTTTAATTAGAAAGGGATTTCAATTAATCAACCTAGGATTAGACGTTATTCTCCTCGAGAGAGGGTTTAATATAAATTAGGGAATCCTACGGATCAAGTCAAGTGAATAAATTGCCTGGTTCAGTGTTAGATAACAAGTGAAGTCTAGGTGGATTCTTCCTAAGGGTATCGTCTTAGTCAACTGAGTTTTCCTAAAGTTATTTCTTCAATTCATTCTTTTTGTCTTTGAATCTTAGCTTAATAATCAGTTAGTTTTAGATTAAACAACCAATCACTTAATATTTAGGATAAATAATAGAAAGAAGGATAGTATTAGTACTTTTAGTTCCTTTGGGTTTGACAATCCGATTTTGCCTAAGCTATCCTACTGTTCGGTAGGTGCACTTGCCTTAAGTCATTTTCAGAGTTAGTTTCCAGGTTTGATCATTCTCTTTATAAATTTTAAAACTCGACAAAACAACGATCAAGTTTTTGGTGCTGCTGCCGGGGAACTAAAATATTAAGAAAACTTAATTTTTATTACTTTAGCCATTATTTTTATTCTTTCGCAATTTATATTTATTTTAGTTTTAACCTTGCTAATTTTCTTTCTTTCTTTTCCAACACGGGTACTTCTAGTTTATGACTAGAAGGAACCCGAAAGGACCACTAGTATACGACAGTGATATTGAAGCTACTGCTCGCAAGAATCGCAGAAAAATTAGGTGAGCCCTAAATTACAGATAAGAAGAACAATAAGGCGGATCCAATCCTACTGAAGGGATGGACGAGAATAACCCACCACCACAAGATGTGGCAGAAAACAATACTCCTCATACTATGTATGATTATGCTAAACCTCATTTAACGAGAGCAGAATCGAGTATTGTTAGGCCTGCTATAGCTGCTAATAATTTTGAATTAAAGCCTAACACTATACAAATGATTCAACAATTTGTTCAATTTGATGGTTTGCAGGACAAAGACCTGAATACCCATATAGCTAATTTTTTAGAGTTTTGTGATACCTTCAAAATAAATGGCATTTCCGATGATGCCATACGTCTTCGGTTATTTCCCTTTTCATTAAGGAATAAAGCCAAACAGTGGTTAAACTCATTACCATGAGGGTCAATCACTACATGGGATCAAATGACCGAAAAATTTTTATTAAAATATTTTTCCACTGGCCAAACCGGCCAAATTACAGAATGATATCTCTTCTTTTGTGCAAATGGACTTAGAGACATTATACGACGCATGGGAGAGATACAAAGATCTCTTGAGAAGGTGTCCGCACCATGGTTTACCCTTATGGCTCCAAGTCCAAACTTTCTATAATGGTGTAAACCCCTCAACGAGGCAACTAATTGATTTAGCCATCGGTGGAACCCTAAACAATAGAACTCCTGAAGTAGCCTACGAGTTTATTGAAGAGATGTCACTGAATAACTATCAGTGGCAGGTTACAAGGACAAAACCAACAAAATTAGTCAGAGTTTTCAACCTCGGCACAGTAACCATGCTATCAACACCGGTAGAGATGGTGAATAAAAAGCTTGATAGTTTGTGTTCTTCATAGGTACATCCAATAATGCAGTGCGACACAAGTGGAACTGTGTCGAATCCTGAGTACCCACCCTACCAACCGGGCCCAAAAAGCGAACAGATGAACTATATAGGTAATAATTTCAGATCTAATAATAACCCTTACAGTAATACTTATAATCCAGGTTGGAGGAACCACCCAAATTTTTCATGGGGAGGTCAAGGAAATCAAAGAAAACAACCTCCTAAAAATTTCCAAAACCAGCCATACCCACAAGAAAAGAAGCCGAACCTTGAAGAGATGCTAAAAAATTCATGGCAGCCATAGAAAACCATTTCCAAGACACTGAGACAACACTTAAAAACCAACAAACATCGATTGAAGGGATCAAGAACCAAGTTGGGGAACTTACTAAGTCAGTCGGGGAACTTACTAAGTCAGTTGGACAACTTACTAAGATGGTTTCTAAATTAGATCAAGATTCTTTCTAAAGAAACAGAATAGGTTAAGGTAGTTACACTGAGAAGTGGAAAGGAGTTAGTCGAGCCAAAGAAAAAAATGCCACGCAAAGATAACAAAGCAAAGGATGAGAAAGTTTCAAATGTCCGCAAAGAAAGTCAACCACCAATCCCATATCCGACAAAGTTGAAGAAAGACCGATTAGATGCCCAATACGATAAATTTCTTGAACTTTTAAAACAAATACATATTAACTTACCCTTTATTGAAGCCATTTCATAGATACCGACGTACGCAAAATTCTTAAAAGAGCTCCTAAAAATAAGAGGAAGCTTGAAGAAATATCAATGGTGGAGCTTAATGAAGAATGTTCAGCCATCCTCCAAAACAAGTTACCAACCAAATTAAAAGACACGGGAAGTTTTACTATTCCCTGTTTAATTGGTAACTTAAATATTAAGAAAGCATTAGCTGATCTAGGTGCCAGTATTATTTTAATGCCTTATAAAATGTTTAAACAACTAGATCTTGGGGAACCAAAACCCACTAGGATGAGTATTCAATTAGCTAATAGATCCATTAAATATCCTAGAGGAGTTATCGAAGATATCTTGGTAAAAATTGATAAATTTATTTTCCCTGTTGATTTTTTTGTACTTGACATGGATGAGGACATTGAGGTTCCATTAATTTTAGGGCGCCCTTTTTTAGCTACTGTTAGGGCTGTTATCGATGTAGGTGATGGTAAGCTTGCATTAAAAATAGGCGATGAGGAAATTATTTTTCAAATTTATGACACCATGCGATATTCTAGAGAACAAGATGATTCTTGTTGTTTTGTTAATACTACTGATCATATCATTCAAAACTCATTAAAGGAAATCATACATGATGACACGATGGAACTGTGCCTTACTCAAGAAAAGGGGGAGGAAGGTGAAGTCGACGAGCTGAATTTGAACACATCTTTATCTAGAAATATTGAAAAATAAAGCATTGAAATCAATGACAATCTAAAACAAAAGCCTTCTATTGATGAGCCGCCCAAATTAGAATTAAAACAGTTGCAGAAACACTTAGAATTTGCATTCCAGGAGAAAATTCTACACTACCAGTAATTATCTCTTCAGAACTAGAACCCAAGGAGAAAGAGGAGCTACTTCAAGTACTAAGAGAACATAAAAAAGCCATAGCTTGGAAAATATCTGACATTATGGGAATAAGCCCAACATTTTGTACCCACAAAATTTTAATGGAAGATGAGTATAAGCCATGTGTGCAACCTCAAAGATGATTAAATCCCAACGTAAAATAAGTCGTCAAAGCTGAGGTAATTAAACTTCTAGATGCTGGAATAATTTATCCTATTTTTGACAGTAATTGGGTAAGTCCTGTGCAGGTTGTCCCAAAGAAAGAGGCATGACGGTGGTAGCCAACGAAAAGAATGAACTAATTCCCACCAGAACAGTCACAGGTTGGAGAGTTTGCATTGATTACAGAAAGCTAAACGACGCCACTAGAAAAGATCACTTTTCTTTACCTTTATTGATTAAATGCTAGAAGTTTATCTGGGCATATGTACTATTGCTTCCTAGATGGACTCTCCAGCTATTTCCAAATCCCAATAGCACCTGAAGATCAAGAGAAGACAACATTCACATGCCCATACGGTACGTTTGCTTATCGTAGAATGCCTTTTGGATTATGTAATGCTCTGCTACTTTTCAGCGTTGCATGTTGGCAATCTTTGACGAACTTGTGGAAGACATTATGGAGGTATTTATGGATGATTTCTTGGTATTCAGTAATTCTTTCCACCTTTGCCTTAAAAATTTAAAGCGAGTTCTAATGAGATGTGAGGAAACAAACCTAGTTTTAAATTGGGAAAAATGCCACTTTATGGTACAAAAAGGAATTGTATTGGGACATAAAATTTCTAGGAAGGGAATCGAGGTAGATAAAGCAAAGGTCAAAACCATAGAAAAATTACCTCCTTCTAGCTCAGTTAAGGCTATTAGAAGCTTTTTAGGTCATGCAGGATTTTATAGAAGATTTATTAAAGATTTTTCTAAAATAGCTAAGCCTTTAACGGAATTGCTAGAAAAAGAAACACCTTTTAAGTTTGATCAGGAATGTTTAGATGCATTTAATATCCTTACGTAAAAATTAATAAATGCCCCAATTATAATTGCCCCGATTGGAATCTTCCTTTTGATCTAATGTGTCTTAAGTGATTTTACAAGAGGCGCAGCTTTAGGACAAAGAAAGAGACAAGCACTTCCAAATAGATCTATTACGCCAAAGAAGACATTAATGACCATGCAAGAAAATTATACCACCACTAAAAAAGATTAACTAGTTGTAGTCTTTGCATTTGATAAATTCAGACAATATTTAGTATTATCTAAAGTTGTCGTTTACACTGACCACTCCGCTCTTCGTTATCTTTTAACTAAACCCGATGCAAAACCTCGACTCATAAGATGGATTTTACTCTTACAGGAATTTGACTTGGAAATATAGGATAAAAAGGGAGCTGAAAACCTTGCAGTAGATCACCTCTCTAGGCTTGAGAACCCACATATCGAAGAGCTCGATGAAAGTGAGATAAACGACTCGTTCCCTGAAGAACAACTCTTTTCTATAACCAATTTCTATAACCAACTTCGAGGTATCATGGTTTGTAGATATTGCGAATTATTTAGCTGCTAACATCTTACCAAAAAAATTAACACATCATCAAAAGAAACGATTCTTTGTTGATGGGAAAAACTATTTTTGGGAAGATCCTTTTCTTTTCCGCATATGTGCAGATCAAGTAATTCGGAGATGAATTACAAGGGTAGAAGCAAGAAAAATCCTGGAACATTACCATTCAAGACCTTCAGGAGGACACTACAGTGGTATTAAGACAACACATAAAATACTCGAATCAAGTTTTATTGGCCCACTCTATTCAAAGATTCCAACAGGTATGTCACTCTGTGTGATAAATGCCAATGAACAGGTAATGTCTCTAAACGCGATGAAATGCCTCAAACATATATGCTATCCTATGGAATATTTGATATATGGGGTATTGATTTTATGGGTCCATTCCCTAGTTCATTTGGAAATAAATACATCCTAGTGGCAGTTGATTACATGTCAAAATGGGTGGAAGCCGAAGCTCTACCTACCAATGATGTTAGAGTCGTAATTAAGTTTCTCAATGTGTTGTTCTCTCGAATTGGAACACCTAGAGCTATCATTAGTGATAGGGGCACTCATTTCTGTAATACTTAATTTGACAGAGTCTTAAAAAAATATGGAGTACACCACAAGATAGCTACCCCATATCACCCTCAAACCAGTGGGCAAGTTGAAGTAGCAAATGGAGAACTTAAACACATCCTAGAAAAAACGATTGAATCAAATAGAAAAGATTGGGCATTGAAAGTAGATGATGCCCTATAGGCCTATAGAACAGCGTTTAAAACCCCCTAGGAACATCCCCATACAAACTTGTATACGGGAAAAGCTATCATCTACCATTCAAATTAGAACACAAAGCTTTTTGGGCTATAAAATTTTTAAATTATGATATTAAAACTGCAGGAGAGAAAAGAATGATGCAAATGAATGAACTAGATGAATGGAGAGCTGAGGCCTACGAGAACTCGAAACAATACAAGGAAGCAAAAAAGTGGCGCCATGATGCTCGTCTAAAGAAATCGAAACAATTCGAAGTAGGGGACTTGGTCCTGCTATACAACTCAAGGCTTAAACTATTTCCTGGGAAGCTGAAATCAAGATGGTCAGGTCCATTCATGATCAAAACAATTTTCCCTATGGCACAATCGAGGTAACTCACCCCACTAAGGGCACATTCAAGGTAAATGGTCACCGACTCAAAATTTATAATTGTGAAGATTTTAGGGATATGAGAGAGGAGCTTCAGCTCCATGAACCTTCTTTTAGAAATGAAAACAGGGTAAGTCTAGCTTAAGACTTTAAATGAGCACTTCTTGGGAGGCAACCCGAGCACTAACTTTACTGACGTTATACTTTTAATTGTTAACACCTAACTTTATACTAATCCAATTAAGAGTAGGTTTTCAGACCACACGGCCTAGCACACGGGAGTGCCCATGGCCGTGTGGAAGTGATAGGATGAAACACGGTGTACTTGTAACCGTACATGATAAGAGGTAAATTTTTCCAAATTTTTCCAAACACGGGCAGAACATGCCTGCTCTTAATAACCGTGGACTATACTCACTTGCCAAACACGGGCTAAACACGCTCATTCTAAACGACCGTCTGAAGAGGAACACGGGCGTGTCACCTCAACCACGGCAGTGGCCAAACCCCCTGAACGCGCCCAAAAATTCAAAATCCCAAAAACACGGGCTAATTAAAATCAAGCATGGTCGTGGCCCTACCCGTGCTCTTACCACTATTTAAAGAACTTAACCTCTCATCCTCCCTAAAACCCCAACCCTAACCGATTCTTCTCACCCTCTCCTCCCCAAACCTGGCCACTATAAGAAATCACCCCCATTTTGACCCCCATAACTCCTCCACCTTCCTCCTATCAAATACCCATACAAAAATGCATCCACTCCCGTGTCAAACAGGAGCCCATGCCCTTGCCACTGCCGTGCGTATCCAAAAATTTCACAACACACGACCGTGCACCACCGTCCACGACCATGCTCCGCCGAACACATCGCCACATACCCCAAACACTGCTGGTCACCCTTTACTATTTCATATTTTTTCACTTATTTAACGAATTATTTGATTCAATTTTCAAATTATTTAGTAAATTTTTCTATTAGTATTTTTTATTTATTTTTAGAATAATCTCTTGAATTTTAGAACTAATTAACTATTTACAATTTCATGTTATTTAGTTTCTTTTTCCTATTAGTGTTATTTACTCTTAAGTTTAATCCTTTGAAATTCTAGAACTCACTTGATTGCTTTATTGAGTATTTTTTTATTTAATTAGAATTAGTTAGAATTAATAACTGATGAATTGATTGCTCATGGTCAAAATAATCGTATTTCGCCTTTGAATATTTCGGGTTTAGTACTTGATTCAGTTTGGTAAAAACATCACTTGAATATTAAATATTTTCAAGTACAATGTCATCGTCAAGAGGAAAACGAACCACGACCACCCCCTCTAAGAAAAGGAAGGGACCCGGCTCATCCTCCGCTAGCGCATCCTCTGAAGTATGCCACCGGTTCCTCCAATTCACTCAAGAGGCCCAAGAGGAATGATTTAAGGCATTACGGTGCGACCTCTAGGCACCGGTAGATGAATCGATTGGGCCGCTCTAGAGCAGGTCGGGCTTGCAGCCGATGTCCAAGCACTCCTAACGACCAAGCCGTGAGATCAATTATTTACCATCATCGAGCCCAAGTACTTGGAACTTACCTTGGAGCTTTGCACTACTTTTCAACTATAGACGGTGATGGCCCAATATGATGATCCGGGCACAATCCAATTTCACCTAGGAGGCACCATGTGATGACTTAACGTACCATAATTCGGGTAGCACCCAGACTCTATACAGATGACTTTGTAGTAGAGAATGATCTCTCCAAACTAAACCGCCAGTTTCATTGCACCCCCGTCAGTTGTTGGTACAACTTAGCACCCAACAAAGGCAACTACGACCCCAGTCGATCCAAGGTGACAGCCCTAGTCTCATCTCTGAGGTACATTCATGCCATTTTGGCTCAGACTATTACAGGTCGACGCGAGAGCACGAGCGTGGTGAACACACACAACATCTACTACTTGTGGTGCATGTCAAATGGGCACGTTTTCGATCTTGCATATTTCATAGCCCGTGCGATTTAGCACAAGATGGAGCCACACATAAAGGGGATTCTATCGATGGGTCCGTATATCACACGATTGGCTCGACACTTCGGCCTCCTCAACACCGATGCCCAGATTTTCTCACTCACGCTGATTGGGCAGATGGCAGCTCAGGGCATCCAGACGATGTTGCACATGAGAATGATCAAATATCGTCGTGGGTCCGATCCTCCTTAGTACCGATTAGCCCTCCCCACAAATGAGGAGGAGCCTGAGGACATTACTGATGATGTCCCACCACTACAAGAGGCACCACTTCCAAGCAGCGGTCCTCCCATGCAGCAGCCTCACTTGTGGACATCTCTACATGCCTTACCCAGTTCGAGCAGTACTATACTCAGCAGTTCACTGACATCACTCGACATTTTGACGAGATCGAGGCCACCCTCCAACAGATTTGTCACCACTTCCATATTTCTACACCGACACCACTGTAGGACCCAGCTGACGATGAGGACCTCTGAGTCCTTTTATTTTCCTTATTTTTAGTTTTCTTTTCATTACTTTATGTAACAACCTGCACCCAAGACCGATACTGGATCTAGATATGAGACATTACTATGCTTGAACATGGACTTACGAGCTATAAAATTTCGTTCCAACTTAAAAATTTCACTTTCTTAGTCAACACATACATTAGAAGGGCCTACGAGGCCTTAAACTCATGTCTGAAAACTTTTGGAATTAAATCAAATAATTTTTTTTCTGAAGCAGGGTTCACACGCCAGTGTGACTTGGAACACGCCCGTGTACCCTTAAGCACGCCCATACCCTCAAACCGTGGGAAGCTACTGACTATTTTTGCACAGCATAGACACACCCGTGTCTTCCAACCGTGGCAGACTACTGACTAATTTCACACGGCCATGACACGCCTCTGGGCTTAGACCGTGTGCTAATCCTTGATATACTGACTAAATCAACACGGTCTAGGAACATGCCCATGTCCAACCCGTGTGTACAACACGGCCTATACACACGGCCGTGGAATTTACTCGTGGCCTATTCTGATTCATAATACTAAGGTGCGAGGTTAACACGGCCTTGACACACGCCTGTGTCCAACTGTAATGGGCATTTATAGGCTATTTACCGTGCGATTAGCCACCACGAAATGAAGATCATATCCATACACAATTCAATGATGCAATAACAACCTAATTTTATGAATAATACTACATGCTTCCTTGATCTCAATAAACATAAATACTTAGTCAAATTTGGCCAATCACTTAGCCATATACAAAAGAATAATAAACTTGATAGCTTTTACAAAGGCCCTTCTAAAAACATGTCCACAAAATGAATGTTTCCTATACATGCCATACTTAGTAAAGTAACTTGGCTATACCAAAATAAGAGTTGATAATGTGCTATGAGCTTCGACTCCGATGATCCACAAATTAGCTTGGCGGGACTACATAGAAAGAAACAATCAAATACGTAAGCATTTAGCCTAGTAAGTTTGCATGTAAAGCACATGTCAATAAGCTTGCTTAATAAAAAACAGTTAGCATAACAATAGTATCGTAATTTCAGCTCTAAAGCTTACTTACTCATACTTGGTTCTTACATGTCTCATGATGCTCACTATACTCATTTTTGTAAAGTAAACATGATACATGTGTCACTTGATCACATTGATCAGCATACTTAAACAATAATCATTATGATCTCTAATTCTTCATTCATAACATGAGTAATATTTAATTCATTTTGATGCTAGCTTTGCTTTCTTAGCCCTCTTGTTACCTCATTATTAACCTTACTTGTTTGCCCGATGAACTTCTACGAATACCCAAGGATACTAGATCTCTTCCCACTTAACATGCCACCAAAGCCATATCTTAAGCATAGTCTTACATGGAATTTCTCATCTTGGTTTCAAGGCCATGTCTTGACATAGACTTACACGAAGTCTTGCCCTTGATAACTTACTCAATACCAAGCTTGCCTTGGACTTATGTGATATCTTCATCAATGCCAAGCTTGCCTTGGACTTACATGATATCTTAATCAATGCCAAGCTTGCCTTGGACTTACATGATATCTTGATCAATGCCAAGCTTGCCTTGGACTTACATGATATCTTGTGTGGTATATCGGGTATCCTAGGGAATTCATATTCAATCGGGGCTTGCTCATGTTTAATCTCTTTGTTCACAAAAACGATAGGCATTACAAAATAGCAATGTATATTATACTAAGTAATTCAATGATAGTGATCATAATTCAATGATAGTGATCATAAAGCTTAGAAATCATACAAACTTACCTCGTTTTCAAAATGAGTTAGTTCTTCGGTTTAGTCCACGACTTTATCCTTTTCACGATTGAGGTGTATTCTCGTCTCCTCTTGCTCTATAATAGCAAATTAGCTCATTTTAATCATTTTATTAATATAAGCATCGCAATAGTCCTACTTAGGCAAAATTACTATTTTAACCCTAAATTTTGGCAAAATGACCGTTTTGCCCCTAGGCTCGAAATTAATTCAAATCACATTTTTATCTTTAACAAGCCTAGGCAAACATTTAATGCTCTTAAAGCTATCATCAACAATCAATATTTCACATACTTACTACCAAGTTCATAACCTTTTCATTAAGGTCCTATTTAGTGTCCTCATGCTAACACCCTTTTTAAAGTTGTTCATCTAACAACTAAGACTCAAGTTCTTCCTTAAAATGCAGCAAACAACTAAAGTAGCTCTCATGGTAAAACTCTAAACCTTTCACAACATTTCACAATAGTCCCCTCATTTGAAAGCTTAAGCTTTAGGGATCTCAAAGGTACAATTATTTTCAAGAAAAGTTCACTAGAACACTTACTTGAATGGATGAGAGTTTGCTGAAATTTTTGAAGGTTTCTACCCCTTATTTGCTGAAATTTTTGGTGGAGGGTGATAGGAGAAAAATATGATAACTTTTCTCTCCTTATTCTATTATTAAAAGTCAAATTAGTCCACCTACTACTACTAACTTTGACACTAATTGAAAATTTTGTCTCCCATGCTCTCTTATGGCCGGCCAAGCCTCTTTCAAAGGCTAAATTGCCTTTTCAATACCCCCATTTAACAATCCATAACCATTTGGTACTCCTAGCATATAGAATGAAACTTTCGCACTTTATGTGATTTAGTCCTTTTTCGCAAATTAAACACAAAAACATTAAAATTAAAATACCAAAATTTTAATGCTCATATGCTATCATGCTCTAACTCATAATATATCATGAAAATAATTTCTCCGATCTCGAAATAGTGATCTCGAGATCACTATTTCGACTAACCCTTAAATCGGGTTGTTACACTTTAAGTTTTTCATTTTAATTTTTATTTATCTTAAATTAAAATGTTTCCCTTCTATATTTCAAACTTTTAATATGTTATCATTGGTTATCTAACCTTCGAGTATGCCTAATACACATTTATTTAATTCCACCCCCGAGAAATCTAACTGATGACTTCACAGTTTCAATTGCACACTCCAAATAACGAACAAATCACTAGGAGTGATTCACTACTACATAAGTCATCTTTCACCACGACCTCTACCAACTCAAGGAACCCATCCAGAATTCAGGAAGTGTCACTTTCTCCTTCTCTTTTGATTTCAGTATCACATGATTATTTATCTTATTTATCTATCTTTTTACATTGAGGGCAATGTACATCTTAAGTGTGGGGGGTAAAAGTGTCTAACTTTTTGCATTATTCTCAAATCCCTGAATTATATCTAGTTCTTAAGTAATTTCCTCATATTACTAATTAGGATGAAATTTCTGATGATTTATAATTCTTATTGATATGTTTTTGAGTAAGCCATAGTTAATTGTGCATTGATGATTTATACTTTAAGATACTAGAGAATCAAGCATGATAAGTCTATTTTTCAGAAATAAAAAAATTTTTTAGGTTGTCTACCTGAATTTGAATATTACTTTGAAGTTTTAAATTTATGAGGATGACATCAAATGCCCATAATTTTTGAAAGATTTTGAGCCTTATAGAGCATATATTCTTTTTCATGCACACTTTTTGATTATAGTGTGTCAACATTGAACTGTTATTCTAGAACTTGCCTCGATTATACATGTTAAGACCACATTTTTTATTTGATATACTGAGATGATAAAGGCACCTAGGTTTTAACCCACTCACTCCACTAAAAAGCTTACCTTCATAATTAACCCCTAGTGAACCTCTTTGATCCTAACAACCCTTTTTATTGATTTACCCTCTAATATCAACCCAAAATCCCGCTCGTATTTGTTATCACCATTCCTTTGACTACCCTTCTATCGAGACTTGATTTGATAAGTTGCTCAATTATATTATTTCAGTTATAAAAGTTCTTTCTTATGTAATCTGTACTAGCGTTGTCTGATTTGTTCTTAAAAAATTGAAGTATATTCATTATTAGTTCTGTAATTAAGTGAGCTTATATGTTTAATTTCAATATCTTGAAGAAGAAACTCGTATTATTAGTATTTTCATGTGATGTAATTATTCATAATATTAGTTCAATTCTTTTTCTAAAGTTAGGTAATTTGTCAAGTCAATCTCGATTCTAACCCTCTAATTTAGCCTTTATCCACACCATTAACCCAAGCCTCGTTACAACCCTATTAAAGGCCTTTTGATTTGTGTATCATCTCATATTACAGTGGTGAAGATTTGATTTTCAGGCATGCCTATGGGATTAACTTTTCAAGATCGACTTATGAGTGCTTATTCTTGAACCTTAAACACTTCGAGTGCTTTGAGTGAATCTTTAGTGAGGATGACAATCTTTGTCGGTTTTGAATCAAAGGTAATTATTTAGATAAAGGGAGACACTTATGTTTTCATGTTACAAATATATGACTTAGAATTGTTTGAATCTTTAGGAGTCTTTGAGTTAAATTATCCATGTATAAATTATCTATAAATTATGATGAGGCATTATTAATGAGAATTATGAATTGTGGAAAGTTTGTTTTAATTGTAAGTTGAGAATTTTGCTTGAGGACAAGCAAAAGCTTAAGTGTGGGAGTATTTGATAAACCGTAAAAGTAACATATTTTAAACCCACATTTAGCATACTTTTGGATGATTTATTCCCGGAATTGTGTAAAAAGGTGCTCTTAATCCTTTCTTTTCATGTTTTATACTCAGGAAAGCACCTAGGGATGAAAAGAACGAGAAACAGGCCTAAAACACAGCAAATTGGGCCAAAGAAGAAATTGACACGGCCTGAGCCCAAGACCACACGGCCGTGCCTCCCTAATTTAATCTAACACGGCCTCGACCCTAAAACACACAGGCGTGTCTCTTCAGCAGACTCGACCACGGCCTAAAATCGATTCACACGGGCGTGTGCCATGGCCGTGTCCCTGCCGCGGCCAAGAGGAGTTTTACTCAGATTTGGATACTTGAAGGCAAAGAAACACATTCCAAAGCCTATTCAAACACCCTAGTAGGAATTCCACTCAGATTAGGATACTTAGGGCCAAATAAAGCATTCCAAGAGCCTAGATAAACACCCTAAGCATAACCTTCAAAAGGGGGGAGCTGCCAAGGAGCCGAGCTAGAAAGGTCAGATTTGTGGGAATCACTTGAAGATAGCAAGTTGATCCATCTCAAGAAGCCGGAATTCTACTCAAGACTGCAGATTTCTCCTTCAATTCCTTCAGTGAGTTTTAGGGATTTCTTATGCTTTGTTTTATCTTTCCTTTTGAGATGTTTTCTTTTATTGTTATGAACTAAACCCATCAGATACCTGAAGGGGATGAAACCTAAGACGGATCTTGTTATTATTTTCTGAACTATATGATAAATATTTGATTTGTTCTTAATTATGTGAGCTTAGTTCTTGTGTTAATATTTCTGGGATATTGATTCAAGTTGGATGTGCTTAGGTGGTAGAGCAAAAGTCCCTGCCTAAGAGTAGATCTAGCATAATTAAGCGGAGTTGATCGCGCGCCTAGAGATAGGGTGACAAGATTTTGCCGGATTAGGGTGAAACCTAATATAGGAGTCCATAGATCAAGTTAATGTGATTCTAGGGGTTTTAATTAGAAAGAGATTTCAATTAATCAACCTAGAGTTAGACGTTATTCACCTCGAGAGAGGGTTTAATATAAATTAGGGAATCCTACGGATCAAGCCAAGTGAATAAATCATCTGGTTCAGTGTTAGATAACAAGTGAAGTCTTGGTGGATTCTTCCTAAGGGTATCATCTTAGTCAACTGAGTTTTCCTAAAGTTATTTCTTCAATTCATTCTTTTTGTCTTTGAATCTTAGTAATTAGTTAGTTTTAGATTAAACAACCAATCACTTAATATTTAGGCTAAATAATAGAAAGAAGGTTAGTATTAGTACTTTTAGTTCCTTTCGGTTCGACAATCCGGTCTTGCCTAAGCTATACTACTGTTAGATAGGTGCACTTGCCTTAAGTCGTTGTCAGAGTTAGTTTCCAGGTTCGATCATTCTCTTTATAAATTTTAAAACTCGACAAAACAACGATCACTCCCACGTAGCCTCTTCAACTCCGTTTTTGTGCCACAGCACTTTCACTAAAAAAATCTTCTTACTTCTCAACTCTTTAATCTCTCGTGCCAAAATTCAGATCAGTTCTTTAGTATACGACAAATCTGACTAAATCTTGACTTCAGTAAGAGAAATTACATGCATTGGATCAGATCTATATCGTCGAAGCATCGATACGTGGAACACATTATGAATCTTTTCTATTTCAGGTGGCAACAGCAATTTATAAGCAACTGGTCCAATTCGTTCAATAATGTCATACGGCCCGATGAACCTTGGACTCATCTTACCTTTTCGGCCAAATCAAATTATTTTCTTCCACGGAGACACTTTCAAAAACACTTTGTCACCGACCTCAAATTCAATATCTTTTTGTTTTAAGTCTGCATAAAACTTGTGACGATCTGACGCTGTTTTCAAACTGTCACAAATCACTTTCACTTTTGCTCAGTCTCTTTTATCAAATCAACCCCATGAATCTTATTCTCACTCAGCTCAGTCCAATACAATGGAGTTCGGTATTTTTGTCCATAAAGAGCCTCATACGGTGCCATTTTGATACTAGATTGAAAACTATTATTGTATGCGAATTCAATTAATGGTAAATGCTTTTCCCATGTACTTTCAATTTCAAGAATACAACATCTCAACATATCCTCAAGAACTTGAATGACCCGCTCGGATTGTCCATCCATTTGTGGATGAAATGCAGTACTAAAATGCAACTTTGTGCCTAAAGCCTCTTGCAATTTCTTCCAAAATCGCTAGGTAAATCTTGGATCTCTGTCAGACATAATAGATAGTGGCACCCCGTGCAATCTCACAATCTCAGCAATATACAATTCGACTAACTTGTCAAGTGAATAATCTGTTCTCACTGAAAAAAATGAGCTGATTTCGTCAATCTATCAACTATCACCCAGATCGCATTTTTCTTGCCCTGAGATAAAGGCAATCTTGATACAAAGTCCATCGTAATTCTCTCTCATTTCCACTCAGGAATCATAATCGGTTGTAATAAACCAAATGGAACCTGATGTTCAGCTTTAACTTGCTGACAAACCAAGCATCTCAAAACAAAATTTGAGATATCCCATTTCATACCATGCCACCAATAAAATTGTTTCAGATCATTATACATTTTCGTACTCCCCGAGTGAACAGCCAAACGACTATTATGAGCTTCATTCAAGATTAACTGAATCAACTCTAAATTTCTTGGAACATAAATCCAATCTTTGAATCTCAAAAAATCATCATTATCAACTCGAAATTCTAAATCAGCATTCAATCTACATTGATCTCATTTAGCCATCATCTCATCATCACTTTTTTGTGCATCACAAATCTGACGTATGAACATTGGCCTCACTTTCAACTTAGCCAAAACTAAACCATCATCACATAGATCTATTTGAGTACTCATAACTCGCAAAGCACATAAATACTTTCAATTCAAAGCATCGACAACAACATTAGCTTTGCTTTTAGTAATTCTAGCCATCTCCGCTGTCTAAAATTCAATTCTTTCTGAGTCATCAGATATTTCAAACTCTTGTTATCAGTAAAAACATGACATTTCTCACCAAACAAATAGTGACGCCAAATCTTCAATGCAAATACAATCGTAGCTAATTCAAGATCATGCGTCGGATAGTTCTTTTCATGTGGTTTTAATTACCTCGAAGAATAAGCAATGACTTTTCTTTCTTGCATCAATACACAGCCCAAACCATTCAACGATGCGTCACTGTAAACTATGAATTCTTTACTCGATTCAGGTTGAACTAACACAGCTGCCTCCGTCAACAATGCTTTCAACTGTTCAAAACTCTGCTGGCACTTTTTGACCACTCAAATTTAACATCTTTCTGTAGCAACTTTGTCAACAGAGTCGCAATCATCAAGAATCCTTTCACAAACTGCCTATAATATCCCGCTAGTCCCAGAAAACTACGAACTTCAAACACATTTCTCGGTGGTTTCTATAACACCCCATACCTATGCCCGAGGCTAGGACTGGATAAGAGATATTACCATGCTTGAACGCATTAAAACATACACTTATAGGCTGTAAAATTTTGTTCTGACTTAAAAATATGTACACGGGCGTGTCCCAAGCCACATAGGCGTGTGACCCCTACTTTAAAGAAAGGTTTCGATTAAGTTCTGAAAGTTTTTAGATATGTGCTTAAGGCCTCGTAGGCCCATGTAATGTATGGTTAGACTAATATAGAGAAGTTTTTAAGTCAAACGAAATTTTACCGCCCATAAGTGTATGTTTTAATGAGTTCAAGCATGGTAATATCTCTTATCCAGTCCTAGCCTCGGGCATGGGTATGGGGTGTTATAGTTTCCATTCTAAAATAGCTGATATCTTACTTGGATCAACTCGTATTCCTACAGCTGATACAATATGCTCCAGAAAACCAACCTCACGCAGCCAAAACTCACATTTGCTACTTTGCATACAATTGCTTCTCACGCAGATTCTGTAACACAATTCTCAAATGCTCGGCATGTTGCGTCTCATCACATGAGTAAATCAGAATGTCATCAATGAACACCACAACAAAATGATCCAAATACAGTCTGAATATCCGGTTCATCAAATCCATAAATACTACAGGAGCATTCATTAGTCTAAAAGGCATAACTAAGATTTCATAATATTCGTACCTCGTTCTAAAAGTAGTTTTCGGTACATCTGATTCTTTGACTCTCAACTAATAATAGCCCGATCTCAAATATATCTTAGAAAATAATGTAGCTCCTTTCAGCTGATCAAATAGATCATCGATTCACGGCAATAGATATCTATTATTTATCATCACTTTTTTCAGCTATCGATAATCAATACACATCCTTATAGTGCCGTCTTTCTTTTTCACAAACAACACAAGAGCACCCTAGGACAAAAAACTCTATCATGCAAATCCTCTATCGGTCAACTCTTATAACTGAGACTTCAACTCTTTCAATTTCGTCGGTGCCATTCTATACGAAGCTATTGAGATAGGAGTAGTCCCTGGCACTAATTCAATTCCAAATTCAACTTCTCGTATCAGAGGTAATCTCGGTAATTCTTCAAGAAACACATCTGGGAATTCACAAACCACACGCACAGATTCAACTTTGTTTTTTATCACTTTTGTATCAATCACATATGTAAGATAAGTTTCGTAACCCTTTTTCACATAGTTCAAAGCTTTCATCGAAGATATAATAGCCGGTAACCCATCCAAATCACTGGATTCAATTCGAAATATCTCACCATTCTGACTTCTCAAATCAATACTCTTCCATTTACAATTCATAATAGCATTATACAAAGTGAGCCAATCCATACCCAAAATGATATTAAATTCACCGAAAGGTAGCTACATCAAATTAGCAAAAAAACAAACATCCTGAAACATCAATGGACAATTCTTGGACACTTTATCCACCAAGATACACTTGCCTAAGGGGTTCGATACTCTAATCACAAATTCAGTAGACTCAACAGGTAGAGTCTTACTTGATACTAGATTCATACACACATAGGAATGAGTAGAACCTGGATCTATCAATACAATCACATCAGTATCAAATAGAGTAAAAGTACAAGTAATGACGTCTAGAGATGACGCTTCTTCTCGCGTGCATATAGCATAGGCTCGGACAGGTGTTCTCACCTCGAATCTTACAATTGTATCTGTCGTCCTTTTTTGACTGCCACTCATATTTTTGGTGTTTCTGGAGGTCTACCCCTAGCCCTCATATTACTCCGTCTCACACTTTAAACATTGTCTTTTTCAGCTAACTCTAGGCAATCTCGAATGAAATGATCTCGGGAGATATTGTCTTAGGAGATGAAATTAGAGTCGACCCAAGTAAGATTTCAATAATTTTTGAATGGAAACTGCCAAAGAGTGTAACTGAAGTAAGGAGTTTTCTAGGCCTAACCGGCTATTATAGGTGTTTTGTTAAGGGGTTTTCCGTGATAGCTACTCCGATGACAAGGCTATTGCAAAAAGATGTGAAGTTTGGATGGTTAGAGGGGTGCCAATAGAGTTTTGAGAAATTAAAGGCGTTGTTGACTAAGGCTCCTATTTTGGTGCAACCTGAGCCGAAAAGAGAATTTGTGGTTTATAGTGGTGCATCCATGAATGGATTGGGTTGTGTACTTATGCAAGAAGGAAAAGCGATAGCATATGCTTTTAGACAATTAAAGTATGAGAAGAATTACCCGACCCATAACTTAGAGTTGGCTGCCATTGTGTTTGCATTAAAGATTTGGAGACACCATTTATATGGTGAAAGATGTCGGATATTCACTGACCACAAAAGCCTAAAATACTTGATGACTCAAAAGGAATTGAATTTAAAGCAGCGAAGATGGTTAGAGCTGATCAAGGATTATGACTTAGTAATTGACTACCATCCGGGAAAGGGGAACGTGGTCGTCGATGCTTTGAGCAGAAAATCATTATTTGCACTGAGAGCCATGAATACAAGGAGGGCTTTGTTAGATGATGGTTCTATTCTAGCCGAGCTGAGGGCTAGACCATCATTTCTCCAAGAGACTTGTGAAGCTCAAAAAGAGGACAGCAACTTACAAGCCAAAGGAGTTCTATGTGAGTCAAATGTTGAGTCGGACTTTCGGCAAGTCCTGATGGATGTATGATGTTTCAAGATAGGGTCTGTGTACCTAGAAATGATAAAATTATTCGTAAGATTTTGCATGAAGCACATAGTGGATATTTAACTGTACACCCAGGTAGCACGAAGATGTAAAATGACTTGAGGAAGTGGTATTGGTGGCCAAGTATGAAGAAAGACATATCCTAGTTTGTGTCGAAAAGTCTAATTTGTCAGCAATTGAAGGCTGAACACCAAGTACCTTTGGATCTACTTCAGCCCATTATGGTTCCTAAGTGGAAGTGGGACCGTATTACCATGGACTTCGTGACGGGTTTACCGTGGACGCCGAAAAAGAAAGATGTCGTGTGGGTTGTAATGGATAGACTCACGAAGTCAGCCCATTTCATACCAGTACGAGTCAATTACTCATTTAATAAGTTGGTTGATTTGTACTTAGAGATAGTAAGACTTCATGGAGTACCGTTGTCGATTATTTCGGATAGAGATCTGAGATTTACATCACAGTTTTAGAAAAAGTTGCAAGAGGCCTTAGGCACAAAATTGAGCTTCAGTACAACTTTCCACCGCAGACCGACAGATAGTCAGAGAGAGAAATACAGATACTTGAGGACATGCTGCGATGTTTCTTTTTTTGGAATTCCAAGGTAATTAGGAGAAATACTTACCGTTGGTGGAATTCACCTACAATAATAGTTTTTAGTCGAGTTTGAAAATGGTGCCTTATGAGGCATTGTATAGGTGTAAGTGTCGAACACCCTTATATTGGACAGAACTCAGAGAGAATTAGATTCACGGGGTTGATTTGGTCAGAGAAACTAAAGAGAAAGTAAAGGTGATACATGAATGTCTAAAAGTGGTTTCAGATAAACAAAAGTCCTATTCGGATTTGAAACGGAAAGAAATTGAGTTTCAAGTCGGTGATAAAGTGTTTCTGAAAGTATCACCATGGAGAAAGATCCTCAGGTTTGGCCGGAAGGGCAAGTTGAGTCTGCGCTTTATTGGACCATATGAGGCTACCGAGAGGATAGGGCCAGTAGCATATCGTTTGGCTTTGCCACCTGAGTTGGAAAATATTCATGATGTCTTTCATGTGTCCATGTTACGCTGGTACCGTTCAAACCCTTCACATGTGATTGTACCAACAGAGGTAGAAATTCAACCGGATATGACTTATGGTGAAGAGCCAGTTAGAATTTTCGCTCAAGAGATCATGCAGTTAAGAAACAAGAGTATAGCCCTTGTGAAAGTACTACAGAAAAGGCACGGGGTGGAAGAGACTACATGGGAGCCCAAGGAGGCTATGAGAAACCAATATCCCAACCTTTTCATTGGTAAAATTTTCGGGACGACAATCCTTAGGGGGAGAATTTGTAACAGTCCGATTTAGGGGCTAGTCAGAACAATGGTCTCGTGACCACTAATCTGAAGCCAGATAAAATTATTTTTAATATTATTTTATGAGTTATAGCATGATTATATAGGTACATGAAAATTTTGGAGCTTTAATTTTAGCAATTTCATGCTCAATCGCGAAAAAGGACTAAATCGCATAAAGTGTGAAAGTTTTATTTTATGAACTAAAGGTGCCTAATAGCCATAGAATTGTTAATTGGAGGCCTTTAATGTGAAATTAGACTTTTTTAATGGTAATGGCCGGCCATAAGGGGGGACAAAGGTGTCAAAATTAGTCAAAGTGGGTGTAATAGGTGGATTAAATTGATGAAATAGATTAAAATAAAGAAAGAAAAAAATATCATCTTTTTCTCTCTTCTTCTCCACCAAAAATTGGCAGAAAACTAAGGGGTTTGAGAGCTCAAATTTTTAGCAAGCTTCTCTCCTTGCAAGTAAGTGCATTAGCGATCATTTTTTGATAAAATTTCTACTTTTGAAACCCCTAAAGCTTAAGCTTTCTAAAGAGGGGACTATCTTGCAATATGGTGAAAAGTTTAGGGATTTTCCATGTGAGCTTTTAAGTTGTTTGCTGCATTTTTATGGAAGAAAATGAGTCATATATGTTTAATAAACAACTTTTGTGAAAGGTGTTACCATGAAAACACCTAAATGGACCTTTTTGTAAAGGTTGTAAAATTTGTCGTAAACGTGTGAAATTTTGGGTTTTGATGATAGCCATAAGAGAAATAAATGTTCACCCAGGCTTGTTAAAGGTAGAAATTTGATTAGAATCGATTACTGAGCTTAGGGGTAAAATGGTCATTTTAAAAAGTCTAAGGGCAAAATAGTAATTTTGCCAAAGCATGATTATTAAACTGCAATTATTAATGTGATAATTAAAATGAGATAATTTTCTATTATAGGGCAAGAAGAACCAATAATCAACCTCGATCGGGGAAAGAACAAAATATCGGGCTAGATCGACAATCTAGCCTATTTTGAAATCGAGGTAAGTTTGTATGTGATAAATTTAACCTTTATGCTAGCATGTTTGAGAATGTTGATATTAAAATGATACAAGATATTCTATGAAATTGAGTATTTGGTGTTAAATAAGAAAGAGGAGAAAAGTTAAGATGGATAAGGTCCCGTGTAAGACCATGTCGGTGACATGGCCTCGGCACCGAATTGAGATCTCGTATAAGACCATATATGGGATATGGCTTCGGTATTGAATATAAGAATCGTATAAGACCATATTGAATATAAAATTGTATAAGACCATATCCGGGATATGGCATCGATACTTGATGTGAGATTCTGTATAAGACCATATCTGGGATATGGCATCGGCACTCAGAGGTGATCCCATGTGGGATGTGGCATCAGCTTCGTGTTTATCTTAACGACGACAAATATGCATGTTCTGTAACACCCCAAACCCGGCCTAAATGTTACGACTGAATTCGGTATGTTACAAGGTGAAGTAAAAACGAGATTTGTTAAATTTAGGAAAAATCGGGGGTTTGAAAAACTTTTCGATTAAGGCGTAGTCTTGAAAATAACAATACGTAGATTAAGGAAATTCCCAAGTTATGATAATTGAACATTCATTATATTTGTTGATACTTTAAAGAGAAAATATTGTTTTATGTTGCCCGTATGTTTTTTGAAAAACTCCATTTTCACTTTAATGATTAAGTGTTGAATTTGAAATAAACAGTAGCTAATAAAAACCCAAGTTTAACTTAGAAAGGCCTTATTACATAACAAAAGTCCCAAATCAAAATAAATTTATAGTAAGGAATGAGTTTATGAAAGAAAAGGGTATTATGGCCTCCACGAGTCCGCCTTGGCTCCCATATACACGATCTACTGATTACCTAAAAAATTAAAGAAGGGGTGAGTCACTTGGACTCAGTATGTAAATTCTCCCACATTATACAAACGGCTCGTGGCCCACAATCACACATTGGGCCTTAGCCCAAATAAAAAAAACATCCAAACACATGAATGCAATAAGCCCAACCCAAACCTAGTTTTTCCATCCTCTACATGCCAACCCGTACCAGCCCATCACACCGTGGGGATTTCTACAATCAACCCTCCATCCACTACACTCCATTTCGACAGTCATGCTGCCAGTTATAAATAGATCACTAGGTGACCAAATAATACATCGTGGCTTAGCCACCGATCACAATGTGACCCAATAATATATATATCGTGGCTTAACCACCTATCACTATGTGACCCAATTAATGTATGTACATATATATATCGTGGCATAGCCACCGATCACTACGTAACCAAATAATCATGCACTTCCCCTTCATATCAAACCCATACCCCATGGACTACATACATATCCTAACGAATGCAACATGCTATCCATAACACAACAGATTACCAAACATATATTCGTCCATGCAAAGAAAACGATACGGTCACGTACTTGGCATTCCTAGCCTTACCCCTAAAGGATCACGACTGTCTACACAGCCTTTTTCGGCCTTTCAGCCCATACAATTGTTAGTACAGATAAAGTAAAGTGCGTGGAGGTTTACACACCTAATAACGCGCAATACCATGCTTTCTATGTTGACACTATCGATAATAGGAACCACTGCTATCTGTCTACTATTCTGCTCAGAAGCCGGCCCACAACCCGGTGGCGAATCTCGAATAGCAGACACCGCTGCGTTTCTTGAACTTTGGGGTTAGGACTACGGGTCCAACCCCTTTCTTTGCTTGACTAGCATTTGTATCCATGAAAAAGATCTTGGTCAATAGACCAGATTAAAACATTGAAGCAAAGAACGAAGACGAATAAACACTCAAAGTAAAGATCCCTTACCTAGATCGATAGATCCCGAAGACTATAAAACTTGGATTAAGCACCGATTAAGTGCCTAAGTCGACTAGAACCGAATGCCCTTTAACACCCTTCAATCTCTGACCAAAAGCTGAAAACACGAAGACAAGCCCCTACTTCGATCGGTTAAAGCTACAAGACAAGATTAAGGCTTTCGACATCCATAAAGGAGAGAAAAGAGAATTGAGATGAAAAGAATAATACCTACCCTGATCAAAAGAATCCGATTGGCAGAGTTGTGGAGCAGAGTGACGACAACTACTATGAGAAGGGACAGGATATGCTTCAACAAAAGAGAGTCAAGGTGAAAGGCTTATGAGATTCAGCTAAGTAAGATGGAATCAAGGAGATGATTGGTCTTTAAGAGAGGATTCGGTCAAGAAGAAGAAGAAGAAAGGTGAGATTTCAGAGTTTAAATAGAGCAATAAAAAGAAGAGAACATAAAGTGGAAAAGATGATGAGAGGGTTCGGCTCTGGAGAAGAGTTTAGAGAGGAAAAATGATTTCGGCTTAGAGGTCTTTTATGAAGAGAGGGAGGGAAGAAGAGAGAAAAAGGAAAAGAAACACCAATGGTCTAAGCAAATTTAGCTAGAAAGCAAAAGAGGAACAAAAGAAATTGGCTCAGTAAATTCGGCACTTACCCCTAGTAATCGAAAATACACACTGATCACAAGCAACAAAGCCTAAGACCTCAAGACATTCGGCACACCCTTAACCATCCAAAACCGATTCCTCTACCTTACTCCTAGTGTCCAACATTCGGCCACCACCTACACCCATATCTTATCCCATGTTTTCCTCTTAGCCTCATCTTCATATCTTTGGACTAAATCCACACACACCCATGCAGAGTCCCAGCTGAATCCATCACTCAAGCTCTTTAGGCGCAAAAATAACACTCCCATTTGCTGTCAACGTAATTTGAACCTGCTCCCTCACAACCTCCCTATGGCGTCACCTACCTACACCTTGAGTGGCGCCTCCTTGCCACTTTACCAATTAGATTCTTGTGTCAACTACCCCACTTAAGTACCCTTAAGGCCCACTTCAACTAGCTCTCTCTTGCAGTGCCTAAAAACAAAATTTTTACCAAGGCTCAGGCTTAACCTCGAGCCTTCCCGAAACCTCTAAACACACCAGAATAACACACATAGCATAGCATACACTCATAACACATTACAAATGCAGTGCCCCCAATTTAGGATGTTACAGTTCTACCCCTTTAAAGAAATTTTGACCCCGAAATTACCTGGTCAAAAGAGGTGAGGGTATTGCTATTGTATAACATCCTCTGGCTTCCATGTAGCTTCCTCTTACCCGTGATTCCGCCACAGAACCTTAACCAAAGGAACCGATTTCCTTCGTAAAACTTTAACATCCCGCTCAAAGATCTGAACTGGTTCCTGTTCAAAGGATAAATCAGGCCTTACTTCGAGTTTCTCCAATGGGATTGGTATTAGATGGGATGGATCTGAACGGTAGCGTCATAACATTGAAATATGAAACACATCATGAATCTTACTTAACTCCAAAGGTAGCTCGAGCTGATAAGCAACCGGTCCTACATGCTTCAACACACGATAAGGCTCGATGAACCTGGGGCTTAGCTTACCCTTCCGTCCAAACCTTAGAATTTTCTTCCACGGTGACACCTTTAAGAAAACCTGGTCATCCACTGCAAATTCTACGTCCCTCCGCTTCAGGTCAGTGTAGGATTTCTTCCTGTCAGACGCTTCCTTCAACTTAGTCCGGATCAACTCATCTTTCCTTTTCGTTTCTAACACTAGGTCTAGACCCAATAGCTGACGCTCACCCAATTCTGTCCAACACGTAGGAGTACGACACTTCCGCCCATACAATGCTTCATAAGGCGCCATCCAAATACTGGACTGATAGTTGTTGTTATATGCGAATTTCGCCAATGATAAAAATTCTTCCCAGCTACCCTTGAAGTCAAGGATGCAACCTCTCAACATGTCTTCCAAGATCTGAATTACCCTTTCTAATTGTCCGTCTTTTGCGGATGAAACACCGTACTAAAATCTAACTTTGTACCCAACGCTTGATGTAATGCCCTCCAAAATCTTGACGTAAACCTAGGATCTCTGTCTGAGATGATGGACACAAGTACTGCATGCAACCTCACAATCTCCGTTATATACAACTTAGCTAACTTCTAAAGAGAGTAATCGACCCGAACCGGTATAAAATGAGTGAACTTCGTCAATCGATCAATGACTACCTATATCGAATCCTTCTTAATAGGCGTAAGGGGTAGCCCACTAACAAAATCCATAGTGATCCTCTCCCATTTCCATTGCGGGATCTTTACCCGCTGCAATAACCCCGAAGGCAACTGATGCTCCATTTTTACCTGCTGACATGTCAAACATCTACCCACAAATTTGGTTACCTCTCGCTTCAGACCTGGCCACCAAAATTGTTCTCGTAAATCTCAATACATTTTACTTCCTCTATGATGCATAGCATATGGGCTACTATGCACTTCCTAGAGAATCATCCGCCTCAATTCCACGTCCCTCGGCATGCAAACTTTCTTTTAGAAACACAGGATCCCATCATCATTCAGACTATAATCCCCTTCTTTACCATGTTGCATTTGAGATAGTCGAGCACTCAAGTCATCATCCTGTAACTGCTTCTCTTTATTCTGATCTATCCACGTCGCTTCACCTGAAGCTCAGCTAATAAACTCCCATCTTCATACAGGCTAAGATGGGCAAACATCGCCCTTAGATCTGAGATTACTTTTCGACTTAGCGCATCTGCCACCACGTTAGCTTTACCTGGATGGTATTCAATCGAACAATCGTAATCCTTTAATAACTCAATCCACCTCCTCTGCCTCAAGTTCAACTCCTTCTGAGTAAGGAGATATTTTAAACTCTTATGATATGTATAAATGACAAATTTCTCTCCATACAGATAATGTCTCCAGATCTTTAAGGCAAAAACCACTGCTGCCAACTCTTAATCATGTGTGGGATAATTTAGCTTATGCGGTCTTAACTGTCGAGACGCATAAGCAACAACTTTTCCACCCTGCATCAACACACATCCTAACCCTGTGTGTGCAGCATCACAGTAAACCACGAACTCTTTTCTAGCCTCCGATTGAATCAAAATCGGAGCTTCTGTCAACACCCTCTTCAGCTTCTCAAAACTTTCCTGTTGCTTATCACCCCACACAAAAGGTACTCCCTTTCTCAACAAATTGGTTAAAGGTATCGCAATCAAGGAGAACCCCTCAACGAACCCCCTGTAATACCAGCAAGACTAAGGAAACTCCGAATTTCTGTCACAGACCTGGGTGATTTCCAATCCATGACAAGATGCGAATCAATTATTTCTCCCTCAGGATTTGTAGAACCACTCGAAGATGCAAATCATGCTCCTCCTCCGACCTTGAATATACCAGGATATCGTCTATAAATACTATGACAAACTGGTCCAAATAGGGTTGGAATACTCGATTTATCATATCCATAAATGATGCTGGTGCATTGGTCAACCCAAACGGCATCACCAAGAATTCGTAATAGCCATAACGGGTCTTGAAAGTTGTCTTATGAATATCCGATTCTTTGACCTTAAGCTGATGATATCCTGATCTCAAATCTATCTTTGAGAAAACTGACGCCCCTTTCAATTGATCGAACAAGTCATCAGTCCTCAGCAATAGATATTTGTTCTTGATAGTCAACTTGTTCAGCTGACGGTAGTCAATGCACATACGCATTGATCCATCCTTCTTCTTAACAAATAGAACTGGCGCTCCCCAAGGCAATTCACTTGGTTGGATGAAACCCCGATCCAACAGTTCCTGAATCTGAGCTTTCAGTTCCACCAACTCCTTCAGTGCCATTCTATATGGTGCAATGGACACTGGTGCTGTCCCTAAAAGAAGATCAATTCCAAACTCCACCTTGCGATCCGGGGGTAGTCCTAGAAGTTTTTCTGGGAAAACGTCAGAAAGTTCCCTCACCGTTCTAACATTCCCCACAGTTGACTCTTGGACCTCCAGAGCACAAACAAAGGCTACGAATGCCCTACATCTTTTTCTCACCATTCTTTCAGCCTTCAGAGCGGACACCACATTAGACAAGTAGTTCCTCATTTCCCCTATTACCACCACCTCATCCTCCTGAAGAGTCCTTAGTACCATACGCTTAGCTACACAGTCCAAATTTGCTCGATATTTCACTAACCAATCCATACCTAAGATCAGATCGAACTCCCCAAATGGCAGTTCCATTAAATCCACCGGAAAAACTACCCCTTGCACTTCTAAAGGTACTTCCCTATACAGTCTGTTCACCACTACCGACTGACCTAGCAGGCTAATTACCGTCATCTCCCTAGAAATAACCTTAGATTCTATACTTAAAGTTCTGAATACTACACTAGCAACATAAGAATGCGTCGATCCAATATCAATTAATGTAAAAAAAGGAAAATCAAAAATCAAGAACGTACCGGTTATGACATCCGGTGCATCCCCCTCCTCTCGACGTCTAGCTCCATAGACCAACCACGACTGTCTCGCATTGGTGTTCCCTGTACCTCTGCCTGGTGTTCCACGGCCCCGGCCATAACCATTACCCCCTCTGGCTGAACCACGACCTCTCTGTGGTTGTTGACCTCCTCTACCTAGCTGAACATTAGACTGACCTACAGGCCCCGCACCAACCCGGTCTTGTGGACAGTCTCTAACCTGATGATCAGTGGACCCACACTTGAAACATCTTCTGTCACCTATCCAACACTCGCCCAAATGAAATCTACCACATTGAGCACACCTCTGAGGCTGACTATTACCAACAGATCTCACACCCCAACTCAGCCCATCCATTTTAGGTCTTTTCTGAAAATGCCCCGTTGACCCCGACGATCCAAAACTCCTCTTATTTCTATCCCTGTCTCTATCATGATTCTACTTCTCGGACCGCTTAACTTCCTCGGCTATCTTAGCCTTTTCTACTAAAACCGTAAACTCCCTTTCTCACTGTGGAGCTATCAGCACACGTAGATCATCCCTCAGACCATCCTCAAACTGAACACAACGCTCATGGTCTGTGGCCACTATTCCCCGGGCATAACGACTCAAGTGCAGGAATTCCGCTTCATATTTAGCCACTGATTTATTTCCCTAGACCAAATTCAGAAATGCCCTAGTTGCGCATCCACATAACTCGATCCGATGTACTTACTCTGGAATATCGACTTGAAGAATCCCAGGTAATGCGGTCAGCCACTGAACCATCCCTAACTGTAAGCCACCATTGATACGCCTCATCCCTAACTGTAACCCATACCCATGAACTACATACATATCCTAACGAATGCAACATGCTATCCATAACACAACAGATTACCACACATATATTCGTCCATACAAAGAAAATGATACGGTCACGTACCTGGCATTCCTAGCCTTACCCCTAAGGGCATCACGACTGTCTACACAGCCTTTTCCGGCCTTTCAGCCCATACAATTGTTAGTACAGATAAAGTAATGTGTGTGGAGGTTTACACACCTGATAACGTGCAATACCACACTTTCTATGTCGACACTATTGATAATAGGAACCACTGCTATCTGTCTACTATCCTGCTCAGAAGCCGGCCCACAACCCGGTGGCCAATCTCGAACAGCAGACACCCTGCGTTTCTTAAACTTTGGGGCTGGGATTACAAGTCCAACCCCTTCTTTTGCTTGACTAGCGTTTGTATCCATGAAAAAGATCTTGGTCAATAGACCAGATTAAAACATTGAAGCAAAGAACGAAGATGAATAAACACTTAAAGTAAAGATCCCTTACCTAGATCGATAGATCCCAAAGACTATAAAACTTGGATTAAGCACCGATTAAATGTCTAAGTCAACTAGAATGGAATGCCCTTTAACACCCTTCAATCACCGACCAAAAGCCAAAACACAAAGAGAACCCCCTACTTCGATCGGTCAAAGCCACAAGACAAGATTAAGGCTTTCGGCATCCATAAAGGAGAGAAAAGAGAATTGAGATGAAAAGAATAATACCTACCCTGATCAAAAGAATCCGATTGGTAGAATTGTGGAGCAGAGTGACGATAACTACTATGAGAAGGGACAGGATATGCTTCGACAAAAGAGAGTCAAGGAAAAAGGCTTATGAGATTGACTAAGTAAGATGGAATCAAGGAGATGATTGGTCTTTAAGGGAGGTTTCGGTCAAGAAGAAGAAGAGAAGAAAGGTGAGATTTCGGCGTTTAAATGGAGCAATAAAAAGAAAAGAATGGAAAGTGGAAAAGATGATGAGAGGGTTCGACTCTAGAGAAGAGTTTAGAGAGGAAAAATGATTTCAGCTTAGAGGTCTTTTGTGAAGAGAGGAAGGGAAGAAGAGAGAAAGAGGAAAAAAAACACCAATGGTCTAAGCAAATTTAGCTAGAAAGAAAAAGAGGAACAAAAGAAATTGGCTCAGTAAATTTGGCACTTACCCCTAGTAACCGAAAATACAACTGATCACAAGAAACAAAGCTTAAGACCTCAAGACATTCGGCACACCTTTAACCATCCAAACCGATTCCTCCACCTTGCTCCTAGTGTCTAACATTCGGCCACCACCTACACCCATATCTTATCCCATGTTTTTCTCTTAGCCTCATCTTCATATCTTTGGACTTAATCCACACTCACCCATGCAGAGTCCCAGCCGAATCCATCACGCAGGCTCCTTAGGCGCAAAAATAACACTCCCATTTGCTGTCAACGCAATTCGAACCTGCTCCCTCACAACCTCCCTATGGCGTCACCTACCTACACCTTGAAAGGCGCCTCCTTGCCACTTTACCAATTAGATTCTTGTGTCAACTACCCCACTTAAGTACCCTTAAGCCCACTTCAACTAGCTCTCCCTTGTAGTGCCTAAAAACAAAATTTTTACCAAGGCTCAGGCTTAACCTCGAGCCTTCTCGAAACCTCTAAACACACTAGAATAACACACATAGCACAGCATACACTCATAACACATTACAAATGCAGAGCCCCCAATTTAGGATATTACATCTTGAGTATCCCTAGTGAATTATTGGGAATAATAGATAAGCTTGGAAATAAAAATGAGATTAGTACTAAAGCTATGTGATTGAGTGAATACAGGTACCGGTGATTAATTCACGAGGAATGTGTATGATAAGTGGCATGGTATATGCTAGATAAGAACAAGTACGAGTAAGTTATGTTAAAGTTTTTAAGACTTTGAGTGGTTAGCTAATGTTATAGATGGATGTCTTTATTAGCTTATTATTGTTATTTATTTTCATGCAAACTTACTAAGCTTTATGCTTACCCTCTCATTTCCCTTTCCTTGTAGTATTGCCAAGATAACTCGAGGATCGTGGGACATCGGAGTTCAGAACCACACTATCTATATCTCTTTACTATAACAACATTAGACTTATTTTGAGTATGGCATGTATAGGACTTGGGTATTTTGTTATGTCATATTGATAGCCAAAATGTTGGCCATATATGCTATCAAAGTCATTTTGTATATGGTCATTGGAATTGGGCCAATACTTGGCAAGTTTATATATATTCATTGATGATGAAATTATAAAGTTTATACTTGTTTGGATGCTTTGATTTAAGTTCTTGGAAGTGCCTTAGGGTCATGACTTATGATTAATTGATTTGGTATAAGTATGGTTGCTGTGTAGGGTGGCATTTGGCTTGGAATATAGCCTTTTTAATGTCTACACAGGTAGACACATGGGTGTGTGTCTAGGTCATGTGTGATATAGGGTCAGCCCCATGGGCGTGTTGATCGGCTGTATGTTCCCTTGTATGCTAGGTTGACAAGTCAGTATGCTTAGTAGTAATGGAACAGCCTAATTTTGGGGCTAGTCGAACAGTGGTTTCGAGACCACTAAATCGAGGTTGAGGAAAATTATTTTGATGCTATTTTATGTGTTATGGTATTAATATATGGCTATGTGAAAATTTTTGTGCTTTAATTTGAGCGATAGCATGCTTAATTGTGAAAAATGACTAAATCGCACAAGTGCAAAAGTTCTATTTTTCAAGGTAGAGGTATCCAATAGCCATAGATTACTAAATTGGAGGTCCTTAAATTACAATTAGCCCCTAGAGAATGTATTGGCCGGCCATAGATAGCAAAGGGGACAAGAGCATTAATTATAGTCAAAATTGGGTAAAATTAGGTGAGAAAAGATGAATAAAATATGGTAAAAAGAAAAGCTATCATCTTTCACTATTCACTCTTCATCTCTACCAAAAATTTCAAGCTTAGAAGGGTTTTGAATGCTTTAAAATTTCAGCCAAGTTATCTCCCTACAAGTAAGTGATTTTGATAGTTTTATTTGATAATTTTTGTACTTTTAGAGTCCCCAAAGCTTAAGCTAGCTAATGAGGGGACTAATTTGTGAAATGGTTAAAAGTTTAGGGACTTTCCATGAGAGGGTTTATGTTGCTAGCTAAATTTTTATGGAAGAAAATGAATGTTAGGGAGATGAGAAATAACTTTTGTGAAAGGTGTTGTCATGAAAACACATAAATAGGACTTGAATGCAAAGATTAAAAATGTGTAATAAATGCATGAAATAGTTAGATTTGTGAGTAGTTGTAAGAGAATTAAATGTTCAGCTAGGCTTGTTTAATGAGAAAATGTGTTGAAAATGATTTACGAACCTAGAGGCAAAATCATAATTTTGCCATAGTACAGGGGCAAAATGGTCATTTTTGCCTAAGTAGAGGTTGTGATGTATTATGATTGTATAATGTTGTAAATGAGTAAATTTTGTTATTATAGACCAAGAAGAGCGTGGAGTTCACCTTGACCGAGGAAAAGGCAAGGTTACAGAATAGACCGTTGATCAATACGTTTTGCACCGAGGTAAGTTTATGTATAAACAATACATCTTAAATATATATGTTGTTGCTTATTGGTGCAATGTATGATTGAGAACAATTATGATTCAAGTGGATTGAATTCGGTAGATAATTAATAATTCTTGTATGAACGTTGAAATAGACATGTAAATGTAGAATAATGTCCGTAGCAATTGTTGGTGGGCTGTGTGCGATACTACCTTGTTTATACTTGTCGGTTAGCTATGTGCGATACCACCTTGTTACTTAATTATGATGGGCTGTGTACGATACCATCGTTTATAACATCATTTGGTAGGCTATGTGCGATACCACCGTAATTATCCATGTTGGTGGGCTATATACGATACCACCCTGTTAAACATTGATGGTGGGCTAAGTGCGAAACCACCAAGTGATTGGTATTATTATGATGTGTTGTTTCATGTGATTATGTGCTGATAAGTGCAAGGTTGTATGATAATGAATGTGAGCATTATGCTTGTGACATGGTTGGAATGTGGTAAGAGGTGAAACGAGTAAGCATGACTATGATATGTGAATTGTTATTCCTTAGTTTGTATGCTAAATATTGAATATCATATGTTATGATGTCATTTGTTTATATTTAAACTTACTAAGCTTAAAGCTTACTCCCCTTTCTTTTCCCTTGTTTTATAGTGTTAAAGAGCCGGGTCGGGATACGAAGATAATTGGAAGATGCGCCCACATTATCAGCTCATCTCGATATATCTAGACTTAGTGTTTTTGAGTATGGCATGTATAGGGGCTAGACTAGGTGAATTGTTTTGTTATTTTTGTCAAGTGTGTATTAGCTCCCTTATGGATGAACCTTTTTGTATATTGCCATAGTTGATGGCTCATTATGGTTAATTTATGAAATATGAGGTTATTCAAGAAAGTGGTTGTTGCATAAATTTATTTTCTTAATGATTTGTTGTATGGGATCTTATTATGTAGAATAGGATGACAAAAGTGCATGGAAAATAGCCTTATTCCTGTCCACACGAGTAGGCACACAGGTGTGTGTCTAGGCCGTCTGTGACACATGGTAAGTCTCATGGGTGTGTGACCAAGCCGTATGTCCCCTGCATGTTAGTTTTACAAGTCAGTAAGCTTTGTAGTAAGCACACGAGCAGAGACACGTCGTGTGTCTTAGCCGTGTGGAAGGTAGGGCCACGGACATGGGCGTGTGCCCAGGCTGTGTGAAGTCTGCACCTTGAATTTGAAATTTAAATTGCCACATGGTTAAAGCACACGAGCGTGCAATAGGCCTTGTGGATTAAGTCAAAGGCGGCCACGGGCCAGCCAAATGGGCGTGTGCTAGGCCGTGTGATACAAGTCAGTGTCGACCACGGGTGTCGAACACGGGCGTGTGAGATGACACACAGGCGTGTCATTCCCTCCACACGGGCGTGTGGCCCCTATTTAGGTAAAATTTTCCTAAGTGCGTAAAAGTTTTTGAATTATCTCCAAAACCTTTCGGAAGCATGTTTAGGGCCTTGTAGGTCCATTATAAGGATATTAGAGGTGTGTATGGAAAAGTTTTTAATTTGGAATGGAAATTAGATAGCCCAAAGCTGTATGACTATATGAGTTAAGTAAGGTAACGCCTCATATTTAGTTCCAGCGTAGAACACGAGTAATGGGTGTTACAAGTAAACACACGAGCAGAGACACGACCGTGTGTCTCAACCGTGTGGGAGGCACGGCCATGGACATGGGCGTGTGCCCAAGCCGTGTGAAGTCTACCAAAAATTTGGAATTTAATTCGACACACGGCCACAGGAAACGGGCGTGTGTGTTGGCCATGTGACCATAGTGAGGTAATGATGTCATAAACAGAATGCCATGGTTTTGGCACACGGGTTAGGACACGGGTGTGTCGAGGCCGTGTGAGGGACACGGGCCAGGGACATGGACGTGTGTCCGGCTGTATGAAAAACCCTGTAGGTTCGAATTAGAAAATAAATTCCACACGGGCTAAGGACATGGGTATGTGTGACCACACAGTCTGCCCTCACACGGGCGTGTCCCATTTCAAACGGGCGTGTGGCCCCTGTTTAGGCAAAAAATTTTGAATTGTACAAAAGTTTCGGGTTTGATTCTGAGACCCTCCCTTTTGCATGTAACGCCTCGTAGGCTCATAATAAGGATGTTTTGAATGTGAATAGAAAGTTTAAGGTTGGAATGAAATTTTATAGTCCAAAGTTGCATGTTCAAGTGAGATAAGGCTAGTAATGCCTCGTACCCGATTCCGGTGTTAAATAAGGGTAAGGGGTGTTACAATTTCTTTCTTTTGTTTTATTTAATTCATATTATTTTATTCATTTACCAAATTAACCTTTATTATAAACCATTAAACACACTTAAAAGATGTCCATATTTGCCCACTCATATTAACCATTGTATAATTACAACATAAGGACCTCTGATTTAAAATTCCAGAGCTATTTAACACTTTTAGCTAATAGAACACAAGTTTTACACTTTACGCGATTTAGTCCTTTTTATCAAATTGACCATTCAAACGATAAAATTTCTTAATGAAACTTTCACACAATCATATTATCACACTGTACACACTATAATAATAATAATAAAATAATTATTTCAACCTTGGATTTGTGGTCTCAAAACCACTATTCTGATTTGACTAAAAATGGGCTGTTACAACTCTCCCCCTTAGGAATTTTCGTCCCCAAAATATTACCAGAAAAGATGTTAGGGTGTTGTTTTCTCATAGCTTCCTCGTGTTCCTATGTAGCCTCTTTGACATCGTGATGTTGCCACAAAACATTCACCAAAGCTATGCTTTTATTTCTTAATTCTTTAACCTCTCGAGCTAAAATTCTGATCAGTTCTTCATTTTACGACATATCCGGTTGAATTTCAATCTCTGACCATGAAATGATATGCGATGGATCCAATCGATACTGTCGTAACATCGACACATGAAATACAATGTGAATCTTTTCTAACTTTGACAGTAAAGCTAGTCGATATGCCACTGGTCCTATTCTTTCAATAATATCACACGGCCCGATGAATCGCGGACTCAATTTTCCTTTGTGACCAAACTGAAGAATCTTCTTCCACGAATATACTTTCAAAAATACTTTATCGCTAATGTGAAACTCAATGTCTTTATGTTTTAAATCCGTGTAAAATTTCTGTCGATCTTAAGCTACTTTCAAACTGTTTCAAATTATTTTCACTTTATCTTCAGTCTCTCTAATTAAATCAACCCCATGAATCTTTTTCTCACTAAGCTCGGTCCAATACAATAGAGTTCAGCATTTGCGACCACACAATGCTTCACATGGTGCCATCTTTATGCTCGATTGAAAACTGTTGTTATACGCGAATTCAACTAAAGGTAAATATTTCTCCCAATTACCTTCAAATTCTAAAACACAACAACGAAGCATATCTTTGAGAATCTGAATTACTCTCTTAGAGTGACCGTCAGTTTGTGGATGAAACGCAGTACTAAAATGCAACCATGTACCCAAAGTTTCTTGCAATTCCTTCCAAAATTGCGACGTAAACCTAGAATCTCTATCCGAAATAATAAAAACTGGCACCCCATGCAATTTAACAATCTCAGATATGTACAACTCAGCTAGTCTATCAAGTGAATAATCTGTACGTACCGGAATGAAATGTGTCGATTTCGTCAGATGATCAACAACAACCTAAATAGCATCTTTCTTTTTTGGGGACAGGGGCAAACCCGATACGAAATCCATCGTAACTCTATCCCATTTTCATTCTGGTATCATCACCGGCTGTAGTAATCCCGAAAGTACTTGATGTTCGGCTTTGACTTGTTGACAAACCAAACATTTCGACACAAACTCTGCAATATCTTGTTTCATGCCTGACCACCAATACAATTGTTTCAAATCATTATACATTTTTGTACTACTCGGATGTACGGATAAACAACCACTATGTGCTTTATGTAAAGTTTTTTGAATGAGCTTTAGAATTATTTGGTACACAAATTTTACCTCGAAACTTTAAACAATCATCGGATCTGATCTGATGGTATGAATCAGTAGTCAACTCACATTTCCCTCTTTTAGCTTGCAATTCATGATCACATTTTTGAGCTTTACAAATTTGCTGAAGAAATATTGGTTTAGCTTTTAACTCTGCTAGAATTGAACCATCATTGGTCAAGGTTAGCTGAGTATTCATCGCTCGCATAGTAAATAAAGATTTTCTACTTAGAGCATCCGTGCCTACATCACTTTTCCCTGATGATAATCAATCACTAACTCATAGTCTTTCAATAACTTGAGCCATCCTCGTTGTCAAAATTCAAATCTTTCTGAGTCATTATATGCTTTAAACTCTTGTGATCAGTAAAGATATGACACTTTTCACCGTATAAATGATGTCGCCAAATTTTCAATGCAAAAACAATAGCAGCCAACTCTAAATCATGCGTCGGATAATTCTTTTCATGCGGTTCCAACTGTCTGGATGCATAAGCTATCACTTTACCCTCTTGCATCAAAACACAACCCAAACCATTCAATGACGCATCATTGAAAATCATAAATTCTTTACTCAACTCAGGTTGAACTAAAACTGGTGCTTCAGTTAACAATGCTTTCAACTGTTCAAAACTCTGTTGACATTTCTCAGACCACTTGAATGTCACATCTTTCTATACCAATCTAGTCATCAGTGTAGCAATCATTGAGAATCCTTTTACAAAACGTCGATAGTAGCCAGCTAATTCCAGAAAGCTTCGTACTTCAGACATATTTCTTGGTGGTTTCCAGTCAACAACTGCTGAAATCTTACTTAGATCAACTCGTATTCCTTCCGCGAAAACAATATGCCACAAAAATCCAACCTCTCAGAGCCAAAACTTGCATTTTCTAAATTTAGCAAATAGTTGCTTATCTTTCAAAGTTTGTAACACAATTCTCAAATGTTCGGCATTCTCAGACTCATTTTGGGAATTGTTCAGAATGTCATCAATGAATACAACAACAAATCTATCTAAATACGGTCTAAAGATCCGATTCATCAAATCCATAAAAACTACAGGAGCATTAGTTAATCCGAAAGGTATAATAAGAAATTCATAATGCCCATACCTTGTTCTAAACGCAGTCTTCAGCACATCTAAATCTTTAACTCGCAACTGATAATAACCAGATCTCAAATCAATCTTTGAAAATATTATTGCTCCTTTCAACTGATCAAACAAATCGTCAATTCTAGGAAACGGATATTTATTCTTAATTGTAACCTTGTTAAGCTGACGATAGTCAATACACAGTCTCATCGATCCATCTTTCTTCTTTACGAACAACACTAGTGCACCCCAGGGCAAAAAACTAGGTCGTACAAAACCTATATCTTTTAACTCTTGCAACTGAGCTTTCAATTCTATCAATTCCGTCGGGGCCATTCTGTACGGAGCTATCGATATCAGTGATGTTCCCGGTATCAATTTAATAGCAAACTCGACCTCTCTGATAGGTGGCAACCCAGGCAACTCTTTTGGAAACACATGCGGATATTCACATACCAATGGTACTGATTCAATCTTCGATTCAGATACCTTTTTATCCAGTACATATGCAAGATAAGCATCACAACCTTTTCTCACATATCTCTAAGCTAACATCGACGATATCCCAACAAGCAATCCATTCGACTCATATGATTCAATTCGAAGGATTTCACTATTCTAACATTTCAATTCAATAGTCTTTCATGTACAATTCACAACAGCATCATGCAACGTCAACCAATCCATACCCAGAATTACATCGAATTCATCAAACGGTAATAGCATCAAATTTGCTAGAAAATAATAACCTCGCATCATTAAAGGAGTTCTTGCAAACTTTATCAACTAGGACATACTTGCCTAAGGGATTCAATACTTTAATCACAAATTCAATAGACTCAACAAGCAAACTCTTACTAGACACTAAATTCTCACAAACATATGAATGAGTCGACCCAGGATCAATCAATGCAATTACATTAGTGTCATAGAGAGAAAATGTACCGATGATAACATCTAGTGACGACGTATCTTCGCGAGCGCGAATAGCGTAAGCTCTAGCCTCGGATCTCACAGTTGAGTCATTTGTCGCTCCTTTGCTACTTGACACATTTCCCACATTTCAAGGTGGTCTTACTCAAGCAGTTGTATTACTCGATCGTGCATTCTGATATCTATCTTTCTCGGGCAACTCAGGATAATCTTGAATGAAATGATCTTGCGAGCCACATTTAAAACAACATTTATTATTCATCCAGCAGTCTCAAAAATGTCGCCTTCCACATTGTTCACACTCGGGCTTATTGTTTCTCACACTACCCGCACTTTTGTTAATGCACTTCAGTGACACAATGTTCTAATAAAGCACTTTGGTGTTGTTCCACTTTGATATTGCGCTTCAGTGCCACTCTGTTATGTTATTGCATCTCGGTGCAACTTTATATTATTTTTGTATATCCTGCATGTTCTATTAAGTCTATATTAGGTATCTATTAAATAATAAAAGAAAAATAAAATAATGATTAATATGACATGTTTATGTGTAAGGGAAAGGAAATGGTAGTGAATTAAACTATATTGAATAAAATATAATAACAAGTTTTAATGTCATTAAATTTTGAATTATATAATATAATATTCATGTACATTATTTATACTTATTTAAAGAAAAGGTAAGATTAAATCTTGTTGTATCTTGAAACTAATTAATAACTTCAACAGACATAACTAACTTAATCAAGCCTCAATCCATACACATGTGTTAAATGTGCAACATGTGTGGAATGTTATCAGCATACTCCAACATAAGGTAAGTATCATAAATTTTAGATTAACTAGAGAATACTATCTTCTTTCACTCTTGTTAAATTTTTCATTATTTTCATAAAAGGAGTTTCTTCATTTGAAATTTTGAAAAGAAATCATAAGAAATAGCTTACATTTTAAAGTTATTTATATATAATAATATATTATATATTATAAAAAGAGAGAAGTAATAATAATGTTTAAAGAAAGGAGATATTGGTTTGAAATAAGCCAAAGGCTTCCTCACCTTTGCAAATGAACAACAGTGATTCCAATACTATTCTAATTGTAAGGTTGTTTCGAAATGCCAATTATTTCAAACATTTTAAAATAAAACGATGTGTTGATGTAGTGTACTAAATTATATTATGGGTTATATATGCACTAAATATTTTATGTACAAATATTTTTATATATAAAATATTAATTAAATATTAATTAAGTTTTAACTTAGTTAACATTGACATTATTGCTAATGCAAGAGAAAATGTGGTTGAGCATGCTAAAGTGCGTTATATTATGCTCAAATTTAAAATATATTCTTTACATTTTAATTTTGACATAATTTGATACATCAATCGTTAAAATGTCATTAATTAATTTAAATATTTTATTCCAATTAAATTGATAATGTTAATTTTAAGATTTATTAACACCATTAAAATTTTCCTTTTCTGTTATTATTATTAGGCTTAGTTTTAGGTCTCCTTTATTTTTCTTTTGATTTGTTCAAGCCAAGTGTAATATCTGGGCCTCTATTTCGTTTGTTTTTCCTTTAGCTTTTATATTTTTGCATTATTGGTTTATTATAATAAAGTTCAATCTGTTTATTAGCTTCAAAAAATTTCTATTAATTTCAAATACATTACAATATCTTTTCTTGTCATGTGGATATTAAGTGAAGTTTTTTCTTAATTTCAAAATAACACACCAATAAATTAATGGAAAATAATAAATAAACTTGAATTTTAAATTCAAAATAAAAAATAAAATTTTTAAAATAAAATTCCAAACATAAGAAGTACAAAAATTTTAAAGATATTTGAACTTTTAAATTTAATTTAATCAACAAATAACGAAACGCGAAATGTGATTGGAGACCATGCTAGCAAATTGTAAAAAGAATGCCGCCCACGTACCTTACGAGGAAGGGAATAAAACATTTTGGCCCATCAAATGATTCAACGGCCACGATTTACAAGATAAAAACTGCGCGCGGTTTAACGGTCTCACCTTATCTATACACGTCGTAGAGCGTATAGTATTTTAATTTTAATTTTTCTGGCAAGCGCCGGAAAGTCAAAACTATCCTCAGGACTTCCTTCTGCTTCTTCGTTTTTTATCGTATCCCCCCACTCTTCCAAACACTCCCAAATTCCCCAAATTATATCTCAACGAATCCCTCTGATTATTCTTTTACAACCGTTTCTATCCAAATGGCTCTCCCTGAAACAGCCGATTTCGCCCGGAATTTCTCTGTTTTGGTCAGAGTCCAAGGCCCCGTAAGCCCATTAACCTTTGCAATTTGCAGCTTTTTAAAAAAAAAATGTATGTTTATTAAATTTATTTATTTTTAATTAAAAATTTGTGTAGGATCCAAAGGGTCTGAAGATGAGGAATCATGCCTTCCACCAATACCAGTAAGTTAAATTTTTGTCTTGCGTTTGGTTTCCAATTTTTTGAATTAATTCTTTTTTTTAATTATGGGTATTTTAGTTCTGGCAAAACGACATTGTCAGCTTCGGGCATGCTATTACCTGACACCCTTTACAACACTGAAGTGGTTAAGTTTATTTGGGACAATGATAGTGGTCAGAATTTGATGTTAGTTATGACAGTTGCTTCTCTCGTTGAGCCTTTTCTTACAATTCAACATAGGGAAAACCTTTCTCAGGTAGTAATGTTGACCTTTTTTTTGGGGTTTAATTGCTGACTTTGTTGGGATTTTGAGTTTATATTGTGCTACTCTTTATTTCGATGCAGGGTCTACCTGAATTGATTCCTGGTGCTCAGATTGATATTATGGTCGAGGTATAAGATAGGCAATGCCTGTTGATTAACTTGGAATGAGTTAAGTGTAATGAGAATAGTGTTATTTTCATAGGAAAATATGAGCGCAGATTCAGATGGAGGAGGTTGTCGCTGGTTTACTGCACGGCTACTGAAAATGGTGAGCATTTATAAGTTATTAGTATGGCTACTTATGGATTTAAATGCTATAAGAACACTTTATTGAACTGTAATATTAGGTTATACTTTGTTGCACTTGAGAAATTGACTGCATATGGACTATATGATATTGATTGATGAATGGATTTTGAAGGTTGATGTTCCCATATCATCCCTTGCACTTCAATCCCTTGTCGAAGCTTCTTCAGGCTCACAAGAGCAAGGATGGGAGTTTGGCTGGTCATTGGCTTCAACTCATCAGCCTTCAGTGGACAGTACTCAGACGCAGGCGAGTATGAAACAAACTACTCGTTTATCGTCCTTACAAAAATAAAATTAAAAAACTCCTTAATTTACCCTTGTTGGAGATAATCAGTGACCAGTTGTACATAACCATAGATCCTGGATTTTTTTTTTTTTTCTGTGATCATGCTTGAGGAAGTAGTTTTTCCTTCATTTACCCTTGTTGGAGATCCAACAAGATCTGATGTTTTAACTTTATTTCAGATAGAGTATGATAACAAACTTTTAATGGAGCGTCAGAGGCTAGTGATGGGGAAATCGAGCAATCCTAGTCTAATGGCCAGGTCAACAACTAGAATTGCTATCCTTGGAGTTAATTTGCATTTAAATGTAAGCTTTTCTTTCACTTTTTGCTCTTTTCTTTTAGTTAATATTTACTTTCAATAGTAACTGAAGCAGAAAATGTACTGTTTCGAGATTTTATGGTTTGTATGGTTATTTTTGCTTGCTTTGGCTCTTAACCTCGATGTTGTGGATTATCATAAATCAGGGCCTACCAAAAATTGGAATATCACCTCTGAATAAAAGGGGAGAGTTTCTTCTGGCAATGGGATCTCCATTTGGCATCCTCTCTCCCTTGCACTTCTTTAACAGGTAATGCTTCCTCCTATGTAAATATCTTTTACGCTTTAATAAGTTAACATTGATAATAACTTGTTTGCCAAAATTAGTTTTCATTACTCCAAATACTTGGATCACTGACAGTGGTCCTTGTGGAACAGGAAATGAACTAATCTTTTATTGGTATTTAACTTTTACCATCAAACTATCCGAGTATAGTTCTGTATCTCTCTTCTCACCATGGTATATTATTAATTATTTTGCTTGCTTATGTTCTTCGGGAGTTCTACTGTTTGACTAATGTAGCCACTTGAATCAGCATGTCAGTGGGATCTGTTGCCAACTGCTATCCACCTAAATCATCTGACAGAGCATTGCTAATGGCTGACATTCGATGTCTTCCTGGTCAGGATTTTCCCATGCTTTGTTACCTTTACTTTTTCTTTTAAAAAACTCCTAATTATGATTTGCTATCAAATTGGCCAGGAATGGAGGGTGGTCCAGTTTTTGGTGATCAGGGCATGCTGGTTGGTATCTTGACCAGACCTTTGAGGCAAAAGACCAGTGATGCTGAGGTTCAGGTAACTTGCACATGGTTGGCTTATCCATATTCTTTAAGCTTTGTCATAGTAAATTCTTCACAACAAGTTGTAGCCTTGGGTAACAGTTGGTGATTCCATGGGATGCCATTGCAAGTGCTTGCAGTGACTTGCTGCTGAAGGAGCCACAAATTGCAGAAAAGGGGATTCACATCAACAAGGGAAACTTAAATTCTGTAGGAAATGGATTATTGTCTAACAGCAATGGTTCAAATGGACACTGCTGTTACAATCATGACCATTTTAACTCACCTTGCTCTTCACTATTACCAATTGAGAAGGCAATGACTTCCATATGTCTTATTACCATTGAAGATGGTGTATGGGCATCAGGTGTTGTGCTCAATGATCAGGGGCTAATACTCACAAATGCTCACCTGTTGGAACCGTGGCGATTTGGGAAAACAACTGTAAGAAGTAGTTCAAAAAAAGAAGCACCATTCTTCCTGCCTGAAGAATCTGCATTTTCTGAGGAGAAAGGATATAAGAGGTACCAGAAAAGTTGCATTGGACCATTTCCACTGGCTGATCAGCAGAAAGGGTACAAGTTGAAGTCAGTTTTCAAGGGTCATAGAAGCATACGTGTTCGACTTGATCATCTGGACCCTTCGATTTGGTGTGAGGCGAAGGTAGTATATATTTGCAAGGGACCTTTGGATGTTGCTCTGCTCCAAGTTGATTGTATTCCTGATAAGCTTACTGCTATTATGGTGGATTTTAGTCAGCCATCATTAGGATCAAAGGCATATGTTATTGGACATGGACTACTGGCACCAAGATGTGGTAAAGCTCTTCCCTATTTATCTATTTGTTTGTGGTTGTTTCAATACATTTGAAATGAGATAATTCTGTTGTGTTTACATTACTCTTTACTTTACCCTTTTTCATTGTACTACTTGGACTTTATAAGTGGTTCTGTGAACGTTCACATCTGAAGTTTCCAATCTTAGCATTGAAGCCATCTGTTGTGTAGTTTCAAACAAGGACATCTGGATCTCTGTTGGTTAGAGAACCTTTTTTTTTTTTTTTTTAAGATGTTGGTTAGAGTGCTTAAAACTACTCGTTTACCAAATAAGGTCAAATTATGCCGTTTCAAGTATGCATTAGCTTACATTGTCCACTAACCCTGTATCTCCTAAAATTTCTTACCGATCCCTGATCGACTGCTTTTTTTTTTTTGCTATGATGCATAGGAGCATCAAATTTTCTTAATGCTACAATGTTGAGGGACTGAGTCCCCTGGGATTGTTTCTTGTGTACTTTCATCTGAATAAACTGTTTATCTATACTTTTGTAATCTCTTATTTTCTTAAATTCAGAGTCTTTTATCCTTATTTAATTTGCAGGCTTCTCCCCTTCTGTTTGCTCTGGGGTGGTTGCAAAAGTTGTGAAAGCAGAGATGCCCTCGTATTACAAATCTTTATTGCCAGGGGTTACACAATTTCCTGCAATGCTTGAAACAACCGCTGCTGTTCATCCCGGTGGAAGTGGCGGTGCTGTCGTCAATTCAGATGGTCGTTTGATTGGACTTGTTACAAGGTATGGTGGATAACAATTGTGCAAAAATAGGTTTAATCTCATAGTGGTTTGACATAGTTGGAAATGCTCTTTTTGACGTCATGTTGGTTGTCAGAAATGCTGTTTTGCATTTTCTTGTCGCTACTGTTTTTGTGGTCTGAGGGATGGAGTACTTGTTTGATGCTTCGTGTTTATACAAGATTGTGACATCATTTTATTGTGTGTTTCTGTTCGACTAATCCACATTTTTTGTTGTTTTTTTTTTTTCTCATGTCTGTTGTTAAGCTTGTCGGTGCTGGCTGATCAAATGGTTTTTAATGAGTTATGTTCTTGATACAGCAATGCCAGGCACGGTGGAGGAACAGTTATACCACATTTGAACTTCAGCATTCCGAGCGCAGTTTTGATGCCTATCTTTCAGTTTGTGAGAGGTTGGTTAATTAGGATTGCGATGGTTACCATGTTTTGTGTTATTCTCCTTATACGGCTGATAAATTTAGTATTGGTTATGTAAATCATCCTTTTCTTAAATTTATGAATTCCTTTCGTTTTTTGTCCACAGACATGGAGGACTTTTCTCCTCTGCAAAATCTTGACAAACCAAACGAACTCCTTTCGTCAGTATGGGCATTGATGCCTCCATTATCTCCAAAGCCAGGGCCTCCACTTAATCTTCCCCAGCCGCAACTAGAAGATAACAACAACAAAGAGGGGAAAGGTTCTCGGTTTGCTAAATTCATAGCCGAAAAGAATGAACTGTTGAAGAGATCAGCTCAATTTGGTAAAGTGGAAGGACTCCCTAATCCGATTCTTCCTAGTAAGTTATGACCTTTGCTATATTTCTTGTGCTATATATATATATATATATATATATCGAAAAAGATCATCCCCCGGAATATGCTGAACCAAGTTTCAAAACACCCTTGTTATGATGACTGGGGTCTTTCCAGAGTTAGCTCACAGATCATATAAACAATGGGTTTTGGGGGAAGTATTAAGGAGTCCCCTCTCATTTGTAATTACATTTCTCAACTTTACTAAAATGAAATCAAATTCCAAATGTCATTTCTTCCTGCATCCGACAAGGAAGAATGTTGTTGAACTAGGTTCTGCCTGACCCAACAAAGTTTCCTAGGAACTGTTATGGTCGTCTCTCGGCACCATTTCATTTGTCTCTACTGCTTGAGTCGAGCTCGACTTCAAACTGCTCAAAATGGTTTGAGTAAACTCAATTAAGCCTTTTTTACTTGGTAAAAAGTCTTCGTGTTCAAATTTGAATTAATATTTTTTTAATACTAATTAAAAAATAAAAGCGCTTGATTAGTACTCATATTCGATTCATTTGATAGCTTCGGTTGAATTACTAGTATGGTATTATTATTTTCACAATTTTATTGTTGGATTTTGGGTGTGCTTGGGTGAGTGAAAAAGTGAAAGAATGGAAGGAGAGAGCAGAAAAATGAAAAGAAAATAAATTTGGAGTGTGTTTGATAGGAAAGTAAAGTGAGAGGAAAGAAAATAAAATGGGCGATCATTTTTGTCTTAATGCTTTAAAGCCAATCTTTTCAAATTGAAATTCAGATGAGAGAGAATGAGAGGGAAGGGTATGTTAGTTCAAATTATATTTTTCAATTGTTTTATTTTCTTTCTACTTTTTAATTCTACCAAACAGCAAGAAAGAAAATTGCTTTTTACTTCCATTTTTTCATAGTTCTTACCAAGTACAGTTATGGTCTCTACCCTTCTAGTTTTTCACCCTTCTAATTTTCTATCTTTCCATTTTTTTCTTTTGTATCAAACAAAGTTTGTTTTCGTGATGTGCATCTTTTTCCAATGAAAAAGAGTGAAATCTAAGTGTGTTTGTTTCAGGAAAAAATTGTCATTTTCATTTTCTTGAAAATGGAAAATAGTGAAGAATACATGTTTGATTAAATATTTTGAAAAATTTTCAAAAAATGAAAATAAAAATACGTAAAAATCAGAGAATAAAGAAAACACATTTTCATTTTTTTTCAATAGAAAATGTAATGGGAAAATGGAAAAAGTTGAAAATAATAGATTTTTTTAATTTTCATTTTATGCATTAAATTTATCATGGTTCAAATTCTTTAAGAAGAAGCTGTTTTATTTTTATAACCTGTAAATTTTTTATTTAATTTCATTTTATTTTACTATTGTAATATTTTTTAATAAATTATACTTTAGTTTAATTATTTAGTTATTTCTTTTGAATAATTATTTGATGTATTAATTATGAAATGTTTTTATTTTACAATCGAATTGAAATTTTCCCAAGAGCCTTAAGTTATATTTAAAAATTAAAAATAAATAAAATATTCGTCAAAATCTCAATCCTGCTTATAGAATAAAAACTTTTTAATGCTTGTGTATTAAATAATTATTTTTTCATTTTATTTTAAAATTACATACCAAACATGTTTTCATTATTTTCTTTATTGGAAAATTTATTATTTATCAAACATATTTTCTAATTTTCTAAAATAAAATCTTCTCTCAAACGAAACACTCCCTAACATTTTAGCCCTTTTTTTTTTAGAATTACCCACTTTTGTTAAATTATAAAAGATTCGTGAATTATAAAATTAAAATAAAATAATAAAAAGGCAAAAGATTCATGAAGCACTTAAAGTGAACAATATTAATCAGATAAGGTTAAATGGTATTTTAAAAATGTAATTGATGAATTTTTTAATTAAAATAAAGGTAGTTCTTAAAATATATATAATAATTAAACAATTTTTAATCAATAACTTTGAGCATCATTAGATGGGACTCAATCATTCAAATCAAAATTTATGAACCATTTCTATTCAATATTTCAAATTTAGAAGAGCATTTTAATCATTATAAATAAATAAATCATGATTAAAATAGTCATTATTCTATTGTTAAAATTAGGTTTAATTATGAATTTCATCTCCTATTTTATAAAAATTGAGAATTAATCTGTCTATTTTAATTTCTCAAAATTTAGCCTAAATGTGAAAAAATATTAGTTATTTATGTATAAAATTATTGAATTACTGATTTTTATAAATAATAATAATTAATAATATTATCCAATTGAAGTAAAATTTTAATTTTATAAAATATAAACACCACATAATATCGAATTTAAGTAGATGAACTACTAGTATTTTAGCAGTATATCATATTAGAACTTTACTCACTTGATATGATATTAATTGAAAAGTTCCATTTTTGTTTGCTGTAAATTTAAAACCTTATAAAACCATTAACAGTTAAAGTTAGAAGAAAGGCTAACGAAATCATATATACATAACTTATTACACCGATCGGATTATCTATTCAAGTTTAAAGCTCTATTTAAAATTTGAAAAGGTTTAAGTAAAAATATTAAGCTTAAAATATGAGTTTGGGTAAAAAATTAGACTCATTTAAAATATGGGCCAAATTCAAGCTTGAACATTCAAGGTTCAAACTCAGCCCGACCCAACCCACCTTTAAGTTTGTAATGTTTTATATTATATTTTTTTATATATATTATGTAACTTATAACACAAAAAAGTTCAACCTATAGTAATATATAATACTATTATAATGTAAACATTAAAAAATGTTAAGATAACTAAATGTAAAATTTTAGTAAATAATTTTTTTTGAATCATTAAATATTAAATTAAAAATAATATATATTTAAATTTTTTAAAAATTAATATGGGTAGGGTGTAAAATGAGCTTGGATTAACTATTTACAAATATGGATGGGCTTAGATAAAATTTTAAGTTCATATTTTAGATCGGACTAGGCTTGGACAACCGTAAAATGTGTTAGTAACATACTTAGACCCGGCTCAACTCGGCTCACAAACACCTCTATCCCTTATATTTGCTACAAGTGACACATCCACATTTTCTATTTAACTTCTATATTTTTTTTTATTTTTATCTATTAAAAAATTTAAATGATTTAAATGAAATTAAATAATTTTAATCAATTAATATTTAAAATAAATTATTACTTTATAAAAATATTCAACCAATTCATATGTTTATTTTTAAATATAATACATTTACACAAAATATAAATTTGAAATTAAAAAAATAACTGAGAAATATCTATAAAACCTAATAATTGAAAATTAAATAATTCATAAAATAAAAAGAAATAAAATATTATAATTTGATATTTTCAATTTTAAATTAAAATTTGATGTTGAATGTCTAATATTTTAATTATTTATAAATTAAAAATATTTAAATATCACAATAAAATATATTAAAATGATAATATATTAACTTTCCTATAATTAATATATTATTATAAAATGATTTAAATAATTATTTTTCCACCAGAATCGAAATAGTATATCATTTTAAATAGTATTAAGATCATTAATCTTAATCACGTGCATCACTTAACATGCACAATATGTTTTAACTTTAATTATTTTACCGTGACATTTTGTATTTTTAATACGATTTAAATATTTTTATCACTGTGATACTTAGTTGTTTAAAATATACCGTCCAAAAATATTAAAGTAAACCTTAAAAAATTTGAGGTAAAGTTTATTATTCTAAATATAATGATTAAAATATATGTTATTCTAATATTTTATTAGATTGAATTGTAATATTAATATTTTATCTAACTTTTAAATAATTAATGTAGTAATTATAGTTTATCCAGTTTAAGTCCAAAGTCGAGTTCAGGTTGCATTTGAATTTCACATATATATTTATATATTTTCCTATACATGTATTTATTTATTTTCAATAATATATTTTAGTAATTTAATAGTAAAATATATTTTTTAGAAAAAATTTTTTTAAAAAATTGATATGCACACACGGTTGGAGAGAATGAGGAGATTTTTAAAATTTAAAAGATTAACTTGTAGGAGAGTTTCCTTTAAAACAGGAGTGGAACTGTGGAAATTAAAATAGACTCAAATTATTTAATAAATTTTATATAATCCTCATATACTCCAAATTTAAAGTAAAAATGAATCTATAAAATACTCGTATACTCTAATTTTATTTTCTTTACTAATATATATCACATTTACCAATTTCATTCCAAAATAGGAAAATTTGCAACTTTTATGAAAATTGTGATTTTGACAGTTCAATTATAGATTTTAATTATATTTGTTTTTTTTATAGATATATAATGTCTAGAATTATTCATAGTCCTTTTCAACTCATAAATAGGAGGATAATACGCTTCAGCACATTCGAACCCACATCTTACTGCATTAGCAACATTACCTATGCCAATTGAGCTAAAACTCAATCGACCCTCTTAATTGTTAGCATCATTGATTTACATATGATTTTTAAAAATTCTTTATGTTATTATTAAAAAAATATATCATAACACAACAATCATGAAAGTAAATATTTTTATATTTGTGTCATAAAAAAATTATTGAAATGGGTAGCAAGTAAATCAAAGTCGCAAAAGGAATTAAATAGAGAAAATCATAAGAAAAATGATTGATAAAAGGAGACGATATTATAGGGAGAGTGCAATTAGTAGCAATATTTTAAGTTAATTAAATAGAAGGGTAAACTACACTCATGGTCACTTTTGTTTATCTTAGGTTACATTTTTGTTACTTACGTTTGAAATATTACGTTTTAGTCACTTACATTATCGTGTTATAATATTTTAGTCAATGAGCCGTTAATTGTCATTAACGGTGTAACAGTAAGTTGATATGACACGTTAAATCATCATTTCAAACAAAAATTTTAGGTTAAATTATAGAATTGATCCCCATATTTTGTTCATTTTGAGTTTTTTTTTTTCTTTTATGTTCTTTAAACTTTCCTCTTTTTTTTTTCATTATTATCCATTTTCTTCTATTTATCCCTTTGTAACGCCTTAAAAATTTGAATGTCTAACTGTTGAATTCTGTTATAATTAAGTCTCTGTATTTATAGCTATGTGCTTTGCTTATGTGTTTGAGGATAGGAGTTTGAGTAGTATTTTTGGAAAATTTTGTTATTTTATCCTAAGGTAACCTCTAGCCTGGAATTAACAACATAAGTTTAATTCTATGTGAATCAGTGTCAAGAATGAGTCTGTTGGTTGAATGGTTAAACATTTATCTATGTCAGTGGTCCTGTGCTTGAGTCTCGGTTTCTGCGTTAAGGAATATTTTTGCTAAATGTGAGAAATCTTATTGGTAGTTAAAATAGAATTTAAAGTTTCTCTCTCTCACTTTCCCTTTTTTCCATTCTCCTTCCTTTCTTTTTTTATCGTTCTTAATTTCTTTTATTTTTCTTTTTAATTACGTCTGTAAAATGTCTACCGGGACTAGTTGAGGGTCTTACGTTGTTCGTTGTATCGTTGGAGGATCTCTGTGTCAGTTCTGTCGTAAATTCTTTTCGTTTCTACAAGGTATTGGTTGTTTTTGTTCTTTGGTTGAAATTGTTTTGCTACTCGAATTTCTAGTTTTAAGCGTACGTTTGGCTACTTTTTTATGCAAGGATCTTGCGAAAATAATTTCACCAACATGTTAGTTCCATTTTCGTGATCACGTGCGAGGTGAATGTTGAAATCCTAGTGAGCAAGTTGTGTCAAAGTTTTTCGAAGAAAAAGTTAGTTTGATGCGTTAATTTTTGTAATTCTTTGAGAATAGTTATTGAATTGGTTATTGGATGGTCGTTCTAGGGTTCGGGGTTCCACTTCGTTGCTCCTACATCAAAATCTACATCAGCTGCATACCAAAAACTCGTCACTTTACGAAATTTGAATGCCAAAACCATAATTGTCGACGTCACATGGCCGTGTGCCAAGCAGTATGGTAGGCCGTGTGACTCACTGTTGCTATTAGAAACCACACGGGCCAGAGACATAGGTGTGTGGTAGGCAGTGTAACTCACTGTTGCTATTAGAGACCGCACGGGCGTGTGTCCAGGCCATGTGACTCACTGTTGCTATTAGAGACCATACAAGCCAGAGACACGGGCATGTGTCCAAGCCATATGCCTCATTGTTTGTGATTTAGAACACACGGGCAGGCACACGGAGGTGTGCCAGCCGTGTGAGGTCATACAGGCAAGTCATTTAGGCTGTATGGAACCATACGGGCGTGTAGGTCAGATAAGGGATTTATCCCTGAGGCCGTAAACGTCGTCTAACGCGAATGTAAGCCTTTTGTAGTGTACATATGATCTGAATCAGACCGTATAAGTTGCTATCCGATGATCTGAGACTGAACTGTTGATTATATAAATGTATACTAATTGTGATGATTAATGATGATATTGATCTGTATCATCTGACTATGAACTGAATTTGAGTAACTGTGTGTGCGTTCTTGACATCTGACATCTGTAATCTGCATTTGAATTGGATAGGAAATGTGTAAAGGAGGAAGTGATATGTTCTGGTTCAGTGGCTAAGCCACAATTTATATGTGAATCTAGTGTTTTATCGCAATTTGATCTGGTAACTAGTCTGCAATCGCATTGAACATATCGGATCGACACTATATGGTGTGTAGGGCTAAATGGGTATTAAATTCCCATTAACAATGTGTTGGGTTGGTCGGAGATGGTGTGTAGCGGATAGGAGTAGGAAAAACTGCATTTGATTCTGATATGTTCTGTATCTGAACTGACACTGTTTTATCATTCAATTGGTGTGTTAAGACTATACTAGATATTCTCTGATTCTGATTTGAACTTGAGTTTAGGAATTTACCATTATAATTGTGCTTCTAATTGAATCTATATCGATTACACACTGATTTCATAACTCTTTTTTTTTGTTGACTGAATTACAGGTAACTCACAGTCTTGATCAAGTCGGCATAGTGGAAGCTCGGTCAATCTACTTTATCACCTTTTATTTATATTATTAGTAATTTTAGTATTTTCTTTATATTATGACTTTCTTAGATTTATGAATTATCGATTGGGTTTTTATGATTTTTATAATCTGTTAGACGGTTTTCAACTGTATTTATAAAATTTGGATTTTTCCTAGTAACGTTAATGTAACTCTTCGGACTTGGTCTTAACGTCTAGGTCGGGTTTGGGGTATTACATTTAGTGGTATCAGAGCCAAGTTTGTCAACACTTGGATTGTGTTTTGGGATCCTAGTGTGTGTCAAGAGTTGGTTAAATGAAAATAAGATATTTGAGTTATTGTAACACCCCTATACCATGTTTGACCCAATGAACCTGATATAGGAATATTACATTTGGTGCCAAAGTGATTTTGGCTGATCACTAAATATATTTGAACATAAAACAAATAATAAATTTAAATAAATTATATTTTAGTTCCTACTACTAGTAACATACCTGATCTCCTAAGTACATGCCACTCTATTCAAAATCTTAAAACATACCCTTTTTATACTTGGAGATGTGATGAGATGAATGCTCACAATCTCAAATACCACTCTTCAAAATTTCTGTATTTAATTTGCGCGCGGAAACAAAACTGGACGCTGAGTATGCACCTAGTGGTATTACTATAATTCAAGTACTTAAGGTAAAAACAATAAACATGCACATTTTAATCTTACTACCATTTTACTTACAATAAATCATTCATGCATTTAATTTATTTTTTATCTTAAATAGCCTTTCTTCATTTTAATTTAGATATTTTCTTACCATATCAATATTCATTTCATGCATTTCACCAATAACCATTTCATAAAATCATTATTTCATATATTTCATTTCCATATCCCAATGCAATATCTTATTCCATTTCATATCTAAAATCTTACAACATTAGTCTTTCAATAATCAAATTAAACATTTAAACCAATATATTTCAATAATAATATTTATAATTAATTCATAAGTTATATTCAATTAACTCATACACTATTTCATTATTTTCAATTTATTCTATTTTCAATTCTTATTTCGATATCTCAATCCATTTCATATACGAATCATTGGGTTTATCAATTCATTCAATATCAATTTTAATTACTAATTCAATAAAATATGTATATTCAAATTATACTATTAATCTTTCAATAACCATTTCATGCATTAAATCAACTCGCTTCAATATCAATAATACCTATCTCAAAGTTTATATTCAATTGAATTTATACATTAATTCACTTTCTCAATTTCATTCATCATTCAATAATGTTCATATTAACGAAATTATTCATTTGCCAAAATAAAAATTTACATATTAAATTATATAACATTTTAATTCATAATTAAAACTAATTCTTACTTAGTTTTCACTTCTCAACAATAGCAACTCAATTTGGCTATTCATCAATTTGATATCATATATCATGTTATTAAATCATTAATCATTCCATGAACCATTAGTTCATGCATTTCATTTTCATTTCACAAATTCAATTTCTCATTTCATTTCAATAGCACGATCAATCAAATTCATTCGATTTACCATTTCATTTATTTACCCTTATTAACAAGACTCGAACTTTGGCGGATACACGGATCCAACCAAACACACCAATATGACACCCAGTGCCTTATCGGATAGTTTGAAGCAATAAGTGACACCTAGTATCTCATCGGCCAAGCCAAAGTAAGTTGGTACCCAATACCTCATCGAATCTATCTGGAGTAATATAATGACACCCAATGTCTCATCGACTCAAGGTCGAAGTGTCCCTGAACACTTCCAATCCTATGGCATGCCAACTATATTCGACTTAGCCTGACTAGTTAATAGGGTATTCGATTCACTTTCTCAATTCACTTTCAATCAAATTCAAATCACTATTCACTTTTCAATCAATATACATTTCAAATAATCACATATTTTCATCATTCAATTCAATTTGATTCAATTCAAATTACTTTTAATTTCCAATCAATATACCTTCAAATATTCACATAATTCATAATTCAATTCAATATCAATACTCACCTCAATTTTATTTACCATGCATATTAAATAAAATTGAACAATTGATAATAATTAAATTCGAATTCTAGTAATACAAACTGTGATTTCTCATTTTACTCTTCGTCTACTTTCTCTTTCCCTTTCTTGCCCGATGTTTCCGGCGTGATGTTAGCTACGAAAATTAAATCAATTTAAAATTATTAATACAACATCCTTTATATCTAATAATTAGATTTTTCTATTGAACTTTTGCCTTAATTTCAATTTAATCCCTTACAAAATCATCTATTTTTCCATCATCATTTATACCTTATTCCTACTCCATATTCACTCAAACTCAAACTTAACTCTCTAATTTTCATTATAAATACCTAATTTCAAAATTTTTGCAATTTAGTCCCTATTACACAAAATTTATAACTTATTTTACAATTTAATCCTTTTCCCAATTCTAACTAGAAATTCTATTAATTCAACTCCTAATTCACACTTTTACTTAACAAAATTAGTATCTAGAAAATCTAATAACTTCCAAAATTTCAGCATATACCTAGTAATATTTTGTTCTAGAATCATAAAAACTCAAAAATTACAAGAAAGGGACTTAAATTGACTTACCAATTTGAATTTGAACCTTTGAAACCCTAATTTCTTTCTTTCCTTTTTCTTTCTTCTTTCTCTCTATTTTGTCCCTCCTATTGTGTTTCTATTCTTCTTTTGTTTCTTTTATTTCCTTTATTAGTTTTAATTAATGATAATATTATTATATTATAATAATATAAAATATCTTTTACTTATTATTTAAGTAAATATAAATCTATTTTACAAGTGTACATTGATTTTATTATTACTATTACATTTAATTACCATACATTTGTCATTATTTAATTTATTTAATAATAATTATAGTAATAATAATCTAATATATTAATGTATTTTTAACACATAAAAATCTTAGATTTTTATGCTTGCCTCAATTTTGACAATTGGCATAATTTCCTATTTAGTCCTTTTTATTTTCTTTAATTTACAATTCAACTTTCACCCCTATTTTAATTTAGTCCTTTTTCATAATTACTCTTAATTAGAGCTAATTCGCCTATCTAAAACCTATTTGACCACTCAACTAACTTTGTAAATATTTATTAAAATATTTATGAATTCGTTTTATTAAGACGGAGGCCCAAGAATACACTTTTTTGATGCCCGTGAATTTTGGGTCATTATAGTCATTCTGAAAACTGATTTTTATAAACGATCGAGCTTCTGCCGCTGAACCTATAAGTATTTCTGCTCCATTATCGTGACTAGTGGAAACACTGTAATGACTAAACTGTTATATGGTTAAATACTCTAATATGAATGGTAGGAGCATTATACTAAAGCCTCTGATCTGATCTGAGCACCCTGACATTGTAGATAAATTGATATTATGAGTTCACGCGATAGTCGTGGACATAGGTCTTGTGGGCATCGTGGACGCCGAGGAAGAGCTCGAGCAGAGTCATCCTCTATGGGCAGCATGCCCAATTTGGAGACCAACGAGACAATTGGTACTCCTACTGATGAGACGAGGTCCTAGACTTCGACGGCTAGGGACGACGCACTGTTTTAGGCCATGATTCGAGCATTGGAAAGCGTCGCTGGGACCCATTCTGGATCTGAAGGCCAAGGGTCGATTATTGAGCGACTCCGATCGAATAGTGCTAAGTTGTTTAGAGTCGTCATTTGAGTCACCCCTACTATTGCTGAATATTGGTTAGAGGTTACCAAGCGTATTATGATCGATATGGAATGCACACCCACTCAAAAATTGAGAGGTGTTGTATCCCTAATCCAGGAAAAAGTCTATCAGTGGTGGCTGACAGTTGAGCAAGGTGCTCAACCCGAACAAGTTAATTGGGACTACTTCAAGCATGCCTTCCAAAGTAAGTACATAGAGGCTAGTTATGTGGAGGCTTATCGACACAAGTTTATTAGTCTAGTTCAAGGTGATCGATCTGTGGCCAAGTATGAGGTTGAGTTTCTGAAACTGAGCAGGTATGCGCAGGCTCTGGTAGCATCCGACTACAATAAATGTGCGAGGTTTAAGGAAGGGTTACGTTATGATCTGTGGGTCTTGATAGCTCCTCAGAGGGATTGCAGCCTTGGTTGATAAGGCTAAGATAGTGGAGGAGGTGAAATATAATGAGCGTGAGAAGAGTGACTGAAAGAGAGATCAGTGTAAGACCAAGAGGGATTCGGATCCCTCTAGTTCTAGACAACTCCCTAAGAAATGGGTGAGGTTTGATAGGCCTCCGAGGATCGATGTATCAACTGTAGTGATCGAGATTCAACTTTGTAGTGACTGCGGGAAGTATCATCCGGGCGAGTGCTGGAGAAAGTTTGGAGTATACCTCTGTTGTGGGTCGATGGAGTAGCGAGTTAGATATTATCCTCATCGACCAAATCAGGTGCTAGTTGTAGCACAAACTTCTATTCCGGGTCTTACTCAGCCTCTGAGAGTGGTTCAGCAACTACCTAGAGGTTGTGGTACTATCAGAGTAGGTAATGGTTATGGTAGAGGTCAGAGAGCACCGGGTAGAGGTGCAGGTCAGACTGAGGCACAACAATTTGTACTGGTTTATGCGGTGAGACGCCGTGAGGACAGTGACGATGATGATGTCATAACAGGTGCATTCTTTATTTACTTTGTTTCGTACTTCACTCTCATTGACATTGGGTCTACTCACTCATATATAGCTAGTACTGTTTCTGCAAATCTAGGTATGTCTGTTGAAAATACTACTAGGGAGTTTTCTGCAGTTAGTCCTTGGGGTTAGTCGGTTCATGTTGATAAGGTATACAGACGAGTACCCTTAAAAATTTAGGGTATGGTATTTCTGGTTGACCTAATGAAGTTGTCTTTTGATGAGTTTGATCTAATTCTGGGAATGGTTTGACTCGTAGAATATTAGGTCAGTCTAAATTGTGCATCTAATAGAGTTACTCTGAGGACGGATGAGAATAGCGAAGTTATTATGGTTGGTGAGCGTCGAGATTACCTATCTAATGTAATCTCTGCCCCTGTAGCTAATAAGCCAATCTGGAAAAAGTGCAAGCTATATCTTACCTTCGTATCCAATTCTATTCTTGTAAATCTCTCTGTAGGAGATATTCGTACTATGAGGGACTTCCCGAACGTTTTTCCCAATGAATTGCTCTGAATACCTCTGGATAGAGAGGTTGAGTTCGACATAGATCTGTTACCATGCATCGCTCTTATGTCCATTGCACCCTACTGCATGGCACTGGAGGAACTTGCAGAGCTAAAAGCTCAGCTTTAGGGACTTCTCGATAATGGGTTTTTCGACCGAGTGTGTCTCCGTAGGGGGCATCGGCATTGTTTGTTAAGAAGAAGGACGAATCAATGAGCATGTGTATAGATTACCGACAGCTGAACAAGTTGATAGTAAAGAATAAGTATTCGTTACCGAGGATTGACGACTTATTTGAACAGTTCCACAGGGCATCTGTTTTCTCCAAGTTTAATCTCCATGTTAGTTACCATCAACTCAAGGTTAAAGAGACTGATGTGTAGAAGACCACCTTTAAGACTCGTTATGGGCAGTATGAGTTCCTAGTGATGCCTTTTAGGTTGACGAGAGCCCCGGCTGCATTCATAGACTTAATAAATTGAGTGTTCCAACCATATTTAGACCAATTTGTGGTAGTCTTTATCGACGACATACTGATTTATTCCAAGACTGAGTCTAAGCATGACGAACACCTTAGTATTGTTATAGAGACACTCTAAGAAAAACAATTGTATGCTAAGTTTAGTAAGTGCGGTTTTGGTTGCAGGAGGTTTCATTTTTAGGGCATGTAGTGACTGTTGAGGAGACCGGGTCAATCCCAAGAAAATAGAAGTTGTAGTTGAGTAGAAACAACCAAGAAATGTGTTTGAGCTTCGAAGTTTCCTGGGTTTAGTAGGTTACTACCGAAGGTTTGTCGAGGGATTTTCCCTGATTGCATCACTTCTTGTAACACCTCTAACTTGTATCCGTCGCCGAAATAGGGTTATGGAGCATTACCAGAGTTTACATTTCAAAACTATCAAAAATATAAATCATTTACTTCACAACATCAAGCATAGAAAATTTCATCAATAACATACATATTGTCCCTTATACGAGCCCTCAAGGCCTTAAAAACACATTAGAAACAAATTAGGACTAAATCAAAAACATTTAGAATTTTTTGGGAAAAGATGAAAATTTTCAAACTGCGGGGGTCACAAGGTTGAGACACGCCAGTGGATCAAGCCATGTGGACATTCGAAATAGGGACACATGGCCGTGTTCCAGCCCATGTTCGTACCTGTGTAACTCACTGACTTGGGTCACAAGGCCAAGCCATAGCCCGTGTGCTAGGCCGTGTACCCTTCAAAATTGCCTAACACGCCCGTATGTTAGGCCGTGTAACACACACGGCTAAGACACACGCCTGTGTCTCTACTCATGTGGACGAAAAATAGGCCACTTTCAAGCCATTTTTCTCACCCAAACATTCATCCACCTACAACCAATTTTCCACATATAATCAAGCACTTCAAAGTGTACCAAACCATGCTATAACAAGCTATCCAATTAAGGTACATAAGTATACAACCAATGTGCCTAAAAGGCATCTCAATCACAACCATTAATGTAACAGACCAAATCTGACCCTAATCGAAAAGGTGGTTTCGGGACCACGAATCTGAGCCCGATAAATATTTAATATTTATATTTTGAGTTTATTATATATGAATTTATGTGTGTGAAAGTTTCGTAGAAAAATTTTATCGTTTGAGTATCGAATTTGACAAAAAGGACCTAATCGCGTAAAAGGTAAAAGTGGCATACTAGAGTGTAAAGTGCCTATTTGAGCATGGCTTTAATATGAAGCATTAAAAGGGTAAATAACCCATTTTAGAGTTAGTCGGTGGCTTATGTCAAAAATAACCTTAGTATATATGTTAGTTTTATTTTATATTAAAGGTTATATTAGTAATTTAATAATTTCTTTATTATATGTTAAAATAACATAAACAAAAGCCATGATATTATTCATTCTCTCAAGGCGAATGTTGAGAAAGAAAAAAGGGTTGTGTTCTTTAAATTTCGCAATTTGAGGCTTGATTTCAAGGTTAGTTTGATTTGGTTTTTAATAATTTTACGTTTTTGAAATCGTTGCTTGAACCGAATGCAACCCCATGTTGTAATTTTTGAATCTAAGCATGCTTGATGTTCGCCATTGTTGTGTTCATGTGGTTTTGATATTTGATGATTTTAGATGAAAGATATGTAAAAGATTAGTATGTTTTGCATTGGAAGTTTTGATGAAATTGAGTATTTAGGGCTAAATTGTAAAAATAAAATTTTAGAGGGCCTATTTGCAAAATAAATGAAATGTGAGGACTTGTAAAGTCCCTAGGAATATTCGCCCTTGTATAGTTTTAGCTAATTTGGTGTATTTTGTGTGTTATGCAAATAGGACTAAATTACAAAGTTGTGAAATACTAGGGTAAAATAGTAATTTGCCCATTTATATGCTTAGGGACTAAATTGAGATGAATGGTGCTTGAATGAGCTAAATTTTAATGTGTTTTAGATCAAGAGCAAAGAAAAAGCAGTTTAGATCGGGGAAAGAGCGAAGGTTCTCGAATAGCCGATTTGCACGGTCTATCGACAACCGAGGTAAGTCCTTAAGCAAGTATAGGTTATCGAATTATTTATGAATGTGTTAAATGATAGTATTCAATAGAATTTTGTATAAAACCTTGTGTTAGCGAATGTGAAAGTATTGGTATGGATTGGTTGGAATTTTATTCAAAGTGATGTGAATAAGTGTTTTGGTTTGTTATTCGATATAATACGTGAATTATAAGTGATAGTGAATTTGAAATGAAATGTCGTTACATCTTTAACCGAGTTGATATGTTAAAGTGATTTGAATAATGTGTGATTTATGTTAATTTGGGTAGCATTCTTGTAATGTGTATGAGATGATAATAATATTGTATCGGCTTTGAGCCTAGCGAGCTTAGTCTTGGTGACATATTCGGCTTGGTGCCTAGCAGGCTTAGTGCGGTGACATATTCGGACTCCGTGCCTAGCAGTGCTTAGTGCGGTGATATATTCGGGCTTCGTGCCTAGCAGTGCCTTGTGCTTTGATTTATTTCGGGCTTTAATGCCTAGCGAGCTTTATCTTTGATGTGTTTTACAAAGGAGAACCGAATTGTTGTTCAAGGTAAATCGTAGCTAATGTGTCTAGTTAAAGGCTCGGGTAAGTAAGGTATGATATGTTTAATGTTACTAGAGTTTCACTAATATTACGAGTACAGATGTTATGTACATTTGAGATTACGATTGATGTGCACAAGTATTATATGACCGAGTTTGAGCTTGAATGTACTATCATGGAGATTCGGTTTTCAAATAGTAGTGCTAAAGGTGAAAGAAATTTTAATATGATAACATGGTTGAGTTGAATGATTTAAATGTTTAAGTAATTGAATGTAGTATTATTATGAGCTTGGGACTTACTAGGTTAGTAAACTTATTTGTGTGTAATGTTCTCCTCTGTTTTATAGATTAGGTAAAGGCTACCTGCTCAACGGGATCGTCAAGACAGTCAACCACACTATCGATCTAATGTTGGTACTCTTTCATTTTGGTTTTTTGGATAGAGGCATGTATAGGAAAGACTTTGTCTTTGTTTGATGAAAACTTTTGGTTCATGTATATAATAGCCATGCGAATATGGCTAAAGTTTTAGTTAAGTATGCTTTTGTGCTTTTGATACAATGTCGGTTTATGTTGGTAATGTTCGTGCATTTTTAGTCAAATTTAATCGTTTTTGGGAAAGGAAGTGTAGGTTTACGAAATGAACCTTTGAATTAGGATATTATGTGAATGTTTTAGGTATAAGTTAATTTGCATAAAGGATTTAAAATGCATGGATAGTATGAGTTGTATGTGGGTATGTTCGATTATAAACTAGTAAATCATATTTTGCAATGAAATAGTTTTTAGTTAGCAGCAGAGATGTTATTTTGAAAAATCACCAAAAATAGGATAAATTGAATTAGAAAGTGAATAAAATATAGAATTAAAGATTATTGTGTCTATTTTTATATGAAAGAAACAGAGTAGGCAAAGGAATTATATATTATGAGATATTTAAGTTTTAGTAAGACTTGTCCTGAATGAATTCGTGAGTCCCTGTTCTGTCTTGGAAAAATTGTTAAAAATTGTACAAAATAATTATGGAGCATAGTTTATATGTTTAGAATCCTTAATGAGTCTATTTTTATTGGAATAAACAAGAACATTATTGAAATTTTGTACAATGAAATAACTGAGTTTTTGTAAATATAGGTCAGAATTCTCAAACAGTGAAATATGGGTAACTTTGATGAATAAACTGTACTAATTGGACATATGAAAAATTCTGGAAAAATTATGGTAAAAAGTTATATGAGTCTAGTTTCAAGGAAAATTTACGGATCTAAATTTCGAGTTTTGTAACTCGAGTTATGGTCAATTTATGGTCAATTTAGTCAGCATGATGCAGTTGGACAGCTTTAAATTTTTATGCCCCAGATTAGTAGTCAAGTCTAGTAATGCCACATACTCGACTCCGGCAAAGGTTTCGGGTAAGGGGTGTTACAATTAAACATGTATATTAAAATACATAAATTGTCCAAAAGTTCAACTAACTTATAATTAAACTTATGTCGTAACTTACCACTTTGTTTACCTATCAAATTCTACACCAAAAGTACCAAATATGCCATTTTACATCTAGCACCAATAGCCATACATGTCATCTATAACAATTATACCAATTCACCACATTCAAACATATCAAAAAGCCATTTATAATATACATTTTTATCCACCATTTGAACTTCCATCATATAGTTATCATGCATCCCAAATATACATATGTCTAACTTATACATATTTGACCATAACTCATCCATATATATATAGTTTAATTTCATACCAAGTTATACCATAATTGACCACATGCCAAAATTACATTCAAAAATACCAATTTGGTTATTCAAAACACAAGTTCAAATGACCATATCAATTCCAACCATCAAGGCCATCTAAATGACAGAAATCTAACCATAGCCAGATGGTTCAAACAATCAACATGTATATAAACCATATTTCAATCATGCACATCTATTCAAAACCTTTCCAAAGCATACCATATCTTGACTATGTTGAGGTCAATTCATCATATATCACTTGGGCCATTCAAACATGCTATAATTGTAACACTCCTTACCCGTATTCAACGCCGAAATAGGGTACGAGGCATTACCAAAACACATACACTTGTAAACGTATTAAACTGAGTCATAAAATTTCATCCAAATTATACAAAATGAACTGCTAAATATTAAAGGCCAACACTTTAGGCCAAACCAATTATGACATATACAAATGACTAAGTCCCTATACATGCCATAAACTTAAGCGGTTTGTATTCACTTTTACCCCACGATGATAGCTTGGTAGTGTGATTACATCTCCGGCGATCTCCAACTCAAGTTAGCATACAACCCTATAAGATATGGGAAACGAAGGGAAGTAAGCTACAAAGCTTAGTAAGTAAGTATGTAAATAATAAGAAATGGATTTAACATGTTTACAAAATGACACAATCATATCTACATTCAAATTCACTATTTATTCCAGTTCGGAGCAAGCTGTCTATTCGAGTCACAGTCACTTAATTATTTTTATCTAGAGCTACAAAACTCCAAATTAAGATCCGTAAATTTTTCCTGAAACTAGACTCACATATATTGTTACCATAAAATTTTCACAATTTTTGTTTATCCAATTAGTACATTTTATTCTTCAAAATCTCCCTGTTCTGCTGTTTGACAGTTCTAACCATTCTTAGCTAAAATTTAATTATCAGTTTGTACAGAATTAAAATAATGTTATAGTTTGTTTCTTATAAAATATACTAATTAAGGAATCTAACCTTATAAATTATGTCCCAAAATCATTTTTTACAATTTTAATGATTTTTCAAGTCATAAAGGGATCTCGAAATCACTCTAAACCAGTCTCACAAAATCTAAATATCTCAAAATAAAGAATTTCTTTGATTTCTTTGTTTCTTTCATATGAAAATAGACTCAATAAGCTTTAATTTCATATCTCATTCAACTACTAATTCCATTTATACCATTTTTGGTGATTTTTCAAAATTACTCTATTTCTGCTGTCCAAAACTGTTTTATTTCTAAATTTACTCTTTCATAATTTCAGTTACTCCATTTCGTCTTACCGAAAGTTCGCTCAAATATCGAGCACATTGTTCATAATTTTTCACACTTATACCTGCACTTATCCATCACATAGTCATATTCAATTACACTTAGTCATTACATGATCACATGTATTTTCACTTGGTCAATTTCCCATTGAACTCATTGGAATAATAACAGATACACGGTGGCCTGCACATAGTACCACCCTTGTAGCCGAAGCTATATGGTACACATAGTAGCTTGCACTTAGTACTACACATGTGACCAAAATTATCACTTACACATAGTGGCCTGCACTTAGTGCCACACATGTGATCGAAACTATCGGGTACGCATAGTAGTCTGCACTTAGTACTACACATGCGACCTATCCGTTTGGTACATGTAGTAGCCTGCACTTAGTACTACACACGTGACCTAAAACCATATCGTAGCTCTCTTGTACACATAGTAGCCTACACTTAGTACCACACATGTGACCTAGCTACCTCATCCGTATCTTTTCTATTCCGAAGGTTCAACCGGGAATTCTCACTTTTCAACATTTTTCCAATTCATCCATAATCAATCACAATTCATAATTTGCATCAAGTAATTACTCCATATTCAACAATATCTCATATAATATAACCAAAATATTAAAACATAAATAAAAATAGTGTATTATTTACATACAAACTTACCTCGAAAGCAAAATCGATAAAAATGACTTATTCGTCAATTTCTCGTTCTAGTTCCAAACCTCGTTTTTCTTGATCTACAATAACATATTTCACTTATTTAATTAATGTACTATTCAAAACATTCCTTAACTCAACTTTTGCAAAATTAAAATTTTGTCCCTAAACTTTTACATATTTACACTTTTGCCCCAATACTCGAAAATTAAACTTCAGCCCTTATTCTTATGTTTTATAACATGCTGACCATTTTTCCCTTCTATGGTAACATCAAATACTTACTCTAACATACACTTTTGAACATTAGGTATTTTTATCGATTATGTCGTTTTACTCGTTTTCACTTAAAATCGCTTAGTAAAAGTTGTTTAACATAATTTCAAGCTTTATATTCTACCATAAAACATCAAAATAAACATTTTTCACCTATGGGTAATTTTCCAAAGATGAACCTTAGCATGAATTATTGTTAGCATAAGCTAAATCGAACTGCCGGGACTCCAAAACTGTAAATAACTTGAAAAACAGGGCTAGAACGGACTTACCATGAGCTTGGAAAGTTGAGAAAACCCTAGCCATGCCTTCTCTTGGTAAATTTCGTCCATATGGAGAAGATGGACAAATTTGGCATTTTAATTTTGTTTTTAATTCATTTAATTAACAAAAGGACCAAAATGCCCTTACAAAAAAATATCTTATCTAACATATACCATATCCATATTTGTCCAAAAATTTAACCAATGGGCAGTTTTGCACTTTTTACAATTTAGTCCTTTTGACTAAATTAAGTGGCCAAATGTCAAAATTTTCGAACGAAATTTTCACGAAATCGTTCCGTTAAATTGTAGACCATAAAAATATAGTAAAAATAAATTTTCTTACGTCGGATTTGTGGTCCCGAAACCACTATTCCGACTAGGCCCTAATTCGGGATGTTACAATAACTGTAACACCCCTTACCTGTGTCTGACGCCGGGACAGGATACGAGGCATTACTAAACTTAAACAAAAATCTTTATACAAAACCAGTTATAAAATTTCATTCAATTTAACATTCCTCATTCACATGCAAATCGCCCCTTATATGGGCCCACAAGGCCCAAAACATACATTGAGAACTGTTCGGGACTAAACCGAGAACTTAGGAAACTTTAAGAAGACTTAAAAAATTTTTCATCAAAACAGGGGTCACACGTCCATGTGGCTTGGGACATGCCCATGTGGGTAGGCCGTGTGGTCACACATGCCCATGTCCTTAGCCCTTGTGACTCTCTATTTATGACATCATCAACAAAATTGGGTCACACGGCCAAGTCACACGCCCATGTGCTTAGGTCGTGTGGCGTATTAAATTTCAAAAAGTAAATGTAGACTTCACACGCCCTGGGCACACGCCCATGTCCTGGGGTCGTGTTCTCCACAGGCTGAGACACACGGCCGTGTCTCTGCCCGTGTGGCCAAGAAAATGACTATTTTCCAGACCATTTGGCACCCTCATTTGCACATACTTAAACACATCTTCAACCCATCCATCCCAAACACCCATAACCACATCACATAAAACCTTTAGTATAAGCACACACGTATAAATAGACATTACAACTCATTAACCAATATGAACCAACACATTTGGCCAAATCAAATGACACATACACAATTGACTAAGTCCCTATACATGCCATAGACCCAAACGGTTTTGCATTCACTTATGCCCAACATGATAGCTTGATAGTGTGATAGCATCTCCGGCGATCTCCAACCCGAGCTAGTATAAAACCCTACATGATATGAGAAAGGGAGAGGAGTAAGCTATAAAGCTTAGTAAGTATGTATGTAAATAATAAACAATTTATTACCATGCTTTAAACAGTCCTTATTTTGAGTTCTCAAGATAATGCCATCATTATTGCATAAAATTTCTCAATTCACTTATGTTCATCTTGAGTTGTCTACTCGAGTTACAGTCACTAAATTATTTTTATCCGGAGCTACGGAACTCCAAATTAAGATCCGCTAATTTTACTTGAATTAGACTCACATATCTTCTTACCATAAAATTTCCAGAATTTTTAGTTCAACAAATCAGTACAGTTTATTCTTTAAAGTTTCCCCTATTTCGCTGTCCGACAGTTCTGACCCCTCTTCACTAAAAATTTATTTTCTCATTGAAAAGAAATCGAAAGACATTACCATTTGTTTCTATTTAAAATAGACTCATTAATAAATTCAATCATATAAATTTTATCCCTTTATTATTTTTGTACAATTTTTAATGAATTTCCAAAATCAGAACAGAGGATTACGAAATCATTCTGACCCTGTCTTATAAAAATTCAAATAGCTCATAATCTGAAATTCTTTTGCTTACACCGTCTTTTTTATGTGAAAATAGGCTCAATAATATTTAATTTCATATCTTATTCAATTTCTAATTCAATTTCCACCATTTTTTGTTAATTTTCAAGTGATTCAATTGCTGTAGTCCAAATTGTTTTATTGCTAATTTTACTCTATCATGTTTTCTTTGTATTAATTCTCATTTACACACTTATAATACTAAAGCATATCCTTAGTTAGCCATGCCAATAGCTAGTCATCATCAAATATTTACAAGTCATTCATTGGCCAATTTAACTTACACATCAACAACAAAAACTTGAACATTTTATTTCTCAATTTAATTTGGCTTAAAAGCCTCACACATGATCACAATCCACATTTCCCACATATTCTTACATCATAAGCATGGACTTAGCTCTTTTTCGTTGATGCATAAACTTAGTTCTTTGTCATTGATGCATAACCTTAGCTCTTTATCATTGATTCATAAACTTAGCTCTTTGTTATTGATGCATAAACTTAGCTCTTTATCATTGATGCATAAACTTAGCTATTTATCATTGATGCATAAACTTAGCTCTTTGCCTGTCGAACTACTCAGAATATCAGAGGATACTCATCTCATCATACATGTATCATGATGCCAATGCCATATCCCAGATATGGCCTTACATGGGATCACCTCTTGATGCCGATGCCATATCCCAGATATGGTCTTACACAGGATCTCTTAACTAGATGTCGATGCCATGTCCCAGACATGGTCTTATACGAGATCGTACATAGATGTCGATGCCATATCCTAGATATGGCCTTACACGAGATCTTCCTTTGGTGCTGAAGCCATGTGTCAGACATGGTCTTATACAGGACCTACATTTGATGCCAATGCCATGTCCCAGACATGGTCTTATATGGGACCTTCCTTATCTCATGTTGTGACATTAGTATCATTGCTATTCCGAATGTTCAACCGAGACTTCAACTTAACATAATTTTATCATACTCTCATCAAGACATCATTAGTCAATTTCATATAAATAATATTCATTTCACATAATATCTAGAAATTAAAAATATAAAAACATTATGTAGCTTTAATTTCACACAAACTTACCTTGATACCAAAATGGCAATAAGAGACCTAACCGTCAGTTACTCGTTTTTCCCCTCGTTCTAAGTCCGAACCCCGTTTTCTTTTATCTATAACATCAAATTTAACTTACTTATTAGTCACATTATTCATTGTGACTCAAAAATCATACTATGGAAAAATTACATTTTTGCCTTTAAAATTTGTCATATTTACACTTTCACCCCTAGGCTCGTAAAATGATTTTTATTCGATTTCCTTGTATTTTAAGCCAAGAAGAACCATTTTCATAACTATATAAGTCCACAATTTGCATTCATTCACACATTTTCATACATTTTTCAACTTTTTACAAATTAGTCCTTTTATGCGATTTCATCGCAAATCATTTAGTAAAAATCGTTTACTACACACCGAGCATTCATATTCTATCATTAGACATCAAAGAACATGCATGTCATCCATGGGAAAATTTTTAAACACAAACCCTGGCTCAAAATAATGGTAGAAATAGCTAAACTGAGTTATGGGGATCTAAAAAATGTAAAGAACATTAAAAACGGGGCTTGGATGCACTTACTATTGAGCTTGAAAGCTTGAAAACCCTAGCCATGGCTTCCCCATGCTAACTTAGGCCAAGGAAGAAGATGGACAAAGGTTTTTGGCTTTTATTTTGTCTTTTAGTCCATTTAATTACCAAATTACCAAAATGCCCCTAACTTAAAAATATCCTATTTCACTTATCTAATGTCCATTTTTGTCCAATAATTTAACCAATGGTCTAATTGCCATTTAAGAACCTCCAATTTAAAGTTTCATAAGAATTGGACACCTCTAACATGTGAAACTCAACTTTTGTACTTTTTACAATTTAGTCCTTTTGACTAAATTGAGTGCCCAAACGTCGAACTTTTCGAACGAAATTTTCACTGAATCTTTCTGTGAAATCGTAGAACATAAAAATATAAAAAGAATAAGATTTTTTCTCATCGGATTTGTGGCCCCAAAATCACTGTTTCGACTAGGCCCAAAATCGGGCTGTTACAATAACACATTATCAAATTAACACATATCAACAAAGGCACCAAATGTACCAAGGCTACATCACCCAAAATGACATATACATGCCAAACTCATCAACTAACATTCAACTAATCATCAATCATAAGTCCACCTATACATGCCATTATAACCTTAACCAAGACATCGAGAACTACCGATATAACTGTTGGATAGTGTGATAGATCTCTGACGAGCTTCCAACTCGATCGAGCTTCCGATAATTTGAAAAGTAAAGGAAAAATAACCACATAAGTAATGAATGCTTAGTAAGCTCGTATAAACTTTAAGCATAATATTCCATCTCAATAATAAACTTTATTGAACAAACATAAACCTATTCCAATGTCATAAGGTTCATAAATCTATATAGTCATCAACCTTTTTATACGATTATATACCTTTCAAATTACTTACTTTCCATTTCATTCTCAATGCTTATCATAAGCCTGAACTAAATTGTTATTTTCCAATTCAGTGTATTTATCCATGAAATAGGTAGATTTATCCATAGCATAAATAGTTTGCTCACATTTTAACACCCCTAACCCGTATCCGTCGCCAAAATAGGGTTTCAAAGCATTACCAAAACATTCAGAACATTTATTGATTAATTCAGGAAAGTTACTATTTATTAACCGAGATCATTCGTAACATCCCTTAGATGGACCCTCGAGGCCTAATACGAGCATTAGAATCAAGTCGAGACTAAATCAAGAACTCAGGGAATTTTTCACGAAATTCAAAAATTTTCCAAGGTGCAAGGCTCACATGCCCGTGTGGTCCAAGGGACACGCCTGTAACCACAGGACACGCCTGCGTACTCTGCCGTGTTCAAAACTAGGTAGCTCTCTGACTTGCGTCACACGGCCATGCCACACTCCCGTGTGCTAGGCTGTATGGTTATTTAATTCAATTCAAATTAAGTACAGGTTTCACATGGCCAAGACACACGCCCGTGTTCAAGGTCGTGTCACCCACACGGCTGAGACACACGCCCATGTCTCTGCCCGTGTGCTCAATTTTGAGCATTCTGTTTTCTAGAATTTAAGGTGCAGGGGACACACGACCAGGCCACACGCCCATGGGGTAGGTCGTGTGTCACACACGGTCTAGACACACGCCCTTGTGGACAAAATAAATCCATTTCCTAGCCTCATTTATCAACCAAATTTACCATTTTCCTAACTAAAACATGCCAATTACAATCCAACCATTCTAAGCATTCAAATAAGCAAATTTCATCATTCAACATGGCCTATCATTGCATGCATACATGTTTACTATTCTACCTTAGTTCAATTCATGTGTTAAACATGATTTGATCAACTACTTAACATATACATATGGTTACCATAGCATAACATTACAAGTATATCAAAACAACTATTACTAGCCATTCTAATGGCTAGATTACAAGCATCATTTACATTTACATGCCAATATGGCCAATATAACCTATACATGCCATTACAACCATAATTGATTTACCATATTGTACCATCATGGGCCGATGGATAGTGTGAGTGTTCTCTGTCGAGCTTTCAATCCAACGAGCTTTCGATTTACTCTAAATCAGGGGAAAATAAATGGGGTAAGCATTACATGCTTAGTAAGTTCGTATAACATGATCCTTAACTTACTATTCATCCTATTTTGAGGTAACTATGAAAGGCATATTCACTTAATTTGATCTCAAGCCCTACATACATCCTCATTGCCCTTGTTAGTCATATAATCCATGATAACATCAAGACATGTATAAGCTCAATCAACAATCAAGTTTCCATGCATATATGCTTTCCACAACATGTATTCATTAAGCATGTATATATCATCTCTTATTATTACAAGTATAGTTTCATAGTAGTTCGTTTTGAGTTCAGATCATTTCATATAAGGGCTTTACTCATTTTATTCGAGTATTAAGGTCACCTAGTAGTAGTACACTCAAGGTGTACAAATATATTGTAACACCCCTATCCCATGTCCGTCGCCGGAATAGGGTTAAGAGGCATTACCGAAAAATAAGATCATTTCACATCACATTCATGACACAAAGTCAATCAACATCAATCTCATTTGAATTCAATCAAAGAGTCCCTTAAATGAGTCATCGAGACCCTAAGCATGCTTATAAATCGAGTCGAGACTAAACCGAAACACATAAGTAATTTCATAAAAATTTGAAACTTTTCTAACATACAGGGGACACACGGCCGTGGGGTAGGCGTGCCTCACCCACTTGCTACTTGACACTCCGTGTGTCCTCCCGTGGTAGTATATCTTGCCAAAATCAACACGGTCACCAAGCACGCCCGTGTGTTAAGGCCGTGTACTAATAGATCACATATCGCCATTTCTCACGGCCACCAAGCACACCCGTGTCGAGGTCGTGTGCAATTTAAGCCACATTCACCAATTTACCCACGGTCTTAGGCATGCAGTGTGCCTCAACAGTGTGACATTATAAACAATTTTACAAGGCCAATATGCCACCCACTTAGGGTCTTCCTACAAGCAATATATACCAAAACATAATATGCATATATGGCAACCAAAACATATCAAATGGTTCACTTCATCCATACATTCAATACCAATTCCATTCATACCGATTACAAACTAAATCCTACATCATTTCAAACATGTATCGTCTATTTACTTAACCAAAACTTAACCATTTCATATGCATCAAAACATACTAAATATATATGTTTCATAACTCATTCATTCAAACATTTATCAACTCAAAAACTTGCCAATACACATGGCCATGCTCACTTCATAAACATATACACCTATCTAGCCTATACATGCCATAATTAGCCATATACATTTTCAAAAGGGTACCAAAATAAGTTTAGTAGTGTGATGACGATCCTTGACAATCCCGACCCTTTAGTAACTTCGACGACCTATAAAACAGAGAAAATACACACACAGAGTAAGCTTTCCGAAAGCTTAGTAAGTCATATACAAATAAACTTGGCATAAAAAGCATATATGCAATTTGATACATTTGGACATCTCATTCAGTTAACAATTTATCATGTATATGCTTGATTCATACTTATGACTACATTTGTCACATTTATCCATTCAAAACTCATTTGAAACATATAGCTCATTCATAATCTTTCTTGCATCTCATTCACATTATCCTATTCAAACATACTTTTCTTCAAATCAAAGTCATATGCATACTTACCATTCATGCATACTTAATGCACATTCAACGCACCTAAATCGGATATTCATTCACTTAATTGTTCATAGCTCGGATTTGACATTCATATCATAGTTTTGGCCGTGGAACCAATAGGAATCTAGTAGGATACTCAGAAAGCTCGGAATAGTCGTACAATGCCAACGTCCCAGATGAGGTCTTACTTGCACTTAGATATCGATGCCACTGTCCCAGACAGGGTCTTACATGAATCATTACGATGCCGATGTCCCAGACATGGTCTTACACGTAAAGCTCATATCAATGCCAACGTCCCAAAAGTGGTCATACATATTAATCATTTATCGATGCCTACGTCTCGGACAAGGTCTTACTCGTAAAACTTATATCGTTGCCAACGTCCCAGACGTGGTCTTACACGAGTTTCAAATCAACGCCAACGTCCTGGACGTGGTCTTACATGGTAAACAGAACAGATACCTATCTATTCCTAGGTTCATGCAGGGCTTCTCGGACTTAATCACTATAACAAATTTATCTCGAATTACAAACACCTGTCTTCTCATCCATACCCATAATTAACCTCAAACATATGAACAAACATAATATCATACAAGTACGTTTATTTGGATAATGACTTACCTCGGATTTGGTTTATCGAACGGAAACGGCTACTCGGTTATTTTTGCTTTCCCGCGATCTAAGTTCGTTTTCCTCAGTTCTTGATCTAAACATATTTAGAATTAACTCTTTTATTCACCATTTCATTCAATTCAATCCATAGACACACATTTAGGGCTATTTGCAAATTAACCCTCATATTTGCACACTTTAACAATTTAGTCCATTTTCCACAAAACATCAAATTCACAAAATCCACACACACACATGCTTGGCCGAACCTCTCTAGGGACTATATAAGCCCAAATATTTTATCAAATTTGCAATTTAGTCCTTTCATTTACCATTTTCACAATTTAGCCCTATTTAGCTAAATTCATCAAAACTTCAAGAACATAACATGTTCATTTAGCTCAAATCTTTCATATATCATCCTCAAACATCACAAAGCTTGTAAAATCATCAATGGCATATTTCACATACATAATCAAAACACAAAATTAAGGCATGGGTTTTGTAGCTCTCAAAGCAACGATTACAAAAACGTAGAAATTATCAAAAACGATTAAAACATACCTTGAATTTAAACCCTCAAATGGCCAACTTTAGCAAGCTTAATCTTTCTTTTTCTTTTACTAGTTTCGGTCAAAATAAAATAATAAAGATGAACACTTTCATCTTTTGTTTCATCAATTTTATGATAATAAAACAATTACCTTTCTAGCCATTTAAAAGATATTTGGCATCATTAGAAAATAAGGGTATAATAGGCCATTTACCATCCACTATCTAAATAGTAGTCTATTTGCCACTTAAGGCCACAACTTTAAAAAGCCACATCAAATAGATACCTTAACAAATAACAATCAACTTTCACATTCAATGCAATATCATCCTTTTGTCAAATTAAACACACAAATGGACAAATTAACTTACGAAAATTTAGCACATACTTAATCACTTATCAACGACACAAAAAATAATATTAAAATATTATACAGACTCAAATTTGTGGTTCCAAAACCACTTATTCGACTAGGATATAAACCAGGCTGTTACATATATAATCAAAGATGAACACTCTCATCAAATAATTTCCATGTACAATTATCATCTTTTCATATTCTCATACATCACTAGTCATAAATCATCATTTCCTTGTATTTCATGTAATATCCTTTTCCATGTCATATTTCATATCATATATATATATCATTCCATGTCAATTTGTCTTAAATTCATATTTGCCCTTATTAGAGCTTTACCCGTTGAATTTATTCAAAATATCGATGGATACAGGTAGTACATTCGAGGTATTCAAATCAAAATCTGTCAATTCGTGTCCAATGGTACCCATATGGTACAATTCCAGAGAGTACACTCTCGAGCCACATATATGTAAACAATAGGATTACCAGTCCAGTCTAAATCCTTTTTACGTCATATGCTCTAAAGAGCTTGATTTGGATTACCTATCCGGGCTAACTCAAATCCATAACATATGCTTGAGAGGACTTATATCAGGATTACCCGTTCGGGCTAAATCCTATCAAAATTGAGGTCGAAGGATTACTCATCCGTGCTAAATCCTATCCACAACAAATGCAGGACCTCTTTCGTTTCGAGAAATCACATATCCATCGATTTTCCATTTATTCAACCAGGATTTAAACACTTTTCAAGCAATATCGGGCATTTGATTATTTCATACCTCCGTAACATTTATGTAATTCAAGTGAAACACATTCCACATTCATGTCAAGTATACAAGTAACATTTTATTCATTTACCATTTTATCGGGCATTTTTATTTATCGGGCTATATCGAGTAGGTGATTATTTCACATATTTATGACATTGATAAAATTCACAAACACAACATTTAAATCAAGCATAAAAACACATACAATTTAGTTACACGAACTTACCTCGACAAATGTTCATGTACATAAATCCACTAATCCGACATTTTCCTCATTCTAACTTCAAATTTTGTCTATTCGGATCTATACGAGTTAATTTAATGTCAATTTATCACATTTTACACTTATTTGGACTCAATTTTTATCCTAGGCAAAATTTCCATTTTGCCCCTAACTTTTCCATAAATTACCATTTTGTCCCTAAGCTCGGAAAATGAAATTCATGAAATCCGACCCTCTACCTAAGCCTAGCCAAAATATACATAAAACTTTTACAGCACATATGTTTCACAAATTTTAGCATTTTCCATGGATTTTTAAAAATTTTCATTTTAGTCCCAAAATCAAGTTTTCATGAGAAATCACTTTGTAAAAGTTGTTTATCTATAATCAATCTTTCATTTTCTATTAATTTCAAATTTCCAGCATATACATCCTTGACCCAATTTTTATACCTTGATAACTTTTCAAATTAATCCCTCAAATAAATAGATTAGACTATTCCGATTCCAAAAATATAAAAATATTAAAAACGGGACTTGATTTCATACCTTATTGAGCTTGAAAAGTTTTCATCCTCTCTCCTAGGGTTTCCATGGAAATATTTGGGGAAGAAGATGAGAAAATATGATTTTTATTTTCTTTTCATCTTTTTAATTAATTAAACTTTCACTTTCCAATTTAGTCCCTAGTCTTTTTCTTATTTTCCATGGATGAATCATCCAAAAATATCTACATAATTTTTATTAATGGTCTAATTACCATATAAGGACCTTAAGTTTTAAATTTCATAGCTATTTGATCCTTCTAGTTACTAGAATCCAACTTTTGCATTTTATGCGATTTAATCTTTCTCGTAATTAAGCACATAATCGGTAAAATTTTCTTTTCAAAATTTTCACAAGAAATTTCTAGTATAATACGGATCATATAATAAAATAAAAATAAATTTTATTTTTCGGCTAGGATTTGTGGTCCCGAGACCACTATTTCGATTTCACCGAAATTTGGGCTGTTACACACATATAAATACATCATTTAACTCATCAATTCTTTTTTATCATCATACTATATCCCAATATTAAACTTCCCGTTTCACTTCCTTTTCTTACCCGTTCCATTTGTATATTACCAAACATAGGTATAAAAATCAACCATGAATACAAGCTTAGTACAAGCCTAAATATCATCAATGCACGAGTTAATGCACACATACACATATCACTTGAATTAAACATATGATGATCCATTTCCATATGCACATATTTCATTTGAATCATTTAAACTTTCCATAAACATATGCATAAGGTCAAGTGAAAGCTTACCTTTTCAATGCACAACTTCAAAATAAAAAACCATACAATCCAACCAACAACTTGGCACGTCAATAACACATGTTAGTTCATTTAAGCATAATTCATATAAATTTAACATGAATAACCATTATACTTGAGCATAATTCAATTGGATTTATCATCCATATCAACATAACATATTTTTCATGTAACTCACCATTTCAAAGTCTTTCATACATACAAGTTTTGGTTCATATAGAACACTTACCATATCCTTGTAAAATTCATGCTCATCTAATAAAATGAAATAACATCGAATAAAGGAAATAATATTTTCAGTACAACTTACTTGATACAATACATTGGCACGAAGACTGTCAGGCTCAAAGCCTGATATAACACACCAGCACAAAGCCTACTAAGCAGAAACCCTGATATAGTACACCAGCACGAAGCATGCTAGGCATAGAGCCCAAATATCACTGATACAAAGCCTGCTAGGCATAGAGCCCAAACATCACTGACACAAAGCCTACAAGGCATAAAGCCAGAATATCACCGACACAGAGCCTGCTAGGCACAAAGCCCTAATAACATTACGTTTCTATTTCGCTAAGCAAGCTCATATTCTAATCCAACCTGAATTGGGCTGGGAGTTTGTGGTTTTCAGTGATGCATCACACATTGGACTAGGATGTGTTTTAATGCAATACGGTAAATTGGTAGCTTACGCATCATGACAACTTAAGACATAATAGGGTAACTACCCTACGCACGATCTTGAGCTGGCTGCAGTCGTGTTTGCTCTAAAAACTTGGAGGCATTACCTGTATGGTGAGAGGTGTATCATTTACACTAATCACAAGAGCCTCGAGAATCTATTAACTCAAAAAAAGTTAAATCTTAGGCAACGTAGGTGGGTTGAGTTGCTTAAGGATTATGATTGTACAATAGAGTATTATCCTGGTAAGGCTAATTTGGTAGCTGATGCTCTTAGCCGTAGAGTGATGACTGAGCTAAGAGCGATTTCGCTCTTCTGAATTTATATAAGGATAGAGGACTACTAGTTGAACTGTAGGTTAAACCAACGTGGGTCGAATAGATTCGAGTTAAACAGTTAAGCGATGATCTTTAGTTCAGCGTCTGCAATAGATTGATTCGAGTGAAGCTTCATATTTTAGTTTGAACAGTGACAAAGTTTTGTGTTTTAAGGTTCGAATTTGTATGCCTAATGATAAGGAGTTGAGGCGATTGATTCTACAGGAGGCGCATAGTAGCCCTTATGCTATGCGTCTGGTGGGAATAAAATGTATCAAGACCTCTAAGAACTTTATTGGTGGCTTGATCTAAAACGAAAAGTGACTGCCATTGTATCTCAATGTCTGACATGTCAAAAGGTTAAGGCCGAGCATCAGTTGCCTTCTGGTCTGCTTTAGCCTGTTAAGATCCCTTTGTAGAAGTGGGAATGTGTAACGATAGACTTTGTTAGTAGGTTGCTTTTAACCTCCACTAAAAAAGATTCAGTTTGGGTCATCGTTGATCGATTCACCAAGTCTGCTCATTTCATTCCTATCAAAACAGATTACTCACTACAGAAGCTCACTAAGTTATATATTACTAAAATTGTGATATTGCACGAGATTCTAGTCTCGATTATCTCTTATAGAGGTCCACGTTTCACGTTTCGGTCTTGTAAGAAACTTCATGAGGCATTAGGCACCTGACTCGATTTCAATATTACATATCACCCTCAAACCGAGAAACAGTCTGAGCAAGTTATTCAGGTCCTAAAAATATGCTTCAGGGTTGTGTAATAAATTTCTGAGGCAGTTAGGAATATTACTTACCGTCAATTGAGTTTGCGTACAATAACAACTTCCAGTCTACTAATTAGATGGCACCTTATGAGGCTCTGTATGGGCGTAAGTGTCGTATTCCACTATGTTGGATTGAGTTAAGTGAACGTTAGGTTTTGGGTCCCGAGCTAGTTTCTAAAATTGAGAATACTGTTAAATTGATCCGGGAGACCATCTTAAAGCCACTTCTGATTAACAGAAATCTTTTGTTGATTTAAAGAGAAAAGATATTGAGTTTTTTATAGGTGATTAGGTGTTCCTAAAGGTGTCCCCGTGGAAAAAAGTTCTCTGATTTGGATGTAAGGGCAAGTTGAGTCTGGGGTTCATTAGACCTTATCGTATCTTGAAACGTGTCAGACCTATTGCTTATTAGTTAGAATTACCTACTGAATTGGATCGGATCCATGATGTGTTCCACGTTTCGATGTTGAGAAGGTATCAATCTGACCCGTTGCACATCGTCCTTGTCGAAGAGATTGAGTTATGACTGGATTTGACTTTCGAGAATCGAGATGTCAAGGTTTTGCGAAAGAAAATTGTTCCTTTAGTAAAGGTGTTGTGGTGGAATCATGGCACTGAAGAGGCCACCTAGGAACCCGAAGAGTCCATCCGTCAACAATTTCCTTATCTATTTAAGTCAGGTAAATTTCAAGGTTGAAATTTTTTTTAGGGGAAGAGAGTTGTAACGCCCAAAAATTTTGAATGTTTGACTGTTGAATTTCGTTATAATTAAGTCTTTGTATCTGTGGCTATATGCTTTGCTTATGTGTCTGAGGTTGGGAGTTCAAGTCGTATCTTTGGAAAATTTTGCTATTTTATCCTAAGGTAACCTTTAGCCTGGAATTAACAACATAAGTTTAATTCTGTGTAAATCAGTGTCAAAAATGAGCCTACTAGTCCAATAGTTAAATATTTTTCTTTGTCAGTAGTCCTGTGCTCGAGTCCCAGTGTATGCGTTAAGGAATATTTTTGCTGAATGTGAGAAATCTTACTGGTAGTTAAAATAGAATTTACTATTTCTCTCTCACACTTTCCTTTTTTTTCCATTTTCCTTCCTTTCTTTTCTTTCTTTTTTTTTCTCGTTCTTAATTTCTTTTATTTTTCTTTTTGATTACGTTTGTAAAGTAGCTACCGGGACTAGTTAAGGGTCTTACGTTGTTCGTTGTATTGTTGAAGGATCTTTGTGTAAGTTCTGTCGTAAATTCTTTTCGTTTCTTTGAGTTTTTGGATGTTTTTATTCATTGGTTGAAATTGTTTTGCTACTCAAATTTCCTGTTTTAAGCGTACGTTTGACTCCCTTTTTAGACAAAGATCTTGCGGAAATCGTTTCACCAACATGTTAGTTCCATTTTCGGGATCACGTGCGAGGTGAGTGTTGAAGTCCGAGTGTGTAGGTTGTGTCGAAGTTTTCAACATAAGAGTTGGTTTTGTGCGTTAATTTTTGATTCATTGAGAATAGTTATTGAATTAGTTATTGGATGGTCGTTCTAGGGTTCGAGGTTCCACTACGTTGCTCCTACACTAAAAACTACATCAGGTGCGTACTGAAAACCTGTCACTATGCAAAATTCATACACTGGAAACCATGACTGTCGACGCCACACAGCCGTATGGTAGGCCACGTGACTCACTGTTGCTATTAGAAACTACATGGGCCAGAGACACAGGTGTGTGTCTTGGCCGTGTGACTCATTGTTTGTAATTTAGGATATACAGACCAATTTTAGGCAGTGTGGGTCAAATAGAGGATTTATCCCTGAAGCTGTAAGCGTCTTCTAACGCGAATGTAAGCCTTCCGTAGTGTACATACGATTTGAATTAGACCGTATAAGCTGCTATCTGATGATCTGATACTGAACTGTTGATTATAAAAATGTATGCTAATTGTGATGATTGATGATGATATTGATCTGTATCACCTGATTATAAACTGAATCTGAATGATTGTGTATGCATTTTTGACATCTGACATCTATAATCTATATTTCCATTGAATGGGAATTGTGTAAAGGAGGAAGTGATACGTTTTGGTTAAGTGGCTAAGAACAATTTATATTTGAATCTGGCGTTTTATTGCAAATTGATCTAGCAGCTAATCTGCAATCACATTGAACGTGTTGGGCCGACACTATATGGTGTGTTGGGTTGGTCGGAGCTAGTGTGTAGCGGATGGGGTTAGGAAAAGCGCCTCGATTGTGATGCATTACGTATCTAAACTGGGCTGATACATCATTCAATTGATGTGTTAAGACTGTACTGGATATTCTCTAATTCTGATTTGAACTTGAGTTTAGGAATTTACTATTATAATTGTGCTTCTAATTGAATCTATATTAATTACACACTGAGTTCATAACTCATTTTATTGTTGACCGAATTACAAGTAACTCACAGTCCTGATCGAGTCGGCGTAGTGGAAGCTCGGTCAATCCTTTATCACCCTTTATTTATATTATTAGTAATTTCAATATTTTCTTTGTATTATGACTTTTTAAGATTTATGAATTATCGATGGGGTTTTTATGATTGTTATAATCTGTTAAACGGTTTTCAACTGTGTTTATAAAAGTTGGTGTTTTCCTAGTAACATTAATATAACTCTTCGGACTTGGTCTTAACATCTAGGCTGGGTTTGGGGTGTTATACCCTCTGTTTTCCTACCTTCTCCCTTTCTTTTAACATATCAGGAAGTCGAGTTGACAGTGAAGAAAAAAGTAGGAAGTTGAAAGCCATCACTACCTATAACCAAAACTCATAAATCGATACCACGATTCTTTCTTCACTGGCAATTTGACTTCTTGATATGTTAAAAGAAATAAAGAAGGTAGTAAAATAGAGGAAAATTCAGAAGATAATGGAAAATAAAGAAAAAAAAGAAAGTTAAAAGAATATAAAAGAAAAATTAAATTGTTCAAAACAAAAAAAATATGGGGACCAATTATATAATTTAACTTAATTTTTTTGAAATGATAATTTAACGTACCATATTAGCTTATCGTTACACCATTAATGATAATTAATAGCTCAATGACTAAAATGTTACAACACGATAACGCAAGTGCTAAAACGTAATATTTCAAACATAAGTGACTAAAATATAAATTGAGTAAACAAAAGTGACCATGGGTATAGTTCACCCTAAATATAAATATTTTTTAGAAATATGTAAATGTTTTATTATTATTTAAAAATATGCCAAAGAAATTATTATTATAAATACAATATAGACAAATTTTGGTTTACCCTTTTACAAATTGTTCCCTGATCATCACTTTTAATTAAATCCACATAAAAAATATTTTTATAAAATTACATATTCAGCCCATTGATACTAAAAATTTAATAACTTCATGATTTTTAGTATTTATTTTAATTGGTACTATTTATTATTCATTGTCAAATTTATTTAAACTATGACAAACTAAACTTCTTTAATAATTTGTATACAAATTTTAAATATATTTTAGTTAACTAATTTATTACAGTTTAAATTAAACATGAATATTTATTAAATATATTTTAATTTATAGATACAATTAACCATAGTTACTACTAGTAGTTAAGTGCTTAAGTTGTCTTAAAGCAACATAATCCGTGTCTTTCTCGCAGTCGACACGACAGGGATTGGACCAATCTCCGATGTTACTCTGACTTTCAAACTAAAATACGAATGATTATATAGCTTTCTCAAAACAAAACCCGATGGAGGAGGTTTCCACCAAACCTTCCGGTTACAAAGAGTACGTTGCAGGCTTGCTCGCCGGTGTTGCCACCGTCATCGTCGGCCATCCTTTTGATACTGTCAAGGTATAATAAACTTGTTGCTTTGCTTTTGTCTTTTTTGGATGAAAAGATGAAGATTTTTTAAGATATGGAATGGGTCTGGACAAGTTCTGAAGATCTATACCTGTTAAGTGAACTGGTGAAGAATATACTTTAAATGAAGGGTTGGGATTGTAGGAATGTGGGTACATTTGTTGAATTCAAACATTTGAATGTTGATTAGAAGCTTTTATTTGCTGGATTTGTTGACAATGCTGGCTTAGTAAATTTATTTGTAGGTGAAGTTGCAGAAACACAATACTGAAGTTGAAGGGATTAAATACAGGAATGGCTTGCACTCTACTGTTCGGATACTTGCAACTGAAGGGGTATGCTTCTTGAAAGCCTTTATATCAATTTCAACAACCCCATTTCATTTAACCACACACATGTGCTTGTCAAATCCTATACAAATCTTTGGTTAGACTTCTAAACACACACGTGCTTGACAAATCCTATAAAAATCTTGGCATCTCTTATATATGCTTGTCGTTCTCTCCCTTTGGCATTCTTAACTTCCCGTGGAGAACTCATGTTTAAGTTTGGCAGGTTAGAGGGCTTTATAAAGGGGCAACATCATCTTTTATTGGAGTGGCTTTTGAAAGCTCGCTTGTTTTTGGCATTTATTCACATACAAAAAAGTTACTGCAGGTTCGTATTAAAGGCATTTATTCAAAACAATTAATTCGCAATTCTTTTGGCTAATGTAGGGAGGAGTTCAGAGTAGTGGGCCGCATCCCCAAGTAATAATTCCTTCAGCTGCTTTTGGTGGAGCTATTATCAGTTTTGTGCTATGTCCCTCGGAGCTGGTGAAGGTTAGGATCTAGTTTTTATTTGCCCTTTTTACTCCGAAGCATGCATGTAACAAGGTGGAGCTTCTCCAGTGTATGATGCAAGTTCAAGGCGCTGACTCGGTTCCGAAGTTGGGTAGCTACAGTAGCCCTCTTGATTGTGCAGTTAAAACCATAAAAAGTGACGGGGTGAGAAATACTCTGCTTTCTGCCAACTTAAATACGTTACTAGTCTAAGCTAAGGGAACACCTTTCAGGTTACAGGCATGTTTCGTGGGGGCTCTACGACATTATTGAGAGAATCTGTTGGAAATGCAGTCTTTTTTAGTGTATACGAATACGTTCGTTATTATATGCACTTAAGGCTAAGCATGGATTCTTCTGATCCTCACAACTTGACTGATATAGGAATTGGAATTCTAACTGGTGGTCTAGGGGGTGTTGCTGTAAGCATTCTAACATCCTTGCGTTTTGAATTTTTTAATTCGAGTTACTGTCTCTATTTGCTGATTTTTGCTCCCCAGTTCTGGTCAGCTGTTTTACCTTTGGATGTGGCAAAGACTGTTATCCAGACTGCACCAGATAAAAGCTGTCAAAGAAATCCTTTTCAAGTTTTAAATTCGGTAACACGATCTGATTCCCTCATTATAGTAATGGAATTAGCCTTTCCTAGTATTGGAGCATGGTGAAGGTGATATAGATGAAATGATTTCCTTGCCTCACAGATTTACAGGAGGGCCGGAGTTAGAGGATGCTATGCCGGTTTGGGTCCTACAATAGTAAGAGCATTTCCTGCTAATGCAGCTGCAATTGTCACTTGGGAGCTAGCCATGAAGCTCCTCGGAATCAAGAACGAGTAAGGAAGTCACTTCATTCATCTAATTTCAAGAGGATTCTAATTTTAACTCTTCATCGATATGATCTCAAAGCTTGAATTTTGGAAGAAATGGTGCAAAGTTTGAGCTGTGTTGCCTTATCCGAATTCTTTTTGATGTCTTTCTATTAGCAATCCTGGAAAGAATGTCACATATCATTAATCCAAACCAAGGAACAAATTGTTAAACCTGAAAAGTTGGTGAGTACGTTGGACAAACACGAATATATTTATTGATTGGGTACTGCCATCTCTGGTAGTCATTAAGTGGCCTAAAGATGTAGGCTATAATTGATATCAATCTCACTCTACCTTTTTTATATTAAGAATAGATTGAATTTTGTTTCTGTTAATAATAATAATAAACTTATATATTAAATTTAAGAACAATTTGATTTTTTATTAAAATATATTCTTTGTACTTAATACGGTATATATGGCACATTACTTGTCATTATTTTGTTATTTCATTAGTTACGTCAATTTTAATATCACAAATGGATGAATTTTTAATAGTAAAGAACAATTTGCTCTTTGATTTTATTTATTTATTTTAAGGAAAAATATAAAATTAATCTGATTCATAGTACAAAAGATTTTTGTGATACTTTTACTTTTACCCTTCATCCTTTGACAGTAAGTTTTAAGAAAAATAAATGTGAAGGCTTTTTATCTTGAATTGATCCAAATTTTTTATTAATTGCAAAAATGACTCACTTTAAAATTATATATAAAAATAACATGTTTGTTACAATAAACTTTACGTCGTTGTCATTGGCAGCATCACTCTTAATAAGTATTTAATCATAGGTCAATTTAAAAAATAAATAATTTCTTTAGGTGTTGTCGTTGCCATTGGTGGTATCAATAAAAATATGCATACATGTCATGCTAAAATATCTATGTTTTGAGGGAAAAAGAAAAAAAAAATGTTATATTTTAATAGGTGTTGTCGTTGTCATTGGCAACATCGATGTTTTTATTAAAAAAAGTGTGTAGATATATTTTTAGTCTTGTCGTTGCCATTGATGACATTGGTGTTTTGTTACAGATCTTGATATTAGTGGCACCAGTGTGTTTTTAAAAAAATAATTTTTTAATGTGCATCGTAGGTCTCTACGGCAATCGAAGATTTTTTTTTTAAAAAAAATAGTTTTTGTCATCTATTTTTTAAAACGAAGACTTGGATCCGGTGTAACAAAAAAATTAAAAGAAAAAAAAATGATATATACTTGGATAAAATTGAAAAATCAATGGCGGAAAAGAAAACTAAAAACTTTTGAAAAAAAAAGTAAAAAAAAAAAAAAGTATGAGGGAGATTGAGGAAAGGTTGAAATAATAAAGAAAACGGTTAGGTTGCTGGATTATTAGCATTTAGCAACTTAATTTTGTTTCTTTTCGAAAATAATGGGTTAATGAGTTAAAAACACATTAAATACAAAAGATATTTTTTAATGGAAAATAGATGGATTTTATTCACTAAATAAATAAACGGTTTAACATGCAAACATAATAAATGATAACTGTAGAGCCCAAATTTTGCCTGGAGCTCAATAACAAAATCGGAGCCCAAACCAATAACAGTCCAAATTACAGAGGGCCCAATATGGCCGAATTAATAAAACCCAGACAAAAAAGGCAAACAGAAATTATTAACCTTAGCCCAAATTACAAGGCCCAAAACAAACAGGCCCAAAATATTAATAGCCTGTAGCCCAACAAAAACATTTCAGAAAATGTTAGGGTTTTTGAAACCCTAGTGTCATTTGCCTCCTCGGCGTTGTGCCGTGCCTCTTCAAAACGTCTCGTCCAGAGGCCCCACGACGCGCCTTTGTCACCTTGCGGAAATGGCAAGGCTACCTCCTCCCTTCTCAAGTACTGCGGAAAGAGAGCAAAGCGACACACAAATATAACAATGGAGATGAAGCAAAGAGGCAAACAATATTATTTTCCTTCTTTTCTTTCGACTATAAAAGCCTTGTATCCCAACAATGTTGAGAACGGATTTTGGAAATAAAAAAAGCGAGACTTTGAAATATTAAATACCAAATCAGAAATCAAAAAGAAAAGAGAGAAATGTTGATTTCATTTTATTTTCTATTGTTATTTACTATTATTTTTATTTATTTGTTTATTTATTTTTTACGAATCAAAATGATAATAAAAAGAAAAGAGAAAGGGGCTTACTGGAGTTACCCCATAGCCGTGTCGTCGCCCCGTGGTCCATCGACGAAGATTTCTCTCCACGATCGGGATCGAGTACGAAGGAGGGGGTGAAAAGAGACATTTTTCTTTCGGGTTTTTAGCCAAGAAGGCTAGGCCCTCAATCTGCTTCGAAATGAGGCACAAAGGCCATCCTCACGCTTCGTTGTCCACCGGACTGGTGGTGGTGGCTGACAGACGGTTGAAGGAGCCTAGCAGTCAGACGAAATGAAACGAGAGGGAGAAAGGAGAAGCTTTTTAAAGTTTTAAGTTTTTTTTCTTCTTTTTCTAAACTTAGGTCGAAATAGAACAAAAAAAAGGGTTTTAAGACACCTCAACAAAACGGCGCCGTTTGGGTATAAGAGAAACCGTTCATGTCCCTTTAAAAGGGATATTTGCGCGACGAGTCCCTCCCTCTTACGACGTTGTTCAATCGGATCTCATTTTGTCTTTTTTTCTTTTAAATTTTGTCCCATTATTTTATTTCATTTTCAATTTGATCCGCGTCTGGCCATTTGGAACGTCGCGCATTCAGGGGCTGGGTTATTCACTCATTTAGTCCCTACAAGTTCACGCGAGTTACAATTTGGTCCTCGCTCTTTCTTTTTATTTCAAATTTGCCCCGGATATATTGTTTTTTTAATTTGATTTAGTCTTCTTTTGTTATTTCCACTATTTTATTATTAATTTAACTAACTTCCTTATTATTATTATTATTATTATTATTATTATTATTATTATTATTAATCTTATAATTATTACTACTATTATATTTGTTATTATTATTATTTTATTATTATTACCATTGTTATTTCATTTTTATTACTAATACCATCATTATTATTATTGTTATTATTTTCATTTTTACTCTTGTTTATTTATTTATTATTATTCGTTTATTAATGTAATATTATCTATTATTATTACTTTATTACTTTTTATTTATTAATATTATTGATATCATTATTATTCAATATTTTATTATTATCTTTGTTATCATTAATATTACTATTGTTATTATTACTATTATTATTGTTTTTATTATTATTACTTTTGTTATTTTTATTTTACTACTATTATGATTATTATTATTTATTTATTATCATTATTATTCATTTACTAACGTATTTCCATTATATTATTATTATTATTTCATATTTTTGTTATTATTATTATTATTCTATTATTTTAAGCTATTGTACATAGTATTTCTTTATTGATTTGCTATAGGCTTATGTTTTTGCAATCATTTTCTTTTACTCTATTTATTTGTTTATTGATTTATCATTTTTGCCTATTATCGTTTGATTAGTTTTTACTTTATTTTAACTTTAATTATCATTATTTACATTATTGCCCTCATCTTTATTACATTGGCATTAAAATTCATTTTCCATTTTACTAGGATCATATCATATTTTATTCGATTTTTGAAATGGCGAATACTTACGTGTTCTAAGGTTGAAAGAAAATCGTACCTTAACTTCTTGGGTTTGATTTTTCTCATCGAGTCCAAAGAACTTACTATTTTCTTTTTAAAATCAAGGCATTAAAGTCAAATAAAACTTATTCTCGAGAATTCAAAATTGTCGTGTCTTAACTCATTTGGATGTGACGTTTTGTTATCTCGGGATAAGGATTTTAAATAAGGCAATATTACGTGTTTGGAAACCAGAAATCGTGCCCAATCGTGCTGGGTTTCGTTTTTTTTTTTGTTTGCCCAAATAGTGGAATACCCTTTTGAAATTTCAATGCATGAGTCTCGGGTATCATGAGATGATCTTGGATTCGAGGATTTAAATTGTCGTGTCCTATCGTGCTGGATATGATATTTCATTCCTTGAGGCGAGAGAATCTTAATATCCAATTCGAGTGAATTCAAATATTTTAAAAAGAGATCGTATTTTTAAATCTTTTTCAAATTTCCAACTTTTGACATTAAGACATTAAATAATCAATTAGGTACCAAGTTTGGGTGTGACGAGGGTGCTAACCCTTCCTCGCACGTATCTGACTCCTGAACTCGATTTCTCAAAACTTCGTAGACAAAAAAAAAAACATTGTTTTAGTAAACCAAAACGTTTTATTAAAACAAAGGTGATCTGATCACACCAAATAAAGATCGGTGGCGACTCCCTGTTTTATTTTCGTTTTAAAACCAAAGTCGATTCCCGTTTCCAAAAAAATGGTTACGACAGCTTGGCGACTCCACTGGGGAATATAAAGAGAGTCAAGCCGTAAATTGATTATATTCTGTCCTTTGTCAAAAATTTGAAATTTCGATTTGAAAATTTGATTTGAAAATTACGATCCTTTTTGTTGCATTCGTTTGTGTCATTGCATATGATTGTTATTTTCTTGCGCACGTTGCATTGCATGACCGTTGTGGTCATACCCTTAAGTGGGAGTAAAAAACTACGCCTTCGTGAGGTTTTCACCTCAGCATGGGCTAGTGGATTGCTTCCGGGATACATCCGTACCTATGTATTTCGTGAGATTCTCATCTCCGCATGGCCATAGGGAAACGTATTCCCCTGAACCAAACTCGGTCCGTATGAACCTATAATTGGTGAGGATTGAGGAATCTGCTGGTTCAGGTACCCTTCTCTAGAATCGAACCCCATATCGTGAGCCTGAAGAGCCCACCTTAGGTAGAACCATTCCAAACCCCTAATGGTCACCCGAATAGGTACTCTATTTTGTTTATTTCTCCTGTGCTAACGTGTTTCTTTTGTTTTCATTGCATTGCATCGCATCATCTTAGAAAGGAGGTGCTGATTCATATTCGATTGCTAAATAGAAGAGTTTTTCATAAGGAAATAGGTTACTTGATAAAGTGGATTATAATACGGTTTTCCGAATAGGGTCCAAGTTAACATAACAAAAGAAGACTGATAGTCCGCGAAGGAAAAAACTTTGCTTCATTACGGGAGGAGTCAAGCCAATAGGGATTATTTGAGAGCCGTCACATCTCAACTCTTTTAAAAGGAGTTAATGAGCATTGCGAAGATGAGTAAGCAATGAGTCGCAGTCCATATCAATCAAAAGGAGCTAGTGAAGGCATCCATTAGAGAATTAGTGAGATTCGATCTTAGCATACCCAGATATGAAGAAAAGGGTCAATGTCTTCGTTTTGAGTATTTACAAACTGGATGTTTTCCCTAAAGCACTAGGGCACGTGGATAAGGCAGTTTCAGACTTGTTCGATAAACTTGACAAGAGGGTCACCCCGTCCTTATAATTCTAGCCGAAACATTCTGGTCTTTGAATACATGCCGAGGAGCAGGTGAAGGAAGATTCATTTGGATGTGCGAAACTCTTGTTGGCGTGGTTCCATAGCTACTTTTAGAGATTGAAAAGGGTTTCTTATCAAGTATTCTCTGAGAACTACTCTCTATTGAAAGAATTAGTTGCTCAAATACAAGAGAGGGTCAATCATTGGCAAACCATAGCAGTTTAAGTTGACATGCTAAGTTTGAAGTGAATCAGAATCAGATTAGGGTTAGGAGTTAACTTGGCTTCTATGAAAAGTTAAGGCTTCGAGCATTAAGGCATGGCCATATATGTAATCTGTTTTATGTAAAGAAATTTATTTTCTAGAAAAGTTCTTCTAATGGAATTGAATTCATAATCAACGCCCCTCTTTCTTTTTGCATTCATTCCATGCATTTGCATTGTATTTCATGCATTTGCATTACATCAGATCACATGCATTAAAATTGGTAGAAAGACCTTAATTAGCTGAAATTATTTCAGTTAACCTAGAAGACATGGAACAAAGGTTGGAGAGATTAGAGCAAAGGCAAATACAGATGCAGGAGCAATTGATCGAAATCTAACAAGATATACGAGAACAAATGAATGTGATGAGCCAATTAACCCAGTTACTAGCTAGAAGGCTTAAAAAAGGGGGTGACCCAGTGGTCGACAGTGTGGATAATGATGAAGACATCGTTTATTCTCGAATAAGTGTTTCGGCCCAACCAGACGTGCCTCCGCAAGGGGCACCTGCCATTATCAAACCCCAATGTCAGATTAATACCTCGCCACTGTTGAACTTCCCAATGGGCTCCAATTTTAATCCGGAGAATAAGCGAGCCAAACTGGTTGTATTGACAGAAACAGAAAACAAAAAAGAGTGGACTGTTAAAACCCCAAAGAAAAAGGAAAATAAAGCTAATGGTACGAAAAGGTATAATAAGCACTATTCAGAGTCGATTACAGTGAGCCAGCGAAGGACTGTAACTACCAGCCGCCAGTCTCCCCAAGACAAGAACCCAATCCAAAACTGAACTCAAAAAACCCAAGTTCACACCCATCCCAATCACGTATAGGGAGTTGTACCAAATTTTGTTTGAAGCACATGTTGTCTCCCCTTTTTACGTGGAACTAATACATCCTCCATACCCTAAATGGTACGATGTGAATGCCCAATGCGAATACCATGCAGAAATCATAGGGCATTCGATTGAGAATTGTGCCCCTTTCAAAAAGATAATTGAAAGACTCACCAAGATAGATATTGTAAGATTCGATAATCCCTCTGGTGTAGAAGATTCGCTACCCAACCTTTTTGTTAAAGGGGTAAATATTGTGAGAGCCACGATGGATAGTGCCATGAGATCAGTGGCACATCAAGTTCAGGGCTCCAGTGCAAGACCTGATATTGGGGAATTTAAGCATTAACGACGTATCCAAGGAGGGAATCGGGGAATAGAATTTTTCAGGCGTCTACCCTTACATACTTGGGAGTGTTTTGAACAATGAGATTGTGGAAAAGATCCCTGTATTTTTAGAGCTAATTCGGCGTAATGTCCAAAACATGCTTATTGCTCTAAGCCTAGGAGCAATAAGAATCTTTTTGTGAAATAGGCTTATGTTCAAAATCTATATTTTCAATGAAAATGCATTTTTGTGTCTCACTTTGAGCAAATATTCGTTTATTCCTTATTTCATTCATGTTCATACACATAAATAATTATTCTTAGATTCATTTGTTCTTTGAATATTCCTTCGTACCTGAAACAGGTCCCTAGATATCAACGACATGAGCGACGCTGCTATCGACTCAGAATCTACTTTTGAGCAAGATATGTGTCTAGAGGGATCTCAGGACTTTGAAGATGTTAGAGAATGTAACTTATCTCTTGATTTGTTAAGGATGGAGAATAAGATGAAGCAGATCCTACCTTACAAAGAATCGTTGGAAATTTTGAGCCTAGAAAAAGAGAAATATGTGAAAATCGGAGCATGTATCTCCACAAAGACAAAGTGAGACGTCATTGAGTCATTTCAAGAGTTCAAAGATATTTTCGCATAATCGTATCAGGATATGCCCTGGCTGTCGAGACATGTAGATGCTGTTAAGGCTAAGGAAATCTTAGAAGAGAAGCACATTTACAATGACCAGGCAAATCATGAGGTTCGGGTACTGGTGGTCCACTATGGAAGGGGATTGCATCAGTCATACAGAGAAATGTTATAAGTGCCAAATTTATGAAAAAAAATATTCATGTACCTCCTTTATTTTTTTGTAAACCTTATCTATGTGGGGCATGGAGTTTATTAGGATGATCTCGTCAGAAGCTTATGGCAGGCATTAATTGTTTCACTAAGAGGGTGGAAGTAGCTTCGTATGCCAATATTACAAAGTCAATAGTCATTAGAATGAAAAAGAAAAAAGAAAGAAAGAATGTCGACAACGAAAAAATCTCAAAAAGATCACATTTAACCGCACAATGTCAAAAGTTTGCGGTCTGTTCAAAGATCAGGTGCCAGGTCACAGTGTAGAAAAAAAAAAAAAAGGCAACAAAACAATGATCATTAGGAAGATGACCTAGACTTGTAAAGATGGGCATAAAGAAGTTACAATTACCCTTTATGCTTATCAAACATTAGCTAAGAACTTCGTTTGTGCAATGCCTTGATTTATGGAATGAAAGTATTTTGTCTATTAAAGTCGACATTATTTTTCAAGTCTTGCCAGAACTGAAGTTGGAAAAGGTAGAATAGATTTAATCTCGATGTGATCAGTTGAATTTGAAGAAAAATGTTAAAAGCTATCTGTCACGGTCAGGTAATGAGAGCTCCCAACAAAAAAGGTTCACCCTAGAAAATTTCATTATAAGGCTTTGAAGAAGACTTTTCCCATATAAATGGGACTGTAAAAGAAAGTAGATGCCAAACTGGGAAGGACCTTATGCAGCAAAGAAGGCTTGTTCTAAGGAAGCATGGACATTGACTGAGATGGATGACAATGGCCTACCCAATCCAGTGAATTCAGATTCAATAAAAAGTTTTCCAAAAAAAAGAAAAATAAAGAAAAAGGAGAGGCCAAGGTGAAAACCCGCAAAGGGCGCTTTGAGACCAAAGGGGATTTGAGTTGAAAACCCGAAAAGGGCGGCTCAAATTTTGATTAAAAGTGGGGCATTCAGTAGTCTCACTATGCCTGAATTAACAAATGAAGAAGTATGCTACATCTTGGGCATCAACAAAGTGCTCCGGATCCCCTAAACACATATTGATTTTAAAATGGTCCTCAAGAAATAGAGAAGTTCATACTGCGATATCTGGGGCATCTAGTTTTCATCTTACCCAGATTGAATTTGCTATCTTTGATTACTTTATTCTTTTCAAGATACGCTCCCAGTAAATTTCATTTATTATATTGATTAATTCATTCTCATTTTGTGATTTTTCAAAATGTGATATCTTGATTAATTTATTCATTTCGAGCTTTACTCTCAACAAATTTCCATTTCGTCCATCATTATGATCTTTTTCAAGCATTTTGCATTGAAATAACGATTAGTGGACTAATAACACTTTCATAAAAGGAGTTTCTCATATTACTTTGGAATTTTCTAAATAATATAAGAACTTGAAATAGGACTATTGTTCAAAACTCACCAAGTTTAAAGAAGAGTCTAAACTGAGACTATCTCTTTGGATTTTTGTCAAAAATGGTGGTTGAATAAATGACAGGATATTACGTCAGTAATACAATCTTGAAGAAAAGCAGGCAATGTTAACCCATGTGCAAAAGGGGAATCATTCTTGAAAAAAATGATACTCTGCATCCATGCAAATATCATGCATACACATTTGGTTAGGTCACTTAGGGAGCGATCAGCTGATTGAACAAGTTACAGTCCTCTACCCTTGAGTTACGATGGTATGATTGAAAAATGATACAAGTCTTGTACTCTTGAATGGCAATGAGGTGGATGAAAAAAATCCTACATTTAGGAGTCGTAGTGGGATGGATTGAAGATGACCTAGATCCTATCCCTAAGTTGCAGTAAGAGAGTCTGAAGATGGTATAAGCCTCAAAGTCCATAGGTACCATGGAATAGACCTTGAGGTTACATTGGGGCAAACCATTTGAGCAAAATATGATTGTTTCTTTGAGTTTTTTTGGCAAAGGTACCAGCTGAGCGAGATAGTAGCGTAATATGTCAGCAATAAGACTCTGATGGACGACGAGCAGTGACAACCCTAAGCATAAAAAGGGGATCATTTTATTTTTCGTTCATACATCATTATCTAAAACACATTTAGTTAGGAACATTCGATTCATTCTGATCATTGCATCCCATCATTGTAAAAAAAAAAAATCATTCTCATGACATTCGGCATTCATGCGAATGTCATCCATAATACATTTAGTTAGGAGTATTAGATTCATTCCGATCATTGCATCCTAACAATGTTGCATAAGCATAAACACATAAAACCGATTATACAGGATAGGTCCCCCAGAGGACAATGTCGCAACATCAGTGAATTCACAGATCTTGCCTTCCTAAACGAAGCGGGTCAAAGATACCAGTCTGGCATCCCGGAGTTTGCAGTGAAGCAGATTGAAGATAGCATATCTTGCCTTCCTGAGAGTGCAGGTGCAGATCGAAGACATCAGATCTTGTCTCCTAAAGTTGCAAGAGCAGATTAAAGATAGCAAATCTGGCAATCCTGAAGTTGCAGGAGCAGATTGAAGATAGCAGATCTGGCAATCCTGAAGTTGCAAGAGCAGATCGAAGACATCAGATCTTGTCTCCTGAAGTTGCAGGAGCAGATTGAAGATAGAAAATCTGGCAATCCTGAAGTTGCAGGAGCAGATTGAAAATAGCATATCTGGCAATCCTGAAGTTGCAGGAGCAGATCGAAGACAACAGATCTTGCCTTCCTAAGAGTGCAGTGAAGCGGAGCGAAGATAGCAAATCTAGCAATCTTGAAGTTGTAGGAGCAGATTGAAGATAGCAAATCTGGCAATCCTGATGTTGCAGGAGCAGATTAAAGTAGCAAATCTGGCAATCCTGAAGTTGTAGGAGCATATTGAAGATAGCAGATTTGGCAATCCTGAAGTTACAGGAGCAGATCGAAGACATCAGATCTTGTCTCCTAAAGTTGCAGGATCAGGTTGAAGATATCAAATCTGGCAATCCTGAAGTTGCAGGAGCAAATCGAAGATAGCAGATCTTGCCTTCCTAAGAGTGCAGTGAAGCGGATCGAAGATAGCAAATCTGGCAATCCTGAAGTTGCAGGAGAAAATTGAAGATAGCAGATCTGGCAATCCTGAAGGAGTAGATCGAAGCCATACAAGTCTTATCTCCTCGAAGTTCCAGTGGAATAGGTTGAGGCTACAAATCCCTCCTCCCTGAGTTTACAATAAGGATCAACCCGTATTTCTTTGAAGTTTTAGTGAGAAGATTGAAGCGATGAATCTCTTCTCTTTGAATTCTTGTCTTATTGAAACTTTAGTGGAGTAGGTCGAAATTACAAATCTCTTCTCCCTAAAATTACATTCGAGCAAATTAAAGCCAAGAAAACCTTATCTTCCTGAAGTTGTAGTGGAGCAGGTTGAAATTACCAATCCTTATCTCGTTGAAGTTCCAGTAGAGAAAATCGAAGATACAAATCTCTTCTCCCTAAAATAACCTTCGAGTGGATCGAAGCATTAATTTCTATACTTCTGAAATTGCAATGGGTTAGAGTGAGGCTATTTGAAGAAGAAAAGAAGCGCCGAGACTCAGTAAGACCGGGCAAAATTTGGTCCTTTTAAAATCTTTGCTTCGTTCTCGTTACACGACAACAAGCAAAGAGGGGCAACTGTAGAGCCCAAATTTTTCTCGGGGCCCAATAACAAAACCAGAGCCCAAACCAACAACAGTCCAAATTACAGAGGGCCCAATATAGCCTGAATTAATAAAACCCAGACAAAAAAGGCAAACAGAAATTATTAACCTTAGCCCAAATTACAAGTCCCAAAATAAACAGGCCCAAAATACTAATAGCTTGTAGCCCAACAAAAACATTTCAGAAAATGTTAGGGTTTTTGAAACCCTAGCGCTGCTACCTTCTCGAGCGTTGTGCCCGTGCCTCTTCTCGAAACGTCTCGTCCCGAGGCCCCTGACACCCCAAACCCAGCCCAAACACCATGACCGGATCTGGCATGCACCTAAGAAGAATTAGTAAAAACATGTCGCATTTTTGGAAAATATTTTCCTAAAGTTTAACCTTTTATTCGGGAAAAACTTAATAGGTTGATAATTTAGATAAGCTATAAATTCTATGAGGTGTTTCTATGAATTAAAAACCGAAACTTAAATACATGCCTTAGAAAAAAAAGTGTAAACTTAAAATGTTTGATAATAATAATAAAAGCCCAAAATAAAAACTGAACCGAAATATAAAGCTAACGGTCCGTGGCCTTATTACAACAAAATATAAAACCCATTAATTAAAAATATTAAAATAAATCAACTAAATGAAGTCTTTTTTTGTAACATAGAATCTCTCGCATGGCCACCTTAGCCCTCTCGACCAGTCCAGATGCACTAGGTGCTACACGAAAGTTGTTAAATAATAGGGTGAGTCGCGAGACTCGGTGTGCAACCCTCACGCACTATCAGATTGGGCCTTAGCCCCACAGATCAGAATAACAGATATCATGTAATAAAATTTATGCAAAGCCCAGCCCAATCCTAGGTTTCCATCCGCTACACACCACCATTACCTGCCAATCACACCATTGGGGATTTCTACAATCAACCCACACTGCTACACACCATCGATGGCAGTCATGCTGCTCAATGTCAGATCATGGCAATAGCCACTACAACAGATCTTGGCAAAAGCCACTACAACAGACCATGGCAAAGGCCACTACAACAGATAATGGCAAAATCCACTACACAGAACACTTTCCCTTTCATCAAACACAACCCCGTACAATCACAGAAATCAGCATACTTATAAAACATATCATCTTAACAGGAACATTTACTAAAGAATGACAGAGATCACTAACCTGGTGATTCACTTTTACCCTCCTCGGGTTTCGAACGCTATGCCGGGATTTTGGCATTTAACAGAATATAAGCAGATTTATTAACACATATTAACAGACAATTTAATGGTGTGAAAAGTTACACACCTGATAACGCGTAGTACTACTCTTTATGTTAATACCCTCGCTAATTTAATCTACTGCCCTTTGTCTACAACCTTGCTCAAAAGCCGAAAGAACGCAAGGATAAGGCCTCTCCTATATTCGGCCAAGGTTAGTGCTTTACCCGATTTATACATTTAAATTAACAGATCTCCTTACCTTAAAATCTCGAAAGTAATTCGATCTGAGTGCTACTGAACTCTGGCTTAAAAATCTAAGTGATTGGACCCCCTTCAAATCCCGAAATGCAGTAAATGAGAGAAAACACCCGATTAGTTAACCATTTAGCCATTCGGCTAAGACCTCTAAAATTCAGGAAAAGATTGAAATCTCACGAATCGACACTTACCTATACAAATGGTTTCACTACTCCTTGCGGAAGATTCGGCAATCACAATGAAAGATCGAAGCATAGAAGATTAGAGATCTAAAATTTGACTTTTAAGAAAATCTCAAAAAGATGAACAAGAGGAAGATTTGGCTATAAGAACAAACAAGAGTGTAGTTTCGGCTTTTAGTGAATGGGAGAAGAATAACAATGGAGATCAGAAGATTCGGCTAACAGGAAATTTCAAAGAAAGAAGAAAGGGTAAATGATGTTGTGATTTTCAGCTTTTTGAAAGAAAGTTGCCAGAAATTACGGAGGTAGATACTGAGAATTTCGGCACAAAGAATGAAGAAAAAGTGGGGCTAAAATGCCGAAATTGATGAGCTATTCCCCCTATTTATAGAAAATTCGACACCCCCTATGGCTATTAGAAACCGATTTCTTTACTCCTCTAGGTGATGGAATTTGACCAACTCTTGCTCTCGATGAGATAGCTCCTATTTTTCTTCTTTTATCTTCCATATTATCAACTATATTATCTACATTATCCCATTCACATAAATCCTACTATTTTTGAGCCTTGTAGTCGTCCACTCTACCTAACCCTAATGCCAAAATTGGCTAACTTGAATCAAGGAATTGGGCTCCTTGAAACTTAAATTTGGGCCCCTAACTCCCCCGGTGTGGCGTCACCTCCTTGTTCCCTAAGTGGTCTTCTTGACCACTAGGCCACAAGCCTATTTTGATATTTTAAACATAGGTACTACTTTTTAAGTCCTATAATGCCCAAACAGAAAATTTTAATTAAGGTATCTGCCTAAACCTGAGCCCAATTTAGACCCTTAACAGTTAAATTAACACTTTAAACATACACACACACACACACACTAAACGCATAGGCCCAAAAATTTAGGATGTTATAGTTCTACCCTCTTTAAAGAAATTTCGTCCTCGAAATTTCCAATTAACTAGTAATCATACTACCTAACGCCTCAGTGCGTAGCTTTGGTTCACCCCGACCAAGAGGGTTTCGGTCAAGGTTAAACATAATGACTAAAACCCGAAGAGAACTAGCCATGTTTAAAAAAAAAAAAGAAGAGAACAAAACAACAAACCCTAGTTTTCAAACCTTTAAAACTTTTCTTCTAAATCTGGAAATTATTTTTACAACATTCTCCGAAAAACTCCTGATTTGCGAAAATTACCAAAACGCCCCTGGTTTGTAAAATGTTCAACTACTCAACAACTTTACCAAAACTTCATGATTTCATAAACATTCAAAAACCCTAATTTGTAAAATACCAAAATACCATGATTTTGGAAAAAAAAAAAAATTTTACAAAATTGCCCCTAACTTACAAAATTACCAAAATGGCCCTAATTTTCAAATTTTTGCAACATCCCCATCTTTGAAGGAACAACTTTCGAAAAGAACCCTCAAAGTTTTACAACTTTTGAAATACCCCAAATTTATTAAAATTTTCAAATTTACCATGATTTGGGAAAAATTACCAAAATACCCCTGAGGTCGAAAATTACCGAAATCCCCCAAATTTTGAAATTTTTCCAAAATTACCAAAACTTTGAAATCTTCAAAATACTTTTTGACAAAAACACCAAGAAACATTTTTCTTCTAAAAAAAAATAATTACGAAAATACCTCGTAGGACAAAACTACGAAAATACCCCGGGTAGTGGAAAACAACAACAAACAACAAAACTACAACGCTTTCTCCGAATGAACGGAAGTTCATATTTGTTTCATGGATGGATGAATGAATGGAAAAATGTGTGTTTGTATGATACGAAAGAACCACTCTAAAATCCCTTTTCATAAAACTCTTCGTTGATAAATAAGTGGAACAAATAGCTAATCCATAAAATTTCTTAATCGACACCGACGCTAGAAAATGAGCTCTAGAGGACGTGGTCGTCGTGGTCGAGGAAGAGAAAGGATGACCGTGTCGAACTTCGTTAGGTCGGGTCAAGGGTCCGACAATGAGTCTCACCACTATGCTTTTGATGTGCACTCTAATTTTGACAAACCCTACTTTGCTTTGATTGATGTGGGCTCGACCTATTCCTATGTTACAAGTAGTGTAGTGGAAACACTAGGCCTAGACTCTGAACTCTCTGATAGGCAGATGACTGTAGTAAGCCCATTAGGCCAAACTATAGTGGTAGACAATATCTTTCGGAATGTACCCCTAGGGATTCAAGGAATAAACTTTCGAGCGGACTTAATGGAGTTACCCTTCGGAGAGTTTGAGCTTATACTCGGAATGGATTGGTTAGTGGAACACCGAGCCGTGTTGGATTGTGCGGCTAAACGTATGGAACTAAGAACCACGGAAGATGAAGTGGTAATAATGATCGGAGAAAGGAGGAACTACTTATCGAATGTGGTTTCGGCACTGAAGGCTGAGAAGATGGTTAAGAAAGGTTGCAAAGCGTTCTTAGCTTTTGTAAGTGCGATAGGTGGAAAGGAGGAAGGTGTTAATGGAGTTAGGACGGTAAGAGACTTCGTAGATGTGTTTCGGAAGAGTTCACGGAATACCCCTGCATGTGGAGGTGGAGTTTAGGATTAAATTATTACCGGGGACAGACTCCCGTCAATCGCTCCATACCGAATGGCACCAAAGGAGTTGGTGGAGCTCAAGGCTCGAGATACAAGAACTGTTGGACTGGTGGGTCATCCGACCCAGTGTGTCTCCGTGAGAAACCGGTCTTATTTGTGAAGAAGAAGGACGGAACTATGCGTATGTGCATAGACTACTGTCAGCTAAATAAGTGACCATTAAGAACAAGTATCCCTTGCCAAGGATCGAGGACTTGTTCGATCACCGAAGGAGCCGCAGATGTTTTCAAAGATCGATTCTTGTCGGGATACCATCGCTTAAAGGTGAAGGAGGCGATATCCATAAGACCGCTTTTAGGACAAGATATGGTCACTTCGAGTTTGTGGTGATGCCGTTTGGGTTGACAAACGCTCCACCGCTCATGGATATGATGAATCGGATTTTCCAACCCTACTTGGATAGATTCGTCATTGTCTTCATCGATGATATTTTGGTGTATTCAAAGTCGGAGGAGGAGCATGATGAGCATCTCCGAGTCGTGTTGGAGGTGTTAAGGAAAAGAAGCTCTATGCCAAATTCAAAAGTGCGAATTTTGGCTTAGGGAGGTGGCATTCTTAGGACATGTGGTATCCGCAGAAGGAATAAGAGTGGATCCTAGGAAGATCAAGCAGTTGTTGGATTGGAAACCACCTAGGTCCGTGGCTGAAATCGATTTCTTAGGCTTGGCAGCTATTACGAAGGTTCGTGGAAGGATTCTCGTCAATAGCCGCGCTTTAACCAAGTTACTAAGGAAGGAAGTACCTTCGAATGGACTAATAAGCGCAAGAGAGCTTTGAAAAGCTTAAGAAGGTCTTGTGAGAGCTCAGTGTTAATTCAAATTCGGAGGCGGGAAAGGAATTTGTGGTGTATTGTGATGCTTCTGATACTGGGTTAGGGCTGTGTGTTAATGCAAGATGGCAAAGTCGAAGCCAAAATAAACACTTAGTATACTATGGTAAGATCTGAACCATTATTAGCATCTAGAGCGTCTTCGTCCCCTTGGCAATGTGCTACATAAACCAAAGCTGGCTACCTCACCTCAGCATGACCTGCACCTCTACCTGATGCTCCACGACCGTGTTCATTGCCAACATCGCCCCTGGCTTGTCCACGGCCCCTTGATGGTTCTTGACCACCTCTCTAACTCGATCGAACCTCGTCCCGTGGGGTGCACACACTCACCACCGGCGGGTCCTTAATCATATGCTCCGTGGGTCCACACCTAAAGCATCCACCGATTTTCCATCTGCACTCCCCATAATACACCTTTCCACACGAAGGACATGATCGATTCTGACCCGTCGGAGCACGAGCTGGCCCATCAGACCTAGGCCTCTTCTGAAAATTCCCGGATGATTTCGACGACCCAAAATTCATCTTATTCCTATTCCTATCCTTATCCTTGTTCTGTTTCTCAGTTCGCTTAACCTCTTCGGATATCTTAGCTTTCTCAACCAAGACCGCAAAGTCCCTTTCCCGCTGCAGTGCTACTAATACCCTCAGCTCATCCCTTAGTCCATCCTCGAACCGTACGCAACGCTCATAGTCAGTCACCACAATCCCTTGAGCATAATGGCTCAAGCGTAGAAACTCCTTCTCGCATTCAAATACTGACTTACTTCCTTGTACCAAGTTCAGGAATGCCTTTCTCTGTGCATCCACATAACTAGCCCCGATGTACTTTCCCTGAAACGACTCTTTAAAGAAGTTCCAATCGATGCGGTCTGTAAAGTACCCTCCTTCATCGTGAGCCACCACTGATAGGCCTCTTCTCGAAAAAGAGACACGACCCCTTTCAACTTCTCCTCCACAGTGAAGTCAAGGTCATCCATTATGCCCTCAGTTGCCTCCAACCAATACTCAACTTTGTTAGGGGCTACACCAGAGATTCCCCTAAACATCTTCGCTCCGTTGGGTCAGAGTCGTTCGAGACCACGGACTTAGAACTCTGAACCGTGCCTACTCCGACCACTCTTTCAAGGACCCGATGTCGCTTTGAGACATCGCATCATCTCCACCCATTTGGTATTGAAATTCCCCCTCCACAGCTGGCAGATCCGGCATCTCATTTCCTGACCCGTAGCTAGACCCTACTGGTTCGGACGTGGTCATCCTACCCCTACCACGACCACGCGGCAAACGTCCACGACCCCTTGTACTCATTCTTCTGATTGACGTTTATCTGATTAGAAATTTTATGAATTATTAATTCTTCCCACTTATTAACCGCGAAAAATCTTATGTAAAATCATTTTGATAGTAGTTCTTTCGAATTCGAATTCTATTTACGGGTTTAGTTCTCAAGTCGATACTTTCTAGTCCTATAGTTCACCTTCAGTCAACATTTAGCACACATCAACCATAAAAACAACCTTATAAACTTACATTCATCACCTAGGGATATTTGCATCATTTCATTACTCTAGGGTATTTTCGTAATTTTACCTACAGGGGTATTTTCATAAATTTTCAAAATAAGGGATTTTGGTGATTTTATAATATAGGGGTATTTCGATAATTTTGTAATCCGGGTATTTTGGTAATTTTACAAATCAGGGGTATTTCGATAATTTTACAAACTGGGGGTATTTTGGTAATTTTGCAAATTTTGGTAACTTTCGTAAATTAGGGGTAGTTCAGTAATTTCCCAACAAGGGTACTTCGAAAATTTTCCAAACAAGGGTATTTTGGTCATTCTGCAAAATCAAGGGTATCTCGGTAAATTTCCTCAACCTAGGGTTTTTGGGATAATTTTACAAAAAAATTAGGATCATATAGGCAATTTTACAAAAATAGGGTACTGGTCCCTTTCGGGTTTTAGTTATAAATTTTAGCCTGTCAACAAGTCCTTGTGGCTAAGGCGAATAGTCACTACGCACCAGGTAGGATTCCAGAAAAGAGGAGGTGAGTCACTAGGACTGCTTAAATACTAAGCTCTCCCTGAATCCAATCCTAGACATGCGTATGCCTGTTGCCACACCCTAACTCAGCGACTAGTTCACAGGATTTGTTTGGATAAATGAAGTCTTATGGATTTTAAAAAGTTGTTTAAGCTAGGCCTATAGTCCATCAAAGTCTAATTAAACTAGCCTACGTCTCATAAAGCCCATCAAGCCCACACATATATATATATATATATATATATCACACAATGGTTTAGAGTACTTACAGGAGGTCTTGGTAGGACGCAGTGCCATGCCGCTAACAAACTCATTATCATTTGTAAACATGCATGTTTCAAAGCCCATTTCTAGAAACGTTTAAGCCCAAAAACCCTCAAAGTCGAGTTTTGAACTGGGCTCTGATACTAATTTGTAACACCCCAAACCCGGCCCAAACACCATGACCGGATCTGGCATGCCACTAAGAAGAATTAGTAAAAACATGTCGCATTTTTGGAAAATATTTTCCTAAAGTTTAACCTTTTATTCGAGAAAATTTAATAGGTTGATAATTTAGATAAGCTATAAATTCTATGAGATGTTTCTATGAATTAAAACCAAACTTAAATACATGCATTAGAAAAAAAGGTGTAAACTTAAAATGTCTAATAATAATAATAAAAGCCCAAAATAAAAACTAAACCGAAATATAAAGCTAACGGCCCTGGCCTTATTACAACAAAATATAAAACCCATTAATTAAAAATATTAAAAATAAATCAACTAAATGAAGTCTTTTTGCTGTAACATAGAATCTATCGCATGGCCACCTTGCGCCCCTCTCTAGCCCGGTCCAATGCACTAGGTGCTACCTGAAAGTTGTTAAATAATAGGATAAGTCGCGAGACTCAGTGTGCAACCCTCACACACTATCAGATTGGGCCTTAGCCCCACAAATCAGAATAACAGATATCATGTAATAAAATTTATGCAAAGCCCAACCCAATCCTAGGTTTCCATCCGCTACACACCACCCTTACCTACCAATCACACCATTGGGGATTTCTACAATCAACCCACACCGCTACACACCACCGATGGCAGTCATGCTGCTCATCGTCAGATCATGGCAATAGCCACTACAACAGATCATGGCAAAAGCCACTACAACAGATCATGGCAAAGGCCACTACAACAGATCATGGCAAAAGCCACTACACAAAACACTTCCCCTTTCATCAAACCTAACCCCATGCAATCACAGAAATCAACATACTTATAAAACATATCATCTTAACAGGAACATTCACTGAAGAATGACAGAGATCATTAACTTGGTGATTCACTTTTACCCTCATTGGGTTTCGAATGTTATGTCGGGATTTTTGCATTTAACAGAATATAAGCAGATTTATTAACACATATTAACAAACAATCTAATGGTGTGAAAAGTTACACACCTGATAACGCGTAGTACTACTCTCTATGTTGATACCCTCACTAATCTGATCTACTGCCCTTTGTCTACAACCTTGCTCAAAAGCCGGAAGAACGCAAGGATAAGGCCTTTCCTATATTCGGCCAAGGTTAGTGCTTTACCCGATTTATACATTTAAATTAATGATTTCCTTACCTTAAAATCCGAAAGTAATTCGATCCGAAAAGCATTGAACTACGGCTTAGAAATCTAAGCGATTGGACCCCTTTTAAATCTCGGAATGCCGCAAATGAGAGAAAACACCCGACTAGTTAACCATATAGCCATTCGGCTAAGATCTCTAAAAGCCGGGAAAAGATTGAAATCTCACGAATCGACACTTACCTATACAAATGGTTTCGGCTACTCCATGCAGGAAGATTCAGAAATCACAGCAGAAGACCGAAGCGTAGAAGATTAGAGATCTAATAATTTTGACTTTTAAGAAAATCCCGAAAAAGATGAACAAGAGGAAGATTTTGGCTATAAGAACAAACAAGAGTGTAGTTTCAGCTTTTAGTGAATAGGAGAAGAATAACAATGGAGATCAGAAGATTCTGCTAATGTGAAATTTCAAAGAAAGAAGAAAGGGTGAAGGAGGTGGTGATTTTGGCTTTTGAAAGAAAGTTGATGAAATTGTGGAGGGAAAGATTGAGAATTTTGGCACAAAGAATGAAGAAAAAGTAGGGTTCAAATGCCGAAATTGATGAGCTATTCCCCTATTTATAGAAAATTTGGCACCCCTATGGCTATTAGAAACCGATTTCTTTACTCCTCTAGGTGATAGAATTTGACCAACTCGCTCTCGTGAGATAGCTCCTAATTTTTCTTTTTTATCTTCCATATTATCAACTATATTATCTACATTATCCATTCACATAAATCCTACTATTTTTGAGCCTTGTAGCCGTCCACTCCACCTAACCCTAATGCCGAAAATTAGCTAACTTGAATCCAAGGAATTGGGCTCCTTGAAACTTAAATTTGGGCCCCTAACTCCCTGGTGTGGTGTCACCTCCTTATTCCCTAAGTGGCGCTACTGACTACTAGGCCACAAGCCCATTTTGATATTTTAAACACAGGTACTACCATTTAAGTCTTTTAATGCCCAAACAGAAAATTTTAATCAAGGCCTCTGCCTAAGCCTGAGCCAAATTTAGACCCTTAACAGTTAAATTAACACTTTAAACATATACACACACTAAACGCATAGGCCCAAAAATTCAGTATGTTACATGCCCTCTGTCGCCTTGTACAGAAATGGCAAGGCTACCTCCTCCCTTCTCCAAAGTACCTGCAGAAAGAGAGCAAAGAAGCAGCATAAATATAGCAATGGAGACAGAAGCAGAGAGGCAAACAATATTATTTTCCTTCTTTTCTTTCGACTATAAAAGCCTTGTATCCCAACAATGTTGAGAACGGATTTTGGAAATAAAAAATGCGAGACTTTGATATATTAAATACCAAATCAGAAATCAAAAAGAAAAAAGAGAAAGGTTGATTTCATTTTATTTTCATCGTTATTTACTATTATTTTTATTTATTTGTTTATTTGTTTTTTACAAATCAAAACGATAATAAAAAGAAAAGAGAAAGGGGCTTATTGGAGTTACCCCGTAGCCGCGTCGTCGCCCCGTGGTCCATCGATGGAGATTTCTCTCCACGATCGGGATCGGGTACGAAGGAGGGGGTAAAAGGGGACATTTTTCTTTCGGGTTTTTAGCCAAGAAAGCTAGGCCCTCAATCTGCTTCAAATGAGGCACAAAGGCCATCCCCACGCTTCGTTGTCCACCGGACTGGTGGTGGCGCGACGGGCGACTGAAGGGAGCCTGATCGTCGGACAGAAATGAAATGAGAGGGAGAAAGGAGAAGCTTTTTAAAGTTTTAAGTTTTTTTCTTCTTTTTCTGAACTTAGGTCGAAATAGAACAAAAAAAGGGGATTTAAGACACCTCAACAAAACGGCGCCGTTTGGGTACAAGAGAAACTGTTCATGTCCCTTTAAAAGGGATATTTGCGCGACGAGTCCCTCCCTCTTGTGGCGGTTTTCAATCAGATCTCATTTTGTCTTTTTTTTCTTTTAAATTTTGTCCCATTATTTTATTTCATTTTCAATTTGATCCGCGCCTAGCCATTTGGAACGTCGAGCATTTAGGGGCTGGGTTATTCACTCATTTAGTCCCCACAAGTTCACGCGCGTTACAATTTGGTCCTCGCTCTTTCTTTTTATTTCAAATTTGCCCCGGATATATTGTTTTTTTAATTCGATTTAGTCTTCTTTTGTTATTTCTACTATTTTATTATTAATTTAACTAACTTCCTTATTATTATTATTATTATTATTATTATTATTATTATTACTACTACTACTACTATTATATTTGTTATTATTATTATTTTATTATTACCATTGTTATTTCATTTTTATTACTAATACCATCATTATTATTATTGTTATTATTTTTATTTTTACTCTTATTTATTTATTTATTATTATTCGTTTATTAATGTAATATTATCTATTATTATTACTTTATTATTTTTATTTATTAATATTATTGGTATCATTATTATTCAATATTTTTATTATTATCTTTGTTATCATTAATATTACAATTGTTATTATTAGTATTATTATTTTTTTATTATTATTACTTTTTATTTTTGTTTTACTACTTTTATGATTATTATTATTATTTATTTATTATCATTATTATTAGTTTACTAACGTGTTTACATTATATTATTATTATTATTTCATATTTTGTTATTATTATTATTCTATTATTTTTAAGCTATTGTACATAGTATTTCTTTATTGATTTGCTATAGGCTTATATTTTTGTTATTATTTATTTGCTATAGGCTTATGTTTTTGCAATCATTTTCTTTTACTCTATTTATTTGTTTATTGATTTATCATTTTTTACCTATTATCGTTTGATTAGTTTTTACTTTATTTTAACCTTCATTATCATTATTTACATTATTGCCCTCATCTTTATTCAGTTGGCATTAAAATTCATTTTTCATTTTATTAGGATCATATCATATTTTATTCGATTTTTGAAATGAGCGAATATTTCGCGTTCTAAGGTTCGAAAGAAAATCGTACCCTAACTTACTGGGTTTCGATTTTTCTCATCGAGTCCAAAGAACTTACTATTTTCTTTTTAAAATCAAGGCATTAAAGTCAAATAAAAACTTATTCTCGAGAATTCAAAATTGTCGTGTCCTAACTCACTGGATGCGATGTTTTGTTATCTCGAGATAAAGATTTTTAAATAAGGTAATATTCTGTATTTGGAAACCCAAAAATCGTGCCAAATCGTGCTGGATTTTATTTTTCTTGTATGGCAAAATAGTAGAATACCCATTTAAAATTTCAATGCATGAGTCTTGGTATCATGAGATGATCTTGGATTCGAGGATTTAAATTGTCGTGTCCTATCGTGCTGGATGTGATATTTTATTCCTTCCGAGCGAGAGAATCTTAATATCCAATTCGAGTGAATTCAAAAATTTTAAAAAGAGATCGTATTTTAAATTTTTTCAAATTTCTAACTTTTGACATTAAGACATTAAATAATCAATTAGGTACCAAGTTTGGGCGTGACGAGGGTGCTAACCCTTCCTCGCACGTAATCGACTCCCGAATCCGATTTCTCAAAACTTCGTAGACCAAAAAAAAATATTGTTTTAATAAATCAAAATATTTTATTAAAACAAAGGTGATCCGATCACACCAAATAAAGATCAGTGGCGACTCCCTATTTTATTTTCGTTTTCAAAACTAAAGTTAATTCCCGTTTTCAAAAAAATAATTACGACAATAATAAAACCAAAAAATTAAAAAAAAGGTGTTTGGGAAAATAAAATGTTTCCTCAAGAACCAATGAAAATCTAGCCAAAAACCGGGTATGGAGAACTCTTTAACGGCTTACTATTTGCTTTAATGTTTTCGTCTAATGAAGAAAAGTTTTGATAAGTTTTCTTCTTGTTTTAATTTTTAGTCTTTTGACAGTTCATTGCTTTTGTAATTTTCAATGTCTTTTTTCTCTTTTAATGGAAGTCATTCATTACCGTTTTAAAAAAAAATAAAGATAAACTAAATAGCAAAAAATCGTCGCCGCCATTGTGAACTCTCTACTATAGAAGGCTTTCTTTGTTCGGATTAACCACCAAGACAATCATTTGGGTTTTTTACCCAAATAATACAAAAAATTAAAAAAATTTCAAATTGGTATACAATTTCAATTATGTACCAAAATGGTACAAACGGGTGGTGCCGCTTCTTCCACTGGCACCTTTGGTGCAGCCACCAACCAATTTTCTTTTTCTTTTCAACAGTTTTTTTAAGGGACCAATTAAATAATTTTTCTAATTTTTAGAAAAGGAAGGGAAATGTGCGGCTGTCACCCTCAACTTTAAATTTAAATAATTGCCTTCTAAGCCCTCCCTATTTATTATTTTCTTTTTATTCCCCTTCAACTCAGTATATTGTGTTTAAACAAAAAATTAATCTAGTTTTATAGTTAAATAAGCCCTTTACTTATGGTTTTACTCATAAAATTTAAAAACATATTAATTAAATTTTGTAGTAAAATAATATTTTAATCCTCCTAAAATTTAATAAATAATTTTAAGAAATTTATCATAAAATTTTTAGCTTTAGAGCCTTCCTATATTTTATAAATTTATCTCAATCACACGACATAAAATTTTCGACTTCATCTATGCAAGAAAAAATATAATAATAGTTGTAGTATAAGATATTCAACGTTAAAAACAAATAAAGCTTTAAATCATAAAAGAAAAAAAAGAAATGATACTTATCATTTTGAAAAGTGTTGTAAAAAAGTGTAATATGTTAATTTCAAGTGTTTAATATTATTATCGTAAAATTACGGTTGAAAGTTAAAATATCTATTTTAGACATAATGATGGAAAATAAAAAAATTAAATAATTTAATATAATGATATATGACATATAAATTTTAAATATCTAAATTATTTGTAATATTTAATTTAAATATATAAATAGATTTTATTAATAATATAATATCAATTGCTCTTAGTAATATAATAATAACTATTAAATCTATACATATATGAAATTTGAAGAGTGCAAAATGTATATCATAATGTTTACGATTTCCAAACATGTGCCCTAAGAATGAAGTATTATTAATTGTGTAAAGTAAAGCTAAAATAAAGCTATTTTAACATTAAAGTAAAGCTATTTAAAAATATAAACTAATTTACATCTTATGTTGGTGTAAATTTGATGAGAATAATTTATTAAATAAAAATATATATTTAATTTAATCAACAAGTTTTTAAATTTTATGAGTAAAAACCATAAGTAAAGGGCTTATTTACTATAAAAATAGATTAATTGTTTGTTTAAACACAATATACTGAGTTGAAGGGGAATAAAAAGAAAATAATAAATAGGGAGGGCTTAGAAGGCAATTATTCAAATTTAAAATTAAGTGTGAAAGTCGTACCTTTCCCTTCCTTTTCTAAAAACTAGAAAAATTACTTAATTGGTCCCTCAAAAAAATTGCTGAAGAAAAAAAAAATTGGGTAGTTGAGGGTGTGTCACAGGCGGCACCAAATGTGCCAGTGGCAAAGGCGACACCAAAGGTGCCAGTGGTAGAGGCGACACTATCCCTTTGTACCATTTTGGTACATAATTGAAATCGTATACTAATTTAGAATTTTCTTAATTTTTTTATATTATTTAAGTAAAAAACCCCAATCATTTTTTTCTCCTTCTATTTTTCTCATTCTAGATTATCTTTCTCACTATTAAAGCTTCTGTAATTTTCAATATTTTTTTTTTCTCTTTTAATGGAATTCATTCATTACCGTTAAAAAAAAAAAAGATGAAGATAAACTAAATAGCAAAAAATTGTTGCCGTTGTTGTGAACTCTCCACAATTGAAGGCTTTCCTGTTCAGATTAATCATCAAAACAATCATTTCTTTCTCCTTCTATCTTTCTCTCATTCTAGATTCACCTTTCTCACCATTAGAGCTTCTATAATTTTTAATGCTTTTTTTTTTTTTCTCTTTTAATGGAAGTCATTCATTACCGTTCAAAAAAAAAAAAAAGATGAAGATATAATAAATAGCAAAAAATCGTTGCTGTCGATGTGAACTCTCCACCATTGAAGGCTTTCTCCATTTAGACTAACTACCAAAACAATCATTTCTTTCTCCTTCTATGTAACAATCATAATTCTTATTCGTCACCGAAACAAGGTTACGAAGTATTACCGGACTTTATGAAATAAATACGAATATTTTATAACATTTAATAAACATATCAGAAACCAATCATAAAATACTCATATATAAGCCCTCAAGGCCCAATATATACCTTAAAAGTGAATCGGGACTAAACCGGATACTCGGGAAATTTTTTAAAATCTCAAAAATTTTCTTAGAAGCAAGGGGCACACGCTCGTGTGGCCAGCCATCTGACTCACACGGCCAGGAGACACGCCCGTGTCTTAGGCCGTGTGGGCATTCGATGTGAGGCACACGGTCGTGTCCCAGCCAGTGTCCATACTCGTATAACTCTCTAACTTAGGTCACACGACCAAACCACACGACCTTATGCTAGGACGTGTATAAGGTGTAGAGGTTAGACAGCCAAGCCACACACCCGTGTGCTAGGCCGTGTGCAAAAACTTGGGCATTATGTTTCTAGATTTTAAGATGCAGGGGACACACGGCCAGTCCACACGCCCATGTGCCAGGCCGTGTGTCACACACGGCTGAGACACATGCCCGTGTCTCTGCCCGTGTGGATGTAAATAGGCCATTTCATGGCCTCTTTTCTCACCCATTCTTGACTTCAACCTATACACCTCAAATTTCATACTTATAGACCATAACAAGATCTCCAAAACAACCAATTTCTATCTTTAATAAGGTCATATTATCACACAAATTCAAACATTCTAATTAGAGCATAAATTAATTCACACATATAACTATTTATATCAACATGTTTTACCAATTTATTCATTACTATACCTAGGACTATCCATCCATTAACCACATTAACACTTATACTAAACGTAAACAAAATATAATTCCTAACATTTACACAACCATTACGATCCCTATACATGCCATATAAACTATAGTATGTATAGCAAAATCTACCGGAGCAAGTTGGATAGTGTGACCCAATGTGTTGATCCGATCTCCCGACTTCTCGAAAATCTACAAAGAACATTAAACAACACAAGTAAGTTTATTGAAGCTTAGTAAGTTCGTTGGCTTTAAACATAAATCTTACCGAACATTCTATAACAACTCATTTAAATAAAGCATTTAATAGACATTTCCTGCCAATCACAACTTCATTTGATGAATTCACTTATTTCAAATAAATATCAATAATAACTTTAAGTCTTCAAACATTAATTCCATATGTCACTTACCAACCTTTTTCAAATTGGAGAACGTCTATGGATATGAATACATCGTATATGAAAGCTCGAAGGTTGCACAGAAGCACATAAGTGCTAAGCTAAAACACGTAAGGGTTGAACGAAAGCTCAAAAGAGCTGAACGGAAGCTCAAAAGAGCTTAACGGAAACCCAATAGGGTTAAATTGAAACTCATATGAGATAACAGAAGCTCATGAGAGCTAAACGGAAAGTAAACACGAAACTTCACAACAAATCCTGAACCTTAGTTTACTTGGGTAATTTGCCGTCAATTTCCTCCTTTGCACTGAACGACTGTACTCAATCCCACGTTCCGTTCGTTTCGAACATTCAATTCAATGTAACATCCTCAAAGTGGGCCTACTCATTTATATGATAGTCTAATATGATAAGTTGGGATTGTAAAGGTTGGGCTGACTTTTTGATTAAATATATGGATTAGAGTTTAAATTAAGTGATATTTTGGGCTTTTAAAAAAAAATTGGGTTAGGTGGCTAATAAATGGTGTTAGCTTATAATTTAAGAAGATGGTTAATTAAGTGACAAGCTAGGCTTGTGGCTCAAAGAATTAAAGTGCATTAAGTGGGCATAAGGTGGCGCCATAAGGGAGGAGGAATTTGGGCCCTTGTGTGGTCGTTTGGGCCCTAAAATATGGGTCAAATTCGGCACTTAAATGAGAAGGGGGTGGACGGCAATTAGGCTACCTTTTAGGAGTTATTTCTTTTATTTTAAATGTTAAAAAACTGATAATTAATAAGGAGGAGTTGGATTTAAGGTGGGCTCTCTTAAAGGTAAGATATGGATTGAGTTATCAGATGAGATGAAGGCTATCATGAGAGGGGAGAGTTGGCTGAAATTCCAACTCTGTGTGTGTGGGTATGCCAAAATTTCTCTATAAATAGGGAGTAGTATTCTTCAATTTGGTATTCTAAAACCCTATTTTCTCTCATTCTCTCGCCAAAATTTCCAAGCCTTCTCTACAGCTTCTCTTCTTCTTTTCTAAGAGCCAATTCCTTTGTTCATACCCTCATCTCCCATTGCCGAATCTACAAGTGAGATCTCTGCTTTCTGAAGGTGCACCATAAGCCACATACTCCTTAGTAATTTGGTAAGTTTCGGATTTTATTCTATGCGATTTCACTCTTTCTTTTCATTCAAATCTAACCCAAACACTTATTTAAGGCTGTCGATTTTCCCTCTCTGCTTTTAGTAGCCGAATCTGTATCATTAAAAGTCTCCTGTGCCGATTTGGTAGAAAAGCCGAAGGTAGGAAGGTGACGTTTTCTTAGGGATTTTCGGATTCGACAAATAAGGCTCTACGTTAGGGATAATAGATTTTCGCGGTAACCAGGTGTGTAATACCTCCCCGCCATCTAGATCTGCCTATTATTGTATGTTCATGTGTTTTTTTATGTTTTGATAAATGCCAAAATCTCGGTTTATTGATACAAGCCCAAGGAGGGAAAAATCGGATCCCCAGGTTAGTAAATAATCTGTTTAAATGTTATAAGTAAAATGCTTGTATGTGATTGCATGGGTTGGGTTGATGAAAGGAGGAAGTTATACGTTATATGTGTAGCGGCTAATGCCGTGAACTGTTATACGGAGCTTCCACCATTAAATGTTATACGGGCTTCGGCCATTATATGTTATAAAGGCTTCGACCATCATATGTGGATAAGCAGCATGACTGCCATCATGGTGTGTAGCGGTGTGGGTCAATTGTAGAAATCCCCAATGGTGTGAACGGTTGGTACGGGGGTGTGTAGCGGATGGAAACCTAGGCAAATGGGTTGGGCCTTGCATATTAATTGCTATTAATTTTTATTATGATTATTACACTGTTTATTTTGTTTAATGGGCTTAAGGCCCAAACTCTAGTGGTCCATGAGGGTTGCACACTAAGTCTCGCGACTCACCCTTTAATTAACATTTCAGGTGATACCTAGTGATTCGGACCGGACTAGAGAGGAACGCAAGGTGGCCATACAGAAGAATATGTAGATTTGGCAAAAAGAGACTCAAGTTTTATTTTATCTTTTTAATTAATGGACTTCAAATCTCGTTGTAATAAGGCCATGGGCTATTATGTTTTATTATGGGCTTCTATTACTTTAAGTCGTTTAAGTTTTTATTTTAATTAAAAATGCATGTATTTAAGTTTAGATTTTTACTCTACTTAAGCATATTCTATATAAAACATATTTGGGCTTTTCTGAAAATACGACATGTTTCGATAGAATTTTTCTTGGTGACATACCAGATCCGGTTGTAGTGTATGGGCTAGGTTTGGGGTGTTACAAATTGGTATTAGAGCCCGGTTCAAAACTCGGCTCTAGGAATTTTTGGGCTCAAAACGTTTTCTAAAGATGGGCTTTTGAAATATACATGTTTTTAAATAATAACAGTGTCATTAGCTCAAGATGGCACCTGCGTCTCCGACCCAAGTCCGCTGTAAGTACTCAACCATTGTGTGATATTTATATATGTGGGCTTAGTGGGCCTAGTGGGACGAGACTAAGCTAGAATTAGAACTTGATGGACTCTAGGCTTAGCTTAAACCACTTCTTAAAATTCATAAAACTTAATTTCACCGAACAAACCAGTTAACGAGCATGAAGGCTGAGGTGTGGTAAATCATCATACGCATGTCTAGGAAGGATCCCAAGAGCCTAGTATTTAAGCAGTCCTAGTGACTCACCTCCTCTTCGCTGGAATCCTACCTGGTGCATAGTGACTGTTCACCTTAGTCGAGTTAGAGTGTGGCAATAGGCATATGCATGTCTGGGAGTGGATTCAGGTAGAGCTTGGTATTTAAGCAGTCCTAGCGACTCACCTCCTCTTCACTAGAATCCTACCTGGTGCGTAGTGACTATTCACCCTAGTTACGAGGGCTGGTTGATGGGCTAAACCCTATGATTAAAACCCGAAAGGGACCAGCCACCTCTTTCTTAAAAAAAAACCCCAAGTTTTGTAAAATTTTCAAAATACCTTTGTTTTATGAAAAAAATTCCAATCAACCCTGTTTCAAAAAAAAAACCATCAACGTTTGAAAAATTACCCTTATTTTGCAAAATGACCAAAATGACCCTGATTTCCAAAATTACTAAAATGCCCCCGAATTTTAAAATTATTGAAATACCCCCGAATTTCCAAAATTATCGAAATACCCCCAGATTTCCAAAATTATCGAAATACCCCCAGATTTCCAAAATTACCAAAGTACCCCTAAATTTTCAAAATTTCTAAAATACCCCTAAAATTAAAATTTTTTTACCAAAATACCCTTACTCCACAAAATCACCAAGGACTTTATTTTGAAAAAATTACGAAAATGCCCTTGTAGGATAAAATTACGAAAATACCCTTGGGTAGTGAAAACAACAACAACAACAACAACACTTTTCTGTAATGAACATGAGTTCATGATTGAATGTATGGGTTTCTTAGAGGATATGAACTTGAGACTGTATGGTGAATGCGAATTCGAAATAATTACTCTTAAAGCTATTATTCATAAGACTATCCGTGGTTAAAAAAAAGTGGAAGAAAACTAATAGTTCATAAAATTTCTAATCAGATAAACGCGAATCGGTAAAATGAGTACAAGGGGACGAAGACGCTTCAAATGCGAATAATGGTGCGTACTCTACCATAATATACTAAGTGTTTATTTTGGCTTTAGAATTAGAGTCTTGCAAAAAGTCTAGTGGTGAGACTTAAATAGTATGATTTCTAGTTAGTTGGAAATTTCGAGGACGAAATTTCTTTATGGGGTAGAAGCGTAACATCCTCAAAGTGGGCCTACTCATTTATATGATAGTCTAATATGATAAGTTGGGATTGCAAAGGTTGGGCTGACTTTTTGATTAAATATATGGATTAGAGTTTAAATTAAGTGATATTTTGAGCTTTTTAAAAAAAAATTGGGTTAGGTGGCTAATAAATGGTGTTAGCTTATAATTTAAGAAGATGGTTAATTAAGTGACAAGCTGGGCTTGTGGCTCAAAGAATTAAAGTGCATTAAGTGGGCATAAGGTGGCGCCATAAGGGGGGAGGAATTTGGGCCCTTGTGTGGCCGTTTGGGCCCTAAAAGATGGGTCAAATTCGGCACTTAAATGGAAGGGGGTGGACGGCAATTAGGCTACCTTTTAGGAGTTATTTCTTTTATTTTAACTGTTAAAAAGTCGATAATTAATAAGGAGGAGTTGGATTTAAGGTGGGCTCTCTTAAAGGTAAGATAAAGATTGAGTTATCGATGAGATGAAGGCTATCGAGAGGGAGAGTTGGCGAAATTCCAACTCGTGTGTGTGGGTATGCCAAAATTTCTCTATAAATAGGGAGTAGTATTCTTCAATTTGGTGATTCAAACCCAATTATTCTCTTATTCTTTGTCAAATTTCCAAGCCTTCTCTACGCTTCTCTTTTCTTTTTCTAAGAGCAATTTCTTTGTTCATGCCCTCATCTCCCATAGCCGAATCTACAAGTGAGATCTCTGCTTTTCCGAAGGTGCACCATAAGCCACATATTCCTCGGAATTTGGTAAGTTTCGGATTTTATTCTATGCGATTTCACTCTTTCTTTTCATTCAAATCTAACCCAAACACTTATTTAAGGCACGCCGATTTTCCCTCTCGCTTTTAGTAGCGAATCTGTCTCATTAAAAGTCTCTGTGCGATTTGGTGGAAAAGCCAAAGGTAGGAAGGTGACGTTTTCTTAGGGATTTTCGGATTCGACAAATAAGGCTCTACGTTAGGGATAATAGATTTTCGTGGTAACCAGGTGTGTAATACCTCCCCACCATCTAGATCTGCCTATTATTGTATGTTCATGTGTTTTTTTATGTTTTGATAAATGCCAAAATCTCGGTTTGTTGATGCAAGCCCAAGGAGGGAAAAAGCGGATCCCTGTGTTAGTAAATAATGCTTTAAATGTTATAAGTAAAATGCTTGTATGTGATTGCATGGGTTGGGTTGATGAAAGGAGGAAGTTATACGTTATATGTGTAGTGGCTAATGCCGTGAACTATTATACGGGCTTCGGCCATTAAATGTTATACGGGCTTCAGCCATTATATGTTACAAGGGCTTCGGCCATCATATATGGATGAGCAGCATGACTGCCATCATGGTGTGTAGCGGTGTGGGTTGATTGTAGAAATCCCCAATGGTGTGAACGGTTGGTACGGGGGTGTGTAGCGGATGGAAACCTAGGCAAATGGGTTGGGCCTTGCATATTGATTGCTATTAATTTTTATTATGATTATTACACTGTTTATTTTGTTTAATGGGCTTAAGGCCCAAACTCTAGTGGTGCATGAGGGTTGCACATTGAGTCTCGTGGCTCACCCTTTAATTAGCATTTCAGGTGATACCTAGTGATTCGGACCGGGTTGGAGAGGAACGTAAGGTGGCCATACAGAAGAATATGTAGATTTGGCAAAAAGAGACTCAAGTTTTATTTTATCTTTTTAATTAATGGACTTCAAATCTCGTTGTAATAAGGCCATGGGCTATTATGTTTTATTATGGGCTTCTATTACTTTAAGTCGTTTAAGTTTTTATTTTAATTAAAAATGCATGTATTTAAGTTTGGATTTTTACTCTACTTATCTATATAAAACATATTTGGGCTTTTCTAAAAATACGGCATGTTTCGATAGAATTTTTCTTGGTGACATACCAGATCCGGTTGTAGTGTATGGGCCGGGTTTGGGGTGTTACATTCAATTTCATAACTTTAACAATAATTTTATTTTCAACAATGATATGAATAAATACATAATACATTTCATCAATTTAACATATAACATTAATGATTAACCATGCGAACTTACCTAGATTAAATTGTGGACTTTGTAGTAGTTCAGGGACTATTCTGCTAATTTCCCTTTTTCAGATTATCTACGGGCTCTTGATCTAAAATATAAAATTATTTATTCATTAGCATATATTTCATTTCCAATTCACTTCACACTTAATACCCCTCAACTTTCAAAATTACACAATTATCCCAACTTTTACAATGTTTACACTTTAGTCCCTTACTAATTTATCTATCAAATAAACTATTTTTTTTCTCAATTGACAATTTATATAAATATTCTAGGCTATCATATAGCTCTTGATAAACAAAATTTAATTCTAAACCCAAATTCTTTAATTTATCACAATTTGGTCCTCAAATCAATTTCTATCAAAATTATTATGTAAAATCATCATACAACAAAATTAAAACTCTAAATCCATGTTAATTCATCACAAACATCCAACACTCATCAATTAACTTTCAAAATTACCCATAAAATCAAAAACTAATGACATAAATAGTTAGACCTAATTGTAAAAGTCTTAAAAACACAAAATTTGAAGAAAAGAGTAAGAATTGAACTTACATGATGTAAAAAATATGAAAAACCAGCTTTTGGAGACTCTCCTATTGTGTTTTTTTGCTAAGAATTATGAAGAAATTGCTAGAAACTCTTTTAATTGTTGTTTTATTTGTTTAAATTTAAAAAATTTACAATTTTGCCCTTAGTTCACATTATTTCCTTGTTTCACCCATGTTTATGATGCCTCAGCCATTCCTTATGTGGCAATTTGCCCTTTTAGTCCTCCCTTATTTACTATTTAAGCTACTTAATCACTATTTCTTTTGATTAGCAAGTTTTGCACATTTTTCAATTTAGTCATTTTTATTTAATTAACTATCAAAATATTAAAATTTTCTAACAAAAATTTAATACTGACTCAATGACAGTTAGTAAATATTTATAAAAATATTTACGGCTCGGTTTATGAAATCGAGGTCTCGATACCTCATTTTCAAAACCACTTAACTTAATACTTTCTTCTAAAACACAAATCACTATTTCAAAAGTCTTTTTAAAATCACATTTAACTCATAAATATTAAATAATAAAATTTTTGAACTCACTCGTCGGATTTAGTGGTCTCGAACCACTGTTTCCGACACTACTAAAAATTTGGGCTGTTACATTCTACGTTTCTCTCGTTCTTGATTCATTTTTCTCACCACTAGAGCTTATGTTTTTAGCTAGGTATATATCAATTCTTTTTTGTGTTCTTATTTGACCTCATGCTTCTTCACTCGATGATGAATGTACCAGATTTTTTTTTGCATCGAATTCAGGTATTGGTTTTAGAGAATGGATGACAATTTTTTTTTAAAAAAAAATTCTTAGGTGTTGCCATAGAGGTCGGCGACACCCATTAATTTTTTTTTAAAAAAAATACCAGTGTCGCTGTAACATTCTCAAAACCCCCTTGGTCGTAAATAATATGAGATAAAATATTACCGAAATAAGATATAAGATTAGAGAAAATGAAAGTTGAAATATATCAAAAGAGAGTTATATCAAGAAGCATGACATGATGTATTAAGGAAGGGACTAAATTGTAAATATGTGAAAATTTTTTGTCTCAAGTGTAAATATTCAAAATTTAGGGGATCAAAGTGTAAAAATGAGAAAGTTGAAGGACTAGAAGTGAAAAAATCCAATTTAATAAGATATGGAATTGGCATGCAGGGACCAAATTTAAAAGGTGAAGAATTGTGAGGGACTAAATTGTAATTTTACCAAATTAAGTGATGATTTAAAGATGGAAGTTTCAAAAAGACCATAAAGGATAAAATGGTCAATTAGTAAGAGAGAGAATTCTAGAATGTAATGATGATGTTGATGATATTTTTGTGATTTTTTAATTAATTAGTTCAATATTATTTTTTATTATTTTACTTAGATATTTATTGGAATGCCCTAAAAATATAGGGTCTCTAAATTTTTATGTTCTCACAAAATTGCTTGTTTGCTTTAGTGGCTAAGTGATTTAGGTGTGTATGGGGGGTATTTGAGAAGCCTAGGTTCAAGTCTTAGCTCTTACAAAATTTTAAATTTTTCCCTTAACTGAACCTGGACATTGGCATTTAGACTTTATTAATAATAATTATTTGGTTAATGACATAAGAAGAGCTTGTGGTCTAGTGGCAAGTGGCGTGTTGTGTATCTATGAGGCCTGAGGTTCAAATACTAGGATAAGCAATGGAGTGTTTATTTTGCTGCTTAAGCTGGGAAGGTAGAAGAGTTGGACTGAAACATTGTTGATAAGGTGTTTGAATTGGTCATAGAGAGATTGTGGGAGCAAATAGTGGAGAGGATAAAGGGAGCGTATTGTGGAGAGAATCAAGGAAGTTCAAAAGTTGGTGTGTAGTAGCCGAACAAAGAGTCTTGAACATGCAAATTTTGGCTAGAGGGGTTTCTGAGTGCTTTTCTCTGCTCTTGTTCGGTTTTGGGAACTTTTTGGGTGTGCCGAATTTTCTTGCTGAGGAGTTTTCCTCATTTTGATCAATTTTGTCACCGATTTTGGACTTCCAATTACTGTTTTCTTCTTTTCTCTCTAAGTGCCGAAATTGCAACTTACCACTAGTGCATCTTTTGTTTGGTTCCTGCTGTTCTTCTCTGGCAATTGACTATTTCCTTTCTTCCTCTTTTGAATCAACATCTACCGAAATCTCTCTTCTTCTCTATTATTTTTACAAGTTTTGGCCAACTCCCTTCTTGCCTATTGAATCTTTCGGCTGAACATATCACATTAGTCTTGGGATTCTTTCTCTTCTTCAGCTTGAGACCGAAAGCTCTCCCCTTTCCGTTTCTATTCTGCAATGGCTCTGACAATCGGTAAGTGATCAAAGTCTACTCTCTTCTTTCCTTTTAAAACCAAATGCACCTGTGTTCTTCTATTCTTTTTCAAACCGAATAACCTTACTGACCGATTGTTATTTCATTCTTCACGTACTACATTAATTGCGATTCAAGGGGTCCCTTAAGAGTGCAGAGGCATTCAAGATTCTTCTTTCGTCTTTCAATTGAATATTGGAGGGGGTAAGTTGGCTTGTTGGCCGATTGTGCTACGTTTTTAATATTGGGGTCTTAAGTCTTATTCTTGTAAACAACCCAGTCTTATAGGTTTCATTGCTGAAACAGATAATCAGTGAGGTCATGAGATCGATTCCTAATCGACGATCTAAGGGCATTAAGCTATTCTCGTTAGTTCAAGGTGAGTAGTGAGAGACGATTTGGGTTTAAACATTGCGAACGCTATTGATTGGAAACTGACGGTTTACCTTGAATGAATGTAGGCTTTGGTGTGGTGAGCTGTTGACTCGATTACGCAGATAGGTGTGTAATTGTAAACCGTAAATCATTACTGTCGTAAAGCTGAAAGAGTGTGTGTAATCACACTATCTTCTTTGCAAGTCGGCAAAAGCCGAAAAGATGAAACCTCAGTGTACAAGGCCTCACGAGCGTGCAATTGCTCGTGTGGTAATCCGAGCCCACAATCATGGGCGATAGACTGTAGAGGCCACTACGAGTGTTCTCGCGCACTTGGGTCGTTATGGGCCTCATTTGGCCTGTGGGCCCAATGGGCTCATGGGCCCCATACAGATAAAATTACGAAAAGTGGAAAAATTGGATTGGACTATGTAGATCACATAACCATGATTGAATTTGGGCCAAATGGGCCACACGAGCGTGTGGGCCCATTTGGGCCAAATATTGGGTTTGAGCCCATTTACATTGTTTCGACTAAAATGGATTACATGTGTCGCTCGAGCTGACTGTAGGCCATCGAAAAGGTCGTTAACTGCACCGAAACCCCTGGAAAGTAAAATGACTGAAATACCCCTAATAAGTAAAATGAACAAAATACCCTATAAAAACCCATTTTCGCCCGGGCCCATTTTTAACCAAAAACAAAATAAGCAGTAAAACCAAACAGAAACCAACCCAAATAATAAGTCTAATGATAGTCCATTTACATCAGTCTTAACTCAAATCAAAATGGCCTAAATTATGACCCAATTATTAAAATAGCCTAACAAGATCCGAGTGGCCCAATATCGGAACAAATCAGCGGCCCGAATACAGAGATGATCCAACGTAATGGGGAGCTTCAAAAATTCTAGAGGCTTTCAGGGTCTTCTGGCATCCCTGTTCGCACGAGCGTAGCCTCGTCACTGCCATTCGAACGGTTTTCCCCACGTGCGTTGTCCCACACCAGCAGAGCACTCGAGCCATGAAACACCCCAAACCCGACCCACAAGCCCTAACCGGATCTGGCATGCTTCTAAGAAAAATCCATTTGAATCATATTTGCAACCTTGTCAAAAATTTGCATGTACTTGAAAATAATTGATTTGGGTTGGGCTCAAATTTTTAAAACCCGTGTCGATTAGGTGTTAAAAGCAATTTGTTATTTTCTTTTAAGAAAAATTCACTTTCATTTGACAAATTTCATGCCATAGTAAAATAATTTAAAAGCATGCATAAACAGTTCATATTTAGTGGCCTTATTACATCAACATAAAACCCAAATTAAATTCAAACTTAAATATAAAAAAAAAAACTAATAAAACAAAGCAGTCTCTGGGCTTTTGTATGGCCTCCTCTGAGCTCCTGCCGACCCGGTCCATCACTGATCATCACCTGAAAAATATTCCTACAAGGGGTGAGTCAAACAGACTCAATGTGTAACCACAACACTAAGGCCCAACAGATCATGGCATACAAAATCATACGTACAAATAAAATAACATAAATTATGATGCAATCCCGAACCCAAACCTAAATGCCATCCGCTACACGTCTCCCGTACCAACCATCACACCGTGGGGACTACTAAGTCAACCCTCCATCCGCTACACACCATCGAAGGCAGTCGCTGCAGTCGACGTGCTCATCGCCCTTATGATTTCGTGGCATAGCCACCATATATAAATTCGTGACATAAGTCACCACATACTTATATTGTGACAAAAGTCACCACATTCTTATATTGTGACATAAGTTACCACATTCTTATATTGGGGTATAACACCACCAATTCACTTCCCCTTTACATATCACCCATATGCCCCATGTCATACAACTATGCATTAACCATTTCATATTCCTTATTCACATTCTTATAATTTCATGTATATGCCATAGCAAAACTTATCATACTCATAGTAGGAGTAGGAAAACGTACCTGAGTACTTTGTACCATGGCATGGTACTTTAGCCATATTCACATTCTTATAAACATGCTCATATTAAATATTACCATAAATCTTATTAAAAGATAGTGTGGGGTACACACCTGATTTACTTAGTAAATTCACTCCAAATCCCGAAAATCCCGATCTAAGCTTTAGATCCTCTAGTTCCTATATTCGGCCAACCCTAACATGTTAGTAAAAAGCCATTCGGCTATAAATCCAAATCCTAGTAGGATTATTGTAATCAAATTCTTACCTTGCTGCCGATTGGATTAAAAATCAAATCCCGAAACTTTGTGATGTTCACCCTAGCAATCGGCTAGCCACCAAATTCCTTAACTAGTTAGTTTTCGGCTTTCGAATGAATAAGAAACATAGCCAAATTACTAAATAGGCCCTGGCCGAATATCATACATGACTTACCTTGTAAATCTTAGATCCCGAAAACTGTCACTTCTTTGTAGTACTATCGAAATCCCTATGGCACATGTTAGATCAATTTCTAACATTTAATCACAACAAATGGCCCTTGGCCGATTAGTATGTTCACTTACCTTAAATCCTTGAAATCTCGAAACCTTCCTCCTTTGCAGTCGACAATAGGCCAAATCCCGAATGACCCTTCATAGTTTTGGCCATAGAATGCTATTGGGATTAGTTTCAAACTTTCGGTTAAAAGAAGAAGGAATGGAAATTGAATAACATCCGTTCTTACCCTTAATGTTGTAGTCGACAGCACCTTTGCCTGACACCTCAAGGAGATTCGGCTTTGTAGACTAAATAGTGATCAAAAGATTTCGCTTTTGTGATTTAATGGAGTAATCGGCTAAGGGTTCACTTTGAGTATTCGGCTTGAGAAAAGGGGTAGCAAATAGAGAGTATGGGCTTAGGAAGAATTGGCTATGGTGGGGTTTTGAGAGGAGGGTATTCACTAGAACAGATAAAAGAAAAAAAGACTTTGAGAGAGATAGAGGGAAATTCTACTATGACTACTTGTGTTTTCGGCTTTGTGGAGAATTGAAAAGAAAAGAAGAATAATGGCGAGAGAATTTGGCGAGAGAAAAGGAGAAGAAAGAATGTTGAATGGCCTTAGTTTTCCTCCTTTTGTCAAATTACTAAGCCTAGAGTCCCTTCTTGGCCATCACTCTCATATCCTTATTTTCCTACCTTAGCCGAAATTCCAAAAGAATTTGACCTCAACTTAAACTCCTAAAATCTAGCCTTGGTGTTGTCCAACTCCTTGCCTTAGGAGTGCCAAAATTTTAACACATTATTTTGGGCTTTATGTGGCCATACTAGGCCCAAGTCATCCCCCTAAGTAACGCCACCCTCATGCCCAATTTAGCATTACTAAAATTTTGGCTCGCAAGCCCAACTTGCTACTAATTTAATAATCCAACATCAATTACTACTAACACTTATTTATCAACCACTTAACCCAGGTTTTAAAGTCCAAACCTGAGCCTAATTATATGTCATATTTCCCTTATTTATTTTCTTAAGGCCACTTTGCTTCAGTTCCCTCTTTTAGACTTAAAACTCGATATTTTTCTAAGGCATTTTCCTTATGTTTCAAGATTCTAAAATTCACATAACACATTCATAACACATAAGACATGCTATTTCATATAATTTAGCAATAGTGCATAAGCCCTAATCCGGGATATTACAGGCCACCTCGCCTCAGCAATGGCCACGTCCACGCCTCCGTATGCCTCCTTTGTACCTGCAAATCAGACGAAAACAACAGCGAAGCAAAGAGAAATAGAGAATATTGTATTTTATTTTTTATTTTTCTTTTCGGTTATAAAAATCAAGAAAATATCGTAATGGCTTGAGTTTTTCTACACGATTATAAACACAAGGGTATCAATATGAAATAGAAAAAAGAACAAATTTGAAGGAAAAAGGTTGCTTTCTATTTTGATTTTTTCTTTGGTTCCGCTTTCGTTTACTTTTCAATAAAAAACAAAGAAAAGAAGAGTTTACTTATCTGCTTCGGTGTCGGTTTAGCCAAATCTCGGTCCAAATGATCGACGAATCCTTGTGGATTTGGTTGAAACCACGACGGTGGTGGAGGTGCACTGTGCGCCGAGGAAACCCATGGGTCGATTGAGAAGGCGGAGAGTCCGAAGGCTTTTAAAAAAATGTTTTGAAAATTGTTTTAAAAATGGTGATTCGGCAATTGAGAAATGGCAGATTATCATTTAGTTTTTAGGGTTTTAATGTTTATAAAAAATGGCGTCGTTTGGGATCTGGCAATTCAGATGCCAAAACGGCACCATTTGGTACTTAGCCCGTCGCCCCGATTCGATTCGACCCGTAAACTCAGAAATCCACGTGTTTTACTACAAGTGGTTTATTTATGCGATTGATCCCTCCTTGAGTCGCGATGTTTTGATTGTATCCTTTTTGCTGCTTCTTTTATTTATTGTAATTTCCACCTTGAATTTTAAGCGCCATTTCAATCCAGTCCACGATTAGGTGTTGCGTTTTGGAGCCTGGATTATTTTCATTTTAGTCCTTCTTGGTTTAAGCGCATTTTATTTTAGTCCTTGATCCTATTTTTTTTTTCTATTTGTCTAAAAATTGTTCTTCTAATTTTATTTTTTATTTCAATTAAGTATAATATTCATTTTTATTCTTTGAAGTGCTTTAATATTTTATTTTGAATTATCATATGAATTTTATATTATTCTAGTTTTTTACTTCATTAGTAAAGATTTTTTATAAATTCATTTTTTAATTTTTTATTTTATGTTAATTCGCTATTATCAATTTTGTAGAATTATTAAATTTCATAGCTTATTGTTGACATAGCATTTATTTTGGGGATATTGCTTGATTAATGTCTCAGTATATCTTGTACCATAGCATGTTTCAAATTCCAATATATGTATGCCTTATATCAAATATTTTGTATATATTAAGTTCATTTTAAAATTTCACGTACATAAATTTCTTTTTAAGATAATGCAATGTTTGTATGTTTGGGAGTATGGAAAATTATACCCTAGCGTACGGGGTGTAATTTTCTATTCAACCAGATAACCAAATATTCTTTTTAGTTAAATATCTTGAGGATCAAAGATGATCTCGGTGTCGAGATATAAAGATATTATGTCCTAACGTACTGGATGTGATATTGTTTTTTATTCTTTCGAAACGAGCTAATCTTGAAGTTCAAGATTCAATATAAACTAAATTTCTTTAAGAAAATTTGCATTTTATAGCATGTTGTTAATATGATCTCTGATATGTGTACATTTTGCTATTAATGTTTATGCATTATATTACTGTTACGCCCCAAATTCTAATATGTTCTAGTTTTTATATACATGTTATATTTAAATGCATTTTAAGCCAAGTATAAAATTTTGTTTTTCCAAAATAAGGCAATGCTTGTACGTTTGGAGGTCAGAGAATTATGCCCTAACGTACTGGGTGTCAATTTTTTGTCCGACCAGATAATCAAATAATCTTCTTTAATTGCATGTTTTGAAGATCAAAGATGATCTCGGTGTCGTGGTATAAAGGTGTTATGTCTTAATGTACTGGATGTGATATTTTTTATTTCCTTCGAAATGAGTAAATCTCAATATTCAAATTCAATGTTGATTAATTTCCCTTAGAAAATTTATATCTCAAACATTTTCAAAACTTTTCAAACTTTCAACTTTAGGACAACATTAATCAATTTTGTACCGATTTTGGGCGTTGCGAGGGTGCTAACCCTTCCTCGTGCATAACCGACACTCGAACCCATTTTCTTGAATCTCGTAGACCAAAATTTATTTTATAGGTGACTCGATCACACCTAAACAAAAAGGATTGGTGGTGACTCCATATTTTTAAAGTTGATTCCCATTTTTTCAAAACCCGATAAAAAATGGTTTCAATAGCTTGGCGACTCCACTAGGAAAAGGTTGAGAGTCAGGCCATAGATTGGTTAATTCTTGTTCTTTTATTGAAAACTTGAAAAATTGTTTTAGAAAATCATGTTTCCTTTAAAGCATTTGTTCGTGTTGTAACTGCAATAATGTCGAGACTTATAATACTTGCATTTGCATTACATGACCGTTGTGGTCGCACCTTTGAGTGGGAGTGAGAAACTAAGCTTTCGTGAGGTTTTCAGCTCCGCACGGGCTAGTGGACTGCTTCCGGAATACATCCGTACCTATGTCTTTGTGAGGTTTTCACCTCCCCATGGGCATAGGGAAATGTATTCCCCTGAACCGAACTCGATCCATATGAGCCTATAATGGGTGAGGATTGAGGAATCTGCTGGTTCAGGTACCCTCTCTTTAGAACCAAACGACATATAGAGAGACCTAGGAGCCCACCTTAAGTAGAGCCGCGCCAAACCCTAATGGTCACTCATTTAGGTAATCTATTTTGATTGTTTATTTTTCTTGTGCTACCGTGTTTTCTATTTATGTTTGCATTATATTGTACTGCATTGCACTGCATCATTATAAAAAGGAGATGTTGATTAGTAATTCGATTGCTAAATAGAGGAGTTTGTCATAAGAAAACGAATTTCTTAATAAAGTGGATTATAATACGGTTGTCCAGACATGGTCTGAGTAAACACAATAGAAGAAAGTTGATAATCCGTGGAGGAATGCAAAACCTTGCCCGAAATATTTAAATTGACAAGAGCCGTCATGCCTCAATTTTCTTAAAGAAGCCAATCAACATCGCAAGGGATAAGTGAGCAACGAACCACGACCCAAATCAAGCCAAGTGGAAATAAAAGAGATATCTTTTGGGAGGATTTGAAGGATTCAACTACAGCGTCCGAATATGAAGGAAAAGATCTGTAACACCCTGAATTAGGGGTTAGTTGTAATTTAAATAAATTCCATGTAGACTTCAAGAAATAAACCACTATTATTTTTTTTTGGCATGATTTAGGGTCTAAAAATAACTCGAGCTAGGCCTGATCCAGTATTAAAAATTTATTACTAAGTGTGTAAAAGGAAGAAGCTAGGTTAGTTAGGGCTTTAATAAAATTTTGGGCGAGTTATGTCACAAAGGATGGGCCTGGTATAAGTGGCGTGGTGCGCCTAAGGGTTGCTAGGGGTCTTGGGTTCGATCCGCAGAAGTAGCAAGGAGAAATTTTTTTTTGGGCGTTAAAGGAAGGGCCCAGGTAAGAAAGGCTCTAAATAAATTATGAGTAAGGAACGGACATGAATTGAGCAGTGGCTGAGTGGCTGGAGGCGTGGAGAATTTTCTCCAGGTCTCAGGTTCGAGACTTAGGGGCGGCATCTGGGGATTTTATTTTTGGGCTTCGGCTCTAAAAGAGAAAAGGGCTCAGGAATAAGGCTTTATGAATAAAGGGTGGGATTATTTGACATGAAAGTCTAAAGGGGAGAGTTGGTTGGGCGCTTAAGAAGGGGGGGCTTGTTCTTTGCTCCCTTCATGAGGTCGCTAGTTCGAATCCAGTGCCCCGCACCTCGTTTTTTTATTTTTTCCTTTTTCTTTCTTCTTTGGCGAATGGGAGAGTTTGGTTCAATTTTGAACTCTCAATTTAAATGCGGAAGGGGTGATTATAGGTAGTTTAATTGCTATTAAATTGTTAAAGGAGATTAAGGGATAGAAATAAGATAAAACTTGTTTTTTGGTGATAATTAAGAGCTGAAATTATCACCTAAAAGAGAGGAATTGGCCAGCAATAGGACTCCTTGGGGTCACAAATTTTCGGTTAACACCTAGAGGAAGAGGCCAAAATTCTTCAAAATTTTCTTTTCTTCTCCCCAAATCTTTCTCATTTGAATTCACAATTATTTCCTAGCCAAAACTATTCAAAACTTCTAACTTTTCCTTGCTTCTTTTAGCCGAATATACCCCCTCTTTAAGAGAAAATTTCCACCAAATTCTTTCTCTTCTTCCTCTCTTCATTGTCTTTTGAAATCCCTTTGTGCATTGCCCAAATTATCAAAAAATTCCAGCTTCTCTTCTCCTTTTGCAAGCCGAAACCACCCCTCTCCCTAAGTTTTTTCTTTTCCTTTTTCTTCCTCTACTAGCCGAACCTACCCTTCTCCTCTTCTCTAAAATTTCAGCCTTCCAATTGTGCATTAGGCCGAATAGCATATCTCCAACAAAGTGCTACCAATTTTCAATAAGTGTGGTAAGGGGTAATCACCTCTTTTGGAATTAAAATTATGGCCTATGATTCTTACTAATACAATTAAAGCGATTGTAGGGAAGCCATAGCCATTAAGGAAAGCTTTCGGGATTTATTCCCCTAAGGTAAGTGGTGGTAAGGATCTATTTTAATAGATAATATTTTAGTGATCGAAAAGCCGAAGGCTACTAACAAAGATGATTGGCCGAATGTAGGGTCAAGATCTAGTGTTGTAGATTGGAGTTTCGAGATCTAGGAATTACGATAGTAACAGGTGTGTAAGATCTCAATACACACTTTATTAATTTCATGACTTTATTGTTTGCTTTAATCTTTTGGTTGTGATTAGCTTGTGGCATAATCATGGATTTCGGGTAAGTCCCCTAACTTGTGATTTTTGATGTATGATTTACATACCATCACATGACATTAAATGCTATGACATGATATATGAAAGTTGTTATAAAAGCATGTGGTGGTGGGATTGATGAGAGGAGGGGGATGATTTTTGGACTGTCGCCGATGGTTTTAACCACAAGATGGGTTGGCCCCATCAGATTATTTGTGACCTATGGTCATCGATGGTTTTGACCACAAGATGGGTTGGCCCCATCGGTTTAATTGTGACCGATGGTCATCGTGGTTTTGACCACATCGATTGATTATTTGTGACTAAGTCCCAGTGGTTTGGTACCACCAAAGGTTTTGACCACACTTGATTATTTGTGACCTATGGTCATCGGTGGTTTTGACCACACGATGGGTTGGCCCCATCATTTAAATTGTGACTTTAAGTCATCGATGGTTTTGACCACACGGGTAGTTGAGGAGTATGGATGGATAGGTTGGGTTGCATAATTGCATGTTATTAATGATTTGTGTATGAGTTACTTTACTGGGTGGGGATTACACATTGAGTCTTGGTGACTCACCCCTTTCCTTAACATTTTGCGCGATGAGTAGATCGCGGAGATGGAGCCGGAGAGGACTCGAGGCGGCCATGCTTATTTTTCATATTTGGAACCTGTTTAATTCAGTTTTAGTTATTTATTTTTCTAAGTTTTTATTTTGGGATTGTAATAAGGCCGCTATTATTATTGTTGGATGTTTTATTTTATGGCTTATTTTACCCATACAAATGGAATTTTATAAATAGTAAATGAACCGATTAAAAGAAATTTTTCAGACTTAATAACTTTTACGAGTTATCAAAGACGTTACCATCGGGTAACAAAAATAAACTTAGTCAACTACAACTTGACGATTTTTAAAATGTACATGATCAAATGTTTTCAAAAGGGTTTATAAAGCCCAATCAGTATTTAAAAAAGGCCCAACTGAGTTTTCAAACCCCGCTTTTAATACCTTAACCAAATTTTATCAAACTTTCTCCAAACTTTCAAATTGGCCCAAAATATTTTACCCAGTAACATACCAGATCCGGTCAGGACTCATGGGCCGGGTTTGGGGTGTTACAAGATTGATGTTTTCACCTGGACTATGAGGACAAAGCCGCATACGTAATCCATTCTATGTAAAGAAATATGCTTTCTAGAGAAGTTCTTCTAATGGAATTGAATTCAGAATCAATGTCTCTCTTTCTTCTTGCATTCATTTCATGCATTTGCATTACATCATTTGCATTGCATTTTCACATAAGGACCCTAATTGGTTGAAGATTATTTCAGCCTTAATTTGGAAGCCGACAAAAATCAACCAAGCACGCACCTTTACGGTACAAGGAGAAAAACCAAAGCAATGGATAAAAGATTAGAGAAGTTGGAACAAATGCAGAATGAGATGCAAGAGCGGATGCAAGCACAAATGCAGGAGCAGCTTGCTAAGATCCAACAGGATATGATGGATCGGATGATGGAATCGCAAAGAACTATGATGTCCCAATTGACTCAGTTATTGGCAGACAAAGGGAAAGCCCCTATGGTTAACACTGTGGAGGATAGTGAGGAACAACTATATCCCCCGAGTTTCACCCCGACACATCATGAAGTGTAGCCACGAAGGACATCCGTTATAATTAAACCTCAACAATTTCAAGAGGGTGTCTCGGTACCGCCAAATTTTCAAGCTGGATCAGGTTCTAATTTGGTAGACCATCCAATTAATACTGATATTCCTACTTTGATGAGGCAGCAGAGAGAGAAAGGGTAATGGCTAAATTGACAAAACAGTTAGAGGAGCGATACAAACGGTTGGAAGACAAATTTAGGGCCATGGAAAGCGTTGATAGGCAATATGGAGTAGATGCTAAAGATCTAAGTTTGGTGCCAGATTTAATACTTCCCCACAAATTCAAGGTGTCGAAATTTGAAAAATACAATGGGACCACTTGCCCGGAGGCTCACATAATTATGTTTTTCCGGAGAATGACTGGGTACGTTAACAATGACCAACTGCTAATTCATTGCTTCCAAGACAGTTTGGTGGGAGCAACATCTAAATGGTACAATCAACTGAGCCGTACCGAAATTGGTTCTTGGAGGGATTTAGCCCAGGCATTTATGAAGCAGTACGGTCACGTAACAAAAATGACCCCTGACAAAATTACCCTGCAAAATATGGAAAAGAAACCAAGCGAGAGTTTTCAGCAATATGCACAAAGATGCAGAGAGATCGCCATACAGGTCCAGCCACCTCTTTTAGAGACATAAACCACTATGCTCTTCATCAACACCTTGAAAGCCCCATTTATCAACTATATGTTAGGGAGTGCCACGAAGAGTTTCTCGGACATAGTAATGACCGGCGAAATGATCGAAAAATGCTGTGAGAAGCGGTAAAATAGATGCGGGGAAAAGTGCTAGAAGGTCAGCCCTGAGAAAAAAAGAAGACGAGGTAAATAATATGGGAGCATACAACAAGGGTTATTCAAATCTAGTTACTATGGGATCACCAAGGATGATAACTACAAACCTTCAGACTCCTTCAACAAATGAATCTAGGCAAAGGGTAAACACAGAAAAGCTTCAATTCACTCTATTCCAATAACATACCAAGAGTTATATCAGAAATTGTTTGATAAGCACATAGTGTCCCCTTTCTACTTGGCACCATTGCAGCCCCTGTATCCCAAGTGGTACGATGAAAATGCCGAATGTGACTATCATGAGGGAGTTTTGGGGCATTCAATAGAAAATTGCCTTGCTTTTAAGAAAGTCGTGGAAAAACTCATTAAGCTTGGCATTGTAAAAGTGGCTGATATGTTAAATGCCGATAATCTGCTACCAAATCACACTGATGTTGGTGTAAATGCGATTGATGAAATGCTGGAAGATGTATACGCCATACATGAAGGGATCACTGAAACAGGAACCTTGTCAGGTATCTGCTCGTATGAACCTAAGAGCATTTTGAATAATTAGACTGCGGAAGAGATTTCTGTAGTTTTTAGAACTTATTCAGAGTAATGTTTCGAACACACTTATTGCTTTTAGCCTAGGGGCAATAAAGGTCCTCTTGTGAAATAGGCTTGTGTCCAAAATCTTTATTTCAATGAAATGCATCCTTTTGAGCAAATATCTTTTCTATTTATAGATTCTTTTGTCCTTTGGATTTCTATGCAAATATTCTATCATTCTTTATTCGTGATCATATCATATAAATAATCATCCTTAGAATCGTTCATTCTTTAGAATTTGCCTTTGTACCTGCAATAGGTACCCAGATATTAACGATATGAGTGACTTTGTTACAGATTCCCTTTTTGAGATATGAGTCTAAGGGATCTCAGGACTTTGAAGATGACAGAAATTGTAACATATCTTCTAATTTGTTAATAATGGATGAAAAAAGGTCCTATGTCGTGAGCCAAAAAGGAGCTGAATATCAAAGTCTAACTCAATGCAAAAATAAGATTTCCTGTATGTGGGGCATGGATGTTATCAAGCCAGTCTCATCAAAAGCTTCTGGACAATGTCGATTCATTTTCGTGGATGTCAGTTACTTTACTAAGATGGTAAAAGTCACTTCATATGCCAATATTATAAAGTTGATAGTCATCAGAACAAAAAAGGAAAGAAAGAAAAAAGAATATTGACACAAAAAATATATCGAAAAGATCATGTTTAACCGCACAATGTCAAAAGTTTGCTGTCTGTTCAAAGATCAGTTGCCACATCACAGTAAAGGCAGCCAAAAATAAAAATAAAAGATAAAAAAAAGGGGACCGAGGCTTTTAAAGATTGGCATGAGAAGTTACCATTTGCTCTCCATGCTTATCGAACATCAGTCAAGACATCTACCGGGGCAACTCCTTTTTTATTAGTTTACGGAATGGAGGTAGTGTTACCCATTGAAGTTGAAATTCCTTCCCTTCGAGTCTCGTTAGTGTTAAAGTTAGATGAAGCAGATTGGATCCAGTCTAGATACGATCAATTGAACTTGATTGAAGAAAAAAGGCTAAAGGCTATCCGTCATGGTCAGATGTACCAAAAGAGAATGATTTGGGCTTATGACAAAAAGGTTCACCCAAAAGAATTTCAGGAGGGAGACCTGGTTTTGAAAAAGATCCTCTCCATACAAAAGGATTTCAGAGGGAAGTGGATGCCAAATTGGGAAGGACCTTATGTGGTGAAAAAGGCTTTCTCTAGAGGAGCACTGATCTTAGCCGAAATGGATGGGAAAAACTTGCCTAATCCCATAAATTCAGATTCAGTCAAGAAATACTTTTCTTAAAGAAGAAAAGAGGCCAAAGTGAAAACCTGCAAAGGGCACTTTGAGATTCTCTAAAAAATGATGAAAAAATAAATGAAAAATGAAAAAGAAAAAATGATGATGAAAAAATGAAAATGAAAAGTGGAGAGGCCAAGGTGAAAACCCGTAAAGGGCACCTTGAGACCAAAGGGGTTTTGAGTTGAAAACCCAAAAAGGGAGGCTCAAATTGTGATCAGAGTATAATGGGGCAGGCAGTGATCTTGTTATACCTGAACTAAAAGGAGGGAGAGATGTTACGTCTTGGGGCATCAACAGAGTACTCTTGATCTCTTAAACACATATTGAACTTAAATTGATCTTCAGAAAATCCGTATAGAGAAGCTCAGGCTGCGATATCTAGGGCACCTATCTTTTCCCTCATTATTTCGTATTCTAGCAATGTTTGCTTCATTTAATTAACCTATTCTTTTCAGATTTCGTCTCTGATAAATTTTATTTTTGTCTATCATTATGATCATATTCAAGCATTTTGTATTGAAAGAATGATTAATAGACTAATAACACTTTTACAAAAGGAGTTTTGTATATTATTCTGGAAATTTATAAATAATATAAGAACTTGAAACAAGACTTTTATTTAGAATTCACCAAGCTTAAGGGTTGGAGTATCTGAGGAGGAAACCCTAAACAGTGACCATTTCTTTAGACTTTCTGTCAAAAATGTCAGTGGAACAAATGACAAGATATTGTGTCAGTGATACAATCCTGACGAAAAATGGGCATCATTTAACCTAAGTGTAAAATGGGAATCATTCTCCGGAGAAAAATTGATATTCTGCATTCACGCGAGCATCATGCATACACATCTGATTGGGTCACCCGAGGAGTGATCAGTTGATGGAACAAGCTACAGGCCCTATACCCCCGAGTTATAGTGTGATAGATGGAAGATAATACAGATCTTATACCTTTGAATATCAATGTGATGGATTGAAGAAGAGACAAATCCTACATTTTGAGGTCGCAGTGGGATAGATGGGAAGAGATTCAGATCCTATACCGCTAAGTCACAATGAGATGAACCCTGAACTTACAGTGGGGAAAATCTGTTGAGCAAGATATTTGTTTTCTCGGGTTTTCTGTCAAGAATACCAGCCGAACAAGATCGCAGCATAATACATCAGTGATATAGCCCTGATAAACAATGAGCGATGGTATCCTTAAACTTTTAAAAATGGACCATTCTCATGAAATTCTGCATTTATTCAAAACACATTTAGTTAGGAGCATTTGATTCATTTTGATCATTGCATCCTAATCATTGTAAGAAATCATTCTCATGACATTCTGCATTCATACAAATATCATCCATAAGACACATCTATTTAGGGGAATTTGATTCATTCCAATCATTGCATCATAATCTTTGTAAAAAGACCATTCTCATGGCATTCTGCATTCATACAAATGTCGTCCATGATACATTTCGTTAGGCATAGGCATAAATATAAAACTGATTTTACAGGACAGGTCCCCTAGAGGACGTTGTCGCAACATCGGTGAATTTGAAGATCTTGCCTTCCTGAGCGAAGCAGATCGAAGATAACAGATTTGGTATTCCTAAAGTTGCAAGAAGCAGATCGAAGACAGTAGATCTTGTCTCTCTGAGTTTGCAGTGGAGCAGATCGAAGATAATAGATTTGACATTCCTGAAGTTGCAGGAAGCATATCGAAGATAGCAGATCTTGATTCCTTGAGTTTGCAATGGAGCAGATCAAGATAACAGATTTGGCATTCCTGAAGTTACAGGAAGTAGATCGAAGACAGCAGATCTTGACTCATTGAGTTTGCAATGGAGCAGATCGAAGATAACAGATTTGGCATTCCTGAAGTTGCAGGAAGTAGATCGAAGACAGCAGATCTTGACTCCCTGAGTTTGCAGAGGAGCAGATCGAAGATAACAGATTTGGCAATCCTGAAGTTGCAGGAGCAGATCGAAAACAAATCTCTTTTCTCTGGATTCTTATCACCTCGAAGTCCCAGTGGAGCAGGTCGAAGTTGCTAATCCCTCCTCCCTGAGTATATTGAGGACCAACCTTTATTTTCGAGAAGTTTCAGTGAGAAGATCAAAACTACAATTCTCTTCTCTCTGGATTCTTATCACCTCGAAGTTCCAGTGGAGCAGGTCGAAGTTAATAATCCCTCCGCCCTGAGTTTACAATGAGGAGCAATCCATATTTCTCCGAAGTTCTAGTGGAGTAGGTTGAAACTACGAATAACTTCTCCCTGAAATTACATTGAAATGGGATTGAAGCGTCAGTTCCCGAGCCCATGAAGATGCAGTGGGATAGAATGAAGCTACGCGAAGACGAAAAGCACTTAAAGAAGTCCAAGACTCAAAGACCGGGCAAAAATGATCCTTTTGAAGTCTTTGCTCTATTCTCATTACACGACAATGAGCAAAGAGGGACAGCTGTAAAAACCTATTTTCGCCCGGGCCCATTTTTAACCAAAAACAAAATAAGCAGTAAAACCAAACAGAAACCAACCCAAATAATAAGTCCAATGATAGTCCATTTACATCAGTCTTAACTCAAATCAAAATGGCCTAAATTATGACCCAATTATTAAATTAGCCTAACAAGATCTGAATGGCCCAATATCGGAACAAATCAGGGGCCCAAATACAGAGATGATCCAATGCAATGGGGAGCTTCAGAAATTCTAGAGGCTTCCTGTGGTCTTCGGCATCCTGTTCACACGAAGCGTAGCCTCCACCGCCATTCGAAGCGGTTTTCCCCGTCGTTGTCCTGTGCCAGAGAGCACTTGGGCCACCTCGCCTCAGCAACGGCCACGTCTACTCGTCCGTACGCCTCCTTTGTACTTGCAAATCAAACGAAAACAATAGCGAAGCAGAAAATAGAGAATATTGTATTTTATTTTTTTATTTTTCTTTTCGGTTATAAAATCGAAGAAAATATCTGTAATGACTTGAGTTTTTCTACACAGATTATAAAGACAAGGGTATCAATACGAAATAGAAAAAAAGTACAATTTTGAAGGAAAAAAGGTTACTTTCTATTTTGATTTTTTTTCTTTGGTTCCGTTTCGTTTCCGTTTTCAACAAAAAAAAAAAGAAAAGAAGAGTTTACTTATCTGTTTCTGGTTTCGATTTAGCCAAATCTCGGTCCAAACGATCGACGGATCCTTGTGGATTTGGTTGAAACCACAACAGTGGTGGAGGTGCACTGTGCGCCGAGGAAACCCATGGGTCGATTGAGAAGGCGGAGAGTCCGTAGGCTTTTAAAAAAATTGTTTTGAAAACTATTTTAAAAATGGTGATTCGGCGATTGAGAAATGGCAGATTATCATTTAGTTTTTAGGGTTTTAATGGTTATAAAAAACGGCATCGTTTGGGATCTGGCAATTTAGGTGCCAAAACGGCACCGTTTGGTGCTTAGCCCGTCGCCCCGATTCGATCCGACCTAAAAACTCGGAGATCCGCGTGTTTTACTACAAGTGGTTTATTTATGCGATTGATCCATCCTTGTGTCACAATGTTTTGATTGTATCCTTTTTGCTGCTTCTTTTATTTATTGCAATTTCCACCTTGAATTTTAAGCGCCATTTCAATTCAGTCCACGATTAGGTGTTGCGTTTTGGAGCCTGGATTATTTTCATTTTAATCCTTCTTGGTTTAAGCGCATTTTATTTTAATCCTTGATCCTTTTTTTTTCTATTTGTCTAAAAATTGTTCTTCTAATTTTATTTTTATTTCAATTGAGTATAATATTCGTTTTTATTCTTTGAAGTGCTTTAATATTTTATTTTGAATTATCATATTAATTTTATATTATTCTAGTTTTTTACTTTCATTAGTAAAGAATTTTTATAAATTCATTTTTTAAATTTTTATTTTATGTTAATTCGCTATTATAAATTTTGTAGAATTATTAAATTTCATAGCTTATTGTTGACATATCGTTTATTTTGGGAATATTGCTTGATTAATGTCTCGCATATCTTGTACCATAGCATGTTTCAAATTCCAATATATGTATGCCTTATATCAAATATTTTGTATATATTAAGTTCATTATAAAATTTCATGTACATAAATTTCTTTTTAAGATAATGCAATGTTTGTATGTTTGGGAGTATGGAAAATTATACCCTACCGTACTGGGTGTTATTTTCTGATCAACCAGATAACCAAATATCCTTTTTAGTTAAATATCTTGAGGATCAAAGATGATCTTAGTGTCGAGATATAAAGATATTATGTCCTAACGTACTGGATGTGATATTGTTTTTTTATTCTTTTGAAACGAGCTAATCTTGAAGTTCAAGATTCAATATAAACTAACTTTCTTTAAGAAAATTTGCATTTTATAGCATGTTGTTAATATGATCTCTGATATGTGTACATTTTGTGATTAATGTTTATGCATTATATTACTGTTACGCCCCAAATTCTAATAAGTTCTAGTTTTTATTTACATGTTATATTTAAATGCATTTTAAGCCAAGTATAAAATTTTGTTTTTCCAAAATAAGGCAATGCTTGTATGTTTGGGAGGTCAGAGAATTATGCCCTAACGTACTGGGTGTCAATTTTCTGTCCGACCAGATAATCAAATACCCTTCTTTAATTGCATGTTTTGAAGATCAAAGATGATCTCGGTGTCGGGGTATAAAGGCGTTATGTCCTAACGTACTGGATGCGATATTTTTTATTTCCTTCGAAACGAGTTAATCTCAATATTCAAATTCAATATTGATTAATTTCCCTTAGAAAATTTATATATCAAACATTTTCAAAAATTTTCAAACATTCAACTTTAGGACAACATTAATCAATTTGGTACCGATTTTGGGTGTTACGAGGGTGCTAACCCTTCCTCGTGCGTAACTGACTCCCGAACCCGTTTTCTTGAATCTCGTAGACCAAAATTTATTTTATAGGTGACCCGATCACACCTAAACAAAAAGGATTGGTGGTGACTCCATATTTTTAAAGTCGATTCCCATTTTTTCGAAACCCGATAAAAATGGTTTCGACATACCCCTAAGGGACAAAATTACCGTTTTACCCTTAATGCATAAAAATGACTATTTTACCCTTAGAGGTAGATTGACTAAGGAAAATATGTTTTGTATAATTGTACTGAGTAGGACATATTGTATACACGAAATATTGATGACATGGCATACTGTATGGGGTTGGGATTCAGTATGGAGGAAGTACTGTTGCTGGTGGCTTTGCCACACATACTGATACTGGTGGCTCTGCCACAATTACTATTACTGGTGGCTTTGCCACATATACTATACTGGAAGCTCTTCTGCTTATTATTACCGGCGGTATCTTTGCAATATTGAATGTGAAATTTGGGTGGGTCGACTTTGTCCCCACATGGTGTGTTGGGTTGGTACGGGTGGTGTGTTGGCTGGATTGGGGTGGGTTTGCATACTTGCACCATACTGATATTGTATCGAGCTTAGGCCCACACTGTTACTGTCTTGGGCTAAGGCCCATACTGTAGTGTTACTGAATGGTGCTTAGGCCCAAACTGTTACTGCATGATAGGGGATTACACACTGAGTTCTCGTAACTCACCATTTTTTTTAATTGTACAGGTAATCCCTAGCCTTAGATGATTTGGAGCTGCGAGGGACTCGGAGGTGGCCACACATTTACTATTATTTAATTTTAGACTTAGTCATTTAATTTTTATATTGGGTTGATAATTATGAGATAAGGCCTCTGGTGATTTTAATTTTCTCTTAATTGGGTTTTAATTTCTTATTTTGAAATGCCAGACGGATGCAAATAAGTTTTCAAAAGATAATAACTATTTTTTAAAAACACAAACAAATGTTTTTCAAAATTCAACATGACATTAATTGGAGTAGCTTACGCGAGTTTTCAACCAACTAAAAAACCAATAGTAACAAAGACGGCTATCGTTTAAAAACGGATTTCTCTCAACAAGCCTGTTTTCAAAAAACTCTTTGATGTGACATGTCAAATTCGGTCGTAACATCTAAGCCGAGTTTGGGTGTTACATTTAGTTGTATCAGAGCCCGGTTACAAAACTTGGCTGTGGAATGGGTTGAAAAGTTTTTCTGAAAGTAGATTTCAAAGATTTGAAATGTTTTCGAAAGATGTACAAGTGTGGCACACCAAGTCTCTAGTGTCAAATCTGTAAGTTCTCTAATTCTGATTACTGATATACTATGGAACTCTAGATAGAGGAAACTAAAACCGTAGGAGACTGTAAACTGTAGTGAGACCTTAATCTGCGAAAACCAACCCCTAATAACTGCTTTTCATAATACATTTGTTAATAATTACTGAAATTATAATCTGATACATAAGACTTTTAAATTAGAAAAAGTGCATATCGAAATGAGCACAAGAGGTGCTCGCAGAAGGGGTACACGGGGCCGAGTAGGTGCTCGGGCGGATCGTTGGGATCGGGCCATATGCCTACTAGGGAGGCACCAACCTCACTAGTAACTAAGACGGGCTCTCACGATTGAGCAGCTGGGGATGATGTTCTATCCCAAGTAATGCTCCGCGCTCTGGAGAGGGTTGCTATGGCTAGTACTAAAACAGTGGGCCGATGGTCAATTTCAGAGCGACTACGGTCTAATGAGGAAAAAATTTTTAGGGGCATTTCTAGAGTAGCCCCAAATGTGGCAGAGTATTGGTTAGAGGCGACTGAACGAATAATGGACGACCTTGACTGTACTACAGAGCAAAAATTAAAAGGGTAGTGTCTTTACTGTGAGATGAGGCTTACCAATGGTGGCTCACCGTGAGAGAGGGTACGCAGCCGATCGTGTGACATGGGATTTCTTTAAGGCGGCCTTCCAAGGGAAATATGTGGGCGCAAGTTATGTGGATGCCCGACGAAAGGAATTTCGAGCGACCTGAGGAGTAAGACAGTGGTAGAATATGAGGCAGAATTCTTGTGATTGAGTCGGTATGCCTGAGGGATAGTAGCAACTGAGTATGAACGCTGTGTGGTTTTGAGGATGGCCTTCGAGATGAGCTAAGGGTATTGATAGCTCCGCAGAGGAAGCGAGATTTTGCTGTTCTTGTAGAAAAGGTAAAAATTGCTGAAGAGGTGAAGCACTCGGAGCGCCAGAACCGTGAAAAAGACAATGGCAGAAATATGAGGGATTTTGGGCCTTCAAGTTCTTCTGGGAGACCTTTTAAGAAGGCCAGGTTTGATGGGCCGGTTCAGACTGGAGTTCCTGTTGCTATTGTTAGGCCGCAGCCTTGTGCTGATTGTGGGAGATCTCACCAAGGTGAGTGCTGAAAGAGGATTGGGGCGTGTTTTAGATGTGGGTCCATGGATCATCGAGTTAAGGATTGTCCTCAGGGGTCTATTCAGATGCAAGTTTCAAGACAGGGTCAAGTTTAGTCAGTAAGAGGTGGTCAGCAGCCACCGAGAGGCCGTGGGCAGGCCAGGGGTGGAAATGGTATGGGACGAGGTCATGGAGCACCAAGTAAGGGTGCTACTAACACTGAGGTAAGGCAGCCAGCTTTAGTCTATGCTGCACATCGTCGAGAGGATGGTGACACCCTTGACGTCATAACCGATACGTTTCTAATTTACAATGTACCCTACACTACTTTAATTGATATTGGGTCTACACATTCGTACGTTGCATGCACTGTGTCGGGAATTTGGGTATTCAGTTTGAAAATACTGTTAGTGAGATGATTGTGATAAGTCCACTGGGTCAGTCGGTTAGAGTAAATAAGTTATTCAGAGTTGTGCCCCTTGATGTCCATGGAGTAATTTTTCCAGCTGAAATTGATGGAGCTACCGTTTAGTGAATTCGACCTTATTTTGGGTATGGATTGGCTGGTGAAACATCGAGCTAGTTTGGAGTGTGTTGCTAAGCATATGGTGTTGAAGACTACTGAGGATGAGGAGGTGGCTGTGATTGGGGAGCGAAGGAATTATTTTCCTAACGTGATCTCAGCATTAAGGGTTGAAAAACTGATTTGCAAGGGTAGTGAGGCTCTTTTAGCCTACGTTAGTATTTCTGATTCTGAAGGTCCTTTTGTCGGAGATATTAGAACTGTTAAGGATTTTTCGGATGTATTTCCTAATGAGCTCCCTGGGTTGCCTCCGAATCGCGAGGTCGAATTTGGTATTGAGCTCTTACTTGGAATAATTTTGGTGTCCATTGCCCTATATAGGATGGAATCGAAGGAGCTAATGGAGTTAAAGGCTCAAATTCAAGAACTTCTGGACCGGGAATTTATTCGACTGAGTGTGTCTTCGTGGGGAACACCAGTGTTTTTTGTAAAGAAAAGGATAGATCCATGCATATGTGCATCAACTATCAGCAGTTAAACAAACTGACTATCAAGAACAAATATCCCCTGCCAAGAATTGACGATCTTTTTTATCAGCTACGAGGAGCTTCAGTTTTCTCCAAGATAAATCTTCGCTCTGGTTACCATCTGCTTAGAGTTAAGGAGGCTGATGTTTATAAGACTACATTTAGGACTCGGTATGGTCATTACGAGTTCCTAGTGATGTCGTTTGGGCTGACGAATGCACCGGCTACTTTCATGGATCTGATGAATAGAGTATTCTAGCCTTACCTAGATTAGTTCGTGGTGGTATTTATAGACGATATCTTGGTGTATTCGAGAATCGAGGATGATCATGATGTATATCTCCAAATTGTTCTACAGATTTTAAGGGAGAAGCAACTGTACGCTAAGTTTAGCAAGTGTGAGTTCTGGCTGCGAGATATGACATTTCTTGGTCACGTGGTGTTTGCCGAGGGGATCAGGGTGGATCCTCAAAAAATTGAAGTCGTACTGGACTGGAAACCACCTAAGACCATATCAAAAATTTGAAGCTTTCGGGTTTGGCAGGGTGTTACAGAAGTTTTGTTGAGGAGTTCTCATTACTTGTTTGCACCTCGACTAAGTTCTTTGCGTAAAGGGTACCGCTCAATTGACCGATAAGCGAAGAAAGTTTTTGAAATCAAGAAGGTTCTCGATGAAACCTCTGTCTTAACACAGCCAAAGTCTGAGAAGGAATTTACTATCTATAGTTATGCATCACACATTGGATTGGGTTGTGTACTGATGTAGGAGGGTAAGGTGGTTGCTTATGCGTCCCGTCAGCTTAAGCCTCACGAGGCGAATTACCCAACTCATGACTTGAAGTTAGCCGCGGTGATTTTCGCACTGAAAATTTGGAGGCATTATTTATACGGCGAGAAGTGTATTATCTACACATATCACAAGAGCCTCAAGTACCTCCTTACTGAGAAGGAGCTAAATCTTAGGCAGCGAAGATGGGTAGAGCTGCTTAAGGATTACGACTGCTAGATTGAGTATCACCTGGTAAGGCTAACGTGGTAGCTGACGCACTAAGCCGTAGGGCTGTATCTGATTTGAGAGTAATGTTTGCTTGTCTCAGCTTGTATGATGATAGTAGCTTGTTAGCTGAGCTGCAAGTTAAACTGACGTGGGCTAATCAGATTAAGGGTAAGTAGTTGTTGGATGAGTCACTGGTTCCTCATATTCGACAGGTGGAGAAGGGTGAAACTTTGAATTTTGGGCTGAATAGTGATGAAGCACTGTGTTTCCGTGGGATAGTGTGTGTACCGAAGGATTCTAAGTTGAGGCAGGCTATACTGCAAGACGCACATAGTAGCCCCTATGCTATGCGTCCTGGCGGAAACAAGTTGTACCGAGATCTTCATGAGTTGTATTGGTAGCCAGGATTAAAACGCGAAGTTACTGATTTTGTGGGAAAGTGTTTGACGTGCTAACAAGTTAAAGCTGAGCACCAACTGCCTTCAGGGTTACTGCAGCAATTTAAAATTCCACTTTGGAAGTAGGAGAGAGTAACTATGGATTTTGTGAGTGGGCTACCCTTAACGCCTACTAGGAAGGATTCGGTATGGGTCATTGTAGACTAGTTGACTAAATCTGCCCATTTTATACCAGTCCGTACTGATTACTCGTTGCAGAAGCTGGCAAAGTTGTATGTGGATGATATTGTGAGACTACATGGGGTACCGTTTCCATCATATCTGACAGAGACCCTTTATTCACATCTCAGTTTTGGAAGAAGTTACACGAGGCTTTGGTACTCGGTTGGACTTCAGTACTGCGTTTCATCCTCAAACAGATGGTCAGTCAAAGAGGGTGATTCAGATACTGGATGACATGCTAAAAAGTTGTGTTATTGATTTCCTAGGCAGCTGGGAAGACTATTTGCTACTAGTAGAGTTCGCATATAATAACAGCTATCAGTCAGTATTCAAATGGCACCATATGAGGCGTTGTATGGTCGTAGGTGTCGTACCCCTACCTGTTGGACTAAGTTGGGCGAGCGGTGAGTTTTGGGCCAGAGTTAGTTTCTGATACTGAAGAAAAGGTAAAATTGATTCAAGACCGGTTGAAGGAAGCCTCTGATAGGCAGAAGTCTTACGCAGATCTTAAATGTCGAGAGATTGAATATTCTGTGGGAGACTTTGTATTTTTTAAGGTCTCACCATGGAAAAAGATATTGAGGTTTGGGCGAAAGGGTAAGCTTAGCCCTAGGTTCATTGGGTCTTACCGTATACTAAAGCGTGTGGGACCAGTCGCTTATCAACTTGAGTTGCCTCTGGAATTAGATCGAATTCATGATGTGTTCTATGTCTCCATGCTAAGGTGTTACCGCTCTGATCCCATACATATAGTACCAGTCCAGGAGATCAAGGTTATGCCAGATCTAACTTTCGAAGAGGAGCCAGTGCAGATGTTGGACCGTGAGGTTAAGGTACTAAGGAAGAAATCGATCCCACTAGTTAAAGTGCTTTGGTGGAATCACGGTGCCATGAAAGCCAAATGGGAGCCTAAGGAGGAGATGCAACAACAATACCCACACCAATTCTGACCAGGTAAATTTTGAGGCTGATATTTTTTTTAGGGTAGAATTGTAATGCCCCAAAAATATAGGGTCTCTAAATTTTTATGTTATGACAAAATTACTTTTTTTCTTTAGTGTCTAAATGATTTGGGTGTATATGGGGGTATTTGAGAAGCCTGGGTTCAAGTCTTGGCTCTTACAAAATTTTAAATTGTTCCCTTAAATGAACCTGGACATTGGCATTTAAGCTTTATTAATAATAATGTTTGGTTAATGACACAACAAGAGCTTGTGGTCTAGTGGCACGTGCCGTGTTGTGTATCTATGAGGTCTGAGGTTCAAATCCTTGGATAAGTAATGGATTGTTTATTTTGCTGCTTGAGCTGGGAAGGTAGAAGAGTTGGACTGAAACACTGCTGATGAGGTGTTTGAATTGGTCATAGAGAGATTGTGGGAGCAAATAGTAGAGAGGGTTAAGGGAGAGTATTGTGGAGAGAATGAAGGAAGTTCATAAGTTGGTATGTTGTAGCCGAACAAGGAGTCTTCAGCATGCAAATTTCAACTAGGGGGTTTCTGAGTGCTTTTCTCTGCTCTTGTTCGGTTTTGGGCACTTTTTGGGTGTGCCGAATTTTTTCTTGAGGAGTTTTCCTCATTTTGATCAGTTTTGTCATCGATTTTGGACTTCCAATTCCTGTTTTCTTCCTTTTCTTTCTGAGTACCAAAATTGCAACTTACCACTCGTGCATCTTTTTGTTTGGTTCCTACTATTCTTCTCTGATAATTAACCATTTCATTTCTTCCTCTTTTGCACTAACATCTGTCAAAACCTCTCTTCTTCTCTATTATTTTTACAAGTTTCGGCCAACTCCCTTCTTGCCTATTAAATCTTTTGGTTGAACCTGTCACCCTTGTCTTGGGATTCTTTCTCTTCTTTGGTTTGAGACCGAAAGCTCTACCCTTTCTGTTTCAATTCTGCAACGGCTCTGAAAATATTTAAGTGACCAAAGGCTACTCTCTGCTTTTCTTTTAAAACCGAATGCACCTGTGTTCTTCTATTCTTTTTCAAACCGAATAACCTTACTGACCGATTGTTATTTCATCCTTCACGCACTACACTTATTGCAATTCAAGGGGTCTCTCAAGAGTGCAGAGGCATTCAAGATTCTTCTTTCGTCTTTCAATTGAATATTGAAGGGGGTAAGTTGGCTTGTTGGCCGATTGTGCTACGGTTTTAATATTGGGGTCTTAAGTCTTATTCTTGTAAACAACCCAGTCTTATAGGTTTCATTGCTTAAACAGATAATCGGCAAGGTCGTGAGATCGATTCCTAATCGGCGATCTAAGGGCATTAAGCTATTCACGTTCGTTTAAGGCGAGTAGTGAGAGACGATTTGGGTTTAAGTACTGTGAACGCTAATGATTGGAAACTGACGGTTTACCTTGAATGAATGTAGGCCTTGGCATGGTGAACAATTCACTCAATTACGCAGACAGATGTGTAATTGTACACCGTAAATCATTACTGTCGTAAGCCGAAAGAGTGTGTGTAATCACACTACCTTCTCTGCGAGTCGGCAAAAGTTGAAAAGCCGAAACCTAGGCCTCACGAGCCTGCGATCGCTCGTGTAGTAAACCGAGCTCACAATCAAGGGCGATAGATTGTAGAGTCCACTACGAGTGTTCTCGTGCACTTGGGCCGTTATGGGCCTTATTGGGTCGAAATGGGTCGTGTGGGCCCAATGGGCTTATGGGCCCTACACGGATAAAATTATGAAAAGTGGCGAAAACTAGATTGAGCTATGTAGATCACATAGATGTGATTGAATTTGGGCCAAATAGGCCACACGAGCGTGTGGGCCCATTTGGGCCGAATATTGGGCTTGAGCCCATTTACACTGTTTCGACCAAAATGGATTACCTGTGTCGCTCGAGGCGACTGTAGGCCTTCAAAAAGGTCGTTAACTGTACCGAGACCCTTAGGGAGTAAAATGACTGAAATACCCTTAATGAGTAAAATGACTGAAATACCCCTAATGAGTAAAATGACCAAAATACCCCTAAGGGGAAAAATTATCGTTTTACCCCTAATGCATGAAAATGACTATTTTACCCCTAGAGGTAGATTTAGGGGTGTGCAAAATTGAAAAAACCAAAAAAATTCGGTTAATCGGTCGGTTAATCAAATTTTTTGGTCGGGAGTCGGTTAATTATTTTGTGATTTTTTGGTTAACGGTTAATTCGGTTTGAAACCAGTCGGTTAACCGAAAAAATTAATAAATAAAATTATAATATATAAATAGGCCCACTATTCACCTAAACCCAATTCAAACCCAAATATCCAACCCAACCCAATTACCCAATCCAACCCAATCATAAAAATTACAAATAATTTAATAAATAAAAATAAAATTCTAAAATTCTAAAACTAAAATTATGTAATATTTTTAATTATGTAGTGATTTAATTCGGTTAATTCGGTTAATTTTTAACCAAAAATAAAAAAATATATAATTTTCGGTTAACCGACTGAATTAACCGAAAAAATTTCGGTTCGGTTAATTTTTTTGAAAAAAATTCAGTTCGGTTAACGGTTAAAAATTTTAAAAGGTCGGTTAATTCGGTTAATGTTATTTCGGGTCGGTTAACCGATTGAACACCCTTAGGTAGATTGATTGAGGAAAATATGTTTTGTATAACTGTACTGAGTAGGACATGTTGCATACACGAAATATTGATGACATGGCATATTGTATGGGGTTGGGATTCTGTATGGAGGAAGTACTGGTACTAGTGGCTCTGCCACACATCTCGGGGCCGGTGGCTCGCCACAATTATCATTCTTGGTGGCTTTGCCACATATCTTTATCTTGGCGACTTCTCTCTGCTTATTATCTTGGCGGCTATCTTTGCAATATTGGTGTTAGGGCTAGATGGGTCGACTTTGTCCCCACATGGTGTGTTGGGTTGGTATGGGTGGTGTGCTGGCTGGATTGGGGTGGGTTTGCATACTTGCACCATACTGATATTGTATTGGGCTTAGGCCTTCATTGTTACTGTATTGGGCTAAGGCCCACACTCTACTGTTACTGAATAGGGCTTAGGCCCAGACTGTTACTGCATGATAGGGGATTACACACTGAGTTCTCGTAACTCACCATTTTCTTTTAACTGTACAGGTAATCCCCAGCCTTAGATGATTTGGAGCTGCGAGGGACTCGGAGGTGGCCACACGTTCGTTATTATTTAATTTTAGACTTAGTTATTTAATTTTTATATTGGGTTGATAATTATGTAATAAGGCCTCTGGTGATTTTAATTTTCTCTTAATTGGGTTTTAATTTTTTATTTTGAACTGCCAAACGGATGCAAATAAGTTTTCAAAATATAATAACTATTTTTTAAAAAAACAAACAAATGTTTTTCAAAATTCAACATGACATTAATTGGAGTAGCTTCCGCGGGTTTTCGACCAACTAAGAAACCAACAGTAACAAAGACGGCTATCGTTTAAAAATGAATTTCTCTCAACAAGCCTATTTTCAAAAAACACTTTGATGTGACACGTCAAATTCGATCGTAATGTCTAGGCCGGGTCTGGGGTGTTACATTTATTATTATTTTATTTAGAAAATGGTAGTATAAAAAGAAAGGAAGGATGAAGGAAATTTATCATCCTTCCAACGTGAGTGAAAGGATGAGAAATTAAGTTTTCTTTTCTTTATAATTTAGTCCTTTGCCATGAAAACTTATATTTTTACCTAAAATTTTAGAAAATTTTCTTATATATTAAAGAGAGAAGAAGAAGTATAGATTCTAGAGAATATGTTCATCAATTTAGAAGCAAGAAAATAGTATATGAAAGTGAAGAAAATGAGATGAAAAAGGAAGGAAAGTGGTGAAGATGAGAAATGCATGGAAATGAAGAAGAAATGAAGAAATTCTTTACAAAGGAGGTAAGTTTCATACTAAACCTACTTGTATTTCAATAGATTGAGTTAAAGATGTTTTGAGTAAGATGTATGAAACATATATTTAATCTTAATACTAGAAATAGAAAGTATTTGATGAAGAATAGAGACTTAAAAAACTAAATTGGTAAGAGAGAATGTGATTTGCATGGTGAAAAGTACTAAGGTTAAGAAATGAATATGTAATCAACACATAAATATAAGTGTCTAAATTGTATATTAATCAAAAGTTTGGCAATTATGTGTGAATGAATGACAGATAGCGCAAAGAATCATGGAAAAGAAAATATTTTTTTTTCATTAAAACAGTTTGGACAGCAACAGTGACTTAACTTTGAAAATTCACCAAAAATTATAGAAATTTAATTAGAGATTGAATTAAAATTTTAATTAAAGCTTATTGAGCCTAGTTTCATATGGAAGAAATGATGAAAGAAACATAATTTTATAGTTTGAGATATATTAATTTTCGTGAAACAAGGTTGGAGTGGATTTGGATTCCCTTGTTTTGACTTTGAAAATCATAAAAAATTATAAAAAAAATTATTAGGGTTTTAAATTTATATTTTTAAATTCTTAATGAGCCTATTTTCAAGAAAAACAAACGGAAACATCATTCAAACCCCGTAATAAGAGATAATTAATTTTTGGTAAAGAAAGGTTGAAGGTGTCAAACAACAGAACAGAGACAAATTTGAAGAATTTACTGTACTTATTAGCTAAGTCATACATTCTGAAATTTTTATGGTAAAAATATATTTGAGCCTAGTTTCAAAAACATCAAGCGGATCTTAATTTCGAATTCTGTAGCTCAAGATATAAATAATTTAGTGACTATGGCTCAAGTGGATAACTTTGATATAAACACATAAGTAAATAGTGAAATTATAGATAATGTTACATATAAGCATGTTATATACTAAAAGTTAAAGATTCTAACAAATATATACATAAAGGATGTGGATTGGAGAGGAAGAGGAGGAAAAAATGAATATATATATATATATAGATATAATTTGAAAAGTTTATAGTAGATAAGTGATGGAATGATTAATACATGTAGTATGTTTAAATGAATTGATAAAATAAGTGTTTTAAACGAATTGATAAAATAAGTAAATAATCGTTAATCGATGTGATATTGAATTATTTGTTAAAATTTTATGAAGAATTAAATTGATTGGCACAGTTTAGAAATAAATATGAAATATACATAAAGTGGGTAAACTACTTTTTAAAGTGCAAGTCCTCCAATTTTAATATTTGTGTTAATTTTATATATTTTGTTATCTTTGATTGAATATCATATTTTTATGATGATTTGATATTAGAAATAGATGTAAGTGGATGATATACAAAATAAAGTGGCGGTTATGATATCTTAATATATATTTAGGTAATGATATGTAAAAATAAATAAATAAATAAAAATAAAGCGTGGAACTTGTAAGAAAATGGAGACGACATCACGATGACAAATTCGCCATGTCATGACGTGGAAATCCCAACGTCGTGACGACAGTTCAGAAATTTTTATGAACTTTACAGTTTGACCTTTGATCAATTGTGGATGTTTTAACGAGCTCCTTTAACTCATTATTAGTTCTATTGTAAATTCAATTATTACTAAAATGAGTTAATGATCTACATTAATTAAATAATATGATAAATTGATCTAAATTTTCAATAGTTGTTTCGGCAACGAACGTGACATCCTGATGCCTTGACTCGACGATCGGGTCGGGTATGGTGATGTTACAGTCGCCAATGGCAATGACAACACCAAAAAAAAACTAACATGCTTTTATTTTTTAATAAAAATGTCGATGTCGCTAATGACAATGGCAGCATCTATTAAAATATAAAATTTTCCCCTCAAAATATAAGTATGTTGGCATGACATATACACATATTTTTACTAGTGTCACCAATGGCAACGATGGTAGCCAAATGAATTATTTTTTTTAAACTGACCAATGATCAAGTACTCATTAGAGGTGGTGTCGCCAATGGCAGCAACGACACTAAAATTTACTATAGCAAACGGATCATTTAGTATATAATTATTTAAATGAGACATTTTCATAATTAATAAAAAATTTTAGGCTAATTGCAAACAAAATCCGAATGTGAAGATGTAGCTAGCATCTATAATCCAACTATATAAGCTAAATTGACAAATTAAAGAATAATTCAGAATTGGCAAAAAAAAAAAAAAAAACAAGGAAAATGTTATTTAACTCAACCTGAACTGAAAATCAAAATCAAAGGTTAAACTAATTTGACTTTCGGTTTTTTTTTTTTACATATTGGTCCCTTATGAGTTGATGGTTTGTTCCGAAGGGTCTAATGGAAAGAAAAAAAAGTTGTCCATCAAACTAGGGTCCCCTATTGGTGTAGTCGTCTTTGGAGAGGGGAAAAAAAAAAACCCTTGTCTGATCAATGGTAACTTGTGGGTTTTAATTGAACACAGTTATGGAATTAATCCAATTGTCCTTTGTATCTTGGGCTCCATTCAAATTTAAAATATAAATACAACAGTTGCATCATGTGATTCACCATTAGTGTAGAAATGACACGATATCATATATGTTTGATATTAAATCAAGGACCGTGTGTGAATAGCTCATTTTGAGTGTCCCATATCTGTTTTGTTTATTATGACAAAATCTCACACCCAAGTTGGGCCATCATGAACCATGCCATTGCATGTGCTGGTTTGTTCCCACATGAGACGTGACCTAATTCGACCTTTATTTATTTTTCAACATTCATCACCGTCGACAAAATTAAAATATTACAAACTATTACAAATGAAAGTACAGTAGGGTACATGATGGGTTCATCGGTCATGGAATGGAATATATGGTCCTTGGAAAAGAATCCATATACTACAAATTTGTATAATACGTTTTTTTTTCTCTGAAAACAGCAAAGAAACTCAATTGGGCAACCCCTGGGATGGGCAAATTTACCCTTGTTTGATGAAAAAAATGATATTTATTTAGAGGGCAAATGGGTAGTTTCTCTTTTCGTGATTGAAGTGAAAGGTGGGCAAATACGTGAATAAAAAAGAAACTTAAAATGGAGAGTGAGATCTTTGTCTGCACATAACATTGAAGAGTTTGGCCTTAACGTGCTGGTTGGGTTTCTTTCATGTTTGGCAATTAAGTATATCTTGGCCACATATGGTGGGGGCAATCATCATCTCAAAATGTGGTGTGGGTTTGTAGTAGGGCCCATTATGTTTTTTTTCTTCGATAGTTATAAAAAGAAGTATAATATAAATTCAAAGAGTCTACTTGTTTACATGTAAAAAATTTTATAAAAAATATTTTTTATATTTTTCTGTATTTGTTTAACATAAAATAGTTTAATTAACAGAAAATGACTTACAGGTCAAGGTAAAATAAGTCATTTTTCTTGTAAAATGATATACCCTTTTAAAAAGCGTAAGTCATTTTTCGGAAAAGAGCTTATCTATAGATAATTTTATTTTTATATAAAAATTAATTTAAATCAAACTTAATATTATTATATTGTAATAAATTTTATTTTTATTTTAAAATATTTAAAATATTATATTTTCATATTATTATTTTCAATATTATTAAACATATATATTTTCAATATTTTAATTTTATTTTAATAATAAATTTTAAAATAATAATTTTAAATAATATTATTCAGATATTATTAAAATATTCAATATTAATATTTTAATAATAAATATTTATTACAATTATAAATATATTAATAATAATTGTTTTGTAGTATAAAGGTTAAAATATATCATAAGTTTCATGTACACTTCATGATTTATAATTTAGTTTTGTCTTTTATTTTCAAGAATTTAGTTCTTTTACTTTTCAAATTTAAAAATTAAGTCCAATTGTTGACATCGTTAATTTTTTTTGTCAATTTTGTTAATGTCATATTTTTAAATAAAATACTCACTTAGTAATCATGTAATTAAAAGATAACGTTGTAATGAATTTGGATTTAACATAATATTTTTAATATATGCTAAAACAATGCAAAATATAAAATTATAGATAAAAATAGATTCAATTAAACAATGAAAAATAAGAAAATCTTAAATGTATGTTTGTTTAATTAAAATAACTTTTATAAAATATTTTAAAAATCTATCAAATAACAGAAAATATCTTACAAATATTTATCTAAATACTAAATATTATTTTTTTAAATAAATTATTTTTAAAAGTTATTTTAATGTTAAACAAATAGAGCCAAAATTTTACTAAAACCATTCGAACCCATCTGCGTTGGTTCTGTCTGTATTATTTCTCCACGTTATAACTGTACGGACATATTAATGGAAAAGAAAAAAGCAAAAGATTAATCATCCCTTTCAACTAATAAAGTCCATCCATTTCTGTGATCACAAATATCATACGCGTAAAGCAGAAACATACATTTTATATTTCATTCCAATCTTTTTCAAATTTAATTGATATTAAAAATATTTCTCAGCTTTAACTTAATAAATTAAATTTGAAATTGAACGTAATATATATATATATATATATATATATATATTTCCTTTTAATTAAATCGAAAGAATGAAGGTTTTATTGTTTCAACTTTGAACATAAGGGCGAAATTAAAAAATTTTTTAAGAGGAGTGAATAAAATTTTAATTTTTATAATTTATATTTTTATAATTTATAAAAATTATATTAAATTTTATTATTTTAAAAAATTAAAATATAATTTTATTTTTAATAATTTAAAATTTTAAAAATTATAAAAATTAAATAATAATTTTTTATTTTAAAGGGCTCGACCTATATCAGCCCTCTAAATTCCCCCATGTTTGAACTTCTGTCTATTACAAGAGACGTGTATAGGTGAGCTGTTTTGGATAACCAGTGGGTGGGTTAAATGATAGATGCGTCACATCTTTGTCCTCCCATGATGTACTTTATAAAATGTATGTATTTAGTCTTTTATATTTTTCGAAACGATGACTCAAACAGTATTAATAACATTTGTGTGAGAAAATTAAGATGTAATGGTTATAAATATTGTTTGGGTTTTAATCAAAGGACACCCTGTACCTACTAAGCATATCAATTAATTTCCTGTTTCCTATATGTTTTGAAACTAGGTAGGTATACCCTATCATTATTTAATATGAATTATAAAATGTTGGTTTAGAATTCAATAATAATAATAAAGTTGAAATAAAGTAAAAGAGGGATTGCATTGGGGAATACCCTCTCTCCCTATAAAGGAATGTTACATAATAGTGGATATGCAAAAAGTCTCATTTTATGTTCTTTCTTTTCTTGAACTTCTCAAAGATTCATCTGTTCTTCTGCTTTACCTTCCTGTCTTGTTCTTAGGTTTTGAATATTTGTACCCTCCATACATATATTCTTTCTCCCCACCCTCCATTTTTTTAATTATAAATTTGGTTTGTTTTTCAATTATAAACCAAACCCCATCACGTGAAAATTTGATTATTAACAAATAAAAAGAATAAAGTTGTTGTAATGGTAATCACAAATTAATCTGTCAATCACTTCACAGGTAATATTTGAACCCCCCATTAACAAAGGCTCTTTTGAGAGGAGAAATGGTGATCACTTCAACTACTAATTAATGGCCAAAAGGTTTTTTACTCTCTCATAATTAGACAAAAAAAAAAAAAAAAAAAAGAAGAAGAAGAAGAAGAGTGATGACCCCATTTTTGTTGCTTTGCATTTTGGAAGAGAATATCTATGTTGTGTTGTTATTTTACCCTAAGAACACCTCATTTCATTCTTTCTTTCCTTTTTCTTTCTTCCCTCTCTTTGGTTGCAGAATCGTGTAGATGAGAAACACATGATGATGGCTTCAACAAGTAAGCTTATGGAGAAACCAAGCCAACAAGCACAAGCCCTAAAGTGTCCTCGATGTGATTCATCAAACACCAAGTTCTGCTACTACAACAACTACAGTTTATCTCAGCCCAGACACTTTTGCAAGGCTTGTAAGCGTTATTGGACTAAAGGAGGCACTTTAAGGAATGTTCCAGTGGGCGGTGGTTGTCGGAAAAACAAGCGTCTTAAAAGGCCTGCTTCAGCCATTGCTGGTGCAACTGCAAGTCCCAGTCCTAGGCCTCAAATCGACGTTTCTTCACCCTCTACCCCCCCTATTAACATCAACCCTTTGTTTTATGGGTTAGCATCTGATACCAATCTTCCATTCCCTAATTGTTTTGATTCAAGAGTTTCTTCAGGTGTGGAAACAGTGACCAACTATGATCTGCAACCTCCTCAACTGAATGCTTTTAGACCAGGGTTTTCTTCTGCTACTGCTATTGTGTCTAGTGATTCTGGGGATAGTGATTATGGAAATGGTAAGCAAATCCAGGACGTTATCACTTCAAATCCACTCCTTTCAGCCTATTCCAATATCTTCACCATCGCTACACCAACCATTGCTTCTTTGTTAGCTTCTACACTTCACCAACACAAGTTCATTGATGGTGGCCTTGAAAACACTCAGCCGCCTACCCATTTCCAAGCCTTACCACCTTTTCGAGATCTTCACATGACTGACGATATTGGGGCAGCCATCAAAGATGTCAAAGTTGAAGAATCTCAAAGAAGAATGGAATGGAATGTAGTACAAGCTCAGCTAGAGCAAATTGGTTCATATGATACTGTTACTGCCTGGCATGATTAACCAAACATTGGGTCCTCAGTCACTTCTCTGATCTAGCCAAAACTAATACCTTCATCTTATTCTTCAAATGATCTCCCTTTTTCATGTCAGGGGTGGGAAGTAGAAAACAAGCAACCAAATATGTGTAATCAATTGACTGTTGAAGCATATACATGGAACCAAGATTGGATCCGAGCGATCATGTCAGCTGCAAGAATAATTCAGCCAATAGTTTTATTATTATATCAAAAGTTGAGAATCCCTGCACTGCGCGCGCTGAGAGGAACCTCGGATCCTCTTCATCCTCATCTTTAGGTTCATGTCCAGTATTTGGCTTCTATTTTATAGTGTATGTATATACGTTGCATGACATGTTCTTCCTTGTTTCCCCCTAATGTAATGCCACTTATTAGTATTAGGTTAGGTTTTTTTGGGTATTTGTTGCAGTATTTAGTAAAAGATCTCAAATGGACCAACTAATTATCTTTTTTCTTTTTCAGTTTGTGGTTTTGGGTAGGTATAATCAATGGTACGGAAACTGCAATGTGTCCATTTTATTTACTGGAATTGGTATGTTGGTCAGTTTCTTGTTGTTGGTGTCACTGATATGAGCTGGTATGGCTGGCTTTTGAACTTAAGTATCATTTGATTAAATCTTAAAACTGCGAAGGCAAGGCAATACGAGTAAAGACAATGAGAAACAGTTGGAGTTATGGCATGGACTTTTAGATGGTGGATTTTAGCAGCTAGCTTGGCCGGTGCAATGGATTTTGAGTATTAATTTGGCATTTGAATATGTTGGTTTTTTTTTTTTTTTTAGAATTTACTATAAATATTATTGCATTTGAAAGAATTTAGGGTTGAGAATGTTGTGCAAATAGGGTGAGGGAAAAATTGTCTTAAGAAGAAAGTGAACATTTTTGGAAGGATTTAAAAGTGGAGAAACCATCTTTATTTATAATAGTACAAACTTTCCACAATTTTGTATGTTTTAGATGTGGGATTGTGTTATTTCAACAAATCTTCACCTTAACAAATTTCCACATGTTCAATCTCCTTGCAAAATAACATTTGATAGTGTCTCCAAATTTTAACCTTCCAGTTTTAACATTGATCAAGTACAAACATAGTTGGAACTTGACTGTAGTCACAACTTTAGTTAACATATTGATAGGATTCTCAGTGGTTGAAATTTTTTGGATCTTTACTCTACCTTCTTCAAGAATCTCTTGTACAAATAATACTGGACATCAATATGCTTTGTCCTTATATAATAAACTTGATTTTTGCTGACTGAATAGCACTCTAACTATCGCAAATGTACTTTGACATACTTTTGCTTAATTTCTAGTTCACCAAGCAACCTTTGAAGGCAAATTACCTCTTTTATAACCTCTGTGATTGCCTATACTCTGTTTTTTGTAGAAGATAAAGCAACTATTGACTGTAAAGTAGACTTCCAACTATCTGGTGCCTTTATAAGAGTAAACACATAACTAGTAATTGGGTGTCATTTGTCTAGATCACCAAATTAGTTTAAATCACAATATCCAGCCATACCTTGATTATCTTCCTACTAGAAAATCAATCCAATATCTATTGTATTTTGGATATATTGCAAAATCCATTTCATATCTTGCTAATGCTATTTTCTTGAATCATGCATATACCTACTCACAACCCCATCCCAACAGCTTGTGAAATGTCAGGTCTTGTACATACCATAGTATACGTTAAGCTACAAACAACATTTTCATATGATATCTTTCACTTGTATTCTTGTTCTGCATCATTCTTTGACAACATAAAGTCATTAAGCTTGACATGATGCGCAAGATGAGTGCTAACAGGTTTTGACTTTTTATTCATGCCAAAACTCTTTAGCAATTTTCTCAAATATTATTTCTGTATCAAATAAAGCCTCTTTAAGATTTTATCTTGAGTTATCTCCATGCCCAAAATCTTCTTTGCTTCTCCTAGATCCTTCATCTTGAACTTATTTTTCAACTGTTTCTTTAGCTTTTCAATCTCTACTTGACTTTTGGAATCTATCAACAAATCATCAACATAAATAAGAAAATATATGAGAGAACCATCTTGAAGCTTGTGAAAATAAACATATTGATCATATTTGCTTCTTGTGTAACTTTGTTCTGACATAAACTTGTCAAATCACTTGTAACATCCCTAACCCGTATCCGTCGCCGGAACAGGGTCACAGACTACTACCGGGGTTCACAGAACATTTGCATGCAATTTGTATTAAAATACCATTCATACTCAAAATTTTACCTTTTTGGTCCCTTGAATGGGCAATCGAGGCCCAAAACGAGTATTAAAGTTGAATCGGGACTTAATCGGGACCTCTGTGACTGTTTTTGCAAAATTACAAAATTTTTCTAAGGTGCAGGGCTCACACGCCCGTGTGGTTCAAGGGACACGCTCGTGTGACCCTAGGACACGCCCGTGTTATAGGCCGTGTCCGATTTAGGGTGCTCTCTGACTTGCGCCACACGGCGATGCCACACGCCCGTGTGCTAGGCCGTGTGGTTAATTAATTCAATTCGAATTAGGTGCAGGTTTCACGCCAAGACACACGCTTGTGCACGACTGAGACACACGCTCGTGTCTCTGCCCGTGTGCTCAATTTTGAGCATTCTATTTCTCAAAATTAAGGTACAGGGGACACACGGCCTAACCACATGCCCGTGTGGACAAAATAAAGCCATTCCTAGCTTCATTTCTCACCCCAATATTTTCCATAATCCTTCACCACATCTTGCATTCATACCCAACAAATCCAAGCATTTTATTCAAGTTAATTCTATCATTTAACTTAATATATCATCACTCAACTACTAACCATTTCAAGCATTCTAATCAAGCATATTCCATCCATCATCATGGCATATCATTTCATGCATACATGTTTACAATCTTACCATGGTTATGTCCTCATGTTAGACATAATTTGATCAACTACTTAACATATATGTGGCTAACATAATATGACATTACAAGTATATCAAAACAATCATTACTAGCCATTCTAATGGCTAGATTACAAGCATCGTTTATGTTTACATTCCAATATGGCCAACATATCCTATACATGCCATTACAACCGCAATTGAATTACCATACTACACCGACATGGGCCAATGGATAGTGTGAGTGATCTCCGCCAAGCTTCCAATCCAATGAGCTTTCGATTGCTCTAAAATAGGGGAAAATAAAACAGAGTAAGCATAAAATGCTTAGTAAGTTCATATAACACGATACTTAACTTACCATTCATCATATCTGAGGTAACTAAGTAAGGTATAATCAACCACTTTGATCTCAAGCCCGACACACATCCTCATTGCACTTGTTAGTCATATAATCCATAGTAATATCAAGACATGTATGTGCTCAACAATAATCAAGTTTCCAAGCACATATGCTTTCCACATCATGTATTCATTCAACATACATAATTCATCTCATCATTTGGAGTATAATTTTATAATAGTTCATTTCAAGTTCAGATTGTAACTGTCCGGTTTAGACCCTAGTCAAAATAGTGGTTTCGGGACCACAGATCTGAGTCAGAAAAATATTTTAATATTATTTTCTATGCCTATGGTATGTGATTAAGCATGTGTGTAAGTTTTGTGAATTAATTTGTCCATTTGTGTGCTTAATTTGATAAAAGAACTTAATCGCGTAAAATAAAAATTTAGTGGTTAAATTCAAAGGGGCCGAATAATAGTTGTTCTTTTAATATGGAGGCTTTATGTTGCAATTTAGCCATTGAAAAATGGCTTCACTACACCAAAACAGACTTTTAACGGCGTTTATAAGCGCCACTAATAGTATTTGCGGCGCTTTCCAAAGCGCCTCAAAAAACGCCGCTAATGAAAGCGTCGCAAAGTTTAGCGGCGTTTATGGGAAAAAAACGCCGCTAAAAGCCAGACTTTTAGTGGCACTTTCACAAAAACGCAGCTAAAAGTCTTGACTTTTAGCGGCGCTTTTAAAACAAACGCCGCTAAAAGTCCTGGTTTTTAGCAGCGCTTTTATAAAAAAAGCTAAAAGTCCTAGTCTTTAGCGGCGCTTTTGTAAAAAAACGCCGCTAAAAAATATGACTTTTAGCGACGCTTCCTTTAAAACGCCACTAAAAGTCATATCTTTAGCGGCGCTTTTACAAAAACGCCGCTAAATGTCATAAAAATAAAAAAATTAAAATATTATAAAAATGCCACAAATCCATTCCCAAAAATTAAAATGGCTATTAAATGTCAATTTCTAATATACATGTCAATGCATAATACATACGTAAACAAATACGAGCAAAGCATAAACTAATTTATAAAGAGTTTATTATGCAAGAATACACCTAAAACCAAAATCTAGAGCATATTACTATAGAAAAGGTAATGGGTTAGTTGAAAACTTGGACTCCTTGGCATGAACGAGCACAGCAACTTAAGAAAAACTTAAGGCCTTGTAGCTTAGATCTTACTGAAACATTTTCTAGTAACATACAAAATGAAATTGCTTCATACACCTAAGACAAAATTTAGTTTTCTATCACAAAATACCTCCTCAGGAGGCCAATCATCAAAATCGTCATTGGCTTCATCACCCTTAGGAGACCATACAAACCCTTCAACAAAACCAGAAACTTTATCCATTTTATCTCCCAGGACTGCTAATTCTCTCCATCCTCTTTGTCCACACATTATCTCATCCATTCTGTATGATAAAAAAAAAAAATTAGCAATTGAATGTATGTATAGCACAAGAAACAATTAACAAGAAGCAGCCTTACTATATCATATTTTATCCTATAAAATGAAGTTGATCATACTCTTAAATTTCAAGTTCACGAGTGAAAAAAGTAAAAGATGCTAGAGAACAATGACCTAAACAGTCAAAGATGCAGTGGCATATGCCAGAATGGAGCTATAAATAAACTATCCATTAAAAACAGTAACATTTATGTAAATAACAAAATGCAATTTCATCAGTGTCATAAGGGATTCATTAGATGAAAAGGAAAAACTTTAAACAACCATGTATGGCATTAACAAATTTTGAGTGCGGCAATAATCATGGAGCTCCAAGCACATGGTCCATTTCCTGATTCCCAGGAAACTTAGAACATATTACTTACATGTCAGAGGCAATTTTTCAGCTGCCTTGTGGTTGAGCTATGACATATCTTCCGTATATTGCTACCAAAAGAATACACAAATAAATCCAGTAAAGGAACCTGAGAAAAGCTTTCTGTACTGAAGTCCCAATATCTCCAGCTGAATACGCCTCATGCTTGAGCACCTGCTGATGAAGATGCTTGGCACAAAACTTAGCCACTGCTTTAATTTCACGATGACAAAAAATACCATAAGAACTTACCAATATACACGCTCATTCTCAGTACATATTGCCTGCTTAAGCTTTATCTGTTCTGTGGCCACCCCTACTCATTCAATAAATATGTGTTAAAAATGAACGATTAAAAAGAAAGAAATTAAATAACAATGTTCTAACATGCCATACTGATATTAACATAACAAAGTTCAAGGTCTGGCATTGGTTCAATTCCAGTCTTCCAAATATTGAAAGGCCCAAAAAATCACATTTTGGAGAAATGAAGGCAGCATAAATGATTCTTAATGAACCAACCAGCATAGTAGAAAAAATATGGTGAATTGATATTGTAATGAGAAAAACTTTCATATGACGCACTAGGTAACTATAGACAAAAGAGTGTGAAGATGCCACGCTGGCAGACCCTTTAAAATCAAGAACAGTCATAGTTGACTTCTTATGCCATCATAATAACAAATTCTGCCAGCAAATATCAACAAGATTAAAATCTTGTTTTTGATTGTAATAAAAAATTTGTTATTATTTAGACTAACAACAGGCTCTACGTGCTCCATTGCTATGTCTGTGAATGTATAACAGTAGCAGATAATGAAAATATGTATTTCCAGAATCAACCTCTCAAACTATATAACATGCTAGATTCAAGTGTGCAAGAATTCATTACAGAATATTAAGAGCTAAAATGTTTAACAGTTTCAGATTTCAACCTTATATTGCTTCTGGGTAGCTCTTTTTGTATTAAAATCTAAAACTGTTGACAATCAGTAGAGGAAATCATAGCTTCAGATCTTAATACAACTATTCATCTTTCTTGTTATGTGAAAAGCAAAGGAAATCATGTTTTTGTATTAATTTCTATCTAAAGTAGATTATGACTGCTGATCATCCAGTCCTAAAATCTAAAACAGTTGATAATCACTAGGGGAAATCATAGCTTCAGATCTTATTACCTGAGTTAGTGGGTGAAAAGTGTTGGGAGAATAGAACTGAAAATGAAGCAGTGAAGTTCAGTTCTTCCTTGACTGTCTTACAAGGCTATAACAGTAGCAACAAAATGCTGTATTAAGCAACTGGCTAAATAAGCTAAATAAGCTAACCCTATCAAAAAATACAATAAAGTTCCACTAAATAAGCTAACCCTTGATCTCAACACCGGTCAACTTCTTTGAATAACAAGCCATAGTATTTGTTCTAAAAGCTGCTTTTATCTAAATCAGATCAACTGTGAGGTTCATGGCACAAAACAGCAGCTGAACTATATTGGATTCTTCAAAATAAACATTTAAATTTGGACTTCGGAGTCGGAAGAAAATACCAGCAGTGCAGTTGCAGGCTGTAAAACAGGTAGTATCATGATTGTCGACTGCTACTTCGGGAAATCCATTAGTGGCACATTCACATGTCCACCTATCTCCACTTGATTCAACTGTCAGGGTGCCACACAATTTGGGGTTTTAGATACAACAAGATGGTGGTAGGACATTACATTAAGCATGGAACATTCTCAACATAAGTATTTATGCTTCGAATCTTATGCAACAATTTTCTTTTTCTTTTTTCTTTTTTGCTCAGGCTTATTTAACCCAATGACCTACTTTCATCTGTCAAAATGCTACTACTTCGGCATTTTCATGAAACTGTAACTTGGCAAAGCAAAGGAATAAGCACATGGCTAAGGGTGAAGTAAAAAATGTTTATAAAAGGGGCCTATATTTTTATATAAAATAAGCTATTCAAAGTAGGCTCCGCTTAGTATTTTTAAGTTCGGGTTAATCTTGGCATCCAAATTAATATCCAGAGAACCAAATAAGGCGATTATTTAACCTTATTTTATATTCAAGTTAATCTTGATACCCAAATTAGTATCTAGACAATAAAAAAAGAGGCTATATTGTTTGTATTAGTTTATCAAATTAAACTAAAAATGTTATCTGATTTGTCATATTAAGTTTTATATTCTATTGTCAAAAAAAAAGGTTTTATATTCTATAAAAGAGATCAAGCTAATAAAATCTTTTGAAAACTTTGACAGCTAGACATAAATTATCATATTTTTAGACATTAATTAGAAGGTTAAAATAAATTTTCAAAAAAAAAAAAGTGAGTTCAAATGACAAATATCGTTACAAAATTTATAAGGGCAGGCCCTACTATCCCCCTAAATTCGCCCTTCCTAGCACCGGCGAAATATACGAAAGCGGTTAGAAGGTTTCAGAATTAATCTACCCAAAAAATAAAAAAATATTACCTGGATTGCAATCACAGGACCTAGAACAGTTAGATTTAAGGATATAGCTCTGGTTTCCGGGAGAGCATGTGCATGTCTAGTTGCTTACACCCGATGTATTAGAAAATTCATCTGCCATTAAGTGATCCGAAAGGAAATTCAGTTAAGCAGCATTTTAAAGGAAATTAAGAAAATTAGCTTGACTACAGGATGCTTGAAATTTTGTGATACACAACTTGAAATTAAATAATAATAATAGTTACAACTTGAAATTAAATATACAAGTAAATGAGTTGTATTAGGTATTGTTATTCGCACCTGTTGTTAGTTTAAAATCAATGAAAACAAAGTATTTGAGTAACGAAATCATTAGCAAATAAAAAGCAAGAATTAAAACCCCACCTAATCTTAATTCAGGGAGTACTTTTTCCATATTAATTCTAATCAAACAAACTTGACCCCACCTAAACCATCAACCCTCGCAATTGCCCCAGAAACATAAAAACCATTAAACCATAAATGCAACAAGTGTTGGAACATTTTCAAATATTTATAGTGTTCCAATAACTATAAATGAATGGGTATAATTAATCAAAAGATTATATTTTTTGATTTTTGAAAAAGAATTATAACTATTTAAATAATATTATTTGAATAGTTATAATTAAATGAATAATTATGTTTTTATTTTAAAAATATTATTATTCGAAAAGGTACCTATTGATTAAAGATGTCTCTATGAAGAGACATGAAAATTCCTATAAATAGGAATCAGATTTTATTTAGAGATAGACCAACAATTCTAATATTGTTTCTTTCTTCCTTCATTTTCTAATATTGTTAGATTGTTCTATAAAGTATTACTGTAGAAATCCTTTATAGAAATTGAGTTTCTTGTCATACATTGCTCAGTGTGTAGTGGGCTATTCTCGTCAGTGCAAAACGCAAATAGCCATTGGCTTCATTGTATCCTCGAGGTTAATTTGCTTGGAACTCGTTTGCACACTGAAGATAGGTGGGGGCGAATATAACCTTAAAGATGGTGATTTGATACACGCCTTGGAGCCTTGTCCTATTTCTTCTTCTGTTTGAGTTTCATTCGTGTGTTCGAGATTTTCCTCACCGGAGGTTTGTACTAACAATTTTAAGGTTATATTCATGATGAATACCGCAACTCACAAAAGTGGAACACTAAGGGAGTTGGCTTCCAATTTTGTCAAACTTGATCGGTTTGATGGTGGCAATTTTTGACGATGGCAGAAAAAGATGCACTTCTTATTATCAACTTTGAAGATTGCATATGTTTTGGATACTCCAAGACCTGAGGAGACTGAAAACGAATCTGTTGCTGCAACCCGAGAAAGACAAAAATGGGACAATGCTGATTACATGTGCATGGGCCACATATTGAATGGTTTATTTGACAGTTTGTTCGACACCTACCAAAATGAGGTCATCGCTAAAGAATTATGGGACAAATTAAAGACAAGATACATGACCGAACATGTTACAAGTAATAAATTTCTTGTCAATCGTTTCAATAATTATCAAATGATTGATGGTCGTTCTATTATGGAACAATTTTGTGATATTGAAAAGATACTGAATCAATTCAAGCAATATGATATGAAAATGGATAAAATGATTGTTATATCCTCCATAATAGACAAACTTCCTCCATATTGGAAAAACTTTAAAAGAAGTCTAAAACATAAGAAAGAGGAAATATCTCTTGAGGCTTTGGCAAATCATCTTCGTATTAAAGAAGAATATCGAAAGCAAGACTAGGATCTAAATTCTGAAAGTGCCAAAGTGCATGTTACGGAGGAAGTACAAACTACTAAACCATTCAAGAGAAAGTTTAAACAGACTAATAGAGCACCTAAGTTTAAAAAGAAACAAAAGGGCTTATGCTATCATTGTGGTAAGCCGGGACATTTCAAGAATGAATGTCAATTTTTAAAGAAGAAATCATCTTCTAAGGCTGATAATAACGAAAAGTTCGTTGCAATGAGATCTGAAATTAATATGGCACAAGATGATAATACATGGTGGATTGATATCGGAGCAACCAAACATGTGTGCAAAGACAAAAGCATGTTCACAAAGTTTACACAAAGTGAAAATAACAATGTCTTGTACATGGGAAATTCTTCCACCACAGCAATCAAAGGCAAAGGGTCTGTTTAAGCAATTCACTTCTGGAAAGGTTTTAACCTTAAATGATGTATATTATGTACCAGAAGTTAGAAAGAATTTAGTGTATGGAAGTCTATTAAATAAGTTTGGTTTCAAACTTGTTTTTGAGACAGATAAGTTTATTTTGTCTAAGGGAGGAATTTTTGTAGGGAAAGGGTATATGTATGAGAGTATGTTCAAACTGAATATTATTAATAAGAATAAAAATACTATTTCGCTTATATGGTTGAATCTTTTTGTTTATGACATTATAGATTAGGTCATTTGAATTATAGAAAATTGAATGACATGTATAAGTTAGATTTAATTCTGTTTTTAATAATAATATTGAAAATGCAATACATGTATGTTGACTAAAATTACAAGACACCCTTTCCCTAAGGTTAAAAGAAAAAAAAAAATTGCTTGATTTGATACATTGTGATTTATGTGACATGCATAATACTCCTACATTAGGTGGAAAGAAATATTTTGTTAGTTTTATTGATGATTGTTCTAGATATTGCTATGTATATTTATTGCATTCAAAAGATGAAGAGATTGATAAATTTAAAGTTTATAAATCTGAAGTTGAACTTCAGTGTGAATCGTTTATTAAATGCTTAAGATCGAATAGAGGTGAGAATACTATAATCCAAGTTATTTTGAATCCACTGGGATTGTCCATCAAGTTCCAGCCCCTTACACACCACAACAAAATGGTGTAGCTGAAAGGAAAAATAGAGTATTGACTGAAATGGTAAATTCAATGTTATCGTATTCAGGTCTTGGACAAGGTTTTTGGGGAGAAGCTGTTCTAACAGCTTGTCATATATTGAATAGAGTTCCTAATAAGGAAACTAAAATAACCCCTTATGAACAATGGAAGAAAAGGAAACCAAACCTTAATTATTTGAAGGTTTGGGGTTGTAGAGCTATTGTCAAAGTTCCAACACCTAAACATAAAAAGTTAGGTGAAAGAGGAATTGAATGCATATTTATAGGATATGCACACAATAGCAAGGCATATAGGTTCATGGTAATTGAACCAAATGATTCAATTTCAATTAATACTATTATTGAATCAAGAGATGCTATTTTTGATGAAAATAGATTTAATTCTATATCAAGACGATTACAGCCACAACAATTGATTCATTCTTCAAGTGAGAATGAGATTCCATTGGAACAAATTGATAATAATGGTGAATCTTGTCAAGAATTAAGAAAAAGTAAGAGGATTAAAAAGGTCAAAGATTTTGGACCAGATTTCATGATGTTTCTTATAGAAGGAAAAGGTGAAAGTATATGCAATAAGATACCTTATTGTTATAATACAGAATCTGATCCTATTACATTTGAATAGGCAATGAAATCTCAAGACTCTGCTTTTTGGAAAGAAGCAATAAATGATGAGATGGATTCGATAATGGGAAATCAAACTTGGATCTTAGTTGATCTTCCACCGGGTTCCAAACCTATAGGTTGTAAATGGATCTTCAAAAAGAAAATGAAGGTGGATGGAACCATTGATAAGTTTAAAGCAAGGTTGGTAGCCAAAGGTTTTACACAAAAACAAGGTATTTATTACTTTGATGCTCCAGTAGCAAGAATTGCTACAATTAGACTCTTAATATCACTTACCTCTATATATAATCTGGTTGTTCACCAAATGGATGTTAAAACTGCATGTTTAAATGGTGAATTGGAAGAGGAAGTGTACATGGAACAACCAGAAGGATTTGTTGTTCTAGGACAAGAGCATAAGGTATGTAAGCTTGTTAAATCTTTATATGGACTTAAACAAGCACCAAAACAATGGCACCAAAAGTTTGACAATGTTGTTTTAGCTAATGGCTATAAAATAAATGAACCCGATAAGTGCGTATATATCAAATTTAAAAATGGAAAAGGTGTCATAATTTGCTTATATGTAGATGACATGCTCATTTTTGGCACGGATTTGGAACAAATAGAAAACACAAAAAAAATTCTTGTCAAACAATTTTGCTATGAAGGATATGGGTGTAGCGGATGTTATTCTTGGGATTAAAATAACCCGAGGTGAAAGCACTATAGCTTTATCACAATCACATTACATTGAAAATGTGCTTAAAAAGTTTGATCTTTTCAATTGTATACCAGCATCTACACCCATGGATCCTCAAATAAAATTAGTATCTAATGTTGGTAGGAAAATTGATCAATTGAAATATGCAAGTCTAATTGGCTGTCTTATGTACATAATAACTTGTACAAGACCAGATATTGCATATGCTGTTGGGAAATTGAGTAGGTACACAAGTAATCCAAGTAGTTTGCATTGGCAAGCATTGAATAGAGTACTTAGGTACTTAAAGAAAACTATTAACTATGGATTGTGTTATAATGGATATCCTCCAGTTTTAGAAGGGTATTCGGATGCTAGTTGGATTACAAGTTTGGAAGATCATCCATCTACTAGTGGATGGATCTTCATTCTTGGTGGAGGAGCCATTTCTTGGGGTTCCAAGAAACAAACATGTATTACTGATTCCACCATAGCAGCAGAATTTATTGCATTAGCCGCTACATCTAAAGAAGCAGAATGGTTAAGAAATTTGCTTTATGATGTACCTTTATGGCCTAAGCCAATTTCACCTATTTCTATCCGTTGTGATAGTAAGGCTACTCTAGCAAAGGCATATAGCCAAGTATATAATGGAAAGTCTAGACACATTGGATTAAGACATAGTTATGTCCGACAATTAATCTCTGATGGAGTGATCACTATTAATTATGTGAGGTCAAGTGAAAATTTGGCGGATCCTTTGACAAAAAGTCTTGCTAGAGATGCAATAAAAAGGACCTCAAAAGGTATGGGACTCAAGCCCATTAATTAGAGTCATCCATGATGGAAACTCGACTCAACGCTTGGTATAACGTCAAGTCTTGAGTTCAATGAGACAAAGTACATCATTAGTATGTGACTGTTAGCAATATAAATAAATCCATCCTAAAATTAAAGTGCTAGGTACCCGTAATGATAAGGGAAGGATGAGTAATGTACTCTTAATGGACCCATAACATAAATATGTTAGAGTGTTATAATTACAGGAACACTTTTGATGGGATCTACCTATGTGAGTGGAAGTGTGGCCACTTCTAGGAGCTCAAGGGCTTGGCTCTGATAGCACTCATGAAAAGAGGACACAAACACATGGCCATAATAGTGTCCCTAGATACTATGCATTGACTGATGTTGAAATCATTGTGTGAGATGTGTTCGGTTAATCAAATGAAATAATTGGTTCAAAGCTTAGTCTACCATGAATTTCGATTAACTTTAACATGTTTTCACTAAGTGAAGGTTCAATCGTAAGATACCTTCATTTATGCAAATTGATTTCCAAGAATATCAAAATCTAAAATATTTTGAAAATGGGGGGAGATTGTTGGAACATTTTCAAATATTTATAGTGTTCCAATAACAATAAATGAATGGGTATAGTTAATCAAAAGATTATTTTTTTTTATTTTTGAAAAAGAATTATAACTATTTAAATAATATTATTTGAATAGTTATAATTAAATGAATAATTATGTTTTTATTTTAAAAACATTATTATTCAGAAAGGTACCTATTGATTAAAGATGTCTCTATGAAGAGACATGATAATTTCTATAAATAGGAATCAGATTTTATTTGGAGATAGACCAACAATTCTAATATTCTTTCTTTCTTCCTTCATTTTCTAATATTGTTAGATTATTCTATAAAGTATTACTGCAGAAATCCTTTATAGAAATTGAGTTTCTTGCCATACATTACTCAGTGTGTAGTGGGCTATTCTTGTCAGTGCAAAACGCAAATAGCCGTTGGCTTCATTGTATCCTCGATGTTAATTTGCTTGGAACTCGTTTGCACATCGAAGATAGGTGGGGGCAAATATAACCTTAAAGATAGTGATTTAATACACGCCTTGGAGCCTTGTCCTATTTCTTCTTCTGTTCGAGTTTCGTTCGTGTGTTCGAGATTTTCCTCACCGAGTTTTGTACTAACAACAAGGCATGGAAGGATTGGAAAGCTATGTTTCAATTCCTTTTACTATTTCTCTGAAAGGGTTGTCATGATGCCAGACAAGTGCTATTAAAGAATCAATGCATAGTACCAAAGCTCCGCCTAGTAGCTCAGAGGTCATGTCACAATTTAGAATTCAGGTATTAACTGATACATAAAACATAAGTAACCAAAGAGAAACATTAGGGAATGAGATTTATTCGTTTCAGTCCACAACAACATCAGGAGTTTTTAGAATGGTAGACAAATGTACTTCTTGCTTGCAAAATGGTGTTCATAAAAATTGTAATTACTTTTAAGCAACTTACCCCAAAGCTAACAGGCATGTGCATATGTGGTAAAGGAGACATTTTTGTCTGATAGTAGAAAGAACCATCAGACACTGGGGATAGAGGCCTGACAGGTATTTGAAATGGTGTGAAACTCTTTGCATTAGGGTTGAGTTTGAATTTCTGACAGAATTAAGCATGTTAGACGAGTGAAATGACAACCAAAAGAAAATAACAAACCATATTAAAATCTAAACTAAAGAACACTCAAGACTCTTAAAAGTTCAAAACTATGTAAATATTGGAGTCGGTTTATTATGTTAAAGGGGAGAAGTTAGATAACAGACCTTTGCGTGGGGATTTAGTGTTGACTTCTCAGAGGACAATGAAACCATCGATGAACTCGATGATAAGCCAAAGCCACCAGATGCCGAGACAGTACCAACACAATCTGAATTTGATGATGTAAAACTATCAGGTTGTCCATGGTCATTTGAAGAAGTGGAGCAAAGGTGGATGAGTGAAAGGTTGGCGAGGGATCTGCATCTGGATCTGGCGAGAAGGAGTGCCATAGCTATGGGGGGATTGAAAGAGAACTATTTTTAGGGTTTTGAGGGAGATGGAGATAATTGAAAGAGAACCGCATGCTAAATTGGGAAAAAATTAGGAATTGGGAGGAAATTTTAAGGGGAAAAATTTAAGGCTTTTGGGGAAAATTTTGGGAAATTTTAAACCTATTTTTGTAACATATTTTGCGGCGTTTCTTAATAAAACGCCACTATAGTTCTATTTTTTGTGGTGTTTTTTACAAAAACGCCATTATTATACATTTTTATTTTTTTTTTCATTTTTAACCTATATATATTTTTCTATATTTTTCTTTATTATTATTTTAAATAATTTTATTTTCATTTATTTTCATTTTTAACATATATTTTATATGTTATTTGTTTCAATTTTTCTATGTGTTATTAATTTTTGTAAAGATTTTAAATATTAAATTAAAAATATTACATTTTAATTAATATAATTAAACTAGTTAAATAATAAATAGAAGAGGCTAGATGAAAGAGTGCTTGACTTTTATTACAATTTTATATTTAATTATTATATAATTCTTATAAATTTTAAATAAATAATTTTTCAAACTTTGATCAATATTTAAAAGAGGGTAAGTTTGAAATGTAAAAACTTTGATCGGTAAACGATGGTTAGATCTAGCAGCTTCAAGGTTATAGGATTCTAGGGATTTTGGGGATTTGAATTAGGGGAAATTGATTTGAGGGATTTTGGATTCGGGATTTTGGCTCATATAGCCAAAACCTTAAACCTTAGACCCTGGTTAAACCCTGAGCATTCAACCATAAACCCTAAACTATAACCCCTAACACATAAACACTTAACACTTAACCCGTAAACCCTTAATATTAACCCCTAACCACTACCAGTACTTAAACATTAATATCATTAAACACTAAGATCTTAAACCCTTAAGATTAATCTCTAAATCATAAACATTAGACCCTAAACATTATACCCTAAACCACAAACACCAAAACATAAACCTCAAACTCAAAACCCCAAACCATAAATCTTAGACCTTAAAACTGCAAACCCTAAACTCTAAACTGCAAACCTTAAACCATAATCCGAGATCAACTTTTTGGAAATTCATGTGGCCAATGTTAGTGTAGTACAAAACATATATTTTAATAGCTAACACATTAACCATATATCCCTCATGAGGGATTTCGGCTTCGGGATTTTGGGTCATATAGCTAACACGCCTTAAACCATAAACCCTAAACTAAAAAACCTAACACATTAGCCACTTCCCCCCAAACCCTTAACCTTAAACCCATAAACCATAAACCCTAAACCCAAAACCCTAACACATTAACCATTCCCCCTAAACCCCTAACCACTAACACTTAAACCTTAATACCGGTAAACACTAAGATATTAAACACTATACAATAAAACCAAACAACAAACTTTAAAACACTAAACCCATACACCAAAATAACAAACCCTAAACCATGAAATTAACATACTAAACATTAAACCCTAAATCAATTTTAACAGCTTAATTTGTAACTTAAATGAAAACTTCTAAATTGTATAGTTAGCAATTTGTAACTTTTCATAATTAAGTAACTAAAATGAAACTTTCTCATTGCTTATAAGTGAATGTATCAAAATAAAATATAATTCAAAGAAAGAATAAGAAAAAAATATGAAAAACTTTTAGCGGCATTTTTTTAAAAGCGCCGCTAATGCTCAGGTCTTTAGCGGCATTTTTCTAAAAGCGCCGCTAATGCTCAGGTCTTTAGCGGCATTTTTTTAAAAGCGCCGCTAATGCTCAGGTCTTTAGCGGCGTTTTTCTAAAAGTGCCGCTAATGCTTAGTCTTTAGTGGCATTTTTCTAAAAGTTCCGCTAATGGTCAGGTCTTTAGCGGCGTTTTTCTAAAAGCGTCGCTAATGCTCAGGTCTTTAGCGGCGTTTTTTTAAAAGTGCCGCTAATGCTCAGGTCTTTAGCGGCATTTGGGAAAAAATACCGCTATTTCTCATTTTTCGCGGCGTTTTGGAAATAAACACCACTATTGCTCAACTTTTTGCGGCATTTTCTTTCAAACACCGCTAATGTATAATATTTGCAGCGTTTTTCATTAAAACGCCGCTAAAAATGCCGCTAAAAGTCTATTTTGGTGTAGTGCTTGGACGGTAAAGGACATGTATATAAGTATTTTAATTAATGTATCATTAAGGGTAAATATGGAAATTGATGAATTAAAATGTATTAATAATAAAAGCATGAAAATGGCCATTATTATCATCTTTGTTCCACCAAATTTAGAAAGAAAATAATAGGGTTTAAAATCTTTGAAGTATTCGACCTTGGTTGAGCAAAATTAAGGTATCCTTTGGTTTCTGTTTTTGATAATTTCTACGTTTTGTAATCGTCGCTTCGAGTACTACAACACCTATGCTTTAATTTTGTGAATTGATGATGATTTTGAGATATTCCATTGATGAACACATGAGTTTTGTGATGTTTGAAGATGAATTATGAAAGATATGTGATAGATTAACATATTTTTGGATTGAATTGAATGATTTGATGAATAAATGGATTAAATTTGAATATGTATAGATCAAGAACCGAAGAAAATAGATTTAGATCGCAGGAAATCGAAAGTGATTAAGTAGCCGAGTCCGTTCGCTTATCCGAGTCCGAGGTAAGTCGATATACAAATAAATGCATTAGAGTTGGTTTATTTATGCATCTATGAAATTTGGATTGTAATGAATATGCACGAGATGATTTGTATATGAAATCTGAGGAAGTATCGACAAGTTGACAAAGTCTGAAAAGTCCCGTATGAACCTAGGAATAGATAGGATTTTATATGTCATGACATATGTTTCCAACATATGATATCGTGTAGGACCACATCTGGGACGTTGGCATCGATTTGAGATTTACGTGTAAGACGATGTCTGGGACATTAACATCGTATTTGATTCGTGTAAGACCCTGTCTAGGATAGTGGCATCGATATTTGGTTACATGTAAGACCACGTCTGTGACATTGGCATTGTACGACTATTCTGAGTATTCCAAGCATCCTATTTGATTCCGAACGGTTCAACGAGCAATTTCGAGAAATAAAAGACTATGTGAAATGTGAACTCAATTCAGGTATGTTTGAATCGTACACTAAATATGTGTATGAAAGGTATGTATATGTATGAACTTACCAAGGTGAAATATGTGTATAGAATTGATGAGAGATATATGATATATGCATGAATGTGCCATGAGCAAAAGTGATACTTGAGTTATGATATGTGGGTGAACAATGACTAAACCAATGATCCAAAGAAAATGTTATGAAATTGTAATTGAGTTACATTAATGAATTTTGTATTTGATATGATTATGTATGTTATATGTTAAGTTTATTTGTATATGGCTTACTAAGCTTTTGGAAAGCTTACTTTGTGCATCTTTGATTTGTTTTATAGATCGTTAAAGCTATGAAAGGCTTGGGGATCGTCGAGGATCATCATCATACTATCCAATCCTATTTTGGTACCTTTTTGAAAGTGTATATACTAGAGTATGGCATGTATAGTCTAGTCACTTTGAGTTATGTTTGAAATATGTGTATAGCCATGTGATATGGCTAGATAGTTAGTTGTGATATGAATGACTAGTTATGTCTTATGATGCTTAGTTTTGGTATGGTTTGATAGCAATTGAAATGGTCAAAATAATGGTAAGTTTATGGATGCAAAGATGCCATATTGTAATGGTAAGTTGTGGATGATTTATGCTTAGAAATGTTTATGGTTAACTTAAGCTAAATGGCAAATAATTTGGTATGTTTGAAGAGTACTTGAATAAGTTGAAAAGGATGGCCATTTGGTGTGTTTTTGGTTGCCAATTGTGTTTGGTATGATGGTTGTATGTTCTTGTAGAGATGACCCAAAGTGTGGGTGACATTTTGGCCTTGAAAATGGCCTATAATTGCCTACATGGTTGAGCACACGGGCGTGTGGCTCGACCGTGTCCCTCCTGGTTGCATTTTAAAACAAGTCAGACTCGACCACGGGCTAGACACACGGGTGTGTGACTTGTAACACCCCTAACCCGAGACCGTCGCCTGAATAGGGTTTAGAGGCATTACCAAACAATAGGATCATTTTACATCACATTTACGACACAAAGTTAACCATCATCAAACACATTCAGATACAATCATAGTGTCCCTTAACCGGGTCATCAAGACCCTAAGCATGCTTAAAAATCGAGTCGGGACTAAATCAAAACACATATAAAATCTCATGAAAAGTTGTAACTTTTCTAGAATACAGGGCAGACACGCCCGTGGGGGTAGGCTGTGCCTCTCCCACGACTACATGACACACCCGTGTGACCTCCCCGTGGTTACATACTGCCAAAATCAACACGGCTACCAAGCACGCCTGTGTGCTATGGCCGTGTCCTATAAGGTCATATTCTACCATTTCTCGCACGACCTGTAGGCACGCTCGTGCCATGGCCGTGTGCAATTTAAGCCACAATATGCCAATTTACCCACGGTCTGGGGCACGCCCGTGTGCCCCAACCGTGTAACTTTATAGGCCACTTTGCAAAGTTAAAATGCCACCCATAAGGGTCTAACCTACAATTCAAACAACTTAAACATTTCATGCTCATATTATCACCATAAACATACCAATATTGCCATTCCACTCATGCATCCAATTTCAACTCTATTTATACTAAATTCAATACCAATACTTATTCTATCACAAGCATAATTCATTCCCAATTTCACTAACCCCTATCAACACAAAGTTACCAATTGATAGCAAATTTATCAATCCACAAATCATGCCAAAAGATGCATCACACATATCACATTCATTCATGCCAAACCTACCACATATCTAGCCACATCTCATGGCTAATTACATTCTCAAACATAATTCAATTAACTAGCCTATACATGCCATATTCTAGCTTTATACATCTTTCCAAAAATACCAAAATAGAATGCCGATAGTGTGATTTAGAAGCTGACGATCCCAAATCCGAACTAGCTTTACTGATACTGCAAGGCAGAGAAATAAATCACACAATAAGCTTTCCAAAGCTTAGTAAGTTCGATATACAATACAATTATCATATCAAATTGAATAGATGCAAAAATAAATAATCACTTAGATCTATTATCTCATATTCGTGCCTTCTCATCCATAGCCACAATGCTCATTTCCTCAATCAAAGCTTAATTTCACTCATCAACCACAAAGGTTCAATACGTACCTTAACCACGCAAAGCTATTAAATCTCCAAGCTATTCAATGCTCGACATTATTTACCGTTCATTCTTTAATTTAATCGCATACTCAATGCCACATACTTATCCGACTCATAACCTTTATCGCACACTTAGTGCCTGTTCTTTTAACCAACTCATCTCGGTATCGCACATACAGTGCCAAAGCGATAATCCAAAGCTTTCATAAGATTGCACACATAGTGCTACAGCATTAAACCGAAGCTTTCATCACATCGCACACACAGTGTCATTCATCTCTATCTCGATTTCACATTCGCACACTTAGTGCCATCAAATTAAAATCATGCACATAGTAACTCACTTTCATATACATAAACATATTCATTTCATATTGATAAAACATATCTCAAATACATGTATTATATCCGAACTTACCTCGGACGTCGAACTATCGATACGATCGATTAATCGAGCACTTTATCTTTGCCTTGATCTCGATCCGAACCTCTCCTCTCTTGGTCTATACACATTCAAATTCAATCCATTCAATCATCAATTCATTCATTTTAATCCAAACACACATACTTAGGGCATTTTACAAAATAGCCCTCACATTTTCACACTTCGACACTTTAGTCCTTATCTCACAAAATCATCAAATACTCAAAATTTCAATATACATATGCTTATCTGAATTATCCCTATGCTTATACAAGCCCTCACATTTCATTTATTCACATTTTAGTCCTCCAATTTCTCATTTTCACAATTTAGCTCAAATTACTCAATTTCACCAAAATTTCAAATACAAACTATGTTCATCTAACTCATATCTTTCATTTAACACTAAAAATCATCACAAAGCTCAATATAGTATCAATGGCATCTCACACAAACATCATCAATACTCAAAATTCAAGCATGGGTTTTGTAGAGCACAAAGCAACTAATACGAAAACGTAGAAATTACCAAAAGTCGAGCTAAAACATACCTAAATTTTTTATTAACAATGGCCGAACCTTAGCTTTCTTTTTCTTTTATTTTCTTTACTATTTTTGGCACCAAGATGAACAAGAATGACCATTTTCATGCTTTGATTTCATTAAACACATATTATTTAACTATTTACTATTTTATCCTTTCAATTAATAATTAAAACATATAATCACCAAGGTTTTAGTTGTCCATTACCACCCACTATCTTAAAACTTGGTCTAATTACATCATAAGGCCTCCATATTTAAAAGAAATCAACATTTAGATACTTAAAAATCAGCACATAGCTTTTACTCTTTCCGCGATTAAGTTCTTTCTCTTAATCCGACACTAAAATGATCAAATCATCACATAGAACTTTCACACAGACCATATTGCATATTATTCACACAGAAAATAATATTAAATTATTATTCTAACCTCAGATTTATGGTCTTGAAACCACTGTTCCGACTAGGGTCTAAACCGGGCTGTTACAACTCTCCCTCCTTAGGGATTTTCGTCCTCAAAATCTTACCAGTGAACAGTTATGGATGTTGCTCTCTCATAACGTTCTCAGGCTCCCATATAGCCTCTTCAATTCCGTGTTTGTGTCACAATACTTTCACTTGAGAAATTTTCTTATTTCTCAACTCTTTAGTCTCGCGTGCCAAAATTCAGATCGGTTCTTCACTATACGACAAGTCTGACTGAATCTCAACCTCAGTAGGTGCAATTATATGAGACGGGTCTGATCGATATCGTCGAAGCATTGACACATGAAACACGTTATGGATCCTTTCCAACTCTGATGGCAATTTCAATCTATAAGCAACCAGCCCAACTCATTCAATAATCTCATACGGTCCGATGAATCTCGGACTCAGCTTGCCCTTTCGGCCAAATCGAAGTATTTTCTTCCACGGTGACACTTTTAAAAACACTTTATCACCAACCTTGAATTCAATATCCTTTCGTTTCAAATCTGTATAAGACTTTTGACGATCTGAGGCTACTTTCAAATTATCACGAATTACTTTCACTTTCCGCTCAGTCTCTTTTATAAGATCAACCCCGTGGATCTTGTTCTCACTCAGCTCGGTCCAATACAATGGAGTTCGACACTTTCAACCGTAAAGAGCCTCATATGGTGCCATTTTAATGCTAGATTGAAAACTGGTGTTATACGCAAACTCAATCAATGATAGATGCCTTTCCCATGAGCTTTCAAATTTGAGTATACAACATCTTAGCATATCCTCAAGAATCTGAATAATTCGTTCGGATTGACCATCTATTTGTAGATGAAAACCAGTATTGAAATGCAATTTTGTGCCCAAAGCATCTTGTAATTTCTTCCAAAATTGTGAGGCAAATCTCGGATATTTATCAGACACAATAGATAATGGTACTCCGTGTAATCTCACGATCTCATCGATATACAATTTAGCCAACTTATCTAAAGAATAATCGGTTCTCACCGAATGAAATGAGCTAATTTCGTCAATCTATCAACTATCACCCAGATCGCATCTTTCTTACTCGAGATAAGGGTAAACCCGACACAAAGTCCATCGTAATCCTTTCTCATTTCTATTCAGGAATCATAATTGGTTGCAATAAACCGGACAGAACTTGATGTTTAGCCTTAACTTGCTGACAAACTAAACATTTCGACACATAGTCAGAAATATCTCTCTTCATACCATGCCACCAATAGAACTGTTTCAAATCATTATACATTTTCGCACTCCCCGGATATATAGTCAAATGACTATTGTGAGCTTCAGCCAAAATCATTTGAATCAACTCTGAATTTCTCGGAATGCAAATCCGGTCTCTGAATCTCAAACAATCATTATTATCAACTTGAAATTCCGATACGGCATCAGAATCACCCTGAACTCTTTTTGGTAACAACTCATTATCAAACTTCTGAGAATCACAAATTTGCTGTACAAACATCGGCTTTACTTTCAATTCAGCTACAACCGCATCATCATCACACAGATCTATGTGATTACTCATAGCTCGCAAGGCATATAATGATTTTCGACTCAAAGCATCAGCTACAACATTAGCTTTACCCAGGTGGTAATCTATCACAAGTTCGTAGTCTTTCAACTATTTTAACCATCTTCTCTGTCGCAAGTTCAAATCTTTCTGAGTCATCAAATACTTTAAACTCTTATGATCAGTATATATGTGACATTTTTCACCGAATAAATAGTGACTCCAAATCTTCAATGCGAATACAATCGCAGCCAATTCAAGATCATAGGTTGGATAATTTTTTTCATGCGCTTTAAGCGTCTCAAGCATAGCGATGACTTTTCCTTTTGCATCAAAGATACAACCCAAACCATTCAACGACGCATCACTATAAACTATAAACTCTTTGCCTGATTCAGGTTGAATCAATACCGGTGCTTCTGTCAACAACACTTTCAACTGCTCAAAACTCTGATGACACATTTTGACCACTCGAATTTAACATCCTTTTGTATTAACTTTGTCAATGGATTCGCAATCATCGAGAAGCCTTTCACAAATCGTCTATAATATCCCGCTAGTCCTAGAAAACTACGGACTTCGGTCACATTTCTCAGAGGCTTCCAATCTAAAATAGCAGAGATTTTATGCGGATCGACCCGTATCCCAGCAGCAGATACAATATGCCCCAGAAAACTGACCTCAAGCAACCAAAATTCACACTTGCTAAATTTTGCATACAACTGTTTCTCATGTAGAGTTTGTAGCACGATTCTCAAATGCTCGGCATGCTACGTCTCATCGCACGAATAGATCAAAATATCATCAACGAACACGACCACGAAGCATCTAAATACGGTCTGAATATCCGATCATCAAATTCATAAACACTGCAGGGGCATTTGTTAGTCCAAAAGGCATTACTAAGAATTCGTAATGTTCACCTCGTTCTGAAGGCAATTTTCGGCACATCTGATTCTCTAACTCTCAACTGATAGTAGCCCGATCTCAAATCTATCTTAGAAAATACTGTAGCTCCTCTCAAATGATCAAACAAATCATCGATCCGAGGTAATGGATATTTGTTTGTTATCGTCACTTTGTTCAATTGTCGATAGTCAATACACATTCTCATAGTTCCATCTTTCTTTTTCACAAATAATACAGGAGCTCCCCAGGGTGAAGAACTCGGTCGTGCAAATCCTCTATCAGTCAATTCTTGCAAATGACATTTCAACTCTTTCAATTCTGTTGGTGCCATTCTGTATGGAGCCATCAAAATAGGAGCAGTTCCTAGCAATAACTCAATACCAAATTCGACTTCTCTAATCAGAGGTAACCCGGTAATTCTTCTGGAAACACATCTGAAACTCACATATCACAGGCACAGATTCAACTTTCTTTTCCGACACTTTTGGATCAATCACGTATGCCAAATAAGCTCCACAACCTTTTCTTACATAGTTTATAGCTTTCATTACAGATACAACAGCTGGTAATCCTTTCATATCACTAGACTTAATTCGAACTATCTCACCATTCTGATTCTTCAATTCAACATTCTTTCTCTTATAATTTACAATGGCATTATGCAAAGTGAGCCAGTCCATTCCCAAAATTATGTCAAATTCATCAAATAGTAGTAACATTAAATTGGCCGGGAAACATAAATCACGAAACATCAACGGATAATTCTTGCACACCTTATCTACCAAAACACACTTGCCTAAGGGGTTCGAACTCTAATCACAAATTCAGTAGACTCAACAGGTATAGTCTTATTCGATACTAAATTCATACACACATAGGAATGAGTTGATCCAAGATCTATCAATGCAATGACATCAGTATCAAATAAAATGAAAGCACCAGTGATCACATCTGGAGATGATGCTTCCTCTCGTGCACGTATAGCATAGGCTCGGGCAGGTGCTCTCATTTCTGACCTCACAGCTGTATCAGCTGTTCCTCTCTGACTTTCATTCACAATTCTGATTGTCCTGGGTGGTCTACCTCTGGCCATCACATTACTTGGTCTTTCATTCTAAACATTTTCTTCTTCGACCATCTTTGGACAATCTCGGATAAAATGATCTCGGGATCCACACTTATAGCATGTTCTATTGTTATACTGGTCCCAACACTCTCCCACATTGTCTACATTCGGGCTTGTTACTCTTAATACTGCCAAGACTTGTTTCATTCGGAGCTTGAATTCGGGAACCAGTACTCTGTCTCGAACGATCTCTATTTGGATGTCCAAACGAGGCATTTGAACGATTGCTTGCATCTTTATATCTCTTTGCTGAAGACTGAGAGAACTTATTCATCAATCTCTTTCTTTCATCACGAGCCTCAGAATCAACTTTCTTCTTTTCTTTACCGAGCTCCTCAGCTTTGTATGCTCTTTCGACTAATACAACAAATTCATTTATATCCAGTATTCCAACCAACAACTTAATGTCTTCATTCAATCCCTCTATAAAACGTTTACATATAGTAGCTTCAGTAGAAACACACTCTCTAGCATATTGACTCAATCGTACAAATTCTCGCTCATACTCAGTAACAGACAAACATCCCTGTTTCAGCTCTAAAAACTCCTTACGTTTCTGATCAATAAAGCATTAACTGATATAATTCTTTCTAAACTCGGATTGAAAGAAATCCCAAGTTATTCTCTCCCTCGGAACTACAGATATCAATGTTTTCCACCAATTGTAAGTCATGCCTCTCAACAAGGAAACTGTACACTTAATACACTCTTAATGGTTCAACGACATCTCATCAAATACTCTGATTGTATTTTCAAGCCAAAACTCAGCTCGCTCGGCATCGTCATCAGCTATGGCCCTAAACTCTTCGACCTCATACTTGCAAATCTTATCTACAGGTGGTTTATTCAATCTGTTCGGATCTACAACTTGTGGCACAACAGGTACTTACGGGGGTGGAGGTTGTGGAGCGGTCGGATTTGTTCTAACAAATTTCAAAACCATTCACTCATCATACAGGAGAACGCTTGCTTAGCCTCACCTCCCTCACCACTATCATTAGGCCTAAATGAGGCCGGTGCTATCCCTTGAGCGGGAGCAGACGCATTACTCTCTACATCGTTAGCAACTACTAGATCGGGATCCATTACTATATTAAAACACGTTTCAACTGTCAGATTTCATCACACTATCGCAATTTCACAATATGGCATGTATAGCTAGACTCACACATGCTACGTTAGTCCAAGAATCGAGTAAATCGTAGCTCTGATACCAATAAAATGTAACACCCCTAACCCGAGACCGTCGCCTGAATAGGGTTTAGACGCATTACCGAACAATAGGATCATTTTATGTCGCATTTACGATACAAAGTCAATCATCATCAAACACATTCAGATACAATCATAGTGTCCCTTAACCTGGTCATCAAGACCCTAAGCATGCTTAAAAACTGAGTCGGGACTAAATTGAAACACATATAAAATCTCATAAAAAATTGTAACTTTTCTAGAATATAGGGGAGACACGCCCGTGGGGGTAGGCCGTGCCTCTCCCATGACTACATGACACACCCGTGTGACCTCCCCGTGGTTACATACTGCCAAAATCAACACGGCTACCAAGCACGTCCGTGTGCTATGGCCGTGTCCTATAAGGTCATATTCTGCCATTTCTCGTACGACCTGTAGGCACGCTCGTGCCATGGCCGTGTACAGTTTAAGCCACAATCTGCCAATTTACCCACGGTCTGAGGCACGCCCGTGTGCCACAACCGTGTGACTTTATAGGCCACTTTGCAAAGTTAAAATGCCACCCATAAGGGTCCAACCTACAAGTCATACAACTTAAACATTTCATGCTCATATTATCACCATAAACATACCAATATTGCCATTCCACTCATGCATCCAATTTCAACTCTATTTATACTAAATTCAATACCAATACTTATTCTATCACAAACATAATTCATTCCCAATTTCACTAACCCCCATTAGCATTTATCAACACAAAGTTACCAATTGATAGCAAATTTATCAATCCACAAATCATTCCAAAAGATGCATCACACATATCACATTCATTCATGCCAAACCTACCACATATCTAGCCACATCTCATGGCTAATTACAATCTCAAACATAATTCAATTAACTAGCCTATACATGCCATATTCTAGCTTTATACATCTTTCCAAAAATACCAAAATAGAATGCCGATAGTGTGATTTAGAAGCTGACGATCCCAGATCTGAGCTAGCTTTATTGATACTGCAAGGCAGAGAAACAAATCATACAGTAAGCTTTCCAAAGCTTAGTAAGTTCGATATACAATACAATTATCATATCAAATTGAATCGATGCAAAAATAAACAATCACTTAGATCTATTATCTCATATTCGTGCCTTCTCATCCATAGCCACAATGCTCATTTCCTCAATCAAAGCTTAATTTCACTCATCAACCACAAAGGTTCAATACGTACCTTAACCACGCAAAGCTATTAAATCTCCAAGCTATTCAATGCTCAGCATTATTTGCCGTTCATTCTTTAATTTAATCGCACACTCAGTGCCACATACTTATCCACTTATACTTATCACGACTTATAACTAGTTATCACACAAAAGTGCTTAGTTTTGAAAGTGCCATGCTTTTGAGAAATAAAATGTCTTTTAACCAATCAAGTCACATTTAAATAAATTTTAAATTAGTTAATATTATTATATTTTAGTAAGAATATAAAAATTACTATAACTTGTTAATATTTTAATATATGCAAGTAATAAATATTAATTAGTTATAAAATTTAATTAGAATATATAAACTACATTTTAAATATTTAAATATAATCATTAAATATTTGTAATTAATATTTTAAAATATTTTTATTTTTAATTAATGATTTTAACACATTTGTAATTAAACCCACGAAAAAATGAAAGTACTATGTTATTAGAGGGTGAAAAGTAATTACACTAAAAGTGCTTTTGAATGGAAAAGCTAAAATTTTAGCTTCGTTTCAAGTGCTTTTGAAAAGCACTGATAATCCAAAGCTTTCATAAGATCGCACACCTGTTCTTTTAACCAACTCATCTCGGATCGCCACAAGATTAAATCGAAGCTTTCATCACATCACACACACAGTGCCATTCATCTCTATCTCAATTTCACATTCGCACACCTAGTGCCATCAAATTAAAATCAAGCACATAGTAACTCACTTTCATATACATAAACATATTCATTTCATATTGATAAAACGTATCTCAAATACATGTATTATATTTGAACTTACCTCGGACGTCGAACTATTGACACGGTCGATTAATTGAGCACTTTATCTTTGCCTCGATCTCGATCCGAACCTCTCCTCTCTTGGTCTATACACATTCAAATTCAATCCATTCAATCATCAATTCAGTCATTTTAATCCAAACACACATATTTAGGGAATTTTACAAAATAGCCCTCATATTTTCACATTTTGACACTTTAGTCCCTATCTCACAAAATCATCAAATACTCAAAATTTCAATATACATGTGCTTAGTCGAATTCTCCCCATGCTTATACAAGCCCTCACATTTCATTTATTTCACATTTTAGTCTTCCAATTTCTCATTTTCATAATTTAGCTCAAATTACTCAATTTCACCAAAATTTCAAATACAAACTATGTTCATCTAACTCATATCTTTCATTTAACACCAAAAATCATCACAAAGCTCAATATAGTATCAATGGCATCTCACACAAACATCATCAATGCTCAAAATTAAAGCATGAGTTTTGTAGAGCACAAAGCAACGATTACAAAAACGTAGAAATTATCAAAATCGAGCTAAAACATACCTAAATTTTTGCTTAACAATGGCCAAACCCTAGCTTTCTTTTTCTTTTATTTTCTTTGCTATTTTCGGCACCAAGATGAACAAGAATGACCATTTTCATGCTTTAATTTCATTAAACACATATTATTTAACTATTTACTATTTTATCCTTTCAATTAATAATTAAAACATATAATCACCAAGGTTATAGTTGTCCATTACCACCAACTATATTAAAACTTGGTCTAATTGCATCATAAGGCCTCCATATTTAAAAGACATCAACATTTAGATACTTAAAAATCAGCACATAGCTTTTCCTCTTTCCGTGATTAAGTCCTTTCTCTTAATCCGACACTAAAACGATCAAATCATCACGCAGAACTTTCACACAAACCATGTTACATACTATTCACACAGAAAGTAATATTAAATTATTATTTCGACCTCAAATTTGTGGTCTCGAAACCACTGTTTTGACTAGGGTCTAAACTGGGCTATTACAACTACTGGTCTTGTGGATTAAGTTAGTGTCGACCATGGGCGAGGCACACGGGCGTGTCCATGACCGTGTGGACAAGTCAATATGTATGCCCTGTTTTGACACGGCTAAGACACATGGGCGTGTCCTCCCACGGCCTGCCCACACAGGAGTGTGACCTCTGTAACTTTGAAAATTTTTTAAATTTCTGAGAATTTCTGTATGTGTTCGGTTTAGTCCCGACCCTATTCTAAAGCATGATTAAGGTCTCGTAGACCTATTTAAGGGACACTTTGATTTGATTAGTTGCATTATAATATGAAATATCTGTAAAAGGATCCAATTTTTTGGTAATGCCTTTAAGCCTAGACCGTGATGGTTACGGATTAGGGGTGTTACACAGATTATTTTGCATCAGAACTTTACACATATTACTTGGGATATCAAAGTCACGATTAGTACATTCTAGGTGTACAAGTCTATAATCAAGAATGAACATTCTCATCAAATAGTTTCCATGTACAAATATCATCATCTCATATTTCATATATCACTTGTCATGTATCATCATTTTCTTGCATTTCATGTAATATTCTTTCATGTCATATTTCCATATCATATACACCATTCCTTGTCAATTTGTCTTAGATTTATATTTGCCCCTGTCAAAATGTTGTCCGTTGAATTTATTTGAATTATCCATGGATACATAAGTAGTACACTCGAGGCGTACGGATCAGGATTCGTCAACTAATATTCAATGGTACCCATAAGGTACTTTTTCAGAGAGTACACTCTCGAGCCACATATATATACACTACAGAATTACCAGTCCAGGCTAAATCCTTTTTATGACATATGCTTTAAAGAGCTTGATTAGGATTACCCGTCCGGGCTAAATCTAATCCATAATATATGCTCGAGAGGACTTATATCAAGTTTACCCATCTGGGCTAAATCCTATCATAATTGAGGTCGAAGGATTACTCATTTGAGCTACATCCTATCCGCAACAAATGCAAGACCTTTTTTGTTTCGATAAATCACATAACCATCAATTTTTCATTTATTCAACCGGGATTTAAACACTTTTCAAGCATTATCGAGCATTTGATTATTTCATACCTCCGTAACATTTATGTAATTCGAGTAAAACACATTCCACATTTATGTCAAGCATACATGTAACATTTTATTCTTTTACCATTTTATCGTGCATTTTCATTTATCGGGCTATATCAAGTAGGTGATCATTTCACATATTTATGACATTGATAAAATTCACAAACACAATATTTAAATCAAGCATAAAAACATGTACAATTTAGTTACACAAACTTACCTCGACAAATGTTCGTGTATGTAAAATCAACTAATTCGACATTTTCCTCATTCCTCGTTCTAACTCTAAATTTGGTCTATCCGTATCTATAAGAGTAGATTTAACATCAATTTATCATATTTTACATTCATGTGGACTAAATTTTAATCTTAGGCAAAATTATTATTTTGCCCCTAACTTTTCCATAAATTTCATTTTCGTCCCTAGGCTCGGAAAATGAAACTTGTGCAAATTAATCCTTATTCCAAGCCTAACCAAAGCCCCGTTACAAATTTTACAGCACATGTATTCATAAACTTTCAGAATTTTTCATCAAATTTTACAACTTTTCATTTTAGTCTCTAAATCATGTTTTCATCAAACAATCACTTTGTAAAAGTTGTTTATCTATCAACAATCTTTCATTTTCTACAATAAATTTCTAATTTTCAGCATATACATCCATGACCCATTTTCATGCTTTGATAACTTTTCAAATTAATCCCCCACATAGAGAGATTAAGCTATCCCGATTCCAAAAATATCAAAATTACTAAAAACGGGATAAGAAAACTTACCCAATTTGGCCATGAAAGTCTCTTCTCTCTCTCCTAGGGTTTCCATGTTTGTTTTGGGGAAGAAGATGAGAAAATATGATTTTTTTTTATTTTCTTTTCAACTTTTTAATTAATTAATATTTTCACTTTCCAATTTAGTCCCTAGCCTTTTTCTCATTTTTCATGGATGAATCATCCAAAAATATCTACATAATTTTTTTATTAATGGTCTAAATTACCATAAAAGGACCTTAAGTTTTGAATTCCATAGCAATTTGATCCTTCTAGCTACTAGAATCCAACTTTTGCATTTTATGCGATTTCATCCTTCTCGTAATTAAGCACATAATCGGTAAAATTTTCTTTTCAAAATTTTCACACGACATTTCTAGTATAATATGGATCATATAATAAAATAAAAATAATTTTATTTTTCGGCTCGGATTTATTGTCCCTAGACCACTGTTCCGATTTCACCGAAATTGGGCTGTTACATCACTTGTATCACTGCCTCAGAGATTGCTTTAAACCATACAACACTTTTCCAAGTTTATACACTAAATTTTATTTTCCAACAACCCTGATTCTTTTGGCTAGGTCATTTAGATTTTCTTTTCCAAGTCCCCGTGTAAAAAAATAACTTTTACATCGAATTGAACTAGTTCCAAATCCAACTGTGCCACCAAAGCCAATAAAATTCTAATGGAAGAATGCTTCGCAACTGGAGAAAATACCTCATTGTAATCAATTCCCTCCTTCTGTGCACAATCTTTCGCCACCAATCTTGCTTTGTAGTGCACCTCATCTTGGTCAGAAAATCCTTTTTTCTTTGCAAACACCCACTTGCACCCAATTGTCTTCTTTCCCTTCGATAGACTAGCTAGTTTTCAAGTCTAATTCTTATGAAGGGATTGTATTTCTTCATTTATGATAGTCCTCCACTTTTCTTTATCTGAATTTTGAATTGCTTCATTAAAAGTGGTAGGAATGTCATTAGCTACAATTAAGAATGCATAAGCCATTATATCAGCAAAGCGAGTAGGCTTTCTAATTATTCTTCTTGGCTTATTGGTTGTAATTGATTCAAGTTTTTGTAGAAGTTTTTGGGTCTAAAACTCCTCTTTATTGGAGTCTCATTTTTCTACTAGATCCTCCTTATTAGAGTCTCATTCTACCATAGGAGAACCATTAACTTCTTCATTTGTTGGGATCACCACTTTTTCAAACTTCGTCTGTTTATGAGTATTGTTTGACTGCTTCTTTTACACTTTTGAAAACATTGTAGATTCATCAAAGGTGACATCCTTGCTGAAGATATTTTTCTTTGTTTTTGGACACCATAAGTGAAAACCCATTATACCAGAAGTGATCCCTAAGAACACTGCTTTTTTTCCCTATTGAATCCAACTTGATCCCTTAACGATAAAGTATGTAGTGGAACCAAACACATGTAAGGAATAATAATCTTTAGCATGCTTCCCACTCAATTTCTCTAATGGTGTTTTTCCATCAATTGCAATAGATGGTAAACAATTAATGAGATGACATGTATATGCTATAACCTCAGCCCAAAACTCTCTATCCAACCTAACATTGGATAGCATGCATCAAACTTTCTCTAGCAATGTCTGATCCGTGCATTCTGCCACCCTATTCTGTTGTGGTGTAGATTTGATAGTGAAGTGCCTAATGATGCCTTCATCTTTACAGATCTTTTTGCATGGATCACTTCTATACTCTCCACCATTATTTGTGGAAAGGTGTTTGATCCTTTTGCCAATTTGAGTTTCCATAATATCTTTCCATTTAAGGAAAGCTCTTAACATTTTATCTTTTGTCTTCATTGTATACACCCACACTTTTTGGGAATAATCATAAAAAAAGTTACATAATAATATTTTCCTCTCAAAGAGCTTATTTTAGAGGGATTCTAGACATCAGAGTGAACATAATTCAAAATTTTTTTAGTATCATGGATTGTAGTCCCAAACTTCTCCTTTGTCTACTTCCCTTTGATGCAATAGAAATTTAATTTATAGGTTCTTACTCCTTTAAATAATCCTTGATTTATGAGTAAGTTCAAGGATTTTTCATTTGCATGCCTCAAGCGCATATGCCATAGCTTAAGTGCTTCTAACTCTCGATTTTCAATTGATGAAGCAGTAACTGTCTCATTAACTGTACTACCCAAATAGTGGTACAAGTTATTATTCTTGCAGACCCCCTCTATTAACACGCATGCACCAGAAATAATCTTCATCACACCATTTTTAGCTCTCACTTTGAAACCTTTTGATGCCATTGTTCCCACAAAAATGAGATTTTTCATCAAATTTGGCACATAACGAACATAATGTAAAGTTATAATTGATTCATCATGATTTCTCAATTGAACAGAACTAATCTCATTTGTGGTAAGAGGAGTATTATTTGTTGTATAGATATCTCCACCCTTTAGTTCTTTAAAACCAAATAAGCACTTCAAATAAGGGCACATACAATAACTAAAAGCTGAATCCAACATCCATACATCAGAATGGTCAGTTACTGATGTAACAAGTGAGAGATTTGAATCTTTTTTATCACACTCAGCTACATTTGATTCTATTATAGCTTTCCCTTTATTAGATTTACCCTTATTTTTCAACTTTGGGCTATCTTTCTTCCAATGTCCTTTTTCTCGACAGAAAGCACACTCATTTTTACTTGGTTTCCCCTTTGACTTGGATCTCCCTTTTTGTACTTTACTCCGAGTGTGTGAACGACTTCAGACTACCAAAGCTTTTGCATCTCTGGTTGAATTTATTTGCTTTCCTTCTTTCTTAGTTCATAACTATATAAAGCTACACATACTTCACTAAGCGATACATAATCATTCTTGTAAAATAGAATAGTTTCAAGTAACTTAAACTCTTCACGAAGTCACCCCCACAACATCAAAGCCAAATATTCATCTTTGAAGGTCTCATCCATATTCACTAAATTAGTGACAAATTAATTAAAACTGTTGATGTGATCATTCATAGTGGTACCTGGAACATAAGTGAAGCGGAACAACCTTTTTCTTCATATAGAGCTTATTCTGATTGTTTTTCTTCAAAAAAATTTCTTCTAGTGCCAACCACAACTTATTTGCCAAAGTCTTCTTTGAGAAAGCCTACCTTTACTCTCAAGAAAGGCACAATTGAATTGTACCACATGTCAAACAATTGATAGTCTCTCAATCTTTCTCCTCCACATCATTTGGTTTCTTTTCATCTATGTTAATGTCTAGACCTTATTAAAAGAGAGCATCTAAAACCTCATTTTACCACTTATCGAAATGACTCGTGCCATTAAAGATCTCCACTGCCGGTCTCGCCTTTATTCCTAACCTTTATTGGTACAAATTAAATTTTATGATTTTTATGATTGAGAAAGGCATGATCGTATTTATCCCTTAACCTTTACACATTTATTCAATTTGACTCCTACTCTTTTATTGTAAGTAAATTAGAAGTTTTGAAACTAATAAGGCTAAATGGTAAAAGAACCTTATTAACAAATAAAAAAACCAATTAAGCCCATTTAAATTTTAAAATTTATTAAAAATCATAAAAATATAATTAAAATTATAAAAAATTATAAAAATGTTAAAATTATACATTTTTTATTAAATAATAATACTACTAACTCAATAAAAGAGTAGGGTCAATTTTTAAAAATCTTATAACCATTAGATTTTAATGGATCAATATTGTTATTTTTAAATAATTTTTATATTTATATGTTTTTATTTAATAATTTAATAAATTTTAATTTTAAAAGGGCTTAATTGATTTTTTTAATTTGTTATTAAGGTCTTTTGACGCTTTAGCCTTATTAGTTTCAAAATTTTCTAACTTACTCCAATAAAATAGTAGGGTAAAATTGAATAAATGTGTAAAGGTAGAGAGTTAAATTTGTCATTATACATTATATAGAAATACCAAAATTTAATGGAATAACTGTTTTGCTCATTTATCTAATGTACAAGAGTTAATTTATCTAATTTTTCAGTAAAAAAACTTAAAATACAATCCAAGAGTTTTGTGGTAGTTTTACATTTAAAAACATATCAAAGCATAAAGATTGCACTATATGTCACATTAATATCGCACAAATAAGTTTGGGCCATGGCTATAGAGACTAAGGGAAGAATGAGCGGCAGTGCAGCCGCCGCCGCTGGTGGTGCTCCAGTTGTCTCATTACATTCACTAGATTACTCGTAGCATAAGTGTGGTCTAATTACGTATTAGGTGTCTGGGGACCAACTTCTTCTTCTTCAGCTTTTTATTGGATTAAAATTATTTCCATTTAGGATCTATATAGTTTAACTGTTTCACAATTACAAAAACCTCATCGTTTATCTTAAATCAATTCTACATTCTTAGGTAGTTCATGTATTCATATATTTTTATTATTATCGTATTCATGTTTAAGTTATTTTAGATTTGACAATTTGTGTTATCTAGAGTTTGACACGTTCCTATATTTGTCGTGCTCTTGCTTCCCTTCCGTGTTGTGCCATTGTTTTATACTTTTTATATTATTTTCCCTTAATATATTCATGTCTTATAATGATGTATCACCAACATTTTTAAGCACTAAAATTGCCCCAAAAATTCTTACCTTTTTGGTTTGGGATCTTGAATTTTAGGCTTTAAGGAAAATCCAATAGTTGAGAACTTTTGCAAGGAAAAAGAATTTATATTATACTAAATGTTAGATGTTGTTATTAGTTTTTTACGGATTTAGTTCTTATATTTTAATTTCATCAATTTTAATCTTTGTATTTTTGAATTGGTTAATTTTAATTTATTTACTTTTCAATTTTTGAAATTTTAGTCTTAATCCAAACAATAGTAGCTAAATTAATTCAGGTAGTATTTGAAAAGCTACCTAATAATTAGATTTGGATGTAATTACTTGTAATTGCACAAGGGTAGCATGTTAGGGTAACCATTGTAATTGAAAGGTCTCATCGAATCAGGTGTAATTGGAGCACCTAACTATACTTTCTAATTCTTAGGGGGAGAGTAAGAATTGGAGTAATTACACTTAAATCCAATTGTAAAAAGTATTTTTCATATAAGTTATAAAAATTATATTTTAAGCATAAACACATATGAGCGTTTGAGATGATTATGACCAAAATTTTCTTATATTATAAATATTAAAAATATTATATTATAAAAATAATTTATGTATTTTTAAAGTTATAACAACAAATATATTATTTAAATCCTAAACAAATTCTAAAGTTATGGCAAAAAAAAATTTATAAAAATAAAAATTATATAAATGTTTTAATATATTTATTTATAAAAATTATGGTTAAAAAATATTAGCATAACTTATTTATGTGTCCATACTATATATTATAAAATAATATACTTATTCATAAATGAATATTATAGTTTTTTCATAACTTATTTATAAAAATAACTTTCCAAGTTATGGCAAAAAATATTATTTATATGGAAGTTTTGAACAATTTATAAAACCTATTTTATAAAAGATATGTGTCGAAACCTTTTTAAAATTTAGTTTAGAAAAAATGGGGATCGACTTTAAAAATAAAAATGGGAGTCGCCACTAATCTTTTTTTACTTAGGTGTGATTGGATCACCTTGTAAAACGTTTTATTTAAAACATTTAATTTTGGTCCACGAAAAACAAGAAAACGGGTTCAGGAGTCAGTTACGTATGAGGAAGGATTAGCACCCTCATAACGCCCAAAAAATTGGTACATAATCGATAGAATCATGTCCAAATGTTTGAGATTTTAAAAAGTTAAAAAAATGATCCTTTTATTTGAAAGTAAACTAAGACCGCCTATCTCAAAGAAATAAGAATACTACACCCAATAAGTTAGGATACAGTATCTCATAACTTCGAAGCTAGATACATCTTTTTAGAAAATTCTTATCTCGAGATACAAAACATCACACCCAATAAGTTAGGATACAATGTTTTGAATTCTCAAGAATAAGTTTTTATAATTTAAAACTTGAAATTTCTTTATTACGAAAGAATATAAACATCACATCCAGCACGTTAGGACATGACATTTTTTAAACCATCGTAATTAAAATCATCTCATGATTTACAAAACTCGTTAAAAGGGTATTTAGTTATTAGCCAATCGAAAAATTGCAACCCAACACGTTAGGGCACTATTTACCGAATTTTTAAATACCAAAACATTGCCTTATTTTAAAAATCTTTAGATAAAATATAGTAATCTTGTAAAAAATGTATTCATAGAACAATAAATAATTATACAATGGTAATCATAAATAAAAAATTGAAAGTGTATAGGCAAGTAATATATATAAAACCCTAAAACCAAAATAGAAATTACTAAAAAAATATGAAACTTTCCATGTAAGATTAATAATAAATAAATAAATAAAATCACATATTTTCATGATATAAACAATGTAAACAATGCATAAATAGTATATAATAATTTCAAATAAAATATAATACAAACAATATAAATGAAACATGTTTTCAATATAAATATATTTTATATAAAATATGATATAATATAATACTATGTAATATAAAAATGTTTTAAAAAATATAATATAGTATATATAAAAAATAATATGTAATGAAAATAATAAAATAATAAAAGTATAAATATATATGTAGTACATTAATTATAAAATTAAAGACATAATATAAACAATATAAATTAAATTAAATTAAATAATATAAATAAATTTTATATAAAATAGAGCTTTAAAAATAATATATATAATATAATACTATTATAATATATGAAATATAACATAATAAATAATATAAAAAATGTAATAATATATAAATCATTAAACAAGTAAAATAATATATATAATAATAATTAAATATAAAGATAATAAAATATATAAATTTATATTATTAATAAATTAATATAAAAATAATTTAAAATAAAATAAAATTTTAAAATATCTCAATATAATAATATAATAATTTTAAAAATAAAAAAAAAGTTTAAAAATTAAAGAAACTAGGATCAAATAATAATAAAAACAGATGTAAAGGGGTCAAACGATAAATAAAAGGATATAAACGGACTTAATTACAAAACTAAAATAATGCGGAGGGACTAAAGGGACAAATTTCCCATTATCTGAAAACACGTGGATCCTCTATGCGGGTCGGGTCAGTGCGCGGGTATAAGCCAAACGGCACCGTTTTGATGCTTATTGCTTTAAGCCAAAACGACGTCGTTTTGGTATTGCTATATAAGTTAGAATTTTTGCAAAAAAAAAAAACATTTCTGCCTCATTCTTCAAAAAAAAAAAAAAAAAGAGAGAGCCTCTCTATTTTCTCTCTTGCTATGAGATTTCTGGCAATGCTCCAAGGGATTTCAACCGCCGTCCGCCGCTGTGGCCGGAGTTCTAAAAAGGTTAGTTTTTTTTTTAAAAATATTTTAACACATATATATTATATATGTAGATTAAATAAATAATAAATAAATAAATGTACTCGTAAATATAAAAAGAAAAGTAAAAGAAACCTTGCTTTGATTTTATTGATTTCGTATATGCTTTTGAGTTTTTCTGTATCTGTGTATATTTCCAATCTCTTTCTCTTAATTTTTGTCTGTGTTTCCTGTATCCTCTCCCCCTAAAAAATCCCCGTGTAACAGTGTTCTCCCCTATTACAGGTTTGATCTAGGGTTTTTATACTCAAAAAAATGAAATAAATAAATAAAAAAAGGAAAAGATATCCTTCCATATCTTTTCATTTCGTGTCTTTTCTTCACGCGATTTGTTTCCTTTTCTCGCTTTGTTTTCCTTTTTGCGGGTTGAGAATCTCATGATGATGAGCATGAATCATGGCACAATCAAAGGCGCCAAAAAGCGACGATCGGACTCCAGCTGCGACGATCCGGCTCCAGATATTGCGGCATGACTATTGGGTTAGCCTCTGCTTGCGGCGCAGAGAAACCTAGGGTTCTAGAAACCCTTGTTTTTTGATTTGGAGTTGAGCCTCTAGGTTTGGGCTATAGATTGGGCTAAGGGTGTAATGGGTTAAGGGGTTTGGTCTCTTTAGGTGGGTCTGTTTTAGGTTTTAGGAATTGGGCTTAAGGCTGAGGGTTGATTTAGGGTCTGTAATATGGACTGATTAAAGACATTTATTTTTTTAAAGCAACCCGATCAAAATTGGGCTCCTATAATATGTATTATAAATTTTATATTATTATTTTACTTAATTTATGTATTATAAAAGAGATATAATGTAGAATAAGTTTTTTCTAAATTAAATTTATATAAGAGCTACAAATTATTTGGATCAGTAAATTTAAATATTATAAGGTTGATACTAATTATGCAAAAAAAAAAATGTTATCTTGTACCATATTATGTGATATGATATTATTTGATAGAATGATGTCGATACAAACATCACATACAATTTATTTAACTCTTTAATTTGAGGCATTTAATACTTCAAAATATGGTTGAGACATTTAATGCGTTTAGTTGACATATTTTCATTATTTTATTTTAATTAACTTTAAAATAAATTTTACTTAATTTGTCACTCAATTGATTATTCTCGGTACAAAACAAGTGGATAGATGGATTGTAGAAAAGATTTGGTACAAGAGTTTGAGTTGATGCACAATATGAAGAATTTGTGATTGTTTTATTATTTTTATTAACTTTTTTTTTTGTATTTTAATTCTGTCTTTTCTATTTTAGGTTTATTATTATTATTATTGAATAGAAATACGTGAAAGAGGAGAACTGAATTGAAGGGGAGCGTCAACCACCCTTCTTTTTAACTATTAGGTTTTATTTTATTTTATTTTCAGTTATTATTATTGTTGTTATTATTATTATATGTACATGTAGTTAAGCAGGCGCATATTACCGCCATCACCAAATTATTTTTGTTTATTTTTGTTTTTATTTTAAGTAAAGTTTCTCTTTAGTTATTTTATTGTTATTGTCCTTCAGTTAAGTATTAGTTAAATTTGATCTAGTTTTAGGTCAATAATTGATTCGGTGTTTGAATCGTGAGATTTCAATTTTGCACTTAATATTTTTCACATTAGTAATCGTTAATTCTCTGGTTTAGGAGGTAGACTCAATTGTCTCACAATGTTGTTTTAGCATTAAATAGATAAAGGATACCCCTTGGTTCATTGTTGGACAATATACAATTGCTGAATCAATATGATCTGTAATTGTTGTATTTGATACATCAAAGTATAAATTGACGTGATCAATTGAGTGAGTTGGATTCGTCAAGAGAGTTAACAATCAAGTTTAAATGACTTGCGTAGTTGACATTGTTGATTTGAGCCAAGTTCTTCTAGTTCGTAAAACTGTCGAGGAATTAAATCATGGAAGTTGTTTTAAAGGTTATTCACTTGGTAATGGTTAGTTGTCAGGCTATTCTTGCAATTAATTTTCTATTGCAAAAGAATTAAGAAGTTTGAGGTTGTTCCTCAATCTCTACAACTAACTTATCAATTGGAGAAGAAAATCCATTGTCCAAGATTAGTTCGAAGTCGAAGTCAAAATCACACTAGAGCTTAGAGTTTTCATTTATTTGTTTTATTTAGCTTTAATTTTGTTTTACTTATTTTTATTTAATTTCTATTAATTATTTTATTTAGATTTAATCTTTTTTTTTCTTTAATTTCATAGATTTGTTTAATCTTGGTCATAAGAAATCGTAAATTAATCAGTCCAATCTTTATGAGGTCGACCTTAAACAACTTATGGTGGAGCAAAGAGAACGAGCTAGCAAGTGCATGTGGTGTGATATGAAAGATCACAAAGACTCTAAATGTCCAACGTATTCATTTAAGAAAACATTCTTGAAATTTTCATCCATGCTCTCTCAACTTGATTTGATGCTAGTAGTCACACGATCCTTGCAAGCCGAGGAACTTAAGTATGACATAGAGCTTATTGAGGAGTCTTCGTCCACTGCTATCATTGATGATGATATGAATGAGTAAGAAACTTTGAGTGACACTATTTGAGAAGACAATAAATGTGATTTTCTGCCAATTGTTGAGTCTAGATCTAGCATTGCACCTTGTTTCAAATTTGATGTCAAAGAAGTTGATAGTAATAGTGAGAACTATGATAATAGTGATAGTGAAATGGAAAAAGTTGAAGGTGTGAATTGTTTCCTAGAGTTTTTAAACTTGGACAAGTCTTTAGGGCTCTTTGAGTTGAATTATCCATGTATAAATTATCTTTGAATTATGATGAGGCATGATTGATAAATATTATGAATTATGGAAAGTTCGTTCTAATTGTAAGTTGAGAATTTTTTTTGAGGACAAGCAAAAGCTTAAGTGTGGGGGTATTTGATAAACCATAAAAGTAACATATTTTAATCCCACATTTAGTATGCTTTTTGATGATTTAGCCCTTGATTTATATAAAAGGTGCTTGTAATCCTTTCTTTTCATGTCATATACTCAGGAAAGCACCCGAGGAGAAAAAAAACACAAAACAGGCTTAAAATGGAGTAATTGGGCCTTATCAAGAAATCAACACGGCCTAGCACAAAGCCTGCACGACCGTGCCTCGCTGACTACCTAGAGCACGGCCTAACTCACGAGTTGCATGGCCACGCATCATCTCATTACCACACACGGGCGTGTCAAGCGATCTACATGGCCGTGTCCCAATCGATAGACCTGAAGCACGGCCTGAATCTTGACTTACATGACCGTGCCATGGCCGTGCCCAAAATGACAGAATCAAGGCACGACCCAACCCCGATTGACACGGGCGTGTACCATGGTCGTGCCCCTGCCGCGGGAATGAGAAATTTCACTCAAAATTTGATGCTTGAAGCTAAAGAAACATACTCCTAAGTCTACTTAAACACCCTAATAGTAATTCTACTGGAAAGAGGTACTTAGGAGCCAAGTAAAGCATCTCAAAAGCCTATATAAACAACCCAAGGCAGACATTAAAGGGAGGACAGTTTTTGGCGGAGGCTTTTGCGGAAGCTTTCATCTTTTAGGGAAATACTCGAAGATAGCCAGTTGATCCATCTCAAGAAGTCGGAGTTCTACTCAAGACGAAGGATCTCCTCTTCAATTCCTTTAGGGGGTTTTAGGGATTTCTTATGTTTTGTTTTATCTTTTCTCTTGAGATGTTTTCCTACTTTGTTATGAACTAAACCCTTCAGATACCTGAAGGGGATGAAACCTATGATGGATTTTGTTATTTGGTTTCTAAATTATATGATAAGTACTTAATTTGTTCTTAATTATGTTGCTTAATTTAATCTGATGTGCTTAGGTAGAGGAGGAATAGACCCTGCCTAAAAGTAGATCTAGCATAATTGAGCGGAGTTGATCGGGCGCCTAGAGATAGGGTTACGAGATTTTGTCGGATTAGGGTGAAACCTAATATGGGAGTCCATTGATCGATTTACTTTTTCCTTAGGGGGTTATTATAAGAGAATGAGAGTTCCACTAATTAACCTAAGGTTAGACGTTATTCGCCTCGAGAGAGGGTTAAAAATAGGTTAGGGGGTCTCACGGATCAAGCAAAGTAAAGAAATCATATGGTTTGGGGAATAAATAATAAGTGAAGTCATAGGTGGATTCTTCCTGAGGGTATCATCCTTATCAACTAAGTTTTCCTAAAGTCTTTCTCCAATTCATTCTTTTGTCTTTGCATTTAGTTTAAGTATTTCATTTAGTATTAGATAAATCAACCAATCACTCCATATTTTAGGCTAAATAATAGAAAGAAGGTGAGTAGTAGTACTTTTAGGTTCCCTTGGATTCGATAAGATATTCTTACCTAAACTATACTACTGTTCGATAGGTGCACTTGCCTCTATCGTTGTCATAGTTAGTCTACAGGTTCGATCATTCTTTTTATAAATTTTAAAAATTGACTGTTTGACACGATCAAGTTTTTGGCGTCGTTGCCGGGGAAACTCTAAAATATTAAGAAAGCTCTATTTCTATTACTTTAGCCATTATTCTATTATTGTTTTTTTAGATTAAATTTTTATTTTTACTAATTCTCTTTCTTTCTTTCTTGACTTGCGAGGTACCTTTAGTTTATGACTAGAAGGAACCCAAGAGGACCTTTAGCATACGAAAGTGACATTGAGGCTATCGTCGCAGAAATTGCAGAGAAACGAGACAAGATCTAGACTACCAAAGAGAAGAACAGCAAGACAGATCCAATCCTACTGAAGGGATGGACGAAATCAATCCACCAAATGTGCAAGAACAGGATGCTCCACGTACTATGTATGATTATGCTAAACCTAATTTGACAGGAGCAGCATCTAGTATTGTTAGGCCTGCTATAGCTGCTAATAATTTTTAATTAAAGGCTAACACAATACAAATGATTCAACAGTTTCATTTTCTTGTTAGATTTCATTTTCTTCTCTGTTAAGTCGAAACAGTAGTTCATCCCTTTTAGCTCCTCGCTTTCCTTCTTAGTCGATTAGTCTCTTGTCAGGTGACTCAATTTCACTCTACTGCAGGATTTCAAAGGTAACATTCTCCTCTCTTGTGCTGTACAAGCCGAATCTTTTTCTCTTCTTCTCCTTGCGGTTCTATCTCTTTTTCTCCTCAACCTTTTATGCTGCTAATCAAGTTTTGTTCCATCCTTTTCTATCTTTCTGAATCCATGGTGTCAAGTAGCCTGAAGGGGGGTGAAAGGTTACTTTTTGCCGAATCTGCCTTGGCCTTCTTCATCTGTTTCAACGCAAGGCCTAATCTCTATCTCTCTCAACTCAATCGGGTTTATAGCCAATCAGGGGGTGGTTCGATTTCGATTAAATAGGTAAAAGACTTCTTTGGTACATATATCGGTTCCTTCCTACTTTCTTTCCATTATTTTAATTTGGTTCTCTGATTAAAAACTGTCATGGACTCGAATGAAAGAGAAGGGAAGGAAGGGGTTGGACTCATAGTCCCTACCCCTAGGTTCAAAAGACGTGCAGTATCAGGGGTGCGAGACTACCCTCTGGTTGTGGACCTGCTTCAATTCGAATCAGCAGATAGCAGTTATTCCCTCTTCTAAGAGTGTCGATAGTATTGAAAGCCTAGTTCTCTTTGTATTAAGGTGTGTAACTTCTCACACCATTGACATTGTTTTGTTACTTTATATATATGCTATTAAATGTTGAAAACTAGGTACTAGCTATTGGGTTATCCATGGAGGGTAAATGCGAGATATCAGGTTAGTGATTTCTGTGTATATTAAGCAAATGGTTATGATGAGATGATTTAGCATGCATTATGAACATCTTATACATGCATGCTGAAATATGTTGCATCTATACATCAAGAGTTTATGCCTGCATGGGGTTGGGCATATGTTATTGAATGATAGGGGAAACGTTCTGGTGGCTCTGCAATGATCTGTTCTGGTGGTCATGCCACATAATTTGGTGACAATGTCACGATTCTAATGATGGGCAGCTAACTGCAGCATGACTTCCATCGATGGTGTGTAGTGGTGAGGGTTGATTTTAGAAATCCCCATTGGTGTGATTGGCAGGTATGGGTGGTGTGTAGCAGATGGAAATCTAGGTTGGGATGGGTTCTGCATCATTTTTTGCGTACGATATGTTGTTATTCTATTCTGTGGAGCTAAGGGCCAATCTGGTGGAACCGGAGTGTTGCACACTGAGTCCTGTGACTCACTCTATTGTTTAACATCTTTTCAGGTAGCATGTAGTGCAATGGACCGGGCTGGAGAGGAGTACGAGGTGGCCATGCATGGTTTTCTTACGTTTCAGTAAAGAACTCTATTTATCTTAAATAATTGGTTTTGTTTTTCACGCTGTAATAAGGTCATTGTTAAATGGGGTTTTAAAGTTTGGGTTTTACGTTTTAGACACTCAAATTATAAGAGTAAAGAAATGTCGATATGTTAAAAAAAAACATAACAACAGAACAAACTAAAAAAAAAAAAAAACCAAGACAAATAAAGTTTTATGCATAAAAATTTTTGAGTATTTAATATCTTTCTCGACAAAGACTTTAGCAACTTAAATGTATAATAGAGGTTTCCAAAAGTCATCTGATCTTGAAACTTGGCAAACTAAACTTGTTTAACATAAAATTTCTGAGCTTTCTAGTAAACCATTAAACTTGAAAACGCAACGGAAGAAGTAAACTGAATTTTTCCTTAAGTTCGCAATGTGTGTTATAAATTCTTCTTAGTGACATGCCAGATCTGGTCGCGGTGTTTGGATTGGGTTTGGGGTGTTACACGAAACTTAGAAAATTTTTCTTTCAAAACTGGGCACATGCCTATATGGCTAGGCTGTGTGCCTCACACGGCCGTGCCTTGGACCATGTCTCAGCCTGTGTGCAACACTGACTTGGGTCAAATGGTCTGGCACACACCTGTGCTTCTTGCCCGTGTGGCAACCTGACTTACTTTGAATTGCAACCTTGAGAGACACGCTCGAGACACACGCCCGAGTGCTCAACTGTGTGGGCAAATATAGGCCATTTGCAAGGCCAATTTTCCACCCAAAATTGGGTCATACCTACAAGCATCAAAAAGTATCAATTCATGTCCCAAAGGTAGCCAAAAACATACCAAATCATGCACAATTTGACCCGTAACAACATCATTCATTTCCATATACAAATCCAACTCAAACAAACCAATTTGAAGTACCAACTTCACATAAAAAACATGTGATTCATACATCATATTTATCCATTTCAATTCATAGCGTTTCTCATCATATCAATTTCCCAAATCAACCATAAAACTTACCAAAATTGACCATTTCTTTTCGCCACTCATGAGCACATCAAAATATACCAAATTCCACTACCACATTCATAATCAACCATCTTAAATGACCAAATACATTTCCAACCATAATATCAAATACCACAGTCTGTACATGCCATATAACCAAGTCATAAAGGGTATAAATACCGAAATCATTAGCCAGATAGTGCGATGCGATCTCCGCCATCTTCCAACCCAAGCAACATTCGAAAATGTATAAACATAGGAAAAACACACAGAGTAAGCTTTGAAAGCTTAGTAAGCTTGTATCTTAATAAACTTAACATAACAAATAATTTCATTACAAAGCCATAAGCATGATATGCTATCTCACACAACTTTTCTAAATTATATAACATGTTCTCATATCGAATTATCATCATTCAATATTATACTTGCTTACTTAACTAACTTTAGCTTTCACAAGCTTATTCAATTCAATTATCATATATCATTCAATTCACACTTTCATATAGCCAAATAAGCACATTATGGAAAATAACATATCTAATCATATATCTTTTTCATATGAATCTCATTTCATCATTTATACCAAATTCACCTTTCATTCATATAGTATCCGACAATTTCACATATGCCACTTTATAAATCACATCTTATTCATTTGTTCATGTTTTATTTACACATATTCATATTTCATTTGACTATACATCACATAACATTTTTTGCACATGTATATACTTACCTTTCATTATCAAATATTGTATATATTTCAATGTACCTAAATCGGAATGTCATTCACTTAATCACTTATTTCTCAGAATGCCCGTTGAACCGCTTGGAATCAATAAGGATACTCGGATAGCTCAGAACGCTCGTACAATGCCAACGTCCCAGACGTGGTCTTACATGTAATCAAATATCGATGCCACTATCCCAGATAGGGTCTTACATGAAATCATATACGATACTGATGTCCCAGACATTGTCTTACACATAATCTCTAATCAATGCCAGTGTCCCAGACACGGTCTTACATGATATCTCAAATCATTGCCAACGTCCCAGACATGGTCTTACATGAAACCATATCTTGGAATCCTATGTCATGACATATGTATCCTCTACTATTCCTAGGGTTAGTACGGGCTTTTCGGACGTCGTCACGTAATCGAAACATTCTCGTATTCATATATTCTGCTTCTCGAACAATTCAATATCATAATAATATATATATCTTACTCAAAATACATACATTTTCATTACCATTTGGCATTGATTTCAATAATACAAATAATATGCATTTATAACATGATTTTGTAATGTCTATTAAAATACGAACTTACCTCGTTCGTAGTAATGACAAATTAAGTCGACTAATCCGATATTTTGACTTTCCCTCGATCTAGATCTGAATTTTGCTTTTTCCAATCTGACTAATATCAAAATTAACTTACTTTTCAACATTTCATTAAATTTTCATCTAAGAACATATAAATGGGCAACTTGCATTTTAGCCCCTAACATTTCACATTTATGCACTTTAGTCCTTATTACAGAAATACACAAAATTCACAAAATTACTTAAATAGCCATGCTAGCTGAATTCTCTTTATTTCCATAACAGCGCATATTTTTCATTTATTTCACATTTCTACTTCAACATTTTCATATTTCACAATTTTGTCCAAAATTGACATTTTTACTAAAATTCACTTAATAGAACTCATTAATCTAACATCAAAGATTTATTTTATATCATTAAACATCAAGATACTCCAACATTCATTAATGGAAAGACTCACAAACTTCAACAGTTGTGAAATCAAAGGCATGGGCTAGCTAGATTAAACTGTAACGATTCCAAAAACATAAAAATAATTAAAAACGGGACAAAAACGGACTTACAATTTAGCTAGCAAGCTTGGATGAATGTTATGCATCCATGGAGGTTTTATCTCTTCCATATTCGGTTGTAAAAATGAAGAAGAAAGATGATACAAATTGTTTGTTTTATTTAATTTTAACATATAATTGCCTTTTTACTTATTTAACCTTTAATAACATTAATAATTACACCAAATGCCACTCCACTATCATCCAATAACTCATAAATGGGCTATTTGCCACATAAGGACCTTCACTTTTAAGTTCCATAGCTATTTAACACCTTTAACTAACAGAACTCAACTTTTATGCTTTACTCGATTTAGTCCTTTTATCAAAATTAAGCAACCAATCGATAAAATTATTTCACAAAACTTTCACACATATTAATTCATATGCTATAAACACATAAAATAATATAAAAATAATTTTATGACCCCAAATTTGTGGTTTCAAAACCACTATTCCGACTAGGGTCTAAACTGGGCTGTTACAAGTCTCCCCCCTTAGGGATTTTCGTCCTTGAAAATCATACCAGAGAATAAAATTAGTGATTTTCTTTCACATATCATTATCAAAATCTCACATAACTTTGGATTTCACAACTCTTTCCGAAAATCATACCAGAGAATAAAATTAGTGATTTTCTTTCACATATTATTATCAAATTCTCACATAACTTTGGATTTCACAACTCTTTGGTCATACCAACCAAGATTCTGATATGTCTTTTGCTACAAGTCATAGTAAGCTGAATCATCATATCATAGATATAAGAAACACTTTACGAATCTTCTCAAGTTCTGACGGTAATTTAAGTTGAAGAAGTCACTAGAATTACCTTTTCACTTTTCTTTTTAGCTGAGTCGAGAAATTCCAATCTCAGTAATATTTCCAAAAATACTCAATTATCTTACTAAAATTCAATGCTTTTGCGTATTAATTCTGCATAAGTTTTCTGTCAATCTGAAACTGCTTTCAAGCTATTACAAATTACTTTTACTTTCTCTTCAATTTCTCTGATCAAAGCATCTCTATGAATCTTTATCTTACACATTCAATCCAGTACAACAAGGTTCGATAATTGTAACCATATAATACTTTATACAATACCGTCTTCATACTCACATGATTACTCAACCAACAATAATAGTCTTTCTTAGTTGTTTTCAAACTCCAAAACACAATGACAAAACATAATTTCAAGAATTTGAATTGCTTTCTCTGATTACAAGACAACATCGTACCTAAGTTTACTGTAGTTTCTCTTAGAATCACAATATAAATTTTGGATTTCTATCCGAAACAATGAAGACTGGCACCCAGTGCAAACTGGCAATCTCTAAAATGAATAACTCAGCTGGTCTATCAGAAGAGAAATTCTTACGTACGAAGAGACTTCTTTAGACAGATAACAATAATTCAGATAACATTTATCTTTTTCGATGATAAAATTAATTTTGATATCAACATATGCTGTAATAGTCTAGAAATCACTAAATGATCGGCTTTAACTTGATAACTGATCAAACATTTGGGCATAAAATTAGAGATATCGCGTTTCATACTAATTTACTAGTACATCCATCACATATTATCATACATTTTAACACTCCTCGTTTGAACAAATAAGCTACCACTGAGAGTTACACGTAACAATTGTTGTAAAATTCTCTGAACTTCACGGTATACACACTTTATCTCGAAACAACAATCAATCATCGGCTTCATGTCTAAAATTTTAAATCAGAAACCCATTGACGTTGAATCCCTTTTTAGCTTATAATTCACTGAAAGATTTCTGAACTTCACAATTTCTCTAAATAAACATCAATTTAGCTTTTAACTCAACTAATAGCTATCCATCATTCGATAGTATCAATCACATATTCATTGCACTTAAAAAACATAAAGATTTCCTATTCAGAACATCTGAAACTATATTCATTTTCCTCGGATAAGAATCACTTACAGACTCAAAAGTTTTTTGACGATTCGAGCTAACTTTGCTATGCCAAGTTCAGATCTTTCTCTGACATTAAACATTTTAAACTCTTATAGTCATCATATATATCACATAACTCTTTTCATGCATCTTTAACTATATGAAATCACAAGGTATCTCTGCACACTCTTTCATTAGAACACACTTCAAACCATTCATTAACATATGACTGAAAATCATAAACTTTTTATTCAACTCAGGCTGAACCAAAACTAACATTTCGGTTGATAATGTCTTCGCGCAAAAGAAAGCTTCAACATTCGAACTAAATTTAATTTACCACAACATTTCTCAGATAGAATTGTTCTAATAAGTGTAATTCTATATCAAGTTTTCTATAATATAAATTATTTTCCCAGACTGTCTATCTATTTATACGTGAACTTTCAAAGTTTAACTTCAGCCTTGTGGATAGATTCAGACACATATAACTTCATCAACTTTTAAAAGAAATCTTTTCTTCTTGATATAAGAATGGTGCATACATATCATTACACAGATTTGAACTTGATCTTCTATCATTTACATTTTTGCCGATGTCAAACCTTTCACACAAACTAGAAAAGGATTTTATAGTAAAACTATCTTATCTATAAATTTTCGAAGCTTTGAACTATACTGAAGCCACCTCTATTAGAAAAAAATCATAAGGCCTTAATCAGACTGAAGTATCAGCCTTATAAATAGATATTATTCCGACTGTTAATAATGCTTTTGAACACAGAAGAAAATCAAATATGGTTTCAATGTCAACCAATGCAGAAATACAACCTCTATATGTTTGATGAAAGTACCACTATACTCCCACATTTCAACCCAGAAATTATAATTATAATAGATATAATCATCTCTGTCAATTGGATATCTCTTGACAAGTATCACATAGAATCATAAGAAGACCGGAATAATAAAATTTCAACATATGGAGCTATACAGAATTTCTAAAATTTACAACCTATAAAGAATGATATCAATTCTGATGATATCCCAGAAAATGTCCAAAAAGAACAATGTCTCTCATAAATACTGAAATCCACAGTAACAGAAGCAATATAATCTTCACTTATATTCAACAGAACAATTGTAACACTCCAAACCCGGCTCAAACACCACGACCGAATCTGGCATGTTACCAGAGAAAGGAGTTTAGAGTATTTCACGAGTTTCAAAAAATCCCTAAGACATTTTGGAAAAACTCAAATTATGTAGTTCAATTGAAAATCCTTTTATTCATTTACATTATAAAATAAAAATAAGAAAAAAAACTTTGCAGTTAGGTGACATTTGAAAACACTTACTGATTATTCGATTATCAGATTATTAACAGGATCTTCTTTTTATAAGAAATGTTGTTTAATCGGTTGTGGAGAAACTTCAGGTTTGTATTTTATTAAAACATCCCATTGTGTTGGTTATAATTTATGTGTCCCAAAAACTTTAAAGTCTTAAAGAAAAGTTAACCAAATTTAAAGTGGCCTTATTACAAATAAAAAATCCCCAAAAGTATCAAACGTTAAAATAAAATAAGGTTTAATAGAGTAACCCAGCATGGCCACATTGAGTCCATTCCAGCCCAGTCCAAAGCACTAAGGATTACCTGCAAGTTGTTAGATAAGCGAGTGAGTCACAAGACTCAGTGTGCAATTAATCCACAAAATCCACAAGTGGGTCTTAGCCCCAAAGCAACATTGGCCGAAGCCCAATTAACACAGCATAACCAAATGATTCATATGAAATCCAACCCAACCTAGTTTTCCATCCTCTACACTCCACTTCGTACGTCCAACCTCAACACACCTGGGGATTTCTACAATCAACCCTCTATCCTCTACACTCTACTTTGGTAGTCATGCTGACAGACACACTGCTCAAAGATAATATAACGTGGCCTAGCCACCGATCACCATGTGACCAATTATAACGTGGCCTAGCCACCAATCACTATGCGACCAATCATCGATACAATAATGTCACATCATGCCATCATTTGGTGTGACATTGTCACCCATAAGCACTTCCCCTTCATATTGTAACATCCCAATATCCTATGCATATGCAACATAGTGTAATGAACAGATTATATATGATGTCACCCATACAGTCATGCTATCAAAATTGAAAGGTTTAACCAAGATACACTAACCTGATGTTTCGATTTTACCCAACTGGGGTAACGTAATCACCATTTTTGGGATTTTTGGCTTTCACAATATATACCCAATTAATACAACAAAAAGGAATAGTGTGATAATTACACACCTATGAACACGTAGGACTACACAATCGATCTCGCTAACGTCCTCACTTGCAGGAAACACAGCGATCTGCTTATCCCTTTTTGAAGCTGGCCCACACCCCGGTGGCCAGTCTCGAACCGCCGATATCGCTCGTCGCTTAAACTTAGGGGCTGGGACTACGGGTCAAACCCCCTCCTTCCCTTGGCTGGTATTCGATTCCATAAGAGATATCTTGGTCAGAAGACCGAGTTAAGTCATTGAAGTAGAGAGATTAAGGGTATACGCTTAATAATATAACGATTTGTTACCTAAGTCGATAGAACTTAGAGGCTACTATACTTGGATTAGAAAGCCACTGGAATCCCTACACAACTAGGTTGACCGATTGCCCCTCTTAAGATCCTTTAATACCACTTAGATGCAAGAAGAATATGAATAGAGGCCCCTCCTACATTCGGCCAAAGATAAACAGAACATGGTTAACCCCACCGGTTACCAATTAAACAGAGATGAAAAGAGAAAAGAGAAGGAGGCTAGCGCTTACCACTTAACAGGATGGAATCGATTTGAAAAGGAGACAAAAAGATAAGTAGCGGCACTTCCCTGAACAAGAGTCAAGCAAAGAGATGTGAACAAAAAAGGGATTCAGCAATCAAGAAGATACAAACAACTCAGAAAGAAAGAAGAGAAGATAGGCTTTGGCTTATGAAAAAAACAGAGAGAAGATGCGCAAATAATTGGCTATGGAGGTTTGACTTACCAAGAAGATAAAGAAGGAGTTGAAGCACAGATGTTTCGACAATGGAGTAAGAACAACAAGGATGCTACGGCTTGGAGTAAATAAGGAAAAACAAAAAGAAGAATGGGAGTTAAGAGAATTTGGCAAGAGAGGATGAAAGCTTGTTATGAGGAATATATGAGAAGAAAAAGAGAAAGAAGTAAAAAGGGAAAAGAGTGCCCTTCAGGTTTCGGCCTAACTAAGCATTAGAATGAAGAAGAAATGGTTAAGGAGTTTCGGCACACTAAAGAGAAAGGTTGCGAAATAGAGGAATACTGAATGTCAAAAAGAAAAACTTCTCAATTTGTTTTGGTTACACCACTCATTTCTTTTTCCAAAATGGCATAAATGGCACTAAAACTAGGCACACATTCGGCACACACTCCCCAAAACTGAAACACTTCTACACACCCCTACATGACCAAAATACACCCCCAACACTCCTACAACCGGCCAACTCTCTTCCTTCACTCCAAATCCCTTATTTTTCTCCACAAAGTGCTCTCTAACACTCATTCAAACTGGTTGACCACTTCAACTCTCCCCCATCACCTCTCACCCCTCTTCAAGGTCCTTAGCCAAATCCACTACCTCCAACCTGACGCCAAAAAGAATTCCCCAAAATACAATCTATGCAGCTCGAACCTATTCCCTCTCTACTCCTTTGTGGCATCATCCCCAAGCACCCAAGGTAGCGCCTCCTTGCCATCTTACCACCTTTTAACTTATGCTACCAAAATACAAACAAATACCCTTAAGGCCTACCTCAGCTAAATCTCCCCTAAAGTGCCAAAAATAAAAAAAATTTACTGAGGCTTAGACTTACCCCTAAGCCTTCCTGGGACCCCCAAACACATCCAAACCACAACAAAGCATACCAAATGCACAGACACAAAGTGAATGCAAAGCCCCCAAATCTCGGATGTTATAATAATAACCAGTAGAAACATAATATTAGCCTCATACAGATTTTACCGCCGACTTTCATATCCACACAATTGAATAAATTATCTGAGAAAGACATAACAATGTCGAACATAACCCAAACAGATCAATGATGCTTTCGTCTATTAATATGTTTAACTAATGTTCTAATATGATAAGACTTTCTTTCTGAAATTAAATAGTCATATATACTTTTGAGGATAAATGCGCGCATAGAATGCCCAGAAGGAATCATAGTAACTGCCCGATTATAACCATTGAATTAAACCATCAATACAATTTAATCATTATTCAATTGTCTAATTCTGTCATAAAAAATTTTCACATTATCCCATCACTAACAGAAATCAATTTAGAAAAGCTTCTAGTTAATACTTTTTTTAGATAACATCCCTGAATAGGTCATTTATTCAGAGTTGACTTCTTCTTTAATAGTGACTTTGCATAATTTGAATAGTCTTCAGAACTATTTAATATCTCTTTTAGTACTGTGTTCCTTTGCTAATTCTTTTTCTTTTCTGACCACATTACTAATATTTCAAACACGAACTTTTGTAACTCCACACTCTGAGCTTATTCAATCCAAATCTTATAGATTTCGTTATAACATTTCACTGATAAAAGGGGTGAGGGTAGTAAAGCCTCAAATTTAACTCTCACATACATGCACATAACATATACTATCACAAATAGCCAGTTCATTTCTAATTTCACATTCTCAAAACATTTAATAATCATTGACTTATCAACACTTTTGTACTTAACACATAGTTCATATGCCCACTCAAATCACTAATTCATAATCAAAGCATTTCATATAGTAGTTATAGGCCACATATCACAACTCATATACTCATATCATTACAACATTTATCAACAATAGAATATCTTGTATTCTTATTCATATATTTATGAGTCTCAGTTCATCATCAACACATTTTCACTCAAATATTTGAGTATTTACTTTTATACTATCAGAATTAGCTCGGTTGGAAAACTTATCTGTCTTATCAAAAGAATATTTAACAGAGTCAGGAGATATCACACTATCACAGGTTAAATATGGCATGTATAGCTAGACTCACATATGCTATGGTAGTCCTAGAATCGGCTAAACCATAGCTATGATACCAACAAAAATTGTAACACCCCTAACCCGTATCTGTCGCTAGACTAGGGTTAAGAGACATTACCTGACATATCAGAATATTTTACTCCCATTTCACAAAATCAATCATACAACATAATTTCCTAATTTTATCAACAGGAGGCCTACTAGATCTCATTGGATCTATCATAGGGGGTGCTGAAGGTACCAGAGTTGGATTATTCGGGGGTGGAGGTTGTTGTACCGTTGGATTATTCTGAATAAACTGGGCAAACCATTCATTCATCATTTGATAGAAGGCTTGTTTAGCCTCTCCTCGTGGTTACCCGTGAATCGGTTGAGAGTCTAGTGGCATCGATCCATGTGCGAGACCAGCGCGACACTCTCCACATCATCGCTACGGCTCTATCACGATCGTAATCCATTTACTATATAAAATACAATCGAAATTGTCAAGTCACCACACTATCATATATACAATTTAAAGGCATGTATAGCTAGACTCTTTCATACTACGGTAGTCCTAGAATCGACTAAATCGTAGCTCGATACCAATAAATGTAACACCCTAACCCATATCCGTCAAATCGTCGAATAGGGTTACGAGGCATTACCGCACAATACAGCTTTCACACAATCATTTATCATTTTTCATACACAACGTTATATCAATTCCTTCACGATATAATTTCTAAATCCAATAGCAATCATCCACCTAATCATATTAGTTAAATTTGCACATATGAAACACACAACTAGATAAAGTTACTCATGCTTAGTTACTTATAATACTTATGCAAACTATACTTTAAAATTTCAACCATATTAATATCATCTATACATATCCAAATACTCGAATTAACTAATATGCCACAAAACCATGTTCATATACTTAATACTTATAACCCAAATATCAATGGCGATTGTATAATTAAAACATATTGCAGATATACATATAAATATATATTTCACTTCATACATCACGTGCATGTCATTATATCTATTTAAATATTGAATATCGAACCTATTAATTCATTGCTACTACACAAACACAAAATCAAAACATTCAACCATATTACATCAATTATTATTCAATCACATATGCGATTTTAGTAACCTTACAATATGGCCGAATATACTTTTAATGTTTATATATATAATGTGCGCATTATACCTTAAAATAAAAGCCACATCTAACATTTGAACACAAACAACATTTAAATATACTCCTAATTTGCAAGTACATTTGTATACCTAAACTTTATTTTTCATCATTTTACTAGTCATTGATTCAACCACACCATAATCAAGGTTATATGCACATCAAAATGAACCAAATATTACAACCACACATGTGCGCATCCCATATTATTATTAACATCAACTTGGCACTTTTAACTATCCAATAAAGCTAACCAAACATACTTAAACCATAACTATCATTTACCATTTCTCATAGCGAATCTTAGTCCAAACACTATCAATGATTATACCAAATATTAAGCTCATTAACATGAACCAATTCATAAGTCTTTCTTATCATAATCTAACATGCATAAACAATAATGCCACTCTCACACATATTTAAACCATTATCAAGCATAAATAATAGTTCATGGCATGAGCAACCAATATCATCAAAACACGAAATAAGTTATTCAAACTAGATAGCCATTTTCGCATAGCTAGCATATTTACACTATTACAAAACATTAGTTATACGATTTAATCTAGCCTATACATGCCCTTTTTAAATAACAAACTATGTTTTCAATACCAAAAGAAAGTCGATAGTGTGGTTGACTTCACGGATGATCCTTCGAGCCCGTAGTTCAATCAAAATCTATAAAACAAAGATAACAAAGATACACACAAGAAGCTTACTAGCTTAGTAAGTCCCAAGCATACATAAATATAATGAGCATATAGCATAACACATAATTATTTCATTATATAAATATAGATCATTGAATAATAGTAATACTCTTTACTTAAATATCATTACAATAACATCGAAAACCAATCTAGGCATCGATCTACTATTTCCATTTATACACAAGAACAAGCACTTTTATCACACACATCACTGATCTTTAATTATACATTTAGAATTCTTTTGTTCACTTTATTTCTTGCTAAAATGGTAGGTTAGTTCTTACCTGAACCTTTACCACATAACCCTATATAAACATTTCACCTTGTTTGATGTTCAGTACTTCCTCTTATAGTATATCATAGGCATAACGCTTGCTAGGCACTAAGCCCGAATATATCACCCAAGACGAAGCACGCTAGGCACTAAGCCCGAATATATCACCGCTAGGCACTAAGACGAAGCACGCTAGGCGTAAAAGCCCGATAAGTAACACCCGATAAGTAACAAAGCACAAAGCACGCTAGGCATAAAAGCCCGATAAGTAACACCGACACAAAGCCTGCTAGATGTAAAAGCCCGATAAGTAACACCAAGACAAAGCCTACTAGGCGTAAAAGCCCGATACGTATCAATGCGATCAAACATTCAAGATACCTCGTATACTATTTTATATAAATATGTATAAATCTAATTCCATTGAACACACTCACATTAAATCAATAAAATCATCATATCTTTATACACTCTAACAATTAACATAGAAACATTTATTCACATCATATAGCAAACTTTAATCATCAATCCAAAGGTTCCTTTATGCATTCGCCATAACCATAACAAATACTAAAATTTATCCATTTCTAATATTTGATACTTTCATAATTAGTTCTTTAATATAACTTAGCTATAGGACTTACCTCGGTTGTCGATAGGTAGTGCGAATCGCTATTCGAGAACCTTCGTCTTTCCCTCGATCTAACTCCGTTTTCTTTGCTCTTGATCTAAAACACATTAAATTTAGCTTATTCAAGCACAATTCATCTCAATTTAGTCCTTAAGCACATAAATGGGCAAATTACTATTTTACCCCTATTATTTCACAACTTCACAATTTAGTCCTATTTGCATAAAACTCAAAATACATCAAATTACCCCATACTCTTTAAAGGCCGAATGTGTATAAGGACTACACAAGTCCATATATTTCATTTATTTTGCAATCAAGCCCCTCTAAAATTTTATTTTTACAAATTGGCTCTAAAACACAATTTCACCAAAACTTCCAACACATAATATACTAATTTTAACATACCTTTCATCTAACATCATTAAACATCAAAACCTCAAAAATTCATCCATGGCGATTCATATATACACACTAATCTTAGAAATTTTAGCATGGGTCGGGTAATATACTAAGCAACGATATCAAAAACGTAAAAATTAACAAAAACCAAGCTAGATTTCTTACCCAATTTTGCTTGAATAATGCCGAATGTTCAAAGGCTTTTCTCCCCTTTTCTTTTGTGTTTCTTTCACCAAGATGAACAAAATGAATGGCTTTTATTTTATTGTTTTTATTAACATATATTTATTCATTATTTTAACATATAATGTAATAATATACATTATAATAATCCAAACACTATTACATGCAACTAAGGTGGCCACCATTAACCTTAAAATGGGCTATTTGCCCTTTTAATACCTCACATTAAAGAGCCATGCTCAATTTAACACATTTCACTTTAGTTGGCCACTTTTACTTTTTATGCGATTAAGTCCTTTTATCTAATTCGACACTTAAACGATAAAATTTTTCTACGAAACTTTCACACATATAAATACATACATAATAAACACTAAATATAATATGTAAACCTTTCTCGGGCTCAGATTCGTGGTCCCAAAACCACCTTTCCGATTAGGGTCGATTCGATCTGTTACAACTCTTCCCACTTAAGGATTTTCGTCCCGAAAATCTTATCGTTAAACAATGCTCGGATATTGTTGCCTCATTGAATCCTCGTGCTCCCACGTTGCCTCTTCAACTCCATGTCGATTGCATAACACCTTCACTAAGGAAATCTTTTGTTTCTTAGCTCTTTCATTTCTGAGCTAGAATACGGATCGGCTTTTCCTCATACGTCATATCGCATCGTATCTCAATCTCGATTTGAGCAATCACATGTGACGGATCCGATCTGTATCTCACTGAGCATAGAAACATGAAATACATCGTGTATCTTTTCTAATTCGAGGGTAGCTTCAATTTATAAGCAACAGCCTAACACGCTCAATAATTTCATACGGTCTAATGAACCTCGGGCTCAACTTGCCTTTCCGCCAAAACGGAGCACTTTCTTCCATGGTGAAACCTTTAAAAGACTCGATCTCGATCTCGAATTCAATATCTTTACGTTTCAAATCAAGCATAGGACTTTTGTCGATCCGATGCGACTTTCAAATTATCTTTGATTATGGCCACTTTCTTCGGTCTCTTTAATCAAATCAACCCCTGTATCTTATTTTCACCGAGCTCACCAAAGATAATGGTGTTCACATTTTCGCCGTATAAGGCTTCATAAGGTGCCATTTTGATACTTGATTGAAAGCTATTATTGTAAGCAAATTCAATCAAAGGTAGGTATCGTTCCCATACCTTCAAACTCAAGAATGCAACATCTCAACATGTCCTCAAGTATTTGAATGGTTCGCTCAGACCGATCATCTCTCACGGATGAAAGGTCAGACTAAAATGTAGTTTAGTACCTAAAGCACTTTGCAACTTCTTCCAAAACCGTGATGTAAATCTCGGTCTCGTCTCGACACAATGGAGCTCGGTACACCATGCAATCTTACAATCTGCGAAACATACAATTCGGCAAGTTTATCGAGTGAAAAGTCTGCATTTAATTGGCACAAAATGAGCTGATTTAGTCACTATCAACTATCACCCATACAAAGATCTTTCTTACTCGGTGTCATAGGAAGACCGGATACAAAATCCATTGTAATTTTATCCCATTTCCACTCGTATCATGATCGGTGAAGCAACCCGAAGGCACTTGATGCTCGCTTTTACTTGTCGACAAACTAGGCACTTTGAAACAAATTCAGATATATCTCGTTTCATACCAGCCACCAATAGAACTGCTTTCAAGTCGTTATACATTTTCGTATACCGGATGTATTGATAGTCGCCACTATGAGCCTCACTCAAAATCATCTCATATCAAATCTGAGTTCTTTGGAAGACACATTCGGCTTTTAAAATTCAAACAGTCATTTGCATCAATCGAAAATCGACTCTGCACCTTTTTCACACTGAATTCATTTAGCAATCATATTCTTGTCAACTTTCTGTGCATCACAAATTTGTTGGATAAACATCGGTCTTGCTCGCAACTCGGCTATGATCGAACCATCACTAGACATAGCCATCTGTGCATTTAATGCACGAAGAGCAACTAATAATTTTCGACTTAACGCATCCGCAACGACATTAGCTTTTCCCGGGTGATAGTCAATCACCAATTCATAGTCTTTCAACAGTTCTAGCCACCTGCGTTGTCTCAAATTCAGATCTTTCTGAGTCATTAAATACTTTAGACTTTTATGATCTGAATAAATGTGACATTTCTCGCCAAATAAATAGTGACGCCAAATTTTCAATGCGAAAACAATGGCTGCAAGCTCTAAGTCATGCGTCGGGTAGTTTTTCTCGTGCAGCTTCAATTGTCTTGAAGCATAGGCTACCACTTTGCCTTCTTGCATCAAAACGCAGCCCAAACCATTTAAAGAAGCATCAGAATAAACAACGAATTCTTTACCCGATTCAGGCTGAACTAATACTGGAGCTTCTGTCAAAAGGGCTTTCAACTGATCAAAACTTTTCTGACATTTTTCGACCACTCAAACCGGACATCTTTCTGCAGAACCTTGTCAATGGGGTAGCTATCATAGAAAATCTTTCACAAATCGTCGATAGTAACCCGCAAGTCCCGAAAACTTCAATCTCGTAAACATTTTCGGTGGCTTCCAATCAAGTATAGCCGAGATTTTGTTCGGATCAACTCAATGCCCGATCTTCGAAACCACATGTCCCAAAAAGTCGACCTCTTTCATCCGTAACTCACACTTACTAAACTTCAGATACAAATGATGATCTCACAAAGTTTGTAGCACTAACCTCAAATGTTCAGTGTGTTCAATTTCATCTTTGGAGTAGATCAATATGTCATCAATAAACACCACCACAAATCGATCCAAAACCGCCTAAAACTCGATTCATCAAATCCATAAAAATAGCAGTGCATTAGTAAGCCCAAAAGGCATTACCAAAAACTCAAATGTCAGTACCTCATCCAAATACGTCTTTGGCATATCTCGTATCTCGACTCAAGAATCGATAATAACCCGATCTCAAGTCTATCTTGAAAATCGACGCCCTTTCAACCGATCAAACAAATCATCAATCCGAGGTAACGGTACTTATTCTTTATAGTTACCTTATTCGGTTTTCGATAATCAATACACATTCGCATCGTTCCATCTTTCTTTCTCACAAAAGAACTGTGCACCCCAAGGAGAGAAACTTGGTCGTGCAAAGCCCCTATCCGTTAACTCTTGCAACTGTGCTTTCACTCTTTTAGCTCAAGAGGTGCCATCCGATATGGAGCTATTGAGATCGAGTCGTTCTCGAGCTAATTCAATGCCAAACTCAATCTCTCGTATAGGGGTAAACCCGGTAGTTCTTCAGAAACACATCCGAGTATTCACATACAATCAGACAGATTCAATCTGCTTCTCGACACTTTATTATCCAAAGACATAAGCCAAATAAGCTTCACACCTTTTCACATACTTTTGAGCTAACGTCGATGATATAAGCAGAGGAAACCCACCGAATCATCGGATTTGATTCTAATGATCTCACCATTCGTGTCTCAAATCGATAAGCTTTTTTTGCAATTCACCACCGCATCATGCGAAGTTAACTACCCATTCCTGAATTATATCAAACTCATCGAAAGGCAACAACATTAAATCAATCGGGAAACAAAAATCTCGAATCATCAATGGGCAACTTTACACACTTTATTAACAAACACACATCTACCCAAAGGGTTGGATACCCGATCACAAACTCAGAGACTCAATGGCGAGTCTTCTTGAATACCGAGTTTCACATACATATGAATGGGTCAAACCAGGATCAATCAATGCAATCACAGTAGTATCATAAAGGGTGAAAGTACCAGAATGACATCCGGAGAAGCGACATCCTCTCTAGCTCGAGTAACATAAGCTCTTGCTTTGGAGCTCTAGCCTCGATCGATCTGTTGTGTTCTTTGTCCTCGCCGACTACCACCTACATTGCCGAATGTCCGGGTGGTCCGCCTGCATCGATGCACTACTTGGCCTAGAGTTCATCTCAGTATTCACTTCGCTTAACATCGGGCACTCTCGAATAAAATGGTCTGAGGATCCACATTTAAAGCAAGACCGGTCACGAACTCTACAACTCCTAGGATGCCATTTTCCACAATGTTTACATTCAACTCGATTCTGTGGGACGTTACCAACACTGGTCATCGAGGTAGCTCGGGAACCCATTGGAGGTCGATCACGTCTAGATGAATCTGAAGTAGCTTTGTGTCGACTGAAGTCATCTCTAAACTTCTTAGACGTGGAATGAAAATTCTTACCCGACGGTCTCTTACGAGCATCTCTAGCTTTGGTCTCGGCCTTTCTTTTCTCCTTCCTGAGCTCTTCAGCCTTGCAAGCTCGCTCAACAAGTGTCACAAACTCTTTGATTTCAAGAATGCCAACAAGCAACTTTAAGTCTTCATTCAAGCCATCTTCAAACCTTTTTCACATAATGGCTTCAGTTGATACACATTCTCGAGCATATCGGCTCAATCTGAAAAACTTTCGCTCATATTCCGTCACAGTCATTTGCCCCTGTTTTAATTCAAGGAATTCTTTACGTTTCTGGTCGATGAACCTCTGGTGATATATTTCTTGAACTCATTCTGAAAGAAATCCCATGTCACTTTTTCTTTTGGAACCACTGATACTAGTGTATTCCACCAGTGATAGGCAGTGTCCCGGAGCAAGGATATAGCACATTTCAAACATTCGTCTGGAGTGCAGGATAGCTCATCAAGTACCCGAATAGTGTTATCAAGCCACAATTCAGCTCGCTCTGCATCATCATTATCATTGGCCTTGAATTCTTCGGCCCCAAATTTCCTAATTTTATCAACAGGAGGCCTACTAGATCTCATTGGATCTATCATAGGGGGTGCTGAAGGTACCGGAGTTGGATTATTCGGGGGTGGAGGTTGTTGTACCGTTGGATTATTCTGAATAAACTGGGCAAACCATTCATTCATCATTTGATAGAAGGCTTGTTTAGCCTCTCCCTCGTGGTTACCCGTGGCGGTTGAGAGTCTAGTGGCATTGATCCATGTGCGAGACCAGCGCGACACTCTCCACATCATCGGCTACGGCTCTATCGGGATCGAGGATCCATTTACTATATAAAATACAATCGAAATTGTCAAGTCACCACACTATCATATATACAATTTAAAGGCATGTATAGCTAGACTCTTTCATACTACGGTAGTCCTAGAATCGACTAAACCGTAGCTCTATACTAATAAATGTAACACCCTAACCCATATCCGTCGTTAATAGGGTTACGAGGCATTACCGCACAATACAGTTTCACACAATCATTTATCATTTTTCATACACAACGTTATATCAATTCCTTCACGATATAATTTCTAAATCCAATAGCAATCATCCACCTGAATCATATTAGTTAAATTTGCACATATGAAACACACAACTAGATAAAGTTACTCATGCTTATTTACTTATAATACTTATGCAAACTATACTTTAAAATTTCAACCATATTAATATCATCTATACATATCCAAATACTCGAATTAACTAATATGCCACAAAACCATGTTCATATACTTAATACTTATAACCCAAATATCAATGGCGATTGTATAATTAAAACATATTGCAGCATATACATATAAATATATATTTCACTTCATACATCACATGCATGTCATTATATCTATTTAAATATTGAATATCGAACCTATTAATTCATTACTACTACACAAACACAAAATCAAAACATTCAACCATATTACATCAATTATTATTCAATCACATATGCGATTTTAGTAACCTTACAATATGGCGAATATACTTTTAATGTTTATATATATATATATATATAATGCGCATTATACCTTAAAATAAAAGCCACATCTAACATTTGAACACAAACAACATTTAAATATACTCCTAATTTGCAAGTACATTTGTATACCTAAACTTTATTTTTCATCATTTTACTAGTCATTGATTCAACCACACCATAATCAAGGTTATATGCACATCAAAATGAACCAAATATTACAACCACACATATGCGCATCCCATATTATTATTAACATCAACTTGGCACTTTTAACTATCCAATAAAGCTAACCAAACATACTTAAACCATAACTATCATTTACCATTTCTCATAGCCGAATCTTAGTCCAAACACTATCAATGATTATACCAAATATTAAGCTCATTAACATGAACCAATTCATAAGTCTTTCTTATCATAATCTAACATGCATAAACAATAATGCCACTCTCACACATATTTAAACCATTATCAAGCATAAATAATAGTTCATGGCATGAGCAACCAATATCATCAAAACACGAAATAAGTTATTCAAACTAGATAGCCATTTTCAGATAGCTAGCATATTTACACTATTACAAAACATTAGTTATACGATTTAATCTAGCCTATACATGCCCTTTTAAATAACAAACTAAGTTTTCAATACCAAAAGAAAGTCGATAGTGTGGTTAACTTCACGGATGATCCTTCGAGCCGTAGTTCAATCAAAATCTATAAAACAAAGATAACAAAGATACACACAGAAAGCTTACTAGCTTAGTAAGTCCCAAGCATACATAAATATAATGAGCATATAGCATAACACATAATTATTTCATTATATAAATATAGATCATTGAATAATAGTAATACTCTTTACTTAAATATCATTACAATAACATCGAAAACCAATCTAGGCATCGATCTACTATTTCCATTTATACACAAGAACAAGCACTTTTATCACACACATCACTGATCTTTAATTATACATTTAGAATTCTTTTGTTCACTTCATTTCTTGCTAAAATGGTAGGTTAGTTCTTACCTGAACCTTTACCACATAACCCTATATAAACATTTCACCTTGTTTGATGTTCAAGACTTCCTCTTATAGTATATCACCTATAATAACTGCTAGGCACTAAGCCGAATATATCACCAAGACGAAGCTCGCTAGGCACTAAGCCCGAATATATCACCGCAAGACGAAGCACTAAGCGCTAGGCACTAAGCACTAAGCGAATATATCACCAAGACGAAGCACGCTAGGCGTAAAAGCCCGATAAGTAACACCGGCACAAAGCCTGCTAGGCGTAAAAGCCCGATAAGTAACACCGGCACAAAGCCTGCTAGACGTAAAAGCCCGATAAGTAACACCGGCACAAAGCCTGCTAGGCGTAAAAGCCCGATACGTATCAATGCAGTCAAACATTCAAGATACCTCGTATACTATTTTATATAAATATGTATAAATCTAATTCCATTGAACACACTCACATTAAATCAATAAAATCATCATATCTTTATACACTCTAACAATTAACATAGAAACATTTATTCACATCATATAGCAAACTTTAATCATCAATCCAGTGTTCCTTTATGCATTCGGCCATAACCATAACAAATACTAAAATTTATCCATTTCTAATATTTGATACTTTCATAATTAGTTCTTTAATATAACTTAGCTATAGGACTTACCTCGGTTGTCGATAGGTAAAGTATGAATCGGCTATTCGAGAACCTTCGTCTTTCCCCGATCTAACTCCGTTTTCTTTGCTCTTGATCTAAAACACATTAAATTTAGCTTATTCAAGCACAATTCATCTCAATTTAGTCCTTAAGCACATAAATGGGCAAATTACTATTTTACCCTATTATTTCACAACTTCACAATTTAGTCCTATTTGCATAAAACTCAAAATACATCAAATTACCCCATACTCTTTAAAGGCCGAATGTGTATAAGGACTACACAAGTCCATATATTTCATTTATTTTACAATCAAGCCCTCTAAAATTTTATTTTTACAAATTGGCTCTAAAACACAATTTCACCAAAACTTCCAACACATAATATACTAATTTTTAACATACCTTTCATCTAACATCATTAAACATCAAAATCTCAAAAATTCATCCATGGCGATTCATATATACACACTAATCTTAGAAATTTTAGCATGGGTCTGGTAATATACTAAGCAACGATCTCAAAAACGTAAAATTAACAAAAACCAAGCTAGATTTCTTACCCAATTTTGCTTGAATAATTCCGAATGTTCAAAGGCTTTTCTCCCCTTTTCTTTTGTGTTTCTTTCGGCCAAGATGAACAAAATGAATGGCTTTTATTTTATTGTTTTTATTAACATATATTTATTCATTATTTTAACATATAATGTAATAATATACATTATAATAATCCAAACACTATTACATGCAACTAAGGTGGCCAGCTATTAAACTTAAAATGGGCTATTTGCCCTTTTAATACCTCACATTAAAGAGCCATGCTCAATTTAACACATTTCACTTTAGTTGGCCACTTTTACTTTTTATGCGATTAAGTCCTTTTTATCTAATTCGACACTTAAACGATAAAATTTTTCTATGAAACTTTCATACATATAAATACATACATAATAAACACTAAATATAATATGTAAACCTTTCTCGAGCTAGGATTCATGGTCCCAAAACCACCTTTCCGATTAGGGTCAGATTCGGTCTGTTACAATGTGATCTGCTTAGGTAGTTTAATGTTCTGATTCTTGCATATATGTATGCATGGGATGGGGTTGAGATGATGAAGGGGAGCAGGTCGCATAGCGATCGGTGGCTTTGCCACATAGGTCACATAGTGATCGGTCTTTATGATAGGCAGCACAGCTATCGATATATTATTAAGGTCACATAGCGATCGGTGGCTTTGCCACATAGGTCACATAGTGATCAATCTTTACGACAGGCAGCACAACTGTCGATATGGTGTGTAGTGGATGGAGGGTTGATTGTAGAAATCCCCACGGTGTGATGGTTGGTACGGGGGTGTGTAGAGGATGGACTTCTAGGTTTGGGATGAGCCATGTTGCATGAAAATAATCTGTTGCCATTGTGTATGGGCCAAGGACCATAATGTGTTTGTGGGCCTCAAGGCTTTTATGTGTTTTCGGGATTTGTACACTGAGTCTTGGTGACTCACCCTTTTATTTTTCCCAACTTTTCAGATGAGCAGTAGTCGTGGACATGGGAGCCGAGGCGGACTCGAGGGGCCATCAAGTCTTTTATTTTCATAGTCTGTTTTTGATTTTTCATTGAGTTTCAATTTTGGGATAATTTTTGTAATAAGGCCTCCATAACTTAGGTTATCGATCTATTTTTTTTCTGTATGTTACAATTTATAAGCTTATGTTTTCATAGTCTTAATTATAAGTAAAATGAAAATGGGCTTTTCAAGCACATTCAACGCGAATGTTAAGGTTCCCTTCAAAAATGTCACAATTAATGTTTAGTCGGTTAAAATAAACTAAGATTTTTAAAACCCCTTTAAAGTAAAGTTTTCAACATTCAACCCGTAGCATACCAGATCCGGTCATGATGTATGGGCCGGGTTTGGGGTGTTGTATTTTTGGTATTAGTGCCAGGTTTAAAACTCGAGCTGTGAAATGGTTCCAGCAGTGATTTGTAAAAGTGATATAAGTTTGAGAAAAATTCGGTTGAGATATGGCCTTCGAGTCTACCGACACCCGATCCACGCAGGTAAGTATTCTAAACTCATTATGTGATATGCATGTTGGGCTTGATGGGCTCTATAGGGACGACGCTTATCAATGGTGGCTTACGGTTAAGGATGGTTCAGTGGCTGACCGTATCACCTGGGATTACTTCAGAATGGCATTTTAGAGTAAGTACATTGGAACGAGTTATGTGGACGCACAGCGTAGAGCATTTCTAAATCTTGTTCAGGGAAGTAGGTCAGTGGCGGCATATGAAGCGAAATTCTTACGCTTGAGCCGTTATGCTCGAGGGATAGTGGCCACAGAACATGAACGGTATGTTTGATTTGAAGATGGCCTGAAGGATGATTTACGTGTTTTGATAGCCCCACAGAGGGAGAGGGAATTTGCTGTGCTTGTGGAGAAGGCTAAGATAGCTGAAGAGGTAAAGTGAATGGAAAAGCTAAATCGAGATAAAGATAGAAGTGGAAGTAGGAGGAATTTTGGATCGTCAGGAGTAGCTGGGCGTACTCAGAAAAGATCTAGGTCGGATGGGCTGAATCAGGTGGAGAGACCTACTACTAACCAGACACGGAGGTGTGTTCACTGTGGTAAATTCCATGTAGGTGAGTGTTGGGCAGGCAGTGGAAAGTGCTTTAGGTGTGGGTCCAGGTAGAGGAGGTCAACAGTTGCAGAGGGGTCGTGGTCCAACTAGAGGTGGTAACGGTTTGATCGGGGCCATAGAGCACTAGGCTGAGGGGCAAGAAACACTGAGGTGAGATAGCTGGGGTTAGTCTATACTGCCAAACGTCATGAGGCTGACGCACCGAATGTTATAACCGGTACGTTTTTAATATTTGGTTTGCCTTACACTGCATTGATTGACATTGGGTCGACACATTTATATGTTGCAAGTAGTGTGCCTGGAACTTTAAGTTTAGATTTTGAGATTACCCCTAGGGCGATGACTGTAATTAGCCCATTAGGACAATCGGTGGTAGTAGATAGACTCATCGGGAGGTACCCTTAGAAGTTTAGGGAATAGTTTTCTGGACGGATCTGATGGAATTATCGTTCGGGAGTTCGACTTAATATTAGGCATGGATTGGCTGGTGAAGTATTAAGCTAATTTAGATCGTGCAGCCAAGCGTATGGTGTTGAAAACCCCCGAGGGTGGTGAAGTGTTGGTGATAGGAGAAAGGTTGAACTGTTTGTCGAATGTAGTGACTGCCCTAAGAGCAGAAAGGATGGTGAGAAAAGGATGCGAGGCGGTATTAATGTTTGTTCAGGCTCTGGAAGCCAAAGACCTAACTGTTGGGGACATTAAGACGGTGAAGGAATTTCCTGATGTTTTCCCAGAAGAGCTTCCGAGATTACCTCTGAATCATGAAGTAGAGTTTGGTATCGATCTTCTTCCGGGAATAGCACCAGTGTCTATCGCTCCATATAGGATGGCACCAAAAGAGTTGGTGGAGTTGAAAGCACAAATACAAGAGTTGTTAGATAAAGGATTTATTCGACCAAGTGTGTCGCCTTGGGGAGCGCCGATGTTATTTGTTAAGAAGAAGGATGGATCAATGCGTATGTGCATTGACTACCATCAGCTGAACAAGTTGACTATCAAGAACAAGTATCCGTTGCCAAGGATTGATGACTTGTTCGATCAACTGAAAGGGGCGTCAGTGTTCTCAAAGATAGATTTGAGATCAAGATACCATCAGCTTAAGGTCAAAGAATTGGATATTCATAAGACAGCTTTTAGGACCCGTTATGGCCATTACGAATTTTTGGTAATGCCATTTGGGTTGACTAACGCACCAGCGGCGTTTGTGGATTTGATGAACCGAGTGTTCCAACCCTACTTGGATCAGTTTGTCATGGTATTTATAAATGATATCTTGGTTTACTCAAGATCGGAAGAGGAGCATGATTCACATCTACGAGTGGTTTTGTAGATTCTGAGGGATAAGTAGTTGTATGCCAAATTCAGTAAATGCAAATTTTGGCTAAGTGAAGTTACTTTTCTAGGCCACGTTGTGTCGTGAGAGGGATTAGGGTTGACACTCCAAAAATTGAAGCGGTGTTGGATTGGAAGCCGCCTAGGTCTATGGCAAAAATTTAGAGTTTTCTTGGTCTGGCCGGGTACTATCGATGGTTTGTTGAAGGATTTTCTTCAATCGCGGCACCATTGACTAAGTTATTATGGAAAGGAGTTCTGTTTATTTTGTCTAGTAAGCAGAAGAGAGTTTCGAGAAGTTGAAAATGATTTTGACAGAGGCTCCGTATTGATTCAACTAGAGGCTGGGAAGGAATTCATGATTTACTGTGATGCGTCACACATGGGACTAGGATGCATGTTGATGCAAGATGGAAAGGTTGTTGCTTATGCATCTCGGCAGTTAAGACCGTACGAAGCAAATTATCCCACCAATGATTTGGAGTTGGCGACGGTGGTTTTTACTTTAAAGATTTGGAGACATTATCTGTACGGGGAGAGATCTATTATTTATACAGATCATAAAAGCCTAAAATACCTTTTGACCCAGAGGGAGTTGAATTTAAGGCAGAGGAGGAGGATCGAGTTGTTAAAGGATTATAAATGCTCGATCGAGTACCATCCGGGTAAAGCTAATGTGGTGGCGGATGCCTTAAGTCATAAAGTAATCTCTGACTTGAGGGAAATGTTTGCTCACCTTAGTCTCTATGATGATGGGAGCTTATTGGCTGAACTTCAAATGAAACCCTCTTGGGCCAGTCAGGTTAAGGAGAAGAGCAGACCGATGAGTTGCTAAAGGAGAAGTTTCATGTAGGATCAAGTGATGGATCGACGAACTTCTGTATGAATGAGGAAGGACTGTTATGTTTTCAAGGGAGAGTTTGCATGCCAAAAGATCTAGAATTGAGGCATAGGATTTTGCAAGAAGCGCATGGAAGTTCATACGCTATGCACCCCGGGGGGAGTAAGATGTATCGGATTTACAGGATCAGTTTTGGTGGCCGGGCTTGAAGTGTGAGGTAATTGAATTGGTGAGTAAGTGTTTGACCTGTCAGCAGGTAAAGGCAGAGCATCAGTTACCATCAAGATTGTTGTAGCCAGTGAAGATTCCACAATGGAAGTGGGAAAGGATCACAATGGACTTTGTTAGTGGGCTACCCCTCAGGCCTATTAAGAATGATTCAGTCTGGGTGATTGTTGATCGCTTGACGAAATCTACTTATTTTATACCAGTACGGGTCGATTACTCTTTGCAGAAGCTGGCTAGGTTATATATAGCGAAGGTAGTGAGGTTATATGGGGTACCATTATCAATCATATCGGATAGGGACTAGAGGTTCACGTCGCGATTCTAGAAGGCTTTGCATCAAGCGTTAGGTATGAAGTTGGATTTCAGTACAGCGTTTCATCCTCAGACAGATGGATAATCTGAGCGGGTAATTTAGATCTTGGAGGATATGTTAAGGGGATGTGTCATTGATTTCAGAGGTAGTTGGGAAGAGTTTTACCGTTGGCAGAGTTTGCTTACAACAACAGCTACCAGTCTAGTATTCAGATGGCGCCCTATGAAGCATTGTACGGGCGGAAGTGTCATACTCCTACCTGTTGGACGGAATTAGGGGAACGTCAGATTTTGGGTCCGGAGTTCGTTACCAAGACAGAAGAGAAGGTTGAGTTAATTTGAGGTCGACTAAAGGAAGCGTCGGATCGACAGAAGTCCTATGCAGACTTGAAGCGTAAGGACATAGAGTTTGCAGTGGGTGACAAGGTGTTCTTGAAGGTGTCGCCATGGAAGAAAGTGCTGAGGTTTGGACGGAAGGGTAGATTAAGTCCCAGATTTATCAAACCTTATCAGGTGTTGAAACGAGTAGGGCTGGTAGCCTATCAGCCAGAGCTACCTTCTAAGCCAAGCCAGATTCACAATGTATTCCGTGTATCTATGTTGAGACGATATCGTTTAGATCCTTCTCATGTGGTGCCTGTGGAGGAAATCGAGGTAAGACCTAACCTATCCTTTGAAAAGGAACCAGTGGAAATCCTGGATCGTGATGTCAAAGTGTTACGAAGGAAGGCGGTTCCGTTGGTTAAGGTTTTATGGCGGAATTACAGTTCTGAGGAGGCTACATGAGAATCAGAGGAGACGATGCGGCAGCAGTACTGTCATCTATTCTGATCAGGTAATTTTGAGGCTAAAATTTCTTTAAGGGGGTAGAACTGTAACATCCTGAATTAACGGGTCTATGCGTTCTATATGTGTGGTTATGCTTACTATGCTTGTTAGAATGTTTTAGGGGTCCAGAGTGGGCTCGAATTTGGGCCGAGGCCTTAATCGAATTTTCTATTTGGACACTCTAGTGGAAAGCCTGATAAGTTAGGGCTTAAAAGAGGTTATCTGTGTTTTAAAATACAAAATAGGCTTGTGGCCCAGTGGCAAAGTGGCGCCACTTAAAGAGAGTAGAGAAGTGGCGTCAGTGAGAAGGCCCAAATTCAAGTTGCATAAAGCCCAATTCTTTTTAATTTAATCTAGTTAATTTTCGGCAATTAGATGGGTAGAAGGGGACGACAATGATGCTTGAAATTAGGAATTTTTAATGATGATAATGTGCTGATAAAGGAAGGAAGAGGTGGTGTAATCCATGACACTGAGGATGAGTGGCAGATAAAGATAATGGAGGAAATTTAGGATTTATCTGCTGGTCACAGTGGTGGCCGAAATTCCAACACTGAGTGCAAAGGGGGAAAACGGCTAGATAGGGCTAAGGGGGTGCCGAATTCTCATTATTTTCTTGAAGCATAGCTTTCTGATTTTCTTTCACTTCTTCTTTTCTCCTCTTAATTTCAGCAACTAAGGGTTCTTCTTCTCCTTTTCTACTTAAACCGATAACTCTAACTCTACTTTCCTCTCCACTTTCATACCATAGCCAATTGATATTGAAAAGCCGAAACGTCTAGGCCTCTCTATTTTTCTTTTCGGCTTTATCATCCAGTTTTTCCTAATCAGTGCCGAATCCTGTCCACTATTAGGTTAATACCGAAATATCTTAAGTATCATTCGGATGTGCTGTGATAAGGGGATCTAATCGCCTAGGTTTCTAAGCCAGAAATCGTTAGCCTTCGAACCACATTACTTTTTTGGGATTTCAAGCAAATCGAGGGAAGGGGTTGGATCTGTAGTCCCAGCCCCAAAGTTCAAGAAACGCGAAGTGTCAGCAGTACGATTGGCCATCGAGTTGTAGACCGGCTTCAGAATAAAACCTTAAAAAGTTAGCAGTCGTATCGACTTCTGATAGTGGCGGCATAGAAAGTATTGTTCTATCGATAATCAGGTGTGTAGATCTCTATCACACTAGTTAAATTGTACTATGTATATGTTATGGCCCAAAAGCTGGAAAATGAGGCTGTATGAATAGTCGTATTACCCAAAAAGGGTAGGCAAGGGATGCCAGGTACGTAATCATAGAAACTTCTCTATGTGTATCGAAGTATGTGAAAGTATGTGATCTGTTTAGGTATTTAATGTTCTGATTCTTGCATGTAAGTATGCATGGGATGGGATTGATATGATGAAGGGGAGCAGGTCGCATAGTGATCGGTGGCTTTGCCACAAAGGTCACATAGTGATTGGTCTTTATGACAGGCATCATAGTTGTCGATATATTATTAAGGTTGCATAGCGATCGGTGGCTTTGCCACATAGGCCACATAGTGATCGGTCTTTATGACAGGCAACACAACTGCCTATATGGTTTGTAGTGGATGGAGGTTTGATTGTAGAAATCCCCACGGTGTGGTGGTTGGAACGGGGGTGTGTAGAGGATGGACTTCTAGGTTTAGGATGGGCCATGTTGCATGAAAATAATCTGTTGCCATTGTTTATGGTCCAAGGACCATAATGTGTTTGTGGGCCTCAAGGCTTTTATGTGTTTTTGGGATTTGCACACTGAGTCTTGGTGACTCACCCTTTTTTTTTCCCAACTTTCCAGATGAGCAGTAGATCATGGACATGGGATCCGAGGCAGACTCGAGGGGCCATCAAGTCTTTTATTTTCATAGACTGTTTTCGGTTTTTCATTGACTTTTAATTTTGGGATTATTTTTGTAATAAGGCCTCCATAACTTAGGTTATCGATCTATATTTTTTTTCCGTATGTTACAATTTATAAGCTTATGTTTTCACAGTCTTAATTATAAGTAAAATGAAAATGGGCTTTTCAAGCACATTCAACGTGAATGTTAAGGTTCCTTTCAAAAATGTCACAAATAATGATTAGTCGATTAAAATAAACTGAGATTTTCAAAACCCCTTTAAAGCAAAGTTTTCAACATTCAAGCAGTAGCATACCAGATCCAGTCATGACGTATGGGATGGGTTTGGGGTGTTACAGTGTGGGCAAATATAGGCCATTTGCAAGGCCAATTTGCCACCCAAAATTGGGTCATACCTACAAGAATCAAACAAGTATCAGTTCATGTCCCAAAAGCAGCCAAAAACATACCAAATCTTGCACAATTTGACCCGTAACAACATCATTCATTTCCATATACAAATCCAACTCAAATATACCAATTCAAAGTACCAACTTCACATAAAGAACATGTGATTAATACATCATGTTGATCCATTTCAATCCATAGCATTTCTCATCATATCAATTTCCCAAATCAACCATGAAACTTACCAAAATTGACCATTTCTTTTTGCCACTCATGAGCACATCAAAATATACCAAATTCCACTACTACATTCATAATCAACAATCTCAAATGACCAAATACATTTCCAACCATAATATCAAATACCATAGTCTATACATGCCGTATAACCAAGTCATAAAGGGTATAAATACCGAAATCATTAGCCAGATAGTGTGATGCGATCTCCGCCGACTTCCAACCCAAGCAACATTTGAAAATCTATAAACATAGGAAAACACACAGAGTAAGCTTTGAAAGCTTAGTAAGCTCGTATCTTGATAAACTTAACATCATAAATAATTTCATTACAATGCCATAAGCATGATATGCTATCTCACACAACTTTTCTAAATTATATAACATGTTCTCATATCGAATTATCATCATTCAATATTATACTTGCTTACTTAACTAACTTTTGCTTCACAAGATTATTTAATTCAATTCTCATATATCATTCAATTCACACTTTCATATAGCCAAATAAGCACATTATGGAAAATAGCATATCTAATCATATATCTATTTAATATGAATCTCATTTCATCATTTATACCCAAATTCACCTTTCATTCATATAGTATCGACAATTTAACATATGCTACTTTATAAATCACATCTTATTCATTTATTCATGTTTCATTTGCACATATTCACATTTCATTTGCATATACATCACATAACATTCTTTGCACATATATATACTTACCTTTCATTATCAAATATTGTATACATTTCAACGTACATGAATCAGAATGTCATTCACTTAATCACTTATTTCTTGGAATGCCTGTTGAACCGTTCAAAATCAATATGGATACTTGGATAGCTCGTACAATGCCAATGTCCCAGACGTGGTCTTACATGTAATCAAATATTGATGCCACTGTCCCAGACAGGGTCTTACACGAAATCATATACTATGCTGATGTCCCAAACATGGTCTTACCCGTAATCTCTAATCGATGCCAGTGTCCCAAACACGGTCTTACATGATATCTCAAATCGTTGCAATGTCCCAGACGTAGTCTTACACAAAATCATATCTTGAAATCCTATGTCATGACATATGTATCCTCTACTATTCCTAGGGTTCGTACGAGGCTTTTCGGATGTCGTCACATTATCATAACTTTTTCGTATTCATATATTCTGCTTCTCAAACAATTCAATATCATAATAACATATATATGTATCTTACTCCAAATACATACATTTGCATTACCATTCGGAATTGATTTCAGTCATACAAATAATATGCAGTTATAACATGATTTTGTAATGTCTATTAAAATACGAACTTACCTCGTTTGTAGTAATGACAAATTAAGTCGACTAATCCTATATTGTGACTTTCCCTCGATCTAGATCTGAATTCTATTTTTTTTCAATCTAATTAATATCAAAATTAACTTACTTATTCAACATTTCATTAAATTTTCATCCAAGGACATATAAATGGGCAATTTTCTTTTTAGCCCCTAATATTTCACATTTATGCACTTTAGTCCTTATTACAAAAATACACAAAATTCACAAAGTTACTTAAATACCCATGCTAGCCAAATTCTCTTTATTGCTGTAACAACCCGTATTTTTCATTTATTTCACATTTTACCACAATATTTTCATATTTCACAATTTAGTCCAAAATTGACATTTTTATGAAATTCACTTAACAGAACTCATTAATCTAACATAAAACATTTATTTTCTATCATCAAACATCAAGATACTTAAACATTCATCAATAGAAAAACTCACAAACTTCAATAATTTTGAAATCGAAGGCACGTGCTAGCTAGATTAAGTTGTAACGATTCTAGAAACATAAAAATCATTAAAAACGTGACAAAAATAGACTTACAATTTAGCTAGCAAGCTTGGCCGAATGTTATGCTTCCATGGAGGTTTTATCTCTTCCATATTCGGTTGTAAAAATGAAGAAGAAAGATGATACAAATTGTTTTTTTATTTAATTTAACATGTAATTGCCTTTTTACTTATTTAACCTTTAATAACATTAATAATTACACCAAACGCCACTCCACTATCATCCAATAACTCATAAATGGGCTATTTTCCACATAAGGACCTTCACTTTTAAGTTCTATAGCTATTTAACACCTTTGACTAATAGAACTCAACTTTTACGCTTTACGCGATTTGGACCTTTTATCAAAATTAAGCAACCAATCGATAAAATTATTTCACAAAACTTTCACACATATTAATTCATATGCGATAAACACATAAAATAATATAAAAATAATTTTACAACCTCAAATTTGTGGTTCCAAAACCATTATTTTGACTAGGGTCTAAACTAGGCTGTTACATTTCGGTTGAACATTGAAATTCGATGGATTAAGGTGATTCCTTGAATAAGAATAATATTGCATATGTTGCAGATAGAATTTAGCCCAGACGGGTAATTCTAATGTAAGACCTCTTGAGCTTTTGATATAGATTGGATTTAGCCCGGACGGGTAATCCAAATTAAGCTCTCCAAAGCATATGTTACGGAGAGGATTTAGCCTAGACTGGTAATCCTGTTGTAAAATGTATGGCTCAAGAGTGTGCCTTTTTATTTTGTACCCTAATGGGTACTTTTGCACATGATTATATTACCTAAACATCCATCAAAATTTTAATAGTTCGACGGAAAGGACTCTTGAGTATGGAAAGGTGAAATTTATGGAACCTTGTAATGTAACAAGCTCATCTATTTTATTTGATATTCATATGAGATTATGCGAATAACTTGTTTGAATAAGTGTATATTTTTAGGTAAATTACCTAAAATTTATGGAATGTAAATTTATGTATGCTTGTATTTATAAATATGACCGGTGAGTTTATTTTTCGTTATATGAAACTTAATAAGCATAAAGTGCTTACTCCATTTAATTTTCCCTGTTTTATTGTGCTCAAAATCTCGCAAAGGTTGGAAGCTAGTCGGAGCAATCATCACACTATCCCCTATCTCATTTTGGTATAAATAGAAATCTCATTTTGGTACAATGGCATGTATAAGCTTATTTGGCCAATGATGGCTTGTAATTGTAACTTTGTAATCTAGCCATTGGAGTGGCTAGTGATGGTCTAAGTTTGGCCATTTTGAAGTGATATTTTGGTAATCACATAAGTGCTTATTATGTGTTAGTTTGTTGGAATTACATTAGAATATATGTTTATGATAAGAGTAAGTTTATATCTTTTGATGCATGAGATAATACCAAATGATTGATGGCTAATTTTATGTGGATATGATGTTGGATTGGTGGAAGTATGCTTGTGAGTTTTAGTGTAGGAAAATGGCAAGGTTTGGGTGACAAATGAGGCTAGAAATGGCCTTTTTTTGTCACACGGGTAGACACACGGCGTTTGTCTAGGCCGTATGTACCTCATGGGCATATGGCCTGGTCGTGCGTCCCTTGCACCTAAAAATTTAGAAATAGAATGCTTAGAATTGGGCACAAAGATAGAGACACAGGCGTGTGTCTCAGCCGTTGGTTGACACGGCCATGAACACGGGCGTGTTACATGGTCGTGTGAAAACTGCACCTAAATTTTGAAAATTAAATTTGCCACACAGCCTAGCACACGAGCTTGTGAGTTGGTCGTATGACTTCAATTTCTTCATGCTTGCAAGTAAGAGAGTTACACGGGTTAAGGACATGGGCGTGGGTAACCACACAACCTGATCACACGGGCGTGCCCCTAGACCACACGGGCGTGTGAGCCTTGCAACCTTGGTAAATTTTTGAAATGTCATGAAAAATTTTATGAGTTTTCGATTAAGTCCTGACTTGATTCTAATGCTCGTATTGGACCTTGAGGGTCTAATTAAAGGACTTTTTAAATGACCTCGGTAAATGCATAGTAATCTATGTAGATTATTAGTAAAATGTTCTGAATGTTTCGGTAGTACTTTGAAAACCTATTTTGATGACGGATACGGGTTAGGGGTGTTACATTTAGTGGTATTAGAGTTACGGTTTAGCCGATTCTCGGACTAACGTAGCAAGTACGAGTCTAGCTATACATGCCATTATATAAATTATGATAGTGTTATATCTCCTAACCACTTTTAAATATATTTTGATATAGTAATGTCTTCCAATCAAGATAGGGCCGAGACTGAGGAAGTTGAGAGCGCTGCCCAAGCTTCCATGCAATAAGCTGCATCTAATGGTAGTAGAAGGCCTGTATCTGATGGTCAGAGTGAGGCGATAAAAGTAGCCTTATTTGAATTGATGGATGAATGGTTTAGTGAATATATGAGAACAAACCATACTGTTCAACGTCCTCCCCCACCTGCCTCACAACATGATGAAATGCCACAGGATGCTAGACTTACTGGAATTGGTAAGGCTCTAGTAGATAAAATCAGAAAACATGGGGCTGAAGAATTAAGGGCTACAGCCGATGACGATCTAAAGAGGGCCGAGTTCTAGCTGGAAAATACTATTCGGGTTCTAGATGAGTTATCATGTACACTAGCCGAATGTTTGAAATGTGCGGTATCTTTGATGAAAGACACAACCTACCATTGGTGGAAAACCATATCTTCTATGGTACCAAGGGAAAATATTACATGGGAATTTTTACAAACAAAGTTCAAAAGGAAGTACATTAGTCAGAGATTCCTGGACCAAAAAATAGGGAATTTCTTGACCTCAAACAGGGAAATATGAAAGTTTTCGAGTATGAACGAGAATTTGTTAGATTGAGCAAGTATGCTAGTGAATGGGTTCAGACTGAAGCTGAAATGTGCAAACGATTTGAAGAAGGTGATCATTGTTTTGTTGAGTTTTAAAATTTATAAAGAGAATAATTGAACCTGGAAACTAACTCTGACAACGACTTAAGGCAAGTGCACCTATCGAATAGTAGTATAGCTTAGGCAAGACTAGATCGTCGAACCCAAAGGAACTAAATGTACTAATACTATTCTTCTTTCTATTATTTAGCCTAAATACTAAGTGATTGGTTGTTTAATCTAAAACTAACTGATTACTAAGCTAAGATTCAAAGACAAAAAGAATGAATTGAAGAAATAACTTTAGGAAAACTCAGTTGACTAAGACGATACCCTTAGGAAGAATCCACCAAGACTTCACTTGTTATCTGACACTAAACTAGACGATTTATTCACTTAACTTGATCCGTAGGATTCCTTAATTTATATTAAACCTTCTCTCGAGGCGAATCTAACCCTAGATTGATTAATTGAAATCTCTTTCTAATTAAAACCTATAGAATCGTATTAACTCGATCTATGGACTCCCATATTAGGTTTCACCCTAATCCGGAAAAATCTTGTCACCCTATCTCTAGGCGCGCGATCAACTCCGCTTAATTATGCTAGATCAACTCTTAGGTAGGGACTTTTGCTCCACCACCTAAGAACATCCAACTTGAATCAATATCTCGAAAATATTAACACAAGAATTAAGCACACATAATTAAGAACAAATCAAATATTTATCATATAGTTCAGAAAACAATAACAAGAGTCGTCTTAGGTTACATCCCCTTCAGGTATCTGAAAGGCTTAGTTCATAATAATAAAAGAAAACATCTCAGAAGAAAAGATAAAACAAAACATAAGAAATCCCTAAAACTCCCTAAAGGAATTGAAAGAGAAATCTGCCGTCTTGAGTAGAATTCTAGCTTCTTGAGATGGATCAACTGGCTATATTCGAGTGATTCCCACAAATCTGACCTTTCTAGCTCGGCTCCTTGGCCTAGCTAACCGCCCTCGAAGATTATGCTTAGGGTGCTTATGTAGGCTCTTGGAATGCTTTATTTGGCCCCTAAATATCCTAATCCAAGTGGAATTCCTGTTGGCCGCGGTAGGGACACGGCCATGGCATACGCCCGTGTGAATCGATTTCAAGTTGTGATCAAGTCTGTTGAAGAGACACACCCTTGTGTTTCAGGGTTCAGGCCGTGTTAGAGTAAATTAGGGAGGCACGGCCGTGTGGTCTTTGGCCCAGGCCGTGTCGATTTTTTCTTTGGCCCAATTTGGTCCATTTTAGGCCCGTTTCTCGTTCTTTTCATCCATAGGTGCTTTCCTGAGTATAAACATGGAAAGAAAGGATTAAGAGCACCTTTTTACACAATTCAGGGAATAAATCATCCAAAAGTATGCTAAATGTGGGATTAAAATATGTTACTTTTATAGTTTATCAAATACCCCCATAGTTAAGCTTTTTCTTGTCCTTAAGCAAAATTCTCAACTTACAATTAAAACGAACTTTCCACAATTCATAATTCTCATTAGCAATGCCTCATCATAATTCATAGATAATTTATACATGGATAATTTAAGTCAAAGACTCCTAAATATTCAAACAATTCCAAGTCATATATTTGTAGCATGAAAACATAGGTGTCTCTCTTTATCTAAATAATTACCTCTGATTCAAAACCGACAATGATTGATATCCTCACTAACGATTCACTCAAAGCACTTGAAGTGTTTAAGGTTTAGGAAAAAGCACTCATAAGTCGAACCTAAAAAGTTAATCCCATAGGCTTGCATGAAAATCAAGTCTCCACCACTGTAATATGAGATGATACACAAATCAAAAGGTCTTTTAAGGGTTGTAATGGGGCTTGGGTTAAAGGTGTGGAAAATGGCTAAATTAGAGGGTTAGAATCGAGATTGACCTGACAAATTACCTAACTTTAGAAAAAGAATTGAACTAATAATCTGATTAATTAAATCATATGAAAATACTAGTAATATGAGCTTCTTCTTCAAGATATTGAAATTAAACATATAAGTTCACTTAATTGCAGAACTAATAATGAATATACTTTAATTTTTTTAATTAATTAACACTAGCACAGATTACATAAGAAAGAACTTTTATAACTGAAATAATATAATTGAGTAGCTTATCAAATCAAGTCTCGATAGAAGGGTAGTCAAAAGGAATGGTGATAATAAATACGAGCGGGGTTTTGGGTTAATATTAGTGGGTAAATCAATAAAAAGGGTTGCTATGATCAAAGGGTTTCACTAGGGGTTAATTATGAAGGTAGGCTTTTAGTGGAGCGAGTGGGTTAAAACCTAGGTGCCTTTATCATCTCAGTATATCAAATAAAAAATATGGTCTTGACATGTATAATCGAGGCAAGTTCTAGAATGACAAATCAATGTTGACACACTCATAATCAATAAAGTGAGCACAGAAAAGAATATATGCTCTATAAGGCTCAAAATTTCACAAAAATTATGGGCATTTAATATCAATCCCTGTAAATTTCAAACTTCAATGTAATATTCAAATTCAGGTAGACAACCTAGAAATTTTTTTATTCTTGAAAAATAGACTTATCATGCTTGATTCTCTAGTATCTTAAAGTTTAAATCATCAATGCACAATTAAATATGACTTAATCTAAGACATATCAATAAGAATCATAAACCATCAGAAATTTCATCCTAATTAGTAATATGAGAAAAATACTCAAAGTCAAGATATCATTCAGGGATTTGAGAATAATGCAAAAAGTTAAGTATTTTTCTCCCCCCCACACTTAAGATGTACATTGCCCTCAATGTACAAAGATAGATAATAATAATTAGTAGATAATTAAAAGAGAAGGGAGATAGTGACACTTTTTGAATTTTGGATGGATTTCTTGAGTTGGCAGAGGTCGTGGTGAAAGATGACTTATGTAGTAGTGAATTACTCCTAGTGATTTGTTTGTTATTTGGAGTGTGCAATTGAAACTACGAAGTCATCAGTTAGATGTCTCGGGGTGGAATTAAATAAATGTGTGTTAGGCATACTCGAAGGTTAGATAACCAATGATAACATATTAAAAGTTTGAAATATAGAAGGGAAAAAGTTTAAATTAAGATAAATAAAAATTAAAACGAAAAACTTAAAGTAAAGAAAATAAAACTAAAAATAAGGAAAATAAAAGGACTCAAAGGTCCTCATCATCAGTTGGGTCCTGCGGTGGTGTCGGTGTAGAAATATGGAAGTGGTGACAAATCTGCTAGAGGGTGGTGAATGGTCGTGTGTTGTGAAATTCTTGGATACGCACGACAGTGGCGAGGGCGTGGGCTCCTGTTTGACATGGGCGTTGCTGCATTTTTGTATGGGTATTTGAGAGGAGGAAGGTGGAAGAGTTATGGGGGTCAAATGGGGGTGATTTCTTATGGTGGCCGTGTTTGGGGAAAGGAGCGTGAGAAGAATCGATTAGGGTTGGGGTTTAATGGAAGATGAGAGGTTGAGTTTTTTAAATAGTGGTAAGGGCACAGGCAGGAGCCACGCCCGTGCTTGATTTTAATTACCTGTGTTTTTTGGGATTTTGAATTTTTGGGAGCGTTCAGGGGGTTTGTCTATGGACGTGGTTGAGGTGACACGCCCGTGTTCTTCTTCACATGGTTGTTTAGAACGGGCATGTTCCTCCCGTGTTCGACAAGTCAGTATAGTTCACGATTGTCAGGCACGAGCATGTTCTGCCCGTTGTTGGCAAGTCAGTATCTTCACACGGTCGTAAGGCACGAATGTGTCCTGCCCGTGTTCAGGAAAAAATTACCTCTTGTTGTGTATGGCTACAAGTACGCCTGTGTTTCATCCTTATCTCTTCCACACAGCCATGGGCACACCCGTGTGCTAGGCTGTGTAGTCTGAAAACCTGTGCTTAATTGGATTAGTATGAAGTTAGATGCTAACAATTAAGAGTATAATGTCAGTGAAGTTAGTGCTCGGGTTGCCTCTTGAGAAACACTCATTTAAAGTCTTAAGCTAGACTTACCATATTTTCATTTCTAAAGAAGGTTCACGGAGATGAAGCTCCTCTCTCATATCCCTAAACTCTTCACCATTATAAATTTTGAGTCGATGACCATTTACCTTGAATGTGCCTTTAGTGGGGTGAGTTACCTCGATTGTGCCATAGGGAAAAATTATTTTGATCATGAATGGGCCTGGCCATCTTGATTTCAGCTTTCCAGGAAACAGTTTAAGCCTTGAGTTGTATAGTAGGACCAAGTCCCCTACTTCGAATTATTTCGATTTCTTTAGACGAGCATCATGGTGTCGCTTTGTTGCCTCCTTGTATAGTTTCGAGTTCTCGTAGGCCTCAGCTTTCCATTCATCTAGTTCGTTCATCTGCATCATTCTTTTCTCTCCTGCAGTTTTAATATCGTAATTTAAAAATTTTATAGCCCAGAAAGCTTTGTGTTCTAACTCGAATGGTAGATGATAGCTTTTCCCGTATACAAGTTTGTATGGGGATGTTCCTAGGGGGTTTTAAAATGCTATTCTATAGGCCCATAGGGCATCATCTACTTTCAATGCCCAATCTTTTTTGTTTGATTCAACCACTTTTTCTAGGATGCGTTTGAGTTCTCGGTTTTGCTACTTCAACTTGCCCACTAGTTTGAGGGTGATATGGGGTAGTTATCCTATGGACTCTGTCAAATTGATTATTATAGAAATGAGTGCCCCTATCACTAATGATAGCTTTAGGTGTTCCAAATCGAGAGAACTGTTTCTTGAGAAACTTAACTACTACTCTAGCATCATTGGTAGGTAGAGCTTCAGCTTCCACCCATTTTGACATGTAATCAACTACCACTAGGATGTGTTTATTTCGAAATGAACTAGGGAATGGTCCCATAAAATTAATACCCCATATATCAAATATTTCATATGATAGCATATATGTTTGAGGCATTTCATCGCATTTAGAAACATTACCTATTCTTTGGCATTTATCACACAGGGTGACATACCTGTTGGCATCTTTGAATAGAGTCGGCCAATAAAAACCTGATTCGAGTATTTTATGTGTTGTCTTAATAACACTGTAGTGTCCTCCTGAAGGTCCTGAACGGAAATGTTCCAGGATTTTGCTTGCTTTCGCCCTTGTAACGCATCACCTAATTACTTGATCTACACATATGCGAAAAAGAAAAGGATCTTCCCAAAAATAGTTTTTCGCATCAGCAAAGAATCGTTTCTTTTGATGATGTGTTAATCTTTTTGGTAAGATGTTAGCAGCTAAATAATTTGCAATATATGCAAACCATGGTTCCTCGAAGTTGGTTATAGAAAAGAGTTGTTCTTTAGGGAACGAGTCGTTTATCTTACTTTCGTCGAGCTCTTTGATATGTGGGTTCTTAAGCCTGGAGAGTTGATTTGCTGCAAGGTTTTCAGCTCCCTTTTTATCCTGTATTTCCAAGTCAAATTCCTATAAGAGTAAAATCCATCTTATGAATTGAGGTTTTGCATCGGGTTTAGTTAAAAGATAATGAAGAGTAGAGTGGTCAGTGTAAACGACAGCTTTAGATAATACAAAATATTGTCTGAATTTATCAAATGCAAAGACCACATCTAGTAATTCTTTTTCAGTAGTGGTATAATTTTCTTGCACGGCTATTAATGTCTTGCTGGCGTAATAGATCAGCTGGAAGTGCTTGTCTCTTCGCTGTCCTAAAACTGCACCTACTGCAAAATCACTTGCATCACACAATAGTTCAAAAGGAAGATTCCAATCGGGGGCAATTATAATTGGGGCATTTACTAATTTTTTTTAAGGATATTAAATACATCTAAACATTCCTGATCAAACTTAAAAGGTGTATCTTTTTCTAGCAATTTCGTTAGAGGCTTAGCTATTTTAGAAAAATCTTTAATAAATCTTCTATAAAATCTTGCATGACCTAAAAAGCTTCTAATAGCCTTAACTGAGCTAAGAGGAGGTAATTTTTCTATGGTTTCAACTTTTGCTTTATCTACCTCGATTCCTTTACTAGAAATTTTATGTCCCAATACAATTCCCTCTTGTACCATAAAGTGGCATTTTTCCCAATTTAAAACAAGGTTTGTTTCCTCACATCTTATTAGAACTCATTTTAAATTTTTGAGGCAAAGATGGAAAGAATTACCTCCATAATGTCTTCCACAAGTTCGTCAAAGATTGCCAACATGCAACGCTGAAAAGTAGCAGGAGCAATACATAATCCAAAAGGCATTCTACGATAAGCAAAAGTACCTTATGGGCATGTGAATATTGTCTTCTCTTGATCTTCAGGTGCTATTGGGATTTGGAAATAGCCGGAGAGTCCATCTAGGAAGCAATAGTACATATGCTCAGATAACCTTTCTAGCATTTGATTAATGAAAGGTAAACAAAAGTGACCTTTTCTAGTGGCATTGTTCAACTTCCTGTAATCAATGCAAACTCTCCAACCTATGACTGTTCTGGTGGGAATTAGTTCATTCTTTTCGTTGGCTACCACCGTCATGCCTCTTTTTTTTGGAACAACCTACAGGACTTACCCAATTGCTGTCAGAAATAGGATAAATTATTCCAGCATCTAGAAGTTTAATTACCTCAGCTTTCGCAACTTCTTTTACGTTGGGATTCAATCGTCTTTGAGGTTGCACACATGGCTTGTATTCCTCTTACATTAAGATTTTTTGGGTGCAAAACGATGGGCTTATTCCTTTAATGTCAAAGATTTTCCAAGCTATGGCTCTTTTATGTTCTCTTAGTACCTATATCAACTTCTCTTTTTCCTTGGGTTCTAGTTCTGCAGAGATAATTACCGGTATCATAGAATTATCCTCGAGGAATGCAAATTTTAAGTGTTTCGGCAGCTATTTTAATTCTAATTTGGGCGGCTCATCAGTAGAAGGCTTTTGTTTTAGATTGTCATTGATTTCAATGCTTTCTTTTTCCATATGTCTAGATGAAGATGTATTCCAATTCAACTCGTTGACTTCATCTTCTTCTACCTCTTCTTGAGTAAGGCACAGTTCCATCGTGTCATCATGTTGATTTCCTGTTGAGTTTTGAATGATATGATCAGTAGTATCAACAAAATAACAGGAATCATCTTGTTCTCTAGAATATCGCATAGCATCATAAATTTGAAAATAATTTGTAACACCCCAAACCCGGTCTATGCATTAAGACTAGATTTGGTTTGTTACATGAATAAATGCTATCTTAAAATCTTGATAAGTTGAAAACTACGGTATTATTTTAATTACGAGGTTTAATAAAAATCGGAAGAATATTTTAATTAGATATATATATTAGAAAACATTAGTTGAAAAACATTATCAACATTGTATTATCAAAAACCCTTAGGTAATTTATTTAAGAGTTAACAATAATAAAATATTTATAAAGGAATCTCATATATTTGAAAACCCAATTTATTTGGATAAAAACATCATATAATCATAAGCCCGTATTTAAATGTTCAAAATATAGTTTAAAACCAACACACATAAAAATCCATAAAATTATTAATAGAGGCCCTTATTACATTAACCCAAAATAGTAAAATACTTATTAAAAAGTTCAGAGTTTAATAAACCCATGTTTTGCAGTATGGCCTCCACGAAGTCATCCTCGGCCCAAGTCCACGTCAATTTCCATTACCTGAGATGGGAAAAATTTAAGGGGGTGAGTTACTTAGAACTCAGTGTATAACTCACTTACTTGTCCACTGGGCCAGATTTTCAAATTATAGGTTTGGGCCTTGAGCCCATAAGCAGAATTATCAACATAATTAATAACATATTTAATAGCATAATGAATGACATATTTAATAACATGCATGTAAAATGAATTTTCCCTCCCAAACCTAATTCCATCAGCTACACACCCGTACCAACCATCACACTGTGAGGATCAAGTCAACCCACCCATCCATCACACCAATCATAGGCATTAAGCCAATTTATATTTTGTGGCAAAAGCCACGAACTAGATTGTGACAAAGTCATCGAACTAGAGGCATTGAGCCAATTATTATTTTGTGGCGAGCCCACTTGAACTAGAAAGCAAATAGCCAAAATTTTGTGGCAAAGCCACGAACTAGAGGCAAAAAGCCATAATTTTGTGGCATTTGCCTCTGGTTGATAACTCTAAAAATAATAATTAGCTCAATGCCTCAGTTGATTTTGTCAATCTGGTTCATGGCTTTGCCAAAATATAAACTGGCATGCATGATTATAATGTGATGGCAATTGGAATAATCAAATTTTAAAATTTATTAATAATATCGAGCCGGTTTCAAAACTCAATTGTTGTTTGAGTTCATAAATAATTTACATGTGAAATCATTCAATTATATTTTAAAGATCGTTATGGCACCACAAGCATCCGGCAACAAGTCAAGTAAGTATTTATTGCTTAATAATTACTATGATGATCATAGGAACACTCTAGAACTTCTAGTTTTAGATGTGAAAAATCGTAGAGATTGAGACTATAGGATATGTTGCGAAAAATAACTCTATATCTCAAATATCATAAAACATTGTTAATAAACACCGAAACAAATTTTCTGATTCATAAAACTTGTAATCAGATAAAAACGAACAAGCTATCATGAGCACAAGAGGACGTGGTCGTGGACGCGGTAGACGTGGCCGTGGTAGAGGACGAGGTGCTACGACTGAAGCACCAAATCATATGCCGAAAATGGACGCACCTGCATCAATTGAGAGTGAGATGGGATCACGCGATCACATGGAAGAAGATAATGCATTGACTCAAGCAATGCTGCGAGTCTTGGAAAGGGTCACCGGAACTAGAATTGGGCCAACAACTCGTGGGTCAATTTCAGAACGACTTAAGTCCAATAATGCAGACGTTTTCAGAGGAGTTTTCGGTGTAGCTCCGAATGTGGCTGAATATTGGCTCGAAGTCGTGGAATGAATTATGGATGATATGGAATGCCTTTGTTGAGCAAAAAGCGAAAGGAGTATCCTTGTTAAGAGATGAGGCGTGTCGATGGTGGCTCATTGCTCGAGAAAACACCAAGTCGCACGATTAATTGAGAATTCTTTAAAGTCGCCTTCAAGGAAAATACATTGGAATGAGTTATGTAGACACTCGAAGGAAAGAATTTACGAATCTTGTCCAAGGAAGTAAGGCCGTGGCGACATATGAAGTGAGTTTTACGTTGAGCCGCTATGCTCGGACAATTGTATCAGCGATCACGAGCGTTGTGTGCGTTTCAAGGATGGACTTAATGATGGTGAGGGTTACGATTGCTCCACGAAGTTAAAATTTTTCCACTCTTGTGGAGAAGGCCAAGATAGTCGAGGAGGCTAAGAATTGAGCAGTAGAACCAGAAAGATTTTGAAACAAGAGAGAGACACGTGATGCGGTTCTTCAAAGAGATTCGGAAGAGACCTCGAAATGATGAACCAATTCAAGGTAGAACACCGGTAACAAATAATCAAAGTCGAGATTGCACCGAGTGTGGGAAAAGACATTTTGGAGAGTGTTGGAGGAAAAGCGAGCGCATGTTACAAATGCGGTTCAATGGATCATCGATTACAAAAATTATCCTCGGCGTATGGATACGACTCAAAAGTTCGTAACAATGATGCATAGCCGAGGTAATCGGCTGACCACCGAGAGGTCGTGGACCGGTCGTGGTGGTAATGGGGTTTGGATGTGGTCAAGGTGCACCGGTCGAGGCAATGGTCCCGGAGGAGCGTAGATGCAAGATAGCTGGACTAGTTTATGCGATTAGACATACGAGGATCGGCAATGCACGGATGTGATAACTAGTACGTTATTCATTTTGATGTACTGTTATTGCTTTAATAGATATTGGCTCTACCCACTCATATGTTGCTAGCGCCATATCTGGAAACACAATTTAGAATCTAAAATTACCGATAGTGAGATGACGATGAATTAGTCCTTTAGGACGATCGGTAATTGTTAATAAAATGTTTAAAGACGTGCCTTGAAAATTCAAGAAGAGGTATTCTTAGCAAACTTGATGGAACTACCTTTCGCGAGTTCGATCTCATTACAGGCATGGATTGGTTGGTTAACCATCGAGCGTAATTGGATTGTCTTTGAAAAATGAATGTCGATAAGAACCTCGGATGATAAGGAAGTCATAATGATTGGTGAGGAAGGAACTACTTGGCAAATGTGGTATCGCATTAAAGGCGGAGAAGTTGGTTCGGAAAGGATATGGAGCATTCCTAGCCTTTATCTGTGCTTTGGATGCCAAAGAGTTATCTGTGAATGATGTGAGAACGGTGAAGGAATTTCTCGATGTATTTCCCGAAGAACTTCCTGGTATACCTCGAGATCGGGAAGTAGAATTTGGCATTGAGCTTTTGCACGGGGCGACTCCGGTGTCCATTGCTCCTTATAGAATGGCACAGAAGGAGTTGGCTGAGCTCAAAGCTCAAATTCAAGAATTGCTGGATTGAGGATTTATTCGACCAAGTGTGTCTCCGTGGGGAGCACCAGTTTTGTTTGTCAAGAAGAAGGATGGATCGATGCGTATGTGCATTGACTACATACAATTGAATAAATTGACGATCAAGAATCGGTATCCTCTGCCGAGAATTGACGACCTGTTTGATCAATTAAAAGGAGCTTCAGTTTTCTCCAAAATTGATTTGAGGTCGGGTTATCATCAACTCAAGGTGAAAGAAGCGAATATTTATAAGACGGCATTTCGGACACGTTACGGACATTATGAGTTTGTAGTGATGCGGTTTGGATTAACCAATGCACCAAATTGCATTTATGGACATGATGAACCTAGTCTTTCAACCATATTTAGACCGGTTTGTGGTAGTGTTCATAGATGACATATTGGTTTATTCGAGAAATGAGGAGGAGCATGACAAGCATTTGCGGATAGTATTATAGTTACTTCGTGATAAGCAAATCAGATGCCAAATTTAGTAAATCGAATTTTGGCTAAAGGAAGTGACTTTCCTTGGTCATGTAGTATCGATCGAAGGAATAAGGGTGGATCCTCGAAAATTGAGGCTATTCGGATTGGAAACCACCAACATCGGTAGCTGAAATTGAGTTTCTTGGGTTTGGTGGATACTATAGGCGTTTTGTAGAGGGTTTTCGTTGATTCTTTGCACCCTAACTAAAGCTGCTTGCGGAAGGGAGCTCCGTATATTTAGGTGAAAAGCGACAAGAGAGTTTCGAGAAATTGAAGAAGATCTGACGGAGCTCCAGTTTTGATTCAGCGGAGGTGGAAAAGAATTCTTGTTTATTGTGATGCGTCTCACACGGTGCGGATTGTGTGTTGATGCAAAATGGAAAGGTGGTGGCCTATGCTTCTCGTCAATTGAGACCACACGAAGTAAACTACCCTACTCATGATTTGGAGTTAGCTGCTGTTGTCTTTGCTCTAAAGATTTGGAGACATTATCTCTATGGTGAGAAGTCAATAATCTACACGGATCACAAGAGTCTTAAATACCTCTTTGCCCAAAAGGAGTTGAATTTAAGACAAAGAAGATGGGTAGAATTATTAAAGGATTATGATTTCTCAATCGAATATCATCCTGGAAAGGCTAACGTGGTAGCTGACGCGTTAAGTCGTAAGGCAATATCTGATTTGAGAGCATTGTTTGGCCATTTGAGTCTGTATGAGGATGACAGTTTGTTAGCAGAACTTCAGGTGAAGCCTCTGTGGCTGGAACAAATCAAGGAAAAATAGACATCAGATGAGAAGTTGGGACCTTTACTTCGGTAAGTTGAAAATGGTGAAATCGAGGATTTTGGAATAAACACGGAAGGTGTGTTGTGCTTTCGAGGAAGAGTATGTATGCCTAAGGACTCAGATCTGAGGCAAATGATTCTATGGGAGGCGCATAGTAGCCCTTATGCTATGCATCTCGGAGGAAATAAGATGTATCGAGATCTCCGTGAACAGTATTGGTGGCCAGGGTTGAAGCGTGAAATTTTAGAATTTATGGGAAAATGTTTGACTTGTCAGCAAGTGAAGGCAGAACATCAATTACCGTCTGGATTGTTTCAACCGATAAAGATTCCTCTTTGGAAATGGGAACGGATAACTATGGATTTTGTTGGTGGGTTACCCTTAACACCTACTAAGAAAAATTCCATTTGGGTAATTGTTGATCGTTTGACGAAGACTGCTCGTTTCCTACCAGTTCGTACGGATTATTCATTGCAGAAGTTGGCGAGATTGTACGTATCTGAAATTGTGAGGTTGCATGGGGTACCTGTATCTATTATATCAGACAGGGATCCCAGATTTACATCACGATTTTGGAAAGCTCTACATGAAGCCTTGGGGACAAAGTTGAATTTCAGTACGGCTTTTCATCCTCAGTCCGATGGTCAGTCGGAGAGGGTAATTCAGATATTGGAAGATATGTTAAGGGGATGTGTAATCGACTTCAGGGGTAGTTGGGAGGATTATCTACCACTGGCAGAATTTGCATATAACAACAGCTATCAGTCTAGCATTCAGATGGCACGTTACGAGGCATTGTATGGTCGTAAGTGTCATTCTCCTATTTGTTAGACTGAGTTGGGCGAACAACAGATGTTAGGTCCTGAGATGATATCTGAAACAGAGGAAAAGGTAAAAGTTATTCGAGCACGGTTGAAAGAAGCCTCAGATAGACAGAAGTCATACGCAGACCTAAAGCGAAAGGATATCGAGTATGATGTGGGGGATCAGGTTTTCTTAAAGGTCTCACCTTGGAAAAAGATCTTTAGGTTTGGAAGGAAGGGCAAGCTAAGTCCTAGGTACATTGGACCTTATCGTGTGCTGAAGCGTGTTGGTCCAGTGGCTTATCAGATTGAGTTACCACCGGAATTGGATCAAATTCATAATGTTTTTCATGTTTCCATGTTGAGGCGTTATAGATCGGATCCTTCACACATAGTACCGGTAGAAGAATTGGAGTTGAATTCAGATTTGTCTTTTGAAGAAGAACCAGTGGAAATCTTAGACCGAGATGTCTAAGTGCTAAGAAAGAAAACCGTGCCATTGGTCAAAGTTCTATGGCATAACCACGGAGTGGAGGAAGCTACGTGGGAGCCTGAGGATGCAATTCGACAACAATACCCTCACCTCTTTCAACTAGGTAAATTTTGAGGACGAAATTTTCTTTAAGGAGGGTAGAGTTGTAACACCCTAAAATTTTGAGTATTGATATATTGCATGATTTGGTGTTTAGATTATGAAGGAAAATTTTCTTACTTTTATTTTTATGTTTATTATAGTCCTGAAGAAGAGTATAGCATAATTTGGGCAAAGAATAATTTTTTTATTTGAGAATTTATTGAAGAGAAGCAAGTGTCATTAATACTTAAGTTAAATTAAGTGTTAATAAGTGACATAAGATGAGTATATGGCATGGTGGTGTTGGCGCATGAGTTGTAGCATGAGGGGAGAGGTTCAAATCCCTTGTTTAGCATCTAGGTAAATTTTATTTTTAATTTTTCTGCACATGTTTAGCAAGTGTCGGCCAAGCTCAAATATGGTAAGTGTTGACCTTATTATTTTTGGTTAGTATATCGAAGGAAAAGGGTAAGTGTAAACTTATGGCATGGAATCAAAACTTAAGGAAAGATATGGGGACATAAGGCACATATCAAGGAAAAGTTTTGGAAACAAAATCATGGCCAATTGACCATGTTTTTGGACGACAATATGGTCTAGGGAGGGAGCTGAATTTTTGGTGTTGGTTTGGCTAGGATTTGAGGTATCTTTTTGATTAATCTTAACATTTGGAGCATAGTTTTGAAACTCTTTCTCTACCTTTTCTCCTTTGGCCGAAATTGAGCATTGGTAAAGCCAAATTCTTTTGACCATTTGGTCACTTTTGTTCATCTTTTGAGTTTTCTTTTGTGCTTCTTCTTAGTGCCGAAATTGTTAGTACCAAAAAGCCATTCTTTTCTTTTCTTCTCCCCATTGCCGAAAATACAAAGCTATCAAATTCATCTCTTTTCTTCCTCTTTTCTTCTCCTTGAAAACCAAATCTTTATTATCATCTTTTCTCCTATTTTATTTCTTTTCACTCATCTTTTCTCCATTGTTTTTCTCCATGGCCGAATGTTAGTGAGCCATAGCCGAATCAATTTTTCTTTTCTTTGGTTATCATAGCCGAATCATCCATCACTTAGAGACATCATTCTCAATCGTTTCTTTTCAACCGTGGGCAAAAGGGTAAGAGTTCTTTTAAATTTCGTTTAGTTAGAAGTAGTCATGGCTGAATTTTATTGGTGATAAGAAAATCTTTTGGATCGAAATTTATTATTCCTTTTATTAAACGTTTCCAATGGTTATGTTTTAGTGCAATAACAGAAGATCGAAAATCAAGTGGCCGTGAGTGACATAGAACGCTTGGATCGATTCTCCTTGTGGAATAAGAATATTGTGGTAAGGAAATCTCGTTCTCAAAACCCTAAGTCATAATCGATATAAATATTATTAGGACGTGCTAACAATCTTTTAATCTTGAAGACTTTCAAAATAGGGAAGAAAAGGGCGGTGTTTAGTTATCGTAAGAGGGGCGGATCCGTAAATCCCCCATTTAAACGAAGAGCGGTTTCGGCAGTTCGGGATTTTCCACCGGGTTGCGGACCATCTTCCGAAGGAAGTCAACTATTTGAAGTAGTAAGAACTACCGAGCCTTTGTAGTGGATTCTCGACGACTAATGAACCAATAAACGAGGAGAAACCGAAAATCAAAGTGATTCAAAATCAAGAGGGTAAGGTTTTGGATCTATTATCGATAAAGTATTTTTATACAAAATAGTGTTCTAACGGATCGAAATATGTTTTAGGTGTCGAGGAGCGAGAAGGATTAGTACTCGATATCGACGTGTGTAACTTCACACTTTTTCTCGGGTTGGATGTCAATTTCAGATTGAAGTAAAATCGTAAAACGACTAGATCGGTATAAAACGTAACAACTGATATTTTGACGAAATACATGAAAACGACTAAAATCGTGAAAATTACGAAAATGCCCTCGAGAAATTACTTGTTAATATGTAAATTGTATGTTTCGTGAAAATGGGCCGTAAAATATGCTAGATCGATAAATGGGCCTAAAAGCCTGCTAGATTGATAATTGGGCCGAAATCTCTGCTAGATTGATAATTGGGCCGAAAACTTTGCTAGATCGATAATTGGGCCGAAAACTCTGCTAGATCGATAATTGGGCCGAAATCTCTGTTTGATTGTAAATTGGGCCGAAATCTCTGCTAGATCGATAAATGGGCCGTAAACTCTGTTAAATTGTTAAACGGGCTAAAATACTTGCTAGATCGTAAAATTGGGCCTAAGTTGATAAATAGTTAATTAGGCCAAAGTGTTATTTTTGGGCCTTAATAAAGATTTGGAAATATTAACTCTTGTTAATGGGCCTTTTAATAAAATTATTGTATGACCATAGTTTACTATTGCATACATATTGCATGGGTTGGGAAATGATGAAGAGAAGAAGGCCTGTTGCCAAAATCTAGTTCGGTGGCTTTCCCACAAAATTATGGCTTTTTGCCTCTAGTTCGGTGGCTTTGCCACAAAATTTTGGTTATTTGCCTCTAGTTCGGTGGCTCTGCCACAAAATAATAATTGGCTCAATGCCTCTAGTTCGGTGACTTTGTCACAATCTAGTTCGGTGGCTTTGCCACAAAATATAAATCGGCTTAATGCCTATGATTGGTGTGATGGCGGGGTGGGTTGACTTGATCCCCACAGGTGTGATGGTTGGTACGGGGGTGTGTAGCGGATGGAATTAGGTTTGGGAGGGAAAATTCATTTTACATGCATGTTATTAAATATGTCATTCATTATGCTATTAAATATGTTATTAATTATGTTGATAATTCTGCTTATGGGCTCAAGGCCCAAACCCATAATTTGAAAATCTGGCCCAGTGGACAAGTAAGTGAGTTATACATCGAGTTCTAAGTAACTCACCCCTTAAATTTTCCCATCTCAGGTAATGGAAATTGACGTGGACTTGGGCCGAGGATGACTTCGTGGAGGCCATCTTGCAAAACATGGGTTTATTAAACTCTGAACTTTTTAATAAGTATTTTACTATTTTGGGTTAATGTAATAAGGGCCTCTATTAATAATTTTATGGATTTTTATGTGTGTTGGTTTTAAACTATATTTTGAACATTTAAATACGGGCTTATGATTATATGATGTTTTTATCCAAATAAATTAGGTTTTCAAATATATGAGATTCCTTTATAAATATTTTATTATTGTTAACTCTTAAATAAATTACCTAAGGGTTTTGATAATACAATGTTAATAATGTTTTTCAACTAATGTTTTCTAATATATATATATATCGAATTAAAATACTCTTGATTTTTATTAAACCCGTAATTAAAATAATACCGTAGTTTTCAACTTATTGAAGATTTTAAGATAGCACGATTCATGTAACAAACCAAATCTAGTCTTAATGCATAGACCGGTTTGGCGTGTTACATAATTTCCTCATCGCCAATTCTTAATGCTAGCTTACCATCTCCTACATCGATAACAGCCCTAGCAATAGCTAAAACAAGGGCGCCCTAAAATTAAGGGAGCCTCAATGTCCTCATCCATGTCAAGCACAACAAAATCAACAGGGAAAATAAATTTATCAATTTTTACCAAGACATCTTTGATAACTCCTCTAGGATATTTAATATATCTATCAGCTAACTGAATACTCATCCTAGTGGGTTTTGGTTCCCCAATATCTAGTTGTTTAAATATTTATACGGCATTAAATTAATACTAGCACCTAGACCAGCTAATGCTTTCTTAATATTTAAACTACCAATTAAACAGGAATAGTAAAACTTCCTGGGTCTTTTAATTTGGTTGGTAACTTGTTTTGGAGGATGGCTGAACATTCTTCATTAAGCTCCACTGTTGATATTTTTTCAAGCTTCCTCTTATTCTTCAGGAGCTCTTTTAAAAATTTTGCGTATGTTGGCATCTTTGAAATGGCTTCAACAAAGGGTAAGTTAATATGTATTTGTTTAAAAGTTAAAGAAATTTACCGTATTGGGCATCTAATCGGTCTTTCTTTAACTTTGCCGGATATGAGATTGGTGGTTTACTTTCTTTGCAGACATCCTCAACTCCCTCATCCTTTGCTTTATTATCTTCGTGTGGTATTTTTTTTCTTTGGTTCAACTAACTCCTTTCCACTTCTTAGTGTAACTGCCTTTAACTGTTCTGTTTCTTTAGAAAGAATCTCTGATCGAATTTCAGAAACCATCTTAGTAAATTGTCCAACTGACTTAATAAGTTCCCCAACTGACTTAGTAAGTTCCCCAACTTGGTTCTTGATCCCTTCAATCGATGTTTGTTGGTTTTTAAGTGTTGTCTCAGTATCTTGGAAACGGTTTTCTGTGGTTGCCATAAATTTTGTCAGCATGTCTTCAAGGTTCGACTTCTTTTCTTGTAGATATGGTTGATTTTGGAAATTTTGAGGAGGTTGTTGTCTTTGATTTCCTTGATTTCCTTGACCTCCCCATTAAAAATTTGGGTGGTTCCTCCAACCTGGATTATAAGTATTACTATAAGTGTTATTATTAGATCTGAAATTATTACCTATATAGTTCATCTGCTCACTTTCGTGCGGTTGGTAGGGTGGGTACTCAGATTCACCACGCCCACTTGCGTCGCCTTTGCATTCTTGGATGTACATCGAAGAACACAAACTATCAAGCTTTTTATTCATCATCTCTACTTGTGTTCATAGCATGATTACTGGGTCGAGGTTGAAAACTCCGACTGATTTTGTTGGTTTTGTCCTTGTAACCTGCCACTGATAGTTATTCAGTGACATCTCTTCAATAAACTCATAGGCTGCCTCACGAGTTCTATTGTTCAGGGTTCCACCGGTGGCTGAATTAATTAGTTGCCTCGTTGAGGGGTTTACACCGTTATAGAAAGTTTGGACTTGGAGCCATAAGGGTAAACCATGGTGCGGACACCTTCTCAAGAGATCCTTGTATCTCTCCCATGCATCGTATAATGTCTCTAAATCCATCTGCACAAAAGAAGAGATATCATTCTGTAATTTGGCCATTTAGGCAGGTGGGAAATATTTTAATAAAAATTTTTTGGTCATTTGATCTCATGTGGTGATTGACCCTTGTGGTAATGAGTTTAACCACTGTTTGGCTTTATTCCTTAATGAAAAGGGAAATAATCGAAGACGTATGGAATCATCAGAAATGCCATTTATTTTCAAGGTATCACAGAACTCTAAAAAATTAGCTATATGAGTATTCGGGTCTTCGTCCTGTAAACCATCAAATTGAACAAATTGTTGAATCATTTGTATAGTGTTAGGCTTTTTTCAAAATTATTAGCAGCTATAGTAGGCCTAACAATACTCGATTCTACTCCTGTTAAATGAGGTTTAGCATAACCATACATAGTACGTGGAGCATTTTTTTCTGCCACATCTTGTGGTGGTGGGTTATTCTTGTCCATCCCTTCAGTAGGATTGGATCTGCCTTGTTGTTCTTCTTTTATGTAATTTAGCGCTCGCCTAATTTCTCTGCGATTCCTGCGAGTGGTAGCTTCAATATCACTGTCGTATACTAGTGGTCCCTTCGGGTTCCTTCTAGTCATAAACTAGAGGTACCTGCTAGGAAAAGAAAGAAAATTTAGCAAGACTAAAAATAAAAGTAAATTGTGGAAAATATAAAATGGCTAAAGTAATAAAAATTAAGTTTTCTTAATATTTTAGTTCCCTAGCACTGGCACCAAAAACTTGATCGTTGTCGAGTTTTAAAATTTATAAATAGAATGATCGAACCTAAAACTAACTTTGACAATGACTTAAGGCAAGTGCACCTATCGAATAGTAGTATAGCTTAGGCAAGACCGGATTATCGAACCCAAAGGAACTAAAAGTACTAATACTAACCTTCTTTCTATTATTTAGCCTAAATATTAAGTGATTGGTTGTTCAATCTAAAACTAACTGATTACTAAGCTAAGATTCAAAGACAAAAAGAATGAATTGAAGAAATAACTTTAGGAAAACTCAGTTGACTAAGGCGATACCCTTAGGAGGAATCCACCTAGACTTCACTTGTTATCTAACACTGAACCAGACGATTTATTCACTTGACTTGATCCGTAGGATTCCCTAATTTATCTTAAACCCTCTCTCGAGGCGAATAACGTCTAACCCAAGGTTGATTAATTGAAATCTCTTTTTAATTAAAACCCCTAGAATCGCATTAATTCGATCTATGGACACCCATATTAGGTTTCACCCTAATTCGGCAAAATCTCGTCACCCTATCTCTAGGTGCGCGATCAACTCCGCTTAATTATGCTAGATCTACTCTTAGGCAGGGACTTTTGCTCCACCACCTAAGCACATCCAACTTGAATCAATATCCCGAAAATATTAACACAAGAATTAAGCACACATAATTAAGAAAAAATCAAGTATTTATTAAATAGTTCAGAAAATAATAACAAGATCCGTCTTAGGTTTCATCCCCTTCAGGTATCTCAAGGGCTTAGTTCATAACAATAAAAGAAAACATCTCAGAAAAAAAAGATAAAACAAAACATAAGAAATCCCTAAAACTCCCTGAAGGAATTGAAGAAGAAGTCCACCGTCTTGAGTAGAATTCCAGCTTCTTGAGATGGATCAACTGACTATCTTTGAGTGATTCCCAAAAATCTGACCTTTCTAGCTTGGCTCCTTGGCCTAGCTAACCGCCCTCGAAAGTTATGTTTAGGGGGTTTACATAACCTCTTGGAATACTTTATTTGGCCCGTAAGTATTCTAATCTGAGTGGAATTCCTACTAGGGTGTTTGAATAGGCTTTGGAATGTGTTTCTTTGCCTTTAAGTATCCAAATCCGAGTAAAACTCCTCTTGGCTGCGGTAGAGACACGGCCATGGCACACACCCGTGTGATCGATTTCAGATAATGGTCGAGTCTTCTGAAGAGATACGCCTGTGTGTTTTGGGGTCCAGGCCGTGTTAGAGTAAATTAGGGAGGCACGACCGTGTTGTCTTGGGCCCAGGCCATGTCGATTTCTTCTTTGGCCCAATTTGGTCCATTTTAGGCCAGTTTCTCATTCTTTTCATCCCTAGGTGCTTTCCTGAGTATAAAACATGGAAAGAAAGGATTAAGAGCACCTTTTTACACAATTTTAGAGAATAAATCATCCAAAAGTATGCTAAATGTGAGATTAAAATATGTTACTTTTACAGTTTATCAGAAGGGCTAAATGAAGATATCAAGCTGTTGATTGGAATTTTGGAATTGAGAGAATTTGTGATGTTGGCTAAACGAGCACACAAGGCCGAGGAATTAAGCAAAGAAAAGAGGCAAGCGGAAAGGGAAGCTCGAGTTATGAGTAAAAGATTTATGAACAAGATGCAATCATCTGCTTCAAATAAATCAAAGAGTTTTCATGAGCATTTTGCTACATCAAGGGAGTGTTCGGGAAAGGAATGAAGTTCTAAACATACTAACCCGAGGTCATCGTCTCCCTTAACAACTAGTGTTGAGAGTGTTGGAAACCCCAAATTGTGATGCAATGTCCATAATAAATTACATTTCGAAGAGTGCCAGATGAGAATTGGAGCTTGCTTTAAGTGTGGTTCTCTCGACCATTTTCTTAAAGGTTGCCTGGAAAGGGTTGAGAAAGAAATTAAATAGACCCCGAAGTTGAGTAATCCTGTCTCCAGGGGTAGACCACCATGGTATTCCAGAATTGGCGGTGGTAGTCATAGTCTTACAAAAGATTCAACAGCTAAATTCGAGGCTTGGGCTCCGGAAAGAATATATGCAGTACGTGTAAGAGAAGATGCCTCAGCACTGAATGTTATCACTAGTACATTCTCTCTACTTACTGATATTATTGCTTTGATTGATCTTGGTTCCATGCATTCAT